>CM066039.1:183365914-184653708 GCA_033557465.1 Ichthyophis bannanicus | reverse complement strand
GAGCAGGATTCTGCAGCCCCACGAGTGGCAGCTGTCTCCAACCCCACTTCCTGTTTGGTGACCGTGTCGTACTGAGATGGTGACTCGAGTTGTGGGCAGGAGCTCCTGGGGGGCTAGTGGGGGAGGCAGATTCCTTTTTCTGCCTGGGGTTAGGCGCCTGGATGTCGGGGCCCGTGGGCCACCTTCCAGCAAGGGAGGCCGCAGGCCCAGAAAAAGGGCTGCTGCCAAGCCTGGTGGGCCTCCTACTTACTCGCAACAGTGGATGGAGAAACGTAGGCAACCTGGAACAGCTGGAGCCCCAGTAGGGGGACTCCCCAGGAAGGACTGCACCTGGTCAGGAAGGATGGGACCGCACAGGGTATGGGATGGGGTTTTGGGGGGGCCCGCTCCGTACCACTCAGGGAGGAGTGGCTCCTGTCTCCTCCCCAGGCAGGGTGTGGAGCGCTGGGTGGCAGCAGGGAGAGGCCCGTGGGGAGACCCTGGAGGGAACACGTGGAGTATAGAACTGGAGGAGGCAGTTTCCCCCCTCCACTTTGTGGGTCCCCGGGAGGGAGGTCCTACTTTCTAACCTCCTCCAGTGAGGATGAGGACGGGGGGTTCGGGCCTGGCCGTCCTACCATCAGTCAGCTAGGGCCCCAGATGACATCGTGGTGGCAGGCGGCCAGTGCGACGGCTCTTCGGGGTCTCCAGGAGGAGGCGGCCCAGCTGCAAGCCCAGCTCTCCCACCTGGAGAGCCTGCAGGCCACCATTCCCGGGGAGGAATGGGTGGCCTATGCTACCTATCGGAAGGGGGTAAAGCGGGCCCTGAAGGCCAAGTACTTGGAGATTGAGTACTATCAGAACCAGGGTTGTGGGTCCCGTGCCGAAGTTTACCAAATTATAATCGTTGGAAGATACCTGCAGTCCAGGGGAGGCCCCCGGGGGTGGGTCAGCAGGGGGGGTCCATCCTCCTCGAGAAGTATGCCCTCTCCCATTCTAGTTCCTGGGAAGTCTACCACCCGTTCCCTGCCTTCCTCTTCTAAAGCATTTCCTGGATGTCCTGTGTCTTACCTGCAGCAGGGTGATGGTTGTGATGTTGTGAATGCGCTGGTTCCTCCCTCCGAAATGCTGTCTGCCCAGATTGTTCCTGCACGTCCCCAGGGTGCTCCGTTGATCCTGTTGGCTCACCAACAGTCGTGTAACACTGAAGGGACCATCCAAGATGGCCGCCGGGGTCTTTCTGATGAGTCCTAGGAAGTGAGGTCGTTGCAGGAGCTGCCTGGAGGACTTCCCCCCAGCCAGCTTACAATCGCAAGAATGGCCGCCGGGGTCTTTCTGATGACGTCATTACGGAAGTGAGGTCGTTGCAGGAGCTGCCTGTAGGACTTCCCCCAGCCAGATTACAATCACAAGATGGCCGCCGAGTAATGGGTACTGACGCTTCCGGGAAACCCAGGAAGTCTGCAGAACGACCTTCCCCATCTTCTGATTTGCTGCGGGATTTTTCGACGGCACTCTTTAAGCACAGAGGGAGCTTCTTTTTCATGCCCCTCGATTGGAGGGGGTGTTGTAGAGAGGCAGCAGTATTCGGCGGTTCCTTTTCAGCATACTGCTGATCCACTGTCTTTGGATGTTTCCGGCTCTGAGGGGTTTTTTCTGCACGGGATCCCCGGCGGCGGAAGACTGGTTGGCCTCATCCGTTTGATTCTGCTGTGCCACTTGAGGATCCACGGGTGGCGGATTTCTCCACCTGTAATAGGAATCCTGCTACTTTCAGCTACGATGCCTGTCCAGGTTACTGGGAAGGGGTTTGGTAGGGGGATGGCTGGTGGGCAGGACTCCCCTATTGTGGCTGCCCTCCCGGCCCCTAGAAAGCTACAGGGCACTCGCCCAGTATGTTCTGAGGTGGCTGACTGGGGCCGGAGGGGTGCTGGAAGGAGGAGAAAGGGGCAGGATGGGGGCTGCGCTTTCTTTTCTGCAGTCCCCGGGGGGAGAGGGGGAAGAAAAGTGCTAGTCAGCTGTCACTGCGGCCGGGGGTAGAGGACGGGATGCGCAGCTGCCTTTGTTGTCTGTTATTGCGGCCGACGGAGACCTGGCTCGCAGGGGGGTGTCCACCCTTTCTGTTGGAGCCCTGACTACCGGCCAAACTTTTCTGGATCCTTGTGCCACGTCTGGCACCGACAACCAGGTAGGACCTGGGAGGGACAAGGGGCAGGGGGGTGGGGGTGTGGGGGAGGTGCTGGGTGGGGGATCTGCCCTGTTGTCTCGGGCGGGTCCTGCCTTGTTGTCGATAGCCATACAGGGGGTGGCGGATGATGGGCTACAGGACGGGCTGATGGAGGAAGGGGGGGAGCGGAAGACTGGTTATATAGTGGGGAAGAGGTAGTGGCTGCTTCAGGACGAGGGAAGGACTTGTTCTCCGTAGGGTCAGGGGGGGCGGTGGTCCCCTTGGAACCCGGGAATGAAGGGGAGCGGGGTCCGTCCCCGGTAGTGGTGGCCGAAACCCAGGAGCCTTGCGCTGGGTCGGGAATGCGGGAAGGAGGTTTGGGGGAGCCTTCCGGTTCCCTGGGTGTTACCGAGAACCAGGTCTGTGATGCCCTACGATTGGCTTTGGAGGCCCCGTTGGGCCCTCCAGGGGCTTTTTACTGCCTTCGGCAGCCGGAGGTAGAGATAAGTGGTGGTCCAGGGGTTCTCGGTGGCACTCAGGGATCCGGAGGAGGTAGCATCCCGGACTCTGTCTTTGCGGATTTGACCTTCCCCATTCCTCCGGTTGATCTAAGTGAGGAGGTTACGGATCCTGCGGTCCAGAAGCAGGAACCCCCGCAGATGGATGCATGAACAGATCAAGGAGGGCAGGAGATGGGGGCTGGGGGGCCGGCTCCCCCCCTCCGTACCTTTGCGGAGGCTCTGAAGGGGTCGGGCACCACTCCAGGGCCGTCGGGGGAGGGGAGGTTTTCAGGGGAATGGTCCCGCAGGAGGGGAAGGAGGAGGAGGAGGGGGAGGGTTTCAAAGAGGAGTAGGGGGTGAGGTCCGACGGTGCAACGTGGCGCAGATCCGCTGGGCTGGGATGGGTCCCCTCCAGCCAGGGAACAGGTCTTGAGGATGGTCCTTGGGCTGGGGTTTCTCCCAGGAGATCTCTACGCCTTTATCCACATGAACAACACCATTGAATATGATGTTAGTTTCATGCTGAGACGGGGCTGGAGATTTTCTGGGACCGATACCAGCAGCAGAGGGCAGGGAGGGTGGGCCTGACTTTCGTGTTGTGCCTATCTCTCGCCAGGGGACGGTACCTGTGACCATCCTATCCATGAATGAGTCGCTCCCAGGGCAGGGACATCCAGTTTTGGTTGTCGCGCCATGCGGTGCTTCTCGCACCCCTGGTTAAGGCGCTGGGCCCCTAGGGGTGTGGGATGGGTCTGGAAGGGCAGGATCCGTTTGCGTGAGGTGGGAAACGTGGTGCAGCACGTGCCCTCGTCCGGTTTCCTCGTCGGAGATCGCATCTTGTGCTATTACCCTGGGCAACCCCGCGAGTGTCCACCGCTGTGGACGTCATTCCGCCATTTGAGCATGAACTGTCCCCGAGCAGGTCTGCACCCGTTGTGGTGGACGGGGTCACGCTTCGGCCGGGTGTCTGCTAATTCGGTGTAACCTTTGCGGGGAGTTGGGCCACCCCTTTGCCCGCTGCCCCTCCGCGTCACACAATGGACCGGGGGGGGTTGCCGTCACTCCACCTCAGGCTCCTGTGCGGGAGGAGGCTATGGAGGCCCCTCTCCCTCAGGATGAGACCGGGGCCCTAGTGCAGAGGAGTCCATCGAGCCGAGGGAGCCACCAGGTGGAGGGATTGCGGGTAGGAAGGAGGAGAGGGTTGATGTGGTGGAGGTTAATGTAGCACGACAGGATAGTGGGTTGAGGGTGGTGCCACCTGAGGAATGGACTACGGTCCCTTCCAAGGGTGGCAAGTCCAAAAGGAAGAAACGGGAGACATCCCCGTTGCTGGATGCAGAGCCCGTGTTGGACATCAACCGTTTCGTCTTTTTGGCCGCTGATGCGGCTGAGGCGGATGAGGGCTTGCCTGTGGAAGCAGGGCTTCCTGTGCGGCGCTCCGGAGCGGTTAGCGGGCGGGGGCGGCCCCTCTTCCTCAGCGGCGACCTTCAAAGGTGCAGAAGGCGCGCCGCAGTCAGGGTCCTCCAATCAAGGGGGATACTGGCGCCCGACGGGTGAGGGAGGATGGCCTTGTACCCCCGCAGTTGGGTTCGGGGCCTTCGCAGGAGCCCCCTGCTGACCCGGCCGCCCTGGCCTCCCCCGCGGGGGTGGGCACTGTCGTATTGTCTCAGTCTTTGTCCGGGGAGGGGGGGGCTGCACAGGTGGTGGACCCCACGGAGGAAGTCATTCCTCCGACCCCTGACCCGTTTTGTGCCTCCTCATCCCGTGGGGGCTGGGTCTGCCCTCGCGACAGCTTTGCCTGGTGGTCCCGGGGGGCGCCAGCACCTCCTGGGGTGATAGGGTTGAGCGGGAGGAGGAGGAGATCCTCGAGTGGTCGACGTGGACCAGGAGGAGTCGCTACAGCTCGCGGGCTTGTCCTGCAAGCGGGATTCTGGGGATCCCGTGGTTGGTGAGAAGAGGAGGAAATGGTCACTGCACTCGAAATAGGCATGGCGTGCACTCCTGCGTTCTCGTGCGCCACCATCAACAGTGGCCAGCATTTTCTCAGACCAGGCGCGGGCTACGGCCTATGATTTTCTTTCTACGAGTGGCTGGATGTCATCTTCTTGCAGGAGACCAGGCTCACCTCGCTCGCTAGCCTTCATCGGGCGAAGCGGGAGTGGAGGTGGGCCCTTCGTACTGGTCCCTTGCGGCACAGCCCTACGCAGGAGTGGCGGTTTTGTTCACGTCTAACCGATTTCAGGTGCAGTACGTGTGGGAACTGGAGCAGGGCCCGTGTCTGCTTTTAGATGGCTACTGCGGGCCCCATCGGTTTCGTTTCGTTGTGTTTTTCGGCCGCCAGTCTATTTTGGCGCGGAAGACCCTGTTCGGGTTTATCCGCACCTACTTACTGTCCTGCGGTTTGGTGGTCCTTGCCGTGGATTTTAACACCAGCACCTTTTTGCAGGACCGAGGGGGGGAGCGTTGCCCACCCAGTTACGAGGGCCTCTTTTTGGCCGAGATGACCCGGACGGCTGACAGAGTGGATGTTTTCAACCGGGCCTTTCCTAGGTCGCCGGGGTTCACCTACTACCATGGGACCTGCACGAGTCGTATCGATCGTATATCTGTGAGTGCCCGGGTGGAGTGTTCCCCTCCGCAGTTGCTGGCGGTTGAATTTTCGGTCCACCGAGTCCTCTCTGTGTACGTCCTGGCCAACCACTAGGAGCTTAGCAGGGGTCATGGCCTTTGGCGAATGAATGTGCATTTGTTTGCATCATCATAGGTGGTCCAGGAGTTCTTGGCCTTTCTCGCAGACCAGGAGAACCCTGCTGATGTTTTTGTTTTTCCTTCCCGTGGCGGCCTGGTGGGATGAGGTGAAGACGCGTGCCCGACAACTCTTCCGTTCCCGGGGTACCTCCATGGCTCGATCCCGCTACCTCACCTACACTGTCCTCCGGAGGTCGCTGGATCGTTTGGTATCCCGAGGGCAGCGCGGGAGGAGGTTGAAGAGGTGCGTGTCCAGCTCCGGGCCCTGCTTTACGATCGCCATGCCTCCCTATGCTTCGAGGGGGCGGCCGGTGGGGGCGCCACTCCAGACCCTTTCCGGACTTGCAGGGAGAGGGTTCAGCGTCGGGAGGTCATGGCCCTGCGGGGCGAGGACGGTACCAGTCATACCTCCCAGGAGGACCTATTGCGGATGGTGGGCGAATACTTCTCGGACCTGAAATGGGATCGCCCCGTGGACCTCACCCAAATCCGAACGTACCTGGCCCTTCCCCCGCAGTCTTCGGCTGTGGTCAAGGCACAGGTTGATGCACTCGCTGCTCCGATTCAGCAGGTGGTGTGGAGAGGGCGATTCGTGCCATGCCGTTGGGGAAGGTGCCTGGGCGCGATGGGCTCCCTGTGGAGTTCTATCGCACTTTCATTGCCCACTGGCCCCCTTCCTGACCTCCCTGTTTCAGGAGATCATGGACACGGGGTATCTCCCGCGGTCATTTCGCGAGTCTGTCCTGCTGCCTGCTCTCCAAGGGGAAGGACGATAGCTCCTTGGACTTCTGGCGGCCGCTCTCTCTTCTGAACGCGGACCGGAAGATCCTGGACAAGTGTTTGGCCAACCGACTGGTGGAGGTGTCGGGCGATTTGCTGTACCCCTTCCCATATTGTTCCGTTCGGGGGAGAGGGGTTGTTCTGGACGCTGTCGCCACCGACCGGGAGATGGTGGAAAGAGGCCGGTCGCACCAACGGGACCACTGGTTGGTCTCCTTGGAACAGTCCAAAGCCTTTGATCGAGTCAGTCTCCGGTACCTGAGGGTGGTGCTCCAGCACTTCGGCCTCCCCGCAGGTTTCCTCTTCGTCGTGCAGGCGCGGTACCGAGGGGGGTGAGCTTCCCGTTTATTAACGGGTGGCTCGGACGGCCATTTGGTGTCGCCTCGGGGGTGCGGCAGGGGTGCCCTTTGAGCCCCCTGCTGTATGTTTTCTCCCTCGACCCTCCTCCGGAGATTGTCCTCAGGTTGGGGTTGCGGGGCCTGGAGGCGCCCGGTGCGCCCCGGGTTGTCCGTCGTTGCTTACGCTGACGACATCTCAGTTTACGTGGACGTCACTGATGGGGTAGAGGCCCTGCGAGAGGCCGTGGAGGAGTACTCGGAGGTAGCCCATTCTGTTGTAAACCACAGCAAGTGCCAGACGCTGGGTTGGGCTCCTCGGAGGCCTCCCCCGCCTTCCTGCGCCCCCTTTCCTCCTCCTCCCGTGGGGGAGGTCCGCGTTTTGGGCCTCGTCTTCGGTCGGAGGACTGTGCGGAGTCCAATTGGGGACCGTTGTCTCGAGACTGCACGGTGTCGGGTGCTGCGGTGGAGGGGTGGAGGTGTACGTACGAGGAGAAAGATCCAAACTCCTCGGGACGTTTCTGCTTCCTCTCTTTCTGCACGTGGCCACGGTCTTCGTTCTTCCGTTGTCCCGTCAGGCGTCTGTTTGTGCCTTCTTTTTCTGTTTTCTGTGGGGTAACCGCTTGAACCCTGTCCAGCGCAACATTGCCTGGATCGGGCAGAGGGTGGTTTGGGTATGTTGCACCCCCTTGTCTTCCTGTCAGTCTTGTCTATGGCGTTTCACTTAGGTAAGATGAGGGAAGGGGGTGGGTTTTGGTGGGTGGCCTCCTATCGGGAATGGTTCTCCCGCTTATGGGTGCAGTGGGAGGGGGCTTCCTCGGTCCCACGTGTGCGCCTGAGTGTGGAAGAGGCCCCTTCGTTCGTATGTTTGATGGTGTGGCTCATTCGGCGGTGGGGGGTGTCCGACCAGATCGCCCAGTCCTTGGGGCGGAAAGGATTATACCGGATGGTACTCACCTCTCACTATCAACCACGTGGGCCCTGCGGGACTGTCCGGCGGATGTGATGCAGCGGGGCCTTCGGCTGTTGAACTCCCCTCGGCTACCGAAGAAGGTTCGGGATGTAGCCTGGTTGTCTTTCCACGGGCGTTTGTACGTGAGGGACAACCTCAAGTACAGGTCACAGGCCGAGCGGGTCTGTCCGAGGGCCGGGTGTGAGGGGCAGGCGGAGACCATGGACCATTTCCTCCGGCAGTGCCCCTTCAACGTGGAGGCCTGCCGGTTGGTGTCCGCTGCTCTTCACCTGCGCGACCTTTCCCTCCTCACGTATGCGGAGTGGGTGTACGGGGCCTGGTCCTTTCCTCTAAGGCAGGACTCCGGGACCCTCTACCTAGTCACGGCTGTAGTGCGCTACCACCTGTGGCAAGCGCGCTGTCATGTCTCGACCCGGGGGTTGGTCCTGCCCCTCGACGAGGTGGTGCGGGACATTCTGGAGGAAGTGTCCAGCATGGCGCAACGCGAAAGGCGGGTGGTGGAGGTCCATCGTTGGAGCGTCTGTGGCGTCACCCTCACCCTCCGCCCCCCATGAGGGGGAGGGGTTCCCTGGGTTTTTCTTCCCTGTTAGAGGTTAGGGGTTTTGTTTTTGTCTCCCGGGTGGAGGAGGGAGGTGAGACAGTAGGGGGGGGGTAGTCCCTGGGGTTTCTTCCTCGGTTTAGGGGTCTGGGGGTGCGTGCCTTCCGGGGGGGGGGAGGGGGGGTTGCGCTGGGGCTGGGGGGGGTGTCGGCCACTTGTCCGCGCTCCCTCTCTCTCCATGGGGGTTGGTTGTTTGCGGTTTCTCCCCGGAGCAGGTGTGTGTTTGTTTTGTTTTTGTTTTTTGTGTTTCTGCGCATCCCGCTCCGCTGTTTTGGGGCCGATAGGGTTGGGTTTTTGTGTTCATTTATTGATTTGTATTATGGTTTTGTTTCTGGTGGGTTTTCGTTGGGGACGGCACATGCCTGTATGTTTCTGTTTAGGGGGGTGGGGGTTTTCTTTATTTATGGGGAGGGTGGGGGTGGGGTAGGGATTGGGGTGGGGGCGGAGGAGATGTTGCTCCTTTGTGGGGACGGGGGTGGGAAAGGGGGAATGCGTTTTGTTTTTGTGGGTGTGAGTGAGGGCTTGGCAGCCCTGATGGACATTTGGGACATTGGACTGTGCTGGATTGTTGTGGGTGGTTGGGGGGGGGGTTGGGATGGACATTGCATTTCTGTTGGACTGCTGCGGGTTGCTGTTGGGGGGTTGGGACAGACATTGGACATGCTGAACTATTGCGGGTTGATGATGTCGGGGGGAAGGGGCACGTGTGCTGGTTGTTGGGTTTGGTGGTGGGGAGGTGGGTCACGGGGGGGTGGAGATACGTGTTTTGTGCTATGTCGGGGGGTGGGGGTTTTGGGGTGTGTGGGATTTGGTTGGGGTGCTTGTTATTGTTTTTGTTTTTGCTTTTTGGTATGTCTTTTGTTGCTTGTTTAATAAATTCAAAATTTCCATCCTTTGGTGGATCAGAAGATTTTCCTGAAATGGGGACTTCCATCCATAGATCTGTTTGCCAGTCCACTGAACAAGCAACTGCCAAAGTTCTGCTCCAGGCAACCACATCCTCTGCGGGGAGCAGCAGATGCTTTTCTGATTCCCTGGTCTCAGGGCCTCCTGTATGCGTTTCCTCCCACGCCCTTGGTGGCCCGAACTCTGTTCAAGATTCATCAGGACAAGGCCTCAGTCCTGCTGGTGGCTCCCAGGTGGTCCAGACAGCCTTAGTTTCCACTTCTGCTTCAGTTGGCAGTGGACCCCCCTCTGCCTCTGGGGTTGCAACCCGACCTCCTCTCTCAGGATCAGGGTACCCTTCTGCACCCCAATCTCCAAGCTCTCAATTTGATGCCGTGGAGGCTGAAAGGGTAGTTTTGGCTCCCTGGGGCCTCCCATGGGAAGTTTAAGAGGTTGTCCTAGCCTCTAGGAAACTGTTCACTAGGAAAACCTATGCTCTCAAATGTAAGAGGTTTTATGTGTGGTGTCAGATTCGTACAGAGGATCCTTTCTCCTGTACGGTACCAGTAGTGCTTCAGTACTTACTGCACTTATCCAATCAGGGACTTAATTGCAATTCTGTTCGGGTCCACCTCTCGGCTCTAGCAGCTCACCACTCACTGGTGGACGGCCATTCTCTATCGGTCCACCCTTGGTGTCCCGGTTTCTCAGAGGCTTGCTCTTGCTCAAGCCTCCAATCCGTCGTCCTGCTCCTGAGTGGGAATTGAATGTGGTCTTGCAGCAACTGACTCGCCCACCTTTTGAGCTGATGGCTACTTGTCCTCTACGCTTCCTATCCTGGAAGACACTCTTCCTGATAGCCCTCACCTCGGCTAGGCGAGTGTGAGCTTCAGGCCCTGGTCTGTGACAGGCCTTACACCAGATTTTATAGGAACAGAGTAGTCCTCAGGACTCATCCAAAGTTCCTCCCCAAGGTTGTCTCCTCTTTCCACCTCAACCAGGAGGTGGTTCTTCCAACATTCTTCCCTAGGTCTCATACAAGCCAGGCTGAAGCAGTTCTGCATACCCTGGACTGTAGGAGGGCCTTATCCTTCTACCTTGACCGTACGCAGGGGCACAGAAGGGCTACTCAGCTCTTCATCTCTTTTGACCCTAATAATTTGGGGTTGGCTGTGTCCAAGCGTACCTTGTCCATCTGGGTGGCTGACTGTATCACCTGGGCTTACAGGGCGGCTGACCTTCCTTTGCAGGGTCGGGTCACGGCCCATCATGTCAGGGCAATGGCTGCCTCAGTGGCTCTTCTCTGCTCTGTCCCGTTGGTAGACATCTTCAGGGCTGCTACTTGGTCTTCAAGCCAGACCTTTGCGGCCCATTACTGTCTGGAAAGGGAGTCCTGTAGGGACAGTGCTTTTGGCCAGGCAGTACTCCGGAATCTCTTTGAGGTTTAGGCAACTCCTGCCCTCTGTTGGGCTACTGGTGGAGGTTATGTCAGTGAAAAGCCTTTCTTTGATGCTGGGACTCGAGGGAGTTCTCTTGTTCAGTCTGGGTTCCTTGGTAGCCCAGAGCTAGGGAGTCACCCATATGTGAGGACTGACTTCCTGCTTGGTCCTGGAGAAAGAGTAGTTACTCACCTGTAACAGGTGTTCTCCAGGAACAGCAGGAATCAGTCCTCACAACCCTCCCTCCTCCCCTGGGAGATGCAGTTGTACATAGTTTATTTTTTACATTTTTGTGTGCTGTTTTTAGCTATGTCGTTTGACTGAGCAAGATGGCACCTTTAGGTGGGAAGGGAACCTCGCATACGTGCCTGCATTCCCAAAGGCTTTCATGGAAAGCTGGGGAAATGCTCCGCAAGGGCTCCATCGACGTCGATGTCACCCATATGTGAGGACTGATTCCTGCTGCTCCTGGAGAACACCTGTTACAGGTGAGTAACTACTCTTTGTGTAACCATAGTTTGTTCTTTCCTAGGTGCATAACTTTGCACTTGTCCACATTAAATTTCATCTGCCATTTGGATGTCCAGTCTTCCAATTTATCAAGGTCCTCTTGACAATTTTTCACAATCATCATGGGTTTTAACAACTTTGAATAATTTTGTGTCATCTGCAAATTTGATTACCTCACTCGTTATTCCCACTTCAAGGTAATTTACGAATAAGTAAAAAAGCAGCAGACCCAGCACAAATCCTTAGGGTACTCCACTATTCACCTTTCTCCATTGGGAAAATTAGCCATTTAGCCCTACCCTCTGCTTTCTATCTTTTTAACGAGTTCCTGATCCACAATAGTACACTGCCTCCTCTCCCCCCTCCAATGATACATTCTAGATATTATCCCCTTTGCCCCCCATCTACTCTCGCAATAGTTTCAAAATAGGTTTTCCCTGCCCCAAAATGCCTTTCCACCCACCCCAATTTTAAATAGTGTCTAATCTGAAACTTTGCAAGATGACGTCTAATTCTTTGTAAATAATTTATATATATGCTTATTTCCTGTACATAGTTAAGTTAATTCTTCCCTGTTCCCCTATCTCTCCCTGTTAAAATGTTACATGCATTTTTTGTTTAAGGTATTCAATCCTTTGAGTTCTCTGTAAACCGCTTTGATTCACGAAAAGCGGTAAATAGGCACAAACAAATAAATAAATTACAGGGATGTAGAAAAACAATGGGCAAAACTGAAGGGGATATTTTAAGGGCAACCAACCTTTCCAATTCATCCTGCTAGACCAGTCCAGACAAGTGGTTAAGTCCCCCTGCCAGCAGATGTTGGAGACAGAGAAAGTGCCAGAAGCTTCAACCAGTGGACTCTGTCATATAGAGAGGCTCCCCTAGGTGTCACCCTCAGTATTTCTCTGTCTCCAGCAGATGATGGATGTCTATTTCTTTCTTCCTGGCAGCCTGCCATTCTAAAGGGCTAAGTGTCTGCCAGTGGAGTTCGCTGCCTGATTTGGTGGAGGTCTTCAGGGTGCACATGAGGTGTTGCCCTTGAGGTTTCCCACTAACTGCCCAGTCTACTGTGAGCAGGGAGATCCTGGTCAGGAGGACCAGTTCAGCTCTCTCTGGGGGTAGGTTATTTCCCGGTCAGGAGGACCGGTAAAGCACATTGCAGGAAGGTGCCATAGATCCTGTGACCGCAAGAGCAGCATCCCTTCTTTATTTTCTAAAGTATACCTTAGTTAGAAGAAGCCTGGTGCCAACATTACAGCCTCTGCTGTTCTTTCCCTGCATCTCACCTCTGCAACTAATGGCTGAGGTGAATGGAAGGATCGCAGTGAATTATTTCTGCCTTCTCCCCCCTCCCCCCCTCCTCTTCTGTACCTCCGGTGGTAGTTTTTACCCCTGCTACAGGCTGCCTGACTTCCATTCTGCTCGGGACGCTTGAGACCGCTTGATCCATTTGAAACTGCCGGATCTGCCCTCCACTGCTTTCCGAGCTGCCTGCACTGAGTAAGACACTGTGGTGGCCATTTTGATTTCAGCCCATTTCTCCCTGACGCTCCATTCACAGGCTCAGAACTGCACAAATTTAAGAAAGGTTGCGAATCAGTACCATGCCTTCCTCCTTAACCTGGTGCATCGCCTGTAGCAGGGAGCGCCGCATTCTCACAGACCGGTTATGTTCCACATGTATTGTTCAGCGGGGCAGTCTTCCAGGGCAGTTCAAGATGTCTCTCTTCGTGCTACACGAGGTGGAGCGTGTGGGGTCACACAATTTGGGGCCGGATGTCCCATCTCCCTCCAACTTATCTATTCAAGCCTTGTCTCTGGGCTCTCTCTCGGTGAATGCCCCCTCCTCCTCTCTTGCTTCCTCAGCAGCCCATTGCAGCCGGCATGGATCAGAGTCAGCCCAATTTATGTTATTTTCAGTCAGGCTTGGGATCCTTGGGCATCCATGTCTTCTACCCAGCAGTGGGTCTCAAAGCAGGGGCCCCTTCTTTCTCCTCCTCCATGCCCACGGCGGAAGCAGCGCACCGGGAGCAGAAGCTTTGGACGCACTTAGCTCAGGGGATCCCACTAGATCTCATGGTTTTCTCCGGACTGAACAACTGAGCAGGATTGTCTCTCCATCGAGGATCAGACAGTGAAGAGGGAATATGGTCTCCCTCGAATGACTAAGCAAAGGATCGAGAGGAGACTCAGGACTTCCGATTGTTCCACAAGAGGAATTTTTGGTGTTAATCATACAAGTTGTAAACGCCTTGTGTCTCCCTGAATCTCAAGGGCAGGAGGCAGTGCAGGATATCAGGTGGATTCTATCCTTCGGGGTATCCGGAAACCTTCAAGGGTCTTTCCATTTCCGGAAAACTTCAAGAGCCTTTTAGTTTATTCCAGATCAACAACAGATGGTCTCTCTCAAGTAGAATTCACTAGAAGTGTCCTTTTGTACCGCTAGGCATTTGGGACGTCCTTATCTCTGGTTGCCTCAGGACCACAATAACTGGCTTGCATATCTGAAGGCTGATGCAGTGGTGATGACGGTCAATAGATATACCATGATCCCTGTGGAAGGACATGCAGCGCTATGGGATCAACAGGACCAGAAGGTGGAGAGGCTTCTCAAAACTGTCTTTTTCTCCTTCTCCCTCACCCTTCAAACCTCAGTCTGGGACAGTTTATTTATTTTATTTATTTATTTATCATTTCTTATATACCGCCTTTCATGATAGCAAGGCAGTTTACATTGAACAAACTGAAATTACATTGAACAGGGCATTATAACTTGGAGATAACTATTTTACAGGGAACATGGGCTATGGAGGGTTAAGTGGCTTGCCCAAGACCACAAGGAGCACCTGTGGGACTAGAAACCCCAGTCCTTCCGGCCCAAGGTTGCTGTCCTCTAGTGGAATTTGAACCCCCGACCTTCCGGCCTGAAGTACCTTGCCCCAACCACTAGGCCACTCCTCCACTCCATCCATGCACAAGTTTAGCACCGCGGGCCCTTCTTACATGGATTCAGTAACTGTCAGATGACCCTACTACAGCTCGTCTGGCCTTCTAGGATCTGCTGCGCCTCACGGCTCGGGCTGTGGCAGCCGTCATGGTAGCTTGCCACTGCCTCTGGCTTCATCATTGGTCCGTAGATTCTGCATCGAAGGCTCGGCTAACTAAGCTCCCATTTAAGGGCAAGCTCCTCTTTGGCGAGGACTGGGAAAAGCTGGTTAAGGACCTCGGGGAGGTCAAGCCCCAGCTACCTGAGGATAAGTAAGAGTCTACTACTCGCTATTCTGGCTTGCATTCATCCCCTTTTTACCTCCTCCCGGGTGCGTTCTGACAGGCTTGGTGCTACCAACCGAGTCGGTCTTCAGGGCCCTTGGCTACCCGATCTGACCCTGAGTCACAGTCTTTTCTGGGGATCTGCTGGACAAAGGATTCATTCTCTGCCCTCTCAAAGTTGTCAGGCCACTGGTGTGGAATACCGTTGGTGGGGGAGTTGGCTGGCCCTGTTTGCCTGCTAGTGGGACACCTGGTGGGGGGTCGGCTGGCCCTGTTTGCCCACGAGTGGGAGGAGATCACCTCCGATCAGTGCATCCTCAATGTTGTCCGCTGTGCCCGTACTATCAAAGACACCGTCATTGGCTTCGCTTGTGGCATGCTCAAAGTGAGAAGCTATGCAAACCACGTTATGGCACCTGTTTGGCCTTCGCGCCGTTTGTTTCATGCCTCTACCAGAGACCACCTCCGGTCACTACTCCTACATTATCGGGCTAAAGAAGGATGGTTCTTTTCAACCCATTCTGGACCTCCAGACAGTCATTCGGTCACTCCGGGTCCTACATTTTCGAATGCAAACCCTTCGGTCCGTGATTCAAGCAGTACGGAAAGAGAAATTGTTGGCGTTCCTAGATCTCACGGAGGCTTACCTTCATATCTCCATCTGCGAGGATCAGCAGCATTTTCTGCATTTCACGGTGCTCGGGCACCACTTTCAGTTATATGTCGTGCTCAAGGCAGCACTAAGTACCTTCTCCAAGGTCGTGATTGTGTTGATAGCAGCCCTGTGGAAACAGGGGATCTGCGGTCATCCCTACCTGGCCGACTGGCTTATCTGGACAGAGTCGTATCTGGAGGCTCTTGAGACTGTCTCCCAGTCCTTTCCTTCCTGCAGCATCTGCACTACGTGGTCCATCATGTCAAAAGCTGCCTGCGCCCCTCTCTATCCCTGGAGTTTCTCGGGCCCGCTTTGACACCTGGACTGGCTGCAGAGGCTTTCCGACCAACTCCAAGCATTCCAGCTTCAGGTCCGGCCCTGAGCGTGGGACTATCTTCAAGTTTTGGGGACCATGGAGGCACTGATCGACGGGCCCATATATGACCTCTACAATGGACCCTTCTATCCTGCTGGTCCCCGTCATGGGACTACAATGTGCGCCTTCCACTTCCCAGGACCATCTGCACCAGTGTGAGCTGGTGGCTCTGCCCACACAATCTCATGTGAGGGGTTCCGCTTGAAGTGCCGCAGTGGATCCTGGTCATGACAGATGCCTGCCTCTCGGGCTGGGGAGCATATTGGCTGAATCAGATGGCCCAGGGTTCCTGATCTCTGCAGGAATCCCAGTGGATGATGAACTGGCTCTCTGCGACAATGCCATCATGGTGGCCTACCTCAACGGACAGGGCAGCACAAAAGCCCCAGGAGTTGCTAGGGATATGGCATTACTCTTCCTTTGGGTTGAACAGCACCTGCAGGCCCTCTCAGCCCAACCAGCGTGTTCTGTGAGGGGAGAGCAGCAGCCAGCAGCAGAGGTGAGAGCGGGAGCTCCACCTCCCTCCACAGAGCCTGCCCACTCCATTGGCTTTTAAACTGCCATTCCACTGGCGTGTTCTGTGAGGGGAGAGCAGCAGCCAGCAGCAGAGGTGAGAGCGGGAGCTCCACCTCCCTCCACAGAGCCTGCCCACTCCATTGGCTTTTAAACTGCCATTCCACCGGCGTGTTCTGTGAGGGGAGAGCAGCAGCCAGCAGCAGAGGTGAGAGCGGGAGCTCCACCTCCCTCCACAGAGCCTGCCCACTCCATTGGCTTTTAAACTGCCATTCCACCGGCGTGTTCTGTGAGGGAGAGCAGCAGCCAGCATCAGAGGTGAGAGCGGGAGCTCCACCTCCCTCCACAGAGCCTGCCCACTCCATTGGCTTTTAAACCGCCATTCCACCAGCGTGTTCTGTGAGGGGAGAGCAGCAGCCAGCATCAGAGGTGAGAGCGGGAGCTCCACCTCCCTCCACAGAGCCTGCCCATTCCATTGGCTTTTAAACCGCCATTCCACCGGCGTGTTCTGTGAGGGGAGAGCAGCAGCCAGCAGCAGAGGTGAGAGCGGGAGCTCCACCTCCCTCCACAGAGCCTGCCCACTCCATTGGCTTTTAAACTGCCATTCCACCGGCGTGTTCTGTGAGGGGAGAGCAGCAGCCAGCATCAGAGGTGAGAGCGGGAGCTCCACCTCCCTCCACAGAGCCTGCCCACTCCATTGGCTTTTAAACCGCCATTCCACCAGCGTGTTCTGTGAGGGGAGAGCAGCAGCCAGCATCAGAGGTGAGAGCGGGAGCTCCACCTCCCTCCACAGAGCCTGCCCATTCCATTGGCTTTTAAACCGCCATTCCACCGGCGGGCCTACGCCTGAGGGCCTCACCAGAGGGCCCTTTGGCGTGGCCCTTAGGCGTTGGCCCATGGCGTTTGTCCTGAAATGAGCATTGAATATGTGGCCTGGATTGTCATACGCATATATTATGGTAACCTGCTGTTCCCTTTCTTTTCTTTGCCTATCCTTTTGTTTGTTTCTGTCCTCTACTCTGTCCTATCTTACAAATGGCGTTCTTTCATATTTCCACAAATGATATATTATTGTAAACCGCTCTAATGCTTCGGCCTGAGCGGTATATCAAATTCAAATAAACATAATAAACATAACATAATAATAACATATTGCTGGACTGGACAACGTTCAAGCCAGCTTCCTTAGTAGCCATACCCTGGACCCCAGTGAGTGGGAACTCGGTCCGGTGACCTTTCAGCATATGGTGAAGTTCTTGGGCCAACCCAGGTTCGACCGCATGGCCACCGCCAAGAACGCTGACGTTCCCCCCTTTCTCCAGGACCAAGCAGGAAGTCAGTCCTCACATATGGGTGACATCGACGTCGATGGAGCCCTTGCGGAGCATTTCCCCAGCTTTCCATGAAAGCCTTTGGGAATGCAGGCACGCATGCGCGGTTCCCTTCCCGCCTAAAGGTGCCATCTTGCTCAGTCTCTCTTTTTCCGTGAAGCCTGTCGGACGTGTGTCCTAGTCCTCCCGGAAAATAGTTGGATTTTTTCGCGATTCCTTTGCTATTTTTTCTCCAGTTCGACGCCGGTTCCCCTCCCGCCGGGTTCGGTACACCGGTATCGAGCCCAATCTTATTTTTTCGGTTTTTGCTCTACGTGGCTGGCGTTTGCGCCCTTTTTTTCTTTTTCCCTGGAAGGCCGGTCCATTGACCTCGCGGGGACTCTTTTTTCCCCGATGGCTTCCAGTGGGTTCAAAAAGTGTGATCGGTGTAAAAAACTAATGTCTCTCACCGACACACACGACTGCTGCCTTCGGTGCCTGGGTCCTGACCACGATCCTAAGATCTGTGAACCATGTGGAAAGATGTCTTCCAAGGCGCTTCGAAGTCGTCAGCACCAAAAGGAAAGGCTTTTCTCCGACTCGGCCTCTGGCCGGGCCCGGACCTTGTCTGAGGCCTCGAAATCTCGGGAATCGGATCCCGAGCACCGTCGGGGCTCCTCGGACAGGGGGTCCCCCGACCGGGAACGAAAGAGGAAGAAGCGGCTTGCGAGGGTGTCGTCGGAGGAGGTCCCTGGCTCCTCGAGAGTTAGGTCTCAGACCCCCAACCGTCGCCCCGGGCCCGTGGAACAGGAGAAACCTCCAAAAGTACCTCATGTGGAGCCGGAGTCTGCTGGACATGTAAGTCCTGTAGTCCTCGTGGACTCTCCTCCCAGAGAGCCGCCGCCGGGGCCCGAGTCGGTGGCTGCTGAGTCTCCTGAGCTCGGTCTCAGGTTGACAGCCTTGGAGTGCAGATTGTCTGCCTTCATGGAACAGCAGCGGGCACTGATGGCCAGCCTGTCTGGCGCATCTGCCCCGACCACCGGGACATCGACATCGAAGTCGACCCCGGAGACCGAGCCGATACTTGAGACCATGAAGGTTCGAGGTCGACCTCGGTCGCAGTCTCCCTCGACCTCCCGTTCGGGACCGAGGGTGTCGACATCGCTGCCTTCGGCGTCGGGGCGGGTGCTCACAGGCCCCGCGCGGTTGGACCCCGATTCCTCATTGGACGAATCCGCCTGGGAGATGGAGGACGAGGAGTCCCCCGACACCTTCAGGACTCGGTGCGTCCCGTCGGACTCACCGCAGACTGAGCCCCGGAGTAGATCCCCTCCAGAGGATACCCGGTTCTCGGAGTTCGTCCGGGATATGGCCACTGCGTTGGCTATCCCTGCGGACCCCGAGGAGGAGCCTTGAGCCGAGGAGCTCGAGGCCCTACAGTACGACGCTCCTCCGAGGGAGGCCTTTACTGTTCCGGTTCCTCCGATGCTGCAACGGCTCCTCTTCCGGATGTGGGAGGCACCGGCTTTGGCGCCGGTTCTAAGCAAGTGGGTCGATTCTATCTATCGACTCCGGAGGAGTCCTGGTTTTCAGAAGGCGCAGCTACCACACCATTCCATGGTGGTGGAATCGACCATGCATCACCTGAAAAGTCAGAAGATGCACTCCGTGGTGCCCCCTGGCAGGGAGGCCCGGAACCTGGATGGTTTTGGTAGAAAGTGCCTCCAGGGCTCGATGCTTGCTTGCCGTGTCCCGTCTTACCAGCTGTACATGGGCATTTACTTGCGTGACCTGGCCAAGGAGCTGGCCGGGTTCTCTGCTGGTCTCTCCGGGGAACCCTTGCAGAGGTTCAAGTCCTTGTCCTCGGGGATACGGGAATGCTCCAAGTTTATGTCCTGCGCTGCCTACGATGGCTTTGAGGCTTCGGCCCATGTTGCGGCAGCTGGCAACGCGGCTCGACGCCAGGCATGCCTGCAGTCATCGGACCTCGAGCTATAGGTTCCAGACAAGTTGGTCAATGTCCCTTGCCGAGGTGAGAACCTTTTTGGCAAGCACATGACCGAGAAGGCCGCAGAGCTTGAATCCGAGCACCTCACGAGGACAAGGCTGTCTAGAAAGACTTCTGCCCCTTCTCACAAAAAGAAGGGCTCGGGTAAAAAGCCCTTTTACCCGAGGAAGGGCACTGCCTACAAACAGTACCCACAGTACCAGGCCTCCCAAGCTCCCCCTCAGGGTCAGCAGGCCAAGGGGCAGAGTAATGGGCCCCGTAGGGAGAGGACCCCCAAGCCTCCGGCCCCTGCTCCCACTCAGCAGGGTGGGGCTTTTTGACTCCTTAGGCCAGTGATGGCTAACCTTTTTGAGCCCGAGTGCCCAAACTGCCGCACAAAACCAAAGAATTTCCTCAAAGTGCCAGCACGTCAATTTGCATAAATATTTGCATAATGCTAACATACACTAACTTTTAGTAAACATGTCTCTTAATGAGTGTATGGATAAAGACAGACTAAAAGATTTCTACATTACTATAATCCAGTGCCAACCGCCAGGCACATTAGGAACTACTACAAACACTGCCCATTTAGAACCAATAGCAAACCCGCCGTATCCTAACAGCACTACCAGGACTCACAAAGCACCACACCATACCTATCAAAAGGCAACACTGCAAATATTAAACCAATACATTTCAGACAATAACAATACATGACCTACTGGGGAAAGAGAACAAGTGGCAATGTCAAAAAGGAATTACATAAACAGAATACCTCAGCTCAGTTACACAGTTGCAATTGCTCCAGCCACTTTCTTCTGGTTTCTTCATGTTTTCTGCTAACTCTCCATCATCTGCTGTCCATTTGTCCTTTCTTCTCTCTTCTAGTTTTTTTTTCCATTCTCTCTCTCTACATCCGCTTTAACATACTAATCTTTCTCCTTTTGCTCTTTCCTCATTCCTATTTCATCCACTCAAAATTTTACCCCTCCATCCTCAATCCCCACTTACTCTCCCAATACCCGGCCAATTGTAGATTTTTTATCCCTCCCACACAAAATATTTTTCCCCTCTCCATTTTACTCTCCCAGCCCCATCCCATTCTAATCCTCCCCCAACATCAGCTCCCTTCTAGTTCCAGCCTCACCCAGCATCCATTCCCTTCTAGTCCCTGCATCAGCCTATTTCCAGTCCTAGCCCCCCATCAGCCCATTTCCAGTCCTAGCAACCCCCCAACCCAATACCAGTCCTAGCCCCCCCCATCAACCCACTTCCAGTCCTAAACCCCCATCACCCCATTTTCAGTTTAAGCCCCCCCTATAACCCATTACCAGTCCTAACCCCCATCACCCCATTTCCAGACAGCCCCCATCAGCCCACAGCCCATTAGCAGTCCTACCCCCCCAGCCCATTAGCAGTCCTACCCCCCCCCCCGCCCGCCCGCCCGCCCATTAGCAGTCCTAACCCCCCCCTCCCTCCCTCCCTCCCTGCCCATTAGCAGTCCTAACCCCCCCTCCCTCCCTGCCCATTAGCAGTCCTAACCCCCCCTCCCTCCCTCCCTCCCTGCCCATTAGCAGTCCTAACCCCCCCTCCCTCCCTCCCTCCCTGCCCATTAGCAGTCCTAACCCCCCCCCTCCCTCCCTCCCTCCCTGCCTGCCCATTAGCAGTCCTAACCCCCCCTCCCTGCCCATTAGCAGTCCTAACCCCCCCTCCCTCCCTCCCTGCCCATTAGCAGTCCTAACCCCCCCTCCCTCCCTCCCCCCCTCCCTCCCTATTAGCAGTCCTAACCCCCCCCTCCCTCCCTCCCTATTAGCAGTCCTAACCCCCCCCTCCCTCCCTCCCTCCCCCTCCCTCCCTCCCTGCCCATTAGCAGTCCTAACCCCCCCCCTCCCTCCCTCCCTGCCCATTAGCAGTCCTAACCCCCCCCCCTCCCTCCCTCCCTCCCTGCCCATTAGCAGTCCTAACCCCCTCCCTCCCTCCCTGCCCATTAGCAGTCCTAACCCCCCTCCCTCCCTCCCTCCCTGCCCTGCCCATTAGCAGTCCTAACCCCCCTCCCTCCCTGCCCATTAGCAGTCCTAACCCCCCCCTCCTCCTCCTCCTCCCTGCCCATTAGCAGTCCTAACCCCCCCCCTCCTCCCTGCCCATTAGCAGTCCTAACCCCCCCCTCCTCCTCCCTGCCCATTAGCAGTCCTAACCCCCCCTCCTCCTCCTGCCCATTAGCAGTCCTAACCCCCCCTCTTCCTCCCTGCCCATTAGCAGTCCTAACCCCCCCTCTCCCTGCCCATTAGCAGTCCTAACTCCCCCTGGCAAATTTTTTTTAAAAAAAAGCAGGCTCTGGCTGCTGCCGCGGCAGATTGCAATGTCCCGTGGGGCCCCCTCCGCCCGCTAAGCCCCTCTGCAAGGGCTTTCAGATTCGCGAGGGAGAGCATCTCCCTCGCGTCTCTGTTAAGCCCGCAGGGGCTAATGGGAAATTTCCCATCAGTCCCCCGCGTCTAAAGCGGCTGATGGGAAATTTCCCATTAGCCCCTGCGGGCTTAACAGAGACGCGAGGGAGACGCTCTCCCTCGCGAATCTGAAAGCTCTTGCAGAGGGGCTTAGCGGGCGGAGGGGGCCCCACGGGACGCTGCATTCTGCCCTTGCCGCGTCCGCGGCAGCAGTCAGAGCCAGCTTTTTCTTTTTTTGCGGACCTTCCCGCGTGCCAGCTGCAAGGCCTTCGCGTGCCACAGCTGGCACGCGTGCCATAGGTTCGCCATCGCTGCCTTAGGCATAGCCTCTCCGTCCCTGTTCTCCCAACCCTGCACAGGAGGTCGACTTACCCTGTTTGCCCACAAGTGGCCACTCATCACTGGAGACAGTTGGGTGCTAAGCATCGTCCACAAGGGCTACACTTCCAACAGCTGCCTCCTCCATACTTTCCAGGGGAGCCTCCAAGGCCTCCCCTGCACACAGATCTTCTCCTTCAGGAGCTCCAAGGTCTGTTGCGGGACAAGGCAGTGGAGCCTGTGCCTCCCCACCTCCAAGGTCAAGGGTTCTACTCCAGGTACTTTCTCGTACCCAAAAGAACCGGTAGCCTCCGGCCGATTCTCGACCTCAGAAATCTCAACAAGTTCCTAGAGAAGGAGAAATTCAAGATGCTTACTCTTGGAACACTGCTGCCCTACCTCCAGCAGGGAGATTGGCTATGCTCCTTAGATTTAAAGGATGCGTACACTCGCATCCTCATTCATCCAGACCACAGAAAGTACCTAAGGTTCATTGTGGGAGGAAACCATTATCAGTACAGGGTGCTGCCTTTTGGCCTCACCTCCGCTCCCAGGGTCTTTACCAAATGCCTGGCAGTGGTGGCGGCCTACCTGAGAAATCAGGGAATCTTTGTCTTCCCCTATCTGGACGACTGGCTCATCAGGGGTCAGACGTGCCAGGAGGCCAGACAAGCCACCCTCCGAACTATTGCTCTTCTTCAAAACCTGGGGTTTGTCATAAACTTCGCAAAGTCCACTTTGCTCCCCTCCCAGAACTTGGAGTTCATAGGGGCAAGGTTAGACTCTCTGCTGGCAAAGGCGTTCTTGCCAGAAGACAGAGCCCAAAGACTGATAAACTTGGCAAACCAGTTTCTCAGCAGGTCACTGGTCTCCGCCAGACTCTGCCTGAGGCTTCTTTGCCACATGGCTTCGACAGTACATGTGACCCCCAATGCCAGGTTCCATATGAGGCTTGCACAGTGGTGCCTTCGAACTCAGTGGCCACAGGCAGCCTCAGGGACAGAATAAGGGTGTGCAGACAATTTCTGAACTCCCTCCGCTGGTGGCTGCACCCACCCAATCTACTGCAATGGGCGCCTTTTCAGATTCCTGGGTTCACAGTGGTGTTGACCACGGATGCCTCCCTGCAAGGCTGGGGGGCTCATTGTCTAGGCAAGTGCACCCAAGGCCTGTGGTCTCCCTGGGAGGCCACACAGCCGATCAATCTACTGGAACTCAGGGCTATTCGTTTAGCCCTCAAGACTTTCTCTCAAACACTTACTCATCAGTCTGGCCTAGTTCAAACGGACAACCAAGTAGCCATGTTTTATGTGAACAAGCAGAGCGGAACTGGGTCCAGGCTCCTTTGTCAGGAGGCACAGGACCTTTGCTTGCTTGCTCTCAAGCACAACATGCTCCTCAAGGCAGTGTATCTACCTGGCCAGGACAACTACCTGCGGCCCAATACTGTCTGGAGAGGGAGTCCCGTAGGGACAGTGCTTTTGGCCAGGCAGTACTCCGGAATCTCTTTGAGGTTTAGGCAACTCCTGCCCTCCAGCCCTCCGTTGGGCTACCAGTGGAGGTTCTTTCAGTGAAAAGCCTTTCTTTGATGCTGGGACTAGAGGGAGGTCTCTTGTTCAGCATGGGTTACTTGGTAGCCCAGAGCTAGGCTGTTTTGTATACAGTTGTATACGAACGTATACAAAACTGTTAAATTGTTCCATGTAAACCGCCCCTGATCTCTGGAAGGGGCGGTATAGAAGAAATAGATAAATAAAATAAAATAAATAAATAGGGAGTCACCCATATGTGAGGACTGACTTCCTGCCTGGTCCTGGAGAAAGAGTAGTTACTCATCTGTAACAGGTGTTCTCCAGGAGCAGCAGGAATCAGTCCTCACAACCCTCCCTCCTCCCCTGGGAGTTGCAGTTGTACATAGTTTATTTTACATTTTTGTGTGCTGTTTTTAGCTATGTCATTTGACTGAGCAAGATGGCACCTTTAGGTGGGAAGGGAATCACGCATGCGTGCCTGCATTCCCAAAGGCTTTCATGGAAAGCTGGGGAAATGCTCCGCAAGGGCTCCATCGACGTCGATGTCACCCATATGTGAGGACTGATTCCTGCTGCTCCTGGAGAACACCTCTTACAGGTGAGTAACTACTCTTCTTCAGTTGCCTCAGGGAGTCCGGATCTCATGGGTTGGATGCACTGGCCCAGAATTGGGCAGTGGTCTCGCTACTGTACCTCCTTCCACTGTGGCTGTGATTGGTTGGTGTCCCCATCGCGTCGAGTCTCACCCCGGTTTGGGAATCCTGGTGGCACCCGACTGGCCCAGGTGCCAGTGGTATGCCAACCTCGTTTGGCTGCAAGTGACCTCACCCTTGCCTATGGGCTTTCGCCGCAGTCTCCTGAGCCAGGGCCCAGTCCTGTACGACCTGGCTCCTTACTCGCTTACGGCCTGGCTCTTGAGAGGCAGCGTCTAGTCCACAAGGACTATTCATGTAAAGTGGTTCCGACTTTGATTAAGGCATGCCACACCTCCTCATTGATGGCATATGTTCGGGTAGGGCACTTGTTTGAGTCATGGTGCACTCGGCAATGCCTTTCTACAGGTTCGATAAGGGTCTCACCTTCAACTCTCTGTGAGTACATGTAGCGGCCCTCACCTGCTTTCAGGGCCCAATAGCAGGACATTCACTTGAATCACACACAGATACCAGTCGTTTCCTCCACGGCATATGCATTCTCTGACCTCCACTTTGTCCCCTCCCTGGGACTGGTGCTCTGGAGCCTCATACAGGCCCCCTTTGAGCCACTCAGACATATCAGGGATCTGTCCCTGAAGACGGCTGGGTGAGTGTCTGAGCTACAGGTGCTCATTTCGCCCTTCATATGAATCAAACCATGACCTTACCCCCCTTCCGAGAGAACAGGATTCCGAAGCATCGGGCAATTTTCAGGCAGTCGAGGTATGGAGAATTCTTTGTTGCTACCTTAAGGTCACGAGTTCCTTTCGGAAGTTGGATCGCTCTTTTGTACTATTTGCTGGTCTGCGCAAATGCCAGGCAGCAGCCAAAGCTATGATTGCATGCTGGATCAAGCGTGCCATCGACTCCACTTACTTCCTGCATAACAAGCCTGTACCCATGGGGCTTTTGCTCTTTCCATGCGGGTTCAGGCAGCTTCCTGGGTGGAACGGTCACACACATCGCCCACTGACATTTGTAGAGCGGCCACTTGGTCCTCTCTGTTCACCTTCGCTGCCACTATCGCCTTTCCCTCCAGGCTTGGGCCGTGGCGCATTTTGGGGCCAGTGTGATAACAGCAGCTTTCTCTTCCCACCCAGCGGGTGTGTAGCTTGGGTACTCCCCACGTGTCTGGACTGGTCTAGCAGGATGAATTGGAAGGAGAAATTTCACTTACCGTTAATTTCCTTTCCTGGAATCCTGCTAGTCCAGACCAGGACCCGCCCCTTGCTGCGTTCTTCAGCAACAGCCTTGGGCCAACTTGTCAGCTGTTTTAGCAGAACCTTATTGGATGAACGGCTGTAATGTCGGGCTCAAACATATGAACCAGTTTAGCCTTGCTAGGCTTCTTGTACATACTTGCACTTTCTAAGCAGCCTTTTGTATATTGTAAACCGGTTAGACGCTATTGTGATGGGCGGTCTATTAAGTTCCCAATAAACAACAAACAAACTTGTTGGTGATCTCATTTCCAGGATCCCCTGGTGATGTTTCCTTTGGTTCTGTTGGCATGCGGCTTCTTCTGCTTTTACAGGAGTATACTGAGGATGACACCTAGGGGAGCCTCTATATATGCCAGAGCCAACTGGTTGAAGCTTCTGGCACTTTCTCTGTCTCCAACATCTGCTGGCAGGAGGACTTAACCACTTGTCTGGACTGATCTAGCAGGATTCCAGGAAAGGAAATTAACGGTAAGTGAAATTTCTCCTTTTGTTAAAATGGTAGATAAAGGTAAAAGGAAAAGGAGACCACTATGGTTTTCGAAAGTAGCAGCTGAAAAGGTGAATAAAAAGGGGGAGGCCTTCATGAAATACAAGAGAGAGGAAGACAGGCACCTATATTTGGAAAGAGAAGCTAGCAAAGTAGTCAGGAAAGCAAAGATTCAAAAAGAGAAGGAAATAGCCAATGCAATAAAATGGGGGGATAAGAAATTTTTCAGATACGTTAATGAGAAGAGGAAGGGCAGAAGTGGTACTGTCAGACTCAAGGGTGAAGGGGAGGAATATGTAGAAGCTGATGAGGATAAAGTGGAATTGCTTAACAAATATTTCTGTTCTGTGTTCACAGATGAAGAACCAGGAGCAGGACCTCAGAAAACACCCAAAACCAGGAACAGAAGTGGAGGGCATCTTGAACAATTTTCAGAAGACTGTGTTCGTGAGGAACTAGCTAAATTTAAAGTAGACAAAACGATGGGACCGGATGGGATACACCCGAGAATACTGAGGGAACTTGGGGACATTCTAGCAGCTCCACTGACTGACTTTTTCAATGGCTCGTTGGAGTCGGGAGTGGTGCCAGAGGACTGGAGAGAGGCACATGTGGTCCCTTTACACAAAAGTGGAAGTAAGATGTGGTTGAAAACTACAGACCAGTTAGTTTAACCTCGGTGATGAGTAAATTATTGGAAGCGCTGCTGAAAGAGAAAATAGTGAGGTTTCTGGAGTCCAATGGATTACCGGAACTGAGGCAGCATGGATACACCAGAGATAGGTTTTGTCAGACAAATCTGATTGATTTCTTTGACTAGGTGACCAGGGAGTTGGACTGAGGTAGAGCCCTAGATGTGTTGTATTTAGATTTCAGTAAAGCCTTTGACACCGTTCCGCTCAGGCGACTTATAAACAAACTGAGCACCCTAGGGATGGATCCTAAAGTTACTGCTTTTGTTAGAAATTGGTTGAGTGGGAGGTGGCCAAGGGTACTGGTAAATGGAGTTCACTCTGAAGAGAAGGAGGTTACCAGTGGAGTGCCGCACAGATCTGTCCTTGGTCTGATTCTTTTTAACATCTTTGTTAGTGATATTGCGGAAGGGCTGTCGGGTAAGGTTTGTCTCTTTGCGGATAATACTAAAATCTGCAACAAAGTAGATACCCAGGAATGTGTAGATAACATGAGGAGGGATCTAGCTAAGCTTGAAGAATGGTCTAGATTTTGGCAGCTGGGATTTAGTATTAAAAAATGCAAGTTCATGCATTCGGGCTGCAGCAATCCAAGGGAGCAATATAGTATAGGGGTGAAGTACTACTGTCCATAAAAGAAGAGCGGGACCTAGATGTGATTGTGTCTGATGATCTCAAACTAGATAAACAGGTAGAAAAGTCGACGGCGAAAGCTAGAAGGATGCTTAGGTGCATAGGGAGAGGAATGTCCAGCAAAGGGAAGGAGGTGATAGTGCCTCTGTATAAGTCTTTGGTGCGACCTCATTTGGAGTATTGTGTGCAATTCTGGAGACTGCACCTTCAAAAGGATATAAACAGGATGGAGTTGGTACAGAGTGTGGCTACTAAAATGGTTAGTGGTCTTTATTATACAGCATATGAGGACAGACTTAAGGATCTTAATATGTATACTTTAGAGGAAAGGAGGGATAGAGGTGATATGACTGAGACATTTAAATATCTCTGTGGCATAAATGCACAGGGGAGAGCCTCTTTCGGTTGAAAGCAAGTTCTCCTAAAAGGGGACATAGGATGAGGGTGAAAGGGGATAGACTAAGGAGTAATATGCAGAAATATTTCTTTACAGAAAGAGTAGTAGATGCGTGGAATGGTCTCCCAGTGGAGGCAGTAGAGATGAGGACAGTATCTGAATTCAAAAAAGCATGGGACAAACACAGAGGATCTCTAAAGGCAAAAATGGGACTGTTGTAGTGGTTGATATGGAAGGGAAGACTAGATAGACCACGTGGTCTTTTTCTGCCATCACGTTTCTGTTTCTTTTTCCTATTTTTCAAAAACCCTTCATCATATTTTCTCAGTGCATCTCTTACATAGTAATATAGTAACATAGTAAGTGACGGCAGATAAAGACCAGCATGGTCCATCTAGTCTGCCCAGCAAGAGTAGGTGCACCTGTCGCTCTGTGCAGGCCACCCCTCCCCATGTTTTTGTTTTTGTTTAGGGTTGAACCCACCACTCCATGTAGGACACCCTTATTTGTTGAGACGCTAGATAGTTCAGAAGTTAGATGGTACCGTTTATTTTGCTCTTATCCTGTTGCTGTAAAGGGATCCACTGTGTTTGTCCCATGCCATTTTGAATTCCATCACCGTGTTTGCCCCCACCACTTCCATCGGGAGGGCATTCCAAGCATCCACCACCCTTTCAGTGAAGAAATATTTCCTGATATTGCCTTTCAATTTAGCACCTTGCAGCTTCATGTTATGTCCTCTAGTTTTACAGCTTCCCCGTCTTTGGAAGAGGTTTGTTTGTTCATCATTTCTCTTTAAGTATTTAAAGGTCTGAATCATATCTCCCCTGTCCCTCCTCTCCTCCAAAGTGTACATATTTAGGTCTTCAAGTCTCTTCTCACAAGGCTTCTGATGCAGGCTCCAAATCATTTTGGTCGCCTTTCTCTGAACAGTTTCCAGTCTTTTTACATCTTTTGCAAGATATGGTCTCCAAAACTGAACACAGTATTCCAAGTGAGGCCTCACCAGTGACTTGTACAGTGGCATAAGTACCTCTTCCTTTCTGCTGGTAATCACTCTTTGTATGCAGCCCAACATCCTCCTGGCTTTTGCCACCGCCTTGTCGCACTGTTTTGCCACCTTGAGATCATCAGAGATAATCACACCAAGGTCTTTCTCCTGAACTGTGCATACCAACCTCCACCCCCTATCGTGTACTTTTCCCTTTTCTCTTGTATCAGAGCTACATTGCGCCTAAACACCCCAGCTCTTTAAACATCATACTCTATTCATATGGAGAACTGGGCACCTTTCTATTTAAAGTAACAATCTTCAAATCACTCCCCTCATTCCAAAACATACACCCCCTCCTCCCTACCACCCCTCCCACCCTCCTTCCCCAACCTCACTGACCCAAGTTGAGTCAGAGGAATTCCTCGCCCCTATATGGCTCCCCGTGACCCAGCCAGGTCCCGCCAACTACTACCTACCACATTCCTCTCTCCCTGTTCCCTCTACATAACAGCCCCTCTCTGCTCCCCCACCATCCAACCTCAAGCATATCTCTCACACTTCTACATTCATTTAAATTCTTTACAGCAACGTCCAGTAGTCCCTCAAAGTCCATTGCTCTGAGTCCTCAGGGATCCTCTATCCCCCTTTCGCCCGTTCCACTCATTCGATTCCCCGTTCCTTTTCCAGTGAACTCTGTGACGCATCCAGACCTGCTGTTGTTGCCCTCTCCAGAAGCTTGCCTCCACTCGAGACTCTCTGCCATTTGGAGAATTTCTGCTGATCCTTAGGTGCCCTAGCTGATTTCAGTCTTTCGCCAGGAATAGAAAGTCCTGCTTCCACCAGCGCCTTCCACGCTTCTTCCATCATCTTGACTCTTTGAGATGAACCCTTCACCGTCATGAGTAGAGCAAAACAGAAAGCCAGTGATAGCGAAGCCTCTCAGCACATACATACTGTACCACTTCACAAAGTTCTATTCGTTGTTGCAGCATAATAGCTGAGAGGTCCTGAAACAGCTCTATTCAGTGGCTTTTCCAGTCCATGCGCCCCTGTTTACGGGCCTGTTGCATTACTTTCTTTTTCTGCAAAATTGTGCAGGCACACTAAAATGTCTCGGAGCAGATTGTCGCTGCACTGCCCCAGACTCCAATGTGCATGGTCCACCTTGAGCCTCAGAGACTGTTCATCAGACTCAGAACCCGCATGCAACAGTGCCCCACATATCTCCTGCACAACCTTCCCAAGGTCTGCAAATATTTCTGCCTCAGGAATCTCACAGATCCGTACATGATTTTGTCAGAATCTGTTTTCTAGATCCTCAAGCTTATCCCTCCATTCACCCTGCACTTTTTTCATCTACTCCGCTTGATGCTGGAAGACCATAATCTCCTCTTCCTGCTCCTTGAGGCGTTCATCTAACTCCACATATTGTTTCCCAATCTCAGCCACCTCCTCTCTCGGTTCTGAACTGCATGGAGCAACTCATTTTTAACCGAGGCAAGCTCTTTATGTATGCTGTGCTTGATTTCTACCATCCATTCCTGCAGCTCTATTTTAGCAAGCAGTTTCGCATCTCCAAGGCACTATGTGCTTTCCTCGCTCTCCGAACCAGACATCACAGCTGTCATTTTCTCCCATGTGATTCCTGTGCTGTCTCCATCTCTCTGCTCTTATCAGCTTTAAATTGGAAGTGCTCCAATTTCTTCCACGTTGACATTGCACACAATAATCAGCTCTCCCCAGTACAGGTTCTTTTTCCCTGTGGGGGGATACTGTATAAATGCTTGACCTGGAGCTCTCAAGTTAGGCAGCCATCTCAATGGGTGACATCATTTCTTCCTTCAAGGTGGATTTAATGAAAGGGTTGTCTGTGTAATTCCAATCTGTTCTTTTTGTGCAACCACACCAGCATCCCTAGGGGAACTCGCCTGCTTGGATCTGGTCAATATATATCCAGGAACAAGCAGGAATGTAGTCTTCACATATGGGCAACATTGGTACCAATGGAGCTCGTGCAGGAACGCTCCCCATTGTCCATTTGGAAAGCTTTTAGAAGCACTTCACTGTGCCTGCACGACTGCCTTTCCACCTTCCCAACTCTCTCTTCCAGCTCCTGCGGAGCCAGCAGGAAGCAAATCCTATCACCACAGCAAAACCCATCTTTTTTGTGGAAAGCATCTACCTTCCAGCTATCTTAGTCCTTATGCCTACCATACCCTCCTCCATCAATGATATGGAGAAACCAACTAGTGGTTTCAAAAAATGTGCTAAATGTGCCAGCACTATTTCAGTGACTGACACCCATGATTGATACTTAAAATGCCTCAGCCTAGACTACCAACCAAAAGATTGTTTCCTTTGTCAAAAGATGACACGGAGAGGCCTACAGAACCGGGCCTTAAACTTGGGACACTCTTCCCCTCAGACGCGGTATCTTTGGCTTCCATATCATCAAGGGCCTCCTCCTCCTCCCATGGGTCCCAGGTATCGGCAAAGTCCAAGCACAAGTCTTCATTGAAGAAGGAGAAACCCTCCAGAGGTAGATCTCCCTCCAAGAATCGCGATCCTGCTAGGTACGTATGACCTAGATTGGCCACTGTTGGAAACAGGATACTGGGCTTGATGGACCTTGGTCTGACCCAGTATGGCATATCTTATGTTCTTATGATCCCTCGGGCATTGCCCTGGAGGAGGATCGGCCTGCCAAACAGCCCTGGCAGGAGGCTCTGTCCTCTAAAGCCATCGAGGGGTCCCAGGATGCTCCTGAGGCCTCGACTTCCGGAGAGCTACTAGTGCCATGCTCTGGGACAGTGGCGCAAGTACCCACCACTAATATTCAAGCATCGGCAACATCGATGGACCAGCGCATATTGGCCATCGAGGGGAGCTTGGCAGCCTCGGTACCTATAAAACCATTGGCGCCAGGCACCGCCTCGTTGGTACCGGTACCGACATTGACATCAGTGGCGGGTACGCCCATGCAGATGGCATCGATATCGCTGCCACCCATGCCCTCTCTTGAGTCTATCACTGATACCCATACCCAACCCAGGCGGCTTATCGAGGCCGATACCTCAGAGCCATCTAGCTTTGGCTGAGCACCGTGCCCATTGATACTTCGAGTCCTCCGATTACAATTTGTTTTGGATGCAGAGTCACTCGATTCCTGGGGGCCCCGGGACCTTCCCTCGAAGCCTTCCAGGAATTCATTCGAGACCTAGCTAAGGGTCTCTCCATCACTGTAACATTGGAAAAGGAGCCATGGGCGGAGGAATTGAAGATTCTCTAATACCCAACAGCACCCAAGGAGGCAGCCACTCTGCCGGTGCACCGCATCCTGCATGACCTTATACTCCTTATGTGGGAGACTCCTCTTACAGTCTTACCTCCCAGTCGTCAACTTGATACCATGTACCAGGTACCAGAGTGTCTGGGCTTCCAAAAACCACAGCTTCCACACCACTCCATGGTGGTTGAATCGGCAATGTGCCAAATCAAAAACTCGAAGACTCACTCCTCAAATCCTCCAGGTATGGAATTGAGGACTCTTTATGCCTTTGGACAGTGATGCTTCCAGGCATCCATGCTCTTGGCCAGGATTAACTCCTCTATTTTCTATATGGAAATGTTTCTCAAGGAGACATCCAGAGATCTCGAGGCTTTTGCTCTTCTCCCAAATGACAAGAGGACAGACTATTTTACCCTAGTCAAGCATAGCCAAGATATATCCAAATTTGTCAATAGGGCCAACTTTGATGTCTTTGTATGTACAAGCAGGGCCACAGCCATATGCATCAGGGTACATAGTATTGCATGGCTTCAAGCCTCGGATCTTCAACAGTGGGTTCAAGATAAGCTGGGCAACATACCCTGCACAGGGGAGAACCTCTTTGGTAAAGACTGGCAAGATAAGGCCTCTCGATTAAAGTCAGAAAACACTACTCTAAAGAGGCAGTCCAGAGTCAGAGCTGACTCTGCTAGGAAAAAAACATTTACAAAGAAGTCTTTCTACAATAATAAGTTCTTCTCAGGTCAAGCCCCACAGAAGAGGCAGCAGCCTCTTAAACCAACAGAAGAAGCCATAGGTGGCTAAATCTCAACCAGCTCTGCAACCACAATCTGCGCCTGGTTTTTGACTCTTTCCTAGAGAACATTGCCACTCTGCCTCTGGAGGAACCCCTCCCCCTCCTCATAGCAGGCAGACTGTATCACTATGCCCACAGATGGCACCTCAGAACCATAGTCCAGGAAGGGTACAGACTACATCTACACACTCTGCCCCCTTCACTTTCACAGGGGAATGTCAAGCGCATCCCCCACGCACTGCTCACCTACAGGACGAGGTGTCCTGTCTCAGGGTACCATAGAAATCCCCACATCCCAACAGGGAATGGGCTTCTACTCTCCATACTTTATTATCCCAAAGAAAACGGGAGGGTAAAGGCCCATTCTGGACCTCAGAAACTTCAACAAGTTTCTAGTCCACGAAATGTTCTAGATTATCTACCTCAGGACTCTCTTCTTCCCTACCTTCAGAGTCAGGACTGTCTCTGTTTTCTAGATCTAAAAGAAGCGTACAAACATATCCTCATCCACCTGGGATACAGGAAGTTTCTATGCTTCACTTTTCAAGGAAATATTATCAATACAGAGTCCTCCCCTTCGGACTTGCCTCTGCCCCAAGAGTCTTCACAAAGTGCATGGCAGTTGTAGCCGCATACCTAAGATCTCTGGGGATATTTGTCTTCCCCTACTTAGATGACTGGCTAATAATAGCAGACACCTCCCAAGGGATACTGCTCTCCTTGCATCGTACCATCACAGTACAACAACACTTGGGCTTTTTTGTAAACTTCCCAAAGTCCCCGCTCGTTCTAAGTCAAAAACTAGAGTTTATCGGAGCCCTACTAGATACCCAACAGTCAGGGCATTCCTGCCCCAACTCTGCTGTGCCCGTCTAGTCGAACTAGTGTCCCAGGAGCTCCTACGAGTACATCTGACCGCCCGAGAGATGCTACAGCTCCTTGGACACATGGCCTCCACAGTACATGCATTCCATATGCCCGACTACATATGCGGACAGCCCAATGAACTTTTGCCTCCCAGTGGAAGCAGGCCTCGGGCCATCTCAGGGACAGGATCCAAGTCACTGCCCATCTGACCACATTCCTTCAGTGATGGTGTTATCCAGAAAATCTGCTTGTAGGGTCACCTTTTCAGATGCCTCTGCTTCAATGCACCCTGACGACAGATGCCTCCAAACTGGGTTGGGGAGCTCATCTGGGCAATCTTGACTACACAGGGAGCTCTGAAAAGCGCAAGAGTCGCAACTCCAGATCAATCTCCTGGAACTTTGAGCTATCACGAATGCCCTTAGGGTGTTTCAGCACCACCTCAGAGCACAACAGGTCCAAGTCAGGATGGACAATCAGGTTGCCATGTTCTATGTGAACAAGCAGGGAGGAACAGGCTCCTGGGCGCTCTGCGAGGAGGCGCTACACCTGTGGTCCTTTGCCATTGCTCATCAAATACACTTCCAAGTGGTGTACCTCCCAGGAGAGTCAAATGTCTTGGCAGACAGACTAAGTTGCATCCTTCTTCCCCACGAATGGTCACTCGGACACAACGTCCTACATCTTCCAGACCTGGGGAACCCTAGACATAGGACAGTTAGCAACTCCCCCAAAATGCCAAGCTTCCTCACTTCTGCACAAGAACTCCAACGTCCACTAAGCAACCAATGGATGCCTTCCACCTATACTGGGGATGGGGGTCTGCTTTATGCTTTCCCTCCTATACCCCTCATTTCCAAGACGCTTTTCAAGTTTCAGTCAGACAAGGACTTACTCATAGCCCCCCACTGGCCAAAGCAACCATGGTTTCCTCTGCTACGTCTGCGTCGGCATCCAGGTACCTGACCAGTTATAAGGGCTCCGGCGGTGGCGTTCTGCGCTGCGGCGGTGCGCGCCAAAGGTGCGCGCACAAGGAGCAGGACATGCTCCTTGGGCGAGCTCCTTGGGGCGAAGACGGGGGCATCCATCGTCACCAGCAGCTTCGTGCCGCATTCCCTTCTTGCCTTTCCTTGCTCGTCTCTCTTCTTATGATAAGTTTGTTTGCCCTGCCTGGCCTCTCATTTGGTTTCTCTGACCTTTCGGCGCAAGCCTCTGGCTTCTGTCCTGTTCCCATCATGGCTGCCATTCCCATTATTTGGGGCAACCGCCCACTCCCTCTGGGTTCCTTACCACCAGGATCCTGTTCACGTAATTTGTACAATCTTCTCCCATGCCACCCTACTCAGCTGTTCCCCAGTTCCCTCCCATTAGCTCCTTCACCCGTTGCTTTATTGACATTTTCTTTCGCTCTCCTCAACTGTCAATCCCTTTGCACCAAAACCCATCTAGTTCATGATCTCCTGACCCAACATTCCTTAGATACTCTTTTTCTGACTGAATCTTGGCTCCGTGAGGGGGAGGACGGCTTGCTCCTCCGTTGCCTCCCCCAGGCTACTCTGCCCTACATACTCCCCGCTTCCGCCGGTCAGGTGGGGGAGTGGCACTTATCCATAGGTCCTCCCTTACGTTTTCACTGGTTACACCTTCCCTCACTACCCTGAATCCCTTCTGCTTCACACAGGATCCTCCTCCCCTGTGTACTTTCTCCTTCTCTACGGCCCTCCTTCCTTATGTACGGATCTCTGGGATTCCTTGCTGCTCTCTCAATCAGACTCCACTCTCTTATCCCCCCATCTGGTTGTCTTGGGTGATTTCAGTGCCCATCTTGGTTTCTCTACCAGGACATGGGATAGGACCCTTGCTTCTCTCTTTAATGACTTAGCCCTCACCCAACACGTCACCTGTCCAACCCACACCTCTGGTCATATCCTGGATCTTATCCTCTCCACCATGTCCTCTCCCTTCTCACCAATCGATATTCAAGCTCTTCCTCTTCCCTGGTCAGACCACCATTGCTTACTCTTCTCCTTCCCTCTCCCCTCCTTAGGGACCTCATCATTTGCCACCGCAATCCCTTCACAGCCAATTCTTAGACGTCATCTTACCCCACTCACTTCTCAGCTTTTTCCTCCCGCTGATTCCCTTCTTCCCCCAGACTTTACTTCTCTACCGGTAGATCAACAGATGGATTCCTGGACCTCCACCCTTGCTGCTGCTCTCGACACTCTCGCCCCGCTCCATCCTGTCTCCTCTCGTTTCATTTCCCGTCACCCATGGTCTGACCCAGTATGGCATATCTTATGTTCTTATTAAAAGAAAATATTTTTTCACTCAACGTGTAGTCAAGCTCTGGAGTTTGTTGCCGGAGGATGTGGTGGGGGCTGTTAGTGTAGCTGGGTTTGGGGGAGGTTTGGACGGGTTCCTGGAGGAAAGGTCCATAGACCATTATTAAGAAGGGACCCATGATATCAATGCTTGACCCAGTACAAGCATTGTGGAACCTGTGTCTTTTGGGGCAACTGCTAGGTACGTATGACCTAGATTGGCCACTGTTGGAAGCAGGATACTGGGCTTGATGGACCTTGGTCTGACCCAGTATGGCATATCTTATGTTCTTATCACCCCGGCCTCTACTTGCTCCGCTCACACCTGCGTCTGGCAGAACGTCTGTGGCGACAGAAGCCCTCTGCATCTTCCGCCTCCACCTTCCGTCAGACCCACCAGCAATATCGTTCCATGATTACCTCTGCCAAGAAATCCTATTACTCACGGCTCATTACTTCTTCCTCTAACTCCTCTAGGCGCTTGTATCAGGTTCTCAAATCCCTTTCCTCGACCTCCGTCTCCTCTCCTTCTTTTACGCCATCTGTCCTTAGCCCAACCACTCTTGCATCTTTTTTTTCAGACAAGGTCCAGACTCTTCGCTCATCCTTCCCTACCTGCCCCCCGCCCCTCTCTCCCTCTCCCCCCTCCTCCTCCCTCCCTGTGATATACTCTCCACCGCTTACTCACACCTTCCCCCTCACTTGGTGCACTTTCGGTCCTATTACCTCCGCCGAGCTCATCAATGCCATTTCCTCCTCTCATCAGACCTCCTGTCCCCTTGATCCCCTCCCCTTCTCTTGGCTCCTTAACCCCTCCCTCACTCTTATTCCATATGCTTTGACCATTCTCTATTCCAGTCTTGCCTCTGGCCACTTCCCTACCACCTGGAAGCATGCTATAGTCCGCCTCCTCCTCAAGAAGCCCACCCTAGACCCTGCTGTTCCTGCCAACTGGCGCCCAGTAGCCAACCTTTCTTTCCTCTCTAAAGTCCTCGAAAAACTTGTTTTCTCTCAGCTTGCTGCTCATCTCGATTCCACCCTCTCCCTTCACCCACGCCAGTCAGGATTCTGTGCCGGTCACAGCACCAAAACTATTCTCCTCGCTCTCCTCTCCGAAATTCACCGCTCCCGTGACCGTGGTGACCTTTCTCTTGTCGTCTCACTAGACCTCTCCTCCGCCTTTGATGTTGTTGATCACCGCACCCTTCTTTCACGTCTGTCTGACCTGGGTATCTATGGTACAGTTCTAGAGTGGTTTCGGTCTTTTCTCTCTTCCCGTACCTTTGCTGTCCACATGGGTTCTAACGCCTCACCCTCACTCCCATTGCATTGCGGGGTTCCCCAGGGCTCTATTCTTGCTCCCCTACTTTTCAATGTTTTCCTCGCTCCCCTCGCTTTACTTATTCAACAATCGGGTATTTCTTCCTACATCTATGCTGATGACATCCTCCTGGTTTATCATACTTCCTCCTCTGCTCCTGATCTCTCCCCCCTTAATGATTGCCTTTCCCTCGTCACCTCCTGGTTCAACCGCAACTTCCTACATGTTAACCCGTCCAAATCTTCCGCTATTTGGTTCTCCTTTGGTACCCTTCTTCCACCCTGTCTCCCACTATGTCCGCTCGCTCCATTTCCCTCGTTTCCACTCTCTGATATCTAGGTGTTACCCTCAACTCCTCCCTTTCTTTCCACCAACACATCTCCTCCGTGGTATGTGCCTCTTTTTTCCATCTTCGCAGAATTAGATCCATTCGCCCATTTATTTCCACCGTAGCTATTACCACCCTCATTCTGTTCCTCGTGATTACCCGTCTGGACTATTGCAATTCCGCTCTTGCCAGCCTTCCCCATTGCCAACTTCACCGTCTTCAGTTAGTTCAAAATACTGCCACTCGCCTTATCACTCAGTCCCCTGCTAACACCCATGTTACTCCCTCTCTCCTCTCCCTTCACTGGCTTCCTATCTCTGTTAGATTCATCTACAAACTCCTGACAATAACCCATAAGGTTCTGCATACCAGTACTCCTCAATATTTGGCCGATATCATTCATCTTCAGCCAGCCCCCCGTCTCCACCGCTCTGTTCACGACAACCGGCTTTTTCTCCCTTCCCCTTCTCAGGCTCGCCTTGAGCTCACTCACCACTCGGCCTTTTTCTTCCTTAATCCTGCTCTCTGGCATTCTCTCCTGCACTCCCTCCGCACCAAACCTTCTTTCTCTCAATTTAAGTCACTCCTTAAAACTCACCTCTTCTGCCAGGCCTATGATCTTCCTGTCCCTGCTGGTGGCTCGGACCTCCCCCTGTCGGATGTCCCCCTACTGCTGGCTTAGCGACCCCCTTGCCCGAGTCACTTGACGGCTCCCTCCCCTTCCTCCGCATCTCTGTTTCTCTTGCCCTGTGTCTCTTTTCTGTTCTACTTTTTATTTGTTTTTCCTCGCCTTCTCTTTTGCTTTCCTGTCTATTAATGGCGTTCCTTTCTCCTCTTTATTTTCTGTAGCCAATCGGATTTCTGTATTGTACACCGCCCTGACGCCTCTGGTAAGGGCGGTATATCAGGTTTTACAAATAAATAAAGAATACTGCGTCTAACTCAGACTCAGCTCTGCGATTGGGATCTGCACCCAATTTCCTCTCCTAGGACGACGACTCACTACTCCTTCCCAATCCGTAGTCTCTCCATCTCACAGCTTGGCTGCTGAGAGTATAGCTTTCCAAGGTCTTGACCTTACCCAAGAGGTTAAGGAGATCCTTTTGTTTAGTTTATTTATTTAACATTTTTTATATGCTGCTTTTCAGTCTTATCAAAGCTGTTTACAATGAAACAGAACAAGAATTACATGGAGCTGTATAAAGAACTATTTACATTTAACTGTTTACAACATTTCAACTATTTACAGTAGGTTGGCACTTAGCTTGAAGCAACATCTTGTAGGGAGGGGAAATTTTGGTTTCTAGAAAGCCCTCCACCAGACGTTCATACGCTTCCAAGTGGCATAGATTTTCTGTCTGGTGTTTCCAGAAGGATCTCAATCCTTTTTCTGCTCCAGTAGAGTCACTCCTCCAGTATCTCTTACATCTGTCATTGGCAGGTCTGGAAACCTGTCTGAATCCACCTCAGTGCAATTGCAGCCTCTCACCACCTGCTGGATGGACAGCCCATCTCCTCTCAATGGCTAATAGCCCATTTCATGAGAGGTCTTCTCCTGTCCAAACCGCCAATTAAGCCACCTCCAGTAGCTTGGGATGTCAACATCATTCTAACGCAGCTTCTCAAGCTGCCCTTTGAACCATTAGCCACAACCTCACTAAAGTTCCGATCTTTGAAGATAATCTTCCTAATAATTGCCCTCACTTCAGCTAGATGCATTAGTGAGCTTCAGGCTTTAGTGGCGGACCCACCCTATACCGGTTCCACCATGACAAAGTGGTCCTTAGGACTCACCCATACTTTATGCCAAAGGTGGTGTTTCCTTTTCATTTAAACCAGTCAGTTTTCCTTCCAGTCTTCTTTCCCAAACCGCATGCATCTTGAGCAGAAGCAACCCTGCACAGCATGCATTGGCTTTCTATCTCCAGAGGACTCAGAATCACTGCAAAGCCTCGCAGCTGTTCATCTCCTTTGACCCCAAAACCCTTATCTCTTGCACCAGATCTTGTGTTCCACTAAGGACTGGGTCCAAAATAGCTTCCCCTCTTGTTGGTCCATGAACCAGCTGCTCCAAGAAACTGTCATTTATTTTATCTAGAAACTCTCTCCCTAGCTAACAATTTAAACCATTACTGGACAACTTTCATAGCATGCAAAGGGAAGGGGGGAACTTGGAGTTCTAAAACATGACTTATGTACAAGGTAATGTATATGCAATTGATCATGTAGGATGGGCACGAGATCCGAGTAATGCTGTGGAGTTAGGGGTGTTCATTGAAGTGCTCGATGAAGAGGAGAGTCTTGAGCTATTTTCGAAAGTCCTTTAAGTCTGAGATTGTTCTTAGTTTTTCCATGATAGAGTTCTAGATAAATGGGGCGGCAAGTGAGAGGGCCCTGTTTGCAGAGGAATTTTGAGCCTTTGCGAACAGGTTGGGTGTAGGTATGGTGTTAATGTTACTGCTTCTCTCAGGTCTGTTTTTGGGTTTGGTACATATAAGGTCCTGCAAGATTCTGGCTGTTATGTTGTTTTTGATTTTGAAGATGGTAAGGGCTGATTTATACTTAGCTCATGAAGAAATTGGCAACCAGTGTAGTTGGTACAGGAGGGGAGTTATATGATCACGTTGAGATGATCCCATGATGGTTCGGGTGGCAGTGTTTTGGAATAATTGCAGTGGTCGGATAGTTTGGGCAGACCTTGGAGGAGGGTATTACAGTGGTCCAGTGCTGGTGTTATGATGGACTGACATACAGTACGGAAGTGTTCTTGACTAAGGAGAGGCTCTAATCTTCTTATCATTGCAAGTTTATGGAAGGCAGACTTGGAAGTCTTATTAATGTGAGCTTGTAGGTTGAGATGCTTGTCATGGATGACCCCAAGGTAGCAGACTTCCTCTTTTATTGTAATTTGGGAATTGGCAATTTTGATTGAGGCAGGTGGGATGAACTCTGTGTTCCTTGTGATAATGATTGCCTCGGTCTTCTTGATGTTGATATTGAGATTATTGTTGGTAAACCAGGTTATCATTTCATGGAGGCATGTTGACATTGTAGTAAAGTCTGGGGTGTCTAAATGAATTGGGGTGTAGGCCATAATATCATCTGCATATATGGCGTATTGTATATTGTGCTTCTTGAATATATTGCAGACTGGTTGTACATAAATGTTAAAGAAGAGGGCAAACAGCGAGGACCCTTGAGGAACTCCCTGGTCTGTATGGAAAGGAGCTGAGATGAGGGGACAAGATTTGACTCTCTGTTGTCTGTCATCGAGATAGGAGTGGAACCACTTGAGCGTGGTGTTTTGGAGGCCAATCATTGCTAGTCACTTCAGTAGGATAGTATGGGAGACTGTGTCAAAGGCAGATGAGATGTCAATAAAGATAAGCAGAAATCCTCTCCTTATGTTGTCAATTCCTTTGAGCAGATTATCAGAAAGATAGATGAGTAGTGTCTCTGTGCTGTGATCTGGGTGGAATCCATGTTGTTGGGGATCCAGAGGGGAATGTAGGTCAATGTGGTCTTGGAGCTGTCTCTGAACAATCTTTTCAATAATTTTGGAGAGGAATGGGAGGCTGGAGTTTGGGCAGTAATTTGATGGGTCGGTGCTGTGAGGTGAATTATTCTTTGGCACAGGGCGGATGGTGGCTTGCTTGAGTGCCAGGGGCATGTATCCTTGGGTAAGTGATGTGTTTATTATCATTTGGATGTATTTGATTAGGCCTTCCTTGGCAGATTTGATCCACGTGACTGGGCAGGGATCAGATGGTGCTGTGTTTGTGTTCAGGTCAGTTATGATATGGGCGATTTGTTCAGTCGACGGGATGTTGAAGTTATTCAGGTGACTTGGGATGATGGGGCTCACACTGATAGAGGGGGATGTCAGTTATAGACGTGTCCTTGTAAAGTGTGGTTAGATGGGGTTTGTTTTTGGATAAGAGTTAGTCAGCAAAGGTTTGAGGGTGTATCATGTTTTCAATCTTCAGAGTTGGGTCCTTTGTTAGCGTGCGTACGATGTTGAAGAGCTCTTTAGGTTTATTGCAGGCTTTTAGAATGAGGTTAGTATGATATTGTTGTTTGTGTTTGATGATTAGGATATTGTATTCTTGTTGCATTGTTAGGTATTGTTTTAGTGTGCATTCAGTCTTGTCATGTCGCCATTGATGTTCATGTTGGCATAGTTTCGTCTTTGATTCTCTTATTGTAGTGGAGTACCATGGAGCTGACCTTGTCCTGTTTTCTTTGTGGTGTGAGATGGTTCGAGTAGGGAGTCGTGATGCAGCACTGATGGTAGTATTCCAGATGTTGACAGCCTCATCTAGATCTGTAAAGTCCTGGGGCAGGAATTGAAGGGTGTCTCTGAGGAATTGTTCCTTATCAAATGCTTTGAAGCGTCTGGTCGGGTTGTCGGTTTTCTGAGATTTTTGTTGTTTGTTGAGATGGAGTTTGAAGGGTATGGCATGGTGGTCTGACCAGGGTATGGGGGTGGTAGTTGGTGATGTTATATGTCCATGCTCTAGTATGCTTACTGGGGCAAATATGAGATCTGGGGTAGATCCAGAGCGATGAGAGTCCATAGTTTTGTGAAAGGCTGTATCTCCAGAAACAAGCAGGAATGTAGTCTTCCCATATGGGTATCGTCGGTACCGACGGAGCCTGCGCGGGAATGCTCCCCAGCGTCCAATTAGAAAGCTTTTGGGAGCATCCCACAGTGCCTGCATGCTGCCTTCCTGCCTTTCCCAACTGCCTCTCTCCAGTTCTTCGTTTTCTGCGGAGCCAGCAGGTCATTTTTCCTGTCACTGCAGAAATTATCCCATCTTTTTCATTCTTTTTTGTGGTAGCGTCTGCATTCCTCAACGCTATATCGGTACCGCCGGTTCTTTCTTTCTTTCTTAAAAAAAAAAAAAATTGTAATTTTTTTTCTGGACTTTCCAGCCTTTTTTCTGTTGGATGCCACGCGCCATTTTGGGCACTAGGCCCAACGTTTCCTTCAGAATGGAAAAACCCACTTCGGGTTTTAAAAAGTGTTCCAAGTGTGGCGGTACCATCTCCATCACCGATACTCACGAGTGGTACCTTAAATGTTTAGGTCCTGACCACTCCATCTCGGAGTGTGTTGCCTGTGGGATGATGTCGAAGAGGGGTCGGCAAAACCGAGCTGCTAAGCTTAGCACCCTTTTCCCTCCGATGCAGCATCCGTGGCATCGACGTCTTCTAGGGCTTCGTCTTCCTCCCATGGATCTCAGATAACCAAACATAAATCTGGCCGGTCCTCAAAGGGTAGATCTCCTTCCAAGCATCGAGATGCCTCTGGCGTTGCCCTTGAGGGACTTGTACCGGCAAAATTGCCCCGGCGGGAGGCTTCGGCTTCCAAAGCACTATCGGGGCTCCAGGATGTTCTCGAGGCCTCAACCTCGGCAGAACTACTGGTGCCATGCTCTGGGGTACCGGCCGCTTCGTCCGGTACCGATACCCAGGCATTGGCAGCGTCAATAGACCAGAGGTTCTTGGCTATTGAATGCAGTCTGGCGGCTCTCCTAGTGGCTTTGGTGCCTTCGGGACCGCTTCAGACGGTTCAACCAGTATTGACACCGGTTCCAGTACCGACAGCATCGACATCGGCGACTGTGTTACCGACACCTAGTCATGCTGTTTCCTCCGGTATCGACAGGCCGGTATTGGACCCCTCCGGTACCGACTTCGATCAGTACCAGTATCGTGCTTTGCAAGAGCACCCGGACAGGAGATATTTTGAATCCTCCGATGAGTCTGAGGATTCTGACAGCTCTGTCAGTACCGGAGTACTTCTCTCTGAGGAGCCTTCCTCTCCTAAACATAAGATGTCTCCTCCAGAAGATATATCCTTTCAGGATTTCATCTGGGAGGTGGCTAGAGGTCTTTCCATCACAGTGGCTCCTGAAACAGAGCCCAGAGCAAAGGAATTGGAGATTTTACAATATCCTAAAGCTCCCAAGGAGGCAGCTACTTTGCCTATTCATGAGATCTTACATGATCTCATGCTAAGAATGTGGGAAACACCTCTTACCACCTCTCCTCATTCTCGTAGGCTTGATACCATGTATCGAGTACCTCCTTGTCCTGGATTTCAAAAACCTCAGTTACCACACCACTCCATGGTAGTGGAATCAGCTATGAGAAGGATCAAGAGTGCAAAAAGACATGCATCTAATCCGCCAGGACGTGAATGTAGGACTCTTGATGCCTTTGGGCGTTGAACCTTCCAGGCCTCTATGCTTTCTTCCAGGATTAGTTCCTACATTTTATACATGGGAATGTTCCTTAAGGAAGTTACAGGAGAACTAGAGCTTATGAGCCCTTTCCTTCCTGATGATAAGAGGCAAGATTATCTTACACTTGTCAAACATGCCCAAGATGTTTCCAAGTTTGTTAATCGTGCAGCTTTTGACTGCTTTGAGTGCATAAGCAGAACCTCTGCCATTGCCATAGGTGCTCGTAGGATTGCCTGGCTCCAGGCATCTGACTTGGTACAGGACAAACTGGGGAATATCCCTTGCACAGGCGAAAATCTCTTTGCCAAAAACTGGCAAGAGAAAGCTAATGAGCTGGATGCTGATAACACCACTTTGGATAGACTATCCAAGGCTACAGCATATCCTGCAAGGAGAAAATCCTACAAGAAACCATTCTTCTCTAAAAAGAAGAAGTTTTACCCCTCCTATACCCAGCAGGGGCATTCTGCAGGTCAGTCTGCCCGAAAGGGACAACAGCCACCAAAACAAAGAAAAACAAAGTCTGCTAAGCCTCAACCGGCCCAGCAGACTCAGCCTCCACAGGGGCTTTGACTCCCATCTAGAGAACTTGGCCTTCCTGGCCCTCAATGGGCCAGAGCCCTCCACCATCCCAGGAAGGTTGTGTCATTTTGCCCCCAGATGGGAGCAGATAACAGCAGAAGAATGGACTCTCTCCATTATAAAGGAGGGGTACAAGCTTCACTTCCTCAACATGCGCCCTCCTACAGTTGTAAGACGGTTCAATTCTCAGACTTCACTCGAAAATCAGTTGGGTCAAGAGGTCAATTTATTTCTTGCCCATGGGGCAGTAGAAGACGAACCCATATCCCCAGGAACAAGCAGGAATGTAGTCTTCACATATGGGTATCGTCGGTACCGACGGAGCCTGCGCGGGAACGCTCCCCCAGCGTCCAATTAGAAAGCTTTTGGGAGCATCCCACAGCGCCTGCGTGCTGCCTTCCCGCCTTTCCCAACTGCCTCTCTCCAGTTCTTAGTTTTCCGCGGAGCCAGCAGGTCGTTGTTCCTGTCACCGGAGAAAATGTTTTCATTTTTCCTTCTTTTTTGTGGTCGCGTCTGCCTTCCTCGACGCTATACCGGTACCGCCGGTTCTCTTTTATTTCTTTCTTTCATTTAAAAAAAAAAATATATATATATATATTCTATTTTTTTCCAAACCTTTCTTCCCAGGTGCACGCGCCATTTTGGGCCTTAGGCCAAAAATTTCCTCCACTATGGAAAAACCCGCTTCGGGTTTCAAAAAGTGCACCAAGTGTGGCGGTACCATCTCCTTCACTGACACCCATGAGTGGTGTCTTAAATGTTTAGGTCCTGACCACTCCATCTCCGAGTGTATGGCTTGTGCCATGATGTCCAAGAGGGATCGACAAAACGGAGCTGCTAAGCTCAGCGCCCTTTTTCCCTCCGATGCAGCTTCTGTGGCATTGACGTCTTTGAGGGCTTCGTCTTCCTCCCATGGATCTCAGGTAGCTAAACATAAGTCTAGCCAGTCCTCAAAGGGTAGATCTCCTTCCAAGCATCGAGATGCCTCTGGCGTTGCCCTTGAGGGTTCTGTACTGGCAAAATTGCCCCGGCGGGAGGCTTCGGCTTCCAAAGCATTATCAGGGCTCCAGGATGTTCTCAAGGCCTTGACCTCGGCAGAACTACTGGTGCCATGCTCTGGGGTACCGGCTGCTTCCGGTACCGATACCCAGGCATCGGCAGCGGCGATAGACCACAGGTTCCTGGCTATTGAACGCAGTCTGGCGGCTCTCCTTGCGGCATCAACACCCTTGGAACTGCGTCAGACAGTTCAACCGGTACCGATAGCATCGGTATTGACATCGGTGTCTGCTTTGCTGGCACCCAGTCATGCGATGCCTTCCGGTGCTGATACACCAGTACCGATTCCCCCCGGTACCGACTTCGGTCGGTACGGGTATCGGGCTCTTCAAGAGCATCCGGACAGAAGGTACTTCGAATCCTTGGAGGACTCCGAGGATTCTGACAGCTCTGCCGGTACCGGAATACTTCCCCCGGAAGGGAGCCTTCCTCTCCTAAACGTAGGATGTCTCCTCCAGAAGATATCTCCTTTCAGGATTTTATCAGGGAGGTGGCTCGAGGTCTCTCCATTTCTGTGGCTCCTGAAACAAAGCCCAGGGCTAAGGAGTTGGAGATTCTACAATATCCCAAAGCTCCTATGGAGGCAGCTACTCTGCCTATCCATGAGATCTTATATGATCTCATGTTGAGAATGTGGGAGACACCTCTTACCACCTCTCCTCACTCTCGCAGACTGGATACCATGTATCGAGTCCCTCCTTGTCCTGGTTTCCAGAAAACTCAGCTTCCTCACCACTCTATTGTAGTGGAATCAGCTATGAAAAGGATCAGGAGTGCAAAGAGGCATGCCTCTAATCCTCCAGGACGTGAGTGTAGAACTTTGGATGCCTTTGGACGTCGTACTTTCCAGGCTTCCATGCTTTCTGCCAGGATCAGTTCCTAAATTTTATATATGGGAATGTTCCTTAAAGAAGTCACTGAGATTTTAAGCCCTCTCCTTCCTGATGACAAGAGGCAGGATTTTCTCACACTGGTTAAACATGCCCAGGATGTTTCTAAGTTTGTCAATCGTGCAGCTTTTGACTGTTTTGAGTGCATAAGCAGAACCTCTGCCATTGCCATAGGTGCACGTAGAATTGCCTGGCTCCAGGCATCCGATTTGGAGCTCTGGGTGCAGGACAAACTGGGCAATTACCCTTGTACAGGTGAGAACCTATTCGGCAAAAATTGGCAAGAAAAAGCCAATGAGTTGGATGCTGACAACTCCACTTTGGATAGGTTATCCAAAGCCACAGCTGATCCTGCAAGAAAGAAATCTTTCAAGAAGCCATTCTTCTCTAAAGGTCAGCATGCCCGGAAAAGTCAGCAACCACCTAAACAAAGGAAAGCAAAGACTGCAAAGCCTCAACCGTCTCAGCAGTCCCAGCCTCCACAAGGCCTTTGACTTTCATCTAGAGAACTTAGCCTTCCTGGCCCTCAATGGACCAGAGCCTTCCACCATTCCAGGAAGGTTGTGTCAATTTGCCCCCAGATGGGGGCAAATAACAGCAGAACATTGGACACTCCTTTATAAAAGAGGGGTACAAGCTTCACTTTCTGTGCATGCCCCCTCCCTCAATGGTAAGACAGTTCAATTCTCAGACCTCTCTCATCAACCTGTTAGATCAAGAGGTCACTAAGCTTCTTGCCCAAGGGGCAATAGAAGAAGTACCCATTCATCAACAGGGTACGGGGTTTTACTCCCCCTATTTCCTTATCCCCTCTCACTTGGTTTGCAGCTTGTCATGCTGTGAGGGCTTGCGTGCATCAGTGATGCTGAGAGCTAAACTATCGGTAGTTTAACTACTGGCAGGGTCTCCCAAGATGGACAGGTCTCAGCTGAGGTGCCAGACGAAGACAAACCACCCATCTGGGCAGCAGCAGAATGGGATAGTGTTGACGGCGGAGGATCACATTTCTGTGACAACGGCAACAACACCAAACTTAAACTGCGCGGAAGGAAGGCCCGGCAATCTACTTCTGTATCTTGCCATGAAAACCCAATGGATAGTTACAACAAAACAAATTGTGCTATGGTGCTGGAAGATGAGACTCCCAGGTCGGAAGGCACTCAACTAGCTACTGGGGAAGAGCTGAAGACATTTCAGAGTAAAGCCAGCATTTATGATGTGGTTGGATCAAAGCCCTCGGGAAGTCTGACTGCTGATGTAGCTGCGCATGAAATGAGAGTCAGAAGCTGTAAAGATGTCTTACACATTGGAACATGGAACGTACGAAGCATGAACCAAGGGAAGTTGGAGGTGGTCAAGAATGAAATGGAACGTGTACAACTTGATCTGTTGGGTGTCAGCGAACTGAAATGGACTGGCATCGGGCACTTTGCATCAGATGATCACATGGTCTACTATGCTGGAAATGAAAGACAAAGAAGAAATGGTGTTGCATTTATAATAAAGAAGAAACTTGCAAGAACTGTAATGAAATACAATGCAGTCAGCGAACGCTTAATCTCTATTCGTCTATGAGGATTGCCTATCAACACAACTATAATTCAAGTATATGCCCCAACAACAGCTGCAGAAGAGAATGAAATTGAAGAGTTCTATGAACAAGTACAAGCTGAAATTGACAGAACATGCAAACAGGATATCCTGATAGTCATGGGTGACTGGAACGCAAAAGTTGGCAACAAAGAAGAAGGCAAAGTAGTTGGAAAATATGGACTTGGCAACAGAAATGAAGCTGGAGAAAGATTGATAGAATTCTGCAAGACCAATGATCTATTCATCTCAAACACCTTCTTCCAGCAACACAAGCGACGACTGTACACATGGACTTCACCCAATGGATTGTATAAAAATCAAATTGACTACATCTGTGGAAGTCAACGATGGAAAAGCTCTGTAACATCAACAAAGACAAAACCTGGAGCTGACTGTGGTACAGATCATCAACTACTAGTATGCAAACTCAAGCTAAAGTTGAAAAAGAGCAAACCACTCATGAATGCACCAAAATATGACCTTGAGAATATACCACTGGAATTTAAAGACTGCCTGCAAAATCGATTTGCTGCTTTAGATACAAATGACGGAGCTCCGGAAGAGTTATGGAATGACATCAAGAAGGCTGTGCTGGAAGAAAGCGAGAAGTCTCTACAAAAGGTTAAAAAGCAAAAACGGCCAAAATGGATGACGGAAGAAACTCTGAAAATTGCCCAGAAACGCAGAGAAGCTAAAGCCAAAGGAGAAAAAAAGACAATCGCAGAACTCAACAGAAATTTCCAACGTGCAGCAAGACAGGACAAGGAAAAGTACTACAATGACACTTGCAAGGAAATAGAAGCAGAAACTATTAGAGGAAGAACAAGATCGGCTTTCCTAAAGCTGCGAGAGTTAAAGAAAAAGTTCCAGCCTCGAATTGGAATGTTACAAGATGCTCAAGGTTCTATGTTGAATGATGCTGAGAAGATCAAGAAAAGGTGGAAGGAATATACAGAGCTTTTATATGATAAAGATCAAGTGGACCAACAGCCGTTTCAACCTATACCTTATGATCAGGAACCATTGGTGATGAAAGAAGAAGTTGAAGCAGCATTGAAAGCCTTATCAAAGAACAAAGCACCAGGCATTGATAGCATTCCCATAGAAGTATTGCAGCAATCTGATGCAGCTGTTACCGTACTTACAAGGCTCTGCCAAGAAATATGGAAGACAACATCATGGCCAACTGACTGGAAAAGATCTGTGTTTATACCAATACTAAAGAAAGGTGATCCAACTGACTGTGGAAATTATCGCACAATCGCTCTGATCCCACATGCCAGCAAGATTCTACTGAAGATTATTCAAAAGAGACTACAGCCATACCTAGAACAAGAACTACCTGAAGTGCAAGCAGGGTTCAGGAAAGGGCGAGGAACGAGAGACATCATTGCGGATGTGAGATGGATCCTTGAAAAGACTAAAGAATACCAAAAGGATATCTATTTGTGCTTTATCGACTATAGCAAGGCTTTTGACTGTGTAAACCATGAGAAACTCTGGGCCACATTAAGAAGCATGGGTATACCAGAACACCTGATCGTTCTCTTGCGTAATCTGTACATTGATCAAGAAGCAACAGTTCGAACGGAACAAGGAGAAACAGAATGGTTTAAAATAAGCAAAGGTGTAAGACAAGGCTGCATACTTTCCCCCTACCTGTTTAATTTATATGCAGAACAAATCATCAGAGAAGCAGGACTGTATGAAGACAACAGAGGTGTGAAGATTGGTGGAAGACTCATCAACAACCTTCGCTATGCTGATGATACCACATTACTGGCTGAAAGCGAAGATGATCTGAAACATTTGCTTCTCACAATCAAAGAACATAGTCTCAAAATGGGCCTGCACCTTAATGTAAAGAAGACAAAGATCATGACAACTGGCATAATCAACAGGTTCATCGTTGAAGGAGAAGAAATTGAAATTGTGAACAACTTTAACCTACTTGGATCAACTATCAATAAAGAAGCAACAAGCAGTCAAGAAATCAGACGACGCATTGCTCTTGGCAGAATGGCTATGAAAGACCTAGATAAGATTCTCAAGAGCAGAGATGTGTCTCTCCATACAAAGATTCGACTTGTTCAAGCCATGGTATTTTCAATAACATCATATGGATGTGAAAGCTGGACAGTGAAAAAGACAGACAGGAAGAAAATTGATGCCTTTGAATTATGGTGCTGGTGGCGAATACTGTGTATACCATGGACTGCCCGAAGAACAAACCAGTCGGTACTAGAGGAGATCAAACCTAAGCTTTCTTTAGAAGCTCAGATGACAAGACTTCGACTTTCATACTTCGGACACATCATGCGAAGAGAGAGATCATTAGAGAAAGACATCATGCTTGGCAAGATAGAAGGTCAACGCAAAAGAGGAAGGCCAGCAATGAGATGGATCGCTACAATAACAGCAGCTACGGGTACCAGTCTGTCATCAATGAGCCGCCTGACTGAAGACCGAACACAATTTAGGATAGCTATCCAGAGGGTCGCCATGAGTCGACTCCGACTCGACGGCACTTAACAACAACATTTCCTTATCCCAAATAAAACAGGGGGACACAGACCTATTTTAGACCTCAGAGAATTGAACAAATACCTGTTCAAAGAGAAATTCAAGATGATTTCTCTGGGAACTCTGCTGCCATACCTTCAGAGTCAGGATTGGCTTTGTTCTCTAGATCTCAAGGATGCGTACACTCATGTTCTCATCCATCCAACTCACAGAAAGTTCCTTCGGTTCATTTTTCAAGGAAAGCACTACCAATACAGGGTGCTTTCTTTTGGCCTGGCCTCAGTACCAAGAGTGTTCACGAAATGCATGGCTGTGGTAGCAGCATTTCTCCGCACTCTAGGGATATTCGTCTTCCCGTACTTAGATGACTGGCTCATTCGAGCCCCATCAGAGTCAGAGGCCAGGACTTCCCTATCTTGCACAATGCGTATCCTTCAGTATTTGGGTCTGGTCATAAACTTCCCAAAATCCAGTCTAACTCCCATTTAGTCTCCTGAGTTCATAGGAGCTTTGCTGGATACCAGAAAAGCAAGGGCCTATCTTTCCCAGGCCCGTTGCCTTCGCATGATGCAGTTAGCTTCTCAAGCAGTGCTAAAACCTCATCTCACTGCCCGAGAAATGTTACAACTACTAGGCCACATGGCATCTACAGTGCATGTGGTTCCTTATGCTCGCCTCCATATGAGAGCAGCCCAGTGGACTTTATCCACTCAATGGACCCATTCATCAGGGTGCCTGTCAAACAAAATAGCAAACACAAGTCGCCTTATTTTGTCCCTCCAGTGGTGGAAGTCCACTCAAAACCTGTTGCTGGGGTCCCCTTTTCAACAACCATTACCCCAAGCAACTCTCACAACAGATGCTTCTCCAATGGGTTGGGGAGCTCATCTGCAAGAGCTCTCCACCCAAGGCACTTGGACTCCATAGGAGACTCATCTACATATCAATCTCTTAGAGCTCAGAGCAATCTTCCTTGCTCTTTGAGTGTTCCACACCCTGCTCAGCTACAAGACAGTCCTCATTCAGACGGACAATCAAGTAGCCATGTTCTACGTGAACAAGCAGGGGGGAACAGGCTCTCTGTCGCTTTGCAATGAAGCTTTACAACTCGACTATGGGCCCTCGCCAGAGAGCATCAGATTCATCTCCTGGCAATGTATCTTCCCGGCATACAAAACTTTTGGGCAGACAGACTCAGTCGAGTTCTGCTTTCACACGAATGGTCTCTACATGCAGACCAGGTGGCCAAGATTTTTAAAATTTGGGGAACCCCGGACATAGATCTCTTTGCAAGTCCGTTGAATGCCAAACTTCCCCGGTTCTGTTCCAGAATTCCGGGTCAGGGCTCTCAGGCCAGGGATGCTTTCCTCCTTTACTGGGGTCAAGACTTCCTTTATGCCTTTCTACCCATTCCCCTAATTCCCAAAACCCTGTTCAAGCTTCAGAGAGACAGAGGGCGTATGATTCTCATAGCTCCACATTGGCCACGGCAAGTGTGGTACCCTCTACTTCTACATCTCTCTCAAGCTCCCTCCCTGGAGTTAGGATCTGTTCCAGATCTCCTGTCACAGGAGGACGGAATGTTATGGCATCCTAATCCCCAGTCTCTGCATCTCAGAGCTTGGTTGCTGAAGGCCTAGATCTTCGTGATCTTAACCTCCCTCAGCAAGTAAAGGATGTCCTTTATGCTTCGAGGAAGCCTTCCACAAGACACTCCTGTGCTTTTAAGTGGAAGAGGTTTACCATATGGTGTTCGCAGAAGAGTCTTAACCCCCTTGCGATACCTCTGGAATCATTACTGAAGTATGTCCTTCATTTATCCAATGCAGGACTTAAGACTAACTCAGTAAGAGTCCATTTGAGTGCTATTCCAGCTTCTTTCAAGCCTCTAAATGGACAACCTATTTCCTCCCATCCTCTTATAGCAAGATTTATGAGAGGCCTTCTTCTAACTAAGCCTCCCATTAGGCCACCACCGGTGGCATGGGACTTAAACCTGGTTCTTGGTCAGCTCACGAAGCCACCTTTTGAACCCTTAGCTACTACCTCATTGAAATTCCTTTCTTGGAAAGTTATTTTTCTCATTGCAATCACATCAGCATGTCGCATAAGTGAGTTGCAGGCACTACTGGCTGATCCACCTTATACAAGGTTCCATCATTACAAGGTATTTATTTATTTATTTACATTCTCTTATATACCTCGCTATTCTGCATCAGTGCGGTTTACATTGAACAAACTGAAATTACATTGAACAGGGCATTATAACTTGGAGATAACTATTTTACAGGGAACATGGGCTATGGAGGGTTAAGTGGCTTGCCCAAGACAACAAGGAGCACCTGTGGGACTAGAAACCCCAGTCCTTCCGACCCAAGGTTGCTGTCCTCTAGTGGGATTTGAACCCCCGACCTTCCGGCCTGAAGTACCTTGCCCCAACCACTAGGCCACTCCTCCACTCCTTAGGACTCATCCACACTTTATGCCAAAGGTGGTCTTGCCTTTTCATCTTAACCAAGCGGTCTACCTGCCTGTGTTCTTTCCAAGACCTCATGCATCAAATGCAGAAAGGAATCTTCATACTTTGGACTGTAAAAGAGCTTTAGCCTTTTACTTGCAAAGAACACAGCAACATAGAAAGTCCTCTCAACTCTTTGTTGCTTTTGATCCTTCTCATTTGGGACTTCCAGTCTCCAAGAGAACACTGTCCAGCTGGATTGCACAGTGTATTTACTTTGCCTATCAGAGTAAGAATCTTCCTCTGGAGGGCCATGTCACAGCTCACAATGTGAGAGCCATGGTAACTTCAATGGCTCATCTGCACTTTGTGTCTATCGACGACATCTGTCGAGCAGCCATTTGGGCCTCGGTTCATACCTTCACAGCCCATTACTGCTTGGACAAGGACTCCCGCCGGGATGCCTTGTTTGGTCAGGCTGTTCTCCAACACCTATTCCATACCTAATCAACTCCTACCCGCCATCCCTGGTTGGATGCCAGAGATCCATGGGGGGAAGTGGAGCCCTTTTACAGGGACACACAACTTCTGGGGTCTCTCCCCGGCATCTAAAGCTAGGGGTCCCCATATGTGAAGACTACATTCCTGCTTGTTCCTGGAGATAGCATAGTTACTCACCTGTAACAGGTGATCTCCAGAAACAGCAGGAATTTAGTCTTCACAACCCACCCACCTCCCCTAGGAGTTGTATCTCTCTATCTATCTCTTTCTCTTTCCCTCTCTCTCTCTTTGTCTCAGCTTTAAACTCAACTGGAGAGAGGCAGTTGGGAAAGGCGGGAAGGTAGCACGCAGGCGCTGTGGGATGCTCCCAAAAGCTTTCTAATTGGACGCTGGGGAGCGTTCCCGCGCAGGCTCCATCGGTACCGATGATACCCATATGTGAAGACTAAATTCCTGCTGTTTCCGGAGATCACCTGTTACAGGTGAGTAACTATGCTTTCCCAATAGGGTACAGGGTTTTACTCCCCCTATTTCCTTATTCCAAAGAAAACAGGGGGACACAGACCCATTTTAGACCTCAGAGAATTGAACAAATTCCTGTTCAAGGAGAAGTTCAAGATGATTTCTCTAGGAACTCTTCTGCCATACCTTCAGAGTCAGGATTGGCTTTGTTCTCTAGATCTCAAGGATGCGTACACTCATGTTCTCATCCATCCAACTCACCGAAGATTCCTTCAGTTTCTATTTCAGGGGAAGCACTACCAGTACAGGGTTCTTCCTTTTGGCTTGGCCTCAGCACCAAGGGTGTTTACGAAATGCATCGCTGTAGTGGCAGCATTTCTTCTCACTCTAGGAATATTCGTCTTCCCCTACTTAGACGACTGGCTCATTCGAGCCCCATCAGAGTCAGAGGCCAGAATTTCCCCATCTTGCACAATGCGTATACTTCAGTATTTGGGCCTGGTCATAAACATCCCAAAATCCAATCTAACTCCCACTCAATCTCTAGAGTTTATAGGAGCTATGCTGGATACCAGGAAAGCAAGGGCCTATCTTCCACAGCCCCGCTGCCTTCGCATTGTGCATTTAGCTTCCCAAGCAGTGTTAAAAACTCATCTCACTGCTCGGGAAATGTTACGCCACATGGTATCTACCGTGCATGTGGTTCCCTATGCTTGCCTCCATATGAGAGCAGCCCAATGAATTCTCAGTGGACTCAAGCATCAGGCTGCCTATCAGACAAAATAGCAAACTCAAGTCGCCTTATTTTGTCCCTACAATGGCGGCAGTCAACCCAAAACCTGTTGGTGGGGTCCCCTTTCCAACAGCCCCCACCCCAGGTCACTCTAACAACAGACGCCTCACAGGTGGGTTGGGGAGCTCACCTGCAAGATCTCTCTATCCAAGGCACCTGGACTCCACAGGAGACCCATCTACACATCAATCTCTTGGAACTCAGAGCAATCTTCCTTGCTCTTTGAGTGTTCCACACCCAGCTGAGCTACAAGACAGTCCTAATTCAGACGGACAATCAAGTAGCTATGTTCTATCTGAACAAGCAGGGAGGAACTGGCTCTTTGTCGCTTTGCAACGAAGTTTTGCGACTATGGGCCCTCGCCAGAGATCATCAGATTCATCTCCTTGCGGTGTATCTGCCAGGCAGTCAAAACTCCTGGGCAGACAGACTCAGACGAGTTCTGCTTCCACACAAGTGGTCTCTTTGTGCAGACCAGGTAGCAAAACGTTTTCAAATTTGGGGAACTCCGGACATAGACCTCTTTGCAAGTCCGTTGAATGCCAAACTTCCCCGATTCTGTTCCAGAATTCCGGCTCAGGGTTCTCAGACCAGGGATGCTTTCCTCCTTCATTGGGGTCAGAACTTCCTATATGCCTTTCCACTCATTCCCCTAATTCCCAAAACCCTATTCAAGCTTCAGAGAGACAGTCCATATGATTCTCATAGCTGCACATTGGCCACGGCAGGTGTGGTACCCTCTGCTCCTACATCTCTCTCAAGCTCCATCTCTGGAGTTAGGATCTGCTCCAGGTCTCCTGTCTCAGGAGGACGGAATGTTGTGACATCCCGATCCCCACTCTCTGTATCTCAGGGCCTGGTTGCTGAGAGCCCAGACCTTCATGGTCAACCTGTCTCAACAAGTAAAGGATATCCTTTATGCTTCTAGGAAGCCTTCCACAAGACGCTCTTATGCTTTCAAGTGGAAAAGGTTTTCCATATTATGTTCGCAGAAGGGTCTTGACCCCCTGGCGATACCTCTGTTATCATTATTGTAGTATTTCCTTCATTTATCTAATGCAGGGCTTAAGACTAACTCAGTAAGAGTCCATTAAAGTGCTATTTCAGCTTCTTTCAAACCTTTAAATGGACAACCTATTTCCTGTCATCCTCTCATAGCGAGATTTATGAAGGGCCTCCTTCTAACTAAGCCTCCCATTAGGCCACCACCGGTGGCATAGGACCTAAATCTGGTTTTTGGACAGCTCATGAAGCCGCCTTTTGAACCTCTAGCTACTACCTCCTTGAAATTCCTTTCCTGGAAGGTTGTCTTTCTCATTGCAATCACATCAGCACGTCGCATTAGTGAGCTGCAAGCATTAGTGGCTGATTCTCCTTATACAAGGTTCCATTATGATAAGGTAGTCCTTAGGACTCATCCACAATTTAGGCCAAAGGTGGTCTCACCTTTTCATTTAAACCAAGCAGTTTACCTGCCTGTATTTTTTCCAAGACCTCATGCTTCAAATGCAGAAAGGAATCTTCATACTTTGGACTGTAAAAGAGCACTTGCTTTTTACTTACAAAGGACACAGCAACATAGAAAGTCCTCTCAACTCTTTGTTGATTTTGATCCTTCTCGTTTGGGACTTCCAGTCTCCGAGAGAACATTGTCCAATTGGATTGCACAGTATATTTCTTTTACCTATCAGAGTAAAAACCTTTCTCTGGAAGGCCATGTCACAGCTCACAATGTGAGAGCCATGGCAGCCTCAATGGCTCATCTACACTGTGTCTATTGATGACATCTGTCGAGCAGCTACTTGGGCCTCGGTTCATACCTTCAAAGCCCATTACTGCTTAGACAAGGACTCCTGCCGGAATGCCTTGTTTGGTCAGGCTGTTCTACAACACCTGTTCCATACTTAATCAACTCCTACCCACCATTCCCGGTAGGATGCCAGAGATCCATGGGGGGGAGTGGAGCCCTTTCACAGGGGTACACAACTTCTGGGGTCTCTCCCTGGCATCTGTAGCTAGGGAGTCCCCATATGTGAAGACTACATTCCTGCTTGTTCCTGGAGATAGCATAGTTACTCACCTGTAACAGGTGATTTCCGGGAACAGCCGTAATTTAGTCTTCACAACCCACCCACCTCCCCTAGGAGTTGTATCTCTCTTTTCTTTTCTTTCCCTCTCTCTCTCTCTCTCTCTTTGTCTCAGCTTTAAAACGCAACTGGAGAGAGGCAGTTGGGGAAGGCAGCACGCAGGCGCTGTGGGATGCTCCCAAAAGCTTTCTAATTGGACGCTGGGGAGCATTCCTGCGCAGGCTCCATCGGTACCCATATGTGAAGACTAAATTCCTGCTGTTCCCGGAGATCACCTGTTACAGGTGAGTAACTATGCTTTCCTCCTTGTTAGATACAGATGTAAGGTTTAAGTCTCCTAGTACTATAAGTATTTTGTGTGGAGAGTTTGCTGAGTATATGGATTCGAGAATGTTGGATGTGTCTACCGAGGGGTTATTCGGAGCTCTGTATATTAGGCAGATGGATAAGTATTTATTTTCTATGCTGATAATGTCACAGTAGTCGGAGCTTATGGATCTGGATGTCGTAAGCGTCAAGTCTGCTCGAGCTAGGATGAGTACTCTACTTCCTTTTTTGTGAGTACGGGGGCAGTTAAATGCCGTGAATGTGGGGGGAGAACTCGATTCAGGATGACTTGGTTGGAACTCTTTAGCCATGATTCAGTGATGCAAAGGATATCAATGTGGTTGTCTTGTATGTGGTTGATTATAGTATCTGTTTTGTTGCATATGGATCTGGCATAAGACCTATAGTTATGGTGGGGGGGCTTTGGTGGCAGATTGTGTGTTAAAGTATGTGAGGAAGGTTGTATTTGAATAAGTCTGGTGGGTCTCCTGATATGTTTTTTTGTAGGTAGCATGTTTGTGGGCAGTCAGATAGGGTGTAGAGTAAACTGTTAGGTAAGTGGGTGGTGCCTGTAGGGCTATTGTGAGAGTGGTATAGTAGCATGTAGCGCTTGTAAGAGCAAAGATGGTAGCGTATAGTAGATGGAGGTTCATCCATTTGAGCTTTGGTGGTTTGTGAGGCTTATGTTTGAGCAGGACAGATTGCTGCATAGGTTCTGTGACTGTTTTCGCCATAAGAGGTAACGCTACTCACTGTAATTTTCTTCAACAGTCTGTGGAAGAGGTTGCTTGTGTGTTGAAGGTGGAGCAGAAGGGCTGGAGCTAATATTAGTGGAGTGGTGGCGATAGGAAGAGTTATTTCTTGCTACGTCTCATAGGAGGATCCTCAGATGAGAGGTGAGATGGTCAAGTGTCTTGAGCTTTTTTCCTCCTCAGTGCTCCGCCCAAGGGCCATGCCAAAGGGCCCTTTGGTGAGGCCCTTAGGTGCGGGCCACCTGGGCTGGCTGGTCTTTTAAATTCGGCCTCTGCCACGATGATTGGGCTTACCGGTGGGGAGCGGGGAGGAGCTTACCTTCCCGCTCCCTGCAGGGACATCTGATCGTCGCGGCTGCGATGGTGGAGGAGGATTCTCTGTCTCTGGCCATGGGCGGTCCCTTTCCCACCCCCTGAGTTTGCTTGCCTCGGCACTGCATCCTCGGGCCCGTAAATTTTTCTTTCCAGTGCAATTTGCACCCTTTTCCCGCTGGCAGTTCCTCGGGTCTTTGACGTTGCCGGGGCCCTTTTCCCCCTGATGGCCAATGGCTTTAAAAAGTGTGATAGGTGTTCCAGTAATTTTTCTATCACCGACACACACATCTGCTGTCTCCGTTGTCTCAGTCCCAATCACGACCCAGAGACTTGCAGTCCTGCAAGAGGCTGACCCCCAAAGCAGTAAAAAGCAGGCAGGAGAAGCACAACCAGATGTTCAGGTCAGACTCTGCCTCGGAAACCCCAGACCAAGGCCCCGGGATAGTGCAGTGACTCTTCAGCCACCAGTCGGGGCTGTGAGTCCTCTGACTGGGTATCGCTGATCTGGATCCCAAAGAAGAAGAAGAAAGCCTCGCGGGACTCCTCACAAGACTCGGGGAAGGCGGTAAGTTCTGCACCAGATCCCTGAGCCCCGGAGGAGGACCGAGGTATGGGAGCAGGAGTGGCCACCAAAACCTCCCCAGAAGGACATGATGAACCCTGGCGATCAGCCCCAGGTCCCCACGACCATCCCCAGGGACTCTCCTCCTCCACTGGCACTGGAGCCGATACCCTCTACGTCCGTGCCAACTACTGTGACCCCATCTGGGCTGGAAACTAGTATGGAGGCCCTGGAGTGCAGCTTGTCTGCCCCCTTGGCCACTCAGCAGGCAGTGCTGTCTGGCTCCGCTGATTTATCTGCCAAAAACACCGGGACCTCAACCTCGAGGACTTCCCCTGGCATCAAGTTGATCCTCTGGAGCTCCCTCACCCAGGCCGATCACTGACTGAGGTCACGTTCAAGGTCCCATTCCACGGGTCCCTGATCTTTCCCAGCCAGCGGCCACGGCTCTGGCCATGCCACTGAGGCCTAGGAGCCTCTGACCCTGACCCAGGTCCATTCCCCCTCCAGGAGATCAGCAGCCCACGGTGGGACATATGACCCACTTTGCCCACCGGTGGTTGACAATGACCACCGACACCTGGGCACTTCAGGTTGTCAAAGAGGGTTACCTCCTCTACCTGGACTAGATGCCCCCTCCTTTCTTCCCGGGAGAGCCCCCCCCAGGACTCCCCTGCATCAGGCCCTGCTACTGCAAGAACTCACGGGTCTTCTCAAAGACATAGCTGTGGAACCAGTGCCCCATCAACAACAGGACAGGGGGTTCTACTCAAGATACTTCCTCGTTCCCAAAAGGACAGGAGGCTTAAGGCCCATTCTAGACCTTAGAGACCTAAACAAGTTCCTGGTGCAGGAGAAATTCAAGATGCTCTTCCTTGGAACCTTGCCATACCTTTAGCAGGAAGACTGGCTATGCTCCTTGGACCTAAAGGATGCATATACCCACATCCTTATCCACCCCAGGTACAGGCAGTACCTCAGATTCATGGTCAGGGGCAACCACTACCAATACAGGATACTACCCTTCAGGCTCGTTTCCGCACCCAAAGTCTTCACAAAGTGCTTGACAGTCGTGGCGGTCTACCTACGCCTCCAAGGGGCCTTTATCTTCCCCTATCTAGAAGACTGGCTCATCAGAGGGGACACAGCCACCGAGGTGCAACAGGTCGCACCATCAGTGTCCTGCAATACCTGGGGTTCGTGATAAACCATCCCAAGTCCCACCTCACCCCAGCACAGAGCTTGGAGTTCATTGGGGCGCTCCTGGATAATCCTCCAGGTGACAGGGCCAGATGGCTCATGACCCTGGCTGCAAAGGTCCAGGGCAGATGCTCCGTGCTGGCATGCTTGGTCACATGAGGGCGACTCAGTGGTGCATTAGGTCTCTGTGAACGCAGGCAACCAGCCGCTTCCGGGACAAAGTCTATGTAACCCGCCCTCTGGCGGAGCCACTCTGCTGGTAGCAGACCACGTAACACCTGAGGGCAGGCATTCCTTTCCAAGAGGCTGTTGTTGCCAAAAAAGCATCTTTCAGGAAATGGAAAAAAGAGCCAAACGACGAAACCTGGAAACAGCACAAGCACTGGCAAGTCAAATGCAAGGCATTGATAAGGCAGGCAAAGGGAGAATTTGAGAAGAAGCTTGCTGCGGAAGCAAAAATGTGAAGTAAAGACCTTTTCAAGTACATTCGTAGCAAAAAACCTGTGAGAGAGTCAGTTGGTCCATTAGATGATAAAGGGGTTAAAGTAGCACTAAGAGGCGACAAGGCGATAGCGGAGAGATTGAATTAATTCTTTGCTTCAGTCTTTACTGAGGAAGATGTAGGGATGTTACCCATGACTGAAGTGGTATTTAAAGGTGCGGAAGAATTGAAGGAAATATCGATACATCGGGAAGATGTATTACAACTATTAGATAAACTGAAGAGTAGCAAATCACCTGGGCCGGATGGTATACATCCAAGGGTGTTGAAAGAACTGAAATATGAGATTGCAGACCTGCTATTAGTAATCTGTGAACTATCATTAAAATCATCTCTAATACCTGAAGATTGGAGGATCGCCAATGTAACACCAATTTTTAAAAAGGATTCCAGGGGTGATCCGGGAAACTACAGACCGGTGAGCCTGACATCAGTACCGGGAAAAATGGTAGAAACCCTCATAAAGAATAAAATTACTCAGCATGTAGATAGTCATGACCTAATGGGAGACAGCCAACGTGGCTTTAGACAAGGAAGATCTTGTCTTACTAATCTGTTATGTATTTTTGAAGGAGTGAATAATCAGGTGGACAAAGGTGAGTCGGTTGATATTGTGTATCTGGACTTTCAGAAAGCCTTTGACAAGGTCCCTCATCAGAGACTTTTGGCAAAACTAGAGTCATGGGATAGGAGGCAGTGTACTATTGTGGATCAGGAACTGGTTAAAAGATAGAAAGCAGAGGGTAGGGCTAAATGGCCAATTTTCCCAATGGAGAAAGGTGAATAGTGGTGTACCCCAGGGATCTGTGCTGGGTCCGCTGCTTTTTGACATATTCATAAATGACCTGGAAAGTGGAATAACGAGTGAGGTTATCAAATTTGCAGATGACACAAAACTATTTAAAGTTGTTAAAACCCAAGAGGATTGTGGAAAATTGCAAGAGGATCTTGATAAATTGGAAGACTGGGCATCAAAATGGCAGATGAAATTTAATGTGGACAAGTGCAAGGTTATGCACCTAGGGAAGAACAACCCAAACTATGGTTACACGATGCAAGGTTCCACATTAGGAACCACCACCCAGGAAAAAGATTTAGGCGTCATTGTGGATAACATGTTAAAACCCTCAGCCCAGTGTGCAGCAGCGGCCAAGAGAGCAAATAGAATGCTAGGTATCATAAGGAAAGGAATGGAAAATAAAACAAAAGATATTATAATGCCTCTATATCGTTCCATGGTGAGACCGCACCTTGAATATTGTGTGCAATTCTGGTCACCGTATCTTAAAAAGGATATAGCATTATTAGAAAAGGTTCAGAGAAGAGCCACCAAAATGTTAAAGGGGATGGAAGGATACTCCTATGAAGAAAGGCTAAAAAGGTTAGGGCTCTTTAACCTGGAAAAGAGACAGCTGAGGGGTGATAAGATAGAAGTCTATAAATTAATGAACGGAGTGGAACGGGTAAACGTAGATCGATTGTTTACCTTATCAGAATATAGAAAGACTAGGGGACATGCAATGAAGCTACAGGGTAAACTATTTAAGACTAATAAAAGAAAATATTTTTTCACTCAACGTGTAATCAAACTCTGGAATTTGTTACCGGAGGATGTAGTAAAGGCTGTTAGTGTAGCTGGGTTTAAAAAACGTTTGGACAAGTTCCTGGAGGAAAGGTCCATAAACCATTATTAAGAAGGGACCCAGGATATCAATGCTTGAACCAATACAAGCATTGTGGAACCTGTGTCTCTTGGGGAAACTGCTAGGTACGTATGACTTAGATTGGCCACTGTTGGAAACAGAATACTGGGCTTGATGGACCTTGGTCTGACCCAGTATGGCATATCTTATGTTCTTATGTTAATCCCCCACTCCTCAGCAAGTCCTCACCATGGATGCCTCATTGCTGGGTTGGGGAGCCCACTGCGGGAACCTCCCCACACAGGGCACCTGGTCCTGGGCCAGGGCCAGGGCCAAAGCCCAACAACAGATCAACTTCTTGGAGCTCAAGGCCGTATTCCTGGTGCTCAAGACCTTTCGCCACTGTCTCCAGCACCAGTTGGTGTTCATCCAGACGGACAATCAAGTGGCAATGTTATATGTGAATAAATATGCTCCTGAGAACGGTCTATCTGCCGGGCCAAGACAATGTCCTTGCGGACAGGCTACATAGAGTCCTGCAACTGCACGAATGGCAGCTAAACCCTGGAGTAGCACAAAGGCTATTCTGGCTCTGGAGGACCCCCCAGATGGACCTCTTCGCCAGCCTGGCCAATGCCCACCTGACCCGCTTCTGCTCCCACCAACCTCACCCATCCCAGGTAGCTGCGGACGCTTTTCTCATCTTGTGGTCAGAAGGTCTTCTGTATGCCTTCCCACCTACACCGCTGATCGCCAAGCCGTATTCAGTGTCCTTTGGGGACAGGGCATCGCTAATCCTGGTAGCCCCCGGTGGCCCAGGCAGATGTGGTTCCCACTGCTGCTCCACCAAGCAACGGAACCGCTGGTTCCCTCTCGGGAACTCCCCAGGGCTGCTGACTCAGGAGGAGGGCTCCCTCCTTCATCCCAACCTGGGGTCTCTGGCATTAACAGCATGGCTGCTGAAGGGTAGCCTTAGCTCCCTTTAACCTCTTGGAGGAGGTGGAGGAGGTCCTATTGGCCTCCCGGAAGTCTTCCACAAGACATGCTTACGCCTTCAAGTTACGGAGATTCTCCCTGTGGTGCTCAGAGAAACGGGCAGACCCCTTCTCTTGCACGGTGCAGCTAGTCCTGCAATACCTGCTGCTCATCTCCCAGGCCGGACTCAAGTCCAACTCAATCAGGGTATATCTTTGTGCCCTTTCAGCACACCACTACCCTATTGAGAGCAAGCCTCTCTCTGCTCAGCCCTTCGTCGCCTGCTTCCTGTGGGCCTACTGCTCTCCAAGCCCCCAATCCGTCCACCGCCGGCGGAATGGGACCTTAATGTAGTGCTGACATGGCTCACCTGGCCGCCGTTTGAGTCCTTAGCCTCCTGCCTTCCTGGTGGTGCTCACCTCCACTCGCAGGTTCAGTGAGCTCCAAGTTCTGGTGGCGGAACAATTATATACGAGGTTCTAGAAGAAAAGGATCGTGCTTTACATGCACCCCAAATTTCTGCCAAAGGTGGTCTTCTCCTTGCACCTCAATCAGGAGGTGGTGCTCCCCACCTTCTTCCCATGGCCTCACGCCAGCAATGCGAATGCTATACTTCATACTCTGGACTGTAAGAGGGCCTGTCCTTATACCTGCAATGTACCCAGGGCCACCACAAAGCCTCCCATCTTTTCGTCTCCTATAATCCCAGCCAGCTAGTGGAGGCAGTGACCAAGCGGACCCTGTCCACTAGGTTGCAGACTGCATTGCCCTCGCCTACGAACAGCTCCTGCTGGAGCACCAAGTCACGGCTCACAGCATCAGGGACATCTGCCAGGCCGCCAACTGATTTTCAGTCCACACCTTTGCAGCTCACTACTGCCTGGAGAGGGAGTCCAGACAGGACAGCGCCTTTGGCCAGGCCGTACTCCGTAATCTTTTTGGTGTTTAGGCAGATCTGACCGTCCGACCCTTCTGTGTTCAGGCTACCGGAATGATGGTTCTCCTTGGACACTGCGGTCCTTTCACAGTCTGTCATTTGAACTCACCGGCTGTTACTCACAACTTGACCATGCCTTTTCTACAGGTTGTCAGTAGCCTGTAGCTAGGGAGTCCCATATGTGAGGACTGACTTCCTGCTTGTTCCTGGAGAAAGCGTAGTTACTCCTATAATAGGTGTTCTCCAGGGACAGCAGAAATCGGTCCTCACAACCCTTCCCCCCCCCCCCCCATAGAGTTGCCTTAACTATACCAATTTGTTTTTTGCTGTCTTAGCTATGTCATATGACTGAACAAGATGGCACCCTTGGGTGGGAAGGGGACCACGCATGCATGGTGGCATCTCCAAAAGGCTTTCTTTGAAAGCTGGGGAGATGCTTCCTTGTGGGCACCATGGGCGCCGGCGTCACCCATATGTGAGGACTGATTCCTGCTGTTCCTGGAGAAAGTGTAGTTACTCACCTGTAACAGGTGTTCTCCAGGGACAGCAGGAATCAGTCCTCACATATGGGTGATGTCAGCGCCGACGGAGCCCTCATATGGAGCAATTCCCCAGCTTTCAAAGAAAGCCTTTGGGATTGCATTGCGCATGCGCGATACCCTTCCCGCCTAAGGGTGCCATCTTGCTCAGTCAAATGACATAGCTAAAAAGACGGCAAAATGAATAAAAATCAATAGTAGGTCTGCAACTCCAGGGGAGGAGGGAGGGTCGTGAGGACTGATTCCTGCTGTCCCTGGAGAACATCTGTTACAGGTGAGTAACTACGCTTTCTCCAGGAACAAGCAGGAAGTCGGTCCTCACATATGGGACTCCCTAGCTATAGGCTACCAAGAACCCCTAGCTGAAAAATGGCTCCTTCTAGAAGAGCCATAGCAGCTGTGATAGGAATTCAGTGGAGACGCCACACCCCCGGTAGCCTGACACCAGAGGGCCGGAGGGTAGGAGTTGCCTAAACCTCAAATAATAGCCTGGCCGAAAGCACTGTCCCGTTGGGACTCTCCATCCAAGCAGTAATGGGCTGCAAAATTCTGGCTTGAAGACCAGGTTGCGGCCCAGCAGAACAGAGCGGAAGTGAGTCACTGATGCGGCCTTAGCTCTGACACGGTGGGCCATGACTCAACCCTGCAAGGGGAGGTCGGCCGCCCTGTATGCCCAGGCAATGCAGTCTGCCACCCAGGTGGACAACGTGCGCTTGGAGACAGGTAGCCCCAGTTTACTGGGGTCATAAGAGACAAACAGCTGGGTAGCCCTTCGATGTTCCCGTGTACATTCCAGGTAGAAGGCTAGTGCCCTCTTACAATCAAGGGTATGCAGCACCGCCTCTGCCTGGCTGGCATGCGGTCTGGGAAAGAATGTCGGAAGAACCACCTCTTGGTTGAGGTGGAATGGAGAGACCACTTTTGGAAGAAACTTAGGAAGGGTGTGCAGGACCACCCTGTTCCTATAAAACCGTGTGTATGGTCTTTCTGACACAAGAGCTTGTAGCTCACTCACTCGTCTGGCAGATGTGAGTGCCACCAGGAAGAGCACCTTCCAGGAGAGGAAGCGCAGATGGCAAGCAGACATCGGCTCAAAATGTGGGCAAGTAAGCTGTTGCAAGACCACATTCAAATCCCACTCGGTTGCAGGGGGACGAACCGGGGGTTTTAATAGAAGTAGACCTCTGAGGAATCTGGACACCAAGGGGTGAACCAACAGAGGTTGTCCTTCCACTGGAGAGTGGTGTGCTGACAAAGCACTCAGGTGGACCCGGACAGAGTTAGACTTGAGGCCTAATTTTGAGAGGTGAAGCAAGTATTGTAACAGTACTGGTACTACACAAGAGAAAGGGTTCTCGTTGTGCTGGTTACACCATACTTCAAACCTATGCCACTTGAAGACATAGGTTTTCCTAGTGGACTGCCTCCTTGAGGCCAGTAGCACTTCTTCCACGTTCTTAGGCAGGAGGAGAGAAGCCAGCACTACCCTTTCAGCAGCCATGCCATTGTATTACCAAATTTTACACTTTTCCTTTAACCCTGTCACTCACTAGCTCACTGACTAGGCACAGACACTTTGGTAAATACAATATGCTTTTATTAAATTAAGTCCTTTTAGAATAATAAGTAAAAGTTAAGCATCAGTACATCACCGGATATTGTAGCTTCACTCCAGTAGGTCGGGGGATTTGTCAGCGATCACTTAGAGGAATCCGGGAGGCCACCGAAACACGTCTGTCTCGTCTGTCAGGTGAAGTCCCGTTTTCCTGCTGAAAATCCCCCTCTTAAATACTTTAACTAAGATCGTGCCTGCTGCATGCTATTGTAATTCATAGGTTAGCATGGTACATGCTCAAATCAGGATTGGTTAGGGTTAATGCTGTGCTCGTGATCTACACCTGAGGGGTGTCAGGTGCCTTTGAGTCACTCGTTCAGTTCTGTCCAGCCAAAACTGCCTGCTCGCCCAGAGATGTTGACCTAACGTAAATACAGCTTTGATCTCTGGGCTAGTCCAAATATAAAATACCCTGTCCCGGTGAAAATGAAATACCAAATAAACAAAACCGGGGAAAAGAACACCGGTGTAGAAGCACAAAACTTTTTTTGTTGGGATAGCCAGCCCAGTAGAGAGGAAGAAATCCTCACACCGCTGTGGCCATTTCCCTTTTTAATAAATTGTTGTAGTTAAAAATCAGTATACACTTAACTGAAATTTTAGCAATCTATCCCGTCCAGTCAGCAATGTAACAGGCACGACGTGGCACGTTTCGGGGCCAAAACAGTAATGCCCCTGCGTCAGGTTTAGAACATTGCTCGGTAGCCGAAATGCTGTGTGACTTTGCTTCAAAAGCCGGTTTTTTATCATGACGCTAACAACGTAAACCCAGCTGTTTGCTATCAGCTGGTAGCAGTGAACACAGAAGAAGCCAATCAGAGCCAAGAAGGGAGGAGGTCACTATACACAGACCAAGCCCCTGAAGCTCAAAATGGCCATAAATCAGGAACTATATGATCGTATACCAGTCCTGTTGTTGATTAAGACCATATGGTGAAACAGAGTTTAAACGGTAAATCCATCTCTGTTCGCGATATTGTATGGCTTGTAACCGATTCCCTCCTCATGGGTTTAGGGGAATATGATCCAAAATTCTCCAGGTAAGCATGTCAAAAGTGTGGGAATTCTGAATACAATGTTCAACCAGAGGTGCCGAAAGTGTCCCCGTACGTATTCTGGAGGCATGCTCTCCCAAACGGACTTTAAATGGCCGAGAGGTGCGTCCTATATAGTATAAAGTACAAGGGCAAATGATAAGATAAACCACAAAAGAAGTGGTACAACATGTATTCCATCGGGTCTGGTAAGTGATGTGGGTATGAGCGTCCAGCCAGGATGAACCTGAAAGGGTGTTAGAACAGTAAGTGGAACTGCCACAAGGAAAGTGTCCTGCATTATCATGAAAACTCGCTGGGCGATCCCGGTCTCCCGAAGTATGCACTATCATATCACGCAAATTTGATTGCCGAGAATATGCAATCTGTAATTTTTTCCTGAAGCAAGAGTGCAAACCCAAAATATGAGTGCAACCCATTCTCTATGCATGTGACGAGCTCTCTTATAAGCCCTCCTTACGTCTGGTGGCGAGGGGCTACCCATTTCACACTGTAAGGAGGGCTTATAAGAGAGCTCGTCACATGCATAGAGAATGGCTTTTAGAGGGCTCTTCTTCTCCTTCAGAGTCAAATAATGTTACGGCGGTATTCCCTTATATGAGAGGTTTCTCCAAAATTGTAGGAATTCTGCATCGATATTGGCCTATTTTGGGTTTGCACTCTTGCTTCAGGAAAAAATTACAGATTGCATATTCTCGGCAATCAAATTTGCGTGATATGATAGTGCATACTTCGGGAGACCGGGATCGCCCAGCGAGTTTTCATGATAATGCAGGACACTTTCCTTGTGGCAGTTGCACTTACTGTTCTAACACCCTTTCAGGTTCATCCTGGCTGGACGCTCGTACCCACATCACTTACCATACCCGATGGAATACATGTTGTACCACTTCTTTTGTGGTTTATCTTATCATTTGCCCTTGTACTTTATACTATATAGGACGCACCTCTCGGCCATTTAAAGTCCGTTTGGGAGAGCATGCCTCCAGAATACGTACGGGGACACTTTCGGCACCTCTGGTTGAACATTGTATTCAGAATTCCCACACTTTTGACATGCTTACCTGGAGAATTTTGGATCATATTCCCCTAAACCCACGAGGAGGGAATCGGTTACAAGCCTTACAATATCGCGAACAGAGATGGATTTACCATTTAAACTCTGTTTCACCATATGGTCTTAATCAACAACAGGACTGGTATACGATCATATAGTTCCTGATTTATGGCCATTTTGAGCTTCAGGGGCTTGGTCTGTGTATAGTGACCTCCTCCCTTCTTGGCTCTGATTGGCTTCTTCTGTGTTCACTGCTACCAGCTGATAGCAAACAGCTGGGTTTACGTTGTTAGCGTCATGATAAAAAAACGGCTTTTGAAGCAAAGTCACACAGCATTTCGGCTACTGAGCAATGTTCTAAACCTGACGCAGGGGCATTACTGTTTTGGCCCCGAAACGTGCCACGTCGTGCCTGTTACATTGCTGACTGGACGGGATGGATTGCTAAAATTTCAGTTAAGTGTATACTGATTTTTAACTACAACAATTTATTAAAAAGGGAAATGGCCACAGCGGTGTGAGGATTTCTTCCTCTCTACTGGGCTGGCTATCCCAACAAAAAAAGTTTTGTGCTTCTACACCGGTGTTCTTTTCCCCGGTTTTGTTTATTTGATCTCTGGGCTAGCAAGCTGGCTCAGCATGATTTGATTTCTCACATGCAGCATGGCTTAAAAGTTCAATTTCCTTGCAAAGTTCAATATTCCTTGCTGATCCAAATAAAATTTTAATTAGTAATACATTCCACCCGTGGATCAGTAAGGATATTGTACGTAACCCCACCTAAGAAAGTAACCATTGTTAGTTCTGAGATAGTGCCAGCACCCCGCCTGCAATTTATGCACATATTTTCCTTATTGTATTGTTGCTTAATCTTGTCCTTTGTAATTATTTCATGTACATAGTTCACCCCTGTTATCCAAGTTTGTACTCCTGTTCTATGTAAAACCAAACAGCTTGTTGTTATGGTCTTTTTGTTATAATGTAAACCGCGCTGATATCGAATGCGGTATATAAGAAACTGTAATAAATAAATAAATAAATACGTAAGCAGTGGCTGAATTGCCTTTGTAATTCATCTGGAAATACAATAATAATAACATGGGATAAAACATAGTGGATAACATTAAGGTCTGGTCTTTCATATTTTACCCAAACGTTTACACTATTGACCACCCGTGGGTTCAAAAGAACAATACATAAAACAAAAAAGCATTCACAGAAACCTCCAATCAGTCCAATAGTCCTCTTCCTATTTTCAGATGGTTTGGCCTGCTTCTCAGCAGTTCTTCAGGACTCCGTAGTGTTATTTTACCTTTCTCTGAAGTTTAAGTTTGGTTTCTCTCAAAGGTTGAACCTCTTATTCTCGTGGGCGGATATTTTGGCCCCTTTTTCAATGTGACACACTGATCCAGGTAGGGACGCCTTCACACATTTCTGTGGTGTGTAGTTCAGAGTTCTTGGGATAGTCTGTTCCATCTGGATTATGGCCAATTCCCTCTGCTGGAATCTCTGGATTGCAATTGGTGACATGGCTCCAGGCCTCATTCAGAAGAGCAGCACCAATATTAAATGAAAAGACTAAATATTCTAGATTAGATTTCACAATAAGATAAACTTAATTTCATCTATATTTACTAAGATCATATCCTATAAATAATAAATATTGCTTTATAAACTTTCAGTGATCTACCAGTAACTATCTCGTATGGTGTCAATCTTGTCTTGCAGTTTGATTAACTCCTTGTCTCTCTATCACTGGAAATTCATTTGCTGGTAGGAAATATTCCATTATGCCCTTGACTGATCTTTACATGTTTACAAATCAGACAAGTTGCACACACGTGTTCTGCAATTTTGGCAAGTTTTAGAATTATACCACTTGTGTGAGAATTTGTCATCAAATCATCCCCCTTTGCCTCTGCATGCCTGGCCAGGACATACAGAGGAAAAGTGAGGCAAAAAAGCATCTGGAAGTACCACATGGCCAGTGTGGGTTTTCCAAAGCTCATCAGGGTGCAAGGTGCACCTAGCCTGTCTCCAAGTATCTATTTCCAATTGTTGAGTATGACTTCCTGAATTGAAGCTTCTGGAGACGGCATAGTTGAATAAAGTGCTCATAATTTTTTTTTTGTTTACATATTCATTAGGCAGATATGTCACTTCAAATTACCTTCATCAGTTTACTGTCTATCACAGTTTCTCCTTTAATATTCCACTTCATCCCTCACAACACTTTTTCACAATACTTTTTCATCACCTGCATCATTCCACCAACTACATACATAGGTCCTTTTCATGTTTTTATACCATACTAATGTATCCTTATTTGGCAAGGCTGCTAAGAACATCAAACAATTGTTAAAAACTTAGTATTGGTGTAAACAAATGGTAGGCAGAGAATATAATTTTAGATTCTTCTCAATAAGCATAACAGTATGAGTAAACAGTGTCCCTTTCCCATCAACGTAATTGGTCCAATGCTAAGTGAACATATGCTCATTCTAAATAGGAACAATTTGGGTAAAGTCCTTACAATATAAAACTATTATTTTGCAGCATTTTATAACATCAATCCCAATAGAAAGAAATATGGCTCCTAACATGACAGTCACATATCTCTCATGTATAACTAGAATCTATCGTATACACTGTTCTCAGTGAGAGTGCTGTTGGACTGATTTTAAAATTGCAGTGTTCACAAGGATTTGTGTAAACTACTCATTAATTATGGTATCAAAAAGAGATCCTTTTGAGGTGAGAGATCTAAGAGGGTACAAGGCATTGGTGGTTGGGCCTCATGGCGATACGTCTTCAGGTTCTTCTTGGCCTGCAAGGCATTTGGGGCTGGGCCTCATGACGATCCTCTGGTTCTTCTCGGCCTATTCTCCCCTGCCTATTCATGTCTCTTAAGAGGCATAAATATGCAAGGTTCCTATTCTTCAGGCCTTGTGGGTCCTCGAGGAGTCTTAGAGCAATCAGAATTCCGGTAGCCCAGATCATCACACTGGAAGCAGCACATTTATTGTCTTTTCCTATCCTAGACTGTGGCCTCACCTTTCTGCCTCTCTCTCTCTCTCTTTCTTTTTCTCAAACCTCTCCTGGATCATTGCTGACAAGCAAGATTTGGTTTTATCCAATCAACTCAAGTTAATGTTATCGTTTTATTTGTAAATAATTTTACAAATATTCTCATTATTTTCTGGGAACTCAGTTCCATCTTTACTCTATATTTGCTCTATATGCTTGGGAACAAAGCAATTTCATATCAGCCTCTGTCCAAAATTTCAGCAAACTTATTAATATTTTACTCATCTTGTAATTGCTGTGTGTGTACTGGACCTCTGCATAATGTACTACTACAACAAGTGTATTCGGTAACATAAGTGCAAGTGTATAAACTAAAGAAAATTAATATCTCACAGTGCTGCAACATATATCTGTTTTCTCAGGAACTGTACTCCTGAAACTGAAATAAAAACTTTCAAAACAAAGTACACTTTTTCTCTGGACACCAACACGTAAAATTCAAATACAGAAAAACAGGTGAATTTATCCTAAAATCCAATATTGTAACAAATAAAACTGTGATGTTACTGTCCTGTTCATCAGTCATCAGCACGGAGCTTAACAAGGCAAAGTAATTACCTTGAATCTTACAGTTCAGGAAACAGGCATTCTCAAATAACATGAAACTGCAAAGAGGTGAATTCAAAATCATGCTTTGTCACATTTAAATTAAAACCTTATACCTGAAACTGGTATCAAACTGATCTGAAATGCTATCTTCAACACAGACAGCAGAACAAACAATAGGTCTCTCTTGTGTCCAGATTACTTCAGGCAAATGCAGATTACTATGTAGCTGAACAATTAATCTATAGTTATAGCTGTTTATGGTTCTGTAAAATATAAACAATAAACTATGCCCTCTTTGAGGTGCTTGCCACAATATATAAAATCCCCCTTTAACTTTTAAGTTTGCTTGATAGCATATACAGTCAAAGACAAAGAATAGATGCATAACATACTAATGATAAAGATTAACCAGGATTTACCTTCTTATTTACTCAGGATTTAAATCATTTGCAAACTGGCTCAGGATGCCCCATTGTCCTGTCAGGGCTCTTAACCTCTACTTTGAAGGTCAAAGAAAAACAAAAACAGTTTCCTTAGTTTCATGCCTTGTTTGTTTGATCTAGTCACTTCAGCATCCAGGGACCATAAAATCTACTGGAGTAGCCAGTAATGAAGAGAAAAACAGTATTTACTGCAAACAAACATTTGAACACAGAACAAATCAAAGCTAACAAGTGCTTTATACCTAACAGCCTATCTGATCAGAGTTTCTCCTAAGTGAGCAACCAGCAATGAAAGAAAAGAAGAAAGAAAAACAATATTCACTTTTGAACACAGAACAAATCAAAGCTTACAAGTGCTTTATACCTATCTGATCAGAATAAGATGTTTCTCTTAAAAAGTCTTCACTTCTTCATAATCTTATAAGGATTTTCCATAACAATTAATACTAACTCTACAGGATAGGCATTTTGTTCAAAGCACTGAATTAAACATCTTTGCATCACAAGGTTACATATTTTCCTAAACAGTTTTTTTCACTGAAAGAGTTATGAGATCGTGCAGCTATTTACAAAGAATACTTCACCAAACTTGTCGTCATACAGCCCCTTTTAAAGCATCAGCTGGGAGAAATCAGCGAAGGCTGTAGAAGTCTGGGATTCTTCATGCATGGCCAAGCAGATCTACGCTCTCTCTGCTCTGGACTCCCTCTGTACCTATATAGGCACAAATGTGTTGCAGCTAGCCCTCACACATGAGCTTCTCCCCACAGACACTCTCCACCCCATCCACCTTTGCTTGACCAGTCCCTCTCCAAACTTTGGTTTCCGGGCAGGCTTCTTTTGTCCTCTCTAATGGGTCTCCACTTGTTTGCTAGGAGAAGAACTCCTCCCTGATAATGGTCGAGCTTATCCTTTAGTAATTTCTGATGACATTCCAATACCACTACTCGACCTTCTGCTTCTATTAATTTTTTGCTCAGCTAAATTTGCTCTGCGCTGAGCATCCAGTGCTTGATTATAAAGTTTCCTATATGCTGTTAACAACACCCAGGTCTGTCGTCCTAGGGTCCCTACTTCACCCGGTTTATTGGGGAGCCCGCCGAGTACTCTTTCCACATCGGCGGGGGTTGCTTCCTTAAGCTTATTATCCCAGGACTCTGCTAACCCATTATGTAATAATTTCTGTGCTACCTCATCAAAGGGAGCCTCGGTCCAGCCGGGGATCTCTACTGCGGGTAGCTCTTTTGATTTATTTTTTCTACGAAACATTTTTTAGACTAGCTTATGGTTCCTGCTGTGCACTGCAAGAACCACCGGCTACCCCACTTCTGGTACCAATTATGTATTACCAAATTTTACACTTTTCCTTTAACCCTGTCACTCACTAGCTCACTGACTAGGCACAGACACTTTGGTAAATACAATATGCTTTTATTAAATTAAGTCCTTTTAGAATAATAAGTAAAAGTTAAGCATCAATACATCACCGGATATTGTAGCTTCACTCCAGTAGGTCGGGGACTTGTCAGCAATCACTTAGAGGAATCCGGGAGGCCACCGAAACACGTCTGTCTCGTCTGTCAGGTGAAGTCCCGTTTTCCTGCTGAAAATCCCCCTCTTAAATACTTTAACTAAGATCGTGCCTGCTGCATGCTATTGTAATTCATAGGTTAGCATGGTACATGCTCAAATCAGGATTGGTTAGGGTTAATGCTGTGCTCGTAATCTACACCTGAGGGGTGTCAGGTGCCTATGAGTCACTCGTTCAGTTCTGTCCAGCCAAAACTGCCTGCTCGCCCAGAGATGTTGACCTAATGTAAATACAGCTTTGATCTCTGGGCTAGCAAGCTGGCTCAGCATGATTTGATTTCTCACATGCAGCATGGCTTAAAAGTTCAATTTCCTTGCAAAGTTCAATATTCCTTGCTGATCCAAATAAATTTTTAATTAGTAATACAGCCATCAGGTTAAGGGACCTGAGGTTGGGGTGTAAGATAGAGCCCTGCTCCTGGGACAGGAGGTCAGGCTGCGTCCCCAGAGGGAGTGGGGTTTCTACTGCCAGCTGGAGGAGAAGCAGAAACCAAGGATGTCGTGGCCATCTGGGGGCTACCAGGATGACCGAGGCCTTGTCTCGAAGGATTTTGAATAGAGTCCGGGCCACCAGAGGCGTGGGAGGAAACGCATACAGGAAGCCTACGGACCAGGAAATCAGAAAAGCATCTGCAGCCATCCTTTGCGGGTGTGGCTGTCTGGAGCAAAAGTTGTACAACTGATGATTCTGCAGACTGGCAAAGAGATCTATGACTGGATGTCCCCAGCACTGGAAGATCTGCTGGGCTACTTCTGGATTCAGTTGCCACTCGTGAGGTTGGAGAATTCTGCTTAGCTTGTCCGCTAGGTAGTTCTCCTGACCCGGCAGGTAAACTGCTTTGAGAGACATACCTTGTCGGATTGCAAAGGAACAGAGGTCTAGTGTCTCCTGACACAGGATGTGGGACCCTGTCCCTCCCTGCTTGTTCACGTAGAACATAGCTATCTGGTTGTCTGTTTGGTACTAGGACAGACTGATGTGAGAGAACATGAGAGAAGGTCTGAAGAGCTAGGTGTATCGCCCGGAGCTCTAAGAGGTGGATTTGTTGCATCTTCTCTTGAGGAGACCACAACCCTTGAGTGCATAAGTCCTAGCAATGGGCTCCCCAGCCCAGCAGGGATGCATCTGTCGTCTGTACTCTCGTGTACGAGGGAGGCTGGAAAGGCACTCCCTCGAGCAGGTTGGATGGCTGAAGCCACCAGGTCAACGACTTCAGTAGTCATTTGGACACTCTGATCTTGTCTCGGAGTCTTCCTGTGGCTTGTGTCCACTGATCTCTGAGGCACCACAGAGCTGTCCTCATGTGGAGACGGGCGTTTGGGGTCACATGAACCGTGGAGGCCATGTGTCCTAGAAGTGTAGAAAGTGCCTTGCTGATATCTGAGACTTGTGGCTGATTTGGTGCACCAGCTCCTGAAGCCTCTGTGCTCTGCCCTCTGGCAGGTAAGCCTTCGCTTGAAGGGTGTCTAACCTTGCCCCTATGAACTCTAAATTTTGAGTGGGGAGCAAAGTGGACTTTGCTTGATTTATGGCAAAGCCTAGATGTTGCAGCATGTTGATAGTGCGAGCTATGGCCTGTTGGGCTTCTTGAGGCGACGGGGCCCTGATGAGCCAGTCATCCAGGTACGGAAAGACAAAAATTCCCTGGTTCCTGAGGAAAGCCGCTACTACTGCCAGACATTTGGTAAACACTCTGGGGGCAGAGGCTAGGCTGAATGGAAGTACTCTGTACTGAAAATGGTTTCCTCCCACTACAAATCTGAGATATTGTCTGTGGTCTGGATGTATGAGGATGTGCGTATAAGCATCCTTCAGGTCTAAAGAACACAGCCAGTCTCCCTGGTGGAGGTAAGGCAGCAATATTCCAAGGGAAAGCATCTTGAACTTTTCTCTCACCAGGAATTTGTTTAAGTTTTGAAGGTCGAGGATGGGCCTGAGGCTTCCTGTTCTCTTTGGTATCAGGAAATACCTGGAGTAAAAGCCTTGTCATAGCAGCCTGTGGGGCACCGGCTCCACCGCCTGATCCTCTAGAAGACCGGCCAACTCCTGTAAGAGGAGGTTCCTGTGTAGAGGGGGTCTGAGAGGCTCTCCTGGAAAGTAGGAGGGAGGTAACTGGTTGAAATGGAGCAAATAGCCCTTTTGGACTATTTGTAAGACCCAGGCATCGGTGGTGATTGCAGGCCACCTGTTGGCGTGCAAGGCCTCACCCTTGGCTGGAGAGAGACTATGCTGTGACAGTCAAAAAACCCCTACCGGCTGGGAAGGAGCCGGTGCCTGGGGCTTGGGGGTCTTCTGCTTATGTGGGCCATGCCCCTGTCCCTTGGCCTGCTGCCCCTGCTGGGGAGCCGGGGAGGCCTGGTGAGTGGGGTAGTTGCGGTAAGCAGTAATCTTCCTCGGGAAAAAGGACTTTTTACCCGGGCCCTTCTTTTTGAAAGGAGCAGAAGTCTTTTTGGAGAGTCTTGTCCGGGTCAAGTACTCTGTCTCGATTTCAGCAGTTTTTTCAGTCATAGGTTTGCCAAAAAGGTTGTCACCTCGGCAAGGGACATCGACCAACTTGTCCTGAACCCATGGCTCTAGGTCCGATGACATTAGCCACGCCTGGCGTCGGGCACCGATGCTGGCTGCGGCTTCCCGGGCCGAAGCCTCGAAGCCGTCGTAGGCTGCTCGAGACATAAACTTTAAGCACTCACAAATCCCAGTGGACAAGTTCTTGAAACACTGCAAGGGTTCCTCGGAGAGGCCAGCAGAGAAACCGGCAATCTCCTTTGCCAGGTCTCATAAGTACATGCCCATGTACAGCTGGTATGTTTGGACACGGCATGATAGCATCGAGCCCTAGTAGCACTTTCTGCCGAGGGCGTCCAGGTTCCGGGCCTCCCTGCCAGGGGGCACCGAGGAGTGCGTTTTCTGGCTCTTGAGCCTGTGCGTGGCCGATTCCACAACCATGGAGTTGTGCGGCAGCTGTGCCTTTTGGAACCCAGGGCTCTTTCGGACTCGATATATGGAATTGACCCATTTTCTGAGAACCGGCATTGAAGCCGGTGACTCCCACATGCGGAGCATCAGCTGTTCCAACATCGGAGGAACCGGTACCGTAAGGACTTCCTGAGGGGGAAAATCTTACTGGAGGGCTTCGGCTCGAGGCTTCTCCTCAGTGTCCGCCGGGAATGCCAAAGCCTTGGACATGTCCCTGACGAAGTCCAAGAACCGGGTATCCTCCTGGGAGGATCTTTTCCGAGGCTCGGACCCTGGCGAGTCCGATGGGACACACCGGATTCGGTGGTTGTACAGGGACTCTTCATCTTCCATTTCCCATGCCGATTCCTCCGAAGAGGAATTGATGGGCTACGGCCGTGTGGGCTTCGATCTCGACCGCCCCGATGCCGAGGGCACTGGCGTCGACGACCTTGGTCCCGAACGGGAGGTCGAGGGAGACCTTTGCCGAGGATCGACTCGGCCTCCGGGGTCGACTTGGATGTCGAGGTCCCGGTGGTCGGGGTAGATGGACCGGTGAGACCGGCCATCAGTGCCCGCTGCTGCTCCATGAAGGCAGACATGCTGCGCTGCAAGGCCGTCATCCTGAGACCGAGCTCAGAAGACTCTGCAGCCTCCAGCTCGGGTCCCAACGCCGTTGTCCCGATGCCGGTTCTCCCGGAGGAGAGTCAACGAGGACAACAGCAGTTACCTTCCTCGGCGTCTCCTGCTCCATGCGAGGTACTTTTGCAGGGCGCTCTGGCTCCGAGGACCTGGGGCGGCATTCAGGACTCCACGACCTGGTCCGCGAGGGCCCAGGCCGATCGGAGGCATCCAATGACGCCGCCCTCACAGGTTTCTTCTTCCTCTGGTGTTCCCGCAAGGGAGACCCCCGTTCAGAAGACCGACGACGATGCTCGGAGTCAGACAGCTCCTGAGAAGGTCCAGACCCGGGTGGATTCGGACTCTGAGAAAATGCTTTCACGCTGCTGCTGCCTACTTCTAAGTGCCTTAAAGGACATTTTGCTGCACGGGCCACGGCCGGCCCCGAGGCAGCGGAGACAGCAGTCATATGTGTCGGTGAGAGACATTAATTTTTTACACTGATCATACTTTTTAAACCCGCTGGCAGCCATCGGGGGAAAAAGGGCCCCTGCGAAGTCGAACCGGGCCGAAGAAAAAAATCTTCTGGAGTTTTGATGCACTTTTTCCGCGAGGGAAGTTGGACTACGTCCGTTGGGCTCCGCGGAAAAAGGGAGACTGAGCAAGATGACTCCCTTGGGCGGGAAGGGGATTGTGCATGCACGATGCAAACCCAAAGGCTTTCTTTGAAAGCTGGGGAATTGCTCCGCATGAGGGCTCCGTCGGCGCTGACATCACCCATATGTGAGGACTGACTTCCTGCTTGTTCCTGGAGAACACCTGTTACCAGGGCCGGCCCGTCCATTGAGCGAGAATGTTTTTTGCACAGGGCCCCGCGTTTCAGGGGGCCCCGCGCAAAAAACATTCTTTTTGAAAAGTAAAATTGAAAAGAAAAAAAAAAAACCTGTCTGCTGCCGCGGTCGGGGCCGCCGCGGCAGAATCGAGCGTGCCGCGGGGCCCCCCTGTGCACGGCAGAGCCTGCCCTCCTTGTAGCAGCTCTCTCTTTGGAGCTGAAGTCAGGCGCGCCGGCTTGCAGAGCGCGAGGGAAGAGTTTCTCCCTCGCTGCTCTGTTAAGCCCGCGGGGGCTGATGGGAAGTTCCCATCAGCCCCCGCGGGCTTAACAGAGCAGCGAGGGAGAAACTCTTCCCTCGCGCTCTGCTCTGCACGCCGGCGCGTCTGAATTTACAGCTCCAAAGAGTGCGCTGCTACACGGTGGGCCGGCTCTGCGGTGCACCGGGGGGCCCCGCGGCACGTTCGATTCTGCCGCGGCGGCCCCGACCGCGGCAGCAGACAGGTTTTCTTTTCTTTTAATTTTCGCTGGGCTGGGCTGGGCTGGGGGGGGGGGGGTGGGAGTGTTGCGGGGCTGGGCTGGGCTGGGCTGGGGGGGGGGGTTTAGGAGTGTTGCTGGGCTGGGCTGGGCTGGGCTGGGGGGGGGTTTAGGAGTGTTGCTGGGCTGGGCTGGGGGGGGGGTTAGGAGTGTTGATGGGCTGGGGGGGGTTAGGAGTGGTGATGGGCTGGGGGGTAGGAGTGTTGATGGGCTGGGGGGGGGGGTTAGGAGTGGTGATGGGCTATGGGGGAGCTAAATCTGTATATGGGTTGATGGGATTAGGACTGAAAGTGGGTTGATGGGGGGTTAGGACTGGTAATGGGCTATGGGGGGGCTTAAACTAAAAATTGGGTGATGGGGGATTAGGACTGGAAATGGGCTGGTGGGATTAGGACTGGGAGTGGGCTGATGGGGAGGTTAGGACTGGTAATGGGTTGGGGGGGTTGCTAGGACTGGAAATGGGCTGAGTGGAAGGGGGCTTGAACTGCAAATAGCTGATGGGGAGGGGGGCTTGGAATGGGCTCTTAGGGGAAGGAGCTAGGACAGGAAATGGGCTGATGGAGGGGCTAGGATAGGACTGGGAATTGGGTGTTGGGGGAGCTAAGATTGGAAATGGGCTGTGGTGGGGGCTTGGATTGAAATGGACTCATGGAGGGGCTAGAACTGGAAGTAGGTTCATGGGGGGCTTGGATTAGAAATGGGCTGAGTGGAGGGGAGCTAGGATTTAACATGGGCTGATGGTGGGGCTAGGAAAGGACTAGAAATGGGCTGATGGGAGGCTGGTATTGGAAATGAGCTGATGAAGGGACTCGGATAGGACTGGAAATGGATGGGGGAGCTAGGACTGGAAATGGGCTGATGTGGGGACTAGAAGGGAGCGGATACTGGGTGGGGCTGCAACTAAAAGGGAGCTGATGTTGGGGGAGATTAGAAGGGGATGGGGCTGGGAGAGTGAAATGGAGAGGGGAAGAATATTTTGTGTGGGAGGGAAGAAAAATCTACAATTGGCCGGGTATTGGGAGACTAAGGGGCTTGTTTACAAAGCCGCGGTAGTGGTTCGCGATCGCGGCCCCATTGAAATCAATGGGGCCGCTGCTCCGATTACGATCGCAAACCGCTACCGCGGCTTTGTAAACAAGCCCCTAAGTGGGGATTGAGGATGGAGGGGTAAAATTTGAGTGGATGAAATAGGAATGAGGAAAGAGCAAAAGGAGAAAGATTATTATGTTAAAGCAGATGTAGAGAGAGAATGGAAAAAAACTAGAGGAGAGAAGAAAGGACAAATGGACAGCAGACGATGGAGAGTTAGCAGAAGACACAAATAAACCAGAAGAAAGTGACTGGAACAATTGCAACTGAAAAAAAAATGCACAAAAGGTACAAAGATATCTCTTTATTTTGAATTTATTAACTGGAATATGTCAGCTCTGGGAAATGTGCATCATTAATGTCGGTGCTTTGTTTAGTACAAGAGGAAATTAATTTATAGTTTTATTTCAACATTGTTGTACATTCCAAGTTTGGCTTTTAGGGTTCCCAGTTTAATTATTGTCTTCCTGTTTCTAAATTGTGATTACTTGTTTGGTGATGGTCTATGTTCTGCATGTGTAACTGAGCTGAGGTGTGTTCTGTTTATATAATTCCTATTTGACATTGCCACTTGTTCTCTTTCCCCAGTAGGTCATGTATTGTTATTCTCTGAAATGTATTGGTTTAATATTTGCAGTGTTGCCTTTTGATAGGTAGGGTATGGTGCTTTATGAGTCTTGGTAGTGCTGTTAGGATACGGTGGGTTTGCTATGGGTTCTAAATGGGCAGTGTTTGTAGTAGTTCCTAATGTGCCTGGCGGTTGGCACTGGATTATAGTAATGTAGAAATCTTTGTCTTTCTTTATCCATACACTCATGAAGAGGCATGTTTACTAAAAGTTAGTGTATGGTAACATTATGCAAATATTTATGCAAATGAGGCCCCTTATGCAAATGAGGCCCCGCACCGAGTCTCCGCACATGGCCCCGCACCCCCCTTGGGCCGCCCCTGCCTGTTACAGGTAAGTAACTACGCTAGTTCTTTCAACTCGGAGATTATTTATTCTACTTGTATGCTAAGCTTTACTCTGATTTGATTTAAATGAAAAGCTCTCAGGTGGTACTAAGACCTGACTGACTCAGCAAAAACACTGAATTCTAAAATGCACAGATTTATAAGCTCTAACCCAAAGAATTTCCTTTTTCCCCAAGATTTAGAGTATATTTCAGAAGATAAATACCTACAAGTGCAGATCTATTTCCACTTGTAGTAGTCCTTTTTGGTAGTCCTTCAAGTTCTTCCCATTCAGAAGCTTCCGAGTAGCTTGCATTAACTCGCCCCCTCATAGGCAGTTTTCAGTAAAGGGCTTGTACCCATCCAATAAACCTCTCTCCCTTATAATTAACTTTTTCAGCAACTGAAACATATTCCCAGTGGGTCCCAACAAAATATTTTTCTGTATCTGTTGCTAACAGAATAGATGGTTTGCCTGCCTTCTGTGCTACCCATATTAGATTCAGAAGGCCCCCAATATTACTGCTTGCTTGCCATGTATAAAATCATAAAAACATAAGATGCCATACTAGGTCAGATGAAGCTCCATCAAGCCTAGTATCCTGTTTCCAACAGTGGTCAATCTAGGTCACATGTACCTGTCAGATTTCCAAAAAGGTATATAGATACCATGTTGCTTATCCAGGGGTAAGCAGTGTATTTTCCTGGTCCTCTTTATTATTATTATTATTATTATTATTAAAGACTTATAAAGCGCCACAACATACGAAGCGCTGTACAAACATAGAAGAGAGACAGTCCCTGCTCATCAGAGCTCACAATCTAATAAGTCAGAAAACAAAATAAGTTACATAATACAAATAACAAAAATTTACAGGACAAAGTAAGCAAATGTTGATAGAGAGATCAAGATAGGGTAAGACAGGAATGGAAAGCAATAGTGAAGAGGTGGGATTTTAGTCTGGACTTGAAAATGGCCTGGCGCACAGAGATAGGAAGACTATTCCAAGCAAATTGTGCTGCCAGTTGGAAGGAGCGAAGTCTGGAATTGGCAGTACGAGTAAAGGGCACAGATAAACGAAGACTGTTAGAAGAGCGAAGCAACCGAGAGGGGGTGTGAGGAGAGATAGTTAATAATAGTTTATGGACCTTTCCTCCAGGAACTTATCCAAACCTTTTTTAAAGCCATTTACGCCAACAGTTTTTACTACATCCTCCGGTAATGAAATCCAGAGTTTGATTACGCATTGAGTGAAAAAATATTTTCTCCTATTAGTCTTAAATGGGCTACATTGTAGCTTCAATTCATGTCCCCTTGTCTTTCTGTTTTTTAAAGGGGTAAATAACCAACCTATGTTTACCTGTTCCACTCCATTCATTATTTTTTAAACTTCTATTATATCTCCCTTTAGCTCTAACCATAAGAACATAAGATATGCCATACTGGGTCAGACCAAGGTCCATCAAGCCCAGTATCCTGTTTCCAACAGTAGGCAATCTAGGTCATACGTACCTAGCAGTTTCCCCAAAAGACACAGATTCCGCAATGCTTGACTGGGTCATGCATTAATATCCTGGGTCCCTCCTTAATAGTGGTTTATGGACCTTTCCTCCAGGAACTTATCCAAACCTTTTTAAACCCAGCTACACTAACAGCCTTTACTACATCCTCTGGTAACAAATTCCAGAGTTTGATTACACGTTGAGTGAAAAAATATTTTTTTTTATTAGTCTTAAATAGTTTACCCTGTAGCTTCATTGCATGTCCCCTAGTCTTTCTATATTCTGATAACGTAAACAATCGATCTACGTTTACCTGTTCTACTCCGTTCATTCATTTATAGACTTCTATCATATCTCCCCTCAGCCGTCTCTTTTCCAGGTTAAAGAGCCCTAACCTTTTTAGCCTTTCTTCATAGGAGTATCCTTCCATCCCCTTTACCATTTTGGTGGCTCTTCTCTGAACCTTTTCTAATAACGCTATATCCTTTTTAAGATACGGCGACCAGAATTGCACACAATATTCAAGGTGCAGTCTCATCATTGAATGATGTTTTATTTTCCATTCCTTTCTTTATGATACCTAGCATTCTCTTTGCTCTCTTGGCTGCCGCTGCACACTGGGCCAAGGGTTTTAACATGTTATCCACAATGACGCCTAAATCGTTTTCCTGGGTGGTGGTTCCTAATGTGGAACCTTGCATCGTGTAACCATAGTTTGGGTTGTTCTTCCCTAGGTGCATAACTTTGCACTTGTCCACATTAAATTTCATCTGCCATTTTGATGCCCAGTCTTCCAATTTATCAGAATCCTCTTGCAATTTTCCACAATCCTCTTGGGTTTTAACAACTTTAAATAGTTTTGTGTCATCTACAAATTTGATAACCTCACTTGTTGTTCCCCTTTCCAGGTCATTTATGAATATGTCAAAAAGCAGCAGACCCAGCACAGATCCCTGGGGTACACCACTATTCACTTTTCTCCATTGGGGAAATTGGCCATTTAGCCCAACCCTCTGCTTTCTATCTTTTAACCAGTTCCTGATCCACAGTAGTACACTGCCTCCTATCCCATGACTCTTTAGTTTTGCCAAAAGTCTCTGATGAGGGACCTTGTCAAAGGCTTTCTGAAAGTCCAGATACACTATATCAACCGACTCACCTTTGTCCACCAGTTTATTCACACTTTCAAAAAAACATAACAGATTAGTAAGACAAGATCTTCCTTGTCTAAAGCCAGTTGGCTGTCTCCCATTAGGCCATGACTATCTACATGCTGAGTAATTTTATTCTTTATGATGGGTTTCTACCATTTTTCCCGGTACTGACGTGAGGCTGACCGGTCTGTAGTTTCCCGGATCACCCCTGGAACCCTTTTTAAAAATTGGTGTTACATTGGCGAGCCTCCAATCTTCAGGTATTAGAGATGATTTTAATGATAGTTCACAGATTACTAATAGCAGGTCTGCAATCTCATATTTCAGTTCTTTCAACACCCTTGGATGTATACCATCCGGCCCAGGTGATTTGCTACTCTTCAGTTTATCTAATAGCTGTAATACATCTTCCTGATGTATCGATATTTCCTTCAATTCTTCCGCACCTTTAAATACCACTTCAGTCATGGGTAACATCCCTACAACTTTTTAAGCCTTTCCTTGTAGGGGTATCATTCCATCCCCTTTATCATTTTGGTGGCTCTTCTTTGTACCTTTTCTAATAATGCTATATCCTTTTTAAGATATGGCAACCAGAATTACACACAATATGCAAAGTGCGGTCACACCATGGAATGATACAGAGGCATTATAATATCCTTGGTTTTATTTTCCATTCCTTTCCTTATGATTCCTAACATTCTATTTGCTTTCTTGGCTGCATCTGCACATTGGGCAGAGTGTTTCAACGTATTATCCATAATGATGCCTAAATCTTTTTCCTGGGTGGTGGTTCCTAATGTGGACCTTGCATTGTGTAACCGTAGTTTGGGTTGTTCTTCCCTAGGTGCATAACTTTGCACTTGTCCACATTAAATTCCATCTGTCATCTGGACGTCTAGTCTTCGAATTTATAAAGGTCTTCTTGCAGTTTTTCACAATATTCTGTTTTAACAACTTTGAATAATTTTGTGTCATCTGCAAATTTGATTACCTCACTTGTTCCCATTTCCAGGTCATTATGAATATGTTAAAAAGCAGCAGGCCCAGCACAGATCCCTGGGATACTCCACTATTCACTTTTTTCCATTGAGAAAACTGGCCATTTAGCCCGACTCTTTTCTATCTGATTTAATCTGTCTATATCTCTCTGATTTCCTCCCCCTTCTTCTGTGTCTTATGTTTGTTTACACTCGTCTTAGCATTGTAATCTAGACGCCCCTTTCCCTTCCTCATCTCTGTTCTTTTCCTGTACCGTGTTTGTGGTGTTCCTTTGTTTTTTATTTTGTTAACCATCTAGCTGCTATATATCAAGTTAAATAAAACCGTATCTGTAACTAGTTCCTGATCCACAATAACATACTGCCTCGTATCCCATGACTTTTTAATTATTTTGCAAAGAGTCTCTCATGAGGGATCTTGTCAAAAGCTTTCTGAAAATCTAGCTAACCTTTATCTACCTGTTTATTCATAACTTCAAAACATTTAACAGATTAGTAAGACGAGACTCCTTGGCTAAATCCATGTTGGCTTTCTCCTATTAAACCATGTTCACTAATTTTATGCTTTATAATGGTTTCTGCCATTTTGCCCGGTACTGACGTCAGGCTCACCAGTCTGTAGTTTCCTGGATCACCCCTGGAACCCTTTTTAAAAACTGGCTACATTGTCCATTCTCCAATCTTCAGGTACTACAGATGATTTTAATAATAGTTCACAGACTGCAGACCTATTAGCAATCTCATATTTCAGATTGATCTTTACAAAACAGTATTGGAATGAACACCTGCAGGCAGTTCACAAGGATCTCTGCCAGTGGTCTGGCATCCAATAGGGAAAATGGTCTATAGGAACTACATAATCTTCTATCTTTAGTTAATTAAGGAATCAACAGTTATTCCTGCAGTCAGCATCTCTTGTGATAAGGCTCCCTCTCTTAGTATGGCATTAAACATGGATTCCAAAGGCCCTTTTAAGATATCCTTAAACCTTTTATAAAATTTGGGCATATGGCCATCCAAACCATTTGCCTTCCTCCCCTCCTAGGGTTTTTAAAGGCACTAAGATGCCCCCTTTAGAAATGTTTTTATATAGAATTTCCACCACCTTGCCTACCAGAGTGGACTGTGGAGTTCTCTTAAGTTATGCCTTAATAGCCTCAGTCTTGATAGACTGGTCCAAAGAATATTAAGTGCATGTTTACTAAAGTGCGCTACGGTTTTGCAGATAGTGCATATTGAGGCTAGAAATGTGGTACATGCAACAGTTGGGAGCTATTTATTGGGGATGTATACAGCATGGCCTCAGTAGATATCACCCTGATTTGGACCCCAACATGTCCTGGCGGCAATCACATTTATTGCGGATGCACTTAACGCTAGCCAGTGAGGTGACATTAAGTGCACCCATGACTGTAGCATTGATGGTGAACATGTGCTTTCAATCCCCAGGCTAACCACACTGTGCAGACACTCCCATGCTCTGCCCCATCCTGCCCATTTCCCTTTTCGTCGTGCGCTAAGCAGATTGTATGGAATTAACCTCACTGTCTCTTTAGCATGGCCTCTTAGAGCACACACAAGCACGTTAACAGCTAGCACAACTTGGCAAACATGCACCTAAGTCCTTACAAAACTGCCTAAAAGCAGTCTGAATTGCCCCATTCTCATCCTTAACTTTAGGTATTTTCTGATTACGTTCTTGGCCTTTAACTGTTAGTCAACATCTTACTTGCCGTATTTTCCCCTTCAAAGTAGGCCGCTTTGACCGGGGTTAGACTGTATAATTCCTTCTATTGCGATACTTTGCAACTCTTTCTTTGCTTTTTCTAGCTATCTGTACCCTATATCCAGGTGGATAAGATATTGTGTGTGTTCTCCAGGTAACTAATCCTTTGTCTCAATTTATGTTCTTTCCTAGCTTTAATTTTCTTTACATGTGTTGCAGCTGAGATAAATTTCCCCCTAATGGTGTTTCCATCCCTTCCCACTCAACAGGTTGTGCCACTCTCCGTTTATCATTGCTCTTAAGATATGGAACTGGGTCTCCAAGAATAACTTTACAAATCTCCAGTTCATCTAACAATCTATTTTCCAGAGCATTTTTCTAGACCAGTCCAGACCAATGGGTTATCTCTCCTTGCCAGCAGATGGAGACCAAGAAAACACTAGAACTGTAGTGACATCATCACTGGCATAAATACTGATGTAGCTAGGGGCATTCTCCAGTGTTTTCTCTGTCTCCAGCAGATGGTGGTTGCTGTCCAGTGCAGCTAAGGCCTTAAGCTCCTGTCGGCCATCTTGAGGGTGTCTTTCAGTGAAGCTCAGTTCTCTGGGGTCCCAGAGTGTATTTGAGATACCCTTCTGGGATCACTCCATCAATTTCAGCGGATCTGTGCTTCCGGTCAGGAGGACCATTTGAGTCTTTGGAGGTGGTCTAGGTCAGGCAGATCCTCTGTGGGGAGGGGGGGGGGGTACCCCAGGCCTGAGTGCTAATGTAGCTGTTTCCTTGCAGTGATTTAAAAACTTAATACATAAAAGTAAGTCAGGTAAAGTCTGGCTGGCTCTTGGCTGTCAGTAAGCGGTACCTCCCGTCCCCCTCACTGTCAGACTGCATCAGGTGGAGCTGCCTGGGACCATGCGTATCTCCCAGGGTATGATTGTTGGGTCCTGTGGGGGGCGCAGAGCCGCGGTTACAAGCTGCTCAGGGAGAACAAATGGCATGGTGCTTTTTTAAGGCTTGAGCCTACTTCCTGTGCTTCTGTGCTGCCACATGTGTGCGATTGTGTCAGTGGAAGTGTACATGTACACATGTCACTGTACCCAGAAATACCTTCATCCTTGCCCCGATGTCCGGACTGTGGCAAGCAGCGGCGCTTCTTAATGGACCATGTGTGCACTGCTTGCACATTCAATCCCGGGTAGCCATCTCACTTTTCTTTGGGCGATTCTCCAATTGTGCAGGCAGTTCTGCAAGATCAAATGCCGTCTTCTCCTGTTATGCCTACACCTCTTCCGGCACTGGGAATGGAGCCGCAGGTCTTGGGGGTCGCCCCTGGAGGGTGATTCGGGCCCTCCTTCACCTCTTCTCCTTCCCCATCCCCATCCTCAGGGGGAAGTTTCGGAGCCAGCTGCAGCTGAATTTGCTGTGCTCTTCCAGCTTGCCTGGGCTCTGTGAAAAGGGGGACAGGGTTTGTTGCAGTCCCTGTGAGATCAGAGGAGCCTGGTTCTTCTGTACCTGCTAGACTCACGGGGGCATGGCGTAAGTGCTCCTACTCTGGGAATAGTGCCTGCGGAGGCAGGTGACCTCCTAAGACGTTGGCCTGGGCATTAGATGATGCTGAGTCCTGGCCAACGACGACACTGATCAGGGGATTTCTGAATGAATCCACCAGCGTCTCTAGTTGTGAGGAAAAGGACGTGTCTCCTCCTGAAAATGGCCATGATTCCTGAGTGAATCGACTATTCCATAGGGAGGGGATCCCAGCCTTGATTGCTCAGATTGCTTGAGGCACTTTGCATCCCTCACTCTGCAGAGGGGCATCGCAGTCAGTGGCAGCCCTACCCCATCCTAGTGGACATTAGGAAGCCCTCTATATCTTTCCTTTCCTGCTAGAGTTACAGCAGATGGTTTCAGAAGAGGACTACAAAAAGGGACTGCTACTTCTGGAGAGAGATCTGCAATTGTAAGTATTTACTTCTGGGAATTTTTCTAAATCTTGGAAAAAGGAATTCTTTAGATTAAAGCTGATTAATCTGTGAACCCAGTGTATTTGTTTACTCAGTCAGGGCCTAGTAGCAGCAAAGAGCTTTCATTTTAAATTTAAAACACAGCAGGGAGCTTTCTGGTTAAATTTAGACCCCAAGACTCCCTCTATCCAAGCAAGGGCTGTGGGACTCCCCCTGGAAATTGGTCACAGATTACCTTAGAAGCACAGGACAGGGTACTGTATAGCAGCCATCTTTTAATGAGTCTTTTTTCCTCCCTCCCCAACACCCACCCCTGGGATAATTGTAGCTTTTTATAGGTGCATAAACCTCTCAAAGGAAAGGAGGTGCCATATTCACACTCGGGTGCAACTGTTTGTCCTCATCAGGCATACATTAAGGACATGAGATTAATTAAGCTTCAGGTGAACAAAGTACATTAATCGTATTAGGTGTAGTTTTATTAGTATAAGTATCCCCACAAACCCTTGGTAGGTAAAGAACTGAAATACATAAACAAAACCTTAAAACTAAGATGCAGACTGCAGTCCAGCAACAAGATGGGGGTTTTCCAGTCTTTTGCGTTAAGTGTCACATGTATGATTTTCTCCCAGTTGGTGAGGGGTGTTAACGTGTGCACTAGATGCAAGGAGCTCTTTGCTCTCAGGGAACGAGTCCGATATCTGGTGGCTAGAGTAGCGGACTTGGAGGACATAAGGAAGACAGAGAGGTACATAGACGAGACCTACAGGGATATAGTACTGAAGTCCTACCTCCACTCTGGCAGCATCCTTGTTGCCATGGAAGAGAGAGGTCATGTGACAACAGAGAATCACCCTGATGTGAAAGGAAGTGATCCTATAGCTAGGACCTGTCCTTCAGGTGATGTAAAACCCTCTCGCACCAAGGACGTTTCTCCTAGACCATGTGCCCATGAGGGAAGGGTTAGGGACAGCCGTTATAATTGGTGATTTGATCATTAGGAATGTAGATAGCTGAGTGGCTGATGGACATGAGGATTGCCTAGTAACATGCCTGCCTTGTGCAAGGGTAGCGGACCTCACGCGCCACCTATACAAGGTCTTAGATAGTGCTGGGGAGGAGTCTGCTGTCTTGGTACATGTCGGTACCAATGACATAGGAAAATGTGGTAGGGAGGTTCTGGTGGTAAAATTTAGGCTTTTAGGTAGGAAGTTGAAATCCAGAACTTCCAGGGTAGCATTCTCCGAAATGCTTCCCTTTCCACGTGCAGGACCCAAAAGGCAGGCAGAAATCCGGAGTCTCAATGCATGGATGAGACGATGGTGCAAGGATGAGGGGTTTAGATTTGTTAGGAACTGGGAAAGGAGGGACTCTTCCAAAAGGATGGGCTTCACCTTAACGGGGATGGAACCAAGCTGCTGGCATTAACCTTTAAAAAGGAGATAGAGCAGCTTTTAAACTAGATAATAGGGGAGAGCCGACAGTCGCCAAAGAGCGCATGGTTCGGAACAATGTATCTTTGAAGGATATTACCAAAAGAATGAAGTTAGGGCATATCAGCAGAGAGCTTCCAACAAAGACAAAAGTAGTCCAAATGCCCTTGAGTACGGAGCAGACAGAGCTTAAAGATTCCAAATTACCCCTGCCTACAGATAGCCAGATTAATATGAATAAAATACAATCTCTAAAATGCTTGTATGCAAATTATAGAAGTCTAAAAAATAAGATGGGAGAGTTAGAATATATAACACTAAATGAGAGATTATATATGATTGTCCTCCTTCCACCATGTCTCTGAGACACCAACCAGTGGGACATTGTGATACCTAGGTACAAACTATATTGTAATGATAGAGCTGATCAAATTGGTGGAGGGGTTGCGCTCTATGTTAGAGAGAGCATTGAGTCACAAAGAAAAATAGTTAAGGAAAAAACTAAAAGGAGCAGTTGCAAAGGTTAAAGACACATTCCAGTTCATACTGCTAACCCGTTTGTCTGGACTGGTCTAGCAGTATTCCAGGAAAGGAAATTAACGGTAAGTGAAATTTGTCCTCAAGCTTGGGTGTTGTTTAAAAATACTATCTTTGAAGCCCAGACCAGCTATATTCCACGCTTTAAGAAAAGTGGAAGGAAGTCCAAAAAACTGCCAGCATGGTTTAAAGGTGAGGTCAGAGAGGCGGCTGTTGCCAAAAAAGCATCTTTCAGAAAATGGAAAAGAGACAAATGACGAAAACTGGAAACAGCACAAACACTGGCAAGTTAGATGCAAGGCATTGATAAGGCAGGTAAAGAGAGAATTTGAGAAGAAGCTTGCTGTGGAAGCAAAAACGCATAATAATGACTTTTTCAAGTACATTCGTAGCAAAAAACCTGTGAGAGAATCAGTTGGACCATTAGATGATAGAGGGGTACAAGGGGCACTAAGAGGGGACAAGGCTATAGCGGAGAGACTGAATGAATTCTTTGCTTTGGTCTTTACTGAGGAAGATGTAGGGATGTTACCCATGACTGAAGTGGTATTTAAAGGTGATATTGCAGAAGAATTCAAAGAAATATCAATACATCGGGAAGATGTATTATGGCTATTTGATAAACTGAAGAGTAGCAAATCATCTGGAGTGGATGGTATACATCCAAGGGTGTTGAAAGAACTGAAATATGAGATAGTAGACCTGCTATTAGTAATCTGTGAACTATCATTAAAGTCATTTGTAATACCTGAAGATTTGAGGTTGACCAATGTAACACCAATTTTTTAAAAAGGGTTCCAGGGGTGATCCGGGAAACATCAAACCGGTGAGCCTTGTCAGACGGCTGCCTGGGTGAGAATCTTGGCAAGTGCATATTTCTATATGATTTGCAAGGTATTGTGGGCAATGTAGTTCATTCACACCAGACACAGCTGCTGACAATAATTTAGTTGTGCTCTTGGGTAAAGCCAATAAGATATTTATTTATGGGGTTATTTCTCCCAACACAGATATGCTTGGTAGCACATAAATTAGGTTACTTGCTTTCAGTGTTAACTTGGAAAAACAAAGTCAAAATCAGGAAAACAACAAATGAAAAGCCACAAAGCAAGAAACAAACTGTTCTTTTCAGGTTAACTTCTGATTACTTCCCACATAGATACAGAAGTGATTCTCTCCTAGCTCACAAGCAATTAGGTAAGGCTTAATTGCTAGCAGTCACCAGCTGAAACCCCTTAGCTGGCTTGCCTTCCACTGTGTGGGTCAAATCCTGCTTCAGGAGCTTTTCTGAGTAGATTAAAGAACAAATTTGTATTTCTTTGTGATGGTTGCTGTACTTTATAACAGAAAGTTACCAACGGAGTTTAGATAGAGAGCAGTCCATATAAACAGGATCCTCATCTGCTATTATTCCCCCTTGTTCAACAAGCATGGGTTCAATATCATGGATTGGCACAGATGAATCTCTCAATGGAGCATTTTCAGGAGAATACTTGTTTCCCTGCTGTCTTTCAAGGTTATAGCTAGGGCATAGATCAGTGTTCATACCTGAGCTTCCATTGCTGCTAGAGTTCCTCTCTATATAGCCTGGCCAGTATGTAGTCCAGTTCTTATGTCCAGCCTTCCAATCCAGATCCCTGGACACTGGATCTCTCTTCACATACCTTCTGGCACAGGTCTTAGGGTCCCTTACACGTGCAGCCGTCTCCCTCACAGGTAGCCTCTGGTGATTCCTAGCTCTGCAGCACCATTCCTCTGGCTTTCCCCAATCCAATGGTGTATGCTGGCCCTTGGAATACCTCCCAGTATACGTACTGCTTTGGACTCTTCTAGACCTCTCAAAGGCTTTTCTCTTCCTTCTTCCAAAGGGTCTCTTTCCCTCTCTGTCCGTCCGGTTTGGCTTATTTATTTTTATTTATTTATTACAGTTTCTTATATACCGCGCTATTTAGAATCAGCGCGGTTTACATCATAACAAAACGACCATTACGACAAACTGTCAGGTTTTACATTGAACAGGAGTACAAACTTGGATAACTGGGTTAACTATATACATAATCTATCTACACTGCAGTGTGCGGGCATTTCTAGATTGGGTTATTTCTTGGAGGGGATATCTGGTTCAGTTGCTGTCTGGGAAATATTGGCGGAAAAGGTATGTTTTGAGAGCCTTTCTGAACTGATATAGATTGGTAATGGCTCTAATGTCGGGGGGTAGGGTGTTCCAGCATTTTGGTACATAAAAACTGAATGCCCTGTTTGTGGTGTTCGTGTTGGACTTTGTTGAAGCCTTTGGTATTGCTAGCAAGTTTACAGCTGATGTTCTTCTTGCTCTATTGGGGGGGACCATGTGGATTAGATTCGTGAGTGAGAGGGATGAGGTGCCTTTGATTGCCTTAAATGCTAATACAAGGGATTTGAAGGTGATTCTCCCGTGAATTGGTAGCCAGTGCAGCTGTTTGAGAATGGGAGTCACGTGGTCGTTTCTGGATGCACCGTAGAGGACCCTAGCTGCGGCATTCATGGCCAACTGTAAGGGGGTTAGTGTGGATTGGGGGAGACCTTGTAGGATGGCATTTGCAAAGTCAAAATGCGGCAGGATCAGCGCTTGATATATGGTACGGAAATCGTCTGGGTCCAGCAGGGAGCGTAGGTGTTTGAGGGAACGGATTTTGAAGTAGATGGCTTTGACTACGCTGCTTATGTGGCGTCTCATGTCTAGATGTTGGTCCAGGGTAACTCCCAAATATTTTATTGCATCTTTAGTTTGCAAATCAGCTTCCTTGACACTGACGTGGGATGGGGGCGTAAAGTTGGAGTCTCTGGAGATGAAAAGGACCTCTGTTTTTTTATGCTGGATACGTAGGTTCTGTGTCTGAAGCCATGTTGAAACTGCATTGAAACAATCTGTGAGTGGGGTCAGGTCCATGTGGGTTGTGGAGAAAGGCATGTATAAAAGAATGTCATCTGCATATATCATGCAGTTTACGTTGAATGATCTTATGATATTGCATATGGGCTGCATGTAGATATTGAAGAGTAAGGAGGATAATGAGGATCCTTGAGGTACCCCTTGTTTTTGATGGAAGTGGCTAGACTCTTCTGATCCAGACTTCACATATTGCCATCTATCGTCCAGATAAGACTTGCACCATTTTAGTGCCTTGTTGCAGACACCCTTTTCTTTTAGTCTTCCCAGGAGGATTTCGTGACTCACGGAGTCAAAAGCCGCGGCGATGTCTAGGAAAATGAGGACAAAACCTTGATGGATGTTGTCGATTCCTGTGATGATATTGTTGATTAGACCAGTGAGTAGTGTCTCAACCCCGTGATGTTCTCTGAACCCATGTTGGCAGTTATCTAAGGGAGCAACAGAGTCTATGTGATCTTGAATTTGCCGTTGTGCTTCCTTCTCGATTATTTTGGCTAAGATGGGGATGCTAGCTATTGGTCGATAGGAGTCTACCTTTTGGGGGTCCAGTTTGGGGTTTTTCAGTAATGGTCTAATGGACGTCTGCTTGAGTGAAGTGGGAAAATAACCTGTTGAAAAGGAGAGTTTCATTATATTTGCGATGACAGGACTGAGCACATCACGTAGTTCCTTGATCCAAAAAGCTGGACATGGGTCGGTCTGTGCAGTGGAGGTGTTGAGTGATGCTATGGTGTTCTCAATACATTTATTGGATGGTGTGGAAAAAAAGTCAAGTGGAGAGAGGTCCGCCGGTTCTTGATATTGGACTGCTGTGACCTTGTTAGTTTGTACAATCTTGGATTGCAGAAAATCAGCGAATTCTTGTGGATGTATGTTGATGTGTTGCTCGGGTGATGGTTCCTTTGAGAGGGATTTGACCAAATTGAAGAGGTCACGAGGTTTATTCAATGACCTCTTTAGGGTGTCAGTGTGATATTGTCTCATTCTGATAGAGATTGTTCCTCGATGTATTGCAAGGTGGGTTAGGTATGCGGTCTGATCTTCCGGTGAGCGTGATCGGCGCCATCGGCGTTCGAGTCTACGTAATTGCATGAGGGAAGCGCGTAGATCAGGAGAGAACCATGGGGCGGATTTTCTTTTCGCTCTTGCTGTATTTTTAGGGTTTGGGTGTTGTGAGATGGCAAGCAGGCTGGAATTCCAGTGAGAGATTAGTTCATCAAGGTCAGGTGTTGTTTTGTTGATGAGTGATGGGGTTTCCGAAAGGATGAGTTCCCTATCGAAGGGGCGGAAGCATCTAGTGGAAGTTCGAGAGGTGATGTTCGTGGGTTGGCTTCTGTTCATCTGGTCATTGTTGCTGGGAATCTGGATAATGATCATCTGCTTCTGATGATCCTTCAGATGAAACTGATGATCAAACTCAAGCTGATTCTCAGGATACTGAGGACAATTCTCTGGATATCCAAGGTGATCATGAAGATGGTCATCTGTAGAATAAACTCTACTCTTATTCTGCTTAGATGAGTGTTCCTCCCTAACACAGCGCAGCTGTGCTGAATCAGGCCTTGCCCTTTGAGATGAGTGTTCCATCCTAGCACAGCGCAGCTGTGCTGAATCAAGCCCTGCCCTTTGCAATGAGTGCTTGGGGATTACCTCATAGCCCTTTTGATTGAACACACGTTTTCTCACTTCAGCTCCTCTCATGGCTGTTGGAAACCTGGTGCATTCTGGGACTGGTAGTCTTTTATGGCAAAATTCTGTTTTCTCATTTCTACCAGCATTGACAGGTTGCTTGTTCAGAGACACTTCACCTTTTCTATAGCCCCTTCCTGAGCTATGATAAGCTTCCTTATCACAGCCTGACGTCAGTACCCGGGAAAAATGGTAGAAACCATCATAAAGAACAAAATTACTGAACATGTAGATAGTCATGCTTAATGGGAGACAACCAACATGGCTTTAGACGAGGAAGATCTTGTCTTAGTAATCTGTTATGTTTTTTTGAAGGTGTGAATAAATAGGTAGACAAAGGTGAATCGGTTGATATAGTGTATCTGAACTTTCAGAAAGCCTTTGACAAGGTCTCTCATCAGAGACTTTTGGCAAAACTAAAAAGTGTACTATTGTGGATCAGGAACTGGTTAAAAGATAGAAAGCAGAGGGTAGGGTTAAAAGGCCATTCCTTATCGGTCCTACAGTTCAGTCCTCCACCACTGGGTAGTGCACCTCCTCCTGCAACATGGAGACTGGACAAGTCAAACTTGTGACATCACCGGGTATATCCTACTGGTCTTCTCCCATGATCCCCCAGTGTGTCCAGTCTCCATGCAGCATGAGGATGTAGTGAGCCTAGGTGCTGGGCTCACTTGAGAAGCAGTTTAGGAGCAGTTAGTCAGGATTTGATTTACCTTGCATTTCTTTTGCCCTTCTTTAGGTGTAATCCTGTAAATTGTATTCATTTTCATTTAATTTAATTTACTTTTACTTTATTTATTTTCACCTAGTCTGCCTTAGTGTAAAGGGGGGTTCTGTCCCTTTTCAAAGTTCACGCTGCCAGCTAGCCTCTTTGCTTGGGATTCTTCGGTCTCTGTGCCCGGTGATGATCTCTCCCCCAGGACTGTACGGGGGAGAGCTCTGTGGAACACCTGCATTTTGGCAGTGTCCATCCGGCAGATTCCCGTCGCGGCGGGAGCCTCAGGCCGTTCGAGGTTCTTTCGCCGGCGGGCCGGGTCTCGCAGCGTCTGCTACTTCTGGTGGCGCGAGGCAGCAGCGTGTCTGGACAGCTCTTCACCCCGCAGCTACAGCGGGGTAACTGTTGCATCCCGACGCCGCAAGGGAGTCTCTCGAGTCTGCATGGAGGGGCTCTGAGCTCTTGCCGCCTCTGTGGTGTTTGGCGCCAAACGGGCCTGCTTCGGATTGGCGCCATTTTCTCGGCAGGGCTGAGGCCTCGTGGCGGAGAGCAGAGCAGCCCCGCGTTTGGGCAGACGACGCTGTTTCACGCGGCTACACCCAGATAAGGACTTCCTTTTGCTGTTACTTTTAATTTTAATTTCCTTTTAATTTCATGATAGTTTATAGTTCTTTGAATGCAATGTGATTGGTTTGGGTTTTACTTCTTGGGGGGTGCCTTTACCTTTGTCTGCATTCTGGCAGTTAGCAACGTCTGTCAGCAGCAGGTTTCCGTGCTAGGATTTGGCCATTCAGGTTCATCGGCAGCACAACCACCTACAAATTGAGCCCTTTCTGAAATTGTCATTTACATATGGATGCTATTTCCATGTTTATACGCTTGGAAATTGTGCAGACAGCCTCTAAATGTCGTTATGCCATCTGCAAATTTGATCGCCATGCTTGCTGATCTCTTTTCCAGATCATTTCAGTGTAGTAGATGTTACCAGATGCCAGTTCCAGTGCAGATCCAGAGACATTCCACTATTTACGGGTCTCCTGTGAGAAAACTGACCATTTAGTCCTATTGTGTTTCCTGTTTTTGATCCATTTCCCATTCTATAATAGCACATCATCTCCTTCCTCAGGAGAAGTTCATAAGGGGCTTTGTCAAGTACCTTCTAAAACATCCAGATACATATCATTTGGCTTACTCACATGTTTATTAACCCTTTGAAAAGACAGCTTGGTACTGCTTTTCAGAACAAGTTATATCATTTAACTGACACTGAAGTCAGATTCATTGGTCTGTAGTTTCCAAGATCACCTTTGAAGCTCTTTTTAAAAAAAAAAAAAAAAAAAAAAACCAATTAGTGTTACATTAGTGACTCTTCAATCTTTAGAGATCATTAATATTAATGTTATGATTGAGCCTGGCTGATATTATGAATGATCACTATTAGACAAAAATTAGCTAGGTTAAGACACTTTGATTTGGTTTTCTGCACTATGTTATCAGAGCGCAGCTTGCCCGTTTGGCGGGAACACTGCCCATCTGGGCCATCTGGGGAAAGGCCCCTGCTGGGGATCGTGAGAAGTGTTGCTGGATGGCACAGTCCGGGGCTTAGTGTTCCAGGGTCCTGGAAGGGTTGATAGCGGCAGTCAAGCCTCCCTGTCTTTGCTATGACGGTCACCTAGGTCCAAGCGTCCTGTGTTTTGGGTGACAGGAGTGGGACACCTGGACATGTGGTGCTGGATGTTGGATAGGCTCATACTTCTTAGGTGCACTCCCCTTGAGTGCGTCTGCATGTCCGTGTTCCGTCTGTGGTCTCATGCTCAGGTGATTGTTGCAGCAATGACAGAGATCACTTGGGATATCGTGAGCGGGATTGTCATGGTGTTGCATGGGGTTTCCAATGCAAGACGGGGCCATCCTGAGGAGTTTGGGCCTCAGTCATCAGCTTTCCCTTCGGTGGCCCGGCTGTCCAGGAGGCACCCCTCCAGATCCGCTGGTCCAGTTCTTCTCTGCCTCTTCTCAATGTGGGCAGGGGGGCTGGCAGATCTGGAAATTCACGTCCACTGCACGTTCTACTGTTTTACCTCTGCCTTGGGGTTCTGAGGTCATATATTCCCAATCATTTGTTTGGTTGGGTGCTGCTGTCTGTTGTGCAAGACAAGGTGGTCAACAGTCGGAGGCTGTCGTCTATTCCCCTTACCCCGAAGGTGCTCACAATTTAAGTTTTTTGTACCTGCGGAGGTGTGTGTTGTTCAAGGCTAGCAGGTGCACCTGTGGGACCAGAATCCTCAGTTCTTCCGACCTTCCGTTGAGGTGTGCGTGTGGGGTTTACTCTCTTGGTCGGCTGGCGACTTGCTTCACCCATTCGGCCTTCCCTTTCCTCAAGGCATCGTTGCGCCCCTCTTCTTCGTGGGGGCTCGCCGCAGGGCCTGGAGTTATGCTCAGCCGGTTCCAGCCAGGGCTGAGTCTTTGGGGGGAGGCTCCGATCCAAACGATACAGGGAGTGCTGGGATCCGTTCGACCAGGTTCCTTCGGGCCCAGCGTACGTCGTCTTTTGCTGGCCGGTTTAGGTCTTCGGGTCGTGGCGGTGCTCCGAGAAGACAAGTAGGCTGCACAGTGCTTGTCTTGGAGCAAGCGCGGGATATCTGTAGGTTCATATTCAAGTCCGGTTACATGTCCCTCCATTGTGGAATGCTGTACTAGTAGGCATACTTCATATGCTGGGCTTACAAGTTGGCTTCTGCGCTGCTCGGCATCAGCCAAGGTGACTGCCGGTTTAGACTGTGGATGTGGAGTCAGCCTGGAGGAGGGGCCTTGTGTTCTCTGGACAATGCCCTGTTCGGTTGTGTGACTTGTGGCCCTTATGGAGTTGTAAAAAGGAAAAAAAAAAAAAAAAAAAAAGAATAATCAAACAGGAAAGCTTTCCTAATTGTCCCAACTTCTTTTTTATAAGGTTCTGTCCCTTTCTTCCGGGAGCTTGGCCGGAGTGTGGTTAGACTCAGCTACATTTTGGGGATCCTTTATGTACAAGGCGTTTTAGTGTACGCAGCACGCCCAGTGTTCCATCGTCTGACTGGAACGGTACGCAGTACGTCAGCCGTGGCAGGCGTTCGCGGCCACGGTAGCGGATCGAGCGGTGTAGGTGCTGTCTGAGATCTCCGGGATGGTGGCCTATTTTGATCGGCAGGGTGGAGTCGGTCAGGTGGTCAGGGTGGCCCGAGCGAAGGGACAGCGTGCGCGGTTGAAGCCTTGGCGGCCTGCATTTCGGTGGGGACACTGTGGTGGCAAATGTCCTTAGCGGGGTCCGAGTGTTTGCCGGAGGAGTGAGATTGCATCAGGCGGTGTGCGTGCCGCGTGTGCTCGGATGCGGTCAGCCCATATTGGACCTCATGGCGACCTGTCAGTCTGCGGCGACGGGTCGATGTTTAGCAGAGGACATATGAGGCTACCGGATAGCGTCGACGCATTGGTACGGGGCCGTGGCCCGGTCCATTCTATGCCTTTCAGAGGTCATAGTGAAAATGGCCGACTGGGTCTGGTTGATAAGATATGTGCTCTTCATTAGTCAGTGGGGACCATTACCAGTGTATTCTGCAACATTTGTGTGAGCTTGCATAATCTTTACTTGCAACCAATAGAAATAACTGTCCAAAACCAGTTGATGCAGTCACTACTTAAATTTGCCTCGCTTGACAGTAAAAAAAAAAATAAAAAAAAATTAGGACATATTTATTTTATACCGATAGGTCACTCACAGCATATTTGGCGATTCCTCGTACTGGTGTTAATCATGCAGATAATTTCTGCTCTATTTGTGGTGATGTGATTTTTACATCACAAAAATGGCATATGACTGTGGCGGTTCAGAAAGCCTACAATTTATATTTTGGCTGCAGAATAAAAGATCAGGATAAAAGCTAGGCGCCACACATATGCTGCAATACATGTGTAGCAGATCTCAGGCTGTGGATGGATGGGAAAAGACCATCAAAGTCTTTTGCGGTTCCAATGATCTGGAGAGGGCCCATGGATCACGTCGGCGATTGCTACTTCTGCATGGTTCCTCCAATTCCGGAGGGCATATCCAGGTGATGTAAGCGGTTGGCCTACTGGCATTGCATCGTGGGCGTGGGTACCAGAGTCTCCTTTCTTTTTTGTCACACCATGTATGACTCCACTTCTTCTGAAACAACGCTGGACTCTGGGGCGCTTGACACCCTCTTATATGCCCTTGGTGGATCACGCTTGGTTTATTGCAACTCATTGCTTAGCTGCATTCCACATTCTCAATTAAAAAGGCTCCAACTGGTCCAGGACATAGCTGTAGAGCTACTTTGTGTTGCAAAGAATAAAGCCCTTAAGAGGTGTGACAAATAGGGTGTTTGACGCCGGTGGTTTTTCCATTTCCCTCATTTTGCTTCCCACCTCTGTCTGGATGGACCTCGGGCAGTTCTCTCTCGTGGAATCCGGCTGTGCCTGTCTAGTTGTTGGTTTGGGACTTACGCAAGAACACTTTGCTTGTAAACTGCGTTCCTTGGACCTTAGGTGAAGGTTCCGTCGCTTTCTGGGAGGTCTCTTCGCTGCCTGTCCCTCCGTGGAGGCGGGTTCTGCGGGAGAGCAGCGGTTGCTAACACTTGACTCCCTGGTGGGGTCGAGAGCCAAATTTTTCAGGCGGAGCTCCGGTAGCCTTCTCAGTAGGTCTGTTTCTAGGGCGTTCAGTGTGTTTGCGATGGCGAGTTTGTCTTTCTGAAGCACTAGCGCTGCTTGGGGCAGAGTTCTGTGCTGTTTTCACCAGTGAAGAGGATCCAAGTGGGCTCTCGGTCTTGTCTTCCTGGTTGGCTTACCGCCTGTTGACGTGAGGAGCGGGCTGGGGTCGGTGCCTGCTCTGTTCGTTTAGGGGCCGAGCCGACTGGATAGGTCCCTCCCATTGTTTACTGCTCTGGTACATCCCAGTGGTGGAGGACTGAACTGTAGGACCGATAAGGAAATGGAAATTACACTTACCTGGTAATTGATGTTCCTTGAGGGAGTACAGTTCAGTCCTCATTCCCGCCCGGGGATGGATGTTTCAGACGTGAGGCGTCAGTTCCGAGTGTGCTTTCGGATCCTAGAGTCGGCAACGGGCTCTGATTGGCAGGTAATCGCGAGAGCAACCTTTTCTGCCTATACTCTTCCTTAGTTCTCCTTCCTTCTAGCTCTCTGTCTTCCGCTGTTTGGTGCGCAGGGGGACAGGGGCACGGAGGAGGGTGTTTTCGGCCTTTCTTTTTGGGGCCCTGTGGTTTTAAAGTTGAAGTTTGAGCATAGCTTTGTATTTAGTACTTTAACTGGTTGTTTGTTTGCTCCTTTGAGTCTGCTTTGACAGTAGGTCACTGGGGGATCATGGGAGAAGACCAGCAGGATATACCCGGTGATGTCACAAGTTTGACTTGTCCAGTCTCCATGTTGCAGGAGGAGGTGCACTACCCAGTGGTGGAGGACTGAACTGTACTCCCTCAAGGAACATCAATTACCAGGTAAGTGTAATTTCCATATTTTCCCAATGGAGAAAGGTGAATAGTGGAGTACCCCAGGGTTCTGTGCTGGGTCCGCTGCTTTTTAACATATTCATAAATGACTTGAAATGGGAATAACTAGTGAGGTTATCAAATTGCAGATGACACAAAACTATTTAAAGTTGTTAAAACCCATGAGGATTGTGGAAAATTGCAAGAGAATCTTGATAAATTGGAAGACTGGGCATCCAAATGGCAGATGAAATTTAATGTCCTCTTCAGCCCAATCCGGGCAGCCCAGCTATAATAAAAAAGGAGCGCCATCGGGCGCAAGCCCCTTTCTGCTGCCTGCACCATCTCCTGCCCGGCCGCAGCTCTCCCAGGAGGGATCGAGCACGCGGCGAAGAGAAGAACGCCCTCCGGTCCTCTTCAGCCCAATCCGGGCAGCCCAGCTATAATAAAAAAGGAGCGCCATCGGGCGCACCCGCGCCTGGCGGGCCCGCGCCTGAGGGCCTCGCCAGAGGGCCCTTTGGCGTGGCCCTTAGGCAGCTGGCCCACACAACATAGTGGCCATTGCAGCGAAGTCCAACTCCATACAACCCAGCAGCTTGAGCTCCTATGTGTTGAGCTCGCTCACCAGCAACTCTTTCACTTCTCCTCGTAAAGCCCAGTGCTAGCGAAAGTCACCAAGTGATAGGAACCGAGCAAACCTCTCTCATCAGATGATCCTGCTCTCATGCTGCTTACCGCAAGTATAGTCCCACAATCCTAACCTCCGGATACTAACATCAACAGCCTTATCAATAACAGTTTACATTGTACTGTTGTCAGTAATTCCTTAATGCTATCTAAACATTGCACTGTTAACATTGTACTTTAGTCAGTAATGGTTACTATTGTACTGTAGTCAGTAATTGTACGGTAGTCAATAATTGTTACTATTGTACTGTAGTCAGTAATTTCTTACTGCCATCTCGCCACTGTACTGTTACCATTGTCCTGTAGTCCGTATTTGTTACTATTGTACTGTTGTCAGTAATTCCTTACTACTATCTAGCCATAGTACTATTGTCAACAATTCCTTAATGCTATCTAGCTAGTTAACATTGCATTGTTGTCAGTAATTCTCCCCACAATACTTGTCCACAATCACAAGGAATTCTGCCCTAATCTACCCATTTCACAATCACACAGTGTCCTGCCACAATGGGTTCCCCCTTCACCACCATAATCGGATGTTACATCATCCTTGCTAGTTGGTTCTCCTGCTCTCTTACCTTAACCCCTCCTTCCAACCAGATTCCAATATTACAAAGCCATGGAAGAAGATGGTCTGGTGCATCCCGTCACAATGTAAATTGGGATACCCGCGCACGTCACCCGCATCTGCTACACATTGCGCTTCAGCACTCTGTGCAATCGAAGAAGGTGGAAAACTCCTACCCTCATAACCTAAAATGTGCCCTCATTAATGCCCGTTCTATCCGAAAGAAGTGGCCAGCTGTCATCGACATGATTTCCCTCCACGACCTTGATATACTCTTAGTCACTGAGACATGGCTATCCGATGAGGACAACGTCATACTCAACCAACTCCTCCCTCCGAACTTCACAGCTCACACAAGTCATAGACGAGACAAAAGAGGAGGAGGGGTGCTCATCATCACCAGAACAGATCTCCACTTCCAGACGGTTGACGCCACCAACGCTAATCACCTTGAAACCGTCACCATATCCAACAAACGCTGCTCAATCAACCTGCTCTACAGAGCACCTTCAGCTTCTCCGGATGATCTTGCTGCAATAATTGACCTCGCCTCCAACACGCATAACCCAAACATCCCAAATTGGATCCTAGGTGATTTCAACCTGCCAACACTGCAGGACAATCAAGTGTTATCCTTCCTTGATGCCCTTACAAATCTCGGCTTCAAACAATTAGTGAAGGAACCTACCCATACTAAGGGAAATATTCTGGACCTAGTATTCGCCCCTCAGATATCTCTTAACACATCACATGACCCTATAACGTCCATAACTCCTGTTCCATGGTCAGATCACAAACTGATCATCCTCCAGATCCCTTCGCACAAAACTGATTCAAAGTTCAATAAGATACCAAGCAACACTACAAGACTTCACTCCAGATGTTTCAAGCCTTTCAACAGAGACCTTATCCTCACGGAAACGCAACAACTCATTAGCGAAACCACCATGAACCTTGACGACCTGATTACTCACTGGAACAAGTGCCTTAGTGAAATCGCCCTACGCACACCAACCAACAAGCCCCCAAGGAAAAGAATGAACGCTCCATGGTACACAGCCGATCTTAGAGTCTCTCTTACCCAATTACGGAAACTCGAGAAGCGCTGGCGCCGATCCCACTCTTCAATTGACCAGACTGCATACAACTGTCATCTGGCTGCTCACCGCAAGGCAACCACTGATGCAATGAAACAATACTACTCAGAGACCTTAAAGAGATCACTTAATAAACCCCATGATCTTTTTGACCTAGTCAAGACTCTATCAAAGGAACCAACCCCCGGACCGCAATTTGAGATTCACCCACAAGATTTTGCTAACTATGCACAATCCAAGATATGCCGGATTATCAACATCTCGACTACAACCACCACCCCTGAACGAGACGGCCCCACAGCTCTAACCATATTCTCTACCCCTACCAAAAAAGGAATTGAAGACACGATTATGGCCCTTAACACCACCACATCTCAGTCTGACCCATGCCCAGCCTTCTGGATTAAGGAGCTCCGCAGCCACTTCAGCCCAATACTATCCAATATAATGAACCTCTCCTTCACAACAGGTTCCTTCCCCTCCGCTCTTAAGCACACCTCTATCAGACCTCTTTTGAAATCTGCAAACTCGACCCCCAAAAAGTGGATTCATATAGACCTATATCCAGTATTCCGTTACTTGCGAAGATCATCGAAAAAGAGGTACAACGACAACTACAAGATCACGTCGACATTGCCTCACCATTAGACCCCTGCCAACATGGTTTTAGGGAATCCCACGGAGTGGAAACCCTTCTTATCACCCTCTTCTGCAGGATAATCACTGGCATTGATGACATCCGTCAAGGATTTGCTCTCATCTTTCTGGACATCACTGCAGCTTTTGACTCAGTAAGTCATGAGCTTCTCTTAGGTCGACTATTTGAGAAAGGAATTACTGGTAGAGCGCTTGAATGGTGCAGATCTTACCTGTCTGGAAGATGGCAGCATGTGCGTTCTGGAGGGATGACATCAGAACCTTTCCACCAAAGCCAGGGAGTCCCACAAGGTTCTTCCCTTTCGGCCCTATTGTTTAACATTTACATGCAGCCAATTTGCAAGATCATCCGATCCTTCAATGTCGACTGCATGTTATACGCTGATGATGTCCTGCTGTACATACCCTTCTCTACGGAACATCTGGACCTCTCTCCACTGACGAGCTGCTTCAACGCAATATCTGACTGGCTTCTCTCCCAAAACCTCTGAATACAACATAAGAAAACGGAAGTACTCTTCATTACAAGGAACACTAACTTCACACCACCACAATTCCTTAAAGTAAAAGAAGCAGAGCTACAAACTAAACCATCAATACGCTACCTGGGAGTCACCTTGGATCAGCGCCTAGACATGAAAGCCCACATAGGGAACACAGTCAGAGCAGTATACTACAAGATCCGCTCACTTCGGCATTTACGATCTATGCTGGAACCAAATGACTTCAGGACTATATACCAGGCATTGATCATACCTCATTTTGATTATGCCAATGCCATCCTTCAAGGCCTGCCCCTATCCACCTTACACCCGCTGCAGCTCGCCATGAACGCTGCAGCAAGGGTCATCCATGGAGCCCCCAGAAGCGACCACGTAACACCTCTGTTGATACAATTACATTGGCTACCTATCCAGGCTAGAATCGTTTTTAAGACTGTTACTCACTTTTAAAGCTATTAACAAGCTCTCCCCTGAATCAATAATGGCCCTCATCCATACCATATCTCCTAATAGAGCAAGGAGATCCACAGCTACAAACACCCTAAAAGTCCCGAAAGCATTAACAGTTTGCACTTCATCTACAGCCAATAGGGCGTTTAGTATCAGCGCACCAAGATGCTGGAACGCATTACCTCCAGATATCCGGGCTATTAAGGGCCTTACGCAGTTTAGGAAAGCCCTCAAGTACCATCTTTTCAATAAGTACCTCATAGAACCCAACCTCACCCACCGAGACAGAGATGCAACCCACTAAGCAAATATATGGTTTCCCAACAACATGCCAAGAAAGATTCTCTAACCCTTAGTGGTGCATTTGTTTCTATAGAATTCATGATCATACAACCTTATGTAGCAATATTTGTAAATAGTTTACCACCGGTATCCAAGCTTATGTAGCAAGTTTTGTAAATAGTTTACCCCTGTTATCTAAGTTACTTGCCCTGTTATCTGTAAACTCATACATGTTAACTGTACTGAGCATTTCTGTTCCATGTAAACCGCGCTGATGCTGAATAGTGCGGTATATAAGAGAATGTAAATAAATAAATAAATGTGGACAAGTGCATAGTTATGCACCTAGGAAAGAACAACCCAAACTATGGTTACATGATGCAAGGTTCCACATTAGGAACCACCACCCAGGAAAAAGATTTAGGCGTCATCGTGGATAACATGTTAAAACCCTCTGCCCAGTGTGCAGCAGTGGCCAAGAGAGCAAATAGGATGCTACGTATCATAAGGAAAGGAATGGAAAATAAAACATCATTCCATGGTGTGACCGCACCTTGAATATTGTGTGCAATTCTGGTCGCCGTATCTCAAAACGGATATAGCGTTATTAGAAAAGGTACAGAGAAGAGCCACCAAAATGGTAAAGGGGATGGAAGGATACCTCTATGAAGAGAGACTAAAAAGGTTAGGGCTCTTCAACCTGGAAAAGAGACGGCTGAGGGGAGATATGATAGAGGTCTATAAATTAATGAATGGAGTGGAACGGGGAAACGTAGATCGATTGTTTGTCATCAGAATGTAGAAAGACTAGGGGACATGCAATGAAGCTACATGGTAACCTATTTAAGACTAATAGGAGAAAATATTTTTTCACTCAATGTGTAATCAAACTGGAATTTGTTACCGGAGGATGTAGTAAAAGCTGTTAGTGTAGCTGGAGGAAAGGTCCATAAACCATTATTAAAAGGGACCCAGGATATATCACTGTTTGATCCAATACAAGCATTGTGGAACCTGTCTCTTTTGGGGAACTGCTAGTTACTTATGACCTAGATTGGCCACTGTTGGAAACAGGATTCTGGGCTTGATGGACCTTGGTCTGACCCAGTATGGCATATCTTATGTTCTTAAGAGTGGAGCTACCCAGAGATGTCCTTAAGGAGTGACAGGTGACTAGGAAGGATCTACGCCTGGTGTCAGAATGATCTGGATAAGTGGTTGCGGTTTCCCAATGTGGATGCCCTAGTCACGGCAGTGTCTATGTGCACGATTATCCTGGTGGACCCAGCAGGCCCATAAAATGGAGGACCTCCTGAAGATGGCGTTTTCCACCTTGTCCATATCAGTGCAGATGGCAGCATGTGGGAGCTTAGATCCCTGTGCCTCTTTTACGCTGGGTTCAACTGTTGCCAGAGGATGCAGCTTCAGCTTACTTGGAGTCACCTGAGGTCAGTGGCTGCTTTCCTGGCAGATGTTGGTTGTAGCTGCTTAATTTTTCTGTGGTTTCTAAGGTTCAGCTTGTGAGATTGCCATTTAAGGGGTAGCCTTTGTTTTGGGGAGGATCTCAAAAAGCTGGTTAAAGACCTCTGGGAGGTTAAGCCTCAATGACTTCCGGAGGATGAGCCCAAAGCTTCCTCCAAGTTCTCTTTTACCTCAGGGGCTACCGCTTCTTGCTCCTGTTTCTGGGACGCCAGATGATATTGTCCTGCAAATTAGGTACCTGCCTTTTCTTGCTTGGCGCCAAAGTTACAGTCCTTTCGGGGGGGCCCAGCGGTTGAGGGACACCTGCTCCTCTGCTGGCAAGCCTTCATCCTTGATGGGCAGGGGGCCCGTTCCGGGGTGCCGCAAGTGGGCAGCTGGCTGTCTTTTACCATGAATGGACCTGGATAATGATGGACCGTTGGATCCTGGACGTCATTCAGCAAGGTTATGTTCTGGAGTGCGCAAAGCTTATTTGAGAATCCTTTGTGGTGTCCCCTTGCAGCTCCCCTGTCAAGAGGTAAATGGTGCGAGAGACCCTGCAATGTTTGCTCAGTCTCCAAGCTATTCTCCCCGTGCCACCATCGGACAGGGGCACGGGGGAACATATTCCATCTACTTTGTAGTCCCCAAAATGGACAGTTCCTTTTGGCCCATCCTCAATCTCAAAGGGGTAAATTGCTTTTTAAGAATGGCTCACTTTTAAATGGAGACATTGTGGTCGCTTATGTAATTTGTTATGACAAGGGGTGTTACTCACCTCTCTAAATCTGGCAGAGGCCTACTTCCCCTATCTGGGAGGACCAGCAGCGCCTCCTGAGGTTTGCAACTCTCAGGAAGCACTTCCAGTTTGTGCTTTGCCCTTCAGTTTGGTGACCATTCCCAGGACTTTCTAAGGTCAAGGTGGTGCTGGTGATGGCGGCGGTGGCATTTGTGTGTACCCTTACCTGGATGATTGGCTCATCTGGGTCAAGGCCCATTCCGCAGCTCTCCGCACAATGGATCAAGAGGTACGGCTTCTTGAGGATCTCAACTGGGTGGTCAATCGTGCCAAGAGATGCCTCGATCTTTCCCAGGTCTTGGAGTTTCTCGCTGCCTTTTTTTGCATGAAGCTGGGGTGAGTGTTCTTGACAGCAGAATGCTGCATCAAGTTCCTCAGTCAGCTCCAGGCATTTCAGGGAAGCCCGGCTCCCAGAGCATGGGGTTATCTGTAGTCTCTGCGGATGATGGCTGTCAGGATGGAGTTTGTTCCCTGGACTTGGGTGCACATGCGGCTGCTCCAGTGGGCATTGTTGGCCTGCTGGTCCCTTTGCTCATAGGATTACAACATTTGTCTGTCGCTCCCTCCAAGGGTGTGGAGCAGTCTTTGTTGGTGGGCTTGCTCCGCCAACATGCTCAAGGGAATGCTGCTCAAAACCCCAGCTTGGGGACTGGTGAAGACCGATACCCGCCTCGGAGGCTGGGGCATTCACTGTCTTAGCTGAATGACTCAGGGGAGGTGGACACCAGTGGAGGCCAGGTTGTCTCAAGGCAAGAGCCATGTGCTTGGCATTGGTACCCTTTCTGCAGTTTCTTCAAGGTTGCGCACACTGTGTATTTTCAGACATTGCCACAACAGAGGCATTTGTCAGTTGCCATGGTGGCACCAAGTGCCAGGGTGTAGCAAGAAAGATCGACTTTTCTTTGCCGAGCACTTTCTGCAGGCCGTGTCAACCCAGCACATCACAGGAGCAGATATTGTGGAAGCAGGCTACCTCAGCTTTCATGCACTCGATCCCGGAGAATGGGAGCTTGCCCCATGGGTTTTTCAGCAGATAGTGAACTGCTAGGTGTATTTCAATAGTGGACCTAATGGCCTGGGTTCCAATGCCAAAGTACCCGGCTTTTTCAGTCACTGGAAGGACAGCAGATCCCGGGCGGTGGGGGAGGGGGGGCGTTGACATGCTGGTTGAGCTGTGACCTCTATCTCCTCTGCTATATGTCTTTCGTCCTTGGGCCATGATTTTGCACGTGCGCCAGAGGATAGAGACTCATCCTTACCTGGTAATCCTGATGGCCCCAGATTGGCTCCATTGCCCTTGGTATGGTGACTGCATTTGCCGCCTGGACCTCACAGGGGCTTGCTTCGACAGGGAAGAGCCAACTCCCTTTTTGCTTTGGATTGGCCTTTGAGAGGAGTTGCCTAGCTCAAAAAGGTTATTCCGCTGCCATCATTGGTAAGCTATTGAAGGCCAGCCCAGGTCTACCTCCTTGGCCTATGTCCAGGTGTGGTATCTGAGGAGTGGTGTCATCTTCAGGGCATTTTGCCTTGGTGGTTGCAGGTACCATTGGTGGTCACCTTCCTGCAGGATGGTTTGGAGAAAGGGTTGGCCTTGAGCTCCTTGAAAGTACAGGTGGCTGTTATTTCTTGTTTCCAGAGATTGGTGGCAGGCTTCTTACTCGCTGTTCACCAGGATGTGGGGCGGTTCCTCCGAGGTGTACAATCCTTGCATCCTCCAGTGCATCGGTAATTCCTCCTTTGGATCTGGTGCTGGTTCTCTGAGCATTCATGTGCCTCCCACTTTGAGCCCTTGAAGAGAGCTACACTAAAGGACCGCTTGTTTAAAGCTATTTTTTTGGTGGTGGTTATCTCAGCACACCTCATCTCAGAGCTGCAGGCACTTTCCTGTCATGATCCTTTCTTTAGTGGAGGGGGTTACCTTCCCATCGGTTCCTTTGTTCCTACCAAGATAATTTTGCCTTTTCATGTGAACCAATCTATTCCACTGCTGTTTCCCCCCCCCCCCCCCCCCACCAGTGTACGGTGAAGGATAAGGGCCTTCAGCTGGTGGATGTTTACAGGGTTCTTTTGCGTTACCTCGAGGTAACAAATCCTTTTTGGTTGTCTGACCACCTTTTCATCCTGTTTGTGGGGCCTCGTCATGGTCATGTGGCATCAAAAGCCCCACTAGGCCGCTGGATTAAGGAAGCTATTGCTTCTGCCTATCTGTTGGCAGGTAAGTCCATTCCGGAGGGTCTGAGGGCTCACTCTACCTGGGCCCAGGCAGCATTCTGGTCAGAGTTCTCCTGTGTCTTTCCGCTATAGATTTGAAAGGCAACAACGTGGTCCTCCTTGTCCATTTTCATGAAGCATTATTACTTAGGTCTCCATTTTGCGGTGGGAGGACCCTTCCTCCAAAGCCATCGTGGGGTCCCAGGACGCTCCCGAGGCCTCCACCTCTGGAGAGCTCCTGGTGTCGTGCTCAGGGATCGTGGCCTGCAGCTCCAGTACTGATACCCAAGCACCAGCAAGCTCCATGGATCAGCACATACTGGCCATCGAGCGGAGCCTAACGGCCTTACTGGCAGCCTTGGCTCCAATAAAGATTTTATCTCAGTTCCGCAAATGCCGGCACCATCTTCGGTACCGGTCCAAACCACACTGAGTTACATGCTGTTCAATAAGCTGCCGCCCATGCTTGCCCTTTAATCCATTTCTGGTTCCGAGGTTTTGGCTAAGCAGGTTTCAGGTACCGACTTCAATCGGTACCCAGTTACGACGGAACATGAACACATCGCCCATCAATATTTTGAGTCTTTGGAATCTGATTCATCGGATGACGAATCGGCCAATACTCGAGGCGTACAGAACCTACCGGAAGACCTGTTCCCACCTCCGCAACGTCGCATGTCCCCCGCCAGAGGACATGTCTTTTCAAGAATATACACGATGCTGCCAGGGGCCTTTCCATAACAGTGACATCGGAGAAAAAGCGTAGAGCTGAAGAATTGGAAATTCTCCAATACCCAACAGCTCCTAAGGAAGTGGCCGCACTTCCTATTCACTGCATTCTCCATGACCTCATGCTCCGTATGTGGGAGACACCCCTAACCATTTCTCCATATACTCAACGACTTGATACCATGTACCGAGTAATGGAATGTCCCGGTTTCCAAAAGGCACAATTACTGCACCACTCAACGATAGTGGAATTGGCAATGCATCAAATCAAGAGCGCAAAGATACATTCCTCCAATCCCCTGCCTGCTCCTGGTTTTTGACTCCTTCCTAGAGAACATAGCTGAAGAACCCCCATCCCCTCCACATTGCTGGCAGACTGTGCCATTATGCCCACAGATGGCATCTGATCACTTCAGAGCAGTGGACTGAAGATAGGGAGGAGGTACAGGTTTCATCTTCAAAGCCTGCCCCCTCTACCTCAGTAAGAGAGTATCATTCTTAACCCCCCCTCCCTCACTGCTCTGTTACTACAGGAGGTCACCTCTCTTCTACTGCAGGGCGCAATAGAAGAGTTTCCAATATCCCAGCAGGGAATGGGCTTTTACTCTCCATACTTTCTCATCCCAAAGAAAACAGGAGGATATAGGCTCATCCTGGAACTCAGGAACCTAAACACGTTTCTTGTATGCGAGAAGTTCAAAATGGTCTCTCTAGAGACCCTTCTGCCCTATCTCCAGAGTCAGGACTGTCTCTGTTCTCTAGATTTAAAAAAAGCATACACTCATATCCGCGCTTCCTCAGCCGAGCATTCTCAAGAGACAAGCTGTAAGGTCGTAGCAGCATTCCTAAGAACTCTAGGGATATTTGTCATCCCGTACTTGGATGACTGGCTCATAAGAGCAAGCACCTCTCAGGAAGCCAGCCTGTCTCTCACACATCTTGCAGGTACTACAACACTTGGGTTTTGTCGTAAATCTTCCAAAGTCCCAACTAGTTCCCACTCAGACTCTATGGTTCATACGGGCTCTCTTAAACACTCAGCAGTTGAAGGCATTCCTGCCCTAACCATGCTGCACTCGACTCAGTCAGCTGGCATCTCAGGCACGTCTTAAGGACTACTCAAGGCACGAGAAATGCTGCAACTTCTAGGTCATATGCCATCAACGATGCATGTAGTCCCATATGCCTGTCTCCACATGCACACAGCACAATGGACTTTGGCTTCCCAGTGGATTCAAGCCTCAGGCCGTCTCAGAGACAAGATACTTGTATCTCCCCCTCTGATGACATCTCTCCAGTGGTGGTGTTCCCCAGAAAATCTCCTCGTAGAGTCACTTTTTCAGATGCCTCCACATCAATGTACCCGAATTGACAGATGCATCCAAACTGGGATGGGGAGCCCATCTAGTGCATCTCTCCACTCAGGGCCTCTGATCACCACAGAAGTCATGACTCCAAATAAATCTCCTGGAACTTCGAGCCATCTTCAGTGCTCTCGAAGTATTCCAGGAACATCTTTCTTACCACAGAGTCCTGGTCCAAACTGACAATCAAGCTGCCATGTTCTGTGTGGACCAGCAGGGAGGGACAGACTCTTGGTCCCTCTGCAGGGAGGCTCTACATCTCTGGTCCTTTGCCATTGCTCATCATATCCACCTACAAGCGGTGTATCTTCTGGGCAAACAAAATGTCTTACCAGACAAATTGAGTCAGATCCTTCTTCCCCACGAATGGTCTCTCCATGTAGACATAGTATCCTACATCTTTCGGACCTGGGGGACTCCAGAGATAGACCTCTTTGCCACCCCTCAGAATAACAAGCTCCCTCGCTTCTGCACCAGGACTCTCACTTCGGACAGTCAACAGGTGGATGCTTTTCACTTCCACTGGGGGCAAGGCCTACTTTACACCTTTCCCCCCCATTCCCATAATTCCCAAAACTCTGATCAAACTCCAGGCAGAAAGGGGCTCCATGATACTCATAGCCCCATGCTGGCCACATCAACCGTGGTTTCCTCTCCTGCTACGTCTGTCTCAAACTCAGCCGATGATAGATCTGGAGCAGATCAGAGATCTGTCTCAGAGGGAGGGGACACTGCTCCATCCCATTCCACAGTCTCTCCACCTCAAGGCATGGCTGCTGAAAGCATAGCTTTTCAGCACCTTAACCTTTCTCAGGAGGTTAAGGACATCCTTTTAGCTTCTGGAAAGCCATCCACCAAATTTTCCTATGCTTTTAAGTGGCATAGATTCTCACTCTGGTGTTCACAAAGGGATCTTAATCCCTTCTCGGCTCTGGTGGAGGCACTTCTCCAGTATCTCCTCAACCTTTCCTCCTCTGGTCTCAAGACCAACTCAGTAAGAGTACACTTAAGTGCAATTGCAGCCTCTAGGGCAACTTCTCAAACCGCCCTTCAAACCTTTAGCCACAACCTCGCTCAGGTTTCTATCGTGGAAGGTCATCTTCCTTATTGCCCTCACTTCAGCAAGATGCATTAGTGAGCTACAGGCCTTGGTGGCCGACCCACCGTACACCTGGTTCCACCATGACAAGGTTGTCCTTAGGACTCATCCTCACTTTATGCCGAAAGTGGTTTCGCCCTTTCATCTTAATCAGGCAGTTTACCTTCCTGTGTTTTTCCCTAGACCTCATTCATCTAGGGCAGAAGCAACCTTCCACACTTTGGATTGTAAATGTGCTTTAGCATTCTACCTTCAGAGGATGCAAGAACACTGAAGGGCTTCTCAGTTGTTTCTCTCCTTTGACCCTAGTCATCTGGGGTTGCCAGTATCCAAGCGTACCCTCTCCAAATGGATAGCAGACTGCATCACCTTTGCTTATGATGCAGCAGGCCTATCCCTTGAAGGTCATGTCACTGCCCATAATGTTCGGGCTTTGGCCACCTCGATGGCAAATCTACGCTCTGTGGCTATTGATGAAATCTGTAAAGCAGCAACTTGGTCTTTGGTCCATACCTTTGCTGCTCACTACTGTCTGGACAAGGACTCCCGCCGGGATGCCATGTTTGGCCAAGCTGTTCTCCAGCATCTCTTTCATACTTAGAACAACTCCTACCCTCTGTCTCGGAATTTTCGATACTAGACATCCATGGAGGATCCATGACCTCTTTTAGCCTCTCCTGAGGAGAACCATTACTGGTTCCAAGGTCTCTCTCTAGTATCTTCCAGCTAGGGAGTCCCAAATGGGAAGATTACATTCCTGCTTGTTCCTGGAGAAAGCGTAGTTACTCACCTATAACAGGTGATCTTCGGGAACAGCGGTAATTTAGTCTTCACAACCCACCCTCCTCCCCTAGGAGTTGTAGGTTTTCTTTTCTCCTCTCCTTTTATCTCAGCTACAAACTCAACTGAGGAGGGAAAGTGGCAAAGGCAGGAAGGCAGCTCACCACTCACTGGTGGAGGGACATTCTCTGTCAGGTCACCCCTTGGTGTCCCACTTTCTCAGGGGCTTGCTTTTGCTCAAGCCTCCAATCCGTCCTCCTGCCCCTGAGTGGGAGCTGAATGTGGTCTTGCAGCAACTGACTCGCCCACCTTTTGAGACGATGGCTACTTGTCCACTATGCTTCCTCTCCTGGAAGACACTCTTCCTGATAGCCCTTACCTTGGCTAGGTGAGTGAGTGAGCTTCAGGCCCTGGTCTGTGATAGGCCTTACACCAGGATTTATAGGAACAGGGTAGTCCTTAGGACTCATCCAAAGTTCCTCCCAAAGGTTGTATCCTCTTTCCACCTCAATCAGGAGGTGGTTCTTCCAAAATTCTTCCCTAGGCCTCATGCAAGCCAGGCTGAAGCAGTCCTGCATACCCTGGACTGTAGGAGGGCCTTATCGTTCTATCTTGATCGTACGCAGGGGCATAGAAGGGCTACTCAGCTCTTCGTATCCTTTGACCTCAATAAGTTGGGGTTGGCAGTGTCCAAGCGTACCTTGTCCATCTGGGTGGCTGACTATCACCTGGGCTTATAAGGCGGCTGACCTTCCTTTGCAGGGTCGGGTTACGGCCCACCGTGTCAGGGCAATGGCTTCCTCAGTGGCTCATCTCCACTCTGTGCCCTTGGTAGACATCTGCAGGGCTGCAACTTCGTCTTAAAGCCAGACTTTTGCGGCCCATTACTGTCTGGAGAGGGAGTCCCGTAGGGACAGTGCTTTTGGCCAGGCAGTACTCCGGAATCTCTTTGAGGTTTAGGCAACTCCTGCCCTCTGTTGGGCTACCGGTGGAGGTTGTGTCCTTGAAAAGCCTTTCTTTGCTGCTGAGACTAGAGGGAGTACTCTTGTTCAGCCTGGGTTCCTCGGTAGCCCAGAGCTAGGGAGTCACTCATATGTGAGGACTGACTTCCTGCTTGGTCCTGGAGAAAGAGTAGTTACTCACCTGTAACAGGTGTTCTCCAGGAGCAGAAGGAATCAGTCCTCACAACCCTCCCTCCTCCCCTTGGAGTTGCAGTTGTACATAGTTTTTTTTTTTTTCATTTTTGTGTGCTGTTCTTAGCTATGTCATTTGATTGAGGTAAGATGGCACCTTTAGGCGGGAAGGGAACCGCGCATGCGTGCCTGCATTCTCAAAGGCTTTCATAGAAAGCTGGGGAAATGCTCTGCTGGGGCTTCCCGCCTAAAGGTGCCATCTTGAAGACTGGTGTGCAGACAGAAAGAAGCAAGCATTGCTGGCAATGGTGCTGGACATTCTGGCCTTCTTACAGGCTGCGGTTGACAAAGGGCTAGCCTCTAGCCTTGAATTCGTTGCAGGTCCAGGTGGCCATGCTGGCACATTATCGGGGTCGGGTGCAGGGTGTTTCCCTGGTAGCGCATCTCAACGTGTCTTGATTTCTCCGAGCAGTGAAGCACTTCTGACCACCATTGCACTCTTTGGTGCTGGCTTGGGACCTTAATTTGGTCTTGTCGGTATTAACAGAGGTCTCTCTTGAGCTTCTGGCATCTGTGTCTTTTAAGGATCCTACACTCAAGGTGATGTTTTTGGTAGCTATTGCATCTGTGTGACGCATTTCTGAGCTCCAGGCTCTTTTGTGTAGTGAGCCTTTTCTGCTGTTTTCCAAGGAGAGAGTGGTCCTGCGACCAGTGCCCTTCTTTTAGCCTAAAGTGGTGTCCACCTTTCATTGAATCAGATGGTGATTCTTCCAACTTTTTCAGACTCAGCAGATCACTGGCTGCATCTGCTTGATGTGCGCAGGGTGCTTAAGAAGTATAACATACACACAGAGTCCTTTCATAGGTTGTATCGGTTGTTCCTCCGCATTGGGGAACCTTGGTGGAGTGAGGCTGCATCATGGGCCGAGTTTAGTCTCATCCCACCAGTGGAGATCTGCAAGGTGGCTACCTGGTCATCGCTGCATATCTTTGTTTGGCACTTTTTCTGTCATCATATTTCTATGTTTCTATCAGAGGATCTCTAAAGGTAAAAAGGGGACTGTTGTAGTTGTTGATATGGAAGGACAGACTAGATAGGCCATGTGGTCTTTTTCTGTCATCATATTTCTATTTTTCTATGTTTACTACCATCTTGATGTGCAGGCATGAGATGATTTTATTTATTTATTTAATTAATTATTTAAACATTTTTATATACCGCCCCTTCCAGTGATCAGGGGCGGTGTACAGTGAACAGAACTCATTTCTGCTCCCACCACCTTCCTCAGCTCTCCCCAGTTGGGGGATTGAGCCTCCAGAGGCGGGAGCCGCACAGCAGCCATCTCTGCCCAATCGGGGCACGTGAGGGACATTTAAAAGTTCGCGCCGGCAGGCGCACGGTCTTTCTGCTCTCACCACCTTCCTCAGCTCTCCCCAGTCGGGGGATTGAGCCTTCAGATGCGGGAGCCGCACAGCAGCCATCTCTGCCCAATCGGGGCACGTGAGGGACATTTAAAAGTTCGCGCCTGGCGGGCCCGCGCCTGAGGGCCTTGCCAGAGGGCCCTTTGGCGTGGCCCTTAGACGGGGCACTAGAAAGGATACTCAGATCAAGGAGCAACTCAGCACAAGTTTCAAAACGCAGACCTTTGGGTCACACAAACCTGATCATATCAACGTAGAAGGATTCGTTCACGCGATAAAGAGCTCTTCAAGCACCAACAACCAACTATCTATCAATACCTGAACTGCAAGGTGAACAACTGATAACTTTAGCTTGACTGTGATATATTGTGTATACACTGTGATACTCTGTTAATATAATGTGATACATCGTATGTCATCGTTAACAATGCTGTACCCTACTTGAAACATCTCATAACCCTCAAATAACTTAACTTGTTATTCTTCACTGCTTTGGTGCCCTTCTATTCTCATGCCTCGCTAGTGCTTACTCTGACCTCGTATAGCATATTGAACTAAGTTGTATGATCTGTATATGAGATTTCTTTGTATTCCCATTAGCTTGGGTTAATCCTAAATATTGCTGAGCCAATGATATGATGTAATTAACTGCCTTGCTATTTCATACCCTTTAAACCTATCCAGCAGCCTTCCCTCTGGAGTCAGAGCTTTGTCTGTGCAGCAGCTGGTATAGCAACCACTCTCAAAGACCCACCCAATAGTTGCTCTAGGCCGCCTTCTTAAGCACCATTTGACAATACTTGGTGTCCATCCTTATTTCCCTAATACAAATCTTTCATCCTTACTAAGATGGGTCCCCCCATTACTACTATCTTTGGATGCTATATCATCCTCACTAGCTGGTTCTCCTGCTCCCTAGCCTTAACCCCATCTGCCAACCAAATCCCAATATTGCAGAGCCATGGAAGGAGACCGTAGCAACTTACACTGGGACACACGCCCTCGCCACTCCCATCTCCTCCATATTATTCCTCAACACTCTATCAGAGGCAAACAATCTGAAAAACCTTACCCCAACAGCCTAAAATGTGCACTCATTAATGCACGATCCATCAGGAAGAAATGGCCAGCTGTCACCGACTTAATCTCCACTCATGAACTTGACATACTCATGGTCACAGAGACGTGGTTATCTGAGGAAGACAATGTCATAATCAACCAGCTCCTCCCCCTAAATTTTACAGTACATACCAGACACAGGCAAGATAAAAGAGGAGGTGGAGTCCTCATCCTCACCAGAGCTGACCTCCAGTTCCAGACGATGCACTCCACCAGCATAAGCAACATGGAAACCATTACCATTTCCAACAAGCTTGCTCTACAGAGCACCATCTACGTCATTGGATGAACTTGCCTCCATCATCGAGCTTGCCTCCAATACTCATAGCCCACACACCCCAACGTGGATCTTAGGTGACTTCAACCTACCAACATTACAGGATAATCAAGCAGCTTCTTTCCTAGAAGCCCTTGAGAACCTAGGCTTCAAGCAATTGGTGAAAGTCCCTACTCACACTAAAGGCAACACCCTAGATCTGGTATTCGCCCCACAATCATCCCTCAACACATCTCTTGATCCCATTACATCCATCACCTCTGTTCCCTGGTCTGATCACAAACTGATCATCCTCCAAATTCCTTCAAGTAAAATACTTACCAAGAACAGCAAAACACCAACTAACACAGCACGACCGACCACTAGATCTTTTAAGCCATTTAACAGAGAGCTCATCCTTGCTGAAACTCAACAGCTCATCAATTCCACTACCACAAACCTTGAAGACCTAATCTCTCACTGGAACAACAGTCTCAGTGCTATTGCTGTGCGTCCTCCATCAGAAAAGCAGTCAAGGAAAAGAGAATGCTTCTTGGTACACAGCGGACCTTAGAGAATCCCTCATCCTATTACGGAAACTCAAAAAACGCTGGCGTCGCTCCCATGCTATTGTTGACCTGACAGCATTCAATAGCCACCTAGCTGCTCACCGCAAGGCAATCTCCGAGTCAATGAAACGGTACCACTCTGATACCTTGATGAGATCTCTCAATAAGCCACATGACCTTTTTGACCTAGTTAAGTCCCTATCTAAGGAGCCATCCTCAGGGTCTCAAGTGGAGATACACCCTCAAGACTTTGCAATCCACTTACAATCCAAGATGTGCCTTATCAACAAAACCACTACAACAACCACCACACCTGTGCAGGATGTCCCTGGAGCTCTTTCTGCATTCTCTATCCCCTCCAAGAAAGGAATTGAAGACACCATTACAGCCCTCAACATCACTACATCCCAGTCTGATCCATGCCCTGCCTTCTGGATCAAGGAGCTCCGCAGTCACTTCAGCCCAATAATTGCCAACATAATGAACCTCTCCTTTTCAACAGGATCGTTCCCTTCAGCCCTTAAGCATACTTCAATTAGACCCCTGTTGAAAAACTGCAAGCTCAACCCGCTAAGGGTAGAGTCCTACAGACCCATCTCTAGCATTCCTCTACTTGCTAAGATCATCGAAAAAGAGGTCCAACGACAGTTACAGGACCATATTGACACCATTGCACCGCTAGACCCCTGCCAACATGGCTTCAGGGAATATCATGGAGTCGAAACTCTCCTCACCATTCTCTTCAGCAAGATAATCTCTGGCATAGATAACATCCGCCAAGGTTTTGCCCTCATCTTTCTAGACATCGTCGCAGCGTTCGATTCAGTGAATCACGAACTCCTTTTAGTGAGACTAATTGAGAAGGGCATCACTGGAACAGCACTTACATGGTGCAGGTCCTATCTATCCGAAAGATGGCAGCATGTCCGCTCAGGAGGCAGAACTTCAGAACCCTTCCACCTAGATCAGGGAGTTCCTCAAGGTTCCTCACTTTCTACCCTTCTATTTAACATCTACATGCAACCAATCTGTGAGATCATACGGTCATTTAAGGTCGACTACATGCTTTATGCCGATGACGTTCTACTCTACACCCCCATCTCTACTGACCATTTGGACCTCTCCCCTCTAATAAACTGTTTCAATGCAGTTTCTGACTGGCTTCTCTCCCAAAACCTCCGTATACAACATAAGAAAACGGAAGTCCTCTTTATCATGAGGAATCCCAACTTTAACCCACCACAATATCTCAAAACTAAAGAAGCCGAACTGCAATCTAAACCCTCAATACGCTACCTAGGAGTCATTCTGGATCAACGCCTAGATATGAAGTCCCACATAGGAAACACAGTCAGAACAGTATACTACAAGATCCGCTCTTTGAGACACCTACGCTCCATGTTGGAACCAAAAGATTTCAGGACAATATACCAAACACTGATCATACCCCACTTCGATTACGCTAATATCATTCTTCAAGGTCTTCCTCAATCCACTTTAAACCTGTTACAGCTGGCAATGAATGCTGCAGCAAGAGTACTTCAGGGAGCCGCCAGGACTGACCATGTTACTCCTTTGCTAATACAATTGCATTGGCTACCCATTCAGGCCAGAATTCTCTTCAAAACTCTACTTCTTACGTTCAAAGCTCTCAATGAGCTCTCCGCTGCATCCTTATCTGCCCTTATTCACACTACTACACCAAACAGAGCAAGAAGATCCTCGACCATCAACTCCCTAAAGCTCCCAAAGGCCCTTACAAGCTGCTCTTCGTCTACAGCCAACAGAGCCTTTATCCTTTGTGCCCCTAGGTGCTGGAATGCACTACCCCCTGGCATCCGGGCTATCAACAGCCTATCACAATTCAGGAAAGCCCTCAAATTCCATCTCTTCAACAAGTACCTTATAGAGTCATCAACTCCCATTGACATCAGTGATCCCACCCAGTTACCCAATTCCATGACGTCTCAATAACATGCCTAGGCTGATTCTCTATAACGAATGATCTTGTCCCTAGTAACATGTACCTATTCAGTAGTATTACATTTGTAAATAGATTGTAAATAGTTTCCCATGTTATCCAAGTTCCTTCCCTTGTTATCTGTAAACTCATGCAAGTTGACTGTACTGAGATTTTTGTTCTATGTGAACCGCGCTGATGCTGAATAGTGCGGTATATAAGAGAATTTAAATAAATAAATATATATAGAACATATCAAACTGTATTACAAGGTTCTATTTACAAATCAGCTGTTCGCATATACAGCAGAATAGTGGATGCTGAGGCAGAGCTATTTACAGTACATTGCAGGGTGGGGAAGGGAACGGGATAAGCTTGAAGAACGGTCTAGAATTTGGCAGCTGGGATTTAATGTTAAAAAATGTAAGGTCATGCATTTGGGCTGCAGCAATCCAAGGGAGCAATATAGTATAGGAGGTGAAGTACTTTTGTCCACTAAAGAAGAGCGGGACCTAGGCGTGGTTGTGTCTGATGATCTTAAAGTAGCTAAACAGGTAGAAAAGGCGACGGCAAAAGCTAAAAGTATGCTTGGGTGCATACGGAGAGGAATGGCTAGCAGAAAAAAGGAGGTGATAATGCCTCTGTATAAGTCTTTGGTGCGACCTCATTTGGAGTATAGTGTGCAATTCTGGAGACCGCACCTTCAAAAGGATGTGAAGAGGATGGAATCGGTGCAGAGGGTGGCTACTAAAATGATTAGTGGGCTTCATTATAAAGCATATGAGGACAGACTGAAGGATCTTAATATGTACACCTTAGAGGAAAGGCGGGATAGAGGTGATATGACTGAGATGTTTAAATACCTCCGTGGCATAAATGTTCAGGGAGACAGCCTCTTTCAATCGAAAGCAAGTTCTGCTACGAGGGGACATGGGATGAGGGTGAAGGGAGATAGATTCAGGAGTGATATGCGGAAATATTTCTTTACGGAAAGAGTAGTGGATCCATGGAATAGTCTCCCAGTGGAGGTGAGGACAGTAACTGAATTCAAAAAAGCATGGGACAAACACAGAGGATTTCTAAAGGTAAAAAGGCGACTGTTTTTGTTGTTGATATGGAAGAACAGACTAGATAGGCCATGTGGTCTTTTTCTGTCATCATATTTCTATGTTTCTATATTAAATGGAGTTTCATAAAGAGAAAGGTTTAGAGGGGGGAGAAGAGTAATTACCTAATTAAGCTATATCAAGTGAGAAAGAGGTTCAGGAGGGTATGTATTTATTGTATTTGTATTTCTCCAGTATATACGAAGAGAAGTAGGGGGGGGGGGGATCATGGTGTTCAAGGGGGAGTAATAGAGGTGTTGAGGTTAAAGTGTTGAATGAAGAGGAATGTTTTAAGCTCTTTTTCTAAAAGTCTGTAGATATTTTATTAGTCTTGGTTGTCTGGGAGAGTGTTCCAGAGAGTAGTGGCTACAACAAGAACGCTCTTGAACTTGTAGTTTTGATTGTGTTACGAAAATGGGCTGGAATTGAGAGGGTATTCTGGGTGCACATTCTTCTGGATCTAATGGGATCACTAGGGGTAATAGGAGAGGAAAAGCATGAGGGGGCGATCTTATTGTATAGTTTGAAAGTTATCAGTAGATATTTGTATTTGATACATGCTTCTATGGGTAGCCAGTGGAGGGTCTGGAGTCGTGGCATGATGTGGTCGTATCGGTGAGCATTGTGAATTATACAGGTGGCAAGGTTCTGTGCCATTTGAAGTTGATGTGTGCTTTTTTGGGGTAGGCTATGAAGTATGCTGTTACAATAATCGAGGTGAGGCATGAAGACCTGTAGGACTGAGTGGAAGTCACTATTATCTAGAAGGTGTCTTAGTGGTTGAATTGTTTTTAGTTTAAATTGTCTTGGTTACAGCTTTTATATATGAGGACATGGATAGTGACTGGTCGAGAATGATACCTAAGTATTTGACTTCCTGTTTAACTTCTATGGCAACTTCATTTATGTAACTTTTAGCAGGTGGTGAAAAGCTCTGGTCCCAGGTTATTTATAGAATTTTTGTTTTTTTGAAATTGATACGTAGGTGGTGTGCAGAGAGCCAATTGGTAATGTCCTTGAGACACTCTTGAATTTGGGGACAAAGGAGGTTGGAGATATCTATTGGGTGATAGAACATTATATCATCTGCATATAGATGATAATGTACTTTGTTTCCTGAGGAATGTTGCAAATGGGTTGCATATAAAGGTTATAAAGGAGGGAAAGAGGGAGGAGCCTTGAGGAACACCCTGGGTCTGGTTGAAGATAGAGGAGGTTGCTGAACCAATCAGGACCTGTTGTGTGCGCTCTGTGAGATAAGATTTAAACCAATGTAATACAGTACCTCGTAGGCCAATTTGTTGAAGTCTGAAAATGAGAGATTTGTGGCAGATGCTGTCAAAGGCGGCAGCTATATCGAGAAACACAAGCATACTTGTTTTCAGTTGTTAATGTCGCAGATGAGTGTGTTCAAGAGAAACAGCATAAGGGTTTCAACACTGTGGTGTTGTCTAAAACCATGCTGTTGGGTGTCCAAGGGGGCATTTAAGTCAACAAAGTCTTGTAATTGGATCTGCACTGCTTTTTCGATAATATTTATCAGCAGAGGAAGATTTGGGAGGGATTTGTCAGTTACATTGGGTTTGAGGATAGGGCGAATGATTGCTTGTTTCAGCGTTGTTGGCATTTGGCCTGTCTCCAGGGATCTATTAACTATGTTAAGCATGATTAGGGAGAAATCATCTTTTGTGGACCTAATCCATCTAACAGTACATGGATCGGCAGGGGATGTGTTGGTGTTAAGGTTTGCTTTTATATTTTTAAGTTGTTTGATGGTGATGGGATAGAATGAGGACCATGTAGCTTGGTTTAGGTGACTGACATTATTTGATTCATGGTGGTTAGGGATAGACGGGGACTCACAAGTGGATATGGGTATACGTTTGCTCATATAATAGTTGGCTAGGCTTTGGGGATCAATTTGGGTATGGTCTGAATCGGGGTTCAGGGCGTGGGTGCTGCAGGCTGGCCTCACTGGTGCCTCTCATTCTTAATCACTGCTCTGGTACATCTCAGGAGTCTGGACTGGACTGGAGGGACCTTACCTGCTAATTTTCTTTCCTTGAGTCCCTCCAGTTCAGTCCAGTGTCAGCGAGACCTGGGTATATATGTATGGGAGGATCAGTTTGACAATTACCCTTTGGGTTTTTCCAGAATTACATCTACATTTTCTTCCCAAAGGGGTCGCTTCCCTTGGACTAGTTCCTTAGTGGGGTTAGTCATGGTGTAAATTGTTTGGAGTTGCCAGGGTTCTGTTTTGGTAGATTCTGCTTTGAGATTTTCATACTGATTTCTGGAGAGGGCCTGCCCCTCTTATGGAGTGACATCACAAAAGTTTGAAGTTTTCAGTTTCCATCTGCCGGAGCGGGGACAGAACCCAGGAGTCTGGACTGGACTGGATTGGAGGGACTCAAGGAAAGAAAATTAGCAGATAAGGTCTAATTTCAGCTTTTACTGAAAAAGCAATTTCAAAATATGAAAAGCCATTTGTATTTGATATTCTCTCCTCCCAATTTTGAGGTGACACACTTGAGATCTTTGCATCTCTGTAATGTCAAGGGAGAGAGATAGTCATACACCATTATCCTGTTCCCCTCCTGCTCTCATTTTGTTGGTAATCCTTTTCTTCAATTGAAAGTCCTGAATGTAAATTATGATATGATGTATCTCAGTACATTAGCTTTGGGTTCCCCCAGTACCCGATGTGCTCTGTCTAGCTGCACCAAAATTGCTCTGCAGATGCTTTTGGCCGTCACCGTACAGTCTTTATAAGGCTCAAGCTTGGGCACTCCTATTGCACAAATTATGGTTTATTGTGACTTTTTATAATTAGGCAAGGTGGCTTACAATAAAATAGTTGCCTGGCAATCTACTTCCAGTCATACCTTGCCAAGAAAACCTAGGGTCTGTTGGGTCGGCAGGAGTCAGCATTGACGATAGAAGTTAAAGAAAAAAAAAGATTAAAACTTGGAAGATTGCTAGGAAAGATGAAAATAGGAGAGAGGTCTGGAGGCAGAAGGCGTGACTGCTGGCCCCCACCTAGTTAACTTAGGCCTTCTAAGGCCTGTTCAAACAAAACAATCTTGAGAGCAGATTTGAATGTTTTGTAATTAAATTCAAGCTGAAGGTGAAGAGCCATGGCATTCCAGAAGAATGGAACTCTCTATACCTGTTTTCCAGGTCTTCAGTTTTATTCATAAGCCCCCAATGATACTATTCAAGAGCTTTGATGCTTCTTTGGATTCTTAAGTCTCAACATTTCTACCTGATGGCTCAGCTGTATAACTTCTGTATGCAGCTCCATCATATGCTCCAGAATCTCCTGTTTCAGTACCTAAAATTCTGTTTTCATTTCCAAGAACCAGCTGTGGAGATCAAGAGTGAAGCATTTTCTTTGTGTCTCTTACACACTACCGCATCCTTCCTCCACCTTCTTGCTGGCCCCAGCCACCATCATGCCTTGCTCATTCATGTGAGTGCTCTTTAGCACTTGAATATGCAAAGTCTCATAACTTTATCAATTTGCGCATGGAGGACATTTGCAGCTTTATCATACAGCTGAATTACAGTTGAGCTGGGGCAGTCAACTTACAGTATATGTCTGCTAGGTGCTAATTTTTGCTTTTAAAAGCTTGATTGCATGGATGTCCTTTCTCAATCATCTCTCTCAGCCTATGACGTTGCTTTCTCCTTTCTGCAAGTTCATTTTCAGAGAAACCCCCTGCCACTTCAAAATTCACTAATGGTGTACACTGAAGATATGAAAATACCAACCAGAATTCTATCTGCTTTGTGACAGGTCCATACCAGAAATCCACACCTAACTGCACCCATTCCCCCCACACTGAGAGGATAACTTTCAGAGGCCATTTTTATGTAGGCAGACATGCGTTTGTCTAAAAAGCTTTGAAAATTCTACACCTCAACTGCAATACATCCACATAGTCACACCCTATCATTCAGCTTTTATTGCTAAATATGGGGTAATTTTATAATAAGGGTCCTAAGTGAGCAAGAAGACACCTATTTTATAAAAATGAGTAGTGCCTACTTGGCTTTTATACAATACTAGTGCAAATTCCTGTTCAAATCATGCTTAGATTGTAGGTGCAGAAATTGCGCCTGCTCGCGAGCAGCTGTAAATGTCAGTGCATACTTTACATGCCTATGTGATATTTTATAAAATACCTGTGTACTTTGCAACTCTAAGTTGAGCCCAAACTTTGCCCTTCTGCACACCTACTATAAAAGTATACGTGGGCTTGCACCAGGTGTATTTTTACATACCATCTAATTTTATAAGAGCCCATTTATATTCCTAAAACTGTATTTTAGGCATGGGAATGATTTATAAAATGACCCTCAATGTGCATGTTTCATACCATTTTCTGTTTATCATAAAAGTGGGCTAAATTTCCACTGCCCTAATGAAATTCTTATGCACTGTAATGTACAAAAATGTACGAATTTTCTGACTGTACTGTTTAGTTGCCACTTTGTTCTCAGTCCATCTCCACATTGCTGGTTGCTGCCACCCAGCCCCAGTTTACCCTAGCGTATTGCTGCCACCTCTCGGCATTGGCTGTCCTCACTGTGCCCCCATCTAACATAGCACAGCACAGCATGACCATAGAAACATAGAAATATGACGACAGAAAAAGACCACATGGCCTATCTAGTCTGTCCTTCCAAATCAACAACTACAACAGTCCCCTTATAGAAACACAGAAATATGACGACAGAAAAAGACCACATGGCCTATCTAGTCTGTCCTTCCATATCAACAACTACAACAGTCCCCTTATAGAAACATAGAAATATGACGACAGAAAAAGACCAGTTAGAAGAAATTCCTTTGCATGCTGGATTTGGCTCAGCTATCTACTGCAGGAGCGCTGTCTTTGAGAGAGCTCTTCCCTGCAGTCCCAGACTCTTCCAGCAGGAAACACTGTAGGAAATGGTGGAGTAGGATGTGGCCTCTCATATTAGGTGACAGGACCTATATTTCAAAACAGTTTTCTTTCCTCTCCCCAGCTGCTGCCACAAAGGAGTTCCTGGGTGTACTGTATGAACAGCGTGCTGCTGTCCATCTCAGGTGAGTGCTTGTCCCAGCTGTTTTTCAACCAGTTTCCCACAGAGAGATTGAATTCCTGTCTGCTTAAAACTGACATGAAATGCAAAGGATTTTCCAATTCATCCTGCTAGACCAGTCCAGACAAGTAGGTTAAGTCCCCCTACCAGCAGATGTTGAAGACGGATAAAGTGCCAGAAGCATCAGCAAATGGGCACTGGCATATAGAAAGGCTCCCTAGGTGTCATCCTCAGTATTTCTCTGTCTCCAGCAGATGAGGGATATCCTTTCCTCTGCTCCTGGAAGCCTGACATTTTTGTGGATTAAGCTTTCTGCCAGTGGAGTTTGAATCTGTGGAGGTCTTCAGGGTGCACAGGAGGTGTTTCCCTTGAATTGGCCCAATAACAGCCCGATTCTATTCTCAAAGCAGCTCCTGGTCAGGAGGACCTATGCAGCTCTCTGAAGGGGGGGGAACATGACTCCCGATCAGGAGGACTGGTTGAGTCTGTTTGAAGAAGGATCCTGTAGCAGCTGGAGGAGGGTTTTTGCTAGTACCCGAATAGGCTTTATGCTGACAAGACAGCCTTAAATCCAAGCTACAGGTGACAAGACAGTCTTAAGTCCGAGCTGCAGATCTGCCTTCTACATTTCTCCGGCTGCTCAGACGATCGCAGTGAATGGTGTTGGCCTGTCCCCTCCCTCCCCCCCACCCCCAGTACCACCTGCCCTAAGATTGCGGCTCCGGCCTGCCATACGGCTCCATTCTGCATCGGTCTACCTTTCAGGGCCTTCCTGCCTTTCCTCATTCTTCGATCTTTCGCGCCGTTTGCAGTGTGCTGCAGCAGCCATTTTGCCTTCATTCCTGCCTCTCGTTCTGGAGCCTGGAGTAACTTTGCGTGCCTTCCCTCCGTTCTAGAGCCCAATATCAGCGTGGAGGGGGGAGGGGGAGGCAAAGCGGCAGATCGGTACAATAGCGATGCCTTCTTCCCCCCTTCGGATGCATTGCCTGTGGCAGGAAACACTAGGTTTTATCGGATAGACTGTGCACCGATCACCTGGGGGAGTCTTCTAGGGCAGCGCAGAAAACACCACAGACAGTACTGGATGAGCTTCAACACCCAGTCCCTGCCATTTCAACTCCAGAGGTGCCGGCTCCCTCACAAATTTGCCAAGCAAAGATTTGTCTCCGGCTTCTCCCCTCCACCCATTTGTCTCCAGCTTCTCCCCTCTACCCATTTTGCTCCTTCAGCAGCCCAGTGGTCCCAACTCTGATCAGGGTGCTGCATTTCTGTCGCTATTCAAGCAAGTATGGGATCTTTGGGCATCTTCTTCCCAAGCGGTGGGTCCCCTCTTCCTTTAAATCTATGGCTGACTCAGGACGGCTCGGTAGGAAGCGCTCTTTGGATAAACTGCACCCTCCAGATCCTATGTGCTATCCTAAGAAAATCTCTTGGGCTGTTCATGGCTGGGTGGAAGAGCAGGGCACTCTCTCTGCTGAGGATAGTCCTCTGACCGCGAAGATGGGGAATGGTCTCAGATGATCAGGAGGAGACACCAGATGTTGTTTGTTTCACAAGGAGAAACTCACCGTACTAATCACACAGGTGATGGAAGCGTTGCGCCTTTCAGACAAGCCAGGTCTGGACACTGTCCCCCCTCCTTCTCAGGCGCATCCTATCCTACGGGGCATCAGAAAACCTTCCAAGGCTTTCCCATTACCTCAGGAACTACAACAGATGATCTCTCTAGAGTCGGACTCACCTGAAGCGTCCCTATGCATGGCTCAGCATCTGGGCCGCATTTATTTGTGGTCCCCAGAGGGGCCTAGAGAGGTGGCTCGCATATCGAAGGTCGACGCAGTTCTGACTGCCGTTACCAAACACACTACTATTCCGGTGGAAGGCGGAGCAGCTTTGCGGGATCAACAAGACCGGAAGGTGGAGGGACTCCTCAGGACTGCCTTTTCTTCCTCTCTAGCCTTTCACACCTCAGTTTGTGGAGGCTTAGCTGTGCATGCCTTCTTCGCTGGATCCAGTTTCTGCTGGATGACCCTGCCTCAACACACTTGGAATCCATGACGGCCTTCTTGGTGGATGCCCTCTATGATTTGCTCCACCTTGCTGCTTGAGAGATAGCTGCAGTTACAGTTGCTCACCGCTGGATCTGGCTCTGTCACTGGTCTGCAGATTCGGCATTAAAAGCTTGTCTCGCTAAGCTCCCCTTCAAGGGCAAACTCCTATTTGGCAAGGACCTCGAGAAGCTGGTTAAAAACCTGGGAGAAGTCAAACCACAATGTTTACCAGAGGATAGGCTGAAGGTGAGTAATTGCCAGTCCGGGCTTTGTTCATAGCCCTTTTCCTCTGCCCAGTTGTACTTCTGAGATGCTCGGCATTACTGTCCGGGCAGGTCTTTGGGTCCCTCGTACAACAGGTCTACTCCAAAGTCTGTATGGGGCGAAGGGTCAGTTGGACTGTGGGCCAGACAGCTCCCAAGAAGACACCTTTCTCCATCCAGAAGTGGAACCACTCAGGGAGGGCATATCACTTCCCGATAAAAGAAACATCACAGAGAGGACCTACACTTCCCAATAATATCTCACCTTATGCTGGACAACACGCTTGTACATGGTAATAACTATCTCACAGATTTTATTTCCAAAAGGATCTTTTTATTATTCCCTATCTTACAGAAACAGAAAACTAAGAACAAAGGAAAACAGTCCAGTGGAATTACAGATCTTGCCACCTCTCACAGCAAGCAAACAGGGTCATTCTGTCTTAATTCAGATGCAGATCTCTAGCTACAAGCCAGAATGTTTGGTCCTGTGCATGATTCTGTCTTACTTCCTGACTCAACAGCGTATGACAGACTTTCCTGGACACAAGAGATCAGTGTAACAGATATACACAAAACTCTCAGACACGACAACAGGGCCATAGGGAACCCAGGGAATCCATACCCCACACAGCCTTCACCGTGCAGGAGATGAACTCGTGTATCTGGTCCTGTCACATTATATATCATGCTCAGGACCATACTTACTATTCGGGGCATTCTTCTCTAATTAGCTAATTCTTGTTCCAGCTGTCTGGGGCCCCACTTGTGTGATTTGCCATGTTCTACTCATATCTGTACCCCTCTCCGTTGACCACCTTCTGAGACCCTGGGCCTTGTCAGATTTATATTGTTATCTGACCTCTGCCCCCCTCACTCAGTTCTTTACCTGGTTCTCTTGCTTGGTTCTCTCCTACCACTCAGTTGTCAAGAAATATATCTCTTCAACTCCCCGTGTTCTGACAACTATACTAGGGGCCATATGTTGTTCTTCATGCTAAACTGGCATATTTATCTCTCATGATTGCCTTTCTACCCTCTCTCAAGGTTCCACCATTTACTGATAAGTGTTTTCACATCTTTTCCATATGATGTCTCATACTTCTGAAAGCTTCACGTACGCACCTCAGTACAATTCCAGCATTCAGACATTTCAATGATTTTTTTGTGTTACTGTGTTAACCCCTTCTCCTCTGGCTCTCACAAGTCGCAGCCCTTTCGAGGGGTCCAACGGATGAAGGATCCCTTCTCCGCTTCTGCAAAGTTCTCTGGCCCTGGCTGTTCCTCCTGCTGTCAGTCTCTGGGCCCACTCCAGGACTCCACCGGTGGGGGGTCGGTTGGGCCCTATTTGCAACGAGTGGGAGAAGATCACCACTGATCAGTGGGTTCTCAATATTGTCCGGTACGGCTACGTGCTCGAGTGCTGCAAGCCCATCAGAGACACCTTTGTAATCTCCCCTTGTGGTTTGGAGCCAAAGTGTGCAGCCATACAGGACACTCTACGGCGCCTGAAAGAGTTTTGCACCACATGTCCAGTGCCTCCCTCCAAGCTCACCTCCAGCCACTACACCATTTACTTTGTCGTTCCCAAGTAGAATGGCTCCTTCCGGCCAATTCTGGATCTAAAGGGCATCAATTGATCGCTCCAGGTACGTCATTTCTGGATGGAGACCCTCCATTCCGTGATCCTGGCAGTGCAGACGGGAGTTCCTGGCATCTCTCGATCTGGCGGAGGCCTACTTCTACATCCCAATCCATGATGATCAGCAGCACTTTCTCCGTTTCATAGTCCTTGGCCACCATTTTCAGTTCTGCGCCCTACCGTTTGGCCTTACAATGGCACCACGTACCTTTTCAAAGGTCATGGTAGTAGTGGCCGCAGCCCTGCGGAAATAGGGCATACGCATTCTTGCTTACCTGGATGACTGGTTATGCTCACATGAGACCTCTACAGCGATCCCTTCTGTCTTGCTGGTACCCGGCTTCCCAGCAGTACAATGTCTGACTACCCCTCCCAAGGGCTGTATGCTCCAGCCTGCGCTGGTGGCTCTGCTTAGACCACCTGCGGCAAGGGGTTCCTCTAGAGGCTTTGTGCTGGGTTCTAGTCACAACGGTCGCCATTCTTTCTGGATGGGGGGGGGGGGCGCATTGTCTGGACCAGACAATTCAGGGCTCATGGACTCTGGGGAATCCAGATGGAGGATCAATCGGCTTGAAGCGCGAGCGGTCCGCCTTGCCTTGTAGGCATTTCTCCCTTGCCTTTGCCAATGGTCAGTGTGCATCCTTTGCGACAATGCTACCACGGTGGCCTACCTCAATAGGCAGGGTGGCACCAAAGCTCCAGGAGTGGCCAGGGAAATGGAGCTTTTCTTCCTGTGGGCGAGAGACATTTGCAGGCGCTCTCTGCCCAACACATTGCGGGCATGGACAGTGTTCAAGCTGATTTTCTCAGTTGCCATACCCTGGACCCCAGCGAATGGGAGCTCGCTCCGGTGACCTTTCAGTGCATCGTACGGACCTAGGGTCAACCCAGCCTGGATCTGATAGCTACCAACAAGAATGCCAAGGTTGCAGTCTTCTTCAATTGCTGGAAGGAATACGGCTCTGAGGGGCTCGACGCACTGGCTTAACCATGGCCCATGGTAGCTTTACTCTACCTCTTCCCACCCTGGCCCGTGATCGGGCAGTGTCTCCACCACATCGAAAACCACCCCGGACATGTGATCTTGATGCCCCCGATTGGCCCCGGCGCCCTTGGTATGCCGACTTAGTTTGCCTGAGTGTGGCAGTGCCCCTCCCTCTCAGCTCACGCCAGGGTCTCCTTCGGCAGGGCCCAGTCCTCATGGATGACCCAGCGCCTTAATTGCTTATGGCCTGACTCTCGAAAGGAAATGCCTAGCCCACAAGAGCTATTCGCCTAGGGTCATGCAAACCCTTCTTCAAGCACACCGACCCTCCACCTCTATGGCATACACCCGGGTCTGGCGCCTTTTCAAGGCATGGAGCGCCCATCAAAACATCTCTCCTGGAAAGTTGCAATACCGCCGATCTTAGCGTTTCTACATGAGGGGTTCAAAAAGGGGTTAGCCCTTAACTCCCTGCGCATTCAGGTAGCAGCCCTAACCTGTTTTCAGGGTCCAGTAGCAGGCTGGTCTCTCATGTCTCATGCTGATATCAGCTGTTTCCTCTGGACAGTACGCACGCTTTGGCCTCCATGCTGCGCTCTTGTCCCTCCTTGGGACCTCTCTCTGGTTCTCCAGAGCCTTATGTCAGCACCCTCTAAGCCACTCAAGCAGGTTCTCCAGGACCAAGCAGGAAGTCAGTCCTCACATATGGGTGTCATCCGCGCCGATGAAGCCCCACCGGAGCATTTCCCCAGCTTTCTATGGAAAGCCTTTGGGAATGCAGGCACGCATGCGCGGTTCCCTTCCCGCCTAAAGGTGCCATCTTACCTCAGTCTCTTTTTTTCCGAGAAGCCCACCGGACGTGTGTCCTGTCATCCCGGATAAAAGTTGATTTTTTTCGGCGATACTCGTTATTTTTTCTCCCGGTTCGACGCCGGTTCCCCTCCCGCCGGGTTCGGTACACCGGTATCGAGCCCGATTCTTCTTTTTCGGTTTTTGCCCTTCGTGGCTGGCGTTCGCACCCTTTTTTGATTTTTCCTTGGAAAAGGCCGGTCCTTTGACCTCGCGGGGACTCTTTTTCCCCCGATGGCTTCCAGCAGTTTCAAGAAGTGTGATCGGTGTAAGGAATTAATGTCTCTCACCAACACACATGACTGCTGCCTTCGGTCCTGATCACGACCCTAAGTCGGGTGGACCATGTGGGAAAATGTCTTCCAAGGCACTCCGAAGTCGCCAGCAGCAGAAAGAAAGGCTTTTCTCGGACTCAGCCTCCGGCCGGGCCCGGACCTCGTCTGAGGCCTCGACATCTCGGGATTCGGATCCCGAGCGCCGTCAAAGCTCCTCGGACAGGGGGTCCCCCGACCGGGAACGCAAGAGGAAGAAGCGGCTCGTGAGGGCGGCGTCGGAGGAGGTCCCTGGCTCCTCGAGGGCCAGGTCTAAGACCCCCGACCGTCGCCCCGGGCCCGTGGACCAAGAGAAGCCTGCCAAAGTTCCTCGCGTGGAGCCGGAGTCTACTGGATGCGTAAGCCCTGTAGTCCTCGAGGACTCTCCTCCCAGGGAGCGGACGTCGGGCCCGGTGTCGCTGGGGCCCAGGTTGGCGGCTGCTGCGTCTCCCGAGCTGAGTCTCAGGATGACAGCCTTGGAGAGCAGATTGTCTGCCTTCATGGAGCAGCAGCGGGCACTGATGGCCAGCCTGTCTGGCGCATCTGCCCCGACCACCAGGACATCGACTTCGAAGTCGACCCCGGAGACCGAGCCGATACTCGAGTCCATCATGGCTCAAAGTCGACCTCGGTCGTGGTCTCCCTCGACCTCCCGCTCAGGACTGAGGGCGTCGACGCCGGTGTCTCCGGCGTCGGGGCGGGTGCTCCAGGGCCCCGCGGGGTCGGACCCTGACTCCTCATTGGACGAGTCCGCCTGGGAGACGGAGGATGAGGAGTCCCCTGATACGTTCAAGACTCGGTGTGTCCCGTCGGACTCACCGCAGTCTGAGCCCCAGAGTAGATCCCCTCCGGAGGATACTCGGTTCTCGGAGTTCGTCCGGGATATGGCCACTGCCTTGGCTATTCCGGCAGACCCCGAGGAAGAGCCTCGAGTCTCGAGCTCGAGGCCCTGCAGTATGACTCTCCTCCGAAGGAGGCCTTTACTGTCCCGGTTCCTCCGATGCTGGAACGGCTCCTCTTCCGGATGTGGGAGGCACCGGCCTCGGCACCGGTTCTAAGCAAGCGAGTCGACTCAATCTATCGACTCAGGAAGAGCCCTGGCTTTCAGAAGGCACAACTACCACACCATTCCATGGTTGTGGAATTGGCTATGCATCGTCTGAAGAGTCAGAAGATGCACTCTGCGGTGCCCCTCGGCAGGGAGGCCCGGAACCTCGATGGTGTCGGTAGAAAGTGCTTCCAGGGCTCGATGCTTGCTTGCCGTGTCCAGTCTTACCAGCTGTACATGGGCATGTACTTGCGGGACCTGGCCAAGGAGTTGGCCGGGTTCTCTGCTAGACTCTCCGGGGAAACCTTGCAGAGATTCAAGTCCTTGTCCTCGGGGATTTGGGACTGCTCGAAGTTCATGTCCCGCGCCGCGTACGATGGCTTCGAGGCTTCGGCCCGAGTTGCGGCAGCCGGCATCGCGGCTCGACGCCAGGCATGGCTGCAGTCATCGGACCTCGAGCCATGGGTTCAGGACAAGTTGGTCGATGTCCCTTGCCGAGGTGAAAACCTTTTTGGCAAGCCCATGACCGAGAAGGCCGCCCAGCTTGAAACAGAGCACCTTACACGGACAAGGCTGTCTAGGAAGACCTCTGCCCCTTCTCATAAGAAGAAGGGCTCGGGTAAAAGCACTTTTACCCGAGGAAGGGCACTGCCTACAAACAGTACCCTCAATATCAGGCTGCCCAAGCTGCACCCCAGGGTCAGCAAGCCAAGGGGCAGGGTAATGGGCCCCGTAGGCAGAGGACCCCCAAGCCTCCGGCCCCTACTCCCACTCAGCAGGATGGGGGGTTTTGACTCCTCGAGCGTAGCCTCTCCGTCCCTGCTATCCCAACCCTGCACAGGAGGTCGCCTCGCCCTATTTGCCCACCAGTGGCCCCTCATTACTGGGGACAGTTGGGTGTTGGACATAGTCCACAAGGGCTATGCACTACATTTTCACCAACTGCCTCCACTATACTTTCCAGGGGAGCCCCTAAGGCCTTCCCTGCACACAGACGTTCTCCTTCAGGAACTTCAAGGTCTGTTGGTGGACAGGGCGGTGGAGCCTGTGCCTCCCCACTTGCAAGGTCACGGATTCTACTCCAGGTATTTCCTGGTACCCAAAAGAACCAGTGGCCTTCGACCCATTCTGGACCTCAGGAACCTCAACAAGTTCCTAGAGAAAGAAAGGTTCAAGATGCTTACTCTTGGAACACTTCTGCCCTACCTCCAGCAGGGAGATTGGCTATGCTCCTTAGATCTAAAGGATGCGTACACTCACATCCTCATTCATCCAGACCACATAAAGTACCTCAGGTTCCTTGTGGGAGGAAACCATTATCAGTACAGAGTACTGCCTTTTGGCCTCACCTCCGCTCCCAGGGTCTTTACCAAATGCCTGGCAGTGGTTGCGGCCTACCTGAGAACACAGGGAATCTTTGTCTTCCCCTATCTGGACGACTGGCTCATCAGAGGTCAGACGTCCCAGGAGGCCAGACAAGCCACCCTCAGAACTATTGCTCTTCTTCAAAGCCTAGGGTTTGTCATAAACTTCGCAAAGTCCACTTTGCTCCACTCCCAGAACTTGGAGTTCATAGGAGCAAGGCTGGACTCTCTCCTGGCAAAGGCTTTCTTGCCAGAAGATAGAGCACAAAGATTGATAGCCTGAGGCTTCTAGGCCACATGGCTTCGACAGTACATGTGACCCCCAATGCCAGGCTCCATATGAGGCCTGCACAGTGGTGCCTTCTGACTCAGTGGTTGCAAGCCAAAGGCAGCCTTAGGGACAGGATAAGGGTGTCCAGACACTTTCTGAACTCCCTCAGCTGGTGGCTGCAACCACCCAATCTCCTAAAAGGAGTGCCCTTTCAGATTCCTGGGTATACGGTGGTACTGACCACTGACGCCTCCCTGCAGGGCTGGGGAGCTCATTGTCTAGACAAGTGCACCCAGGGCCTGTGGTCTCCTTGGGAGGCGGCACAGCAGATCAATCTCCTGGAACTGAGGGCTATTCGCCTAGCTCTCAAAGCTTTCTCTCCTGCCCTGGCTCATCAATCTGTCCTGGTTCAGACAGACAACCAGGTGGCCATGTTTTATGTGAACAAACAGGATGGGACTGGATCCAGGCTCCTTTGTCGTGAGGCTCAAGACCTTTGTTCCTTTGCCCTACAGCACATCATGCTCCTCAGGGCTGTGTACCTTCCAGGCCAGGAAAACTACCTGGCCGACAGGTTGAGCAGGATTCTGCAGCCCCACGAGTGGCAGCTTCATCCCTTAGTAGTTCAGAAGATCTAACTGAAATGGGGTCTCCCTTGGATAGATCTGTTTGCCAGCCCACTGAACAAACAGCTGCCAAAGTTCTGCTCCAGGCAACCGCATCCTCTGCGGATAGCAGCAGATGCTTTTCTGATCCCATGGTCTCAGGGCCTCCTCTATGCATTTCCTCCCACGCCCTTGGTGGCCCGAATTCTGTTCAAGATCCTTCAGGACAAAGTCTCGGTCCTGCTGGTGGCTCCCATATGGCCGAGACAGCCTTGGTTCCCACTTCTGCTTCAGTTGGCAGTAGACCCCCCCCCCCTGCCTCTGGGGTTGTAACCCGACCTTCTCTCTCAGGATCAGGGTTCCCTTCTGCACCCCAATCTCAAAGCTCTAAATTTGATGGCCTGGAGTCTGCAAGGGTAGTTTTGGCTCCCTGGGGCCTACCTCAGGAAGTTGAGGAGGTTCTCCTATCCTCTAGGAAACAGTCCACTAGGAAAACCTATGCTCTCAAATGGAAAAGGTTTTCTGTGTGGTGTCAGCTACGTACAGAGGATCCTTTCTCCTGTACTGTACCAGTAGTGTTTCAGTACTTACTGCACTTGTCCAATCAGGGACTCAAGTCCAGTTCTCTTCGGGTCCACCTCTCAGCTCTAGCAGCTCACCACTCACTGGTGGAAGGACATTCTCTGTCGGTTCACCCCTTGGTGTCCCGCTTTCTCAGGGGCTTTCTTTTGCTCAAGCCTCCAATCCGTCGTCCTGCCCCTGAGTGGGAGTTGAATGTGGTCTTGCAGCAGCTGACTCGCCCACCTTTTGAGCCGATGGCTACTTGTCCACTATGCTTCCTCTCCTGGAAGACACTCTTCCTGATAGCCCTTACCTCGGCTAGGAGAGTGAGTGAGCTTCAGGCCCTGGTCTGTGATAGGCCTTACACCAGGATTTATAGGAACAGGGTAGTCCTCAGGACTCATCCAAAGTTCCTCCCAAAGGTTGTCTCCTCTTTCCACCTCAATCAGGAGGTGGTTCTTCCAACATTTTTCCCTAGGCCTCATGCAAGCCAGGCTGAAGCAGTCCTGCATACCCTGGACTAAACTATTTAAAGTTGTTAAAACCCAAGAGGATTGTGGAAAATTGCAAGAGGATCTTGATAAATTGGAAGACTGGGCATCGAAATGGCAGATGAAATTTAATGTGGACAAGTGCAAGGTTATGCACCTAGGGAAGAACAACCCAAACTATGGTTACACGATGCAAGGTTCCACATTAGGAACCACTACCCAGGAAAAAGATTTAGGCGTCATTGTGGATACCATGTTAAAACCCTCGGCCCAGTGTGCAGCGGCGGCCAAGAGAGCAAATAGAATGCTAGGTATGATAAGGAAAGGAATGGAAAATAAAACAAAGGATATTATAATGCCTCTATATCGTTCCATGGTGAGACCGCACCTTGAATATTGTGTGCAATTCTGGTCACCGTATCTTAAAAAGGATATAGAGTTATTAGAAAAGGTTCAGAGAAGAGCCACCAAAATGGTAAAGGGGATGGAGGGATATTCCTATGAAGAGAGGCTAAAAAGGTTGGGGCTCTTTAACCTGGAAAAGAGACGACTGAGGGGAGATATGATAGAAGTCTATAAATTAATGAGCGGAGTGGAACGGGTAAACGTAGATCGATTGTTTACCTTATCAGAATATAGAAAGACTAGGGGACATGCAATGAAGCTACAGGGTAAACTATTTAAGACTAATAAAAGAAAATATTTTTTCACTCAACGTGTAATCAAACTCTGGAATTTGTTACCGGAGGATGTAGTAAAGGCTGTTAGTGTAGCTGGGTTTAAAAAAGGTTTGGACAAGTTCCTGGAGGAAAGGTCCATAAGCCATTATTAAGAAGGGACCCAGGATATCAATGCTTGAACCAATACAAGCATTGTGGAACCTGTGTCCCTTGGGGAAACTGCTAGGTACATATGACCTAGATTGGCCACTGTTGGAAACAGAATACCGGGCTTGATGGACCTTGGTCTGACCCAGTATGGCATATCTTATGTTCTTATGACTGTAGGAGGGCCTTATCCTTCTACCTTGACCGTATGCAGGGGCATAGAAGGGCTACTTACCTCTTCGTCTCCTTTGACCCCAATAAGTTGGGGTTGGCTGTGTCCAAGCGTACCTTGTCCATCTGGGTGGCTGGCTGTATCACCTGGGCTTACAAGGCAGTTGACCTTCCTTTGCAGGGTCGGGTTACGGCCCACCGTGTCAGGGCTATGGCTGCCTCAGTGGCTCATCTCCGCTCTGTGCCCTTGGTAGACATCTGCAGGGCTGCAACTTGGTCTTCAAGCCAGACTTTTGCGGCCTATTACTGTCTGGAGAGGGAGTCCCGTAGGGACAGTGCTTTTGGCCAAGCAGTACTCCGGAATCCTTTTGAGGTTTAGGCAACTCCTGCCCTCTGTTGGGCTACCGGTGGTGGTTGTGTCCTTGAAAAGCCTTGTTTTGCTGCTGAGACTAGAGGGAGTTCTCTTGTTCAGCCTGGGTTCCTCGGTAGCCCAGAGCTGGGGAGTCATCCATATGTGAGGACTGACTTCCTGCTTGGTCCTGGAGAAAGAGTAGTTACTCACCTGTAACAGGTGTTCTCCAGGAGCAGCAGGAATCAGTCCTCACAACCCTCCCTCCTCCCCTTGGAGTTGCAGTTGTACATAGTTTATTTTTCATTTTTGTTTGCTGTTCTTAGCTATGTCATTTGACTGAGGTAAGATGGCACCTTTAGGCGGGAAGGGAACCGCGCATGCGTGCCTGCATTCCCAAAGGCTTTCATAGAAAGCTGGGGAAATGCTCCGCTGGGGCTTCATCGGCGCCGATGACACCCATATGTGAGGACTGATTCCTGCTGCTCTCTTTACTCTCAGAGATCTGCCCCTGAAGGCAGCCTTTCTGTTCAGCATTACATCAGCCCAACATGTCTCAGAGCTCCAGGCGTTGTCCTGTAGGGAGCCTTTTCTCTTGTTCACGATGGAGGGGGTGTCACTGCATGTTATGCCCTCCTTCTTGCCAAAGGTGCCAAGACGCCCTTCCATTTAAATCAAACCATTTTGCTCCCTTGTTTCTAGGAGGCAGGTCTCAGGTGTACTGCATGACCTACATTCATTCGATGCTAAGCAGGTCCTGCGCCATTATTTCAAGGTCACCAGTTCCTTTTTGTCTTGTTTACAGGTCCTCGTAAAGGCCTCGCAACCTCTAAGGCTATGATTGCGCGCTGGATTAATCCACGTACATTTTGCAAAAGAGGCCTATATCTGCGGGGCTTCATGCTCATTCCAGACGTCCTCAACTAGCCTCCTGGGCGGAACTGTCGCTTGCATCATCCATTGACATTTGTCGGATGGCCACCTGGTCCTCTTTGTCCACCTTTGCGCACCACTATTCTATCTGCAAGCTTGAGCCGCGGCGCATTTTGGGGCCAGTGTGGTAGTGGCGGCTGTTTCTTCCCACTCGGTAGGGGTGTAGCTTTGGTACTTCCCACTTGTCTAGACTGGTCTAGTAGGATGAATTGGAAGTAGAAATTTCACTTACCGTTATTTCCTTTCCTGGAATCCTGCTAGACCAATCCAGAACCCACCCCTCACTGCGTTCTTCAGCAACAGCCTTTGGCCAATTTGGCAGTCGTTTTCTCAGAGACTTATTGAACTTACGGCTGTGATGTTGGCCTTTTCATATTGGTTTAGTCCCGTTGGGCGTCTTGTACATAGTTGCACTACTTGCTGCTTCAACTACATGGTTCTTATATGGGTATCTTACATTTTGCCAAGGGGCTTCTTCTGCTTTTATGGGAGTATACTGACGGTAACCCCTAGGAGAGCCTCTCTATATGCCAGTGCCCATTCGATGATGCTTCTGGCACTTTCTCTGTCTCCAACATCTGCTGGTATGGGGGACTTAACCCACTTGTCTGGACTTGTCTAGCAGGATTCCAGGAAAGGAAATTAACAGTAAGTGACATTTCTCCTTATCCTTTCTTTCCTCTCGTCCAAAGGGAAATCCTCACAGATATATTCGCATAATTTACTGGGGCTATTTGAGCAGAGGCAATACCTTCACAAGAGACAGATGCCCCTCTCCATTGCTGCCAACAAGCTAACGGAGAGGATCATCCCCAGGTAATGAACAGAACTGAGGTACAGAGTCAGAAAAGAACTGGGGATTAGAAATGAAGTAGAAGGAGAAAACACTATTCATTCTGAGATTGCACATAGAGAGTCAGTGACAGAGTTAGAAATTAAAACTTAGGCAGAGGGAGAGAATGTGATTCATTCTGAGATCACACACAAAGTCAGTGACAGAATAAGGCAATAGAACTGAGGCACAGATAAGGAAAACGTGTGCATGGCATATTAGAGACGGGTAAGAGCCTATGTTCTTCCACCTTTCTCCTCCCTTGTAGGAAATTTGCTCTTTCCTCCAAGCTGGCAGATACCAAGGGCTGCCGGAGGTGCTGCATAGGTAAGAAACTGTGCCAGATTTTACCTTGTTCCTAGTTCAGGCCTCCTCTTCTCCTGCTCATCCATGCTGCTTTTTTCTCTTTCTTCCAGCCCGGAACCCCTACTCTGGCAGCACCTTCCTGTGTGCCGCCCTGTCTACTGGCGTGGTGCTGTTACAGTGGTACACACCTTTGCAGAAATTTATGCTACTGAAGGTGAGTTTGGCCCATCCCATGATGAGGAGGCTGATGTTGCTAACCTCATTCCATATTGTCCTGCTAAACCAGTCCAGACTATGAGTTGTGTCCCTCTGCCAGAAGAGGTGGACACAGAAAACATCCATAAGCTTCTTATGACATCATCCCTGCTACTATGGCTGATGCAGCTCAGGGGCATGCTTTCTTTTTCTATCTCCAGCATCTAGAAGGTGGATGCAGTCTGATGCAGCTCTGTTAAATCTTTTTAGCTTGTGAGTAACCGCTCTCTGGCGCAACTTCCTCACTGAAGACTTGACAGCAGACGTTTCCAAGAGGGTCACCTTCAGTGCCCTGTTGGAGTTTCCAGCATGGAGGAAGGAAATTGGTTTGATTCCCAGTCCTTAACAGTTAAAGGCTGGTTGAACAGCCAGGATTTGTTTGGATCAAGACCCTTCGAGAAGGCACCTCGTATGGCCTCAATGTCCCCCTCCCCCAGCTCGCCTTCAAAAATTTGAAAGATAAAACTTTGATGAATGTACACGCCTGCAGGATTTGGCAGCAGGAGAGTAGTGTTGAGCTCAGCATGATTGCCTGTCCTGGGCTCTTCGGGGAGGGGGGGCGCGGTGGAGAGTACCTGATTTAAGTACTTCTAGCCACAAACTCTTTTGGGGAAGTGAAGGGCAAACCAACTTTGACTATGGGTCCAGGACCATTTCAGTATGAGTCATTGGTTGAATGCGATTTCTCACTTTCTGGTTTCCACCAAGTGCTTCCACTGTCTATGCGCATTAGCAGCACTTGAACTGCACGCATTTCTTTCACACAGGTTCTGTGCATGTCGATTGTTAGTGCACTTCTACTGAGTGAAATGGAGTTGCTGGTAGACCATGGAGGCCATTATATCTGAGTCCAGGTGTATTTCAGCTCCAAAGACAAACACTGCCTGGTCTGTGACATATGCTGAGTTACTTCACTGGACTCCCTCTATGGTCCATGCATGGAGGTTCCTGTTAATCCCTCAGGGGTAGCCCCCTCTCAGACCTGGTGAGCATGGACACCCCTCCATTGTCACCCTGACAGTAGGTGGCAGTGGGGGATGCACCCTGGTGTCAAATTTCTCCTTCTGCTCTGATGGTCATTCCCTGCCACCACTTTGTGCTTCTCAGAGGGGGCCTGTTCAGTGAGAGCCCGACCCCAACTAGCGAGGTGAGGGGAGGGGGGAATTGCCAACAGAGAATTTTTAGCCCTTGTTTGTCTTCTCCAGAATTATTCTCCTTCTTCAACAAGCTTGGACTTTCTGGAGAGATAACTCTGATTGTGATGTCTCCCGGTCCTCTTGATTGCTCTCTACATGGTCAGGGAAGGGACCAACTGCAAAGGTCAGCCAGAGCCCTGTGAGAGCTCTTCCACAGAAGCGTTCTCAGCTCTCAGCAGTGATCGGTATTGGGGGACTCTATAATCTGTTTATTAAACCACAGAAACCAAACAATTATCAACAGTGACACCTACCAGGCAGCGTGGGACTCTTACACACTGCCTGGCCATACATTTTAAAACATATCAGTGGTTTACAACACTTTTTGAAGTTTAACCCCTTCCTTCTCCCCCTTCACTGCCCCTCCCCCCTCCGGTCACAACACGAACTCTGGGTCTCCGCCATAGCTGTCTACCATAATTACCCAGGTCCATCTAGAACCTGGATGTACCCGCACAGACTTGCCTTCTCCCACTCCAGACACAAACCCCACCATCCCACCCCCCTCAAGGGGTCAGCAGATCATTGCACATGCACGTTGCCAGTGTGGCGATATATGGTTCCCAAAGGTCACAAAGAACATCCAGCACACAGCCTCCCCTTGAGCTCCCATGTGCTCAAACAGCATCAATTGATGAAAGCAATTTCACCATTCCCAAAAAGTGGGGGGCACAGGATCTCTCCAACATCGAAGCAGAGGCCCCTTACCCACCAAGCATGCTTTATGCACTAGCAGGTGTACCCATTGCCCCTTTTGGAGGAGTGGTTCAAGTTGATCAAACACCACAAAGAGACCCTGTCCAGGCCACCTGTTGATTAATGAGTGATCAAATATAATCTTGTATACGAACCTAGTAAGGACGGATTGTCCCACAGCCCCACCACATATGCCCCAAATCAGCCAATGGCATGGTCTGAGAGCTCGGAGGAGCCTATTTGCGCATCCTCGATTCATGCAAATAAGGGCTTTGATATAAAGAGGTAGTCGATTCTGGCACTCGAGACATGGCCATGGGACTGGTGAGTGTAATCGTGATCTGAGGGGTTTAACAAGCGTCATGGGTCCACCGTACTCAGCCGCCGTTGAAGCCCTCGTATCAGCCTGGTGAATCAGGTGTTGTGTTTGCCCCCCATCTCTCTGGGACGTGTCCGAGATTGGATCGAGGACCCCATTAAAGTCCCCTCCTAATACAAAGAGTCTTCAGGGAGCTGTTCAACCCGAGAAGCCAATCTCGTATATAGTTCGGCATCAGGAGTGTTGGGGCTGTACAGGCTACATGGAATAATTGGGCGGCCATCCAAATCCCCATTCAGGATAACGAACCGACTTGTCTAATCCGAAAGCATATTCCCTTGGGCAAAACGGACCCTCTTGTTTATCAAGATGACCACTCCTCCCTTTTTTCCTCAAGCAGGGGCACCATATACCTGTTCCACCCAGTCTCACGTAACTTGGCATGCTCTTCTGCTGTTTGGTGGGTTTCTTAAAGAAAAGCAATATCACACTTCTGCCTGGCCAAGGCATGCAAACTTTTGTAGCATTTAATGAGGGTGCCCAGCCCACACATGTTCCAGGACATAATCCTCAACATGGTTGAAGGGTCTAATAGTATTGGTAAAACTATGTAGCTCAGTGTAGGGAGGACCCTCCCAGCCTGGGATCCCCCCGTCTATTTCTCTGAACCTCGGATATAGTAGATGCCTCTTATAAGCCCAGCTGCGACTGGTTCCCCTCCCCCACCTACTCTCCTTCTCCCCTTCTCTCCCTGCCCCTCCCCCCATTAACTCATGCACCATCCCTCCCATGCAGCCCATTCCCTCCCCCCCATTGATGAAACTCTTTAATCATTGAGTACACGTGGAATGTGTTGAGGAGTACCCCCCCGTCACCCCCCTCCCCCCGTAAAGTTTAGCTCCCAGCCCAGGCCCGCAATCTCCTCATACTCTCATCATCCCAACCCCCTTTTCTTCCCTCACCCCAACGTCCAGCTTTATCACTCTCACTACGCTGGGTCCGGGCTTGCTGGGCCAGGCTGGCATTGGTCCCATGGCCCACCCAGTATCAATGCACACACACCCGACTCATCCCCCATTACCTTTCTCCTTTCTGACCCTCTCCCTACCGCCCATCATTCATACTCACCACTTTCTTATTCCCTTTATCTTGTCTTCATTACCATTCCCCCTGTCCACCCCTCCTCCCCCCGCAGCATCAAACACACATCAGAAGGGTAACAGCAAGCATCATCGCCAGTCCTCTCCACCTCGGTGAAAGGACAAACCTGTGTAAGGTTAGTAGCACTGCTAACATGCATGCCAACTAACACCACCTCACAGTTTGCCTCATACTGCTGCATGCCCTAACACTCCAAACACATGGTACCCGATCCAATACATATATTCCCGTATGCCCCCTCCTGCCCATCCCACCAGTACCAATGCTTCTGCTGACCCTCACACAATGGCACCAGCGACCCAAGCACAAAACATGCAAAACACACAACATCATTCACATACTGCCCATGTATCCCCATCAAACCTCAGACAGCAACCCCATTGTTGTGTCCGCTATCATTTGTGCCCTGGTAAATGTTAGGTCGGTCAGAAACAAGCCAAACACCATCTATGACTACATTCTGGCCCAAGATCTAGACATCATATGCATCACCGAAACCTGGCTTACTGACACGGACCAGGTCATCCTAAACCAAATTACCCCACCAGACTACTCAGCATTCAATTGTCCTAGAATGCACAAGAGAGGAGGTGGAGCCTTAATACTGGCCAGAAAAAACTACAAATGTAAAACAATCTCCACAAACAACTCAACAGATACTAGTACAATCATCATAGCCAATCAGTACCTCAGCATATGCCTTATCTACAGGCCCCCTAATGCCAAGACTGAAGAGCTTTCAACAATTCTTGAATCAATATGTGCACACAGCACCAACCACAAACCGCTCATTGCCTTAGGTGACTATAATTTAAGCTCTACACCCAGCAAAGAGGCCAGAGCATTCATCAAAGCTATGGAATCACTACAACGCACCAATATGGCACAACGCTGAATTTCGTTTTCATACCAAAGCACCTAACAGAACAAGACCATGTCACAACCCCAACAATCATGCCATTGCCTTGGTCGGACCATCACGTACTCACCTTCACTATGCTACTGGACGATCCTGCCAACCACACAGAAAGAGAGAGCAAAAGCAGAAGGTTCAGAGCCTACCACAAAGAAGCATTCCTGAAGGAAACAATGCCACAAATCCAGCAAGATTATGACAACTTGGACGAAACCATAGAAAAATGGAACCTCAAATATCTAAAGCTGCATCAGTTCCAAGCAAGGAAAAGCCACACACACGCAGGAAAACCAATGCTCCCTGGTACACCAATACAGTCAGAAAAGCAAAGCGTGCACTTAGGAAGCTGGAAATGAAATGGAGACGTGACAAGTCACAGGACACTATGCTCCAATATAGAGCCAAACAGCAAGAATACAATAACCTGATCAACGACTGCAAGCAACACCACCATTCCAACCTAATCATGAAATAAGTGAACAAACCAAGAGAACTATTCAACATTGTGCAAAAACTCACGAGAAATAATACAAATCAGAATGTCCAGCAAATCCACCCACAGGAATTTGCAAACTACATAATGAACAAACACTCCAGTCACACACACAACTCACCCCCTTCAATAAATAACCTGACAATGCCAGAGGCCTACCAAACCTGGGATGACTTTATCATGTCTACAACTCAGCAAATAGAAAACATTGTGGACACCCTGAATACAACATTCTTGCCATCCGACCCATGCCTGGTGGCATGGATCAAATTCACCAAGGACCATCTAAGTCAACATCTCCACAAGATCATAAAGGAGTCTTTCCAAAGAGGACACATGCCACATGCACTCAAACAGGCAATAATACGCCCAGTCCTCAAAAACACCACGCTAAACCCATTAGACCCAAAATCCTACCGCTCTATCTCAAGCCTACCATTCATCTCAAAGATCATCGAAAAAGCAGTGCAAAAACAGCTACAGGACCACATCAACCTGAACGCTCTGCTAGACACCCACCAGCATGGTTTCAAGCCTCAACACAACGTGAAAACCCTGTTAACCTCCCTCTTCGACAACCTCATAAAAGGCATAGACGACATAAAGAATGGATTTTTGCTAGTTTTCATGAACGTCTCAGCGGCCTTCGATACAGTATCCCACACCATATTGCTACAACGTCTACAGGAAATCAGGCTACGCAACAAAACCCTAAAATGGTTTAGCTCATACCTGAGCAACCGAACGCAAGTCAAATGTGGTGAGAAGAAGTCATCAGTTCCCCACCACGCAAAGAATCCCTCAGGAATCTGTGCTTTCGTCCATACTCTTTAACATATATATACAGCCCATATGCAACATCATTAAACACAGATACATTACCATATATATGCTGATAATGATATGGTTTATGCCCCAATAGACCTGCTTGCGCCCGACCTAATCCCTATAACCAAATGCCTTGAAGACATGAACAACTGGCTCACCAACCAATAATCTGATGGTCAGCTTCGACAAGACAGAGGTGCTGTTCATCTCTAGAAACCTCACATTCAACCCACCACAATCAATCAACATCCTTCACAAGACAATAACACTAGATGAAGTAAAATACCTGGGCATCACCCTAGACAAGAATCTCAACCTACAAATGTGCATCAACAAAATTGTGGCAAAAGCCTATCATCGATTAAAGCTCATTAGGAGACTCAAACCAGTCCTAAGTCAGGACCATTTCCGTACAGTGTGCCAAACTGTTATCACCCAAATCTTGGACTATGGAAATTCACTATACCAAGGTCTCCCCAAGCAGACCATCCACCTACTCCAACTGTTACAGAATACCGTAGCACGAATAATCACAGGCACTGCCAAAAATGAACACATCATGCCCATACTACAGCAGCTGCACTGGCTGCCAATCCATGCACATGCAAGATTCAAAGCAACTTTTAACATATTTAAAGTCATTCACCACTGCCCAGCGGACATACTCCAGAACATAATAACCAGAGACATAAGTAATAGACCTAGGCGAAACAACAACGAAAACATGCTCTTCACACCCGCAGGATATCTCAGAACGAAGCAATCAACGTCCAAAAGAGCTCCTTCACTCTCGGCACCTGCCCTATGGAACTCCATTCCTGAGGGAATAAGAACCCTAAAAGACATCAAAGGCTTCAGAAAAGCACTCAAGACCCTCCTGTTTACGAAATACTTCAGACACATAACATAATCTGCGACAAGTAGCAGAATACCGCTCCAAATGGCCCACTGGCAACACACACAATCATATCAGAATTAACTGTATATAGTGTGTATATATGTTCATGACCTTACCCCCTCACCCCACCTGTTAAATGTATACCAACAAGTTATTCTGTAAACCACTTTGATTGAAGGATAAGGTGGTATATAAAACTGGTTACATAAATAAAAAATAAATCAAACCACCAAACAATAACCAGCTCTAAGCCAAGTCCAAGCCACTGTTTGGGAAAGCCTCTTGTCCTGGCAGGGTGTCTCTGGACCGTTTTTCCAACTCAGGCCATCCCTGTAGGAGTGGCATGAGACTGTAGCACAAGCCCCAAGCCATGTCTGTGGGCCTGCCATTCAAAAAAGGGCCCTACGCAGTGGGCTAGGTAACACTTCCCTCAGTGCTCCGCCACCGCAACAGTTCAGTCTTAAACTGCAGGGCTTGGACATGTGCTGGACTTGGGTTCTGCCACCTGCAGAAGGGCCAGGCTCCCTCCCATGCGACAAGGCCACCAGCTGCACCTGCAACAGTCCATCGACAAGGACTGTTGCAGGTGCACTCGCGGTGTCAAAAACATGATGAACGCCATTGTGACTAATGTGCAGTCTAGCAGGATACTGTACTGTAAATTTAATGTTGGCATCAATCAGATGCTGACAGATAGAGACATATGCTCAATGACGCAGACTTAAAGCAGCTGAATAGTCCTGGGCCACCTTGAGGTGCAGATTGTCCTGGCAGATTGAACCGCTCTTGCAGGCCGCCCGGAGCACTGCTTTTTTTTTCGCATAAACTGAAGGAATTTTGCTAGGACCACCCTTGGGCGATTATTCCATGGTTGGCTGGGTCCCACGTGGCATACCCGCTCAATGTGCAGTAGGCTCCAGTCTGCTTCGAGCTCAGCACCCAGGGTAATAGGGTCTTCAAATACCCCTTTAATTCGCGGTCCTGCACGGAGTCCAGGACACCAAGAACCGGAGGTTATTCCTCTGGCTCCGATTCTTGAGGTCATCAATTTTAGCCTCATGTGCCACCACCAACTCCCGGAGCCGGCCATCCTCCCGGTCCATTACTGCCATACTGTCCTCGTCCTGGGAAATTAGTCTCCGCCTCCTGGATGCGGCCTCCTAGGGCACTGATAGAGCCCTGCAGTGCATCAAATTTTCCATGTAGGGCATCAAATTGTGCCAATAGGACTCCCACTACGACTGCAGTGACGTCCTCTACCAGGGCTGTCGGCAGGGAAGCTAGAGATGCTGGGGAGGAATCCCCCATCTTGGCCGCCTGCAATCCCGCTTGGTCTTTCTCTTGCCGTATTGACTTGGTGGCCGCCGTCCATTTACTACTGCTGGTAAGTGAGGGAGGATGAAGTACATTGCCTCAGACCCCCTTTTTTTTCCAGTTTTTAGGCTGCTTGAATAGAGTTACAGGTTCGGCAGGAAGGGGCTCCTCGGAGAGCAAGCAATGCATATCTGCTCCGTCTCAGCACATCACATGTTTCCCAGAGGACTCTTATAGTCTCCCTTCTGCTTAGGATCCTGGGTTGGACTCCTGTAGTTTTGATGAAGACTCCATATTTGAAGAAGGCAAGCCTTCACCACCAGAAGGCAAAGAGGATTCCCTCATCATCTGTCTGTTCAGGAGAGCTGAGTTGGCAGCACTGATCGCTCAACTGTCTTCCTCCATGCAACTGGCTGCTGCTCCGGCTGCAGAGGTGAAGCCACAAGTGCATACTACTACTACTATTGAACATTTATATAGTGCTACAAGGCGTACACAGTGCTGTGCAGATACATATAAAAGACGGCCCCTGCTCATCAGAGCTTACAATCTAGTTAAAGCAGACAATAAACAGCTGAGGACAAGGATACAACTAGGGAAAGGTAAGGAGACACATAGGAGACTAAGCGGACCAGTATCCAAAAGCAAAAAGAGGTGAGCTTTTAGCATGGATTTGAAAAGGGGTAGAGATGAAGCCTGACATACAGACTCAGGTAGTTTGTTCCAGGCATAAGAAGCAGCAAGGTGAAAGGATCGGAGTCTTGAGATGGCAGTGGAAGAAAAGGGGACAGAGAGAAGTAATCCATCAAAAGAGTGGAATTCATGAGGAGGGGTATAGGGAGAGATGAGAGAGGAAAGTTAGTAAGGAGCAGAACATAAGAACATAAGATATGCCATACTGGGTCAGACCAAGGTCCATCAAGCCCAGTATCCTGTTTCCAACAGTGGCCAATCTAGGTCATACGTACCTAGCAGTTTCCCCAAGACACAGGTTCCACAATGCTTGTACTGGGTCAAGCATTGATATCCTGGGTCCCTTCTTAATAATGGTTTATGGACCTTTCCTCCAGGAACTTGTCCAAACCTTTTTTAAACCCAGCTACACTAACAGCCTTTACTACATCCTCTGGTAACAAATTTCCAGAGTTTGATTACACGTTGAGTGAAAAAATATTTTCTTTTATTAGTCTTAAATAGTTTACCCTGTAGCTTCATTGCATGTCCCCTAGTCTTTCTATATTCCGATAACGTAAACAATCGATCTACGTTTACCCGTTCCACTCCATTCATTAATTTATAGACTTCTATAATATCTCCCCTCAGCCGTCTCTTTTCCAGGTTAAAGAGCCCTAACCTTTTTAGCCTTTCTTCATAGGAGTATCCTTCCATCCCCTTTACCATTTTGGTGGCTCTTCTCTGAACCTTTTCTAATAGCGCTATATCCTTTTTAATATACGACGACCAGAATTGCACACAATATTCAAGGTGCAGTCTCATCATGGAACGATATAGAGGCATTATAATATCTTTTGCTTTATTTTCCATTCCTTTCTTTATGATACCTAGCATTCTATTTGCTCTCTTGGTCGCCGCTGCACACTGGGCCGAGGGTTTTAACATGTTATCCACAATGATGCCTAAATCTTTTTCCTGGGTGGTGGTTCCTAATGTGGAACCTTGCATCGTGTAACCATAGTTTGGGTTGTTCTACCCTAGGTGCATAACTTTGCACTTGTCCACATTAAATTTCATCTGCCATTTTGATTCCCAGTCTTCCAATTTATCAAGATCCTCTTGCAATTTTCCACAATCCTCTTGGGTTTTAACAACTTTAAATAGTTTTGTGTCATCTGCAAATTTGATAACCTCACTCATTATTCCCTTTTCCAGGTCATTTATGAATATGTCAAAAAGGAGCGGACCCAGCACCGATCCCTGGGGTACACCATTATTCACCTTTCTCCAGTGGGAAAATTGGCCATTTAGCCCTACCCTCTGCTTTCTATCTTTTAACCAGTTCCTGATCCACAATAGTACACTGCCTCCTATCCGATGACTCTTTAGTTTTGCCAAAAGTCTCTGATGAGGGACCTTGTCAAAGGCTTTCTGAAAGTCCAGATACACTATATCAACCGACTCACCTTTGTCCACCTGTTTATTCACACCTTCAAAAAAAACATAACAGATTAGTAAGACAAGATCTTCCTTGTCTAAAGCCATGTTGGCTGTCTCCCATTAGGCCATGACTATCTACATGTTGAGTAATTTTGTTTTTTATGATGGTTTCTACCATTTTTCCCGGTACTGACGTCAGGCTCACCGGTCTGTAGTTTCCCGGATCACCCCTGGAACTCTTTTTAAAAATTGGCGTTACATTGGCGATCCTCCAATCTTCAAGTATTAGAGATGATTTTAATGATAATTCACAGATTACTAATAGCAGGTCTGCAATCTCATATTTCAGTTCTTTCAACACCCTTGGATGTATACCATCCGGCCCAGGTGATTTGCTACTCTTCAGTTTATCTAATAGTTGTAATACATCTTCCTGATGTATCGATATTTCCTTCAATTCTTCCGCACCTTTAAATACCACTTCAGTCATAGGTAACATCCCTACATCTTCCTCAGTAAAGACTGAAGCAAAGAATTCATTCAGTCTCTCCGCTATCACTTTGTCGCCTCTTAGTGCCCCTTTAACCCCTCTATCATCTAATGGACCAACTGACTCTCTCACAAGTTTTTTGCTATGAATGTACTTGAAAAAGTCTTTATTTCACGTTTTTGCTTCCGTAGCAAGTTACTTCTAAAATTCTCCCTTTGCCTGCCTTATCAATGCCTTGCATTTGATTTGCCAGTGCTTGTGCTGTTTCCAGGTTTCGTCGTTTGGCTCTTTTTTCCATTTCCTGAAAGATGCTTTTTTGGCAACAGCCTCTCTGACCTCACCTTTAAACCATGCTGGCAGTTTTTTGGACTTCCTTCCACTTTTCTTAAAGCGTGGAATACAGCAGAATGAATGCATTTATAGGTCAGAAAAAGTTTGAACTAGATACGAAAATGGAAGGGAAGCCAATGAAGTGACTTGATCTGATTTTGTAGGGAATTGGAGTGTTATCTTGTGGACTCTGTCATGGAAGTAGTCAGCCAGGACTTGGGCAGAAAGGGGAGAAGGAGTTGGTGGCGGAGGCACCTTGAGGAGAGAGTTGAGAGTTGAAAAGAGACAGCGAGGCAAGAGGGTTAGTCAGATGGACATAGTAGTTTTGCTTGGAGAGTGCTAAGACTGACTGAAAAAAGGCAAGCATTAATTTAAAGTGAAGAAAGTTAGCAAAGGTGCGGGATTGGAGCCAAAAGTGCTCATCTGAGCGACACAAGAACGAAGATAACTGGTAGTTGAAGATAGGCAGGGCTGAGGTATAGTGCGTCTCACAGGACGTGGCATGGGTTTAGCAAGAGCATCTAGAGCACAGGAGAGTGCAGAGTTATAGGACACAACAGCCTTATCAACAGACTTAGATGACATAGCGGAGGAAAGAGGAGGTGAGACAGTAGTGGAGAGAGCCAATTGGTCGATAGCATAAAGATTTCTAAAAAGGTTGGAAGAAACTGGGTGAGATTGATGCTGAGAGTGATGAAGAGTGAAGTTGAGGAGAGTGATGGTCAGATAAGGGAAGAACTGAGGTACAGAAATTAGAAGATGAACAATTAGAGAAGAAAACAAGGTCAAGGCAGTGACCATGTTGGTGAGTGGGTGCGATACAGCAAAGTTGAAGGTTGAATGAGGAGGTAAGGGAAAGGAGCTTTAAAGCATAAGGGTCAGAGGGGTTATCAACGTGAATGTTAAAATCACTGAGAATAAGGGAGGAGGAAGATTAATCGAGAAAGAAGGAAAACTGGAGGGAGGGGGAGCTGCTGATGTCACTGTCAAGTATGACCGCTTCAGCTCGAGTTCCAGCTGGTCATGTGAGAAAAATCGCTTCTACCCCTGACAAGCTTGGGGTGTTTAAGGCAGCTAGGATTGTAACGAGAAAGAAAATTGAGCTCAAGGAGTTTGCATATGCAGGCATGACAGCACCACAATACAAGCCATCAGAAAAAGCCGCAGTGGGAGGGCTGTGACCTGGAGCTGGAGAGCAGCACAGCCCCAGAGATGAGCAGCAGGTGGAACAAGTAAGCATCTTTATCGAGCAGGAGGACCGATCAGAGAGCGAAGGGGTGTTTCAGGCCAAGACGCGGGCCTGGTTCTGGGAAATTAAAGCTGATCTTTCCCAGATTTGAGAGGAGGTCCTTGGACATACTGCCAAGCTGAGGCACCATGTTGGCAAGTTGAGATGATGAGTGGAGGAGGTGGAAGAGAGGCTCAATGAACAGGCTGAACACGTGCAAGCTGTAAGTCAGAGCATTCAGTGATTGGAGTCCTGGAAGGAGGAACTGGAGGAGAAGGTCAAGGACCTTGAAAACAACTACATATTGTCTGAAGCTCGCATTGCTGGGAGAAATCAAATTTGCTTTCACCACAAGCATACAGAGTTACAATTGCACATTAACATTCTTCCAAAAGAATTTCACAGAGTGCAAATCTGCCTATCCCCTGAGGAAGGCGTTTGCCGAAATGCGTTGGGGATCATTTAATAAAGGCACCTGTGACCTCCGCACCCTTCTCGCTTTTTGTGTCTGGTTCTCCTTTGTGAGGCCTAAGGCTCTTTTTTGTGTTTCCCTCATATACCAGGATAGACATGGTCTGGGTGGGTAAGGAGATAGCAGGACAACTGAAGCGGGCCAAAATGAATGCCATTACGTGATTTATCTTTATCTTATCTTTTTATCTTTATTCGCATTATTTGATAAACCGGCCAAGCCGAGGCGTCAGGGCGGTGTACAGTACAAACAAGGTAAGGCTACTGAAAAATAAAGTCGGAAATGAACGCCAATAATGATAGGACAGAGAGGGACAGAAAAAAGAGAGAAGACAGAGAGGTAGAGAGCAGGGAGGGAGGCTGGGGGAAGGACAGGTGAAGGGCATCCGGGAGGACATTAAGGGGAATGGAGGGCACGGCTGGGGGGCAAGGCACCATCGGCAGGAGGGGGGAGGTCGAAGGCCTGACAGAAGAGATGAGATTTGAGGAGCGCTTTAAAGCGAGGGTGAGACAATTCAGTACGGAGAGAAAGCGGGAGAGAATTCCATAAAGCAGGACCTAAGAAAAAGAATGCAGAGTGTCGGGTGAGTTCCAAATGGGCCTGAGAAGGGGAGGGGAGAAAGAGGCGATTACCATGAGCTGAACGAAGAAGACGCAGATAGGGTTGAAGGTGGATTGTGTCAGCCAAATATCGAGGGGTGCCGGTAAGAAGAGCCTTATGCATGATGATGAGTAGCTTGAAGATATATCTGAACTTCACTGGGAGCCAGTGGAGTGTGAAAAGGCAAGGGGTAACGTGAGAGCGAATGGGTGAGCAGGTGGCAAGGCGGGCTGCAGCGTTTTTAACTAGTTGGAGGCGGCGGATCTGGAAGGCGGGGAGACCTGCGTAGATAGCACGCTCCAGTTTAAATTCATATGTCCATACAGGACAAGCCTAGGGGACGCCAATTCTGGAAGCTAAATGAATCGTTTCTGGAGGACAAGTGCATGCAGGCTAAGGTTGATAGGCTTCTCGTGGAATTTTTGATCTCACTGACAATGGCGAGGTAGGATGGGGGACAGTGTGGGATAGTTTTAAGGCTGCGCTTTGGGGTGTCCTGGTCAAGTGGGGGGCCTGACTCAAACGTGAAAAGGAGGCCTGGCTAGTGACACTATGATCAGAACTACAGCGCTTGGCGCAGCGCAGCATGGCTAGGCAAGGGTGTGTGGTCGGAGCTAGAGTATTGGAGTTGCGAGCTTGCATTAATGCAGTGGAAACGGAAGAAATTAGGTACTGTTTGTGGCTCTTGTGGCAGGAGTCCTTCGAGGGTAGCAATAAAATGGGGGAGTATCTGGCACATCAAATGCAGCGGAACCGTCTCCACTGTCAGATTTTAGCGGTGATGGGCTTAAAAGGAATGGTTTCCCAGGAAGGGGAGGGGATGCAGAGAGCGTTGGCAGCGTTCTTCCAGAAATTGTATACAGTCTTTCCAGCAGCACTGGGGAAGAACATGACCTGTTAGCTTGACTCCGTTCCTCTGAATAAATCAGAGCCGGAGGTAATGTCGGAGCTGGAGAGAGAAATAAGCCCGGGGGTATTCTGGGGGGTGATAAAACAGCTTAAACTGGATAAAGCCCCCAGCTTGGATGGGCTCACCACCTGCTTTTACAGGTAGCACGGGGAGCACCTTCTGGCCTCGTTGCGGCACCTGTTCAATCTACTGAGGGAAGGGGCCCAAATGGCTGACACGATGGGTTGGGCGGGCATTTCTTTAATTCCCAAGAAGGTGAAGGACACCCTATCATGCGCTTTGTACTGCCCAATTTCCCTGCTTAATGTAGATTTTAATCTGCTGGTGAAGATGTTGGTGTGGGACCATTTGCTTGGCTCTGGTTGCCCTTTCGTGCCCTGGTCTAGATATTTTCAGACAATGCCACAGCTGTGCATATGTCAGTGATCAAGAGTGACAGAGTGGCCCTGGAACTGACCCTCTTGTTTCATTGAGCACTGAGGAATTTCCTGGCCCTCTCAGCACAACATATTGCGTGAGTGGATGATGTGGAAGCGGTCGCTCTGTCACCACTTCCTTGACCTGGGGAGTAGGAATTGAGCCAGATGGCATTCCAAAAGATTCTGGACTGATAGGGTCAACCCAAGATGGATATGATGTCCACCCAGACCAATGCCAAGGTGTGAAGATTCTTCAGTTATTGCAGGGAGATGGGCTCCAAGGTCGTGATCACCCTGGTCCAGCCTTGGCCAAGGAAGCAGCTGCTGTATGTTTCCTCCGTGATCTCTCATAGGGCACATGCTTTGCTACACAAAACACCATCTGGGCCTATTAGTTCTAGTGACACCAGACTGGCCTTGGAAGCCTTCGTTTGTGGATTTGATGCGGCTCCTGTGAGGGCCACCCTTGTGCCTCCACCAGCCTGGGAGCTCTGGAGGCGAAGCTGGTCCTACTGAATGTTCTGGCTCCCTTCTCGCTTATGGCCTGGCTCTTGAGAGGTGACATTTAGCGCGTAAGGGCTGTTCTTCTGTCATGGTTTCAATGCTTCTGAAAGTGAAGAAAGGCTCTGATTAGATTGTAAGCTTTACGAGCAGGAAATGTCTTCTTTATATCTTTGTACAGCGCTGCGTACTCCTTATAGCACTATATAAATGATTAATAGTAGTAGTAGTAGTATTTGCCTCGACCATGTGCATGTTTGGTGCCCATTTAAGCACTGGTGTCACAATCATCACATCAGCTTTAGCACAGAGGGCTTGCCCTTCTTGCTTGTCTTCCTTCAGGATGACTTTGAGAAGGGCCTCTCATTGAGCTCCTTAAGGGTTCAGATGGTGGCCTTGTAATGGAATATTGTGTTCAGTTTTGGAGACCATATCGCACAGATATAAAAAGACTGGAAATGGTTCAGAGAAAGATGACCAAAATGATTTGGAGCCTGCGCCATAAGACGTATGAGAAGAGACTTGAACACCTAAATTTGTATACGCTAGAGGAGAGGAGGGACAGGGGAGATATGATTCAGACCTTTAAATACTTAGACTATTAATGAACAAACAGACCTTTTTCAAAGACGGGGAAGCTGTAAAACTATGAGAAGGGCATAACATGAAGCTGCAAGAGGGTAAACTGAAAGGCAATGTCAGGAAATACTTTTTCACTGAAAGGGTGGTGGATGCTTGGAATGCCCTCCCGATGGAAGTGGTGGAGGCAAATACAGTGACAGAATTCAAAAGGACATGGGACAGACACAGTGGATCCCTTTATAGCAACAGGATAAGATCAAAATAAACATAACTATCTCTTATAGTTGAACAAATATGGCTGACTTGCACGGAGCATAACATAAGATATGCCATACTAGGTCAGACCAAGGTCCATCAAGCCCAGTATCCTGTTTCCAACAGTGGCCAATCTAGGTCATACGTAGCTAGCAGTTTCCCCAAAAGACACAGATTCTGCAATGCTTGACTGGGTCAAGCATTAATATCCTGGGTCCCTTCTTAGTAATGGTTTATGGACCTTTCCTCCAGGAAATTGTCCAAACCTTTTTAAACCCAGCTACACTAACAGCCTTTACTACATCCTCTGGTAACAAATTCCAGAGTTTGATTACACGTTGAGTGAAAAAATATTTTCTCTTATTAGTCTTAAATAATTTACCCTGTAGCTTCACTGCATGTCCCCTAGTCTTTCTATATTCTGATAACGTAAACAATCGATCTATGTTTACCCGTTCTACTCCGTTCATTAATTTAAAGACACAGGTTCCACAATGCTTGCATTGGGTCAAGCATTGATATCCTGTGTCCCTAATTAGATGGAGGAGTGGCTCAGTGGTTGGGACAAGTTACCTCAGGCCGGAGGGGCGGGGGTTCAATTCCCACATGGGGACAAGCAACCTCAAGCTGGAGGGACTGGGGTCTCTAGTCCCATGGCCACTTAACCCTCCATTGCCTCAGGTACACTTAGATTGTGAGCCCTTCGGGGACAAGGGAATAAAAAGTACCTGTTAGTATATATGTAAACCGCACTGATTCTAAAGAGCGCGGTATAAAATAAATAAATAAAATAAACAAATAATGGTTTATGGAACTTGTCCAAACTTTTTTTAAACCCAGCTACATTAACAGCCTTTACTGCATCCTCCGGTAACAAATTCCAGAGTTTGATTACACATTGAGTGAAAAAATATTTTCTCTTATTAGTCTTAATTTACCCTGTAGCTTCACTGCATGTTGCCTAGTCTTTGTATATTCTGATAACGTAAACAATCGATCTATGTTTACCCGTTCCACTCCATTCATTAATTTATAGACTTCTATCATATCTCCCCTCAGCTGTCACTTTTCCAGGTTAAAGAGCCCTAACCTTTTTAGCCTTTAGGGGTATCCTTCCATATCAACCGACTCACCTTTGTCTACCTGTTTATTCACACCTTCAAAAAAACCAACAGATTAGTTAGAAAAGATCTTCCTCGTCTAAAGCCATGTTGGCTGTCTCCCATTAAGCCATGACTATCTACATGTTCAGCAATTTTGTTCTTTATGATGGTTTCTACCATTTTTCCCAGTACTGACGTCAGGCTCACCAGTCTTTAGTTTCCCGGATCACCCCGGAACCCTTTTTAAATATTAGCGCTACGTTCACCATCCTCCAATCTTCAGGTATTACAGATGATTTTAATGATAGTTCACAGATTACTAATAGCAGGTCTGCAATCTCATATTTCAGTTCTTTCAACACCCTTGGATGTATACCATCCGGCCTAGGTGATTTGCTACTCTTCAATTTATCTAATAGTTGTAATACATCTTCCCGATGTATCAATATTTCCTTCAATTCTTCTGCATCTTTAAATACCACTTCAGTCATGGGTAATATCCCTACATCTTCCTCAGTAAAAACCGAAGCAAAGAATTCAATCAAGTCTCTCCGCTATCGCCTTGTTGCCTCTTAGTGCCCCTTTAACCCCTCTATCTAATGGACCAACTGACTCTCTCACGTTTTTTTTGCTACGAATGTACTTGAAAAATTCTTTATTACGCATTTTTGCTTCCGCAGCAAGCTTCTTCTCAAATTCTCCCTTTGCCTGCCTTATCAATGCCTTGCATTTAACTTGCCAGTGCTTGTGCTGTTTCCAGTTTTCGTCGTTTGGCTCTTTTTTCAATTTCCTGAAAGATGCTTTTTTGGCAACAACAGCCTCTCTGACCTCACCTTTAAACCATGCTGGCAGTTTTTTGGACTTCCTTCCACTTTTCTTAAAGCGTGGAATACAGCTGGTCTGGGCTTCCAAGATAGTATTTTTCAACAACACCCAAGCTTGATGTAAGTCTTTAACCTTTGCAACTGCTCCTTTTAGTTTTTTCTTAACTATACTTGTTCTCTGTAAACACAGAACAGCTTGTTGTTCTGGTGAATTTATGTTTCATGTAAACCGCACTGATGCCGAATAGCGCGGTATAAAAGAGATTGTAATAAATAAATAATAATAAATAAATAAATATTTTCCTCATTTTATCATAGTCTCCCTTTCGAAAGTTAAAAGGTAGTACTGTGGATTTCCTTATCATCCCTCTTCCACTAATGAAATCATATGCGATCATGCTGTGATCACTATTATTTATTTATTTAACAATTCTTATATACCGCGCTATTTCTCATCAGTGCGGTTTACATCGAAACAATAAAAACTTGGAGATACAAATAGTCCTAGGTTTACATAAAACATGGATTAACTGGGGAAACTATATACATTTGAGATTTAGATACAGGTAGTTAACAGGTTGGGCTCGTAAGAAGGTTTTGCTGTCAAGTTTGCTTACAGCGTGTTTTTACTCTGCTGGTAAAGAAAAGTTAGAGAGCTGTAATATTGTATGGGGTAGAATTAGATTGTAGTTTTATTGTGAATGTAGTTTCAATTGCCATATATGAGTGAGTGTGTGGGTGGGGGGGGGATCACCAGGCTGTGTAAAGTGCATGAGGAACAGGTGATGTTTGATGGCTTTTCTAAACTGCGTGAGGTCTTTGATTGCTCTTATGTTGCACCAGATCTGGTGTTCCACTAAGGACTAGGTCCAATATGGCTTCCCCTCTGGTCGGTTCATGAACTAGCTGCTCCAAAAAGCAGTCATTTATTTCATCTAGGAACTTTATCTCCCTAGCATGTCCTGCCGTGACACTGACCCAGTCGATACTGGGGTAATTGAAATCACCCATTATTATTACTGTGCTGTAACGTTTGTTAGCTTCCTTGATTTCTTTGAGCATTTCATCATCCATTTGTTCATTCTGGCCAGGCGGTCGATAGTACACCCCCACTGCCATTGCCTTCCCCTTTCTACATGGAATTTCAATCCATAGAGATTCTACAGCAAATTTTGTTTCCTGCAAAACTTTAATCCTTTCAGACTCAATGCCCTCTCTAACATAGAGCACAATCCCTCCACCAATTTGATCATCTCTACACCACTAAACAAAGGCATGGGGAAGGGTGACCTGCACGGATCGGCAGGTGCACCTACTTTTTCCACCTTGCTGGGCAGATTAGATGGACCATACTGGTCTTTATCTGCCATCATATACTATGTTAATGATTTTGGTGGCAAATGGTGGGGTGCGCCATGGCCTCATGCCCAGATATGACCTGTTTCCTTTAGGGAGAAGGGTGTTTGCATCCTCCCCAATGGCCAGTTGTTCCATTGTGTCAGCCAAGAGCCTTTGGGCCTCGACGTCAGAGATTTGAGTCTTTCAGGCGGGCTATGCCAAAGAAATTTTTCCTAGAAGCAGCGGGCTTTGTCATGCAGATTCCTTCTATCTGTCGTTTTTGGAGGAGGCCGTGTACATCCAACCTTTTGCTTCCTTCTTGCCTAAAGTGGTGTCATCTTTTCATATCCATCAGTTAGTCTGTTTACCTTCATTTCTCCAGGAAGAAGCAGGAAGTCAGTCCTCACAAATGGGTGACATCAGCACCAACAGAGTGCGCGTAGATTCCCCAGCTTTCAAAGAAAGCCTTTGGGAGTTAGACCACGCTTGCGCAGTCACCTTCCCAGTCAAGGGTACCATCTTACCTCAGTCTTCTTTTTTCTGCGGAGCCCTGTCTGTTGTCCCCGGTAAAAGTCAGTTTTCCTCTTTATCCTTAGCGGGGGTTTTTCTCTTTTTTGCCAGTCTGTTCCCGATCATCTTCTCGCCACCCAAGTCCACCTGCGCCTTGGTGTTGCATTTTTCTCGGGTCCTTTTTTCTTTTTGTGGGGTACAGATATTCTCCTTGCACCCTCCCTGACTGAGATGTGTGAGTTTATTTATTTTTTTTAATAAGTTTTTTATTTCTTCATCAATTCACTCAAAGCAGTTTACATTGTAACTTAAACTTGGTAAAATACATTAAACAGGGACATTGATAACTTGTTTTTTTCTGAGGCAGTGGAGGGCTAAGTGACTTGCCCAAGGCCACAGTGAGTGCTAGTGGGAATCAAACCCTAGTCTCTTGGTTCTCAAGCCAGTACTCTAACCATTAGGCTACTCCTCCACTCCATTTTGATCTTGCGGGTGCTGTTTTCCCTGCTATGTCTTTGGCCAGTAGTTTAAAGAAATGTGGCAAATGCCCCCATACCATGTGCATCACGAACCACCACAGTTGCTGCATCCAGTGCCTCGGTGCGGACCACGATTACTTTTCTTTCCCACTCTGTTTGTAGATGTCAACCAAGAGCTGGAAGAATCGTGAGCAGCAGAGGAAGGAGCTGTTTGGTTTGAAGGCATCGGCCTTGGGGCCGACCTCGAGCATGGAGTTGCTGCCCTCAGGGACTGCATCCAATGACTCAGTGTCATGCAGGCGTCCTCGATCCGAGCCCCAAGGTCGCGGAGCCTCAGACCGGGGATTGTCCTCCGAGGACCTCCCCCATGGGCTCAAGACATCATCCAAGTCGAAGTCCGATCCTGGAGCCGGAGGTAAGTCCTCGGGTACCTGGGCTCAGAGCCCTTGACCTGATGCCAAGGGCGATAGCCGGGAGCAGCCCTCAAAGCTGTCTTTGTGGGAGGAGACCCCCACCACATCAGGGGATCAGGCTTGGTCCCCCAGCACGATCAACAACTGTGACTCCCACTGAGGGACCCGGTCCTGGGGTTGCTGTGGAGCCTACTGACATTGAGGCCAGGATGGTGGCCCTGGAATGCAGCCTGGATGCCTTCATCGCGCAGTGGGGCCTCACACCCATAGCCTCTGGGTCATCGACGCCGACCACGGCACCCTCCACTGCGAGGACTTCCCTGAAGGATGTCCAACCTGGGCTGGAGCATTTCGCCCAATTAGAGCAGAGTCAGTCCGCCTCCCACTTGAAGCGTGACTCGCCCCTGAGCACCTCGTTCCCCTCCAGTGCCAGTGGCTCATCGACTCGATGACCACCCAGGACTCGACGTCTCTTCCGGCGCCAAGTTGGGTTGGGAGACTGACGACGAGTTGCTCTTAAGAACATAAGAACATAAGATATGCCATACTGGGTCAGACCAAGGTCCATCAAGCCCAGTATCCTTTTTCCAACAGTGGCCAATCTAGGTCATACGTACCTAGCAGTTTCCCCAAAAGACACAGGTTCCACAGTGCTTGTTCTGGGTCAAGCATTGATATTCTGGGTCCCTTCTTAATAATGGTTTATGGACCTTTCCTCCAGGAACTTGTCCAAACCTTTTTTAAACTCAGCTACACTAACCGCTTGACACCATGCTACATAGGGATTTGCACTCGGAGCCATCTCCTCTGTAGGAGCGCCGGAGGTCCGTGCCCGAGGAGCTCATATTCCTTGACTTTGTCTGCGGGATGTTGAAGGCCCTGTGCTTCATAGCAGAGCTGGAGGTCGAGCCTCACGCCGAGGACTTAGAGATCCTCCAGTATGAGGCCCCTCCGAAGAAGGTACTGACTGTGCTGATTCCCCTCATCCTGGAGTGCTTGCTGTTCAGGATGTGAAAGAGCCTGGTGATAGTGCCCATAGTGAGCTGGCAACTCAATTCCCAGTATCGAGTTGGCAAGAGCCCCGTGTTTCAGAAAACACAGCTGCCTCACAACTCCATGATGGTGGAGTCGGCCATGCATCAGATAAAATGTCAGAAGACGCATTCCTTGGTGCCTCCTGGTAGGGAGACCCACACTATGGTTTGGCAAAAGGTGCTACCAAGGCTGGATGCTCGCTGCTCGCATCCAGACTTACCAGTTGTATATAGGCATGTACCTGATGAATCTGGTAAAAGAGCTCACCAGGTTCTTGGCTGGGCTGGCAGGGGAATCCCTCGAGTGCTTCTTGACCCTCATTTCCTCGGTCAAGAAATGCTCCAAATTTCAAACTCGAGTGGCCTTCGACAGCTTAGAGTATGTGGCCCATGTGCCTGTGGTGGGCATTAGTGCTCACTGCCTGGCTTGGCTGCAATCCTCTGACTTGGAGCAGTGGGTACAGGACAAACTGGCCTAATTCCCCTGCCGAGAAGAGAACCTATTTGGCAAACCCATGACCGACAAGGTGGCTGAGCTGGAGTCAGAATTCTTGACCAGGACTAGGCTGTCCCTGAAGACGGCTGACTCTTCCTGTTGGAATGCGTCGGGGAAAAAGACCTAACACCCAAAGGGGAAAAAGGTTTATGGGAAATATCCCCCATTTCTGGTCTATCAGGCTTCCCAACAGGGGCAGCAGGCCAAAGGCCAGGGGCATGGCCCCCATAATCAGAAAACCTCCAAGCCCCAAACAGTGCCCAAGCCACAGTCTGGGGGAGGGGGGATTTTATCTTTATCTTTATTTGTCACATTTGATATACCGCCCCTTACCAGGGTATTAGGACGGTGTACAATACAAAATATCATGGCTGCAGAAAAGAAAGGTAGAAAGGAACGCCATTGAGTGGATAGGAAAGCAGTTAAGAGAATAGAAAGAAAAGAGCAGCAAAAGCGATAAACAGCATAATAAACAATAGGCAATGCAACAACAGACGAGCAACATAACAGACAATGGACAGCATAACAGACGACAGGCAACATAACAAACGACGAATGACACCCTGGGCATTGCCTATCTTCCCCCAGAAGGCCAGGGCCCAAGGCACACGGGAGGACATCTAGTCTACTTCGTCCATCTCTGGCCAGGCATTACCACCGATGCCTGGGTATTGCAGGTAGTATGAGAGGGCTACCTTCTGCACTTCAACCAGATGCCCCCTCCCTTCTTTCCAGGGGAGCTTCCCATTTATTTATTTAGCTCTTCTACACCGCCCCTTCCAGAGATCATGGGCAGTTTGCAGTTAACAAAAAACATAGTACATGGAACTATAATTGAACTATATACATAGATACATGTTACATATATTGAGTAGTTAAACTGCTACATGAGTTCGGTAAACTCCCATGACGTCCTTGCACAGGATCGGGCAGTGGAGCCAGTATCTCAGCCCCTCTGGGGCAATGGGTTCTACTCCTGGTACTTCCTCATTCCAAAAAAATCAGGTGGCTATCAGTCCATCCTGGATCTGCAGGACCTTAACTGCTTTCTGGTCAAGGAGATGTTCAAGATGCTATCCCTTCGAACATTGCTTCTCCAGGACCAAGCAGGAAGTCAGTCCTCACATATGGGTGTCATCGGCGCCGATGAAGCCCCAGCGGAGCATTTCCCCAGCTTTCTATGAAAGCCTTTGGGAATGCAGGCACGCATGCGCGGTTCCCTTCCCGCCTAAAGGTGCCATCTTACCTCTGTCTCTTTTTTTCCGAGAAGCCCACCGGACGTGTGTCCTGTCCTCCCGGTTAAAAGTAGATTTTTTTCGGCGATTATCGCTATTTTTTCTCCCGCCGGGTTCGGTACACCGGTATCGAGTCCGATTCTTCTTTTTCGGTTTTTGCCCTTCGTGGCTGGCGTTCGCGCCCTTTTTTCCATTTTTCCCTGGAAGGTCGGTCCTTTGACCTCGCGGGGACTCTTTTTTTTCCCCGATGGCTTCCACTGGTTTTAAAAAGTGTGATCGGTGTAAGAAATTAATGTCTCTCACCGACACACACGACTGCTGCCTTCGGTGCCTCGGCCCTGATCACGACCCTAAGTCGTGCGGGCCATGTGGGAAGATGTCTTCCAAGGCACTCGGAAGTCACCAGCAGCAGAAAGAAAGGCTTTTCTCGGACTCAGCCTCCGGTCGGGCCCGGACCTCGTCTGAGGCCTCGACATCTCGGGATTCCGATCCCGAGCGCCGTCGAAGATCCTCGGACAGGGGGTCCCCCGACCGGGAACGGAAGAGGAAGAAGCGGCTCGCGAGGGCGTCGTCGTCGGAGGTCCCTGGCTCCTTGAGGGCCAGGTCTAAGACCCCCGACCGTCGCCCCGGGCCCGTGGAACCAGAGAAGCCTGCCAAAGTTCCTCGCGTGGAGCCGGAGTCTGCTGGATGCGTAAGCCCCGTAGTCCTCGAGGACTCTCCTCCCAGAGAGCCGCCGCCGGGGCCCGAGTCGGTGGCTGCTGCGTCTCCCGAGCTGAGTCTCAGGATGACAGCCTTGGAGAGAAGACTGTCTGCCTTCATGGAGCAGCAGCGGGCACTGATGGCCAGCCTGTCTGGCGCATCTGCCCCGACCACCGGGACATCGACTTCGAAGTCGACCCCGGAGACCGAGCCGATACTCGAGTCCATCATGGCGTCGGGGCAGGTGCTCCAGGGCCCCGCGGGGTCGGACCCTGACTCCTCCTCAGACGAGTCCGCCTGGGAGATGGAGGACGAGAAGTCTCCCGATACGTTCAAGACTAGGTGCGTCCCGTCGGACTCACCGCAGTCTGAGCCCCGGAGTAGATCCCCTCCGGAGGATTCTCGGTTCTCGGAGTTCGTCCGGGATATGGCTACTGCCTTGGCTATTCCGGCGGACCCCGAGGAAGAGCCTCGAGCTGAAGAGCTCGAGGCGCTGCAGTATGACTCTCCTCCGAAGGAGGCCTTTACTGTCCCGGTTCTTCCGATGCTGGAACGGCTCCTCTTCCATATGTGGGAGGCATCGGCCTCGGGGCCGGTTCTGAGCAAGCGAGTCGACTCGATCTATCGACTCAGAAAGAGCCCTGGTTTTCAGAAGGCACAGCTACCACACCATTCTATGGTTGTGGAATCGGCCATGCATCGTCTGAAGAGCCAGAAGATGCACTCCGCGGTGCCCCCTGGCAGGGAGGCCCGAAACCTTGATGGCGTCAGTAGAAAGTGCTTCCAGGGCTCGATGCTTGCTTGCCGTGTCCAGTCGTACCAGCTGTACATGGGCATGTACTTGCGGGACCTGGCCAAGGAGTTGGCTGGGTTCTCTGCTGGTCTCTCCGGGGAACCCTTGCAGGGATTTAAGTCCTTGTCCTCGATGGCTTCGAGGCTTCGGCCCGAGTTGCGGCAGCTGGCATTGCGGCTCGACGCCAGGCATGGCTGCAGTCATCGGACCTCGAGCCATGGGTTCAGGACAAGTTGGTCGATGTCCCTTGCCGAGGTGAAAACCTTTTTGGCAAGCCCATGACCGAGAAGGCCGCTCAGCTCGAAACAGAGCACCTTACATGGACAAGGCTGTCTAGGAAGACCTCTGCCCCTTCTCATAAAAAGAAAGGCTCGGGTAAAAAGCCCTTTTACCCGAGGAAGGGCACTGCCTACAAACAGTACCCTCAATATCAGGCTGCCCAAGCTGCACCCCAGGGTCAGCAAGCCAAGGGGCAGGGTAATGGGCCCCGTAGGCAGAGGACCCCCAAGCCTCCGGCCCCTGCTCCCACTCAGCAGGGTGGGGGTTTTTGACTCCTTGAGCGTAGCCTCTCCATCCCTGCTCTCCCAACCCTGCACAGGAGGTCGCCTAGCCCTCTTTGCCCACCAGTGGCCCCTTATCACAGGGGACAGTTGGGTGTTGGACATAGTCCACAGGGGCTATGCACTGCATTTTCACCAACTGCCTCCTCCTTACTTTCCAGGGGAGCCTCCAAGGCCTCCCCTGCACACAGACCTTCTCCTTCAGGAACTTCAAGGTCTGTTGGTGGACAGGGCGGTGGAGCCTGTGCCTCCCCACTTGCAAGGTCGCGGATTCTACTCCAGGTATTTCCTGGTACCCAAGAGAACTGGTGGCCTTCGACCCATTCTGGACCTCAGGAACCTCAACAAGTTCCTAGAGAAAGAAAAGTTCAAGATGCTTACTCTTGGAACACTTCTGCCCTATCTCCAGCAGGGAGATTGGCTATGCTCCTTAGATCTAAAGGATGCTTACACTCACATCCTCATTCATCCAGACCACAGAAAGTACCTCAGGTTCATTGTGGGAGGAAACCATTATCAGTACAGAGTGCTGCCTTTCGGCCTCACCTCCGCTCCAAGGGTCTTTACCAAATGCCTGGCGGTGGTGGCGGCCTACCTGAGAAATCAGGGAATCTTTGTCTTCCCCTATCCGGACGACTGGCTCATCAGAGGTCAGACGTGCCAGAAGGCCAGACAGGCCACCCTCAGGACTATTGCTCTTCTTCAAGGCCTGGGGTTTGTCATAAACTTCACAAAGTCCACTTTGCTCCCCTCCCAGAACTTGGAGTTCATAGGAGCAAGGCTGGACTCTATGCTGGCAAAGGCTTTCTTGCCAGAAGACAGGGCACAAAGGTTGGTGGCCTTGGCAAATCAGTTTCTCAGCAGGACAATGGTCTCCGCCAGACTCTTCCTAAGGCTGCTTGGCCACATGGCTTCGACAGTGCATGTGACCCCCAATGCCAGGCTCCATATGAGGCCTGCACAGTAGTGCCTTCGGACTCAGTGTTCACAGGCCACAGGCAGCCTCAGAGACAGGATAAGGGTGTCCAGACAATTTCTGAACTCCCTCAACTAGTGGCTGCACCCACCCAATCTACTAAAGGGGGTGCCTTTTCAGATTCCTGGGTACACGGTGGTACTGACCACAGACGCCTCCCTGCAGGGCTGGGGAGCTCATTAAGAGAGAATTAAGAAAACTAGAACGCCATTGGAGACGTTCCAAATCGCCCACCTCACAGAACTCTTATTCGACACAGCAAATTAAATACAACAATCTTATCAACGAAGCAAAACGAGAATATCACACTAACACAATCATGAGATCTTTCAACAAACCCAGAGAACTATTCGAAATAGTAAAAAAACTTACCAATGAACCCAGCCCTGACATAGACATACAAGTCAACCCTCAAATATATGCAAATTTTCTTCAGAAGAAAATAGGCCTTACACCGCCTCTAAAACTCACAGAAACCATTATTCTCACCATACCCGTCATAAGTTGGGACAGGTTCCACACCCCTTCAACCAAGCAAATTTCAGACATCATCTCTTCTCTCAACACAAGTACCGCACCTACCGATCCTTGCCCAGTTCCATGGATCAAAGCTACCAAGCAAAACTTCCTCAATTTCTTACACAACCTTGTTTCCAACTCCCTAACTCAAGGAATAATGACAGAACAACTAAAATTAGCCACAATAAGGCCTATCCCCAAGAAAACTAACTTAGAGAAGAGCAATCCAGCAGCATACAGGCCAATCTCCAGCATACCTCTCCTAGCTAAGATCATCGAAAAAGCAGTCCAACTACAGCTCCAGGACCACATTGACGTACATGCCCCGCTTGACGTTCATCAGCATGGCTTCCGCCCTAACCATGGAGTTGAAACCTTACTGCTCTATCTGTTCAATGACATCATCCACTCCTTAGACAATTACAATCAAGGAACATTATTGATTTTTATAGACATATCAGCGGCCTTCGACACAGTGGACCACAGTATCCTACTAACTAGACTCCAGAGTATTGGCATTAACGGCACTGTCCTAAGATGGTTTAAATCTTACCTAACTGATAGACAGTTTAAGGTAAAAATTAATAACACCACCTCTCTACCCACTAAGATTAAACAAGGTGTTCCCCAAGGTTCTGCGCTTTCATCTCTTCTTTTTAACATATTTATCCAGCCAATCTGCAACATCATGATTGCCCATCAAATAGATTATACTATTTATGCTGATGACATAATGATTTACACGACAGTCAACCTTAACAGCCCCGATTATAACAAGATTATGAACTGCCTCGACAACATGTCTGCCTGGCTGACGCTCAACAACCTGGCCATGAACCATAACAAGACAGAGGCTCTCATCATTACTCGAAACACTGACTTCAGCCCCCCGCCTTTTATTAAATTTAAAAATACAACAATACCTTTAAAGGACGAAGTAAGATACCTCGGAGTAACCCTTGACAATTGACTCAACCTTCAATCTCACATCAGAAAAACTGTTAGAAGCGCTTACTATAGAATGAAAATAATTAGACGCCTGAAGCCTCTTCTCTCTCAAGAACATTTCCGCTCAGTCTGTCAGGCTCTAATAACTCCAATTCTTGACTTCTGCAACCCTATTTACAACGGAATCCCGAAACACTCACTAAAGCCACTTCAGATGGCTCAGAACACAGCTGCCAGAATAATCGCCGGCTCTTCAACTCAAGCCCACATCACCCCAATCCTTAAAGAACTCCACTGGCTCCCAATAAGCCTCCGTATTAGATACAAGTTGGTCATCAATATATTCAAAATCAGACATAAGACTTCAGCAATCAGTCTCCAAGCCCTCTTATTCTCTAACACCAGCAAAAGACCTAGAAGGAAAGCCACAACTGACACCCTCAGCACCCCAAGTAGCTACTCTAAAGTCTGTAAATTCACCTCACAAAGAGCTCTTTCCTTATCGGCCCCTCTAATATGGAACTCTCTCCCCCCCCGACCTACGATCAATTGAGGAACTGAAGGAATTCCGAAAACAACTAAAATTTGTTCTTTTCATTGAGCACTATGGCTATGACACCTAACTAACTCATATTAATTGTAATCTCTCAATATTGTGTTTTTTGTAATTGTTCACCATGTTATGTTTCCCTTCTTTCACTTCCCTTGCCTATGTTTAGCCTTTGTATGTCTTTGTAACCGCTTTGATTTAAGGAAAAGGCGGTATAAAAAACCTGTTAAATAAATAAATAAATAAATAAATAAACAAGTGCACCCAGGGTCTGTGGTCTCCTTGGGAAGCTGCACAGCAGATCTATCTCCTCGAGCTCAGAGCTATTCGACTAGCACTCAAAGCTTTCTCTCCTGCCCTGGCTCATCTATCTGTCCTGGTTCAGACAGACAACCAAGTAGCCATGTTTTATGTGAACAAACAGGGTGGGACTGGGTCCAGAATCCTTTGTCGGGAGGCTCAGGACCTTTGTTCATTTGCCCTCAAGCACAACATGCTCCTCAAGGCTGTGTACCTTCCAGGCTAGGACAACTACCTGGCCGACAATGTTCCCTCTAATTTTCTGTAGGCTATGTGCGCATAAAATATCAGCTGTGTGCAGCTTTTGAAGGAAGGTTAAATTTTTGTGTGCCACATAATGACACTCAGCGTTATATACTTTAAACTTTGACTACACATCAGAATACAATATGTATACCACATTGATTTTAATCAAATTAAATGAAAATAGACGATTACTAAATGAAGCGGGAAATTTCTAGTAATTACAATAATAACTTTTAAATTTTAAGAGGTCTGTGTTGTTTTCTATCAGAATCAGAGCCGTAATTTTTGTGCGCTCTGTTGTGAAGTATGTGCGCTCGCTCGGCGAGATGTGTGCGCGCGCACATGCGCACAGCTTAGAGGGAACAGTGCTGGCCGACAGGTTAAGCAGAATTCTGCAGCCCCACGAGTGGCAGCTGCATCCTTCAGTCCCTTTGGTAGATCTCTTTGCCAGCCCAATGAACAATCAACTGCCAAAGTTCTGCTCCCGGCAACCGCATCCTCTGAGAATAGCAGCAGATGCTTTTCTGATTCCATGGTCTCAGGGCCTCCTGTATGCGTCTCCCCCCCACGCCCTTGGTGGCCCGAACTCTCTTCAGATTTCTTCAGGACAAGGCCTCGGTCCTGCTGGTGGCTCCCAGGTGGCCGAGACAGCCTTGGTTTCCTCTTCTGCTTCAACTGGCAGTGGATCCCCCACTGCCTCTGGGGTTGCAACCCGACCTTCTCTCACAGGAGCAGGGTTCCCTTCTGCACCCCAATCTCAAAGCTCTCAATTTGATGGCCTGGAGGCTGTAAGGGTAGTTTTGGCTCCCTGGGGCCTACCTCAAGAAGTTGAGGAGGTTGTCCTCGCCTCTAGAAAACAGTCCACTAGGAAAACCTATGCTCTCAAATGGAAAAGGTTTTCTGTGTGGTGTCAGCTACGTACAGAGGATCCTTTCTCCTGTACTGTGCCAGTGGTGCTTCAGTACTTACTGCACTTATCAAATCAGGGACTTAAGTCCAATTCTGTTCGGGTCCACCTCTCAGCTCTAGCAGCTCAACACTCACTGGTGGAGGGACATTCTCTGTCAGGTCACCCCTTGGTGTCCCGCTTTCTCAGGAGCTTGCTTTTGCTCAAGCCTCCAATCCGTCCTCCTGCCCCTGAGTGGGAGTTGAATGTGGTCTTGCAGCAACTGACTCGCCCACCTTTTAAGCCGATGGCTACTTGTCCACTACGCTTCCTATCCTGGAAGACACTCTTCCTGATAGTCCTTACCTCGGCTAGGCGAGTGAGTGAGCTTCAGGCCCTGGTCTGTGATAGGCCTTACACCAGGATTTATAGGAACAGGGTAGTCCTCAGGACTCATCCCAAGTTTGTCCCAAAGGTTGTCTCCTCTTTCCACCTCAATCAGGAGGTGGTTCTTCCAACATTCTTCCCTAGGCCTCATGCAAGCCAGGCTGAAGCAGTCCTGCATACCCTGGACTGTAGGAGGGCCTTATCCTTCTACCTTGACCGTACGCAGGGGCATAGGAGGGCTACTCAGCTCTTCGTATCCTTTGACCCCAATAAGTTGGGGTTGGCTGTGTCCAAGCGTACCTTGTCTATCTGGGTGGCTGACTGTATCACCTGGGCTTACAGGGCGGCTGACCTTCCTTTGCAGGGTCGGGTCACGGCCCATCGTGTCAGGGCAATGGCTGTCTCAGTGGCTCATCTCCGCTCTGTGCCCTTGGTAGACATCTGCAGGGCTGCAACTTGGTCTTCAAGCCAGACCTTTGTGGCCCATTATTGTCTGGAGAGGGAGTCCCGTAGGGACAGTGCTTTTGGCCAGATGGTACTCCGGATTCTCTTTGAGGTTTAGGCAAGTCCTGCCCTCCTGCCCTCTGTTGGGCTACCGGTGGAGGTTGTGACCTTGAAAAGCCTTTCTTTGCTGCTGAGACTAGAGGGAGTACTCTTGTTCAGCCTGGGTTCCTCGGTAGCCCAGAGCTAGGGAGTCACCCATATGTGAGGACTGACTTCCTGCTTGGTCCTGGAGAAAGAGTAGTTACTCACCTGTAACAGGTGTTCTCCAGGAGCAGCAGGAATCAGTCCTCACAACCCTCCCTCCTCGCCTTGGAGTTGCAGTTGTACATAGTTTCTTTTTTCATTTTTGTGTGCTGTTCTTAGCTATGTCATTTGACTGAGGTAAGATGGCACCTTTAGGCGGGAAGGGAACCACGCATGCGTGCCTGCGTTCCCAAAGGCTTTCATAGAAAGCTGGGGAAATGCTCCGCTGGGGCTTCATCGGCGCCGATGACACCCATATGTGAGGACTGATTCCTGCTGCTCCTGGAGAACACCTATTACAGGTGAGTAACTACTCTTGCCCTATCTCCTCTGGGGAGCCTGGCTATGCTCCTTGGACCTCAAAGATGCCTATATCTAAATCCTGATCCACCTCCAGTACTGTGAGTACCTCCACTTTATCATTGGAGGCTACCACTACCAATACAGGGTGCAATCCTTCAGCCTCTCCTCGGCCCCCAGGGTGTTCACCAAGTGTCTGGTGATCATCGCCACTCACCTCCGCTTGCTTGGGAGTCTTTCTCTTCCTCTATCTGGATGACTGGCTTATAAAAGCAAGCTCACCAGAGGAGATATGCAATGTGGCCCGCCACACCATCAGGGTGCTGCAGACTCTAGGGTTCATGATCCAAATTCCCAAAGTTGCATCTCCTCCCGACTCAGCTCCTGAAATTCATTGGAACCCTTCTGAAGTCAACCCAGGCCAGAGCCTTTCTTTCTCTGGACCGGGCGCAATGCCTCGCGTCCCTAGCAGGGGAGGTGCAGAGACGCTCATCGGCTACTGCTGCGCCTTCTGGGGCACATGGCCTCGACCGTTCATGTGACCCTGCAGGTATGTCTCTGGATGAGACAGGCCCAGTGGACCCTCAGCTCTCAATGGACTCAGGCCATGGGCCAACTGGAGGATTGGGTCCAGGTCACCGGCCCCTGGTGGCCTCGCTCACCTAGTGGCAGAGCCAACTGAACCTTATGGCTGGCCTACTCTTCCAGCCCACCCCCCCCAGCACGAAATGTCCTAACCATGGATGCCTCCAAGCTGAGCTGGGGATCCCACTGTGATGGTCTACGGTCACAGGGCGCCTGGACTCGGGAAAAGAGTGCTCTCCATATCAACATCCTGGAACTCCAGGCTGTGACAAACGCCCTCCGGGTATTTCAGACCCACCCGGTGGGTCAGGTGGTACTCGTCCAGATGGACAACCAAGTAGCGATGTTCTACATCAACAAACAGAGGGGAATGGCTTCATACCTCCTTTGTTGGGAGGCGGTTCGCCTGTGGAACTTTGCCATGGAGAATGGCATGACCCTCCGGGCAGTCTACCTGCTGGGCCAGGATAATTGGCTCAGCAGAGTTCTTCAGTCTCACGAGTGGCAACTCAACCCAGCGGTAGCCAACTCCCATCTTCTGACACTGGGGAACCCTGTCATTGGAACACTTTGCCATCCCCAAGAACGTGCAGCTGCCGCGCTTCTGCTCAGTATGGGCCTCCCCCATACTGAGTGTTGGCGGACGTTTTTCTCCTGTACTGGTCTGGGAGCCTTCTGTATGCTTACCTGCGTACTCCCCTGGTTCCTAAAATCTTGCTCAAGGTTCAGTTGGACGTGGCCTCCGTAATACTCATTGCCCCTCGGTGGCCACGACAGTTGTGGTTCCCTCTGCTCCTGCAGCTGTCCCAAGTGTCCCCGATACCACTGGGCCAGGATCTGGACCTGCTTTCGCAGGAGGGCAGGATCCTTCTCAATCCCAACCTCCAGTCCCTCTCCTTGACAGCATGGATGCTGAACGGCTAGCCATAGTGCACCTCTTCCTCTCCCTAGAAGTGGAGGATGTTCTTCTGGCATCGCGGAAGGATTCCACATGGCGCACATATGCCTTCAAGTGATGTAGATTCTCCATCTGGTGCTCAGACAGGAATCTGAACCCTTTCTCTTCCTTGGTGCAGGACATCCTGCCATATTTCCTGCACCTCTTCCGGATTGGTCTGGTCCAATTCTGTCACATCATCACCTCATTGATGGCCAGCCCGTCTCTGTGCACCCTCTGGTGGGCCGCTTCATGAGGGGGCTTCTCCTCTCGTGCCACCCCCCCCCCCCCGTACACCCACCCCTTTTGAGCCTCTGGCCGCATGCCATCTCAAGTACTTGTCGTGGAAAGTAGTTTTCCTGGTAGCATTCATTTCAGCCAGAAGAGTTAGTGAGCTGCAGGCGTTGGTGGCTCACACCCCCTACATCAGGTTCCATAAAACCAGGGTTGTTCTCTGGACACAACCAAAATTCTTGCCTAAGGTGGTTTCCGCTTTGCACATGAACCAGGAGGTGGTCCTTCCCACCTTTTTTCCCAGGCCTCATGCCTCCAGAGCGGAAGCCTCGTTATATGCTCTGGACTGCAAGAGGGCTCTGTCCTTCTACCTTCAGAGGACACAGCCCCATCGCGCTCGTCACAGCTGTTCATCTCCTATGACGTCATCAGATTTGGGGTTGTGGTCTCAAAGCATAATCTGTCCACCTAGGTGGCAGATTGCATCTCCTTCACCTACAAGCCGGCTGGACTCTCCCTGGAGCATCATGTCACTGTGCATAATGTGCATGCCATGGCAGCCTCGGTGGCCCACCTGTGCTCTCCCTTTGTTGGACATTTATTTGCCAGGCTGACACCTGGTTCTCTGTCCATACCTTAGCAGTGCATTACTGCTTAGAAGAAAGCTCATGGTGCGACAATGCCTTCAGCCAGGCAGTACGTCACCTCTTTGGGGAATAGTACAATTCCTTCCCTCCAGCCCGTTGTATATAGGTTACTGTTGAGGTGATTCCATGGTCAATGTTGGAGCTGTGTCTCTGGACCAGGCCTTTCAGCGCTCCTAGCTACCCTGCATGGTTTGCCTTTTTTTTTTTTTAGGAGTCCATGGCTTCTACAGGTTTTTTTCAGTAGCCTATAGCTTGGGAATCCCATATGTGAGGACATACTTCCTGCTTGTTCCCGGAGAAAGTATGTTTTTTTTTTTTTTAAGTGCCATCAAGTCATTGTTGACTCATAGCGACCCAGCTACCTAGAAACATAGAAACATAGAAACATGATGACAGAAAAAGACCACAAGGCCCATCTAGTCTGTCCTTCCATAACAACAACTACAACAGTCCACTTTCTACCTTTAGAGATCCTCTGTGTTGGTCCCATGCTTTTTGAATTCAGTTACTGTCCTCATCTCTACCACCTCCACTGGGAGACTATTCCACGGATCCACTACTCTTTCCGTAAAGAAATATTTCCGCATATCACTCCTGAATCTATCTCCCTTCACCCTCATCCCATGTCCCCTCGTAGCAGAACTTGCTTTCTTGGGTTTTCTTGGCAATGTATCACCGGAAGTAGATTGCCAGCCTTTTCTTCCGAGGCAATGGAGGGTAAAGTGACTTGCCCAAGATCACAAGGAGTACCAGTGGGAATTGAACCCCTGATCTTCTGGGTATGAGGCAGTTGCTCTAACCACTAGGCTACTCCTCCACTCACCTGTTACTCACCTGTAATAGATGTTCTCCGGGGACAGCAGGAATCAGTCCTCACAATCCTCCCTCCTCCCTGTGGAGTTGTTTTCTATTTTTATGCTTGATTAAGCTATGTCATCATACTGAGGTAAGATTGCACCCTTGGGCAGGAAGATGACCACGCATGCACAGTCTAACTCCCAAAGACTTTCTTTGAAAGCTGGGGAATAAATCCGCACTGGCTCTGTCAGTGCCATCACCCATATGTGAGGACTGATTCCTGCTGTCCCCGGTTGCAGGTGAGTAACTACACTTTTCTAAGGAACAGTACCAGGGAAAGGCTAGGACCTTCGCCTGGTGGATGTCAGGAGGGTGCTTCTTAAGTACTTTATGGTGTCTAATTCCTTCTGGGAATTGGACTGGCCTGTTGTCCTCTTTCCAAGTCCATGTAACAGTGATGCGGTCACTAAGGCTATCCTGGGCCGCTGGATAAAGGCTTATCTGTTGCAAAACCGGCCAGTTCCAGAGGATTTGCATGTATATTCCACTCAGACATAGCCTTCCTCCTCAATGGAGCATATCTGTCGCTCCCAGTGACATTTGTTAGGGAGCAACATGGTCATTACATACCACTTTTTCCAAGCTTTACCGTGTGGATGTCCACGCGGGGATGGACACAGCCTTTTGGGCAGCGATATGAAGGTGGTTGTGTCTTAAGAACATAAGAAATGCCTTACTGGGTCACACCAAGATCCATCAAGCCAAGTATCCTGTTTCCAACAGTGGTCAATCCAGGCCACAAGTAACTGGCAGGTTCCCAAAGAGGCAAACAGATTCCACAATGCTTGTCCCTGGGCAAGCAGCGGATTTCCCTGGTCCTCTTTCATAATGGATTATGGACCTTTCCAGGTACTTGTCCATACCTTTTTTTAAATCCAGCGACATTAACAGCTTTAACTACATCCTCTGGTAATGAACCCCAGAGTTTGATTCCATGTTGAGTAAAAAAAATATTTTCTCTTATTAGTTTTAAATGGCTTGCATTGTAGCTTCATTATGTGTCCTCTAGTCTTTCTACTTTTTAATCACAAACAACCGATCTATGTTTACCCATTCCACTCCATTCATTAATTTATAGATCTCTATCATATACCCCCTCAGCCATCTATTTTCCAAGTTGAAGAGTCCCAATCTTTTAAGCCTCTCCTCATAGGGGTATCCTTCCATTCCCTTTACCATTTTTGTTGCTCTTCTTCGAAAAGGTACAAATAAAGCTATATCTTTTTTAAGATATGGCGACCAGAATTACACACAATATTCAAGGTGCGGTCACACCATGAAACGATACAGAGGCATTATAATATCCTTTGTTCTCCGGCAACAAGCAGGAAGTCAGTCCTCACATATGAGTTACATTGGTGCCGACGGAGCCCGCGCGGAGCAAATCGCCAGCTTTCAAAGAAAGCCTTTGGGACTTGCCACCACGCATGCGTGGTCTGCTTCCTGCCCATAGGAGCCATCTTGCTCAGTCTTCTTTTTTTCACGGAGCCCTTCAGATGTAGTCTGTTCTTTGTCCCGGAAAAAGTGATTTTGTTCTTGCCTTTTTAGCTGTTGTTTTATCTTTCCGGCTAGCACCGGTACCCTTCCTGCCTGCCCCTGGTATCGGGTTGCCTTTCTTTTTCTTTTCCTTTTTTCCTTTTGGGCGTTTCCGCCCCTGTTTTCCCTCACTGGCAGCCCGAAAGATCTTTGACCTTGCTAGGGTCCTTTCTCCCCCATGGCTACCAGTGGGTTCAAAAAGTGCGACAGTTATGGTAAAATTGTGTCCCTCACTGATACCCACGACTGCTCTCTCTGGTGCATCGGCCCAGACCATGACCCAGCTGTTTGTGGCCTTTGCAAACTTACGTCTTTGAAGACCTTGAAAAGCCGCCAGCAGCAACTTGGAAAAATTTTCCCTGATTCCCCCGTGCCTCCAAAAGCTAGGGCCTCGTCTGAGGCCTCCATGCCTCGGGAGGAACTCTCCAAACCCGAGCGCCGTCAGGGGACCTCAGAGAGGGGGTCCCCTCGATGGAACTGAAAAGAAGGAGAAAATTCTTGACGGCTGTGTCTGTGGATGGTTCAGAATGGCCAGGTCACTCGCGGGGCCAATCACAGAGCCCCGAGCACCCGATCAAACTCTCCCGGAAGGATCCAGTCACAGATCGATCCTGGCAAGTGCATCCTATCCTAGTCGAGGACTCCCCTCTGGGGGAACTGGCTTCAGACCTGAGTACATAGGTGCCCGAGCCGGATGCTGCGGAACCTCCCGAACTTATGTCCAGGATGGTGTCCTTGGAACACAGGATCACTGCCTTCCTGAAGCAGCAACGGGCACTAGTATTCAGTACATCCGGTTCCTCTGCCCAGACCACCGGAGGTTCGATGACAAAGTCGACCCCGGAGGCCGAGCCGATCCTCGAAGCCCTATGGGCCCGAGTAGATCCTCGGTCGAGGTCCCGCTCGGTCTCCCGTTCTTTGGGATGGAGATCGTCACTGGCAAGCCAGCGAGCGCTGTAGCGGCCTGACCTCTCGGGGCCCGAGGACTGCCACCTGTCTACCTCGGAGGCCTCTGTCTGGGAGTCTGAAGACGAGGTGTCTCCAGACACTCGCCTTCACCGAGATGTTCCGTCTGATTCCCCAGTATCGGAGTCTCGGAGAAGATCTCCTCTGGAGGACATGGCTTTTTGGGACTTCGTTTGAGATATGTCCAAAGTCTTGGCTTTCCCAACAGAGTCCGAGGAGGATCCTTGAGCAGATGAACTCAAGATCCTCCAATACGAGGACCCTCCTCGGGAAACCCTCACGGTCCCATTCCACCTATCCTGGAACGCCTTATGCTCCGCATGTGGGAGACACCGGCGTCGATGCAGGTGATCAGCAAGCGGCTCGACTCGATGTATCAGGTCCGCTGAAGCCCCAGTTTTCAAAAGTCACAACTGCCGCATAATTCCATGGTCGTGGAATCGGCCATGCGTCGACTAAAAAGTCAGAAGACTCATTCCTCGGTACCACCCGGCAGGGAGGCCAGCACCTTGGATGGTTATGGTTTATGCATTTGATATACCACCCTTTACTTATGCATCAGAGTGGTTTACATGTATATACTAACAGGTACTTTTTATTCCCTTGTCCCTGCAGGGCTCACAATCTTAAGTGTACCTCGGCAGACAATGTTACCAGGGTGCAATGCTAAATTGCTGGATCCAAGCCTACCAGCTGTACATCGGCATGTACCTGAGAGACCTGGCGAAGAAGATCACCAGATTCTTGGCTGGTCTCTCCGAGGAGCCATTACAGTGCTTCAAGGGCTTATCCAGAGCCATCGGTGAATGCTCCAAATTTATGACTCGAGCGACCTACGACGGGTTCGAGTTGGCAGCCAGAGTAGCCGCGGCAGGCATTGGTGCATGCCGCCAAGCCTGGCTACAGTCATCAGACCTCAAACAATGGGTACAAGACAAGTTGGTCGATGTTCCATGCCGTGGGAAGAACCTATTCGGCAAACCCATGACAGAAAAGGCTGCTGAACTGGAGACAGAGTTCATGACAAGCACTCTAAGAAGACCTCTGCCCCTTCCCAAAAGAAGGGCTCGGGGAAAATGCCCTTCTACCCCAGGAAGTCCACTGCTTACCGAAGTTACCTCCCTTATCAGGCCTTCACAGTGCCCCAGCAGGGGCAACAGGCCAAGGGGCAAGGGCATGGTCTGCGTAAGCAGAAGGCTCCCAAGCCCCAGGCTTTGACCCCGGCTCAGCCCAGGGGAAGCTTTTGACTCCTACAGCATGCAGAATGGCCCTTCTTCCAAGCAAGGCTGGGCAGCCTACAAGAGGTCGGCTCTCCCTGTACGCCCACAGGTGGGGAGCTATCACCACCGATGCATGGGCATTACTGGTGATCAAGGAGGGTTACCTCCTCCGCCTAGCCGAAGTACCTCCACATTATTTGCCCGGAGAGTCCCTTCGGCTTCCCCTCACCGGGACCTTCTGTTGAAGGAGTTGGCAGGTCTTCTCAAGGACCGAGCAGTGGAACCACTACCCCACTACCTCAAGGGCAAGGGGTTCTACTCTAGGTATTTTCTCGTGCCAAAGAGGACACGGGGCCTAAGGCCCATCCTCGACCTGCACAACCTCAACAGATTTCTGGTGCAGGAGAAGTTCAAGATGCTCTCCCTTGGAACATTGCTGCTTACCTCCACCAGTGAGACTGGCTATGCTCCTTAGTCCTGAAGGATGCTTTTACACACATCCTAATCCACCCAAACCACAGGCAATACCTACGCTTTGTGGTGGGGGGGCCATCATTTTCAATACAGGGTGCCGGCCTTGCCTTGGCCCCCAGGGTGTTCACAAAGTGCCTAGCGGTATTGCCACCTTTCTCAGGCTTCAGGGGATTTTCATCTTCCCCTATTTTGACGACTGGCTCATCAGGGGCACCACAGCCCCCGAGGTGCAGCAGGCCACAGCGCACACTATCCAGGTCCTTCAGCACTTGGGCTTTGTTATCAATTATCCCAAGTCCAGCCTGTGTCCGGCTCAAGAGCTGGAATTTATTGGGGCAAGGATCAGTACCCTCCCAGCCAAGGCCTTCCTACCTGCAGACAGGGTCAGCAGGCTTATGGCGCTGGCCAGAAATGTACAGTGCCATCCCTTGGTTCCAGCAAGACACCTGTTGCGCCTCCTCGGGCACATGGCCTCCACGGTCCATGTCATGCTAGATACCCACCTACACATACAAATTGCGCAGTGGTGCCTCAAATTGCGCAGTGGTCCCTGAACTGGTGGCAGTCACCCCACCACTTGCAAGCAGGGATGCCTTTTCAGGCTCCTCATTACTCGAGGGTCCTCACTACAGACGCCTCCCTGCTGGATTGGGGAGCCCACTGCCAGAGGTACCACACCCAGGGCGTCTGGTCCCCAGACGAGAGTGCCCAACAGATCAATTTGTTGGAATTGTGTGCGATCCGCCTTGCCCTAAGGGCATTCCGGAGACTCCTGAGTCACAGATCCGTCCTAGTCCAGACGGACAATCAGGTTGCCATGTTCTACGTGAACAAACAAGGGGCACGGGGTCTGGCGTCCTTTGCTGGGAGGCTATGGACTTCTCCTATTCCAGTCTCTATCTGCTCCCCGGTAGCCACCCGCACATTCCCTCACACCTGGTGCACATTTCGCCCCATTACCCCCGCCAAGCTGACTAAAGCTTTCTCAACCTCCCATAAAACTACTTGTCCACTTGACCCATTGCCTTCCTCCTGGCTCCCTGATCCTTCACTTACACTCACCCCCTATGCCCTTACCATTATCAACTCCAGTCTCACTTCCGGCTGTTTCCCCTCTGTTTGGAAACATGCACTTGTTCGTCCTCTTCTCAAGAAACCCACCCTCGACCCAGCGGTTCCCTCTAACTGGCGCCCTGTCTCCAACCTTCCTTTTCTCTTCAAAGTCCTTGAAAAACTCGTCTTCCACCAACTTACTGCACACCTTGACTCCACTATTTCATTGCACCCCCGGCAATCAGGTTTCAGGACCGGTCACAGCACTGAAACTATCCTTGTGGCTCTTCTTAACGAATTGCACCGGTCTCACGAAAGGGGTGATTTCACCATTGCTGTGTCTCTGGATCTTTCTGCTGCATTTGACGTCGTCAACCATCGCACCCTTCTTTTCCGTCTATCTGATCTTGGTATCCAGGGCACAGTTCACCAATGGTTTTGGTCTTTCCTCTCCTCCCGTTCCTTTGCTGTCAAATCGTGCCCCACCTCTTCTGCCTCTATTCCCCTTCACTGTGGTGTACCCCAGGGCTCTATCCTTGCACCACTTCTTTTCAATGTCTTTCTCGCCCCTCTTGCCCTCCTCATACAGCAATCCGGTCTGTCCGCCTACTTTTTCGCGGACGACATTCTTTTGATTCACCATACTTCTCCTTTAGCCCCAGATCTCTCTCACCTCAATGATTGTCTTGCCTCCATTGCCGATTGGTTCCAAAGTAACTTTCTCATTGTTAATCCTTCTAAGTCAGCGGCTATCTGGTTCACATTTGGTGCCCCCTCCCCTACCTTGATGCCACTTATGTCCAACTCACCAATCCCCTTGGTCCCAACTCTTCGTTACCTTGGGGTTACCCTGGACCCTTCACTCTCATTCCATCAGCACATTTCTGGAGTGGTGCGTAGCTCCTTTTTTCATCTTCGTAAGATTAGGGCTGTTCGATCTCTCCTCCCTCTTGCCTCACTCACCACCCTTGTTCTCTCTCTGGTAACCACTCGGCTCGATTACTGTAACTCTCTATTTGCCAGACTCCCCCAATACCAACTCCGAAGACTACAACTAATACAAAACACAGCTGCCCGTCTTCTTACTTTCTCTTCCCACCGAGACCATGTTACTCCCTGTCTTCTCTCCCTTCACTGGCTCCCTATCAAGGCTCGATACCTTTACAAGATTCTTACCATCATACACAAGGTCCTTCACACTAACACTCCCCAGTATCTGGCCGACCTTGTCTATCTCCAACCTACTCCCCGCTTGCTTCGTTCCGCACATGGCAATCGTCTTTTTCTACCATCCCCCACTCAGGCCCACCTCGAGTCCACCCGTCACGCCACTTTCTTCTTCGTAGGCCCCGCCCTTTGGAATTCCTTCCCACACCCTCTCCGTACCGAAGCATCTTTCCCCCGGTTCAAAGCTCTTCTTAAAACTTACCTTTTCTGTCAGGCTTTCGATCTTCCCGTTCCACCAACTACCCACAGCTAGCTACCTGCACTAGCGCCCACTCAACAACCAAAATATCCCATTACCCTCCATAATCCTTTCCTCCCTCCCGATTACTCATCTCCTCATTGTGTTCTTCCCCCGATGTTTTCACTCTGTTGTCCTCTCTCTCTTTCTATCTACTTTCCTGTCAATTTATGGCGTTCCTTTCTCTCTTTTTCTTTCTCGCAGCCTCAACATTTTATTGTACACCGCCTTAATACCCCGGTAATGGGCGGTATATCAAATGTTGTAAATAAAGATAAAGATATGGACTTGTCCTTATTCGCAGTCCGACATGACATTCTCCTAGGGCAGTGTACTTGCCGGGCCAGGACAATTAGCTGGCCAACAGACTCAGCAGGCTGCTCCAGCTGCACGAGTGACAGCTGGACCCGAAGGTGGCCTGCGGGCTCTTCCAGATTTGGGGGGAGCCAATGATGAACCTGTTCACCAGCCCGGACAACCACCAGTTGCCCCGTTTCTGTTCCTGGCAACCACATCCTGCCAGGGTGGCTGCCGACGCCTTCCTGATCTCATGGTCGGTGGGTCTTCTGTATGCACCTCTGATCGCCAAGACCCTGTTCAAGATTCTTCACGACAGAGCTTCAGTCATTCTGATAGCCCTATGGTGGCCTCGGCAACCGTGATTCCCACTCCTCCTGCAGTTAGCGGTGGAGACTCCCATCCCCTTGGGGACAGACCTGCGGCTTCTCTCCCAGGAGGGGGGCTCTCTCCTGCACCCCAACCCCCGTTCCCTTTTGCTGACGGCATGGCTGCTGAAAGAGTCTCACTAGCTCCACTCCTACTTCCGAGAGAAGTGGAGGATCTTCTGCTAGCTTCCCGCAGAACATCTACCAGACGGGCCTACATCTTTAAGTGGCGCAGGTTTGCGTGCTGGTGTGCAGCTTGTGGGGCTGACCCTTTTTCCTGCCCGGTGGTTATGGTGTTGCAATACCTTCTCCACCTTTCTGACTCGGGGCTCAAGTCCAACTCCATCAGAATACATCTCACTGCCCTTGTGGCCAACCACCATCCAGTAGATGGGAAGCCCCTCTCGGCACACCCAATGGTGTCCCGGTTCTTTAAGGGCCTTCTCCTGTCTAAGCCTCTGGTCCGCCCTCCGGCGGCCAAATGGGATCTCAATATAGTGCTGGGGCGGCTTACCCTACCGCCTTTCAAACCAATGGTTACGTGTCATCTCCGCTATCTCTCATGGAAGGTGGTGTTCCTCATTGCACTCACCTCCGCCCGAAGGGTGAGCAAGCTCCAAGCCCTTGTGGCGGAGAGGCCTTATACCAAGTTCTACAAGAATAGGATAGTGCTTCGCACACACCCCAAGTTTCTTCTGAAGGTGGTGTCCTCGTTCCACCTCAATCAGGAGGTGGTCCTCCCTACCTTCTTTCCCAGACCGCATGCTGGTCACGCTGAGGCTGTCCTCCATACCCTAGACTGTAGAAGGGCCTTATCCTTCTACATTCAACGTACATAAGAACATAAGATATGCCATACTGGGTCAGACCAAGGTCCATCAAGCCCAGTATCCTGTTTCCAACAGTGGCCAATCTAGGTCATACGTACCTAGCAGTTTCCCCAAAAGACACAGGTTCCGCAATGCTTTATTGGGTCAAGCATTGATATCCTGGGTCCCTTCTTAATAATGGTTTATGGACCTTTCCTCCGGGAACTTGTCCAAACCTTTTTTAAACCCAGCTACACTAACAGCCTTTACTACATCCTCTGGTAACAAATTCCAGAGTTTGATTACACGTTGAGTGAAAAAATATTTTCTTTTATTAGTTTTAAATAGTTTACCCTGTAGCTTCATTGCATGTCCCCTAGTCTTTCTATATTCTGATAACGTAAACAATCGATCTACGTTTACCCGTTCCACTCCGTTCATTAATTTATAGACTTCTATCATATCTCCCCTCAGCTGTCTCTTTTCCAGGTTAAAGAGCCCTAACCCTTTTAGCCTTTCTTCATAGGAGTATCCTTCCATTCCCTTTACCATTTTGGTGGCTCTTCTCTGAGCCTTTTCTAATAACGCTATATCCTTTTTAAGATACGGCGACCTGAATTGCACACAATATTCAAGGTGCGGTCTCACCATGGAACGATATAGAGGCATTATAATATCTTTTGTTTTATTTTACATTCCTTTCCTTATGATACCTAGCATTCTATTTTGCTCTCTTGGCTGCCGCTGCACACTGGGCTGAGGGTTTTAACATGCTATCCACAATGACGCCTAAATCTTTTTCCTGGGTGGTGGTTCCTAATGTGGAACCTTGCATCATGTAACCATAGTTTGGGTTGTTCTTCCCTAGGTGCATAACTTTGCACTTGTCCACATTAAATTTCATCTGCCATTTTGATGCCCAGTCTTCCAATTTATCAAGATCCTCTTGCAATTTTCCACAATCCTCTTGGGTTTTAACAACTTTAAATAGTTTTGTGTCATCTGCAAATTTGATAACCTCACTCGTTATTCCCCTTTCCAGGTCATTTATGAATATGTAGACAAAGCGATGGGACCGGATGGGATACACCCTAGAATACTGAGGGAACTTGGGGACGTTCTAGCAACTCCACTGACTGACCTTTTCAATGTCTCGTTGGAGTCAGGAGTGGTGCCAAAGGACTGGAGAGAGGCTCATGTGGTGCCTTTACACAAAAGCGGAAGTAAGGATGTGGTTGAAAACTACAGGCCGGTTAGTTTAACTTCAGTGGTGAGTAAATTATTGGAAACGCTGCTGAAAGAGAAAATAGTGAGGTTTCTGGAGTCCAGAGGATTACAGGATCCGAGGCAGCATGGATTCACCAGAGGCAGGTCTTGTCAGACAAATCTGATTGATTTCTTTGATTGGGTGACCAGGGAGATGGACCGAGGGAGAGCTCTAGATGTGGTGTATTTAGATTTCAGTAAAGCCTTTGACACTGTTCCTCACAGGCGACTTATAAACAAACTGAGAACCCTAGGGATGGACCCTAAAGTTACTGCTTGGGTTAGAAATTGGTTGGGTGGGAGGCGACAGAGAGTACAGGTAAATGGAGCTCACTCTGAGGAGGATGTTACCAGTGGTGTGCCCCAGGGATCTGTCCTTGGTCCGATTCTTTTTAACATCTTTGTTAGTGATATAGCGGAAGGGCTGTCGGGTAAGGTTTGCCTCTTTGCAGATGATACCAAAATCTGCAATAGAGTAGACACCCAGGAAGGTGTAGATAACATGAGGAGGGATCTAGCTAATTTTTTTATTTTTATTTATTACAGTTTCTTATATACCGCGCTATTCGGCATCAGCGCGGTTTACATCATAACATAACTACCATGGTGACAAGGTGTCTGGTTTTACATAGAACAGGTAATAAAACTTGGATAACAGGGTTAACTATATACATAACTATATACATAAGCTATTTACACTGCAGGATAGGTAGAGTCAGATCATGAGTAAGGGGGCATCTATAAGGGGTGATTTCTTGAGAGCTTGAAGAATGGTCTAGAATTTGGCAGCTGGGATTTAATGTTAAAAAATGTAAGGTCATGCATTTGGGCTGCAGCAATCCAAGGGAGCAATACAGTATAGGAGGTGAAGTACTTTTGTCCACTAAAGAAGAGCGGGACCTAGGCGTGGTTGTGTCTGATGATCTTAAAGTAGCTAAACAGGTAGAAAAGGCGACGGGAAAAGCTAGAAGGATGCTTGGGTGCATACGGAGAGGAATGGCTAGCAGAAAAAGGGAGGTGATAATGCCTCTGTATAAGTCTTTGGTGCGACCGCATTTGGAGTATGGTGTGCAGTTCTGGAGACGGCACCATCAAAAGGATGTGAGCAGGATGGAGTCGGTTCAGAGGGTGGCTACTAAAATGATTTGTGGGCTTCATTATAAAGCATATGAGGACAGACTGAAGGATCTTAATATGTACACCTTAGAGGAAAGGCGGGATAGAGGTGATATGACTGAGATGTTTAAATACCTCCGTGGCATAAATGTTCAGGGAGAGAGCCTCTTTCAATTGAAAGCAAGTTCTGCTACGAGGGGGGACATGGGATGAGGGTGAAGGGAGGTAGATTCAGGAGTGATATGCGAAAATAGTTCTTTACAGAAAGAGTAGTGGATCCGTGGAATAGTCTGCCAGTGGAGGTGGTAGAGATGAGGACAGTAACTGAATTCAAAAAAGCATGGGACCAACACAGAGGATCTCTAAAGGTAAAAAGTGGACGGTTGTAGTTGTTGTTATGGAAGGACAGACTAGATAGGCCATGTGGTCTTTTTCTGTCATCATGTTTCTATGTTTCTATGTCAAAAAGCAGTGGACCCAGCACAGATCCCTGGGGTACACCACTATTCACTTTTCTCCATTGGGAAAATTGGCCATTTAGCCCAACCCTCTGCTTTCTATCTTTTAACCAGTTCTTGATCCACAGTAGTACACTGCCTCCTATCCCATGACTCTTTAGTTTTGCCAAAAGTCTCTGATGAGGGACCTTGTCAAAGACTTTCTGAAAGTCCAGATACATTATATCAACCGACTCACATTTGTCCACCTGTTTATTCACACCTTCAAAAAAACCATAACAGATTAGTAAGACAAGATCTTCCTTGTCTAAAACCATGTTGGCTCTCCCATTAGGCCATGACTATCTACATGCTGAGTAATTTAATTCTTTATGATGTTTACCATTTTTCCCGGTACTGACGTGAGGCTCACCGGTCTGTAGTTTCCCGGATCACCCCTGGAACACTTTTTAAAAATTGGCGTTACATTGGTGATCCTCCAATCTTCAGGTATTACAGATGATTTTAATGAAAATTCACAGATTACTAATAGCAGGTCTGCAATCTCATATTTCAGTTCTTTCAACACCCTTGGATGTATACCGTCCGGCCCAGGTGATTTGCTACTCTTCAGTTTATCTAATAGTTGTAATACATCTTCCCGATGTATCGATATTTCCTTCAATTCTTCCACACCTTTAAATACCACTTCAGTCATGGGTAACATCCCTACATCTTCCTCAGTAAAGACCAAAGCAAAGAATTCATTCAGTCTCTCCGCTATCGCCTTGTCGCCTCTTAGTGCCCCTTTAACTCCTCTATCATCTAATGGACCAACTGACTCTCTCACAGGTTTTTTGCTACGAATGTACTTGAAAAAATCTTTATTTTGCGTTTTTGCTTCCGCAGCAAGCTTCTTCTCAGATTCTCCCTTTGCCTGCTTTATCAATGCCTTGCATTTGACGTGCTTGTGCTGTTTCCAGGTTTCGTCATTTGGCTCTTTTTTCCATTTCCTGAAAGATGCTTTTTTGGCAACAACAGCCTCTCTGACCTCCCCTTTAAACGATGCTGGCAGTTTTTTGGACTTCCTTCCACTTTTCTTAAAGCGTGGAATACAACTGGTCTGGGCTTCCAAGATAGTATTTTTCAACAACACCCAAGCTTGATGTAAGTCTTTAACCTTTGCAACTGCTCCTTTTAGTTTTTTCTTAACTATTTTCCTCATTTTATCATAGTCTCCCTTTCGAAAGTTAAAAGGTAGTACTGTGGATTTCCTTACTATCCCTCCTCCACTAATTAAATCAAAGGTGATCATGCTATGATCACTATTGCCAAGTGGCCCCAACACCCTTATCTCTCGCACTAGATCTGGTGTTCCACTAAGGACTAGGTCTAATATGGCTTCCCTCTGGTTGGTTCATGAACCAGCTGCTCCAAGAAGCGGTCATTTATGTCATCTAGGAACTTTATTTCCCTAGCATGTCCTGCCGTGACACTGACCCAGTCCTTTCCTGAAGTCCTACTAAACTAGTTCAGGATCTGTCCTATGCTCTGCTATGTTGCTCTGTGGTTTAGTCCTGCAGGCCTCGTCAGAACCTTTGCCCGAAGACTATCCTGTTCATAGTTGTTCATGGGTCTGTATGATCCTTCGTTTTTCTCTTTAAGATTGTATATAGTCAGGGGTTCTTGACCATATGCATGGATATGAATTGTGGTGAACAGCGCCCTCCTGAGGCTATGGAGATGGATGAAAATCCTGAGGTTCAGCAGGATTTATGCCAATTTGATAAAGCTGGAAAGAAAGAGAGACTCTATTCCACGGAGCTGAGCATGGAGACCAGCCCAGGGGAGGAGTCCTGCAGTCCTGATTGGGCACACCCTGTCCTTGGAAGGGGCGTGTCCAGGAGAGAACGTGGTTATAAACCAGAGTATGGCTTTGCTAGTCAGAAAGAGAAGAGGGAGAAGTATAAGCTGCAGAGGAAGAAGCAGCTGGAGCATGGGAATGAGAAGGAGAGACGGATAGAGAAGAAGAATGAGAATGATTGGAAGTCCAGAAGACAGTATGGTGATACTTGGGAACCTGGCACTAGAAGGAGACCTGCAAAGATCTATTCAGAGGCAGTGAGTAGAAGTCCCAAGGAAAGTGGACCTAGCCCTGAAATAGACAACCGCTGGAAGGCACAGCCCTGGGAGAGGAAGCCTTCAAGGCAGGCACGAGAGAGAAAACAATCATTCTGGGAATTACCGTTTGGGCCAGAGAGGCATGGACATTCTCACAGCTGGAGAACATTGGAGCCATCTGAAGTAAGAGGGGCTTGGCAACAAGTAAGGGATTTGCCAAAGAGTTTCCAGACTGAAGGTAAAGCTAACTCTCCTGTTTTTGAAACATTAGCAAAAGAACCTAAGAGTTACTCTGACACACTTAACCTAAGAGAGGAGAAGAGAAACAGCCTTAAGCCAGAGGGAAGTTTTATAGCTGATAGCAATTCCCTATCTCACAAACAACAGGCTGAATTGCTCCTACAGGGTTTTAAAGAGTTTTTAGAGCTACAAGCTAAAAGACAGCCAGTGTTACAAGAAGCCAATAATTCCATACAGCTTGAGGAATTAGCACAAGATAGTTCTGACTTACCTGATTGTGAGAGCATGGACTGTACTATCTGTTGTGTGGAGATACCAAGCTGAAGGAAACTGGTTTTACCGTATATGAATTGAATACTACGGAGCTGTTGTGCTGCCTTGCTAGGAAGCTCTAATTACATGCACCTGAAATGCCCAGCACTGCGAACGTAACAGTGTCTGAAAAGAGGCTGCAGTTAAAGTGAGTGTCCTCTTGGGGCAAAGTTGAGTAACTTGCTTAGAAGTGAAAAGCAGCAGTTCTACTTTAAGTTGACTTTATCCTGAGTTCATTCTGTTTGCATTTGAAGCACCTATTTTGTTCACATTTATTTGTCATGCGATGGAAGAATATCCTTTACTATAATAAATATACTTGTTATCAAGAAACCCCACAACTGCACTCTTTATTTCGGAGCGAAAGGAGCAGGAAACTACAATACCCAGCATTCCAGGGATACAGGTTAACTCTCCTTCCTCACGAGGCATTAGGCCCCGCTCCTGTCTTTAGCCCCAAGGCGGGGCAGGAGCGCCGCAGAATATTGAAGTATGTCCCTAGCTGCATCTGCAGGAATGATGTTATAAGGAGCTTCTGGATTTTTTTCTCTACCTACACCTCTGCTGGCAGTCTGGATTAGTCTAGCAGGATTTCAGGAAAGTACATTATGAGGAAAGTAAAATGCCACCTTCTTACTAATGGCTTTTTCTGGGTTTTCCCCTCTCTCTTAGCATTTCCCTGTGCTGGTGCCAGCCCCACTGGAGCTCTTTGAATTGCTGGTGGTGGAAGGTGAGGAGTACCCTCGAGTGTGTGTTGGTGGGACAACACGACCAGGGAACAAGGTGGAATTTAACATTGTGCACCTGGGTTCCGTCGCTGCTGCTGCCATGCTGGATACAGTGACTAGTTTTGGTAAGAGAAGGAAGGGAGTCGGTGACAAAGCTGTGGATTAGAACTTAGCTACATAAAGATAGTGCTTTGCCCCTGAGGTCACACATAGTTTGTGGCAAAGGTGAGAAATATGAGTGAGAAACAACTTTGGCCATGGTCATGTTGCTAGCAACAGGGCGTTGAATATGTGTCTCATATCTTTTGACTTGTAGACCATTGATCTAACCCCAAGACCATACCTGCCATCCACCAGATGTGATCAACTTCTGCTCAGTTGATTAGAGATCACTCCTGGATTTCCTAACTCCCTTCCCTGTGCACACTGGGATTCATAACCCCATTCATCAGTAGAAAAAGAGCTTTGCTTGTGAAGCTTGGGTCAGCCAAGAGGTCTTCCAGGGGGCAGCATTGCCATATGGGTCAATGGTACATACCATTACAGTAAAGAATTTCATTTCTAAACCATGGGTATGATCTCTGGCATTGTGCCGGAGAACTTCTTTCTGGGATTCATAAGATATAATATACATAGGCAACTTAACAGCATATGCTTGTGTGTGACAACTCCAGTTGGTGCTTTTCTTATAGGTGATGCCACTACTGCTGCAGTTCGACATGTGATCCAAATGGATAGGGACACAATCTTGGTTTCTTTTGAGCGTAAGTCTGTGCGCTGTTTTCCAACTGGCTCTGATAGTCCCCAGTGTGGTCAAATAATCAGAGAGCACACCCTCCTCTCCCTCTCTCCTTTTCCGTAGAATACGTTAAGATGGTGGATCTGCAAGGAGTCTCAAAGCAGAGCCTGGCCCCTGAGCTCACCTTTAACTTCCAAATCAACACCGTTGGTATGACTCTCCTCCCCCTTACTATTTATACTCCTTGTGTCCTCTGAGGAGTCCCACTGTGGGATCTAAACCTGGGTCTTCCCCTCCTCTTTCCAGTGTGTCTTCAGGACAGTGTGCTGGCCTTCTGGAAGCATGGGATGCAGGGCCGCAACATTGAGGACAATGAGGTAAGATTAGGACATTAGGAAGTGGGACACAATCCAACCACTCTTGAATATCTTTTCCAAGCTTTGGGTACCATTCCTAGGATTGTGCCTTGAGGCTGACTAAAGATGGAATCTTTATGTGTAGTATAATTTCTTGGTTTGGTTCCCAGTTTCTTTATTATTTAAAAATTCAGTGTAAAAAGAAATCCAGATGGGTGATAAAGTTTGTGGCCACAAGGCAACCCTATATTTGTCCCTTGGGGATTTTGTTACTCGGATCTTTAAGGAGCTTGAAAATGGAGGCACAGATACAAATGTAAACAATGCCTTGGTTGATGCTAGTGGGTGGAATCAGACTTGGCTTTCTTAAAACAGAGTACAGTCAGTGGTAATTTTCTTTTTTTTTTGTAATTGTAGTTTTTATTCCAAAATCAGAAGAACAGTACAACATACAAGGGAGAACACTCATAAGGCCAATCTCTTATACAACTCTATAAACCTGTGACTCCACTTATACAATCAAACGTTTACCCCATAGAATAAACCCTGGACAGTAATCCCCCAAAACAACTCCCCTTGTCCCCCCCCCCATTCAAAATCCCACTGTCCACTCCACCCTGACACATCAGAACTCTTTCAACCCCTGCATCTCCAGATTCCAAACAGCCATACATGAACTATACATATTCATCAAATCACATGCTTCACAATAGATAGAAAGGCACTTCCAAATACATCCTGCTAGACTAGTCCAGACTAGGGGGTTGTGTATCTCCAGGAACAAGCAGGAATGAGTCTTCACATATGGGTACGTCGGTACCGATGGAGCCTGCACGGGAATGCTCCCCAGCATCCAATCAGAAAGCTTTTGGGAGCATCCCTCGCGCCTGCGCGGTGACTTCCTGCCTTTCCCACTGCCTCTCCTCGGTTTTCGTTTTTCCGCGGAGCCAACAGGACGTCCTCCTGTGACCGCAGAAACGTTTTTCTTTAAGATTCTTATTTTCTTGTTTTCTTGTGGTCGTGGCAGTTTTTCCAACCGATACCGGCACCGCCGGTGCTTTATTCTTTTCTTTTTCTAAAAATTAGAGGGATTTTTTTCTCCTCAGTTTTGTCTTAACTTTTGGGCCTACCAGGTCTCTCCAACATGGAGCCTCCTTCTCCTAAGAAGTGCCTTCACTGTGGAAACATGGTTTTCTTTTTAGACTCCAATGCTTGGTGTCTAACCTGTTTGGGTCCTGACCGTTTTTCCCCTGAACCATCAGGCTATAGTATTGGGAGAAGACTTTCCCTTTTTCGAGTTTCCCTCGATACCGTTTTTCCTCCTGAGGTGAGGACACCGTTTTTTTCTTCTCTCCAGGATCAGGTAACCCACAAACAGTCTGTTAAGACTAGCCAATCCTTGAGTGGTAAGTCTCATGCAAAGCATGATGACGGCTCCGGCCTTGCCCTCAAGACCTCATTGGCAATAAAACCTCGGCGGGAGTCTTCGGGCTCCAAAGCATTTACGGGGTTTCAGGTTGTTCCTGGGGCTCACCCCTCACAGAACATACCTGAGCCATGCTCGGGGGTGGTATCCGCTTCGAGCGGTACCGATACCCCGGCATCGGCACCGGTGTCGAGTGTTCCACTCTTCACCAGGGATCGTCATCTGGTGTCCTCGGTACCTTCGGGACCGATCGGTATGACCCAGACTGACTTTCCTATATCCCTGCCATGTTCGGGGTTGGTATCGGCTTCGAGCGGTACCGATACCCCGGCATCGGCACCGGTATCGAGTGTCTCACTCTTCATCAGGACTCGTCATCGGATGTCCTCGGTATCTTCGGATACCGATCGATACCACTACCGACGTCGGTACCTTCTAGACATGCATCGACAGACTCGCTCCCTTTGATGCCGAGTCTGGAATCGATATCCAGTCTAGATGACTTGGTACCGACGCGTTTCGGATCCGACCCATATCGTTTCCGACTACACAGTACCGAGGATATTTACCAAGCCTCTCTGGCTACCTCGGTACCGCTTCAGCAGCCCCCGATTACTGCTTCGATGACATTACCGTCTGCGATACCGGTATCGGTATCGATGTCGATTCCTGCAGTTCCATCAGTGCCTTCGATCCTTTCTATGCCTAGCTTGGAGTCGATACCAGGCACTGACGATGGGGTACTAACTACCTCGAATCAGAACTGTCAGTATCACTGTCCATCTAGCAGGATTCTTTTTCTGCACCAGTCAAGTATGTCTTCTGATGCTCAAGTTGCTGCTTCAACCTCAGCTTACCCAGGACTAGTTCCCATTGGAGATCTTTCTTTTCAGAAATTTCTCCTTGACATGGCAACCTGTCTTGCCATTTCTATTCCTGGTTCTAATCTTAACCAAGATCCTGCAGAAAAGGAAAATATAATGCTTCCTTTACATCATTCTTTGCAGGATCTTCTTCTGAGGATCTGGGAATCACCTTTAAAGGTTCCTTCGCCTTCTACAGCCACCAATGTTCTGTATCAAAAAAATCAACTTCCACATCATTCCATTGTAGTGGAATCAGCAATGAGGAAGGTAAGAAGCATTCTTCTTATCCGCCAGGTCGTGCATCTAAAGAACTTGATGCCTTTGGACGTCAAACCTTCCAAACGTCTATGCTGGCTTCAAGGATTATCTCATATATTTTTTATATGAGTCTGACACTTCAGGAGATCACAGAGAAATTATCTCTTTTGTCCCCTTTTTTGTCAGAACCTAAAGCCACTGACTATTCCTTGCTTCTAAATCATAGCAGGAATATCTCTTGGTTTCTTTCTCGTGCTTCTCTAGACTCTTTTGAGTCTGTTAGCAGATCCTCTGCTATTGCCATTGGAGCACGTCGTAAAGCCTGGCTACAAGCTTCAGGCTTGAGCAGATGGGCACAACATACACTGGGTAATTCTCCTTGCACTGGAGAAAATCTCTTCAATAAAGAGGCTTTACGTCAGGTTACTCATTGCTCCACTGACTTCCCTGGTTCTGGAAACCATCCTAAGCCTTCTTCTTCCCCAGGACGTAGGAAATATCCTACCAAACCTTCTCTCCCTAAGAAAAGAAGGTTTCACCCTTCTCCTGCCCATCCTCCAGATGTACCCAAGCAAGGGACATCTCATCCTAGTCTGAAGTCTCCAGACTCTAACCAGTCTAACCATAACCAGCAACCATAGGTTCCTGTATATTGAAATCTACAGTTAACTTCTTCTTAGTAGAAGTTTATTCTTCAAACTCTACACTGGTTTTTCTTTTTCAGTATGCTAACCTGTTAGGATACTTGTCCAATGGGTTGCAGAATTCTCCCCTTCTTACTACTAGGAAGGGAGGTTACAACTATCCCATGATAGTCTCTGTCCCCACATGGACATTTTTTCCTTCAGCTGACTTACCATATGGTAAGTCACCTTCCAACCCCCTCTCTTCCAGGGTTTCCCCTGCTTGAGTTGGTGCCATACTGAAATACATTACCTGTGTAGACTTTTTCTTATCCTTGATGGCATGCTCTGAACAACTCATCAGACAGGGACAGGAATATCTCCGCTCCCTTTGTCTGTTTTCTCTCTGTTTTCACACAGGAGAATCCCTCTGCTGTTTTGTTCAGTTGCTGTGCATGCAGGAGTTCCAGTGATTACTCACCTTAGTAGTTATTGCAAGCTATTTTCAACTATCTTGCATAATACTACTCACTTCAGGTAATCTTCTCTAGCCATATCTTTCCTAAGATGTGGCAACACACCTGACTTCAGTCTTAATTCTCCTGCACAATGCTCTCTGCAATCTTCAGAGAAGCTTTCTACTATGGGCCCTTGCTACAGAGCATTGAACTTTCTCTCTGAGGGCTTTTCCATATAGTAGAAAAAGCTTATATAATCATTCCATGACTATAGGGGTTCTTATACCCTCTTGTCTCCTGTTGAGATACAGAAGATAAGCTTTTTCTGCGTGAATGTCCAAGGAGTTCCCAATCTTGCAGGAATCTACCCTTTTTTCCTTACAGCTTGGCATCATGCTCTTCTGCTCCTCTTGGACAACGCATACTCTATTAGTGTACATGATACCCCTGTGTCCCTTGGCTGGATCATCCTGGTATCTTCTTCTATGCGTTTTTCTGTCCATTGGACATGTCAGAGTTCTGGAGAGCTCCTGACGTGCTCTTGCGAAACTGCTATTATCCTCTCTTTTTTCACGCAACCATACTGGTTATTTCACTGAACTACATTCCTGCAGAAATAGATTCTCTATATATATTCAGATGGTTTTCACCCCCTGTTCTGAGATGAATCTTTTCCCATCACATTCCCTATGTGTATGTTTTCTGGGGCTTAGTTGCAGGCATGTATACTCAAGCTTATATTCATGTATGTTTATATCCTATACATACATATTTCTATAAGCTGTGTGGGCATAAGTCATGCCCATATATATATATTTATATCTATATATATCACACATATCTATACCTATCTTTATATGTATGTATCTCCATATTTACATACATATATATATATATGTGTCCATTGGGAGATGTCCATAGGACGATATGTATTACCTACTATCTCCCTAACTGTCTGTGCTATAAAGCTTTCCCTTCTTAAGGGGTCCAGACAGTCACCTTGCTTATTCTCATATGGCTCAGTAAGTGGGAGCGGTTATACATACAATTACTGCTGTGATGTTAACAGCTTCAATTTTTGTTACAGATACAATTACTGCTGTGATATCAACAGCTTCTATTTCTGTTATAGATCTCCCTGTCTATGAAGTCTCAAACTTCAATGTCTTCCTATCTCTTACCAGCTAGGAAAGACAGTGTACATCTTCAGTGTTTCTGAGTACACTTCTGTTTTCCTTGGGAATAGGGGCCTTTTTTCCATACCCCCTCTTCCCTTCAGGACTGGGCGAGTTGTCTAAATCGGTCAGTCTTCTTCTTTTAGTCCTCAATGTTAATAATTCTGTACCTAAAAGAGTTTTCAGCTTTTTTCCATAAAGCTTTCCATTGAAGACCTGCCGTTCTTATCCTACCCCAGTTGACACCTGGGTCACCAGCCCGTTCCAGGTTTGGAACTTCATCCTCACTGCTGTGAAGTTACCTTGAAGATTCCGCTACTGCATCTACAGTACACTCCATCACAGTTTCTACTTCCTGCAATCCAGTAGGTAAGCTCTATATTGTGCTTGTTCATTAAATACTTTTAATGACACTTTGACATACATTCTAAAGACTCATTTCCCTGTAGTCTTTAGATTCGCTGTTCCTGTACAGCTCTTCTCTATTCAAATCCTACCCCCCATCCCTCATGGGATGCCGGAGATCCAGGTGTGGGAAATGCCGTCCTGTCCCAGGGATACGCATTTTATGGGATCTCCCCTGGCACCCTCAGCTAGGGAGTCCCCATATGTGAAGACTCATTCCTGCTTGTTCCTGGAGATAGCACAGTTACTTACCTGTAACAGGTGATCTCTGGGAACAGCAGGAATTAGTCTTCACAACCCACCCACCTCCCCTAGGAGTTGTATCTATCTATCTTCCTTTCCTCTTTCTCTCCTTCTGTCTCAGCTATGAAACTCAACTGAGGAGAGGCAGTGGGAAAGGCGGGAAGTCAGCGCGCAGGCGCGAGGGATGCTCCCAAAAGCTTTCTGATTGGATGCTGGGGAGCATTCCCGTGCAGGCTCCGTCGGTACCGACGTACCCATATGTGAAGACTAATTCCTGCTGTTCCCAGAGATCACCTGTTACAGGTAAGTAACTGTGCTTTCCCTGCCAGCCGATGGTGAGACAGAGAAAAATTCCCAAAGTTTTTTACATCACCCTTGTTATAAAAACCCATCCCCCAAGGGGAGCTTCAGTATTTTCTCTGTCTCAACAGATGGTGGACTTCTAGCTCCTGCCGTTCTCTGAGAAGAGATTTGGTGTCAGTGTAGCTATCTTTGGCAGTTGTGTACACTGTGGTGATCCTTCTTTGCCAACAGTTTTCTTTTCTTCATTTTCCAGAGCTGCCCCTGGTCAAGAGGACCAGTAGAGCACCTCTGAAGGGAAGTGCTCCTGCTCATGAAGAGCAGTTGCAGCCTACTGTTCTGCAAGCAAGATTTCTAACAGCTAAGTTGGCAGTCAACTTTTGTTATTTTACTAACTCCTTAAAGTCTGTTCCTGATCGTCCCTCCAGTCTAGTCCCGGAATCTCTGGGTTGTCAACCTCATCCAGCAGCTTTGGAGACTGAGAAACTTCTGTGATGTCACCGGTATATAAGGGCTGGTACCGCCTCCTCATACCAGTTTATCAGTCTCCAAAGCAGCTGATGGGGTGGTGAGCCCAGAGATTTCGGGGCTCACTTGAGGAACAATTAAGGAAAGGGTTTAGGTTATAGCAGTAAAAAACAAAAAAACAAACAAAACAAAGGATTCTAAGAGAAAGCAGGGGAGGAAAGCATATTGCAGCTGCCTGCAGCTTTAGCTCTGCTTTCCACTTGCCCTGAGATCCTCTAGCCTTCTCTTCTCTTTTAAATTCCACCGGGGGAATAGTCGGGAGCCAGACCGGGCAGTTCTGGGCATTTTGCACAGAGGATCTGCAGTCAGTTACCGTCCCGGTGCTGCAGGGACCGGAGCTGACTCACTGTTGAGAGCGGCGCGTGCAGAAGCTTTGCCTGCCGGTGCTGGAAGCTCTCCGGTGCAGCTGCAGCTGACTTTTCTACGGGCCCGGGTGCCGGCCAGTGAATCGGGGCTGCAGAGGAGGTGAGAAGACAGGCCTCAGAGCTGACAGGCGATCCGTCATCGGATCGGGAGGTAAGCGCGGTTTTCGGCGGGAAACGGCTTCCCTTCACTAGCAGGCCAGACCGCGTGGGCGCTGAGCGGGAGAATCGCCGTTTTAAAGTTGTTTACTTTGGCACGTTATGTCTCCGGCTAGAAGCCTCGTTTTTGGATAGTTTCTTCAGGTTTTAGCGGGGGAAGCCTCTCTGCAACACCTGAAGTGTAAAAAAAAAAAAAAAAAAAAAAGTTTTTACTTTTCTGGGTGTCAGTTACAGTGCCCGATGCCTTCAAAGCAGCTCTGCCTCTTGTGTGGGGCTAAGAGGAGCTCAGTATCTCAGGATGGTATGTGTAAGGGCTGTGCCCCTGAATTGGAGGCCAGGGATTTAGTGCCTCATGCTGGGGCAGAGCGGCAGGATGTTTTGGGGGAGGGTATGGAATCAGCTGACCCATCCCTGCCTGCTCCAGGCCCGGAGCTTGGGGCTCCTTCAACGCCAGCACGGCAGACCGCTCAGCAGCCTTTAGCGGGCGATTTAGCAGCGATATTTTCACCAGACATCATGGCACTGCTTCAAAAGACTTTGGCTGGTTCTCAAGGGGCCCCTGTAGCAGGTCCCTCGGGAGTGGAGCTCGGACGGAAGAGGCCGGAGTCGCCTTTATCGGTGGCAGCCTCTGGTATAAGTGTCAAAAGGGCCAGGATTGCTAAAGAACCTCTGGAGCCGTCTATTGTGTCAGAGGATGTGGACATGGAGAATTTAGAGGAAGGTGAGATTAGGGAACAGGAAGATCAGGCGCGAGTGGTTAGAGTATTTCATATAGAGGAGGTTCCGGCGCTCATTGCGGAATCTCTCCAATCTCTTAATATGCCTGACGCGGGGCCAGTGGAGGATTCGACCCTTGAGGATCCTCTGCTGCAGGCTATTCGGAAGGCTCAGAGAGTCTTCCCGGTGCATAGGGTGTTTTTAAGAAATGATACAGGAGGAATGGGATATGCCAGAGGCCTCCTTGAAAGGTTCTCGAGTTATGGCACGGCTGTATCCTCTCTCGGATCAGGACCGGGAATTGTTTAAGGCGCCAAGGGTGGACGCAGCCGTGTCGGCGGTGACCAAGAAAACTACTATCCCGGTGGAGGGTGCTGCGGCACTTAAGGATGCGCAGGACCGCAAATTAGAGACTTTGCTGAAGCAGATTTTTGAAGCGAATGCTCTGTCCTTGCAGGTGTCTATTTGTGGGCCTGCTTGCGGTGGGCGCAGCGGGTTCAGAGCGATCACTCGGAGGCAGCCTCCGAGGAGGCGTCCCGGTTAGAATCCGGGGCGGCGTATCTTGCTGACCTTCATTATGATTTGATCCGGGGGCTAGCGAAGAGTATGGCTTCAGTCGTGGCAGGCCGTAGGTGTCTTTGGCTGCGTAATTGGGCGGCGGATGGGTCGTCCAAGACGCGGTTGAGTAGGCTTCCCTTCCGGGGAAAGCTACTTTTTGGAGAAGATTTGGAAAAGCTGGTGAAGGATCTCGGAGAGTCTAAGGGCGGCCGGTTACCGGAGGATAAACAGAAGCAGAGCCGGGCTGCCCTTGGGGCTCGGGGGCAGCAGCGGGACTTTCGCCGATTTAGTTCCTCCAGGGGAGGGCAATATCAGCGGGGTCGCTTTCCTGGGAGGTCTCAGGGGTTCCGGGGATTTCGAGGAGCCAGCAGAGGTTTTGCAGCTATGTCCTCATCCTCTTCTTTCAAGAAGTCCCAATGAAGTCAGGGGGGGCCGGGCGGAGTTGATTCCCGTGGGAGGTCGGCTGCGGGATTTTTACCCTGCCTGGGTCCAACTCACGTCAGATCAGTGGGTGTTGGAGGTAATTCGGGAAGGCTATGCGCTAGAGTTGCACCGGCCGGTCTCCAAATCGTTCGTTCGCTCCCCATGCAAGGCTCCGGCGAAGCGCCAGGCAGTGCAGGAAACAGTGCAACGGCTGCTCGACCTCAAGGCCATTGCTCCGGTTCCTGCCGATCAGTTAGGGTGCCGTCGATACTCAATTTATTTTGTGGTTCCGAAGAAAGAAGGGACTTGGCGGCCCATCCTAGATTTAAAAAGGGTAAATGGTTGTCTGCGGGTGTCGCATTTTCGGATGGAGACCCTCAGGTCAGTCATTGTAGCGGTGAGAAGGGGCGAGTTTCTGACGTCCCTGGACCTATCGGAGGCGTATCTTCATATTCAGATACGCCGGGAGCATCAGAGGTTTCTCAGGTTTGCAGTGCCGATGGGACATTTCCAGTTTCAGGCGCTCCCATTTGGTTTGGCAACGGCGCCGCGAACGTTCACCAAGGTGATGGTGGTGGTGGCGGCGGCGTTGCACAAGGACGGCATATTGGTTCACCCATATCTGGACGATTGGTTGATCAGGGCGAAGTCCAGGGAGGAAAGTGTTTCGGCTACAGCCAGGGTGATAGCTCTCTTGCAAAGTCTCGGTTGGGTGGTCAATGCCACAAAGAGCAAGTTAGAGCCATCTCAGAACCTGGAGTACCTCGGAGCCCATTTCGATACGAGCGTGGGTCGCCTATTTCTGCCTCAGCAGCGGGCACTGGGTCTCAGGCAGTTGGTGCGTCAATTTCTCGGTCAACTGAGTCCCACCACCTGGGAGTACCTGCAGGTGTTAGCAACTATGGTGGCGACCCTGGACGTGGTTCCATGGGCGAGGGCCCACATGAGACCGTTGCAGCGGGCCCTGTTGAGCAGATGGTTGCATCAGGCGGGTGCGCTGTCGCAGAGGTTGCTTTGTCCGCCATCGACACGACTAGCACTTCAGTGGTGGCTGAGACCCAAGAGTCTGGCGGCAGGGATGTTGTTGGAAGTTCCGACGTGGGTCTCACTGACAACGGATGCCAGTCTGTATGGCTGGGGAGCCCATTGTCAAGGTCATCTGGTTCAAGGTCAGTGGTCCGACGAGGAGAAGGCATGGTCGATCAACAGGCTGGAGTTGCGGGCCGTGGCACTGGCTCTCCAGGATTTGCGCCCCTTTCTTCAGGGACAGGCCGTTCGGGTGTTCTCGGACAACGCGACGGCAGTGGCCTACATAAATCGACAGGGGGGCACCAGCAGCGTAGCGCTGGAGGCCGAAGCAGAAGGTTTGTTCGACTGGGCCGAGAAGAACCTGGTGGCCTTGTCGGCGGCGCATGTCGCGGGCGTGGACAATGTGGAGGCCGATTTTCTAAGTCGTGTAAAGGTGGACCCGGGGGAGTGGGTCTTGCACCCGGACGTCTTTGCACTGTTGGTGCGGCGTTGGGGCACGCCGGTAATGGATTTGATGGTGACATTTCGGTCCGCGAGAGTCGACCGGTTCTTCAGCTGCCAAAAAGAGAGGATGTCGGAAGGTCTGGACGCTCTCATTCAGAGGTGGCCAGAGGATCAGCTACTGTATGTGTTCCCGCCGTGGGTGTTGATCGGGCGGGTTCTTCAGCGAATAGAGCGACACAAGGGGCTAGTGGTGCTAATTGCTCCGGATTGGCCAAGAAGGCCGTGGTACGCGGATCTAGTCAGGCTCTTGGTGGGGAAGCCCTGGAAGCTTCCCGTTCGCAGGGATCTTCTCACCCAGGGCCCACTATGCATGCCGCAGGTGGATCGATTCTCGCTTACGGCCTGGCTCTTAAAAGGGCGCGGTTGAGAGCCAGAGGTTATTCGGCGGCAGTGATAGCTATTTTTCTGGAAGCACGGCGCAGGTCTATTTCTTTGGCTTATGTCAGAATATGGCGCGTATTTGAAGCTTGGTGTACGGAAAGGGACTTTGTTCCTCTAAGGGCGTTGATTCCTCAGATTTTGGCGTTCTTGCAGGATGGCTTTCAAAAGGGCCTAGCGGCAGCTTCGCTCAAGGTGCAAGTGGCGGCCTTGTCCTGTTATAGGGGGAAGGTAAACGGAGGCTCTTTGGGAGGTCATGCGGATCTTAAACGTTTCTTGAAGGCGGTGACTCTTCGTCCTCCGCACAAGCCCATTGTCCCAGCTTGGGATCTGCCTTTGGTTTTGGAGGCGTTAGGTAAAGCTCCTTTTGAACCCTTAGGGGAGGCTTCGTTGAAAGATCTTACGTTGAAGGTGGTGTTTTTGATAGCTATCGCCTCCGCTTGGCGAGTTTCAGAGTTACAAGCGCTGTCGTGCCAAGAGCCCTTTCTGTCTTTCTTCGATTCTAAGGTGGTATTAAGACCAGTTCTTTCGTTCTTGCCTAAGGTGGTTTCCGCTTTTCATTTGAACCAAGTGCTCTCGTTGCCGGTTTTTCGCGTCAAGGATAAGCATCAGGCGGCGGACTGGCTTCATCGGTTGAATATTCGCCGGGCATTGAAGTAGTATGTTGCGCGAACGGCGTCTTTTCGTAAATCGGACAGGCTTTTTGTGTTGTTCGCAAGGGCCCGGAAAGGTGAGGCGGCTTCTAAAGGTTCGATTGCTCGATGGGTGAAAGAAGCCATTGCGTCGGCATATCTGTTGTGTGGTCGTGTGGTGCCGACAGTTTGCGGGCTCATTCTACCAGAGCGCAAGCGGCGTCTTGGGCGAAATGTCGGTTGGTGCCGGTGGTGGAGATCTGTAGAGCGGCGACTTGGTCGTCTCTGCATACTTTTGTCAGACATTACCGTCTGGATGTGCAGGCAGATAGGGATTCCTGTTTTGGATCGGCAGTGCTTCAGGCCGGTCTCGCGGGACCCTCCCATGGTTGATAGTTACTGCTCTGGTACGTCCCCAGAGATTCCGGGACTAGACTGGAGGGACGATCAGGAAGATTAAATTAGACTTACCTGCTAATTGTAGTTCCTGGAGTAACTCCAGTCTAGTCCCGAGTCCCGCCCGGTATCGTGGAGATGCGAGGGCCAGAAGCAGGATCTCTATTACGGGTAAGCAGAAATTTTGGTTCTCTTGGGGTCCTGGGTTAGGATACCATACATTGTCACCTAAGGAGGGGGTGGTAATGGGTTTTTTCCAGGGCTTCGGAGTAATGGTCGGGGGATCTCAAGGCAGGTAGAGCCTATAGGCTGTGGGCCTCATGGGGCCAGCCGGCCGTTTCAGATTAGAGAGGCAGTGTGTTTCTGCAAAGTCATTGCTTACTTGTTGCTCTGGTGAGTTCTGCTTTGTCAATAGGTAAACTGGTGTGAGGAGGCGGTACCAGCCCTTATATACCGGTGACATCACAGAAGTTTCTCAGTCTCCAAAGCTGCTGGATGAGGTTGACAACCCAGAGATTCCGGGACTAGACTGGAGTTACTCCAGGAACTACAATTAGCAGGTAAGTCTAATTTAATCTTTAAAAAAAAGACTATTCAAGGACCCGGTTGCTGAGGAAGTTGGGCAGTTTTTTCTTCTCCAGACCCTTCCTTCTTCATTTGTTTTATCCTCCTCCGAGAGCAGTGAATGTTTTATTTCTTTCATGGTTCTCTTTTAAAGCAGCGTCTCGATCTGTTTTTTGGCAGTATCTTGTTCTTCAGACAGCATGTGCCTCCCTTCTTTTTTCAGTGTGCTTCATTTTCATGCTTTCTTCATGTGGTCAGTTGGCAGCTGCTTCCCGGCTCTGTTTTGCTGTTTCCCACCATAATTTTTGTGATACGGCTGCCATTCTTTCTTCAGAGTTTGTTGATTTTTGGATCCCCGGCTCTTCCTGTGACTTTTTCTTTTATCCTGTTGTGAAAATGCCTTCTTCCCTACAGCGCTACTTGGGCTGTGGGAAGAAATGTAAGACTTTTACAGGTAGTTTGTGTTCCTCCTTTGGTTCTGATTAGGGGGGGTCCTAAGGTGTCTGCAGGTCCTGGTTCCAGTAGCCCTTCCAGGTTTCTTGCTTTAGCTTCCTCTGGGTTACCTCAGGGTGATACTAGATCTCAAGATACCCTTCCTCCGGCTTTGTTGCCTGACCATCTACAACTCTCTATTCAGCCTATGCAGACTTCAACTGACAGCTCTGATCTCCAGTTTATGCAGCTATTCCATCAGGCCTGGGATATGTGGCGCTTGCGGACTCCGACCACTGCTGATCCACCGTCTAGAAATTGTGCCCGCTGAAGTTTGGCTGGAGCTTCTTAGATCTGGCAAAGAGGAACAAAAAAAGCAGTCAAAGCCACATACAAACAAAAGCAGGCAACGAAGAACCCTTGGAAGGAAAACACTTTATTGGAAGAGGTCCGCCCTACACGTGTTTTGGCAAATAATAAAACATGTGCGAGATATTTTTATTTTCAGTTTTTATGTATCTTTTTACAGTTTTATTTATAGTCATATATATTTTTATGGTATTATCTATTTGGATAACTATTTTATGTTTTAAAGTATGTATTCACATTGTTTTATTTGTATTATCTTATATTTGTAATTGTTTTAGTTCACCCATGCCCAACTTGTGGATGAAATTATTGTTATTAGTGTTCTTTGTATTTTCATGTTTTCAGTAGTCACAGTCTCCTGAAGAATGTCAGTTTGGCCGAAACACGTGTAGGGCAGACTTCTTCCAATAAAGTGTTTTCCTTCCGAGGGTACCTACTTTTGTTTGTGTGCTTCTTTAGATTTAGCCAAGGATATTTCCTCCAGGGCACTGGCGCCCTGCAGGGGAAGACTGTGATGGTCCTTCAGATGGACATTCTATCATTTCTAAGTCTGGCCAGGAAGAAAGAGAGTTCTCACCATTAGAAGACGGTCAGGATATCCACGTATTCAGTAAGGAAGAGCTTCCTGCTCTCATTGCTCAAATTATGGAGGCTCTGCACCTCTTGCAACAGCCAATTCCTGTAAACCTCAGGCAGACCTTATCGTGGACATCAGGGAACCTTCTAAGGCTTTTCCCTTTCCCCTGGAACTCCAACAGATGGTCTCCTTAGAGTGGGATTCTCCTGATGTGTCTCTACACACCACTCATTGCTTGGGGCATGTTTATGTTTGGTCTTCGGATGATCTTGACAAGTGGTTGTGTTTCCCTAAAGTAGACGCCCTAGTTACTGCAGTCATTAAACGCACAACCATTTCTGTGGAGGGTGGCATTGCCTTCCATGATCAGATGGATTGCAAGGTGGAGGGCCTCTTAAAAATCACTTTCTCGTCATCAACCCTGGTATTGCAGGCCTCTGTTTACGGAGGTCTTGCTGCGCGCGCTCTGCTCCATTGCCTTCAGTCACTTCTGGATGATCCGGCTTTGCCTTGTTTAGAGTCGGTCAAGACCTTTCTTGCAGATGCCTTTTATGATCTGCTGCTGCTGCTGCTACAGTGGCTCAGCATTGGCTGTGGCTCCTTCATTGGAATGTGAATGCTGCTTCCAAGACCTGTCTCGCCAAGTTTCCTTTCAAAGGCCGCCGCCTTTTTGGTTTGGATTTGGAAAAACTTGTGAAAGATTTGGGGGAAGTCAAGCTTCAACGTTTGCTGGAGAATAAGCCCAAATCCAGTTTTTGTTGTCCTGCCATGTTGTCGTCCACTTCCTCATCTTATAGAGTCCGCTTCAGAGACTGGCAAATCCGGTTCTTTTTGAATAGGGCTGGCTCTAAGCCTCAGGCTTTTTGGGGTATCCATTGCAACTGAGACAATTTCTCCTCGTCCAACAAGTTTTACGGTTTTGCCAAATCTTCCTGTTGATGGTTTCTGAATCCATTCCGGGGTGCCTTCTGTGGGCGGACACTTATGGTATTGTTCCCGTGAATGAACCCAGATAACACTGAACTGGTGGATACTTGAGGTAGTAACACAGGGTTCTGATCTCCCTTCACTGAGCCCGTGCCGAATGTCTTCTTCATCTCTCCATGCGGTTCTGCGGCCAAGGCGGCGGCTGTATACCTGACTCTCCACCGCCGCCTTCAGCTCAATGTGGTATGCCCAATTCCTCCCTCAGAAAGAGGTTCTGGTCACTATTCCATTTACTTTGTCATTCCCAAGAACGATTGCTCCTTCCGTCCTATCCTGGACCTCAAGGGAGTCCATCGCTGTCTTCAGGTGCCGCAGTTCCGGATGGAAACCCTCAGGACAGTCATTCAAGCTGTTCGGCCAGGTGAATTTCTCACATCCCTTGACCTGGCAGAAGCATATTTTCACATTCCAATCTGCCAAGATCATCAGCAGTATTTGTTTTGTGGTCCTCGGTCAACATTATCAGTTGTGTGCCCTGCCCTTTGGTCTTGCCACAGCTCTTCGCACTTTCTCCAAGGTAATGGTAGTAGTGGCTGCTTCCCTGCTGCGCCAAGGTATTCGGGTTCATCCTTATCTAGACGATTGGCTTATCAGAGCACGGAGTTTTGAGGAGGCTATTTCTGCGATCTCTCAGGTCCTCTCCTTTCTGGAATGTCTCAGCTGTGTGATCAATTATGCCAAAAGCAATCTGTGCCCAGTTCAGTCTCTGGAATTCCTCTGCACCCGCTTCAGCACGAGAGTGGGTCGTGTCTTCCTCTTTTACAACAGATGCAAGAAGCTCTGAGTTAAGGTCCATGCCTTCCGGTGCCTGGCAGTTCCCACTGCCTGGGATTACCTACAGCTCTTTGGCACCATAGCTTCTGCTCTCAACATAGTCCCCTGGGCCCGTACTCACATACATCCACTTCAGTACTCTCTCCTGTCGCTCTGTTCCCCATCCACCCAAGACTGTTAGGTTTGTCTACCCCTTTCTTCAGTGTTTTGCTGCAGTCTTTGCTGGTGGCTTTGTCCTCATCATTTGTTGAAGGGCACTCCCTTGGAAATTGCACGTTGGGTGGTGGTCACCATGGACGCCAGCCTTGCAGGTTGGGGAGCGCACTGCCAGGAACACGTAGCGCAGGGATCTTGGTCCATTCAAGAAGTCTCAGGCCATCAATCGTCTCAAAGCCCGGGCTGTTTGGCTCTACTTTCAATCCTCTCTCTAGGGTTGAGTAGTCAGAGTCCTTTCTGACAATTCCACCACTGTGACGTACCTAAACAGACAAATGTCCTGGAGTGGCCCTGGAAATGAGTCTTCTAGTTCCCTGGGCAGATCCAACCTCCTGACTCTTTCTGCACAGCACATTGAAGGAATGGAGAGCATTCAAGTGGATTTCCTGAGTCGTCATATCCTGGACCCCAGCGAGTGGGCGTTTGTGAACATTGTGTGTCAGTGGGGTCATCCGACTCTAGACCTAATGGCCATTTCTTCCAATGCCAAGATGTCAATCTTTTTCAGTCGTCGAAAGGAACCAAACTCTCATATCTAGATGCTCTGGTTCAGATCTGGCCCTCAAACCAGCTTCTCTATATCTTCCCTCCTTGGCTGCTAATCGGCAGTGTACTCCGTTGGATAGAGTCACGCTCTGGATGGGTAGTGCTGGTGGCCCCGGATTGGCCTCAGTGTCCATTATATGCCAATCTCCTCCGCCTCCTGCAGAAAGCACCCCTACCCTTGGTGTCCGGAGAGGTCTTCTGTTTCATGGATGGTTCTCATGGACGATCACGCTTCTTACTCACATACGGTTTGGCTATTGTGCATTGCAAAGGTTACTCGCCTCAAATAGTGACCACTTTACTACAGGCTCAGCGGTCTTCTATCATACGTGCTTATGCTCTGATCTGGCATCTTTTTTTCTTCTTGGTGTTCTAAGAGATTCCTCTCCTCTTGGTAAGTTGATATTCCAGACATTTTTTCCTTCCTTCAGGATGGATTTGATAAGGGTCTCACCCTTAATTCTATAAAGATGCATATTGTAGCCTTGACATGTTTTCGGGGGCCTTTCCATGGGTGGTTTCTTGCTTCTCATGTAGACGTTTCCCATTTTCTGCGGGGTGTTTGCTTCCTGAGGCCCCCCCATTTGTCCAATTGTCCCTTCTTTGGATCTGTCCGTAGTGCTTTGCGCGCTCACTGTGCCCCATTCCAGCCTCTCCGTAGGACATCTCTCAAAGATTTGACTCTCAAAACTGTTTTTCTTATAGCAGTCACTTCCGCACAACACCTTTCGGAGCTCCAGACATTTTCTTGCCAGGATCCTTTTCTATCTTTTTCCCTGGTGGGGGTTACCATTCGAATATTGCCCACTTTTCTGCCTAAGGTCCTTTCAGATTTTCATGTCAAACAATCGGTTGTGCTTCCTTACTTTCTTAAGGAGCAGTCTTTGGGTGACAATAGAGTCCTTTAGCTGTTGGATGTTGGTAGGGCGTTATGCCGTTCTCCAGGATCAAGCAAGAAATCAGTCCTCACATATAGGTGACATCGACGCTGATGGAGCCCTCACGGAAGCATCTCCCCAGCTTTCAAAGAAAGCCTTTGGGAGATGCCACCATGCATGCGTGGTCCCCTTCCCGCCCAAGGGTGCCATCTTACTCAGTTGCCTTTTTTCCGCGGAGCCCTACAGGCGTTCGTCTCTCTTCCCTGGAAAAAAGGGGTTTTTTTTCTTGTGCAGTTCTGTGCCTTTTCTGGTTAGCACTAGTCTCTTTCCTGCCTCCGAGCCCTATCATCCCGCCATCGGGCCTCGGAACTGGTTAGTTAAGATTTTTTTTTGGGGGGGGGGGGGGGGTTACATCCTGTGCATTTTGCGCTTTTTTCAACCGCTGGCTGTGTCGAAGGTCTTGGACCTTGCTGGGCCCCTTTTGCTCCAATGGCCACTGGGTTTGAGAAATGTGATTGGTGCTCCAAGAATATGTCCCTCACTGACATACAAGATTGTTGCCTTAGGTGCCGACCATAACCCAGAGATGTGCTCCCTGTGCAAAAAGATGTCTGCTAAGACCATCCAGAGTCGTCGCAGAAGCAGGATGACATCTTCCACAATGCAAACTCAACTCCGGTATCCCTGGTAGCTGTGTGCTCTAAGGCCCCACATGGATCCTCGGAATCGCGTACATCCCCCACGGTACCTGAGCAGGCACGCAGACAATCCAATCAGGGTTCCCTGGATGCGAGAGCGAAAGAAGAAGAAGAAATCCTCGAGGGCCTCTTCATGGGAAGTGGACACACATTGCAAGTCCCTTGTGCAGTCCCTCAGCCCCCGGCAGGCATCCAAAGAGTCAGAGAAGAATCGGCCAGCGAAGGTACCCAGGACTGATGTTGAGGCCTCTGGTGACTGATCTCGGACCCCCGAGACCCATCCCATAGAGGACTCCCTTTCTCACTGACACCCGACCCAGTCACCCCCTCACTGTCTGTGTCGAAGGCTGCAACCCCCGAGTGGGAAGCCAGGATGCTGTTGTTGGAACACAGCATTTCTGCATTCCTTGCCTTGCAGCAAGCGTCAGTGCCTGGTCCCGCCAGTGCATGCGCTGAGACCGCGGAGACCTCAATGTCGAGGACTCCCCGGGCTGCCGAAGATATCCTTGAGAGCCCCATACCTTGAGCAGATCATTGGCGAGGATTTCGATCCTGCTCCTGGTCCTCGGGAGTGAGATCCTCCCTAGCAAGTGCTTCTGGCTCTGGCTAAGCCTCGGATGTGATTCATCGAAGGCCGGATCCAACGATGCCTTTAGAGCCATCAGACCTCAAGTCTTCGATGGACTACTCAGACTGGGAGTCCGATGTCAAGACTTCCCCGGAGACACGGTCACACCATAACTTCCCCTCAGATCCGCCCCCGACCGAGGACACCTTGTTTCTCGAGTTTGTCTGGGACATGGCGAAGGCACTCTCCCTCATCATGGAGTCGGAGGAGGACCCTTGCATGGAGGAACTCAAAAACCTCCAGTACGAGGCACCAACCAAGGAGGCCCTTACGATCCCCATCCCCCCCATCCTTGGATGATGACTCCTCTGAATGTGGGAAACACTGGCATTGGTGCAGATTGTTAGTCGATGCCTGGATGCTATGTACCTGGTCTAGCGAGGACCCGGTTTTAGGAAGGCACAACTCCCTCACACCTCTATGGTGGTCGTCAGCCATGCATCAACAAAAAAGCCCGAAGACACATTCCTTGGTGCCCCTGGGAAGGAGTCCTGCGCCCTTGACACCCTCGGGCTTAAATGATACCAGGGCTCGATGCTGGCGTGCCGCATACAGACTTATCAACTGTATATCAGCATGTACCTCCGAGACCAAACCAAGGAACTTGGAGGTTTCGTGGCAGGTCTCGACGGAGACCACCTCCAACACTTCCAGACCCTCATGAAATCTGTCGGAGAGTGCTCAAAGTCCTTGTCTCGAGCAGCCAATGACGGTTTTGAGTCCAACGCGAGAGTGGCCACCACAGGCACTGGTGCCCGACGCCAGGCCTGGCTCCAGGCATCAGACCTCAAGCAATGGGTTTAGGAAAAGCTCCTAGATGTTCCTTGCCTTGGTGAAAACCTCTTTGGCAAGCTGATGGAGGACAAAGTGGCAGAGATCGAGACAGAATATGTCACCAGGACTCGAGGAAGACTTCCACTCTTCCCAGGAAGAAACTGTCAGGGAAAAAGTCTCCCTTCCACCGGAAAGGCCAGTCTTAGAGGCTATCCACCATACCAGGCCCCCCAGCAGGGTCATCAGGGTAAGGGAGAAGACCAGGGCCCATGTAAGCATAAGGGCTCCAGCCCCAGCTCAGACTGGGTCAGGGTTTTGACTCCCAGAGAATAGCCTCTCTATCCATGGGGGACCAGCTATCAGTGGGGGCGCCTAATTCATTTTGCCCACCGATGGGCTGCCATTACCACCGACTCCTGGGTACTTCAGGTGGTCAGGGAAGGCTACCTCCTTCACCTGGACCAGATGCCTCCCCCTTTCTTTCTAGGAGAGCCCTCTTGGACTCCCCTGCACCAGGCCCTGCTACTGCAAGAACTTACAGGCCTCCTCAGGGACAGGGCTGTGGAGCTGGTACCACCCCACCTAAAAGGGAAGGGGGTTCTACTCCTGGTACTTTTTGGTCCCAAAAAGAACAGGAGGCCTAAGGTCCATCCTAGACTTGAGAAACCTGAACAAGTTCCTGGTGTGGGAAAAATTTGAAATGCTCTCCTTTGGAACGTTGCTGCCCTATCTCCATCAGGAAGATTGGCTATGCTCCTTGGACCTGAAGGATGCTTATACCCACATCCTGATCCACAGGCAGTACCTAAGGTTCATGATCGGGGGTGACCACTACCAGTACAGGGTACTACCCTTCAGCCTAGCTTCTGCACCAAGAGTCTTCACCAAATGCCTGGCAGTGGTGGCCGCCCACTTCTGTCTCTGAGGGGCCTTAGTCTTCCCATACCTGGACGACTGGCTAGTAAAAGGAGACACTGTCATAGAGGTGCAACAGGCCACGGCCTGCACCATCAAGGTCCTACAACATCTGGGGTTCATGATAAACCACCCCAAATCCCACCTCACTCCAACACAGGACCTGCAGTTCATAGGGGCTCGCCTGCACACCCTCCAAGCCAGGGTCTTCCTCCCTCTGGACAGGGTGGATCGCCTCAGGGCCCTGGCAACCGAGGTGCAGCACCATCATGCTGTGTCAGCGCGGTCCATGCTCCACCTGTTAGGCCACATGGCTTCCACAGTCCATGTGGTCCCTAACGCCCATCTCCACATGCGGGCAGCTCAGTAGTGCCTCTGCTCACAGTGGACTCAGGCCACAGGCAGGCTCCAGGACAGGGTCTCGGCATGCTGCCAGCTAGCAGAGTCACTCAAATTGTGGCAAGATGCACAGCACCTGAAGAAGGGCATGCCCTTTCAATACCCAAAACCCCAGAGGGTCCTCACTACGAGGAACTGCGCACGCAGGGCAAATGGTCTCTTAAGGAAAGCCAGCAGCAGATCAACCTGCTGGGCCATCTTTCTGGTGATCAGGGCCTTCCAATACCGCCTGCAGCTCCAGTTGGTGCTGGTCCAAATGGACAACCAGGTCGTGATGTTCTACCTGAACAAGCAAGTGGGCACAGGGTCTTACTGTATCTGCCAGGAGGCAGTAGCTCTCTGTTCATATGCAATCAGTCAGGTGATGCTCCTCAAGGTGGTATACCTTCCGGGCCAGGACAATGCCCTGGCGGATAGATTGAGCAGGGTCCTCCAGCTGCACAAGTGGCATTTAGACCCTAGGGTGGTGTAGCGGCTATTCCAACTATGAGGAACCCCAAGTTTGGACCTCTTTGCCAGCCCAACCAATGCCCAACTGCCCCACTTCTGCTGTCCCCATCTGCACCCGTCCCGGATAGCGGTGGACTCCTTTCTCATCTCATGGTCAGAGAGCCTTCTGTATGCCTTCCCTCCCATGCCACTAATCGCGCAGACCCTCTTCAAGGTCCGGTGGGACAGGGCTTCCATGATCCTTGTGGCCCTACAATGGCCCAGACAGCCTTGGTTCCCCCTGTTACTCCATCTCTCGACAAAGCTCCCGGTCCCTCTGGGGAGTTCCCCAGGACTACTGACCCAGGATGAGGACTCGCTTCTCCACCCCAACCTGAAGTCCCTCTTGCTAACAGCATGGCTGCTGAATGGATCGCCCTAACACCCTTCAACCTCCCTAGAGAGGTGGAAGAAGTCCTCCTGGCCTCTCGTAAGAACTCCACAAGACGAGCCTATGCCTTCAAGTGGTGCAGATTCTCACTATGGTGTGCAGAGCAACGGGTTGACCCATTCTCCTGCCCAGTGCACATGGTGCTGAAATACTTGCTCCACCTCTCGCAGACTGGACTCGAGTCCAACTCCATCAGGTACACCTAAGCGTTGTCTCCGCACACCATCTCTCCATAGAGGGCAAGCCTCTTTCTCTGCAGCCCCTTATTATCTGATTCATGAGGGGCTTACTGCTTTCTAAGCCCCCCCCATCTGGCCTCCTCCGGCGGAATGGGATCTCAACGTGGTTCTGATGCAGCTCACCATGCTGCCCTTTGAACCCTTGGCTACCTGCCATTTGCGATACCTATCTTGGAAGGTTGTCTTCCTGGTGGTGCTCACCTCTGCCCGCAGAGTCAGCGAGCTTCAGGCCTTGGTGGCAGAGCCACCTTACACTAGGTTCTACAAGAACAGGGTCATGCTTCGCACCCACCCAAAATTCCTCCCAAAGGTGGTATCCGCCTTCCACCTCAACCAAGAGGTGGTGCTCCCTACTTTCTTTCCACGGCCCTAAGCTGACAAGGCAGCGGCTGTTCTCCATACTCTGGACTGCAGAAGAGCCCTATCCTTCTATCTGCAGCATACTCGGGGCCACCGCAAAGTCTCACAGCTTTTCGTTTCATACGACCCCAGTCGGCTGGGGTAGGCTATATCACCAAGCGGATCCTGTCCACCTGGGTGGCAGACTGCATCACCTTCACCCACAATCAGGCTGGGCTACTGTTGCAGCACCGGGTCAAGGCACACAATGTCAGGGCTATGGCAACCTCAGTTGCGAACCTATGCTCTGTCCCTATGGCAGACATCTGCCAGGCCGCTACCTGATCCTCAGTCCACACTTTTGCAGCTCACTACTGCCTAGAGAGGGAGTTCCGATGGGACAGTGCCTTCGGCCAGGTTGTATTCTGTAATCTGTTTGGGATTTAGGCATCTCCTGCCCTCCAACCCTTCTTGTTCAGGCTACTGGAGCCATGGTTCTCCCTGGACACTGGGACCCTCAGAGTCTGTTCTCAGATTCGCTTATGGCTATTCACGGCTGGGCCATGTCTTTTCTTCTACAGGTTCCTGGTAACCTGTAGCTAGGGCATCCCATATGTGAGGACTGACTTCCTGCTTGTTCCTGAAGAAAGCGTAGTTACTCACCTGTAACAGGTATTCTCCAGGGACAGCAGGAATCAGTCCTCACAACCCTCCCTCCTCCCCTTGGAATTGCTGTACATTTTTGGCTCTAGCTATGTTATCTGCCTGTTTAAGATGGTATTCTTGGGCAGGAAGGAGACCATGCATGTGTGGTGGCATCTCCCAAAGGCTTTCTTTGAAAGCTGGGGAGATGCTTCCGCGAGAGCTCCATTGGCATTGACGTTACCCATGTATAAGGACTGATTCCTGCTGTCCCTGGAGAACACCGGTTACAGGTGAGTAACTATGCTTTACCTCAAACTCACTAATACGTTTCGTCTCTCCGATCACCTTTTTGTCCTAGCTTTTAGTCCACGAAAAGGAGCGGCCACTTCCAAAGCAACCATTGCACACTGGATCAAGCAGATCATTGAGTCAGTTTATATTTTATTGAACAAATCTGTGCCTGTAGGTCTTTGGGCACATTCTACTCAGGCCCAGGCTACCTCATGAGTAGCTCCACTAGATATTTGCAGGGTGGCCACCTGGTCCTCCCTCTCTATTTTTGCACTTCACTATCGCTTGGGTGTTTATATACACGAATGTGTATATAGCCACCTACTCTTGAAAATAGCTGCCAAGCAGCTCCTGTCAACTCTGTACATCTGTGAGTGTGTATATAGCCACCTACTCTTGTAAATATTTGCCAAGCAGCTCCTGTCAACACTGTACATCTGTGACCCAACTGCTTAGACTGTATATAGTTACCTGAAAGAGTTGCCAAACAGACCTGGTCAATGCATTATTCCGCGACCTGCTGCTCAGCCTGTACATAGTTACCCTAGTTAGTCCCAGGCTGCTTAACCTGTACATAGTTACCCTAATTAGTCCCAAGTTGCAACACCTGTTTATTGTAAGTACAGTGCAGGTCGACCTGCACTGTACAAATTATTGTAAACCGCACTGATTCTAAAGAGCATAGTATAGAAAAGGCATTAAATAAATAAATAAAGCAGTTTGCTTCAGAGCCTCTGTCTTGGCTGCGGTTGTTTCTTCCTGCCCTGGAGTGGTTTAACTATGGTACTCCCCACTAGTATGGTCTGGTCTAGCAGGATGTATTTGGAAAGAGAAATTTTACTTACTGATAATTTTCTTTCCTGGAATCCTGCTAGACCAGTCCAGGACCCGCCCCTCTAAACTGTTTAGTCCATTGCCTAACTAAGACTCTGTCACAGGGTGGACCTAGGGCAGCCTGAGAAAGTGCAGAGCAGTGTGAATGATCACGGTAAAAGTGACAAGATAAACAGAGGAATGTTTGATGGTTGCCAGGGACAACCTAAGCACACGTGCACAGAGCCCAGAAAGACACACCCAGAGAGCAAAGCAAGGGAATTTGCTTTGCCCAATAGAGTGCAGCTGAGTGAAGGTGGAGTCAGGAGACACGCAGATAAAATAGACTCCCAAACATTTGGAGATAGGGAACCTTTGAGAGAGAGGAAATCCTTGAGAGAGGAGTCGAGGAGAGAATCCCTGAGAGAGGAATTGGAGCAGCAGCAGATACGGTTGAAGCCATGCAAAGCCTGGAGCTGGCATGAGGAAGACGACGACAGTGAAAGTGAGTCAGTAAGGCAACAGGGGAGCCGGTGTGAAAGTTGGAGAGAATCCAGAGACCTGTGTGGTTCTGGGAGAAGGCAACACCCTGACAGCGTGAATGTGTTTGGAAGGCAAGAGAAATATAAGAAGACTGCAACAGCAGGTACAGGGGCAAAGAGTGAGTACAAGGGCTATTTGCTATCTGAAAGGGAAGAGCCCTGGAGGCATAGAAATACCCACATAAAGCCCAGATATTCAGAGGCTGATAATAGCTTTTCCCCTGATTATAAAAGCACTAAGAGAAGGGGGTTTCACTTACCAAGAAAAGCTGAAGAAATCCCTTATCTGTTAATTGTTAATCCCTGTTATCCATGTTTTTATTCCCTGTTCTCTGTAAACTTAACATTTGTTTTATGTTTAAGTACAAAATTTGTTAAAATGTAAACCGCGCTGATATCAAAAGTGCGGTATATAGAAGCTGTTAAATAAATAAATAAATAAATAAATAATCACCGTGAGCTCCCAGCTTCTAGGGAAACACCGTTTGCAATCAGGCACAGCTGAGCTTGGAAAGCTAGGGCAGACCCGGCCAGGAGCCTACCGTAATTACCCAGTTAGTAGGTCAAACAAGGACCTGAGGTATTCGTTAAGGCACCAGCAGGGGCAGGGCTCTGGAAGACACAACTCAGAGCTTTACGATATTTCCCAGAGGGGCAGTTCTGCACAAGGGAAGAGAAACTTCTTAAGTGACGAGGCAAGCCTGCCATACTTTTACCCCATGTTTGAAGTGAATAATGAAGATACTAATGAGCAGGAGTTAATGGAGTATGAAAACTCAGAAGCATTAACAAGTCCAGAGATGATGGATTGTTCTCTCACTGTAATAGAGCCAGAATTCTCACTGAGGTAAATGTGAATGTGTGACCTTAACTCCAGTATATAAGAGGCAAGGCTGCAACTCTCTCTCTCTCTCTCTCTAGCCAAACAGACAATTAGGCTGTTTGTTATTTGCTTTTGTTTAAAAGTTACAAGCTGAAGGAAGCTATTTTTGTTGTCTAGTTATATTTTGTTATAAGCCAAAATAGGCTATTAATTTCTCTTGTATTTGAAAGAAGAAACCTCAAGGGACGGGGAATAAAACCCTAAAAAGAAAAGAAAGTTTTCCTGTGTGATCTATATATATATAAGCAAGGCACAACTACCACCCTCAGAAAGCCCAACAATACCAGTAGTCACCGCTGGGGCAGATGAGGTGTGACAACTCTCTTTACTTATCGATGACTTTGTTGTATCTCACCATGTACATACTTCCTTGGCCTGCGGGTCCTGTTTCACATTGTTCAATTTAGCTTGTTATAAGAGTTATTCGTTTATGAACTTATTTTTGGTCTAGTTTTGTGATTCCTTGGCTGTTTGAATTCCTGCTGCTTGTTATGGTTATATTGAAGCTCCCCTTGGGGGATGGATTTTTATACCAAGGGTGATGTCACAAAGCTTTGGGAATTCTTCTCTATCTCACCATCTTCTGGCAGGGGATCACAACACACTAGGCTGGACTGGTCTAGCAGGATTCCAGGAAAGGAAATTATCGGCAAGTAAAATTTCTCCATAACATTGCACCCAACTTCCTAAACATCAACTGCCAGATTGCTAAGGGGGGGGGGGGGATGTCCCTCTCCTCCTCCTGCTTTATAGGCCCTCCCTCTTAAAACACTCCCCCTCACACAATGAAGATGATTTTAAAGGACAATAGAAATACAAAAACCTTTTCAAAACAAAGTTACTCTCCATCTGCACTCAGGCCGTCAGGCGCACCATCGGTTGCCGCTAACACACTATCCATGGGAAGGTGCCCACCCTTCCAACTCTGATACTAGTGCCAAGTCCTAAGAAAGGCAGCTCTCGAATGGTGTTGGTACACTGCTATCGCACACGTACAGAAAATGTGCTCCAACATGAGTAGTACCATGACTCTGGTGGGCAGGTCTGGATTCTTCCACCACCTCAGCAATTCTATTGGAGTTGCAATCACACAAAAACTCTGAAATTTTCCCAAATCTCCCTCCTCCCCCTCCTGGGCCTCATTTAATAACACTCCAGCTGGGAAAAACTCACCCAAACCTTAGTCATTTCAGCAAACAGCCTGTCCACTTCTCCCCAAAGCTGCTGTTTCTTAGGGCAGTCCCACAGCAAATGCTTAAGGTCTCCTCTACCCCCGCATCCCTTCCAACAGGCCTCCCCAAACTTCTTATTTATTGCATGCAATTTAACCAGGGTCCAATAAATTTGCAGGCGAGTCTATAAACTATTTTCTAGCAACGCTGTACTAGGCGCATATTTCTTGGTTGCTTTATATTTCTTGGTGCCTTCCACCGCTGTTCATCCAAGGGGCCTGGCAACTCCTCCACCCACTTACTCTGGTATGGTAGGAGAAACCCCTCCCCTCCTTGCAAATAGCCATACAAGGCTGACAGCATCCCCCAGCTCCTCCTCCTTTTTGTCATTAGCCCCTTGAAGGGAGTATGCTCTGTCCTCAAATCATTTTGTACCTCTTTCTGTGTCAAATAATGAACCAGCTGAAGATATGCAAAGTAGTCATTCCCTAAAAGTCTAAGCTGCTCCTGTAATATAGAAAAAGCTGTTATTCTATCCCACTACATCCACCACTTGACCCCCTCCTTGCAAATAGCCATACAAGGCTGACAGCATCCCCCACCTCCTCCTCCTCCTTTTTGCCATTAGCCCCTTGAAGGGAGTATGCTCTGTCCTCAAATCATTTTGTACCTCTTTCTGTGTCAAATAATGAACCAGCTGAAGATATGCAAAGTAGTCATTCCCTAAAAGTCTAAACTGCTCCTGTAATATAGAAAAAGCTGTTATTCTATCCCACCACATCCACCACTTGACCTATCCGATCTAGTCCCTGCTGCGCCCAGCATTGGAAAGTACTCCCCTGTATCCCTGGTGGGAAATCTACCAACCCCCCAATGAAAACTTATCTCGAGTAGCTCTTTCGCATTAGACAACCCTTATTTTTCATCCACACTCCCAATGTATTTTGTGTCAGCGGGTTCCCACCTCCTACTCCCCTCTCGGTCCCACACCCACCTTTTCAGTGTTACACCCCCCCCCCTCCATTTTGCTCCATCTGAACCCATTATGGGACCTCTCCAGGCAAACACAGCCCGCAACTGTGCTGCTTTATACCTCTCAAAACATGGGACTCCCAAACCACCCTCATGACGTTGCCTAAACATGACCATTCGGGCCACCTTAGGGACCCATCCTTCCCAAATAAACTCCATAACCATTTATTTATTTGCTTTTATATACCACACTCTTTGAAATCAGTGTGGTTTACATATAATGTGAACAACAGAACAGTTTACATTGAACTGGAAACAAGTAACGGTAAGTAACAAGTATTAAGAACAGGTGGCAACATTAAATGTAAATACAGGGATATGAACATGGAGTATGCAGGTAGGGGATCTAGAAGTGAACTGGACAGTAAAGACATAGGCTTCGTTCAGCGTGGCTGGCTGTAAGCTAGTTGAAACAAGTATGTCTTTAAGGCCTTCAATTTTTTCAGGTACTTCTTTAGTACTGCATATGGTAGAGATATATAAAAGACACAAAACCTTGGCAGGGTATTCATATTTATAACAGCAATCCGCTCAAGCCATGAGAGGAACAGACCTTTCCACTTATATAGATACCGTCTTAAGGTTTCCAGAAATGGGTCATAGTTCCACCTTATTAAAGGCTGTAAAGAATTACATGTCCTGATTGTGTCGCCAGTCTAGTCCCGAAACCTCTGGGTTGCCTATCTGATCTAGCAGCTTGGAGACTGAGAAACTCCTCTTTTTGTGAAATCACTGGTATATCTCTCTGGGAACCGCCTCCTGCCACCAGTTACCTCAGTCTCCAAGCAGCTGGATAGATGGGGAGCCCGGGGTCCGGGCTCGCTGGAGAAACAATTCAGAATTGGAGCTTTTCAGTGTAGTGTTTAGCTATAGGTTTTTAGTTTCTGTAAGAAGGAGTTTCTATTTTAGATGTCTGTGCCTTTAAATTCTGAGCAGGCCAGTTCTCTCGTCCTTACTCCTTCTCCCCCCCCCCCTTCCTCTCTCCTTCGGGGTTAGCGGGGGCCTGCTGCATCAGAAGATTGTGCCTGAAAGAAACAGAGCCAGTACTCAGCACAAGTGCTGCGTCGAACGGGGGAGAGAACAACAGGGCTTAACCAGTGCCACGCAGAGGTTTGTGCCTGCAAGCGCGCCTGGCGGCAGTTTGTTTTTTCTGCGGTGCGGTGCGGTGCTGGCGAATTTCTCCGAGACAGGAGTGTGTCTCCGGAGCTGGCGGCGAACGCAGGTTGAGAGTGAGTCTCTGGGCAAATCGCTCTGCTGCCGGAACAGGTAAGGGGGTGTCATTTTCTTTAGCGAGTTTTCCTCAGCACATTTTGGCGCGAAGCTGACTGTTGGCCCGGCCGCGTGGCGTCAGCGGGGGCAGGCTACGGGCCCAGAGGCTTAGTTTATCCTGGGGCTTCAAGAATGGTGCGGTGCACCTTCGGGTCATAAAAAAATAAATAAATAAAAATAAAGAGGGGGAATAAGGCACAGTATACTTTGCTTATTGCGTGAAGAGAACCCCAGAACTTGTTCTTTCTTAGGGGCTCTAGAGTTTCACTGTGTGCAGCAGGGCCTTCTGCCCGGTGCAAGGGGGAGCGAGTTAAGGGGGCAGTACTCAGCCCAGCTGTATTTTGTAGCCAGCAATGCCAGCCAAGCCACATTGTGTGGTGCTCAGAAGGGCTCTGGCGCAGGAGTCTGTAAATCTTCTGCAAGAGATTCTGTGGCCTTGGAACACCCCTGAGACGAGGTAGAGGGGATCCCAGGCGTTGAAGCGGAAGGTACGGCTCCGCTGGTTCCCGAATTGGAGCAGGAGCAGCCGGTGGCAGGTCCCTCTTCCGGCTCGGGTGCGTCTCCCTCACGGGGGGTCCTTCCTAAGGAGCTAGCTTCCATTTTCTCCAGGACCAAGCAGGAAGTCAGTCCTCACATATGGGTGACATCGACGTCGATGAAGCCCCTGCGGAGCATTTCCCCAGCTTTCCAAGAAAGCCTTTGGGAATGCAGGCACGCATGCGCGGTTCCCTTCCCGCCTAAAGGTGCCATCTTGCTCAGTCTCTCTTTTTCCGTGAAGCCCACTGGACGTGTGTCCTAGTCCTCCCGGAAAATAGTTAGATTTTTTTTGGCTATTCCTTTGCTATTTTTTCTCCGGTTCGATGCCGGTTCCCCTCCCGCCGGGTTCGGTACACCGGTATCGAGCCTGATCTTCTTTTTCGGTTTTTGCCCTTCTTGGCTGGCGTTCGCGCCCTTTTTTTCTTTTTCCCTGGAAGGCCAGTCCTTTGACCTCGCAGGGACTCTTTTTTCCCCGATGGCTTCCAGTGGGTTTAAAAAGTGTGATTGGTGCAAGAAGCTAATGTCTCTCACCGACACACACGACTGCTGCCTTCGGTGCCTCGGTCCTGACCACGATCCTAAGACGTGTGGACCATGTGGAAAAATGTCTTCCAAGGCACTTCGAAGTCCTCAGCACCAAAAGGAAAGGCTTTTTTCTGACTCAGCCTCCGGCCGGGCCCGGACCTCGTCTGAGGCCTCGACATCTCGGGAATCGGATCCCGAGCACCGTCGGGGCTCTTCGGACAGGGGGGTCCCCCGACCGGGAACGAAAGAGGAAGAAGCGGCTCGCGAGGGCGTCGTCGGAAGAGGTCCCTGGCTCTTCGAGAACTAGGTCTCAGACCCCCGACCGTCGCCCTGAGTCTGTGGAACAGGAGAAGCCTTCCAAAGTACCTCGAGTGGAGCCGGAGTCTGCTGGACACGTAAGTCCTGTAGTCCTCGGGGACTCTCCTCCCAGAGAGCCGACGTTGGGGGCTGCTGAGTGTCCTGAGCTGGGTCTCAGGCTGATAGCCTTGGAGAGCAGACTGTCTGCCTTCATGGAACAGCAGCGGGCACTGATGGCCAGCCTGTCTGGCACATCTGCCACGACCACCGGGACATCGACATCGAAGTCAACCCCAGAGACCGAGCCGATACTCGAGATAATAAAGGCTCGAGGTCGACCTCAGTCGCGGTCTCCCTCAACCTCCCTTTCGGGAGCGAGGGCGTCGACACCGGTGCCTTCGGCGTCGGGGCGGGTGCTCACAGGCCCCGCGTGGTCGGACCCTGATTCCTCATCGGACGAGTCCACCTGGGAGACGGAGGATGAGGAGTCCCCTGACACCTTCCGGACTCGGTGTGTCCCGTCGGACTCACCGCAGTCTGAGCCCCGGAGTAGATCCCCCCCCAGAGGATACCCGGTTCTCGGAGTTCGTCCAGGATATGGCCACCGCGTTGGCTATCCCTGCGGACCCCGAGGAGAAGAGCGAGGCCGTACAATACGATCTCCTCCGAAGGAGGCCTTTACTGTTCCGGTTCCTCCGATGCTGGAATGGCTCCTCTTCCGGATGTGGGAGGCACCAGCCTCGGCGCCGGTTCTGAGCAAGCGAGTCGATTCGATCTATCGACTCCAGAAGAGTCCTGGCTTTCAGAAGGCGCAGCTACCACACCATTCCATGGTGGTGGAATCAACCATACATCGCCTGAAAAGTCAGAAGATGCACTCCGCGGTGCCCCCTGGCAGGGAGGCCCGGAACCTCGATGGTTTTGGTAGAAAGTGCTTCCAGGGCTCGATGCTTGCTTGCCGTGTCGTCTTACCAGCTGTACATGGGCATGTACTTGCAAGACCTGGCCAAGGAGCTGGCTGGGTTCTCTGCTGGTCTCTCCGGGTAACCCTTGCAGAGGTTCAAGTCCTTGTCCTCGGGGATCCAGGAATGCTCCAAGTTTATGTCCCGCGCTGCCTACGATGGCTTCGAGGCTTTGGCCCATGTTGCGGCAGCCGGCATCGCGGTTCGACGCCAGGCATGGCTGCAGTCATTGGACCTTGAGCCATGGGTTCAGGACAGGTTGGTTGATGTACCTTGCCGAGGTGAGAACCTTTTTGGCAAGCCCATGACCGAGAAGGCCGCACAGCTCGAAACCGAGCACCTCTCGAGGACAAGGCTGTCTAGGAAGACTTCTGCCCCTTCTCACAAAAAGAAGGGCTCGGGTAAAAAGCCCTTTTACCCGAGGAAGGGCACTGCCTACAAACAGTACCCACAGTACCAGGCTGTCCAAGCTGCCCCTCAAGGTCAGCAAGCCAAGGGGCAGGGTAATGGGCCCTGTAGGCAGAGGACCCCCAAGCCTCCGGCCCCTGCTCCCACTCAGCAGGGTGGGGTTTTTTTACTCCTTAGGCATAGCCTCTCCGTCCCTGCTCTCCCAACCCTGCACAGGAGGTCGCCTCGCCCTGTTTGCCCACCACTGGCCACTCATCACTGGAGACAGTTGGGTGTTAAGCATAGTCCACAAGGGCTATCTACTATACTTCCAACAACTGCCTCCTCCATACTTTCCAGGGGAGCCTCCAAGGCCTCCCCTGCACACAGACCTTCTCCTTCAGGAGCTCCAAGGTCTGTTGGTGGACAGGGCAGTGGAGCCTGTGCCTCCCCACTTGCAAGGTCAAGGGTTCTACTCAAGGTATTTCCTGGTACCCCAAAGAACTGGTGGCCTTCAACCTATTCTAGACCTCAGAAACCTCAACAAGTTCCTAGAGAAGGAAAAGTTCAAGATGCTTACTCTTGGAACACTTCTGCCCTACCTCCAGCAGGGAGATTGGCTATGCTCATTAGATCTAAAGGATGCGTACACTCACATCCTCATTCATCCAGACCACAGAAAGTACCTCAGGTTCATTGTGGGAGGAAACCATTATCAGTACAGAGTGCTGGCTTTTGGCCTCACCTCCGCTCCCAGGGTCTTTACCAAATGCCTGGCAGTGGTGGTGGCCTACCTAAGAAATCAGGGAGTCTTTGTCTTCCCCTATCTGGACGACTGGCTCATAAGAGTTCAAATGTGCCAGGAGGCCCGACAGGCCACCCTCAGAACTGTTGCTCTTCTTCAAAGATTGGGGTTTGTAATAAACTTTGCAAAGTCCACTTTGTTCCCCTCCCAGAACTTGGAGTTCATAGGGGCGAGGTTGGACTCTTTGCTGGTAAAGGCATTCTTGCCAGAAGACAGAGCCCAAAGACTGATAAACTTAGCAAACCAGTTTCTCAGCAGGTCACTGGTCTCCGCCAGACTCTGCCTGAGGCTTCTTGGCTACATGGCTTCGACAGTACATGTGACCCCCAATGCCAGGCTCCATATGAGGCCTGCACAGTGGTGCCTTCGGACTCAGTGGTCACAGGCCACAGGCAGCCTCAAAGACAGGATAAGGGTGTCCAGACAATTTCTGAACTCCCTTAGCTGGTGGCTGCACCCACCCAATCTGCTGCAAGGGGTACCTTTTCAGATGCCTGGGTTCATAGTGGTGTTGACCACGGATGCCTCCCTGCAGGGCTGGGGAGCTCATTGTCTAGGCAAGTGCACCCAGGGCCTGTGGTCTCCCTGGGAAGCCGCACAGCATATCAATCTACTGGAACTCAGGGCTATTTGGTTAGCCCTCAAGACTTTCTCTCCAACCCTGGCTTATCAGTCTGTTCTAGTTCAAACAAACAGACAACCAGGTAGCCATGTTTTATGTGAACAAGCAGTGCGGAACTGGGTCCAGGCTCCTTTGTCAGGAAGCACAGGACCTTTGCTTGTTTGCCCTCAAGCACAACATGCTCCTCAAGGCTGTGTACCTCCCTGGCCATGAAAACTACCTGGCCGACAGGTTGAGCAGGATTCTGCAGCCCCACGAGTGGCAGCTCCATCCTATGGTGGTTCAGAAGATTTTCCTGAAATGGGGACTTCCATCCATAGATCTGTTTGCCAGTCCACTGAACAAGCAACTGCCAAAGTTCTGCTCCAGGCAACCACATCTTCTGCGGGGAGCAGCAGATGCTTTTCTGATTCCCTGGTCTCAGGGCCTCCTGTATGCGTTTCCTCCCATGCCCTTGGTGGCCCGAACTCTGTTCAAGATTCATCAGGACAAGGCCTCAGTCCTGCTGGTGGCTCCCAGGTGGTCCAGACAGCCTTAGATTCCACTTCTGCTTCAGTTGGCAGTGGACCCCCCTCTTCCTCTGGGGTTGCAACCCGACCTCCTCTCTCAGGATCAGGGTACCCTTCTGCACCCCAATCTCCAAGCTCTCAATTTGATGGCGTGGAGGCTGAAAGGGTAATTTTGGCTCCCTGGGGCCTCCCATGGGAAGTTGAAGAGGTTGTCCTAGCCTCTAGGAAACAGTCCACTAGGAAAACCTATGCTCTCAAATGTAAGAGGTTTTCTGTGTGGTGTCAGATTCGTACAGAGGATCCTTTCTCCTGTACGGTACCAGTAGTGCTTCAGTACTTACTGCACTTATCCAATCAGGGACTTAAGTGCAGTTCTGTTCGGGTCCACCTCTCGGCTCTAGCAGCTTACCACTCACTGGTGGAGGGACATTCTCTGTCAGGTCACCCCTTGGTGTCCCACTTTCTCAGGGGCTTGCTTTTGCTCAAGCCTCCAATCCGTCCTCCTGCCCCTGCACTTGATGCATGAGGTCCTGGAAAAAAGACAGGTAGGTAGACCTCTTGGTTGAGGTGAAAAGGCGAGACCACCTTAGGCATAAAATGTGGATTAGTCCTAAGGACCACCTTGTCATGATGGAACCTTGTATAAGGTGGATTAGCTACTAGTGCTTGCAATTCACTGATGCGGCATGCTGATGTGATTGCAATGAGAAAGAACCTTCCAAGAAAGGTATTTCAAGGAGGTAGTAGCTAAAGGTTCAAAAGGCGGCTTCATAAGCTGACCAAGAACCAAATTTAAGTCCCATGCCACCGGTGGTGGTCTAATGGGCTTTGTTAAAAGGAGGCCTCTCATGAACCTTGCTACAAGGGGATGAGAGGAAACAGGTTGTCCATTTAGAGGCTTGAGTGAAGCTGCAATAGCACTCAGATGGACTCTTACTGAATTTGTCTTAAGGCCTGCATTAGACAGATGCAGGAGATACTCCAGCAACGATTCCAGAGGTATGGCACGGGGGTTAAGACCCTTTTCAGAACACCAGATGGTAAACCTTTTCCACTTGAAGGCGTAAGAATGTCTAGTGGAAGGTTTTCTGGAAGCTTGAAGAACATCTTTCACTTGCTGAGAAAGAGGAAGATCCTGGAGATCTAAGCCTTCAGCAACCAAGCCCTGAGATGCAGAGACTGGGGATTGGGATGCCACAACTTTCCGTCCTCCTGAGAGAGGAGGTCTGGAGCAGACCCTAACTCTAGGGAAGGAGCTTGAGAGAGATGTAGAAGCAGAGGGTACCAGACTTGCCGTGGCCAATGTGGAGCTATGAGAATCATGTGGCCTCTGTCTCTCTGAAGCTTGAATAGGGTTTTGGGAATTAGGGGGATGGGTGGAAAGGCATAGAGGAAATCTTGACCCCAGTGAAGGAGGAAAGCATCCCTTGCCTGAGCCCCCTGAGCCGGAGTTCTGGAACAGAATCGGGGAAGTTTGGCGTTCCACAGACTTGCAAAGAGGTCTATGTCCGGGGTTCCCCAAATTTGAAACATTTTGGAGACGGCCTTATGTAGGGACCACTCGTGTGGAAGCAGAACTCGACTGAGTCTCTCTGCCCAAGAGTTTTGAACCCCTGGAAGATAGACTGCCAGAAGATGAATGTGATGCTATCTGGCGAGGGCCCACAGTCGCAAAGCTGCGTTGCAAAGCGATAGAGAGCCAGTTCCTCCCTGCTTGTTTATATAGAACGTGGCTACCTGATTGTCCGTGTGGACAAGGACTGTCTTGTGGCTGAGCAGGGTGTGGAAAACTCGTAGAGCAAGGAAGATTGCTCTGAGTTCCAAGAGATTGATGTGGAGACAAGTCTCCTGTGGGGACCAGATGCCCTGGGTGGACAGGTCTTGAAGATGAGCTCCCCAGCCCATTGGAGAAGCATCTGTTGTAAGAGTTGCCTGGGGTAGAGGCTGTTGAAAAGGACACCCCAGCAAGAGGTTCTGAGGGAACTTCCACCACTGGAGGGACAAAATTATGCGACTTGTGTTTGCTATTTTGTCTGACAGGCAGCCTAATGCCTGGGTCCATTGGGTGGATAAAGTCCACTGAGCTGCTCTTATGTGAAGGCGAGCATATCGTACCACATGAACGGTGGAAGCCATGTGGCCTAGCAACTGTAACATTTCTCGAGCAGTGAGTAGGGGTTTTAACTCTGCTTGAGAAGCTAACTGCATCAAGCGAAGGCAATGGGCCTGGGGAAGAAAGGCCCTTGCCTTTGTGGTATCCAGCAATGCCCCTATAAACTCCAGGGACTGAGTAGGGATCAAATTGGATTTTGGGATGTTTATTACCAGCCCTAAGTATTGAAGGATATGCATTGTGCAGGTTAGAGCAGTCCTGGCCTCTGATTGACTGGGAGCTTGAATGAGCCAGTCGTCCAGGTAGGGGAAGACAAATATTCCCAGGGTGCGCAGAAAAGCAGCAGCCACTGCCATGCATTTGTGAACACCCTTGGTGCAGAGGCCAGGCCAAAAGAGAGCACTCTGTATTGATAGTGCTTCTCCTGGAAAAGGAACCTAAGGAACCTTCTGTGAGTTGGATGGATGAGAACATGAGTGTATGCATCCTTGAGATCTAGAGAACAAAGCCAATCCTGACTCTGAAGGTATGGCAGCAGAGTTCCCAGAGAAACCATCTTGAATTTTTCTTTGACTAGGAATCTGTTCAATTCTCTCAGATCTAAAATGGGTCTGAAGCCCCCTGTTTTCTTTGGGATAAGAAAATAGGGGGAGTAGAACCCTGTGCCCTGTTGTTGAGAAGGCACTTCCTCTACTGCCCCTTGGGCTAGAAGAGTGGCAACCTCCTGCTCTAATAGGCTGAGGAGGGAGGTTGGAGAATTGAACTGGTGCACTCTTGTGAGAGGGGGTAAGCTGGAAAAATGAAGTTTGTACCCCTCTTTTATGATGGAGAGTGTCCACTGCTCTGCTGTGATTTGCCCCCATCTGGGAGCAAAGTGACATAGCCTTCCTGGAATGGTGGAGGGCTCTGGTCCTTCTAGGGCCAGAAAGGCTAAGTTCTCTAGCAGTTCTTTGCCTTGGTCTGTTTGGAGGATTGCTGACGTTTGGAAGGGAACTGAGCTGCAGAAGATGCTCTCCGACTATAAGCAGGATAGGATCTTCTCTTCTTTGAAAAAGGTGTTTTCTTGAACAACCTTTTCTTAGCAGGAGCAGCTGTAGATTTGGATAGTCTATCCAAAGCAGAATTTTCAGCATCCATCTGATTGGCTTTTGCTTGCCAATCTTTACCAAACAGATTTTCACCTGTACAAGGGATATTTCCCAATTCATCTTGGACCCAGGTCTCCAAATCAGATGCTTGAAGCCAAGCAACCCTACGTGCTGCTATAGCTATAACTGAGGCTCTGCTTACGCATTCAAAGGAATCGAAAGCTGCATGGTTGGAGAATTTGGGGACATCCTGGGCATGTTTGAGCGCAGAGAGAAATTCTTGCCTTTTATTGTCAGACATAAAAAGACTTAAAGTCTGCAAATGGTCAGTGACCTCTTTTAAGAACATGCCCATGTAGAGACTATAAGAATTAATTCTTGCAGCAAGCATGGAAGCTTGGAAGATTCTTCTACCAAAAGCATCCAGGGTTCTACATTCACGTCCTGGAGGATTAGAGGCATGTCTCTTGGCACTTCTAATCTTTTTCATTGCAGACTCAACCACAATAGAGTGGTGAGGAAGCTGAGTCTTATGGAAACCAGGACAAGGAGGGACACGATACATGGTGTCCAACCTGCGAGAATGAGGAGAGGTGGTTAGAGGTGCTTCCCACATTATTAACATGAGATCATACAGAATCTCATGAATAGGTAAGGTAGCTGCCTCTTTAGGAGTTTTAGGATATTGTAAAATATCTAACTCCTTAGCTCTAGGCTCTGACTCTGGGGCTACTGTAATAGAGAGACCCCGAGCCACCTCTCTGATAAAGTCTTGAAAAGACAAGTCCTCTGGAGGAGACATCCTTCGTTTAGGAGAGGACTCCTCCTGTGGAAGAAGCATCGCTACATCGACAGTTCAGAATCCTCAGAGTCAGAGGAATCGAAGTATCGTCTGTCGGGATGCTGTTGCAAAGCCCGATACCCATACCAACCGGGGTTGGTATCGGGAAGTATCGGTACCGGAAGGCTGCAGAGGGCAGGGTACCGGCATGGCTGACACCTATGCCGATGTCGATGCCACCGGTACCGGGATCGGTACCGATGGCGATACCGGAGCCAGTACCTGCGGAGTAGTCTGTTGCGGTACCACGGGCGTCGATGCCACAAGGAAAGCCGCCAGATTGCGTTCCATGGACAGAATCCTCTGATCCATGGACGCTGCCAATGCCTGGAAGTCGGTACCGGTGGAGGCCACCGGTACCCCAGAGCATGGCACCAGGAGATCAGTTGAGGCCACGCCATCTAGATCGTCCTGGAACCCCGATGATGATGCTTTAGAAGCCGAAGCCTCCCGCCGGTGTAATTTTGCTGGTGCAGAATCCTCGAGGGCAAGGCCAGAGGCATCTCGATGCTTAGAAGGAGATTTGCCCTTTGAGGACCAGCTGGATTTATGTTTAGTTACCTGAGATCCATGTGAGAAAGAAGAAGAAGCCCTGGAAGACATCGATGCCACCGAAGCTGCATCAGAGGGAAACAGGGTACTGAGCTTGGCAGCTCGGTTCTGTCGACCTCTCTTAGACATCATGGAACAGGACATACAATCTTTGATGGAATGGTCAGGGCCTAAACATTTGAGACACCAGTCATGGGTGTCGGTGACGGATATAGTACCACCACATTTTGTGCACTTCTTAAAACCTGAGGCAGGTTTTTCCATATTTGAGGAAATAGGTTCTGGGCCTAAGGCCCAAAACTGAAGTACACCTGAAGAAAAAATAGAAGGTCGTTTTTTGTTTTTTTTTAGGAAAAGAATAAGAACCGGTGGTACCGGTATAGCGTCGAGGAAGGCAGACGCGACAGAAAAGAAAAAGAAAAAAATAAGGAAATTCTTCTGCGGTGACAGGAACACGACCTGCTGGCTCCGCGGAAAAAGAACAACTGAGGAGAGACAGTTGGAAAGGCGGGAAGGCAGCACGCAGGCGCTGTGGGATGCTCCCAAAAGCTTTCTGATTGGACGCTGGGGAGCGTTCCCGCGCAGGCTCCGTCGGTACCGACGTACCCATATGTGAAGACTCATTCCTGCTTGTTCCTGGAGATAGATGGCACCTTTAGGCGGGAAGGGAACCGCACATGTGTGCCTGCATTCCCAAAGGCTTTCTTGGAAAGCTGGGGAAATGCTCCGCAGGGGCTTCATCGATGTCACCCATATGTGAGGACTGATTCCTGCTTCTCCTGGAGAACACCTGTTACAGGTGAGTAACTACCTCTTTTTCGCCGCAGTTTGTTGCTCTTCTACAGCAAACGGTGTTTGGGGAAGCTAGACAACAGGGCGTCATAGCGGGCGTGAGGGGTGCTAAGAAGTGCGCGGCGTCCCTGCTAGGTGAGGGCCACCCGAGTGGAAGCAAGAGGTCCCGTGGGGAGGGGGACCTCAGAGATCAATCTATGTCCTCGGAGGGTCCTCTGTCGGATGAGGACAGTCACAGTTTGGGCTTCGAAGAGGAGTTGGAAGAAGGAGAACTATCTGAGAGGGAAGATCAGGCAAGAGTGGTGCGAGTCTTCCGGAGAGAGGAGCTGCCGGCGCTCATTTTGGAGACGCTAAAAGTGCCCAACATGCCAGTGCTTGGGTCAGCGGAGGATGAAATGCTGGAGGATCCTTTGTTGCAGGTGTTCCGCAAAACTCAAAGAGCGTTTCCGGTACATAGGGTGTTTCAAGAGATGATTCAGGAAGAGTGGAGTCTTCCGGAGGCACCTCTGAAAGGATCCAGGATTCTGAATCGTCTATACCCGCTGTTGGACCAAGACAAGGAAATGTTTAAGTCACCCAAGGTAGATGCTGCCGTCTCGGCGGTGACCAAGAATACAATTCCGGTAGAAGGTAGTGCGGCCCTCAAGGATGTGCAAGACTGAAAGTTGGATGTGTTATTGTGACAAGTGTTTGACGTGAATGCAATTTCGTTACAGGCGTGAGTGACTAGAGCCTGTCTTCGCTGGGCACAGCAGGTGCAGGAGGGACAGCCGAGTGCTTTGGCGGGGAGGCTGCCCGTTTGGAATCCGGAGCAGCCTACCTGGTAGACATTCATTATGACCTCATGTGAGGCTTGTCCAAAAGCATGGCTTTGGCAGTGGCAGCACGCCGTTACCTATGGCTACGTAATTGGGTGGCGGATAGTTCCCCTAAGGCTAGATTAGGCAAGCTACCATTTAAAGGCCGTCTGTTGTTTGGTGAGGAGTTGGAAAAGCTGGTTAAGGAACTAGGTGAGTCCAAGGGAGGTAGATTACCGGAGGACAAGGTTAAGTCGGCTCGTAATGCCTTGGCGGGCAGGGGACAGCTGCGAGATTTTTGCTTGTTCTGGTCCCAAAATTTTAATTCAGGGCAAAGGGGATGGTTCCCCATTAGAAACCAGGGGTTTCGAGGAGCGGGGAGAGGCTTTGGTTCTTCCTCCTCATCCTCGCTTAGCTCCAAAAAGCCTCAATGAGATGAGGGGGGCCCAGGCATCCCTAACTCCCTTAGGGGGGCGTTTGCAGGAGTTCTACCCTGCCTGGGTCCAAATTACGTCAGATCAGTGGGTGCTGGAGGTCATTCACGAAGGTTATGCCCTGGAGTTGTTGCGCCCAGTACGAGAGGTTTTCGTCCAGTCTCCCGCCAAATCTGCCACCAAGTGCGCGACTTTGCGGGAGACAGTGCAAAGGCTACTGAACCTCAGGGCGGTAGTTCCAGTACCCTCAGACCAGTACGGTTACGGTTGATACTCCATTTATTTTGTCGTTCCGAAGAAGGACGTGGGGGTCCGGCCGATATTAGATCTCAAAGGAGTGAATCGTTGCCTGCGGATGTCACATTTCCACATGGAGACACTGCGATCGGTTATAGTGGCCGTTCAGAAAGGAGAATTTCTCACCTCTCTGGACCTGTCGGAAGCTTATCTCCATATTCCCAAAAAACCGGATCACCACAAATTTCTCAGATTCGCGGTCCCGTTCGGGCATTTTCAGTTTCAGGTGTTGCCCTTCGGGCTGGTGATGGCACCGAGAATTTTCACCAAAGTAATGGTGGTAGTAGCGGCAGCGTTGCGTAAGGAGGGCATCCTTGGCAACCCTTATCTAGACGATTGGCTAATTCGGGCAAAATCGCAGGCCGAGAGTGTGACAGTTACGGCCCGAGTGGTAGCCTTCCTAGAAAGTCTCGGTTGGATAGTCAACATGACGAAGAGTCACTTGGTTCCTCACAGAGCCTGGAGTACCTGGGAGCAATGTTCCCTCTAATTTTCTGTAGGCTGTGTGCGCATAAAATATCAGCTGTGCAGCCTTTGAAGGAAGGTTAAATTTTTGTGCGCCACATAAGGACACTCGGAGTTATATACTTTAAAATTTGACTACACGTCAGAATACAGTGTGTACACCACATTGATTGCACTAGAAAATATTGTAGAACTTGTGAAAACCGTAAATACACAACAACTTTTAAATTTTAAGACATCTGTGTTGTTTTCTATCAGAATCAGAAATGTAATTTTTGTGCGCTCTGTTGTAAAGTATGTGCGCTCGCTCGGCGAGGTGTGTGCGCGCGCACATGCGCACAGCTTAGAGGGAACAGTGCCTGGGAGCTTGTTTCGACACTCAAATTGGAAGGGTGTTTCTTACCAATCAGCGAGCGCAAGCTCAGAGGAAATTGGTGGAGAAGTTCTTGAAGTACAGCGCTCCATCAGCTTGGCATTACCTGCAGTTGTTGGGCACCATGGCGGCTACGACAGAAACAGTGCCGTGGGCGAGAGCGCGCATGAGGCCGTTGCAAAGAGCATTGCTTCGCCAGTGGTCCCACCAGCAGGATTCTCTGGCCCGGAGATTGCCATGCCCAGAAGAGACGCGTCGAGCACTGAGTTGGTGGCTGTTTCCCAGGTCATTGGAGAAGGGGAAGTCACTGGAGGCACCAGCTTGGGTGGCACTAATGACGGATGCCAGCTTACTGGGCTGGGAAGCTCATTGTCAGGGGGAATTCACGCAGGGACAGTGGAATCCCCAGGAGAGAACGTGGGCAATCAACCGGTTAGAGTTGAGAGCGGTGTTTCTGGCACTTCGGGAGTTCTGAACGTTGCTCAGAGGACGGTCGGTGCGAGTGTTGTCCAACAACGCGTCGGCAGTAGCCTACGTCAACAGGCAGGGAGGCACCAGCAGTGTGGCTTTAGAAGCCAAGGCCGAAGTCCTGTGCGGTTGGGCCGAAGCAAACCTCCTAGATCTCTTGGCAGCACATGTGGCAGAGGTGGACAATGTGGAGACCAATTTTCTCAGTCGGGTAAACGTGGATCCGGGGAATGGGTCCTCCATCCAAAAGTCTTCGACATGGTGACTCGACAGTGGGGATCGCCGGTCATGGACCTTATGGCGACATTTGCATCAGCAAAAGTCAGTCGCTTCTTCAGCAGGCGCAGGGAAAGAATGTCGGAAGGCCTGGACGCCCTCATGCAGGCGTGGCCAGAGGAACAGCTGCTGTACGTCTTTCCTCCGTGGGTTCTGATAGGAAGAGTTCTGCTGTAGTAGCTGATAAGCATGCAATAAATAATACCCGGAGTCAGGCAAAGATCCAAGCCAATTTACTTGTGCACAGGCTCAGATTGCAGTTGCATTCAAAAAGGTCTGAGCAATGGCTCCTAGTAAAACAACAGCTTTTATACCTTTCTTTTCCAGTCTAATACAGGCAAAACACCTCATTGGCCACGGTGGCCCACTTACTCTCATCCAATAGACATCTCTGACCGGGCCCAGGACTTGCTCCCCCTGCTTTGGGTCTCACTAGCCACGGGTCAGCATCTAGACATAACACAATCTGCCACAATCGCTACAGTACGTGGAGCATTTCAGGGGCCAAGTGATTCTCATAGCGCCAGATTGGCCGCGTTGTCCCTGGTACGGGGACCTGATCAGATTGCTGATGGCGAAACCTTGGCGGCTTCCTTTGCGAGCGGATCTGTTAACTCAGGGGCCTCTAGTCATGCCTCACGTGGATCGATTCTCGCTTACGGCTTGGCTCTGGAAAGGGCGAGGTTGAAATCCAAGGGGTATTCAGCGGCAGTCATTACTACTTTATTAAAGTCCAGAAGATGATCTACTTCTCTAGCGTATATTCGTATCTGGAGAATCTTCGAGGCCTGGTGTAGGGAGAGAAAGCTCGAGCCCTTAAAAGCTTCTATCCCCCAGATCTTGGAATTCTTGCAAGATGGTTTTGTCAAAGGGTTGGCTGCCGCGTCGTTGCAGATGCAGGTGGCGGCATTGGCTTGCTACAGAGGCAGGTTGGCAGGTCAGTCACTAGGTGCTCATCGAGATGTCAAGCGATTCTTAAGGGCGGTGTCGCTCGTAAGGCCACCGTCTAGACCATTATTTCCTAAGTGGAATCTGCCATTTGTGTTAGACGTTTTGGAGAGAGAGCCTTTTGAACCTTTAGCCCGAGTGACGCTCAAGGACCTCACTCTTAAGGTGATGTTCCTGGTAGCTGTTTGTTCCGATAGAAGGGTGTCGGAGCTACAAGCGCTTTCCTGTAGAGAGCCCTATCTGTCGTTTTCTGCGACAAAGGTCGTATTGCGGACGGTGCCGGCCTTTCTCCCGAAGGTAGTTTTGGCATTCCATGTAAACCAGGAGATTGCATTACCGGTCTTCTCTGTGGGCTCGGAGGAGTCCTCCTTGAGAAAGTTTCATCTTCTGGATATGCGGCGAGCGTTGAAGAAGTATCTTAGGCAAACAACAGCTTTTCGTAAGTCTGATAGACTCTTTGCGGGTCCACGAAAGGGAGAAGCGGCTTCCAAGGCATCCATTGCGAGGTGGATAAAGGAAGTGATTGCGACGGCTTATGTGATAAACGGTAGAGTGGTACCGGAGTGTCTGAGAGCTCATTCCACTAGGGCTCAAGCCACTTCCTGGGCGGAAGTTAGGTTGGTGTCGCCGGGAGAGATTTGTAAGGCGGCGATCTGGTCGTCGTCAAATTCATTTGTGAGACACTACCGGCTAGATGTCCAAGGGACAGAAGAGGCCTCGTTCGGTTCAGCAATACTTCAGGCCGGTTTACCAGGTCCCTCCGGTGTTTGATATTTTTTCACTGCTCTGGTACTGACCCAGAGGTTTCGGGACTAGACTGGGGACACGATCAGGAAGGCTAAATTAGAATTACCTGCTAATTGTTGTTCCTGAAGTGGAACCAGTCTAGTCCCGTATCCCTCCCAAGTGCTCAAAGTTGTACATAGGCCTGAAGTGTTTCCGTGGTTTACAGGTAAGAGCTGTTTTGATTTCACATTTTGGAGTAAAAAACAAAAAAACCCAAAACCTAAATTAGACACAAGGGGGGATATATGTCTGTATTACTTAGTCTGTTGGGACTTGCTATGCTTCCTTCTGAGGGAGGGAGTGGCCTGTTCAAGTTTCAAGTCACAGTGTTGCAGAGGGTCTGTTTTCCTCTGATAATATTTCATGTTACAGTTCTGGTTGGTTTAATATGGCTAGATAAATTCTTACTTGTTGCTCCGGTGAGTCTGCTTTGTCAATAGGATACTGGTGGCAGGAGGCGGTTCCCGGAGAGATATACCAGTGATGTCACAAAAAGAGGAGTTTCTCAGTCTCCAAGCTGCTAGATCAGATAGGCAACCCAGAGGTTTCGGGACTAGACTGGTTCCACTCCAGGAACAACAATTAGCAGGTAAGTCTAATTTAACCTTCCTGATCGTCCCTCCAATCTAGTCCTGGACCATTGGAGTTGTGTACGTCCTTCCGCAGCTTGGAGACTGAGCATGTCACTCTTTTGGTGACCCTAGTATAAGTAGTCCAGGGACTGCCTCCTTGAATCAGTTTTTCTCAGTCTCCAGGCAGCGGAAGGAGGTGCGAGTCCAGAGGTCCAGGACTCACTGGAGCAACAATTAAGGCAGCAGCTAGAGTTTTCTAGTTCATAGTAAATTTTATTTTGAAGAAAAAAAAAAAGGAAATTAAAAAAGGGTCAGTACCCCTTTAAATTGAAGTTATTCTTGCCGGTTGGGTAAGAAGTGCAGAGAGCTGCCCCCCTTCTCCCCCTCTCTGTAGCGAGAAAGCGCTAGCAGAGTAGAGTGAGGGAGTTGTGCAGGGGTCTCCGGCTTCCTTTCCCCTGAGGTGGGTAAGAGGCCATGGAGGAGCTGCACGGTTGCCGCATGCCTCGGGAAGCCACGAGGTGCGGCGGCGTAAGCAGAGGTGACAGGCCCGGCGGCCGCCAAGGAACGGGGCCAGAGTCTTCCCGCGCAGGAGGTAGCATAGAAACATAGAAACATGACGACAGAAAAAGACCACATGGCCTATCTAGTCTGTCCTTCCATAACAACAACTACAACAGTCCACTTTTTACCTTTAGAGATCCTCTGTGTTGGTCCCATGCTTTTTTGAATTCAGTTACTGTCCTCATCTCTACCACATCCACTGGGAGACTATTCCACGGATCCACTACTCTTTCCGTAAAGAAATATTTCCGCATATCACTCCTGAATCTATCTCCCTTCACCCTCATCCCATGTCCCCTCGTCGCAGAACTTGCTTTCAATTGAAAGAGGCTCTCTCCCTGAACATTTATGCCACGGAGGTATTTAAACATCTCAATCATATTACCTCTATCCCGCCTTTCCTCTAAGGTGTACATATTAAGATCCTTCAGTCTGTCCTCATATGCTTTATAATGAAGCCCATTAATCATTTTAGTAGCAACCCTCTGCACCGACTCCATCCTGTTCACATCCTTTTGAAGGTGCGGTCTCCAGAACTGCACACCATACTCCAAATGAGGTCGCACCAAAGACTTACACAGAGGCATTATCACCTCCTTTTTTCTGCTAGCCATTCCTCTCCGTATGCACCCAAGCATCCTTCTAGCTTTTGCCGTCGCCTTTTCTACCTATTTAGCTACTTTAAGATCATCAGACACAACCACGCCTAGGTCCCGCTCTTCTTTAGTGGACAAAAGTACTTCACCTCCTATACTGTATTGCTCCCTTGGATTGCTGCAGCCCAAATGCATGACCATACATTTTTTAACATTAAATCCCAGCTGCCAAATTCTAGACCATTCTTCAAGCTTAGCTAGATCCCTCCTCATGTTATCTACACCTTCCTGGGTGTCTACTCTATTGCAGATTTTGGTATCATCCGCAAAGAGGCAAACCTTACCCGACAGCCCTTCCGCTATATCACTAACAAAGATGTTAAAAAGAATCGGACCAAGGACAGATCCCTGGGGCACACCACTGGTAACATCCTTCTCCTCAGAGTGAGCTCCATTTACTTGTACTCTTTGTCGCCTCCCACCCAACCAATTTCTAACCCAAGCAGTAACTTTAGGGTCCATCCCTAGGGTGCTCAGTTTGTTTATAAGTCGCCTGTGAGGAACAGTCTCAAAGGCTTTACGGAAATCTAAATAAACCACATCTAGAGCTCTCCTTCGGTCCAACTCCCTGGTCACCCAGTCAAAGAAATCAATCAGATTTGTCTGACAAGACCTGCCTCTGGTGAATCCATGCTGCCTCGGATCCTGTAACCCGCTGGACTCCAGAAACCTCACTATTTTCTCTTTCAGCAGCGTTTCAAATAATTTACTCACCACCGAAGTTAAACTAACCGGCCTGTAGTTTTCAACCACATCCTTACTTCCGCTTTTGTGTAAAGGCACCACATGAGCCTCTCTCCAGTCCTTTGGCACCACTCCCGACTCCAACAAGGCATTGAAAAGGTCAGTCAGTGGAGCTGCTAGAACGTCCCCAAGTTCCCTCAGTATTCTAGGGTGTATCCCATCCGGTCCCATCGCTTTGTCTACTTTAAGTTGAGCTAGTTTCTCACGAACACAGTCTTCTGAAAATTGTTCAAGATGTCCCTTGCTTCTGTTCTTATTTGTGGGTGTTTTCTGAGGTCCTGCTCCTGGTTCTTCATCTGTGAACACAGAACAAAAATATTTGTTAAGCAATTCCGCTTTATCCTTATCAGCTTCTATATATTCCCCCCCTGCACCCTTGAGTCTGACAATACCACCTTTGCCCTTCCTCTTCTCACTAATATATCTGAAAAATGTCTTATCCCCCCATTTTATTGCATTGGCTATTTCCTCCTCCTTTTGAATCTTTGCCTTCTTGACTACTTTGCTAGCTTCTCTGTTTTTCCAAATACAGATGCCTGTCTTCCTCTCTCTGTGATCTCTTGTATTTCATGAAGGCCTCCCTCTTTTTCTTCACTTTTTCAGCTACTTCCTTCGAAAACCATAGTGGTCTCCTGTTCCTTTTGCCTTTATTTACCATTTTAACAAAAAGGTTGGTTGCCTTTAAAATACCCCCTTTCAGTTTTGCCCACTGTTTTTCTACATCCCCCAGCTGTTCCCATCCCACTAACGACTCCCTGAGGTATTGGCCCATCTTCGCAAAGTTAGTCTTCCTAAAGTCTAAGATCCTCACCTTGGAATGGATTCTAACAGCCCTAGTCCTAATACTGAACCACACCATCTGGTGATCACTGGATGCAAAATGATCTCCCACTACAACATCAGAAACACTTTCACCATTGGTAAGCACCAAGTCCAGTATGGCCCCTTCACGTGTGGGGTCTGTTACCAATTGCCTGAATAGTTCCCCCTGTAGAGAATCCAGGATCTCCTTACTTCTAGATGATACTGCAGCAGGAATGTGCCAATCAACATCTGGCATATTGAAATCTCCTATCAGTAGCACTTCCCCTTTCCTAGCAATGCTGCGTATGTCTTCAATTAACTCTCTGTCCACCTCTTCCTCTTGTGAGGGAGGTCTGTATATCACTCCAATGCAAATAGATTTCTCTTTCCCTCTTTCTAGTTTAACCCACAATGCCTCCTCTCTCCCTTTTAAGCTCTGTAATTCCAAAGCTTTAATAGTAGTTTTTACATATAGTGCCACTCCTCCTCCCCTTCTTCCTACCCTGTCCTTTCTGAATAAAGTATAGCCAGGTATAGTTACATCCCAGTCATGGTTTTCTGTGAACCATGTTTCTGTAACTGCCGCTAAATCCAAGTCCGCCACTCCCACCAAAGCTTCAACTTCAGGGATCTTATTTCCCATACTACGGGCATTAATACACACTGCTTTCCATATGTTACCCCTGTTACCCATTTCCATAAAGGTATTTAATGTATCACTTACCTGGGGGCTTTCTTCACCCATCCCCAACGAATCTAGTTTAAAGCCCTCTTCAGTAGATTAGCCAGTCTACTACCAAAGACGCGTCGACCTCTCCTGGACAGATGGACGCCATCTCTGCTCTGCAACCCTTGGAACAGCATCCCATGGTCTAGGAAACCAAAACGCTCTCGATGACACCATCCACGCAGCCATGCATTCATCTCCAGGATGCGAGCCTCTCTGCCTTGGCCTTTACCCTCAACAGGGAGGATTGAAGAGAACACCACCTGTGCACCTAACTGCTTCACCCTCTGTCCCAGAGCCATGAAGTCACTTTTGATACGTTCCGAGGTATACCTGGCAGTATCGTTTGTTCCAACATGGATTAGCAACATTGGGTAATAGTCAGTGGGCTTGATGAGTCTAGGCAAACTCTCCGTAACATCTTGGATTTTGGCACCAGGCAGACAGCATACCTCTCTGGACATCAAGTCTGGTCGGCAGATGGACGCCTCAGTACCCCTCAGAAGAGAGTCTCCAACCACCGCTACCCTTTGTTTCCTTCTGGTCACCGATTCCGCAACTTTGGGGTACTTCAACTCTGGTTATTCCCTTTCCAGGGATGCTTTCACCTCCTCCACTTCCAGGGCTGCATAATGGTTCTTCAATTCAAGGACTGGAGAAGTTGGATTGGTGATTTTGCAGGCCCTGGTGACTTGTGTCCAACCATCGACATTCTGTTGACACCCATCTTCTCCTGTGCTGGAGAACCTGGTTGCTGCAAGAAGCATCTCATCAATGTACTTCTCACTGTCTTGAATGCTCCTCAGTCTCGCCACCTCCTCTCTGAGTTCCTCCACCTGTTTCCTCAGAGCTTCAGCATGCAGGCACCCTGCATATGGAACCGGTCCTTCAACTGGCATTAGAACCTCTGTCTGGACCGAGGCAGAAGCTGTAACGGGGGCAACAGCTTTAGCAATACGATTTTTCCCAGCCATTGTTCTTTTCGTGGAGCTTAGGTATCTGTTAGAGCAAAAGAGAGAGATCTACCAAGTACCAGCCGGTTTCGCAGCTGTCCTTTCAGAGAAAAAGCAGTTAAAACTCTTTAATTATATACAAATGTGCTGGTCCAATTCACTGTGATTTGTTAAAGGGGGAGGTGCCCTATAAAGCAAGACTGCTCACTAGGGGTGGGTGGGAGTTGGGGTGGGTAGGGAGGAAACTAACACCTGATTAGGTGTTAGCAGATTCTAACCCTGAGGAGGTCACTGGAGTCAGCAACCTACTGTGCTCAAGTAAAGTTCCCTTAAAACAGCAAAGATGAAAGTAACCTTGCTTTAAAAAAAATATATACACAAAACCCTTTTAAGAGCTCCCAGTAAGAGAGCTAGCAATGAAATAAACTAAAAAACAAACAAAGAAACCCTCAATTCCTTACCTGTTTGATGTGTGGAGCCCTGGTTAGGAAAGCCTCAAAAGGGCAGGGCACAGGAGCTTTTTATGCAGGCTTCAACTGCACTCAGGAAACAGGCCCCACTAATTCCTGATTAGGTGTTAGCAGATTCTAACCCTGAGGAGGTCACTGGAGTCAGCAACCTACTGTGCTCAAGTAAAGTTCCCTTAAAACAGCAAAACAGCATGCCCACTTTGTTTTCACTGGCGCCTTTGAGGTAAGAGCCGGGGACAGTAAGAGGTGGCGGTTTTAAGTCTGCCACGGGCTTTAAAGCAGGCAGGTGTCCTTTTTTGCTAGAACGGACCGTGAGATTTGCGCGGGAAATGGAGGCTTCGGGCTTGCCGTGTGGCGGGCTTCCGGGGGGGGGGGGGGGGTTGTCTCTTTTAGGCCGCAACTAGTACAGTTGTTGGTTTTGTGGATATATTAAAAAAAAAAAAATAGAAAAGAAATTCGAGAGGAAGTGAGAAGGCCTTGAGGTGTTGAGCAGGAGTTTGGGCTCTAGCAAGACTCTGCGCTGTAGAGCAGACTTATGCCTCAATGGGCTAGGTGTCTCTTGTGTGGTGTGCGGATAGGGACAGTCGCTGAAGCGGGAATTTGCAGAGGCTGTGCCCTCGAAGCTTCCATTGAGGACATGGCACAAAAGGGAGAGTCTGAAGTTGAGGAGGTTACATTGGGAAAGGACTCTCTGGTGGCCCCAGAGATAGTTCAGGAGCCCCTACCGGGGCCATCGGCGGCTCCAAATGGTCCTTTGCCTCAAGCTCCACTGCAGGGGGGGCCGGGGGCAATCTTTTCACAACAGTTCCTGGCATTGCTGCAGCAGGCTCTTGGGGGGGTCTGCTAGTGGAGGAGCTGGGCCCCTGGAGGTGGAGAGCCGGGAGGCAAAGAGGCCGGGGGCTGCGTTAGATGAAACTGCGGGTAGTAGCGCCGGCAAGAGAGCTAAGCTGCGGGGGGAGAGAGCTGAACAGGATTTAGAGGAGCAGTCCGACCTTTTAGAGGAGTCGGATATGGAACAAGATTTGGAGGAAGGTGAGATAGTGGAGCCAGAGGACCAGGCGAGGATCGTGAGGGTATTCTGGAGAGAGGAGCTGTCGGCCTTGATTGCAGAAACCCTAAAAGCTTTGAATGTGCCAGCCTCGGGTCCAGCAGAGGATGCTGCTCTAGAGGATCCCTTATTGCAAACGATCAGGAAATCATAGAGGGCGTTCCCGATGCATAGAGTGTTCAAGGAAATGATTCAAGAGGAATGGGATACGCCGGAGGCTGGCCTTAAGGGGGCTAGGATAATGGCACGGCTGTATCCTCTAGCCGAACCAGACAAGGATATTTTTAAATCCCCTAAGGTGGATGCGGCGGTTTTGGCGGTAACTAAGAAGACGACTATCCCAGTAGAGGGAAGTGCAGCGCTTAAGGATACGCAGGATAGGAGATTGGATACTTTACTTAGGCAGGTGTTTGAGGTGAATGCCCTGTCTATACAGGCATCGATTTGTGGGGCCTGGGTGGCGTGTCTTCGATGGTCCCAGAGATTGAAAGGGATGCAAGGGAACGAAGAGGCAGAGGAGGCAGCCCGCATTGAGTCGGGAGCGGCGTATTTAGCGGATAGCCAGTATGATTTGATCCGGGGCCTTTACCGAGTATGGCATCGGTAGTGGCGGCACGGAGGTACCTCTGGCTGCATAACTGGGCGGCGGATGCGGCCTCTAAAGCGAGGTTAGGTAAGCTCCCATTTAAAGGTAAGCTCCTCTTTGGGGAGGAGTTGGAGAAGTTAGTTAAGGACCTAGGTGAGTCTAAAGGAGGCAGGTTGCCGGAGGATAAGCAGAAGCAGAACCAGCCGGGAGCGCCGTCTAGGAGTCAGCAGAGAGTGTTTAGGCGTTTTCGCCCCTCTAGGTTCGGCCCAGGTCAGAGGGGCCGGTTCCTATATAGGTCTCAAGGGTTTTGAGGCTTCAGAGGAGCAGGCAGAGATTTTGCAGCCTCCTCTTCCCCAGGGGGCAAAAAGCCGCAATGAAGTGATGGGGGTCCAGGCAGGAATTGTACCGGTGAGAGGTCGGTTAAGAGAATTTGTTCCTGCCTGGGCCCGCATTACTTCGGATCAGTGGGTGTTGGAGGTCGTGCAGAAGGGTTATGCGCTCAAATTCCAATGCCCCGTGAGAGATGCGTTTGTACGTTCTCCATGCAGAACAAGATCCAAGATAAAGGCAGTAAAGCAAACGTTAGAGAAGTTGTTGGCTCTCGGGGCGGTAGTGCCGGTGCTGGCAGCGCAGCAAGGAAGCGGTCGATACTCCATATATTTCGTGGTGCTAAAAAAGGAGGGCACCTTAAGACCCATCCTGGACCTAAGACGGGTAAACAGGTGTCTCCAAGTGTCTCACTTTCGCATGGAGACGTTGCGGTCAGTCATTGTAGCAGTAAGGCAGGGAGAGTATCTGACGTCATTGGATCTGGCGGAGGCATATCTACATATTCCGATCAGGGAGGAGCACCAACAGTTTCTGCAGTTTGCGGTGCCCTTGGGGCATTTCCAGTTCCAAGCGCTACCATTTGGATTGGCAACAGCGCCAAGGACGTTCACCAAGGTTATGGTGGTCATGGCGGTGGCGTTAAGGAAGGAAGGCGTGTTAGTTCATCCGTATCTGGACGATTGGTTGATTCGAGCGAAATCGCAGGAGGAGAGTTGGCAGGTGACCATTCGGGTGGTAACGTTCCTGCAGGACTTAGGATGGGTGGTCAACTTGGCAAGGAGCAAATTGACGTCATCACAGGAGTTGGAGTACTTGGGTGCTCGCTTCGACATGCGCAGGGGCAGAGTCTTCCTGCCGCGGGTGCGGGTTCAGAAACTGAGGCAGTTAGTTCGGGAGTTCCTGGCAAACAGGGCCCCTTCGGCATGGCAGTATTTGCAGCTTTTAGGGACAATGGCAGCCACGCTGGAGGTGGTGGCATGGGCCAGAGTGCCGATGAGACCTCTACAGAGGGCGCTCCTCAGGAGGTGGTCTCATCAGTCCAACCCAGTTTGGCATGCCCACAGGAGGCACACAGATCGCTACAGTGGTGGCTTCGTCGGAGGGGGGGGGGGGGCTGGAGAGAAGGATGCCTCTAGAGTCACCGGACTGGAGGCCGCTGACAACGGACGCGAGTCTATTCGGCTGGGGGGCACACTTTGAGGGTCAGTATGCTCAGGGCCAGTGGTCAGACCAGGAGAAAACGTGGTCCATCAACAGGTTGGAGCTTCAAGCAGTGTTGTTAGCACTTCGAGCCCTGCAGGGTTTGCTGCGGGGGCAGGCGATCAGAGTGCTCTCGGACAACGCCACAGTGGTGGCATATATCAATCGGCAAGGCGGAACCAGCAGTGTGCAATTGGAAGAGGAAGCGGACGGCTTGTTGGCCTGGGCCGAGCTGCACCTGGAAGTGTTGTCAGCGGCGCATGTGGCAGGGGTTCAGAATGTGACGGCCGACTTTTTGAGCCGAGTCAAAGTGGATCCGGGAGAATGGGTCCTTCATCAGGAAGTCTTCGATTCCCTAGTTCAGCGATGGGGTCAGTCAGTGATGGACCTGATGGCAACATTCCAATCGGCAAAGGTGGAAAGATTGTACAGCAGAAGAAGAGAGAGAATGTCCGAGGGATTAGATGCCCTGATGCAACGGTGGCCAGAGGACGGGCTGCTGTATGTATTCCTGTCATGGGTGCTCATTGGCAGAGTTCTCCAGCGCATAGAAAGGCACAAAGGTCCAGTACTTCTGGTGGCGCCAGATTGGCCGAGGCGTCCTTGGTATGCCGACTTAATGCGGCTTCTAGTGGAACCGCCTTGGAGGTTACCGGATCGGGGAGACCTGTTGCTGCAGGGTCCTCTAAGCATGCCTCAGGTGAGTCGGTTTTCACTTACGGCTTGGTTCTTGAGATGGCAAGGCTGACGGTTAAGGGCTACTCGGCAGCGGTGATTTCTACATGTCTAGGCGTCGTTCCACTTCCTTGGCTTACGTGAGGGTTTGGTGCCTGTTCGAGGCCTGGTGCGAGGATAGACAGCAGCAGGCATTGAGGGCCACGATAGCGCAGATTTTGGCATTTTTGCAGGATGGTTTTGATAAAGGCTTGGCATCGTCTTCTCTTATAGTGCAGTTGGCAGCACTGGCCTGTTATAGGGGGAAGGTGCAAGGGAGGACGCTGGGGGCCCATCCGGATGTAAAGAGATTCTTGAGAGCGGCCTTCTTATTGAGACCTCCCTGCAGGAGTGCGGTGCTAGGGTGGAACCTTAATGTGGTACTGGAGGCCCTGGTTAGGCGGCCGTTTGGGCCGCTGGCAAAGGCGACTTTGAAGGATCTTACGCTTAAGGTGTTTTTTTTGGTGGCGATTGTTTCGGCCAGAAGAATCACGGAGTTACAGGCTTTGTCGTGTAGAGAGCCGTTTTTGTCCTTTTCAGGCAAGAAGGTAGTGCTGAGAACGGTCCCGTCCTTTTTGACTAAGGTCGTATCGGCATTCCATGTCAATCAGGTGGTATCCTTGCCAGTCTTTGAAAGTTCTGAGGCGGATAGGACTAAAGGCGCCTGCATAGGTTGGATATAGGTAGGGCGTTGGAGATATTTGAAGAGAAAGGAGGCGTTTCGCAAGTCGGACAGGTTATTTGTCCTATTTGGTGGTGCACGACAAGGAGAACCGTCTTCTAAGGTGTCTATAGCTAGGTGGATTAAGGAAGCGATTGCGGCGGCGTATCTTTTACAGAGCAGAGTGGTGCCGAAAGGGTTTAAGGCCCATTCGACTAGGGCTCGAGCGGCTTTCTGGGCGGAGTTTAGCCTAGTTCTGGCTGCAGAAATTGGTAGGGCGGCGACTTGGTCGTCTCTGCACAACTTTCTCAAGCATTATCGGCTTGATGTGCAGGCGGAAGGGGATGCTAGGTTTGGATCAGCGGTTCTTCAGGCTGGTCTGGCAGGCCCCTACCGATGAAGTGTTTACTGCTCTGCTACATCTCCAATGGTCCGAGACTAGACTGGAGGGACGATCAGGAAGGTGAAATTAGTCTTACCTGCTAATTGTAATTCCTGTAGTAACTCCAGTCTAGTCCCGCATCCCTCCCTATTATAGACTGCCAGGGTGTAGCCTGAAGACTGGGGAAGGGGAGGTTGCAGAGTTTAAGGCGAGAGTCAGGAGATGCGTCAGGCTTGTATAGGTAAGGGGCGTAGTTATTTCTTGATAAGAGTAAAGTGTTTCGTCTGGGGGCACGGGGGAAGGAACAGCTCCTGCATTCGGTATTACGTTCTTCAGGTTCAGATAGTATAAAGTTCTCTGGTTATTGTTAAATTTGGCTTACTTTTTGCTCTGGTGAGTCTGCTTTGTCAATAGGAAAACTGATTCAAGGAGGCGGTCCCTGGACTACTTATACTAGGGTCACCAAAAGAGTGACATGCTCAGTCTCCAAGTTGCGGGAGGACGTACACAACTCCAGTGGTACGGGACTAGACTGGAGTTACTCCAGGAACTACAATTAGCAGGTAAGTCTAATTTCACCATATGCATGATCAGATACCTATAAGATTGTTGTACCCATTAAAAGGGGAATCTCGACCGGAGCCTGTCCTCCAGATCTTGTGTCAGATTAAAGCCCATTATCTCCATTTTGTTTAGATGAATTTTATATCCCAGGACCGCACTATAGAGCCCAATCTCCCTTATCAACACTGGTAAAGAGAGCAGTGGCTCCCGTATGGTGAAAATCACATCATCTGCAAAAAGTGCAATTTTGGACATTCCCCCCCCCCCCTCGCATTTCTAGCCCCTGGATATCCCCCTGTGCCCAAATTCGAGCTGCTAATAGCTCAAATCACCAATACAAACAGTAGTGGTGAAAGCAGGCACCCCTGTCTCATGCCCCTCAGCAACTTAAAGGCCTCTGAGTATCCCCCATTAATTCTAATCCGTGTCCGAGGAGCCCCATTTTTTTTTATATCAAGTCAATGCTGACTCCTGGCACCCCAGCAGCCCCTGGATTTCCTTGGCAAGGTATGACTGGCAGTATAGTAGATTGCCAGGTCTTGTCTTCTGAGGCAACGGAGGGTAAAGCGACTTGCCCAAGGTCACAAGGAGTGCCAAGTGGAAAATGAACCCAGATCTCTTGGGTGCTAGGCTGCTGCTTTAACCACTAGGTTAGTCCTCCACTATATTGACTGAATCCACCTTAAATTTGCCCCAAAGCCCATATCTCCAATCCTTTGAACATGAAACTCCACTCCACCCTGTCAAATGCTATCTCCAGGAACAAACAGGAATGTAGTCTTCACATATGGGTATCGTCGGTACCGACGGAGCCCATGCGGGAACGCTCCCCAGCGTCCAAATAGAAATGCTTTTGGGAGCATTTCACAGCGCATGCGTGCTGCCTTCCCGCCTCTGTACCTCTCTCACTTCAGTTCTTCGTTTTCCATGGAGCCGACAGGATTTGTACCCTGTCACCGCAGAAAATTTCCTTTTATTCTTTGTTTTTTTTGTGGTCATATCTGCCTTCATTCGACGCCTACCGGTATCACCGGTGGTGGTTCTTTCTTTAAAAAAAAAAAAAAAACCACCTTGTATTTTCTTCAGGGGTCTTTCCCCTGTTTCTGGTGCTAGGCGCTATTTTAGGCACTAGGCCCACTTTTCTTCAGGCATAGAGAAACCATCTAGTGGTTTCAAAAAATGCTCAAAGTGTGGCGGTGACCATTTCCGTCACCGACACCCATGATTGGTATCTAAAATGTTTAGGTCCTGAACATTGTCCAACGGAGTGTCTCTCCTGCACGAGGATGACCAAAAGGGGCCTGCAGAATAGAGCTGCAAAACTCTGTACCCTTTTTGCAGCGGATACAATGTCACTTGCATCGATGTCCTCCAGGGCTTCATCTTCCTCCCATGGATCTCAGGTAACTAAATTTTCTCCAGGACCAAGCAGGAAGTCAGTCCTCACATATGGGTGACGGCGGCACCGACGGAGCCCCCGTGCGGAGCATTTCCCCAGCTTTCAAAGAAAGCCTTTGGGAATGCAGCGCGCCTGCACGGTCCCCTTCCCGCCCAAGGGTGCCATCTTGCTCAGTCTTTCTTTTTCCGTGAAGCCCGACGGACATGAGTTCGTGTCACCCGGAAAAAGTTGATTTTTTTTCTGCGATTTTCACGTTGTCTTATCCGGTTCGACACCGGTTCCCTTTCCTGTCTGGGCTCGGTACACCGGTATCGAGTTCGGAGTTTTGATTTTCAGTTTTTGTCCTTCGTGACTAGCGTTCGTGCTCGTTTTGTGTTTTCACTGGCAACCCGGTCTTTTGACTTTGCAGGGGCCCTTTTTCCCCCAATGGCTGCCAGCGGGTTCAAAAAGTGTGATCGGTGCAAGAAACTTATGTCTCTCACCGACACACATGACTGCTGCCTCCGATGCCTCGGGCCTGACCATGACCCGCTGGCCTGTGGCCCATGCGGCAAAATGTCGTCAAAGGCGCTTCGGAGCCGTCAGCATCAACGTGAGCGAATTTTTCAAGACTCCGCGTCCGGCCGGGCCCAGACTTCTCAGAGGCTTCGACATCTCGGAAGTCCGACCCCGAGCGCCGTCGGGGTTCCTCTGAAAGGGAGTCTTCCACCCGGGATCACAGAAGGAAGAAAAAGCTCACGAGGGCAGCGTCGGTGGAGGCTCCTGGTTCCTCGAGGGCCAGGTCGCATAGCCATGACCACCATCCCGAGCTCTCGGAGTCGGAGAGGCCTTCCAAGCTACCTCATGTGGAGCCGGAGTCCCCGAGTCATGTAAGTGCAGTTGTCCTCGTAGACTCTCCTCCGGGGGCCCGAGTCGGGGGCTGCTGAGTCCTGAGCTTGGAGAGCAGCTTGACTGCCTTCATGGAACAGCAGCGGGTGCTGATCGCCGGTCTGACCGGTACATCTGCCCCGATCACCGGGACCTTGACGTCTAAGTCGACCCCGGAGACCAAGCCAATCCTCGAGTCAATGAACTCTCGAGTCGATCCTCGGTGACGGTCCCCCTTGACCTCCCGTGCGGGGCTGAGGTCATCGACGCTGATACCCTCTGTGTCGGGGTGGGTGGCACAGAGGCCCACACGGCCGGAGCTGCTCGATTCCTCCTCGGAGGAGTCGGAATGGGAGACGGAGGACGAGGAGTCCCCGGACACCTTCTGGACCCGGTGCGTCCCTTCGGACTTACTGGAGTCCGAGCCTCGGAGATGGTCCCCCCTGAAGGATACCCGGTTCTCGGACTTAGTGAGGGACATGGCCAAAGCCTTGGCCTTCCCCGCGGATGCCGAGGAGGAGCCTCGAGCCAAGGAGCTCGATGCCCTTCAGTATGATTTTCCTCTAAAGAAAGCCTTTACTGTACCGGTTCCTCCAATGCTGGAATGGCTGCTCTTCCGTATGTGGGAGGCAATGGCCTCGACGCCGGTTCTTATCAAATGGGTCAATTCCATTTATCGAGTCCGTAAGAGTCCTGGGTTCCAAAAGGCGCAGCTACCGCACCACTCCATGGTTGTGGAAAGAGTAGTTACTCACCTGTAACAGGTGTTCTCCAGGAGCAGCAGGAATCAGTCCTCACACATGGGTGACGTCGGCGCCAACATAAGAACATAAGATATGCCATACTGGGTCAGACCAAGGTCCATCAAGCCCAGTATTCTGTTTCCAACAGTGGCCAATCTAGGTCATATGTACCTAGCAGTTTCCCCAAGGGACACAGGTTCCACAATGCTTGTATTGGTTCAAGCATTGATATCCTGGGTCCCTTCTTAATAATGGCTTATGGACCTTTCCTCCAGGAACTTGTCCAAACCTTTTTTAAACCCAGCTACACTAACAGCCTTTACTACATCCTCCGGTAACAAATTCCAGAGTTTGATTACACGTTGAGTGAAAAAATATTTTCTTTTATTAGTCTTAAATAGTTTACCCTGTAGCTTCATTGCATGTCCCCTAGTCTTTCTATATTCTGATAAGGTAAACAATCGATCTACGTTTACCCGTTCCACTCCGCTCATTAATTTATAGACTTCTATCATATCTCCCCTCAGCCGTCTCTTTTCCAGGTTAAAGAGCCCCAACCTTTTTAGCCTTTCTTCATAGGAGTATCCTTCCATCCCCTTTACCATTTTGGTGGCTCTTCTCTGAACCTTTTCTAATAACTCTATATCCTTTTTAAGATACGGCGACCAGAATTGCACACAATATTCAAGGTGCAGTCTCACCATGGAACGATATAGAGGCATTATAATATCCTTTGTTTTATTTTCCATTCCTTTCCTTATCATACCTAGCATTCTATTTGCTCTCTTGGCCGCCGCTGCACACTGGGCCGAGGGTTTTAACATGGTATCCACAATGACGCCTAAATCTTTTTCCTGGGTGGTGGTTCCTAATGTGGAACCTTGCATCGTGTAACCATAGTTTGGGTTGTTCTTCCCTAGGTGCATAACCTTGCACTTGTCCACATTAAATTTCATCTGCCATTTTGATGCCCAGTCTTCCAATCTATCAAGATCCTATTGCAATTTTCCACAATCCTCTTGGGTTTTAACAACTTTAAATAGTTTTGTGTCATCTGCAAATTTGATAACCTCACTCGTTATTCCACTTTCCAGGTCATTTATGAATATGTCAAAAAGCAGCGGACCCAGCACAGATCCCTGGGGTACACCACTATTCACCTTTCTCCATTGGGAAAATTGGCCATTTAGCCCTACCCTCTGCTTTCTATCTTTTAACCAGTTCCTGATCCACAATAGTACACTGCCTCCTATCCCATGACTCTTTAGTTTTGCCAAAAGTCTCTCATGAGGGACCTTGTCAAAGGCTTTCTGAAAGTCCAGATACATAATATCAACCGACTCACCTTTGTCCACCTGATTATTCACTCCTTCAAAAAAACATAACAAATTAGTAAGACAAGATCTTCCTTGTCTAAAGCCATGTTGGCTGTCTCTCATTAGTTCATGACTATCTACATGCTGAGTAATTTTATTCTTTATGATGGTTTCTATCATTTTTCCCGGTATTGACGTCAGGCTCACCGGTCTGTAGTTTCCCGGATCACCCCTGGAACCCTTTTTAAAAATTGGTGTTACATTGGCGATCCTCCAATCTTCAGGTATTAGAGATGATTTTAATGATAGTTCACAGATTACTAATAGCAGGTCTGCAATCTCATATTTCAGTTCTTTCAATACCCTTGGATGGTATACCATCCGGCCCAGGTGATTTGCTACTCTTCAGCTTATCTAATAGTTGTAATACATCTTCTCGATGTATCGATATTTCCTTCAATTCTTCTGCACCTTTAAATACCACTTCAGTCATGGGTAACATCCCTACATCTTCCTCAGTAAAGACTGAAGCAAAGAATTTGTTCAGTCTCTCCGCTATCGCCTTGTCGCCTCTTAGTGCTCCTTTAACCCCTTTATCATCTAATGGACCAACTGACTCTCTCACAGGTTTTTTGCTACGAATGTACTTGAAAAGGTCTTTACTTCGCGTTTTTGCTTCTGCAGCAAGCTTCTTCTCAAATTCTCCCTTTGCCTGTCTTATCAATGCCTTGCATTTGACTTGCCAGTGCTTGTGCTGTTTCCAGGTTTCGTCGTTTGGCTCTTTTTTCCATTTCCTGAAAGATGCTTTTTTGGCAACAACAGCCTCTCTGACCTCAACTTTAAACCATGCTGGCAGTTTTTTGGACTTCTTTCCACTTTTCTTAAAGCGTGGAATACAGCTGGTCTGGGCTTCCAAGATAGTATTTTTCAACAACAGCCAAGCCTGATGTACGTCTTTAACCTTTGCAACTGCTCCTTTTAGTTTTTTCTTGACTGTTTTCCTCATTTTATCATAGTCTCCCTTTCGAAAGTTAAAAGGTAGTACTGTGGATTTCCTTACTATCCCTCCTCCACTAATTAAATCAAAGGCGATCATGCTATGATCACTATTGCCAAGTGGCCCCAACAACCTTATCTCTTGCACTAGATCTGGTGTTCCACTAAGGATTAGGTCTAATATGGCTTCCCCTCTGGTCGGTTCATGAACCAGCTGCTCCAAGAAACAGTCATTTATTTCATCTAGGAACTTTATCTCCCTAGCATGTCCTGACGTGACACTGACCCAGTCGATACCGGGGTAGTTGAAATCACCCATTATTATTACTGTGCTGTAACTTTTGTTAGCTTCCTTGATTTCTTTGAGCATTTCATCATCCATTTGGTCATTCTGGCCAGGCGCTCAATAGTACACCCCCACTGCCATTGCCTTCCCCCTTTTACATGGAATTTCAATCCATATAGATTCTACAGCAGATTTTGTTTCCTGCAAAACTTTAATCCTTTCTGACTCAATGCCCTCTCTAACATAGAGAGCAACCCCTCCACCAATTTGATCAGCTCTATCATTACGATATAGTTTGTACCCAGGTATCACAGTGTCCCACTGGTTGTCCTCCTTCCACCATGTCTCTGATATTCCAATCATATCTAACCTTTCATTTAGTGCTATATATTCTAACTCTCCCATCTTATTTTTTAGACTTCTAGCATTTGCATACAAGCATTTTAGAGAATGTATTTTATCCATATTAATTTGTCTGTTAGACATGAGTAATTTGGGATCTTTAAGCTCTGTCTGCTCCATACTTGAGGGCATTTGGGCTACTTTACTCTTTTGTGGAACCTCTCTGCTTTTGGTAGTATCCTTCAAAGATACATTCTTCCGAACCATCTGCTCTTGGGCGACTGTCGGCTTTCCCCTAATATCTAGTTTAAAAGCTGCTCTATCTCCTTTTTAAAGGTTAATGCCAGCAGCCTGGTTCCATCCCGGTTAAGGTGAAGCCCATCCCTTCGGAAGAGCCCCTCCTTTCCCCAGAATGTTCCCCAGTTCCTAACAAATCCAAACCCTCATCTCTGCACCATTGTCTCATCCACGCATTGAGACTCCGGAGCTCTGTCTGCCTTTTGGGTCCTGCGCGTGGAACAGAAAGCATTTCGGAGAATGCTACCCTGGAAGTTCTGGATTTCAACTTCCTACCTAAAAGCCTAAATTTAGCCTCCAGAACCTCCTTACCACATTTTCCTATGTCATTGGTACCAACATGTACCAAGACAGCAGACTCCTCCCCAGCACTATCTAAGACCTTATCTAGGTGGCGCGTGAGGTCCGCTACCTTCGCACCAGGCAGGCATGTTACCAGGCGATCCTCACGTCCACCAGCCACCCAGCTATCTACATGCCTAATGATCGAATCACCAACTATAACGGCTGTCCTAACCCTTCCCTCATGGGCACATGGCCCTGGAGAAACTTCCTCGGTGCGAGAGGGTTTTACATCACCTGGAGGACAGGTCCTAGTTACAGGATCACTTCCTGCCACACCAGGGTGATGCTCTCCTGTCACGTGACCTCTCCTCCATGGCAACAGGGATGCTGCCAGACTGGAGGTGGGACTTCAGGACTATATCCCTGTAGGTCTCGTCTATGTACCTCTCTGTCTGTCTTATGCTTTCCAAGTCTGCTACTTTAGCCTCTAGAGAACAGACTCGTTCCCTGAGAGCAAAGAGCTCCTTGCACCTAGTGCACACGTAAGACCTCTCACCAACTGGGAGAAAATGATACATGTGACACTCAATGCAAAAGACTGGAAAGCCCCCATCCCACTGCTGGACTGCTGTCTGCATTTTAGTTTTAAGTTTGTGTTTAGATCTAAGTTCTTTACTTACTAAGGGTTGCTATGGATATTTATACTAATAAAACTGAACCTAATACGTGTAATATACCTTGTTCACCTGAAGCTTAACTAATCTCAGGTCCTTAGTGTATGACTGATTTGGGTAATGAGCTTCACCTGAGAGCACCTCCTGTCTTTTAAGATGTGTAAGTACCTATAAAGCTACGATTATCCCAGGGGTGGGTGGGAATTAACACTTATTAAAAGAGGGCTGCTACACAGTACCCTGTCTTGTGCTGCTGAGGTAAGCTATATTCTGATTTGATTTAAATTATAGCTCTTAGCTGCTGCTAGGCTCTAACTTCTTATGAAATTTAAAGTACAAGCTCTCTGCTGGGTTCTAAATTTAACCAGAAAGCTCTTTTCTGTGTTGTAAATTTAAGCTAAAAGAACTTTGCTGATGCTAGGCCCTGAGTGACTATTAAATGTAAACTACAAGCTCTCTGCTGGGTATGAAATGTAACCAGAGAGTTCTCCTCTGTGTTTTAAATGTAAACTTAAACTGCTGCTACTAGGCCCTGACTGATTTAACAAAAATAGTGGATCACAGATTAATTAGCTTTAATACAAAGAATTCCTTTTAGAAAATTACCAGAAGTAAATACTCACAGTTGCATTTCTCCCTCCAGAAGCAACAGTCCCCCTTACCAGTCTTTCAACGGAGCCACCGTGCGGAGCATTTCCCCAGCTTTCTAAGAAAGCCTTTGGGAATGCAGCGCGCATGCACGGTCCCCTTCCCGCCCAAGGGTGCCATCTTGCTCAGTCTGATGACATAGCTAAAAGACAGCAAAAATAGCAAAAATAAATCATATGACTGCAACCCCAAGGGGAGGAGGGAGGGCAGTAAGGACTGATTCCTGCTGCTCCTGGAGAGCACCTGTTACAGGTGAGTAACTACTCTTTCTCCAGGACCAAGCAGGAAGTCAGTCCTCACATATGGGACTCCCCAGCTTAGGGCTACCGGAGACCCCAAACTGAAACAATGAGCTCCCTCTAGAGCCTCAGCATGCAAGAACAGAATCTTCTCTGATAACGCCCCCGAACGGTAGCCCAACATCAGGGCCGGAGGGTAGGAGTTGCCTAAACCCCAAAGAGATTATGGAGTACCGCCTGCCCGAAAGCACTGTCCCTGCGGGACTCCATCTCAAGGCAGTAATGGGCAGCAAAAGTCTGGCTTGAAGACCAAGTAGCGGCCAGGCAAATGTCTGCCAACGGAACAGAGCGGAGATGAGCCACTGACGCAGCCTTCGCCCTAACACGATGAGCCGTAACTCGACCCTCCAACGAGAGGCCAGCTGCCCTGTAAGCCCAGGCGATACAGTCAGCTACCCATATGGACAAAGTACACTTGGAGACAGCCAACCCCAACTTATTGGGGTCAAAAGAAACGAAGAGCTGAACAGCCCTCCGGTGCTCCCGCGTACGGTCAAGGTAGAAGGATAATGCCCTCCTACAGTCCAGAGTATGCAAGACCATCTCAGCCTGGCTGGCATGCGGCCTGGGAAAGAAGGTCGGAAGAACCACCTCTTGATTGAGGTGGAAAGAGGAGACAATCTTAGGAAGGAACTTAGGGTGAGTCCGTAAGACTACTCTGTTCCTATAGAACCTAGTATAAGGGGCATCTGATACTAGGGCCTGAAGCTCACTCACTCGTCTAGCTGAGGTAAGGGCCACCAGGAACAACGCTTTCCAGGAGAGAAAACGTAGGGGACAGGTAGCCATAGGTTCAAATGGTGGACAAGTAAGCCGTTGCAAGACCACATTTAAATCCCACTCCGGAGCAGGTGGACGCACTGGAGGCTTAAGCAACAGCAGGCCTCTGAGGAAGCGAGCCACCAACGGATGGCTTGAGAGAGACTGTCCCTCCACTGGGGAGTGGTATGCTGAAAGAGCACTAAAATGAACCCTTACAGAATTGGACTTAAGGCCTAGGTTGGACAGGTAAAGCAAATACTGCAATACCACTGGTACCAGGCATGAGAAAGGATTCTCATTGCGTTGAGCACACCAGGTAGAGAATCTATGCCACTTAAGGGCATAAGACTTTCTGGTGGACTGCCTCCTAGAGGCCAAGACTACGTCCTCCACTTCTTTAGGTAGTAGTAAGGGCGCTAGAACTACTCTTTCAGCAGCCAGGCCATCAAATAGAGGGACTGGAGATTGGGGTGTAATAGAGATCCCTGCTCCTGAGACAGGAGATCGGGTTGCATCCCCAGAGGAAGAGGAGTGTCCACCGCTAGTTGCAACAGAAGTGGGAACCACGGCTGCCTCGGCCATCTGGGGGCCACCAGTATCATCGAGGCCCTGTCCCTGAGCACTTTGAACAGTGTCCTGGGCACTAGAGGCGTGGGAGGAAACGCATATAGGAGGCCCATGGACCATGGAATAAGAAACGCATCCGCTGCTACTCTGAGAGGATGCGGTTGCCTGGAACAGAACCTTGGAAGTTGACGGTTGAGAGGACTGGCAAAAAGATCTATGGTCGGAAGGCCCCATCTCAGAAAGATCTGCTGAACCACTAAGGGATTCAAGCTCCATTTGTGGGGCTGCAAGATCCTGCTCAGCCTGTCCGCCAGGTAATTCTCCTGACCTGGGAGATAAACTGCTTTGAGAAGGAAGCCATGATCGACTGCCCAGGAGCACAGTCTCTGTGCCTCCTGATATAGAAGGCGGGAGCCTGTGCCTCCTTGTTTGTTCACATAGAACATAGCAACTTGATTGTCCGTCTGGACCAACACAGACTGGTGAGATGGGAGAAGGTTCTCAAGGCTAAGCGGATAGCTCTCAGTTCCAAGAGATTGATCTGCTGTGCAGCCTCCCAAGGGGTCCAGAGACCTTGAGTACATGTCCCTTGGCAATGAAGAGAGGCATCGGTTGTCAGCACTTGAGAGTGTGGAGGTGTCTGAAAAAACACCCCTTGCACCAGATTTGGAAGGTGAAGCCACCATTGCAGAGAGGAGGCCAGTAGCGTGGGCACTTTCACTTTGTCCGCAAGGTTTCCCGTGGCTTGGTGCCACTGAGTCCTGAGACCCCATTGAGCTGGCCTCATGTGCAGACGGGCATTTGGGGTTACATGGACCGTTGAAGCCATATGGCCTAGAAGCCTCAGAAATTGCCTGGCGGAGACCAGAGAATTGCTGTGGAACTGCTTGGCGAGATCCATCAACGTGTGGGCCCTGTCCACTGGTAAAAAGGCTTTTGCCTGTAGTGTGTCCAGCCTTGCTCCTATGAACTCCATGTTCTGTGAAGGGTGCAAAATGGACTTTGCGAAGTTTATAGCAAACCCCAAGTGCTGAAGTAGAGCCACAGTGTGAAGGACGGCTTGACTGGCCTCCTGTGAAGACTGGCCCCTTATGAGCCAGTCGTCCAGGTATTGGAACACAAAGAGGTCTTGAAGCCTTAGGTAGGCCGCTACCACCGCCAGGCACTTTGTGAACACCCTGGGGGCTGAGATTAGGCCAAAGGGCAGCACTCTGTACTGATAGTGGTCTCCTCCCACGACAAACCTGAGATATTGTCTGTGGTCTGGATGAATGAGGATGTGAGTATACACATCCTTTAGATCTAAGGAGCATAGCCATTCTTCCTGCTGGAGGTAGGGCAGCAGAATTCCAAGGGTGAGCATCTTGAATTTTTCCCTCCTCCAGGAACTTGTTGAAGTTTCGCAAATCTAGGATGGGTCTGAGGCCTCCTGTTCTTTTTGGTACTAGGAAGTACCTGGAATAAAAGCCTTGACCTCTCAGGTGGTGGGGCACCGGTTCCACAGCCTGTTCCTTTACCAGACTTGCCAACTCCTGTAGGAGTAAGTCCCTGTGCAGAGGGAGTCTTGGAGGCTCCCCTGGAAAATAGGAGGGGGGTACCTGGTGAAAATGGAGAAGATAGCCCCTTTGGACTATATTGAGCACCCAGGTATCCCTTGTGACGGCTGACCACCTGTGGGCAAACAGTGCCAGCCGGCCTCCTGTGCTGATGTGGGCCAACTGAGGAGGAGAGGCTATGCTACTGGAGTCAAAATCCCCCTCCCTGCTGTGCAGGAGCCGGTGTTGGTGGCTTGGGGACTTTCTGCCTATGGGGCCCATGACCCTGCCCCTTGGCCTGCTGACCCTGTTGAGGAGCTGCAGAGGCCTGATAATGAGGGTATTGTTTATAGGCAGATGTCTTCCTCGGGTAAAAGGTCTTTTTCCCCCGAACCCTTCTTCTTCTGAGAAGGGGCAGAGGTTTTTCTGGACAGCCTAGTCCGGGTCAGAGTCTCGGTCTCGAGTTCTGCAGCCTTTTCAGCCATGGGCTTGCCAAAGAGGTTTTCACCTCGGCAGGGGACATAGACCAACTTGTCCTGTACCCATGGCTCGTGGTCCGATGATTGTAGCCAGGCGTGTCGGTGGGCACCGATGCCGGCCACGGCTACTCGGGCCGAAGCCTCGAAGCCATCATAGGCTGCTCGAGAGATAAACTTCGAGTACTCTCGGATACCCGATGACAGGGCCGTGAACCTCTGCAAAGGTTCCTCGGAGAGACCAGCAGAGAACCCGGCAATCTCCTTTGCCAGGTCTCGAAGGTACATGCCCATGTACAGCTGGTAGGTCTGGACATGGCAAGCAAGCATAGAGCCCTGGAAGCACTTCTTACCGAGGCCATCCAGGTTCCGGGCCTCCCGGCCAGGAGGCACCGAGGAGTGCATCTTCTGACTCTTCAGACGATGCATGGCCGATTCCACAACCATGGAGTGGTGCGGTAATTGTGCCTTCTGGAACCCGGGGCTCTTGCGGACTCGATAGATGGAATCGACCCGCTTGCTCAAAACCGGCATCGAGGCCGGCGCCTCCCACATGTGGAAGAGCAGCCGTTCCAGCATTGGCGGAACCGGTACAGTAAAGGCCTCCTTTGGGGGAGAGTCATACTGGAGGGCCTCGAGCTCTTCGGCTCCTCCTTGGGATCCGCGGGGAATGCCAAGGCTTTGGCCATATCCCGCACGAAGTCCGAGAACCGGGTATCCTCCGGTGGGGACCGTCTCTGAGGTTCGGACTCCGGTGAGTCAGATGGGACACACACCGAGTCCGAAAGGTGTCAGGTGACTCCTCATCCTCCGTCTCCCAGCCGGACTCCTCGGAAGAGGAATCGAGCGGCTCCGGTCAGGCAGGCACCGATGCCATCCGCCCCGACGCCGAGGGTACCGGCGTCGACGACCTCGGTCCCGAACTGGAGGCCGAGGGAGACCTTGGCCGAGGATAGACTCGAGCACGCATGGACTCGAGGATCGGCTCGGCCTTCGGGGTCGACTTGGACGTCGATATCCCGGTGGTCGGGGCAGATGCACTGGTGAGACCTGCGATCAGTGCCCGCTGCTGTTCCATGAAGGCAGCCAAACTGCTCTCCAAGGCCATCAACCTGAGTCCGAGCTCAGGAGACTCAGCAGCCCCCGACTTGGGCCCCGACGGCATCGGGCCCGATGTCGGCTCCCCCGGAGGAGAGTCCATGAGGACTACGGTGACTCCATCTCGATAGAAGGTTGTTTTGCAGGCCTCTCCGACTCCGAAGACCCGGGACGGTGCTCGGGGCTATGCGACTTGGCCCTCGAGGAACTAAGGGCGTCCACCGACGCCGCCCTCGTGGGTTTTTTCTTCTTTCGATGCTCCCGCGAGGGAGACCCCCTCTCAGAGGAACCTCGGCGCTGCTCGGGGCCATCCGGGCCCGTCCAGACGCGGAGTCAGAGAAGATTCTTTCCTTTTGGTGCTGCCGACTCCTCAACGCCTTCGAGGACATCTTCCCACATGGACCACAGATCATCGGGTCATGATCGGGTCCGAGGCAGCGGAGGCAGCAGTCATGTGTGTCGGTGAGACACATAAGTTTCTTACCCTGATCACACTTTTTAAACCCGCTGGCAGCCATCGGGGGAAAAAGGACTCCTGCGAGGTCAAAAGACAGGGCTGCCAGTGAAAAAAGGAAATGGCGCAAACGCTAGTCACTAAGGACAAAAACCGAAAAAAGAAGATAGGGCTCGATACCGATGTATCGGGCCCAGGCGGGAAAGGGATCTGGCATCGAACCGAAGCGGATCAAAAACAGAATAAAATCGACTTTTTCCTTGGGTGAAAACGAACCACGTCCGTCGGGCTCTGCGGAAAAAAGAAGACTGAGCAAGACGGCACCCTTGGGCGGGAAGGGGACCATGCATGCGCGCTGCATTCCCAAAGGTTTTCTTAGAAAGCTGGGGAAATGCTCCGCACGGGGGCTCTGTCGGCGCTTACATCACCCATATGTGAGGACTGACTTCCCGCTTGGTCCTGGAGAATCGGCCATGCACCGTCTGAAGATGCACTCCTCGGTGCCCCCCCGGCCGGGAGGACGGCAACCTGGATGCCCTCAGTAGAAAGTGCTTCCAGGGCTCTATGCTATCTTGCCGTGTCCAGACACCAGCTGTACATGGGCATGTACCTACGGGATCTGGCAAAGGAGATTGCTGGGTTCTCAGCTGGCCTCTCCGAGGAACCTTTGCAGAGGTTCAAGGCTTTGTCAACAGGGATTCGAGAGTGCTCGGTTTATCTCTCGAGCAGCCTATGATGACTTTGAGGCTTCGGCCCGGGTAGCTACGGCCGGCATCGGTACACGCTGTCAGGCCTGGCTACAGTCATCAGACCTGGAGCCATGGGTGCAGGACTAGTTGGTCGATGACCCTTGCCGAGGTGAAAACCTTTTCGGTAAGCCCATGACTGAAAAGGCTGCGTAAATCGAGACTGAGACTCTCACCATGACAAGGCTGTCCAGGAAGACTTCTGCCCCTTCTCAGAAAAAGAAGGGCTCAGGAAAGAAGCCCTTTTTCCCGAGGAAGGGTGCTGCCTACAAATCCTACCCTCAATACCAGGCCTCTCCTGCTCCCCAACAGGGCCAGCAGGCCAAGGGGCAGGGGCATGGGCCCCGTAGGCAGAAGACCCCCAAGCCGCCTGCTCCGGCTCCTGCACAGCAGGGAGCGGGGTTTTGACTCCCACAGCATAGCCTCTTCTCCACAGCTGGCTCCACTCAGCACAGGAGGTCGGCTGACCCTGTACACATACAGGTGGCCAGCCATCACAGGGGATACCTGGGTACTGAGCATAGTCCAGAAGGGCTACTTGCTCCACTTCCACCAGATACCCGCCTCCTACTTTCCATGGGAGCCTCCAAGACTCCCTCTGCACAGAAACCTCCTCCTTCAGGAGTTGGCAAGTCGTCTAAAGGAACAGGCGGTGGAACCGGTGCCCCACCACCTGGAAGGGCAAGGCTTCTACTCCAGGTACTTCCTGGTACCAAAAAGGACAGGAGGCCTCCGGCCTATCCTAGACTTGCGAAACTTAAACAAGTTTCTAGAGAGGGAAAAGTTCAAGATGCTTACCCTTGAGATACTGCTGCCCTACCTCCAGCAGGGAGATTGGCTGTGCTCCTTAGATCTAAAGGATGCTTATACTCACATCCTCATCCATTCAGACCACAGAAAATATCTCAGATTTGTGGTGGGAGGAAACCATTTTCAGTACAGAATACTGCCCTTTGGCCTAACTTCCACCCCCAAGGTTTTCACCAAATGCCTGGTGGTGGTGGCAGCCTATCTCTGGAATCAGGGAATTTTCGTCTTCCCATACCTGGGCGACTGGCTCATCAGGGGCCAGTCTCTCCAGGAGGCCAGACAAGCCACTCTTCGCACTGTCTCTCTTCTTCAGCATCTGGGCTTTGTCATAAACTACGCAAAGTCCACTTTGCTCCCCTCACAGAACCTATAGTTTATAGGGGCAAGATTAGAGTCCCTGCAGGCAAGAACTACTTGCCCGAGGACAGGGCCCACCGACTGATGAACTTGGCCAACCAGTTCCAAAGCATTTCTCAGATCTCCGCCAGGCACTTCCTGTGGCTCCTGGGCCCCATGGCATCCACGGTACATGTGACTCCGAATGCCCGTCTGCACATGCGGGCTGCTCAGTGGGGCCTCGGGGCTCAGTGGGCGCAGGTCACAGGCGACCTCCGAGACAGAGTAAAGGTATCCAAACCACTTTTGGACTCCTTGCAGTGGTGGCTACATCTCCCAAACCTTCTCAGGGGGGTACCTTTTCAGGCCCCAGCACACAAAAGGGTGCTGATGACCGATGCTTCCTTAAAGGGCTGGGGTGCACATTGCCAGGGCACGTGCATTCAAGGCCTCTGGTCTCTTCGGGAGGCCACACAGCAGATCAATCTTTTGGAGCTGTGAGCAATCCACTTGGCTCTCCAGACTTTTTCACATGCCCTCTCTCACCAGTCTGTCTTAGTTCAGACAGACAATCAGGTAGCAATGTTCTATGTGAACAAGCAAGGGGGGGGGGGGGGCACAGGGTCCATGCTCCAATGTCAGGAGGCGCAGGCCCTTTGCTCCTTTGCAGTCAAACATGGCATGTTTCTCAAAGCAGTTTATCTGCCCAGTCAGGAGAACTTCTTGGCATACAAACTAAGCAGGATTCTCCAGCCTCACGAATGGCAGTTGAATCCACTAGTGGTCCAGCAGATCTTTCTACGATGGGGACTTCCATCAATCGATCTCTTTGCAAGTCCACTGAACCGTCAGCTGCCCAGGTTTTGCTCCAGACAGCCGCATCCCCTCAGAATGGCAGCAGATGCATTTCTGATCATTGGTCTACGGGCCTCCTATATGCGTTTCCTCCCACGCCCCTGGTGGCCCGAACTCTGTTCAAGATTCTATGTGACAAGGCCTCAGCGATTCTGGTAGCCCCCAGATGGCCGAGGCAGCCGTGGTTTCCATTCCTTCTGCAGTTGGCGGTGGAAACTTCATTCCCTCTGGGGTTGCAACATGATCTCCTGTCTCAGGATCAGGGTTCCCTTCTGCACCCCAATCTCAGATTCCTCAATCTGATGGCTTGGCTGCTGAAAGGATAGTGCTAGCTCCCTTACTTCTACCTAGGGAAGTTGAGGAGGTGGTCTTGGCCTCTAGGAGGCAGTCCCCCAGAAAGTCCTATGCCCTCAAGTGGCGTAGGTTCTCAATATGACGTGCTCAGTGCAATGAAGATCCTTTTTCCTGCCTTGTGTCGGTAGTACTACAATACCTACTTCACCTGTCAGACCTAGGCCTTAAGTCCAACTCTGTTCGGGTCCACCTCAGTGCTCTATCAGCACACCACTCACCGGTGGAGAGTCAGTCCCTGTCGGTTCACCCCTTGGTGTCCCGCTTCCTCAGAGGCCTGCTTCTGCTCAAGCCTCCGGTTCGTCCACCAGCCACTGAGTGGGATTTGAACGTGGTCTTGCAGCAGCTTACTCGCCCACCGTTTGAGCCAATGGCTACTTGCCATTTACGCTTCCTTTCTTGGAAGGCGCTCTTCCTGGTAGCTCTTACCTTGGCCAGACGGGTAAGTGAGCTACAAGCTCTGGTTTCTGATAGACCGCACACATGGTTCTATAGGAACAGGGTGGTCCTACGGACCCATCCGAAGTTCCTTCCAAAAGTTGTCTCCGCCTTCCACTCAACCAGGAGATGGTTCTTCCGACATTCTTTCCCAGGCCGCATACCAGCCGGGCTGAAACAGTCTTGCATACCCTGGACTGTAAGAGGGCATTGTCCTTTTACATAGAACGTACGTGGGGACACCGAAGGGCTACTCAGCTCTTTGTCTCCTTTGACCCTAATAAACTGGGGTTGCCTGTCTCGAAGTGTACCTTGTCCACTTGGGTAGCAGATTGTATCGCTTGGGCGTACAAGGCAGCCGGCCTCTCCTTGCAGGGTCGAGTCACGGCCCAACGTGTCAGAGCGAAAGCCGCGTCAGTAGCTCATCTACGCTCTGTTCTGTTGGCAGACATCTGCCGGGCCGCTACTTCGTCTTCAAGCCAAACATTTGCAGCCCACTACTGCCTCGAGAGAGAGTCGCGAAGGGACAGTGCTTTCGGACAGGCGGTACTCCGTAATCTCTTTAAGGTTTAGGCAACTCCTACCCTCCGGCCCTTGTGTTGGGCTACCGTACGGGGGCGTTCTCAGAGGTAATTCTTATCACGGATGCTGAGGCTCTTAAGAGGGAGCCATTTTTTCAGCTTGGGTTCTCGGTAGCCTAGAGTTGGGGAGTCCCATATGTGAGGACTGACTTCCTGCTTGGTCCTGGAGAAAGAGTAGTTACTCACTTGTAACGGGTGTTCTCCAGGAGCAGAAGGAATCAGTCCTCACGACCCTCCCTCCCTCCTCCCCTGGAGTTGCAGTCATTACTTTATTCTGTTTTTTTGCTGTCTTTTAGCTATGTCATCAGACTGAGCAAGATGGCACCCTTGGGCGGGAAGGGGACCACACAGGCATGCTGCATTCCCAAAGGCTTTCTTTGAAAGCTGGGGAAATGCTTCGCACGGGGGCTCCGTCGGCGCCGACGTCACCCATATGTGAGGACTGATTCTTGCTGCTCCTGGAGAACACCTGTTACAGGTGAGTAACTACTCTTAAGTCTTCTAAGACTGGCCGGTCCTCAAAGGGTAAATCTCCTTCAAAGTATCGAGATGCCACTGGCGTTGCCCTCGAGGATAGTTCACCGGCAAAACATCTCCAGTGGGAGTGTTCGGGCTCCAAAGCATTAACGGGGCTCCAGGATGTTCCAGAGGCTTCCACCTCTGCAGAACTACTGGTGCCATGTTCTGGGGTTGTAGCTGCTTCCACCGGTACCGACACCCAGGCATCGGCAGGTGTGATGGATAAGAGAATCCTCGCTATTGAACGCAGTCTAGTGTCCCTCTTAGCAGCTTCGGTACCGCTAAGACCGCTACAGACGGTTCAACAGGTATTGGTATCGATATCGGTACCGACAGTACCTGCTTCGACAGGACTGCTTTCCCCCCATGCTGAGCCTTGAGTCTATCTCGGGTATCGGGGATCAGGAACAGAGACATTTTGGTACCGACTTCGAGCGGTACCGATACCTTGCGTTACGGGAGCACCTGGTACAGGGTGCCCTTGAGTCTTCTGATTCCGATGACTCTGATGATTCTACCGGTACCAGAGCGAACCTATTAGAGGATTCAACTCCTCCTCCTCAATGCAGGATGTCTCCTCCAGAAGATATGTCCTTCCAGGATTTCATACGTGATTTAGCAAAGGGCCTTGTAATCACTGTGATTCCAGAAAAGGAACCTAGGGCAGAAAAATTAAGAATTCTGCAATACCCTACGGCTCCCAAGAAGGTAGCTATGCTTCCCATTTACAAGATCTTACATGATCTGATGTTGAGAATGTGGGAAACTCCTTTAACGATATCTTCACATTCCCGACGCCTTGACACTATGTACCGAGTGCCATGTTGTCCTGTTTTTCAAAAAACTCAGTTACCACACCATTCAATGGTAGTGGAATCAGCCATGCAAAGAATCAAGAGTGCTAAAACACATTCTTCTAATCCTCCAGGCCGGGAATCCAGGACACTTGATGCCTTTGGGCGTCAATGCTTTCAATCCTCCATGCTATCAGCCAGGATCAGTTCCTATATTCTTTATATGGGAATGTTCCTGGAAGAAGTCACAAAAGACTTAGAGCTCATTAGCCCTTGTGTCTCTGAGGAAAAAAGAGCAGACTACCTTATTCTGATCAAGCATGCCCAGAATGTCTCTAAATTTATGAACCATGCTACCTTTGATTGCTTTGAATGTATTAGCAGAACCTCTGCTATATCCATAGGAGCATGTCGTATTGCTTGGCTTCAAGCATCAGACTTAGAACAGTGGGTGCAAGAAAAGCTGGGAAACATTCCTTGTACAGGAGAAAGTCTCTTTGGCAAGGACTGGCAGGATAAGGCTAATCAGCTTGAATCTGAAAATACTACCTTGAACAGACTATCAAAGTCTACAGCCAAACCAGCAAACATTAAAAAAAACCTTTTTCAGTAAGAAAAAGAAGCTTTACCCATCTTACACCCATCAAAGCCACTGTCCGCTTCATGTTCCCCAGAAGGGGCAACAACAGAACAGACAGCAAAGAAAGCCGCAAGCTCAAAGAGCTCAACCGGCCCAACAGACCCAGCCCCTCAGGGTCTTTGACTTCTACCTAGAGAACTTAGTCATTCTGCCCCTGAAAGGTCCAGAACTCTTAACCATTCCAGGAAGACTATGCTATTTTGCCAAAAGAGGGCCAACAAATAACATCAGAAAACTGGACTGTGTCCATTGTACGACTGGGGTACAAGCTTCATTTTCTCAACTTGCCACTACCTACAATAATAAAACAGTTCAATTCTCAGGTCCCTGCCACCAACCTCTTGTGGAAGGAAGTCACATCACTTCTCGCTCAAGGAGCAATCGAAGAAGTACCCATACCCCAACAGGGTTCGGGGTTTTACTCCCCCTATTTTCTTATTCCAAAGAAGACAGGGGGACACAGGCCTATACTAGACCTCAGAGAATTAAACAAATATTTGTTCCGAGAAAAGTTCAAAATGATCTCCCTCGGGACATGCCTACCATACCTTCAAAGTCAGGACTGGCTATGTTTTCTAGATCTAAGAGATGCCTACACGCATATTCTCATCCACAGAGATCACAGGAAGTTCCTTCGATTCCTGGTCCAAGGAAGACACTTCCAGTACAGAGTTCTTCCTTTCGGACTGGCCTCTGCTCCAAGAGTCTTCACAAAATGCATGGCAGTGGTAGCAGCATTTATGAGCACTCTGGGAATATTCGTCTTCCCTTGCTTAGACGATTGGCTCATTCGAGCATCGACAGCTGCAGAGGCCAGCTTCGCTCTTTCTCAAGCAATGAGAATTCTTCAATACTTGGGACTGGTCATAAACCTCCCGAAATCTCATCTCACCCCCTCTCAATCTCTCAAATTCATAGGGTCTCGTCTAGACACACGGCAGTTAAAGGCTTTCCTGCCACAGCCACGCTGTCTATGAATAATACAACTGGCATCTCAAACATCTATGAAGGTGTTCCTTACTGCTTGAGAGATGCTTTAACTTATAGGACACATGGCATCCACTGTCCATGTGGTTCCCTATGCTCGCCTCCACATGCGAGCAGCCCAGTGGACCCTATCCTCTCAATGGTCACAGGCCTCGGGTCAGTTAATGGACAAGATCAGAAACACCACACGTCTGATTTCATCCCTGCAATGGTGGCAATCTCTAGAAAACCTCCTCGTAGGCTTTCCTTTCCAGCAGCCTCTATATCAGGCCACCCTAACAACAGATGCGTCTAAGATGGGTTGGGGGGCCCATTTGCACGATCTCTTCCACTAAGGGGTTTTGGACCTCACAGGAGGTTTCCCTTCACATAAACCTCCTAGAGCTGAGAGCCATTTTCAATACTATTCAAGTCTTTCAGACCCATCTCAACAACAAAACAGTTCTGGTCCAAACCGACAATCAGGTAACTATGTTCTATGTGAACAAGCAAGGCGGAACAGGCTCTCTGTCGCTATGCAACAAAGCTTTGCGACTATGGGCCCTCGCCAGAGAGTTGCAAATTCACCTGTTTGCGGTATGCCTTCCGGGCATTCAAAACTTATGGGCAGACAGACTCAGTCGAATACTGCTGCCACACGAGTGGTCTCTCCACTCATATCAGGTTGCTCAAGTATTTCAAATCTGGGGAACACCAGATATAGACCTCTTTGCAAGTCCAGAGAATGCCAAACTTCCCCGATTCTGTTCAAGAATCCCGGCTCACAACTGTCAGGCAAGAGATGCTTTCCTACTCCACTGGGGTCAGGACTTCCTGTATGCCTTCCCACCCATTCCCCTCATTCCCAAAACTTTATTCAAACTTCAGAGAGACAGAGGTCGTATGATACTCATAGCTCCACGTTGGCCTCAACAAACGTGGTATCCTCTTCTTCTGCGTCTCTCTCAAACCACTCCTCAGGGGTTGGGGAACGCTCCAGATCTTCTATCTCAGGAGGACGGATGCTTACTGCATCCCAGTCCCCAGTCCGTACATCTCAGGGCCTGGTTCCTGAAAGCCTAGAATTCCAGGATATAAACCTTTCTGAACAAGTAAAGGGTATCTTCTGGCTTCCAGAAAATCTTCCACAAGACGTTCCTACGCTTTTAAGTGGAAAAGGTTCTCTGTCTGATGTTCACAAAAGGGACTTAACCCCCTTTTGGTATCTGTAGAGTTGCTACTAGAGTATCTCCTCCAATTATCAACTTCTGGTCTAAAGACCAATTCAGTGAGAGTCCATCTTAGTGCTATTGCTGCTTTTCATAAACCTTTTGATGGACAATCTATTTCCTCTCATCCACTTGTATCAAGATTAATGAGAGGCTTACTCTTAACAAAACCTCCCATTAAACCAGCACCGGTGGCATGGGATCCGAACCTTGTTCTTGGTCAGCTTATGAAACCGCTCTTTGAACCTTTAGTCACCTCAGACCTAAAGTTTCTTTCATGGAAAGTTATTTCTCCAGGACCAAGCAGGAAGTCAGTCCTCACATATGGGTGACATCGACGTTGATGGAGCCCCTGCGGAGCATTTCCCCAGCTTTCTATGAAAGCCTTTGGGAATACTGCACGCATGCGCGGTCCCCTTCCCGCCTAAAGGTGCCATCTTGTTCAGTCTCTCTTTTTCCGTGGAGCCCGTCGGACGTCTGTCCTAGTTTACCCGGAAAACAGTTAGATTTTTCTTGCTATTTCCTGCGATTCCATCGCAGGTTTTTGCCCGGTTCGATGCCGGTTCCCCTTCCCGCCGGGTTCGGTACACCGGTATCGAGCCCGTTCTCATTTTTTTGTTTTTTGCCCTTCGTGGCTGGCGTTCGCGCCTTTTTTTCTTTTTCCCTGGAAGGCCGGTCCTTTGACCTCGCGGGGGCTCTTTTTTCCCCGATGGCTTCCAGTGGTTTCAAAAAGTGTGATCGTGCAAGAAACTAATGTCTCTCACCGACACACACGACTGCTGCCTTGGTCCTGATCATGATCCTAAGATCTGTGTACCGTGTGGCAAAATATCCACTAAGGCACTTCGAAGTCGCCAGCATCAAAAGGAAAGGCTTTTCTCTGATTCGGCCTCTGGCCGGGCCCGGACCTCGTCTGAGGCCTTGACGTCTCGGGAGTCTGACCCCGAGCATCGTCGGGGTTCCTCGGACAGGGGGTCCCCCAAGCGGGAGCGAAAGAGGAAGAAGCGGCTCGCGAGGGCGGTGTCGGAGGAGGTCCCTGGCTCCTCGAGGGCTAGGTCTCGGACCCCCGACCGCCGTCCCGGGCCCGTGGAACAGGAGAAGCCATCAAAAGTGCCTTGTGTGGAGCCGGAGTCTGCTGGACACGTAAGTCCTGTTGTCCTCGAGGACTTTCCTCCCAGGGAGCCGCCGCCGGGGCCTGAGTCGGTGGCTGCTGAGTCTCCTGAGCTGGGTCTCAGGCTGACAGCCTTGGACTGCAGACTGTCTGCCTTCATGGATCAGCAGCGGGTGCTGATGGCCAGCCTTGCTGGCGCATCTGCCCCGACCACCAGGACATCGACGTCAAAGTCGACCCCGAAGACCGAGCTGATACTCGAGACCATGAAGGCTCGAGGTCATCCTCGGTTGCGGTCACCCACGACCTCCCGGTCGGGACCGAGGGCGTCGACGCCGGTGCCTTCGGCATCGGGGCGGGTGCTGCCGGGCCCAGACGCCGGTGCCTTCTGCGTCGGGGCGGTTGCTGCCGGGCCCCGCACGGTCGGAGCCCGACTCCTCTTCGGACGAGTCCGCCTGGGAGACGGAGGACGAGGAGTCCCCTGATACCTTCAAGACTCGGTGCGTCCCGTCGGACTCACAGCCGTCTGAGCCCCAGAGTAGATCCCCTCCGGAGGATACCCGGCGTAGATCCCCTCCGGAGGACACCCGGCTCTCGGAGTTCGTTCGGGATATGGCCACTGCTTTGGCGATCCCCGTGGACCCCGAGGAGGAGCCTCGAGCCGAAGAGCTCGAGGCCCTTCAGTAGGACTCTCCTCCGAAGGAGGCCTTTACTGTGCCGGTTCCTCCGATGCTGGAACAGCTCCTCTTCTGGATGTGGGAGGCACCGGCCTCGGTGCCGGTTCTGAGCAAGCGGGTCGATTCCATTTATCGACTCCGTAAGAGCCCTGGTTTTCAAAAAGCACAGCTACCACACCATTCCATGGTGGTGGAATAGGCCATGCATCGTCTGAAAAGTCAGAAGATGCACTCCGCGGTGCCCCCTGGCAGGGAGGCCCGGAACCTGGATGCGTTTGGTGGAAAGTGCTTCCAGGGCTCGATGCTTGCTTGCTTGCCGTGTCCAGTCTTACCATTCTTACCAGCTGTACATGGGCATCTACTTGTGGGACCTGGCGAAGGAGCCTGCCGGGTTCTCTGCTGGTCTCTCTGCTGGTCTCTCCGGGGAACCTTTGCAGAGGTTCAAGTCCTTGTCCTCGGGGATCCGGAAATGCTCTAAGTTCATGTCCCGCGCAGCCTATGATGGCTTCGAGGCCTCGGCCCATGTTGCGGCAGCCGGCATCGCTGCTCGACGCCAGGCATGGCTGCAGTCATCGGATCTCGAGCCATGGGTTCAAGACAAGTTGGTCAATGTCCCTTTCCGAGGTGAGAACCTTTTTGGCAAGCCCATGGCCGAGAAGGCTGCACAGCTCGAGACCGAGCACCTCACGAGGACAAGGCTGTCTAGAAAGACTTCTGCCCCTTCTCATAAAAAGAAGGGCTCGGGTAAGAAGTCCTTTTACCCGAGGAAGGTGACTGCCTACAAACATTTCCCACCTTACCAGGCCTCCCCAGCTCCCCCACAAGGTCAGCAGGCCAAGAGGCAGGGACATGGGCCCCGTAGGCAGAAGGCCCCCAAGCCTCAGGCTCCTGCTGCCACTCAGCAGGGTGGGGTTTTTTGACTCCCAAGGCATAGCCTCTCCGTCTCTGCTATCCCATCCCTGCACAGGAGGTTGACTAGCCCTGTTTGCCCACAGGTGGCCACCCATTACAGGAGACATTTGGGTCTTAAGCATAGTCCACACGGGCTATATGCTTCATTTCCATCAGCTGCCGCCTCATTACTTCCCTGGAGAGCCTCCAAGGCCTCCTCTCCACACAGACCTCCTCCTTCAAGAGCTTCAGGGTCTGTTGCGAGACAAGGCGGTGGAGTCTGTGCCTCCCCACCTCCAAGGTCACAGTTTCTACTCCAGGTACTTCCTCATACCAAAGAGAACCGGAGGCCTCAAGCCTATTCTCGACCTCAGAAATCTCAACAAGTTCCTAGAGAAAGAAAAGTTCAAGATGCTTACTCTTGGAACACTTCTGCCCTACCTCCAGCAGGGAGATTGGCTATGCTCCTTAGATCTAAAGGATGCGTACACTCACATCCTCATTCATCCAGACCACAGACAGTACCTCAGGTTCATTGTGGGAGGAAATAATTATCAGTACAGAGTGCTGCCTTTCGGCCTCACCTCCACCCCCAGAGTCTTTACAAAGTGTTTGGAAGTGGTGGTGGCCTACTTGAGGAATCAGGGTATCTTTGTCTTCCCCTACCTGGACGACTGGCTCTTCAGGGGTCAGACAGGCCAGGCAAGCCACCCTCCGAACTATTTCTCTTCTTCAACACCTGGGTTTTGTCATAAACTTCGCAAAGTCCACTTTGCTCCCCTCCCAGAACTTGGAATTCATAGGGGCGAGGCTGGACTCTCTGCAGGCAAAGGCTTTCTTGCCAGAAGACAGAGCCCAAAGACTGATAGACTTGGCAAACCAGTTTCTCCACAGGCCACTGGTTTCCGCCAGACTCTGGCTGCGGCTTCTGGGCCACATGGCTTCAACAGTGCATGTGACTCCCAATGCCCGACTCCGTATGAGGCCTGCACAATGGTGCCTCAGGACTCAGTGGACACAGTCCACAGGTCGCCTCAGAGACAGAGTAAGGGTGTCCAGACCATTCCTGAACGCCCTACTCTGGTGGCTGCACCCCCCCCAATCTACTACAAGGGGTGCCGTTTCAGATTCCTGGGTTTACAGTGGTGTTGACCACCGATGCCTCTCTGCAGGTTTGGGGAGCACATTGTCTGGGCAAGTGCACCCAGGGCCTGTGGTCTCCCTGGGAGACCACGCAACAGATCAACCTACTGGAACTCCGGGCTATTCGCTTAGCCCTCAAGACTTTCTCTCAAAACCTGGGTCACCAGTCTGTCTTAGTACAGACGGACAACCAAGTAGCCATGTTTTATGTGAACAAGCAGGGCGGCACTGGGTCCAGGCTCCTTTGTCAGGAGGCACAGGACCTTTGCTTGTTTGCACTCAAGCACAACATGTTTCTCAGAGCTGTTTACCTCCCTGGCCAGGAGAACTGCCTGGCAGACCGGCTGAGCAGAGTTCTGCAGCCCCACGAATGGCAACTCCACCCATTAGTGGTTCAGAAGATTTTCCTGAAATGGGGACTTCCATCCATAGATCTCTTTGCCAGTCCCCTGAACAAGCAACTGCCCAGGTTCTGCTCCAGGCACCAGCATCCCATGAGGTGAGCAGCGGATGCTTTTCTGATTTCCTGGTCTCAGGGCCTCCTATATGCGTTTCCTCCCACCCCTCTGGTGGCCCGAACCCTGTTCAAGGTTCTAAAGGACAAGGCCTCGGTACTACTAGTAGCTCCCAGGTGGCCGAGGCAACCTTGGTTTCCACTTCTGCTTCTACTGGCAGTGGACCCCCCACTGCCTCTAGGGTTGCAGCCCGACCTTCTCTCTCAGGATCAAGGTTCTCTTCTGCACCCCAATCTCAAATCTCTCAATTTGATGGCCTGGAGGCTGCAAGGGTAGTTTTGGCTCCTTGGGGCCTACCTCCAGAAGTTGAAGAGGTCGTCCTGGCCTCTAGAAAACAGTCCCACTAGAAAAACCTATGCCCTGAAATGGAAAAGATTTTCTGTGTGGTGTCAGCTGCGTAAAGAAGATCCTTTCTCCTGTGCTGTACCAGTAGTGCTTCAGTACCTGCTGCACTTGTCCAATCAGGGCCTTAAGTCCAATTCTGTTCGGGTCCACCTCTCAGCTCTGGCAGCTCACCACTCTCTGGTGGAGGGACACTCTGCCGGTTCACCCCTTGGTGTCCCAGTTCCTCAGGGGTTTGCTCTTGCTCAAGCCTCCTGTCCGTCCTCCAGCCCCTGAGTGGGAGTTGAATGTGGTCTTGCAACAACTGACTCGCCCACCTTTTGAGCCAATGGCTACTTCTCCTCTCCGCTTCCTTTCCTTGAAGACACTCTTCCTGGTAGCCTTAACCTCGGCCAGATGAGTGAGTGAGCTTCAGGCCCTGGTCTGTGACAGGCCTTACACCCGCTTCTATAGGAACAGGGTAGTCCTTAGGACTCATCTAAAGTTCCTCCCAAAAGTTGTCTCCTCTTTCCACCTCAACCAGGAGGTGGTTCTTCCAACATTCTTCCCTAGGCCTCATGCAAGCCAGGCTGAAGCGGTCCTGCATACCCTGGACTGTAGGAGGGCCTTATCCTTCTACCTTGACCGTACGCAGGGACATAGAAGGGCTACTCAGCTCTTCATATCTTTTGACCCTAATAGTCTGGGGTTAGCTGTATCCAAGCGTACCTTGTCCATATGGGTGGCTGACTGTATCACCTGGCCTTACAGGGCGGCTGACCTTCCCTTGCAGGGTCGGGTCACGGCCCACTGTGTAAGGGCTATGGCTGCCTCAGTAGTTCATCTCCATTCTGTACCGTTGGCAGACATCTGCAGGGCTGCAACTTGGTCCTCAAGCCAGACCTTTGCGGCCCATTACTGCCTGGAGAGGGAGTCCCGTAGGGACAGTGCTTTTGGCCAGGCAGTACTCCGGAATCTCTTTGAGGTTTAGGCAACTCCTGCCCTCCAGCCCTCCGTTGGGCTACCGGTGGAGGTTCTTTCAGTGCAAAGCCTTTCTTTGATGCTGGGACTAGAAGGAGTTCTCTTGTTCAGCCTGGGTTCCCTGGTAGCCCAGAGCTAGGGAGTCACCCATATGTGAGGACTGACTTCCTCCTTGGTCCTGGAGAAAGAGTAGTTACTCACCTGTAACAGGTGTTCTCCAAGAGCAGCAGGAATCAGTCCTCACAACCCTCCCTCCTCCCCTGGGGAGTTGCAGTTGTACATAGTTTATTTTTACATTTTTTGTGTGCTGTTTTTAGCTATGTCATTTGACTGAGCAAGATGGCACCTTTAGGCGGGTTGGGGACCGTGCATGCGTGCAGTATTCCCAAAGGCTTTCATAGAAAGCTGGGGAAATGCTCCGCAGGGGCTCCATCGACGTCAATGTCACCCATATGTGAGAACCGATTCCTGCTGCTCCTGGAGAACACCTGTTACAGGTGAGTAACTACTCTTTTCCTAATTGCCATCACTTTTGTAAGATGCATTAGTTAACTACAGGTGTTAGTAGCTGACCCTCCTTATACAAGGTTCCACCATGATAAAGTATTCCTCAGGACTCATCCTCACTTTATGCCAAAGGTGATTTCGCCTTTCCATTTAAACCAGTCGGTTTATCTTCCTATATTCTTCCCTAGGCCTCATGCCTCTAGTGCGGAAAGGAATCTTCACACATTGGATTGTAAAGAGCCTTAGGGGCTTGTTTACAAAGCCGCGGTAGCGGTTCGTGATCGTTATCGGCTCCGATAACGATCGCGAACCACTAAAGCGGCTTTGTAAACAAGCCCCTTAGCCTTTTATCTCCAAAGAACTGCTACATAGAAATTCTTCTCAGCTTTTTGTGGTTTTTGACTCTAGTCATTTGGGAGTTCCAGTTTCCAAAAGAACTCTGTCAAATTGGATTGCAGACTGCATATCCTATACTTATCAGAGTAAAGGACTTTCTCTTGAGGGACATGTCACAGCTCACAATGTGAGAGCAATGGCAGCCTCAACGGCTAACCTTCGTTCTGTGTCCATTGATGACATCTGTAGAGCAGCCACTTGGGCTTCAGTGCACACCTTCACAACCCGCTACTGCTTAGACAAGGAATCCCGTCGGGATGCCTCGTTTGGCCAGGCTGTTCTTCAGCATCTCTTTCATACTTAATACAACTCCTACCCACCATCCATGGTTTGGATGCCAGAGGTCCATGGGAGGAAGCATGACCCATCTCACCTGGGTTCACAGCTTGCTGGGGTCACCCCTTGTCATCTTTCAGCTGGGGAGTCCCCATATGTGAAGACTATATTCCTCCTTGTTCCTGGAGATAGCGTAGTTACTCACCTGTAAGAGGTGATCTCCGTGAACAGCAGGAATTTAGTCTTCACAACTCACCCACCTCCCCTAGGAGTTGTCTCTATCTATCTCTTTCTCTACTTCTCTCCTTTGGTCTCAGCTATAAACTCAACTGAAGTGAGAGAGCTACAGAGGCGGGAAGGCAGCACGCATGCGCTGTGTGATGCTCCCAAAAGCGTTCCTATTGGACGCTGGGGAGCATTCCTGCGCAGGCTTCGTCGGTACCGACGATACTAATATGTGAAGACTAAATTCCTGCTGTTCCCAGAGATCACCTGTTACAGGTGAGTAACTATGCTTTCTCTGCATTTATAGTGATGAAGACCACCTTCTTTCCTTGTACCTGAAGTTTCCAAGTCAGATTTAATATATTCCAGATATTATGACTCTCTTGCCGCCCCTTTACAAAGCTCGTTTGATCGCTGTTTATCAACTTAGGTAGATAACCCTGCAGCTATGGCAAGTATTTTTGCTAAGAGTTTGGCGTCTAAATTTATGAGGGAGATTGGCTGATATGAGCCACACACAGTGTTGTCTTTCTCTGATTTGAGAATACTGTTATCCCTACTTCTGCCATAGACCCTGGCACCTTCTCACTCAATAACACCTTACTAAATATTTCCACCAAAAGTGGTGTCAGTTGGTCTTGAAATTTCTTGTAAAATTTAGCAGTTTGGCTGTCCAGGCCGGGTGCATTACCCATTATTAAAAGAGGCCCAGGATATCACTGCTTGACCCAGTACAAGCACTGTGGAACCTGTGTCTTTTGGGGAAACTGCTAGGTACTTGTGACCTAGATTGGCCACTGTTGGAGGCTGGATACTGGGCCCAGTATGGCATATCTTATGTTCTTATGGGCCACCGTATAATACCGCCACAGATCTGGCAATCCTAGCCCCCCCCCCCCCCTTCCCCTCTGGCCCTTTGGAGGACCCTCCTGGCAACCCTTGGGGCCCAGCCATTCCAGACAAACCGATCAATCTTCTTCTGTACTCCCTTCAGTACCTGTAGTGGGCACCTCCACCAGGAGTGCCTGGAACAAATAAAGGAACTGAGATAGAAACATAGAAATATGACGAGAGAAAAAGACCACATGGCCTATCTAGTCTGTCCTTCCATATCGACAACTACAACAGTCCCTGTTTTTCCTTTAGAAATCCTCTGTGTTTGTCCCATGCTTTTTTGAATTCAGTTACTGTCCTCATCTCTACCACCTCCACTGGGAGACTATTCCACAGATCCACCACTTTTTCCGTAAAGAAATATTTCTGAATATCACTCCTGAATATATCCCCTATCCCATGTCCCCTCATAGCAGAACTTGCTTTCAGTTGAAAGAGGCTCTCCCCCTGAACATTTATCCATGGAGGTATTTAAACATCTCAATCATATCACCTCTATCCCACCTTTCCTCTAAGGTGTACATATTAAGATCCTTAAGTCTGTCCTCATATGCTTTATAATGAAGACCATTTTAGTAGCCACCCTCTGCACCGACTCCATTCTGTTCACATCCTTTTGAAGGTGCGGTCTCCAGAATTGCACGCTATACGCGAAATGTGGTCGCACCAAAGACTTATACAGAGGCACTATCACCTCCTTTTTTCTGCTAGCCATTCCTCTCGGTGTGCACCCAAGCATCCTTCTAGCTTTTGCCATCACCTTTTCTACCTGTTTAGCTACTTTAAAATCATCAGACACAACCACGCCTAGGTCCCGCTCTTCTTTAGTGGATAAAAGTACTTCACCCCCTATACTATATTGCTCCCTTGAATTGCTGCAGCCCAAATGCATGACCTTACATTAAAATTAAATCCCAGCTGCCAAATTCTAGACCATTCTTCAAGCTTAGCTAGATCCCTCCTCATGTTATCTACACTTTCCTGGGTGTCTACTCTATTGCAGATTTTGGTATCATCCGCGAAGGGGCAAACCTTACCCGACAGCCCTTCCGCTATATCACTAACAAAGATGTTAAAAAGAATCGGACCAAGGACAGATCCCTGGGGCACACCACTGGTAACATCCTTCTCCTCAGAGTGAGATCCATTTACCTATACTTTTTGTCACCTCCCACCCAACCAATTTCTAACCCAAGCAGTAACTTTAGGGTCCATCCCTAGGGTGCTCAGTTTGTTTATAAGTCGCCTGTGAGGAACAGTGTCAAAGGCTTTACTGAAATCTAAATACACCACATCTAGGGCTCTCCCTCGGTCCAACTCCCTGGTCACCCAGTCAAAGAAATCAATCAGATTTGTCTGACAAGACCTACCTCTGGTGAATCCATGCTACCTTGGATCCTGTAATCCGCTGGACTCCAGAAACCTCACTATTTTCTCTTTCAGAAGCGTTTCTAATAATTTACTCACCCCCGAAGTTAAACTAACCGGCCTGTAGTTTTCAACCACATCCTTACTTCCGCTTTTGTGTAAAGGCACCATATGAGACTTTCGCCAGTCCTTTGGCACCACTCCCGACTCCAATGTGGCATTGAATAGGTCAGTCAGTGGAGCTGCTAGAACATCCCCAAGTTCCCTCAGTATTCTAGGGTGTATCCCATCCGGTCCCATCGCTTTGTCTACTTTAAGTTGAGCTAGTTTCTCACGGACACAGTCATCTGAAAATTGTTCAAGATGTCCCTCGCTTCTGTTCCTGTTTGTGGGTGTTTTCTGAGGTCCTGCTCCTGGTCCTTCATCTGTGAACACAGAAGAGAAATATTTGTTAAGCAATTATGCTTTATCCTCATCAGCTTCTACATATTCCTCCCCTTCACCCTTGAGTCTGACAATACCACTTTTGCCCTTCCACTTCTCACTAACATATCTGAAAAATGTCTTCTCCAGGAACAAGCAGGAAGTCAGTCCTCACATATGGGTGACGGCACCGACGGAGCCCTCATGCGGAGCAATTCCCCAGCTTTCAAAGAAAGCCTTTGGGATTGCATTGTGCATGTGAGGTCCCCTTCCCGCCCAAGGGTGCCATCTTGCTCAGTCTTCTTTTTTCCGCGGAGCCCAACGGACATGGTCCTGTTTCCACTGTGTAAAAAGTAGAAAAGTTGATTAGATTTTTCAGCTGCCCAGTTCGACACCGGTTCCCCTTCCGGCCCTCGGCTTGGTACACCGGTATCGAGTCCGGTCCTATTTTTCGTTTTTGTCCTTCGTGACTAGCGTTCGCACTCTTTTTAGTTTTCACTGGCAGCCCGGTTGTTTGACCTCGCAGGGGCCCTTTTTCTCCCGATGGCTGCCAGCGGGTTTAAGAAATGTGATCGGTGTAAGAAGTTGATGTCTCTCACCACCACACACAACTGCTGCCTCTGTTGCCTCGGCCCTGACCATGACCCGGTGGTCTGTGGGCCGTGTGGTAAGATGTCTTCGAAGTCTTTGAGGAGCAGGCAGCAGTAGCGTGACAGTATTTTTTCAGAGTCCGCCTCCGGCCGGGTCTGGACCTCGTCAGAGGCCTCGACATCTCGGGAATCAGAGCCCGAGCACCGTCATGGGTCCTCTCAGCAGGGGTCTCCCTCCAGGGAACACCGGAGGAAAAAGAAACTCATGAAGGCGGCGTCACTGGATGCCTCTGATCGGCTTGGGCCCTCGGGTTCCAGGCCGTGGAGCCCGGACCGCCGCCCCGGGTCCTCGGAGTCACCGGCTAAACAACCTCGCAGGGAGCCGGAAGCGTCGGACAAGATAACTTCTGTTGTCCTTGTGGAATCTCCTCCGGGAGAGCCGATGTCGAGGCCCAAGCCGGGAGCTGCGGAGCCTTCTGAGCTTGGTCTTAGGTTGGCGGCCCTGGAGAGCAGCATGGCTGCCTTCATGGAGCAGCAGCGGGCACTGATGGCTGGTCTCGCCAGTCCATCCTCCCCAACCACCGGGACATCGACGTCTAAGTCGATGCCGGAGGCTGAGCCGATCCTCGAGTCGATCAGGTCTCGAGTCGATCCTCGGCCAAGGTCCCCCTCGACCTCCCGTTCGGGACAGATGTTGTCGGGGCGGTCGGGGCCGGAGCCCATTGAGTCCTCCTTGGAGGACTCGGCGTGGGAGATGGAGGAGGAAGACTCCCCAGACACCTTCCGGACCCTGTGTATCCCATTGGACTCGCCGGGTTCGGAGCCTCGGACTAGGTCACCCCGGAGGACACTCGGTTCTCGGACTTCATCAGGGACGTGGTCAAGGCTTTGGCATTCCCTGCAGATGCCGAGGAGGAGCCTCAAGCCGAAGAGCTCGATGCCCTCCAGTATGACTCTCCCCCGAAGGAGGCCCTTACTGTACCAGTGCCCCCGATGTTGGGATGGCTGATGCTCCGCATGTGGGAGTCCCCGGCCTCGATGCCGGTACTCAGCAAGCGAGTCGATTCCATCTATCGAGTCCGCAAGAGTCCTGGGTTCCAGAAAGCGCAGCTGCCGCACAACTCCATGGTTGTGGAATCGGCCATGCACCGGCTGAAAAGCCAACAAAGTACTCCTTGGTGCCTCCAGGCCGGGAGGCCCGGAACCTGGACGCCCTCGGCAGGCAGTGCTAACAGGGCTCGATACTGTCATGCCGTATCCAAACTTATCAGCTGTACATGGGCAAGGTGGTAAATTGAAAGGCAATGTCAGGAAATATTTTTTCACTGAAAAGGGTGGTGGATGCTTGGAATGCTCTCCCGATGGAAGTGGTGGGGCAAACACGGTGAAGGAATTCAAAACAGCATGGGACAAGCACAGCGGATCCCTTTACAGAAACAGGATAAAAACAAAATAAACTGAATCATCTAACTTCTCAACAAATAGGAGTGTCCTACATGGAGTGGTGGGTCCACCCCTAGACAGAGACATGGGGAGAGGTGGCCTGCACAGAACGACAGGTGCATCTACTCTTGCCATATTGCTGGGCAGACTGGATGGACCATGCTGGTCTTTATCTGCGATCATTTACTATGTTACTTGCGAGACCTGGAGAGGAGATTGCCGGGTTCTCGGCTGGCCTGTCCGAGGAACCCTTGCAGCGCTTCAAGGCCTTGTCCACGGGGATCAGAGAGTGCTCAAAGTTCATGTCTTGAGCAGCTTACGACGGCTTCGAGGCTTCGGCCCGAGTAGCCGCGGCCAGCATCGGTGCATGCCATCAAGCCTGGCTCATGTCATCAGACCTAGAGCCATGGGTTCAGGACAAGTTGGTCGATGTCCCGTGCCGAGGAGACAACCTCTTCGGCAAATCCATGACCGAGAAAGCTGCAGAACTCGAGTCCAAGTACTTGACCCGGAGAAGATTGTCGAAGAAGACATCTGCACTTTCTCACAAGAAGAAGGCCTCAGGGGGAAAAAGCCCTTTTTTCCCCTGAGGAAGGGTGCGGTTTACAGAAACTACCTCACTTACCAGGCCTCCCCCAGCAGGGACAGCAGGACAGGGGCATGGCCCATGTAAGCCGAAGACCCCCAAGCCTCCAGCTCCGGCTCCTACTCAGCCGGGAGGGGGTTTTTGACTCCCAGTGCATAGCTCCTCTCCCACCAGTGGTTTGACCCTGCACAGGAGGAAGGCTGGCCCTGTATGCTCACAGGTGGCCAGCCATTACTACCGACGCCTGGGTTCGACAAGTAGTCCAGCAGGGCTACTTACTTCATTTCCACAAGGTGCCCACCTCCTTTTTCCCAGGAGAGCCTCTCAGGCCCCCTCTTCACAGGAACCTCCTCCTGCAGGAGTTGGCAGGTCTGCTAAAGGATCAGGCGGTGGAACCGGTGCCCCACCACCTGCAAAAAGAAAAAGGAGGCCTTCGCCCCATCCTGGACTTGCGAAATCTAAACAAGTTCCTGGTGAGGGAAAAGTTCAAGATGCTTTCCCTTGGGATCCTTCTGCCTTACCTCTACCAGGGAGACTGGCTATGCTCCTTAGATTTAAAGGATGCTTATACTCGCATCCTCATACACCCAGACCACAGACAATACCTCAGGTTTGTGGTCAGAGGAAACCACTTCCAGTACAAGGTGCTTCCCTTTGGCCTAGCTTCCGCTCCCAGAGTATTTACCAAATGCCTAGCAGTGGTGGCAGCCTTCCTCAGAAGCCAGGGAATCTTAGTCTTTCCATATCTGGACGACTGGCTCATCAGGGGCCAATCGGCACAGGAGGCACAGCAGGCCACTGCTCGCACAGTCACCCTGCTCTAGCACCTAGGGTTTATTATTAATCACAAAAAGTCCACTTTATTCCCCACTCAGAACTTGGAGTTCATAGGGGCAAGAATGGACACACTTCAGGCACGGGCGTATCTACCGCTGGACAGGGCGAGGCGGTTGCTGGACTTGGTGCAGCAGGTCCAGCACAAACCTCAAGTCTCTGCAAGGGTCTTCCTCCGCCTCCTGGGCCACATGGCCTCCACGGTGCATGCGACTCCATATGCTTGATTCCACATGCGCACAGCTCAATGGAGCCTCCGAGACCAGTGGACGCAAGCCACTGGCCGCCTCCGAGACAGAGTAACGATTTCCAAGTTACTTGTGACAGCCTTGCAATGGTGGCTTCACCCTCCCAACTTGCTTCAGCGAGTACCATTCCAACCTCCCTCTCACACCAGTGCGTTGACGACAGATACCTCCTTGCTGGGCTGGGGTGCCCATTGCCAGGGTTCATGCACTCAGGTCTGTGGTCCTTGCGAGAGGCCGCACTTCAGATCAATCTCCTAGAGCTTTGAGCCATCCGCCTAGCTCTTCAAGCCTTCCGTCATCTTCTTGCACATCAGTCGGTGCTGATACAGACAATCAGGTAGCGATGTTCTACATCAACAAACAGGGGGGCACAGGATCTTGCATCCTATGCCAGGAAATCCTGGATCTCTGCTCTTTTGCAGTGGCACATCACATGTCCCTAAGGGAAGTTTATCTGCCCGGTCAGGAGAACCTCCTGGCCGACAAGTTGAGCAGGATTCTTCAGCCTCATGAGTGGCAACCGAACCGGGATGTAGCCCAGCTGATCTTCAACCGTTGGGGTCTACCATCCATGGATCTCTTTGCCAGCCCGCAAAACCATCAGTTGCCCCGGTTCTGCTCGAGGCAGCCGCATCCACTGAGCGTGGCAGCGGATGCTTTCCTGATCTCGTGGGCATAGGGCCTTGTCTATGTTCCCACCCATGCCCCAGGTGGCATGCACTTTGTTCAAGATTCTTCGGGACAAGGCCTCGGTCATCCTGGTAGCACCCAGGTGGCCCAGACAACCTTGGTTCCCTCTTCTCCTTCAACTAGCGGTCGAAACTCCACTCCCTCTGGGGGTTCAGCCCGACCTGTTGACCCAGGAACAGGGTTCCTTGCTACACCCCAATCTCAGATCCCTCAACTTAATGGCCTGGCTGCTGAGAGGGTAGTACTTGCTCCTCTACTCCTTCCCAAAGAGATTGTGGAGGTGTTGCTGGCCTCTAGGAGGCAATCTACTAGAAAATCCTATGCATTCAAGTGGCGTAGGTTTGAAGGGTGGTGTACCTAGAAAAAAGAGGACCCGTTCACTTGTCAAGTACCTCAGGTATTGTAGTATTTGCTCCACCTCTCGGAGTTAGGCCTCAAGTCTAACTCTTTCAGGGTCCACCTGAGTGAGCTATCAGCTCACCACTCTCCAGTGGACGGGCAACCTCTTTCAGCTCATCCTTTGGTATCCCGATTCCTCAGAGGCCTCCTCCTTTTGAAGCCTCCAATTCGCCCACCGGCTACGGAGTGGGACTTAAAATGTGATCTTGCAGTGGCTTACTTGCCCACCTTTTGAACCAATGGCCACCTGTCACCTACGGTTCCTTTCCTGGAAAGCACTCTTTCTGGTGACACGTCTGTTCAACGGGTGAGCGAGCTGCAGGCTTTAGTATCGGATAGGCCGTACACACGGTTTTATAAAAACAGGGTGGTCCTACGTATTCGCCTGAAGTTCCTTCCAAAAGTGGTTTCCTCGTTTCACCTCAACCAAGAGGTGGTTCTTCCAACCTTCTTCTCCAGGCCACACACCAGCAGGGCAGAAGCGGTTCTGCATACCCTGGATTGTAAGAGGGCGTTGGCCTTCTACCTGGAGCGTGCGCGGGGACATCGGAGAGCTTCCCAGCTCTTCGTCTCTTATGACCCTAGTTAACTGGGTCTACCTGTCTCCAAGCGCACGTTATTCACCTGGGTGGCAGACTGCATCGCCTGGGCGTACAAGGCAGCTGACCTCCAGCTGCAGGGCCGAATCACGGCCCACTCTGTCAGGGCTAAGGCCGCATCAGTGGCTAATCACCGCTCTGTTCCATTGGCAGACATCTGCCGGGCTGCAACTTGGTCTTCAAGCGAACCTTTTGCAGCCTACTACTGCCTGGAGAGAGTGTCCCGGCGGGACAGTGTTTTCGGTCAGGTGATACTCCGTAACCTATTCGAGGTTTAGGCAACTCCTACCCTCCAACCCTTTGGTGTCAGGCTACTGTGGGGGTTGTGTTTTCGGAGAAAAATCCTATCACTGCTGCTGCGGCTCTTCTAGAGGGAGCCATTTTCAGCTATGGGTTCTCAGTAGCCTATAGCTAGGGAGTCCCATATGTGAGGACTGACTTCCTGCTTGTTCCTGGAGAAAGCGTAGTTACTCACCTGTAACAGGTGTTCTCCAGGGACAGCAGGAATCAGTCCTCCCGACCCTCCCTCCTCCCCTGGAGTTGCAGTCCTTTGATTTATTTTTTCTCATTTTGCCATCTTTTTAGCTATGTCATCTGACTAAGCAAGATGGCACCCTTGGGCGGTACGGGGACTGCGCATGTGCGATGCAATCCCAAAGGCTTTCTTTGAAAGCTGGGGAATTGCTCCGCATGAGGGCTCCGTCGGCGCCGATGTCACCAATATGTGAGGACTGATTCCTGCTGTCCCTGGAGAATATCTGTTACAGGTGAGTAACTATGCTTTTTCTGGTGGCCATTGGATGGTAAGCACTAGAGGGCGGTGGTTGATAGCCACTATTCCGTACTTGGTTGGGAACTAGTGAGGTTCCTTGGTAAGTGTAGTTTGAATGCATGTCTAATGATTGTTTCTTCTGGAGTCTGCTTTATTACAGAAAATATTGGTGAGGGCAGGACTGCACAAAGCGTAGTTACTCACCTGTAACAGGTGTTCTCCAGGAGCAGCAGGAATCAGTCCTCACATATGGGTGACGTCGGCGCCGACGGAGCCCTCGCGGAGCAATTTTCCCCAGCTTTCAAAGAAAGCCTTTGGGAATTGCAGCGCGCATGCGCGGTCGCCTTCCCGCCCAAGGGTGCCATCTTAGCCAGTCTGATGACATAGCTAAAAGACAGCATAAAAATTTGCAAAAAAACTTAAGCAGATAATTGCAACTCCAAGGGGAGGAGGGAGGGTTGTGAGGACTGATTCCTGCTGCTCCTGAAGAACACCTGTTACAGGTGAGTAACTACGCTTTCTCCAGGACCAAGCAGGAAGTCAGTCCTCACATATGGGACTCCCAAGCTTAAGGCTACCGGAGACCCTAAGCACAAAAATGAGCTCCCTCTAGCTCAGCGGCACAGAAGGAAGGAATCTTCACTGCATTATCACCTACCGGTAGCCCCCATCCGGGATGGAGGGTAGGAGTTGCTCAAACCTCGAAGAGATTTCGGAGGACTGCCTGTCCGAAAGCACTGTCCCTGCGGGACTCCCTCTCGAGACAGTAATGGACCGCAAAAGTCTGGCTCGAAGACCAAGTAGCGGCCCGGCAGATGTCTGCCAGCGGAACAGAGCGGAGGTAAGCCACTGACGTAGCCTTCGCCCGAACACAATGAGCCGTGACTCGACTTTCTAAGGAGAGTCCGGCTGCCCCATAAGCCCAAGCGATACAGTCAGCAACCCAGATGGACAGAGTACGCTTGGAGACTGGGAGCCCCAATTTATTGGGGTCAAAAGACACAAAAAGCTGAGCAGCTTTACGGTGCTCCCGCGTACGGTCAAGGTAGAAGTTCAATGCCCTTCTACAGTCCAGGGTATGCAGGACTCTTTCAGCTCGGATGGAGTGAGGCCTGGGAAAGAAGGTTGGAAGTACCACCTCCTGATTGATGTGAAAAGGGGAGACAACTTTTGGAAGAAATTTTGGGTGAGTCCGTAGGACTACCCTATTCTTGTAGAACCGAGTGAAAGGGGGATCAGACACGAGGGCCTGCAATTCACTTACGCGTCTAGCGGAAGTGAGGGCTATCAGGAATAAGGTTTTCCAGGAAAGAAAATGCAGAGAACAGGTAGCCATCGGTTCAAAAGGCGGACAGGTGATCCGCTGTAAAACCACATTCAGATCCCAGTCAGGTGCTGGCGGGCGCAGAGGTGGTTTAAGTAGAAGGAGACCTCGGAGAAACCGTGCTACAAGAGGGTCGCTGGAAAGAGGTCTGCCGTCCACCGGCACATGGTGTGCTGAAAGAGCACTGAGGTGGACTTTGACGGAGTTGGACTTAAGTCCCAGATTAGAGAGGTAGAGCAGGTACTGCAAGATCACCGACACCGAGCAGGAGAAGGGATCCTGAGACTGCTGTACACACCAAACGGAAAAGCGACGCCATTTAAGGGCGTAGCATTTGCGGGTAGAAGGTTGCCGAGAAGCTAGGACGACCTCTTCCACCTCTGCCGGCAGGAGAAGGGGAGCAAGGACTACCCTTTCAGCCGCCAGGCCATTAGATTGAGAGATCTGAGGTTGGGGTGTAGCAGAGACCCCTGATCCTGTGTTAGGAGATCCGGTTGAAACCCCAGAGGGAACGGATCCTCTACCGCTAATTGCAACAGGAGTGGAAACCACGGCTGTCTGGGCCAGCGAGGAGCCACCAGGATCATGGAAGCTTTGTCCCGGAGAACCTTGAATAGAGTTTGAGAGACTAGCGGGATGGGAGGAAAAGCATAGAGAAGGCTTTCCGACCATGAGAGTAGAAAAGCATCTGCCGCTACCCGAAGGGGATGTGGCTGACGAGAGCAGAAGCGAGGAAGTTGCCGGTTGAGAGGACTGGCAAAGAGATCCATCGTGGGGAGGCCCCACTTCAGAAAAGTTTCTGAACTACCAAGGGATCCAGACGCCACTCGTGCGGCTGGAGTATCCTGCTGAGTTTGTCCGCCAGGCAATTCTCTTGGCCTGGGAGATAAACTGCCTTGAGAAGAATGCCGTGACTGACGGCCCAAGAGCAGAGCTTCTGAGCTTCTCGGCAGAGAAGGAAGGAGCCCGTGCCCCCCTGCTTGTTCACGTAGAACATGGCAACTTGATTGTCCGTCTGGACAAGGACGGACCGGTGAGAAGTCAGGTGGGAGAAAGCCTTGAGCGCCAGACGGATTGCTCTGAGCTCCAGGAAGTTGATCTGTTGAGCAGACTCCCACGCGGTCCAGAGACCTTGAGTACATGCCCCCTGGCAATGTGCTCCCAACCCAGGAGGGAAGCATCGGTCGTCAGCACTTGAGCCGGCTGAGGCGACTGAAACGGCATTCCGAGCACTAGGTTCGGCCGATGAAGCCACCACTGTAGGGAAGAGGCCAGCGGCCCGGAGATGCGCACTAAGTCGGCTAGTCCGCCGGTGGCTTGTTGCCACTGCTTGCGAAGGCACCATTGAGCAGGCCGCATATTCAGGCGAGCATTGGGGGTCACATGGACGGTGGAAGCCATATGGCCGAGTAGTCTCAGGAAGCGCCTGGCGGAGACCAGGGACTGGCTGCGAAAACGGCCGGCTAGGTCCATGAGCCGTTGAGCCCTGTCGAGAGGCAGGAAAGCTCGTGCCTGAGGAGTGTGCAGTCTTGCGCCGATGAACTCGAGATCCTGTGAGGGGAGCAAAGTGGACTTTGCGAAGTTTATGACAAAGCCCAAGTACTGCAGAAGAGTCACCGTGCAGTGTGTGGCATTGGTGACTGCCGGAGAGGACGATGCTCTGATGAGCCAGTCGTCGAGGTACGGAAAGACATAGAGGCCGTGAAGCTGGAGATAGGCCACCACCACCGCGAGGCATTTTGTGAAGACTCGCAGTGCGGAGGATAGGCCAAAGGGCAGTACTCTGTACTGGTAATGATTTCCTGCCACCACAAACCTTAGGTATTGGCGGTGGCTTGGGTGGATGAGGATGTGCGTGTAGGCATCCTTTAGATCTAAGGAGCATAGCCAATCTCCCTGCTGGAGGTAGGCTCCAGGCGAGGTCGCTTCGGGAGGTGCTCCTTCTCCAAAGACCCGGGACGGCTATCGGGGCTATGCGACCTGGCCCTCGCGGAGCCAGGAGCGTCCACCGACGCCGCCCTCGTGGGTTTTGCCTTCCGTCGATGGTCCCCGGAGGGAGAACCCCTGTCGGAGGAGCTTCGGCGATGGTCAGAGCTGGAGCCTCTGGATGCCGAGGCCTCCGACGAGGTCCGGGTACGGCCGGGGTCAGCGAAGATTCTATCCCGCTGGTGCCGCCGACTCCTTAACGCTTTGGAGGACATTTTGCCACAGGCTCCACAGATCAGTTCTTCATGATCCGGGCCCAGGCAGCGGAGGCAATTATCGTGTGTGTCAGTGAGTGACATATTTCTTTCTGTCACACTGACCACACCGCTTGAAACCACTGGCAGCCATCGGGGGAAAAAGGGCCCCTGCAAGGTCAAAGGACCGGGCTGCCAGCGAAAAACCGAAAACGAAACTGACCAAAATCAGAAAAACCGAAAAATAAGAGAAGGACTCGCAACGGCGTCGCGAGTCCGGGCAGGAAAACGACCGGCGTTGAACCGAAGTGAAAAAAGAGAAAAACTCACGAAAATCAACTTTTTCAGCGGGGACACGACGGGTACGTCTGTAGGGCTCCGCGGAAAAAAGAAGACTGGCTAAGATGGCACCCTTGGGCGGGAAGGCGACCGCGCATGCGCGCTGCAATTCCCCAAGGCTTTCTTTGAAAGCTGGGGAAAATTGCTCCGCGAGGCTCCGTCTGCGCCGACGTCACCCATATGTGAGGACTGACTTCCTGCTTGGTCCTGGAGAAGACCCTTATACCGTGATAGCTTTTAGTAAGAAGGCATAAACCCACATGTTTTATCTGGACTGGAGGGACTCAAGGAAAGAAAATTAGCAGGTATGGCCTAATTTCACCTTAATAGGGGGTCTGCCAGAGCAAGACTCTGTTACTGTACAAGATGTGCTCTTTGTACAATATAACTAACTGCTCATTTTAACAGTTATGGATGGTTGGAGGGGGTCCGAGTCTCCAGTTTTAGAATGTTTTTTGGCGAGATTGAATGTGTTAGTGTGGTGTGCTGTGGGAAGGGGTTTTCTTTTAAAACACAGAACAGGCAGCAGTTCAAGGAAAAAAAAATCAGCTTTTATTCTGCCCCAGCTTGTTAAACCTCTGCAAGCTGGTTCTCCCAGCCCTTGTTAAAGTTCCTACCTCAGAACTCCTTTGCATAGCTTGTCTTGGAAGGACTTCTGGCTCCACAGGCCCCCCTCCCTCTTGCAGCCTACTGGGTTCTTAAGCTCTTCCTGTGAGCTACACCCTCCCAGCCCTGAACTCTGAGCTGCAGACTCTCTTAAAGGGGACTGTTGATAATCCCTTTAGAGAGGGATGAGTAGCATTCTATATACCCCCATCACAGTGAGGTATGTTTATAAGATGGCTAAATTAACTGCACTAGTGCACTCCAGACTGCTTTTAGGCAGGTGTGGGGACTTTATGAAAGATTGGCACAAAAATACTTTGATGACTCATTATTTGGGAGGGGGGAGAAAGGGTTTAATATAAAATGTTAGACTATTGTTAGTTCTAAATGGATATGTGCTTAAACTGCTTCTTGTAAGTGTTTTGTAATGTCTAATGCAGTAAATAATAAGCATAATTTAAAAACAAAGAAATTGGGGTACTGGACCCTTTCCCTCCTCCTTTTTAACTTTCTTTCTTGCAGGTAACACAAGAAATCACAGATGAATCCAGGGTGTTCCGGGTTCTAGGATCCAACAGGTGAGGAGGCCATTTTAGCAGGCAGTGGGCATGTTCATGTGTTAGCTGAAGCCAGGGAAAGTAACGCTGCATTTAAATCATATGGCTATGATAACCCTGCTTCAGTGGATGTACTCAGCCACAGAGAAATATTAAATGGCCTGCTGAAGGTCATACATGGTGAGTGAGTGGCAGCAGTAGGATCAGAACTACACCTTACCCTACCCTGATCAATGCCTCTGGAACAGAAACAAACACCAAACCCATCTGTTCTTAAAGCCTCAATTCTTTCCATCTTTCCCTTCCTACCCATAGCATATAGCATTCAGCATTCACCGTTCCTCTTTACTCCCTCAGCAGCAGCATCTCATGGCTCATCATCCCTACTTTTACTATTTCCCTCCCATTATATTCCTAGAATTCACCCCCACCTGTTAGTTATATTTGCTCAACCATCAACACTTCCTTATTGGCTACAGACCAGTCTGGACTGAATAGGTTATGCACTCCAACTAGCAGATTGAGGCAGGGAATAGGATACAAACTCCTGCCATATATAGAAGATCAAGAGAAGTCAACATCCACCTCAATATTTATTTATTTGTAAACATTTATTACAGCCTGCACTATATAAAATTCTAGGCAGGTTACATAATGACATATATAAATCCACCAAAAAATAAAACAGAAACATTAAGAAAACAATACTTAACTAAATAAGACACATACATAGCTTGAATCAGTCCAATAATAGCAGTATTCTCTGTTTCCAGCAGATGGGAGATGGACATAACTGTGCAGCATTCATCCAAGTCTGATTTGGTTCTGACCTCTGGGCCCAGCTGGAAAGGTGACTGCCCAGTTGAGTCAGGGCTGGAATGGTCTTAGGTTCAGGTGGAGACCTTGTTCTTTCCTCACCCTTCAGGGAATATCTGGAGGAGTCCAGGTCCTTTGCCTGTCTACGTCTCTATATTGTCCTGCTTTACCCTCCCTTCTCCATTCCTCCCTAATCGGCACCACTCTAGGGACCCAATAAAGTTATTAGAAAAAGATTGAAGTTAAGGGTTCTGAATGCTAGTATACAGTGAGGGAAGCAGCCAGAGGTGGAAGTCAGCCCAAGAGAGAGGTCTCAGCAATGGGGCAGGTGGGAGGGGGAGCTTGCCACAGTATATCAGGAACAGCTAGTGGTAGTATCATGGTCTTGTTAGCAGTTGGGAGTAGCGTGAAGGTGGTTGCAGGAATGGAGACACTGGCCAGGTGCATTAAGTGCTGATCTCCAGGAACAAGCAGGAATGAGTCCTCACATATGGGTACGTCGGTACCAACGGAGCCTGCGCGGGAACGCTCCCCAGCTTCCCAAAAAGGAAAGCTTTTGGGAGCATCCCACAGCGCCTGCGCGCTGCCTTCCCGCCTTTCCTAATCATCTCTCCTCAGTTCTTCTTTTCCGCAGAGCCAGCAGGTCGTGTTCCTGTCACCGCTGAAGAAGTTCTTTATTTTAACTTATTTCTTTGGTCGCGTGTCTGCCTTCCCCGACGCCAGACTGGTAACGCCGGTCTTTTTTTTCTTTACAAAAAAAAAATATTTTTTTTTTCCTCACTTGGTGTATTTTTCTTCTTAGGCCTCCAGGCCCACAAGAAAATTTTCCCTCATGGAAAAACCAGCCTCCGGGTTCAAAAAATGCACTAAGTGTAGCGGTACAATTTCTGTTACAGATACCCATGAGTGGTGTCTTAAATGTTTGGGTCCTGAACACTCTATTCCGGATTGCCAGTCCTGCTCTCTAATGTCTAAACGGGGATTACAGAACCGAGCAGCCAAGCTCCATGTGCTGTTTCCCACGGATGCACTGGCGGTGCAATCGACATCTTCCAGGTCTTCCTCTCCTGATGGGTCTCAGGTAACCAAACATAAACCTAGCAGGTCCTTGAAGGGCAAATCTCCCTCTAAGCATCGAGATGCCTCCGGGCTTGCCCTTGAGGATCCTGCCCCAGCCAAACAACCCCGGGGGGAAGCTCCGGCTTCCAAAGCTCCTATGGGGTTACAGGTTGACATCAATGGCACGGCCTCGACCGATCACCTGTTAGACTGCTCTGGGGTACCGGCACTTTCTCCTGGTACCGACATCCAGGCAGTCGTGGCGTCCATGGATCACACTGTTCAATCCATGCAGCAGGCAATAATGGCTTTTATTAAGGCTGCAACGAGTTCCGTTGTCGGTACCGGCGCCGATTACATCGACCAGGGTACCGGCGCCGGTTCCTTGTCCAGGACTGTTTCTCGGTACCGATCCGGTACCGGGGACGCCTGATGTCGATACCGATCGATACGCGTATCGTTGGTTGGAAGCGGGCAGACGATACTTCGATTCCTCTGATGATTCTGATTCATCAGATGAGTCTCCTGAAGTATCCATTACCCTTCCTGAGGAGCCTACTTCTCCAAAAAGGAGAATGTCTCCTCCAGAGGATTTGTCCTTTCAAGACTTCATTATAGAAGTGGCTAAAGGACTCTCTATTTCAGTAACCTCTGAATGAGCCTAGAGCAAAAAAATAAGATATTTTAGGATACTCTAAGGCTCCCAGGGAGGCAGTCACCTTGCCAATTCATGAAATTCTTCATGAACATATGATTGACTTATGGGAGACTCCTCTCACCCTTTCTCCTCATTCTCGCAGATTGGACACTATGTACCGTGTCCCTCCTTGTCCTGGATTTCAGAAAACCCAGCTTCCTCACCATTCCATTGTGGTGCAGTCAGCTATGAAAAGGATAAAGAGTACCAAAAGACACTCTTCTGCTCCTCCAGGAAGAGAATGCAGGACCTTGGATGCTTTTGGTAGGAAAATCTTCCAAGCCAGCATGCTTATTGCCAGAATCAACTCATATAGTCTTTATATGGGTATGTTTCTAAAGGAAGATGCACAACTTTCTCCCTTTTCCTCCAGAGGACAAAAGGGATGAGTTCCTCCTTTTGCTTAAGCATACTCAAGACATTTCAAAGTTTTCCAACAGGGCAGCCTTTGACTCCTTTGAAGGTGCCAGCAGAGCCTCAGGCATTGCCATAGCTGCTCGCAGAATTGCTTGGCTCAAGGCTTCTGATCTAGAGCCCTGGGTTCAAGATGGCCTAGGAATTCTGCCCTGTACAGGTGAAAATCTCTTTGGCAAAGAGTGGCAAATAAAAGCCACTCAAATGGATGCAGAGAATTCTGCTCTGGATAGACTTTCCAAGTCAACCTCCACTCCAGCCAAGAAAAAACCTTTCAAAAAGCCTTTTTACAAAAGGAGCAGATTTCCTTCCACTTCTGGCCAACAATCTTCTACAGGTTGCTTTGCTACTAAGCGTCAGCAACCTAAACAGGCCAGGCCTAAACCTGCAGGGACTGCTACAACCCAGCAGTCCCAACCCCCTCAGGGTTTTTGACTTGATACTAGAGAACTTAACCTTTCTGGCTCTACAACAGCCAGAACCTCTCACCATTCCAGGAAGGTTAGCTCATTTTGCTCCCAGATGGGAGCAAATCATATCAGAGCAGTGGACCCTCTCCATCTTAAGAGAGGGCTACAAACTTCATTTCTTAGACCTTCCTCCCTACACCATGGTGAGACACTTAAATTCTCCCACATCTCTCCTCGACCTTCTGGATCAGGAGGTAACCACCCTTCTGTCCCAAGGGGCCATAGAAGTTCCTCTTCTTCAACAGGGGTCAGGGTTTTACTCCCCCTATTTTCTCATTCCAAAGAAAACAGGGGGATACAGACCCATTCTAGATCTCAGAGAATTGAACAAATTCCTATGCAAGGAGACGTTCAAGATGCTTTCTCTAGGCACTCTCCTTCCATACCTGCAGTCAGGATTGGCTTTGTTCTCTAGATCTCAAGGATGCGTACACCCATGTCCTCATCCATCCATCTCACAGAAAATTCCTACGTTTTCTGTTCCAGGGAAAACATTACCAATACAGAGTGCTTCCTTTCGGTCTAGCCTCTGCTCCAAGAGTGTTCACCAAATGCATGGCAATAGTTGCTGCATTTCTACGCACTCTGGGAATATTTGTCTTCCCATACCTGGACGATTGGCTCATCCGAGCTCCAACCCAGTCAGAGGTTCAGATCTCCCTGAACCGCACCAGGCGTATTCTGCAATACCTGGGACTTGTGGTAAACCTCCCAAAGTCCCAGCTCACTCCTATTCAGTCCCTGGAATTCATAGGGGCCTGGTTGGACACCACTTCTGCAAGGGCCTACCTTCCTCAGGCCCGTTGCCTACGTCTAGTGCAGTTAGCCTCCCAGATTCAGTCAAAGAGCCACTTAACTGCCAGGGAGATGCTACAGCTGCTAGGCCACATGGCTTCCACAGTACATGTGGTACCCTATGCTCGCCTACACATGAGAGCAGCTCAGTGGACTTTGTCCACCCAGTGGACTCAAGCTTCAGGAGCTCTCTCAGACCAAATAGCAACCTCCAAACATCTCTTTTGGTCTCTCCAGTGGTGGATGTCCACTCAAAATCTGTTGCTGGGGTCCCCCTTCCAACCTTTGTTGCCCCAAGCAACCCTCACAACAGATGCCTCCCAAACAGGTTGGGGAGCTCATCTACAAGACCTCTCCACCCAAGGCACTTGGTCTCCACAGGAGACCTCTCTTCATATCAACCACTTGGAACTTCGAGCAGTGTTTCTAGCTCTCAAGGTCTTTCATACCCTCCTCAGCTACAAGACAGTCCTCATTCATACGGACAATCAAGTAGCCATGTTTTACATAAACAAGCAAGGAGGAACTGGCTCTCTGTCGCTTTGCAACGAAGCTCTAAGATTATGGGCCTTCGCCAGAGAGCATCAAATCCATCTCCTGGCAGTATACCTCCCAGGAATCCAAAACTCTTGGGCAGACAGACTCAGTCGAGTTCTGCTTCCACACAAATGGTCCCTGCACATGGATCAGGTACTCAGAATCTTCCAAGGATGGGGAACCCCGGACATAGACCTCTTTGCAAGTCCGTGGAATGCCAAACTTCCCCGGTTCTGTTCCAGAATTCCATGTCAGGGAGTTCAGGGCAAGGATGCCTTCCTCCTTCATTGGGGTCAGGGCTTCCTGTATGCCTTTCCACCCATTCCTTTGATTCCCAGGACTCTGTTCAAACTCCAGAGGGATCAAGGATCTATGATCCTCATAGCTCCACGCTGGCCACGCCAAGTGTGGTACCCTCTACTTCTGCATCTCTCCCAAGCCCCCTCCCTGGACTTGGGAGCTGCTCCAAACCTTCTGTCCCAGGAGGAAGGGACTTTGTGGCATCCAAACCCCAAGTCCCTTCACCTCAGAGCTTGGTTACTGAAGGCCTAGACCTTCAAGACTTAAATCTTTCTCAGCAAGTGAAGGATATCCTCCATGCTTCCAGAAAACCTTCCACTAGGCGTTCCTATGCTTTTAAGTGGAAAAGATTTTCCATTTGGTGTGCTCAAAAGGGTCTTGACCCTCTGGCACTTCCTGTGAAATTCTCTATTGGAATAACTCCTGCATCTCTCCAATGCAGGCCTTAAAACAAATTCAGTAAGAGTCCATTTGAGTGCTATTGCAGCATCCCTTAAGCCTCTTAATGGACAACCTATTTCCTCTCATCCTCTTATTGCAAGATTCATGAGAGGCCTAACTTTAACTAAACCTCCCATTCGACCTCCTCCGGTGGCATGGGACTTAAACTTGGTTCTTGGTCAGCTTATGAAGCCACCTTTTGAACCCTTAGCCACTACCTCCTTGAAATTTCTTTCCTGGAAGTGAACAGGATGGAGTCGGTGCAGAGGGTTGCTACCAAAATGATTAATGGGCTTCATTATAAAGCATATGAGGACAGACTTAAGGATCTTAATATGTACACCTTAGAGGAAAGGCGGGATAGAGGTGATATGATTGAGATGTTTAAATACCTCCGTGGCATAAATGTTCAGGGAGAGAGCCTCTTTCAATTGAAAGCAAGTTCTGCTACGAGGGGACATGGGATGAGGGTGAAGGGAGATAGATTCAAGAGTGATATGCGGAAATATTTCTTTACGGAAAGAGTAGTGGATCCGTGGAATAGTCTCCCAGTGGAGGTGGTAGAGATGAGGACAGTAACTGAATTCAAGAAAGCATGGGACCAACACAGAGGATCTCTAAAGGCAAAAAGTGGACTGTTGTAGTTGTTATGGAAGGACAGACTAGATAGGCCATGTGGTCTTTTTCTGTCGTCATATTTCTATGTTTCTATTTTCCTCATTGCAGTCACTTCTGCTCGCCGCATCAGTGAACTGCAGGCCTTAGTGGCTAATCCACCTTATACAAGGTTCCATCATGATAAGGTAGTCCCTTAGGACAAATCCTCACTTTATGCCTAAAGTGGTCTCACCTTTTCATCTTAATCAAGAGGTATATTTACCTGTCTTTTTTCCAGCTCCTCATGCATCCAGTGCAGAGAGGAACCTTCATACTCTAGATTGTAAAAGAGCTCTTGCTTTTTACTTGCACAGGACACAGCAACATAGAAAGTCTTCCCAGCTTTTTGTTGCTTTTGATCCTTCTCATTTAGGACTTCGTCTCTAAAAGAACACTGTCCAATTGGATGCTCAGTGTATTTCTTTTGCTTACCAGAGTAAGAACCTTTCTCTGGAGGGCCATGTCACAGCTCACAATGTGAGGGCCATGGCCACCTCTATGGCTCATCTTCATTCTGTGTCCATCGACCAGATCTGTCGAGCAGCCACCTGGGCCTCGGTTCATACCTTCACAGCCCATTACTGTTTGGACAAGGACTCCCGCCGAGATGCCTTGTTTGGTCAGGCTGTCCTCAGACACCTGTTCCATTCTTGAACAACTCCTGCCCTCCTTCCCTGAATGGATGCCTGAGATCCATAGGAAGACGAGGAACCCTTCAGGGTCTCATGTCCTTGGGGATCTCCCCGGCATCTTAGCTAGGGAGTCCCCATATGTGAGGACTCATTCCTGCTTGTTCCTGGAGATAGCACAGTTACTTACCTGTAACAGGTGATCTCTGGGAACAGCAGGAATTAGTCCTCACAACCCTCCCACCTCCCCTAGGAGTTGTATCTCTTTCTATCTTTCCTTTCCTCTCTCTCTCTCTATTGTCTCAGCTTTAAACATGAACTGAGGAGAGTTGGTTAGGGAAGGCAGCGCGTAGGCGCTGTGGGATGCTTCCAAAAGCTTTCCTTTTTGGGAAGCTGGGGAGCGTTCCCGCGCAGGCTCCGTTGGTACCGACGTACCCATATGCGAGGACTAATTCCTGCTGTTCCCAGAGATCACCTGTTACAGGTAAGTAACTGTGCTTTCCTGCTGCAGAGGGAGCTTGGGGTAGTAGAGTATGAAGAAAACGTGACAGGAGTCTAGTCAGACTCTGGAAGGAGGGGGGCTGTGCTAACGATAGACAAGAGGCCATTTGCTCCTCAGACAACCATGGCTGCATGTGGCAGCATAGGAACAGCCACCCTCTTGGAGGCAGGTTCAGGGCCTACAAGTGATCTTCCCCTATTGGCTCTAGAAAGAGTGGGGAAGGGCCCAGGTGGAGCATCTCCTTTGGAGTCAAGGGATTCATCATGAGCACAGGGCTCAGCATTTTCTCTGGAGTTTGTGCTGCTAATGCATTAAGCCTTTCATTTGCACCAGTCATTAGGTGTTTCAGCTCTTCAGATGTTAGGGAGGCTAACCCCTCTCCTGGGGAATCAGAGCCTACTAAAAGACAGAGACTGGACTTCTCCCTCTCTAGGACAGCAGTCTCAGTCACTGGAAAGGTCTGAGCACTGATCAGCAGGCAGCACTCTGACCTCAGTGCTTCCTCTATACAGCATTTGGAGGAGGAGGAACTTCGCCCCTGGTGATGGGAATGATCCCTCTGTAGTAGCTCTTCTCAGAAGGGAGGAGCTTCTAGCCAATGTTCGAGTTGTGGATGCACTGAGCATCATGGAGGCCCAATAGCCTGCAGAGATGTCCTAAAGGGACATGATCCTGGAGTGGTTGTAGAAGCTCCCAGACACTGATTTTAGCAAAGTGGGACACTCCAGATACCTGGCTTGGGTAGATGAGCTCCATCCCCTGGCCCTAGAGAAAGTGCTTACCCTTGACTAGAAAATCTCTGGGAGCCCAAGGTGGATGCTGTGGTCATGGCAGTACAAAGACGACAACTGTTCTGGTTGAAGGAGATGCAGGATTGAGATTTTATTGAAACTGGCTTTCCAGGTCTCTTGTCCTGGGCTTACCTGTTGCAGTCTGCTGTGGGCTAATGTCCTAGGAATTTATATTTATTTATTTGTTATACCGCGCTCTTTAGATCAGTGCGGTTTACATGTATGCTAACAGGTACTTTTTATTCCCTTGTCCCCGAAGGGCTCACAATCTAAGTGTACCTGAGGCAATGGAGTGTTAAGTGGCTTGCCCAAGGCCACAAGGAGTGGCCATGGGACTAGAGACCCCAATCCCTCCGGCCTGAGGTTGCTTGTCCCTATGTGGGAATTGAACCCCCGGCCTTCTGGCCTGAGGTAACCTGTCCCAACCACTGAGCCAATCCCAGGAATGTTTACATGTTGGGTGCAGAGGCTCCGCTGTTGTCTAAGGCAGAGGGCCTGTGTGTACATGACATTTCCTGCTTGGAGGCTCAGCTGGCTTACATGGCAGATGCACTATATGATCTCATCTAGACTTCCCACAGCTGCTACAGAACTGGTTGGCGGATCAGCAAGCTTCATTCCAGAGCAGGTTTCTCGCTGGGGAGGATTTGGAGAGACTGGCTGAGAATCTCTGTGTAAGTCCCAGTGCTGACTGGCGGATAGATCTCGGGAGGGCTCAAGGTCCAGTTTAGGAAGGCAGCGTTTTTGGGAGACGTAGTGATATTGCTTGGGTACGGGCTCCACAGAGGGCACCAGGTTCTAGGTTAGATCTGCTTCCTTTTGCGCTGATAAGAAGTTGGGATCAGCCAGTCAGAGGGTCTCTGGGATCCATAAGGGTGCCCAGTAATGGCAGGGGTTCCTCCTTATCCAGTTACAGTTGGGATCAACATTATTGGCACCCTTGCATTTAGGTATGTTGTTAACAATATCTTAAGAAATAATTGGAAATATTACAACTATATGTCATAATAACATTTTAATAGTATGTTCAAAAGATACATAACAAAAAAATAAATGTCTGTGCAACTTAGACACAGTAATTTCTGAGAAAAAACACAAAATTTGACCTGGACAGGCTTAATGGCACCCTTTACTAATATTCGATTGCACAACCCTTGGCAGCAATGTCAACCTCAAATGTTTCTTATAGCCATCTATATGCCTTGTACATCTGTGTGCTGGTAGTTTCTCCCATTCTTCAACTGTGATTTGTTCCAGTTCATGAATGTTTCCAGGATTCCTTTTACCAAAGGCAGATTTCATCTCTTTCCAAAAGGTTCTCGATTGGATAGAGATCAGGAGTCATTGCTGGTCAGTTTAAAACAGTCCATATTTTTCTTTTTAACCATTCTTCCTTATCGTCCCTCTAGTCTAGTCCCAGACCTCTGGGATATAAGCACCTCCTCCCGCAGCCTTGGAGACTGAGCACGTCACCCTTTTTGGTGACACCAGGATAAATAGATGAGGAACCACCACCTTTCTCCAGTAAGCTCAGTCTCCAAGGCAGAGTGCAGTCAGTGTAAGGCAGTTTAGCCCGTGCGGGGGATCGATAGAAAAGCGCGGCAAAATTTCACGTCGCAGGTTTTCAAGGCGGAAAGGCCTCAGTTATGCGGCCCCTGTGCGGGAAGCCAGGGGGGAGCTCTAAGTGGACAAGAGGAGCTCATTTAAAGGCTTTGGAACCAGGGTGCACCTTTTGGGAGGGCAGCCTGGTTTAACAGAGTGCAGGGTCTGTGTTTAAAAAATTTTTTTTTTAAAAAGACAGTTTGATTCAGGAGAGTAAGGTAGGCTTTTGGGGCCTCAATGTGTAATGTGTAGAGCCAGAAGGTGGTCATTGTCGGAGGTGAGGGTCTGCAAGGGCTGTGCACAAGAAGCGGCGGCAAAGGAGATGGATGCAGAAGCGGCAGCACAGAGGGAAGAAGCGTCGGGCTCTCCGGCCACACCAGCACAAGGAACATCCACGGCTCGAGCCCTCCACGTCCCAGCCTGTCTTGCCGGGGGGGGGGGGGCTGGCGGCAATCTTTTCCCAGGACTTTATGTGCCTACTCCAGCAGGCCCTGGGGGGGGGGGGGGAGGTAGGTCTGGGTCTGAAGTGTGCTGGGCCTTCTCTGACCATGGGGGCTGGTGCCACTCCGTGTAAGAGACCTAGGTTGGGGAAAGATAAAGTAGGGTCCGTGGTCTCAGAAGATGTCTCGGAAGACGAGGACTCAGACAGGGATCTGCAAGGGTGGTCAGTTTTCCGGCAGGAGGAACTGGCAGCCCTTATTTCAGAGATGCTGAAAGCTCTTAACATGCTGGCAGAGGAACAAGGGGCGGATTCATCTTTGGAGGATTCATTGCTTCAGGCGACTCGCAAGTCCCAGAGAGTTTTTCCAATGCATAGAATCTTCAAGGAGATGATCCAGGAGGAGTGAGACACCACCGGAAGCCGGGATGAAAGGTTCCAGGGTAATGGCAAGACTTTACCTGTTGCAGGATTAGGACAGAGAGCTTTTCAAGTCTCCTAAGGTGGATGCGGCGGTGTCTGCGGTCACGAAAAAGATGACAATTCCTGTGGAGGGAAGTGCTGCCCTTAAGGATGCGCAGGATAGGAGACTAGATACTCTGCTAAAACAAGTTGTTGATGTCAATGCAGGCTTCCATCTGTGGGGCATGGGTAGCAAGAGGTTGTCTACGATGGGCCCAGAGGATGAAGTTGAACCATGAGGAAGAATCGGTAGAGGAAGCGGCCCGAATGGAGTCGGGGGCAACTTATTTAGCAGATGTGCAGTATGATCTTATTCAGGGGCTAGCAAAAAGCATGGCGTCAGTAATAGCGGCACGTAGGTATCTGTGGCTGCGTAATTGGGCGGTGGACGGAGCCTCTAAAGCAAGACTAGGAAAGCTCCCCTTTCGAGGTAAGCTCCTTTTTGGAGAAGATTTGGACAAATTGGATAAAGACCTAGGGGAGTCTAAAGGAGGAAGGTTGCCGGAGGACAAGCAGAAGCAGAACCGTCCTCTTGCACCCTCCAGAAGCCAGCAGAGAGAATTTCAGAGATTTCATACACAGAGATTTGGGCAGTTTCAGAGAGGATGTTTTCAGTATAGATCTCAGGGGTTGCGAGGGTTTAGGGGAGTGGGGAGAGGCTTTGGAGCTCCCTCGTCCTCAGCCTTCAAGAAGCCTCAATGAAGCAAGGGGGGTCCAGGCAGGATTGGTACCCGTGGGGGGGGGGGGGGGGAGGGTCGGTTGAAAGAGATTTATCCTGCCTGGGTCCAGATAACGTCAGATCGTTGGGTGTTGGAAGTCATTCGGAAGGGGTATGCTCTAGAGTTCCAAAGGCCCGTGCACGACACCTTCGTACAGTCTCCCTGCACAACGAGGTCAAGGCAAAGGGCGGTGCTGGAGACTTTGCAAAGGTTGCAGGACCTCAACACGGTGGTGCCGGTTCCAGCAAACCAGTGCGGATGTGGTCGGTACTCGATATATTTTGTGGTGCCCGAAAAGGAAGAGTCTTGGCGACCAATCCTGGACCTCAAAGGAGTCAGATGTCTCAGAGTGTCTCACTTTCACATGGAAACTCTGAGGTCCGTCATCATGGCAGTGTGGCAAGGAGAGTATCTAACATCGTTGGACCTCTCGGAAGCGTATCTACACATTCCCATCCGCTTAGAACATCAGCAGTACCTTCGGTTTGCAGTTCCAATGGGGCATTTTCAGTTCCAGGCATTGCCGTTTGGGTTGGTAACGGCACCACAGGCATTTACCAAGGTCATGGTTGCAGTGGCGGCGGCGGCATTGAGCAGAGAGGGGGTGTTGGCCCACCCGTACCTGGACGATTGGTTGATTTGAGCAAAGTCAAGAAGCGAAAGTGAGGCAGCTACCCGCCGGGTGGTGCAGTTTCTGCAGAGTTTAGGATGGGTGGTAAATGTAGCAAAGAGCAGGTTGGAGCAGTCTCAGGAGTTGGAGTACTTGGGAGCCCACTTCGACACAGAGAGGCAGGGTGTTCCTGTCGCGCACCAGGGCTCAAGGAATGAGGCAGCTCATTCTGGAGTTCTTGGAGAAACGGGCCCCCTCAGCATGGCATTACCTGCAGCTGTTGGGTACAATGGCGGCCACGCTCGAGTTAGTGCCTTGGGCCAGGGCGCACATGCGGCCGTTGCAGAGAGCGCTGCTAAGGAGGTGGTCCCATCAGTCAGATCGATTGTTGCAAAAGCTGATCTGTCCGGTGCAGGCAAGGCAGTCTCTGCAGTGGTGGCTGGATTCCCGGAATCTGGAACGGGGCATGCCATTGGAGTCCCCGAATAGGAAACCCTTGACGACGGATGCCAGCCTGTTCGGCTGGGGAGCACATTTTGTGCGTCAGTTTTCCCAAGGGCAGTTGGCCGAACAGGAAAGACAGTGGTCAATCAACAGGTTAGAGCTAAGAGCAGTCACGCTGGCGCTAAGAGCTTTCCAGCGGCAGTTGCAAGGGAACGTGATTCGAGTAGTGTCGGACAACGCCACGGTGGTAGCGTATATCAGTCGGCAAGGGGGCACCAGCAGTGTAGCTCTGGAGGTAGAGGCGGAGGAGCTACTAGGTTGGGCCGAGTTGCATCTGGAAGCCCTATCGGCACAACATGTGGCAGGAGTGGAAAATGTGACCGCCGATTTCTTGAGTCGGGTCGCAGTGGACCCAGGAGAGTGGGTTCTCCATCAGGAGGTTTGAGATGTTAATGGGTCGCTGGGGACTGCTGGTGATGGATCTCATGGCGACATTTGCATCAGCGAAGGTAGACAGGTTTTACAGCAGAAGGCGAGAAAGAATGTCCGAAAGTTTGGACGCCCTGATACAGAGTTGGCTGGAGGACCAACTCCTATACGTGTTTCCCCCGTGGGTTATAATAGGTCGGGTACTACAGAAAATAGAGAGACACAAGGGTCAGGTGATTCTCGTTGCACCAGATTGGCTGAGAAGGCCATGGTATGCCGACCTAGTACAGCTTCTGGTGGAGCCGCCATGGAAACTGCCAGTCAAGGAGGATCTGTTAGTGCAGGGACCCTTGAAGATGTCTCACGTGGATCGGTTCTCGCTTACAGCCTGGCTATTGAAAGGGTGAGATTGACAGCCAGGGGGTATTCGTCAGTGGTGATTTCCACTTTGTTGAAGTCTAGATGTAGATCTACCTCGGTAGCATATATCCGCATATGGCGATTGTTTGAGGCTTGGTGCGAAGGTAAGCATGTGGTGGCGCTGAAAGCCTTTATGCCGCAGGTTTTGGCGTTCTTGCAGGATGGGTTTGGATAAAGGATTAGCAGCTGTTTCCTTACCAGTTCAGTTGACTGCACTTTCTTGTTATCGGGGAAAGGTACAAGGGTTAGTGCTTGGTTCTCACCCGGACGTGAAACGGTTCTTGAGGGCGATGTCTCTACTGAGGCCTCCATGCCGGAACCCGGTACCAACTTGGGATCTCAACTTGGTGCTAGAAGTGTTGATAGGTGAACCTTTTGAGCCGGTGGCTAAGTCAGCTTTGAAAGATCTCACGCTCAAGGTAGTCTTTTTAGTGGCCATTTCTTCGGCAAGGCGAATTTCAGAGTTACAGGCTTTGTCTTGTAGGGAGCCTTTTCTATCCTTCTGTGACAAGAAGGTAGTGCTGAGAACAGTGCCTTTGTTTTTGCCAAAGGCGGTATCGATGTTTCATGTGAATCAGACAGTGTCTTTGCCGGTGTTTGAGAAGGGTGGCATGGACAAATCCAGGAATCGGTTACATCAGTTGGATGTGAGTCGAGTTTTGCGGGCGTATCTGCAAAGAATGGCTGGCTTCCGCAAGACGGACAGATTGTTTTTCTTGTTTGGAGGACTAAAGCAAGGAGAGCCGGCATCAAAGTCTTCTATTGCAAGGTGGCTTAAGAAGGCTATTGTGTCGGCACATATATTGAAAGGCAGGTCGGTACTGAGTGGCTTAACACTAGAAGCCTCAAAGTGCGTCATTTTACACAAATGCATCTTCAAAGGTTTATACCAGCGCCACTGCTAGAACTATGTCAGTTATGTAATGATGTCACATACTGCATGTAGTAAACAAATAACTTCAAATTAATTCACATCTTCATTTCATGCTCAACGCAGTCGTCGTGATAATGTGTCAATTGACGCACTTTGGGATTTCTAGGTAAAATGCCTTTTTGGGGCTTTTAGTCTTAAGAGCTCATTCGACTAGGGCGCAGGCGGCTTCCTGGGCAGAGGTCAGTTTGGGGCCGGCAGCAGAGATTTATAAGGCAGCGATGTGGTCATCCTTGCATTCCTTTGTCAAACATTACAGGACTGATCTGCAGGCGGAATGGGATGCTAGATTTGGATCAGCGGTTCTTCAGGCTGGTCTAGCGGGTCCCTCCCGTTAAGGTGTTTACTGCTCCGTTACATCCCCAGAGGTCCGGGACTAGACTAGAGGGACAATAAGGAAGGTGAAATTAGACTTACCTGCTAATTGTTGTTCCTTGAACTCTAGTCTAGTCCTGTATCCCTCCCTGCTGTAGTTAGTTTGGACCATAGCCTGAAGTAAGATAAACAGTATTTAGTCATTTGACTGCGGTAGCGGCTGGTTGGGCTGCGGTTCATTTGGGGAGGTAGGGGTATAACAACTGCGGGGCAGTATTACCAGTACCTGCTAGGAGGTCCTAGGGAGAGGGCAAAGCAGGCCTAAGCAGAAATGTATATAAACCTTTTCTTATAAATTGCCAAGTATCAGTGTTAGGCAGATTTAAGCAGTTCTTATAGTTCAATAGTTATTTAGAGTTTAAGAATGTGTTTTCTACTTACTTATTGCTCTGGTGAGTCTGCTTGGTCAATAGGTTACTGGAGAAAGGAGGCAGTTCCTCATCTATTTATCCTGGTGTCACCAAAAAGGGTGATGTGCTCAGTCTCCAAGGCTGCGGGAGGAGGTGCTTATACCTTAGAGGTCCGGGACTAGACTAGAGTTCCTCAAGGAACAACAATTAGCAGGTAAGTCTAATTTCACCTTGTGTATTTTTGGATGGATGTTTTGGGTCATTGTTCTGATGGAGCACCATGACCTTCGACACTACATAGCACATTTCGCTCCAAAATACCTTGATACTCCTGACTTCACGATTCCTTTAATATGTTTCAGGCCTCCAGTTCCTGAGGCAGCAAAAGAGCCCCACAACATTATGGAACCTCCACCATATTTAATTGTAGGAAGGATGTTTTTTCCTTATAAGTTTCATTTCTTCGCATGTAAATGGATCGCTGGTCTGCATGGCCAAAGAGCTCAAGCTTAGTTTCATCTGTACACAGAACATTATTCCAGAAGGATTGTGGTTTTTCAAGGTGAGTTATGGCAAAGATCAGGAATGCCTTTTTAAGTCTGTCTGTCTTTGAGCAGTGGGGTCCTCCTTGGCCTTTGTCCATGTCATCCTTCTTTGTTTAGTGCATAGTGTGTGGTGCAGGTTGAAACCAACACGCCAGATTGGTCCAGGTCAGCCTTAAACTCTTTGGCTGTTGTACGTGGTGTTTTTCCAACAGTCTTTACTAACCTTTGAAGACTTCTTGGATTAATTGTCCTTTTCCCACCATGTCCTGGGAGGTTCTTGACAGTTCCATGAGCAGAAAACTTCTTAACATTGCGAACTGTAGACACAGGAATTCCAAGGTCTTTGGAGATGGCCTTGTACCCCTTTGAAGTTTGGTGGTGATGGCTTTTCTGACTGTCTGATGCAGCTATCTTGTCTTCAAATGGAACAGGGAGTAAATGTGGCCATTTTAAACATTATAGCCATCATTCTTTGGTTAATTCAAGTCGTGAGTACTGACAATTGATCACAGGTGCAACTAATTTTACTGTAATGGGAAAGTGGTTCTTCTTTTCAAACTGATTTGAATTGTTTATAAGAGTGCCAATAATCATGTCCTTGCAATGTCCCCATTTTTATACCATTTCCTACTGTTTCCTTTTTTAATTGGTTTTGTTTTGATTCTTTTGTGTGTCAAATATGTGTGCACATATAGACCAAAACCATTTGACTGACCACTTTTCTTTAAGAAATATTGGACATTAAGGGATTGGACTGCAAGGGTGCCAATAATGTTGACCACAACTGCATCTTGAAGAATGGGCCTGGTCATGTCAAACCAGTCTGTCTTAGATATGATATGGGTGGAGTACATTTTGGAGTTTCCTGCCCATTTGCTGTTTTATGGTTCCCCTTGTCGGATGCCAGCAAGAGGATGACCATTTAAGTAATGCTAGAGAGGCTGCTGTGTCTGGGAGCAATACTTCTCATGCAAAGAGGGAGTAATGGTTGGTCTTGCCTTACTCATTTAATTTGTAGTCCTGAAGAAAGAAGAATCCTTACGGCAGTATTTGGACCTCAGAAGGGAAAAACTTGGATCTGTGTTTTTCCCACTTCTGCAAGGAGACCTTGCAATCTTTAGGAACAAGCAGGAATGCAGTCTTCACATATGGGTGATGTCAGCACAGACTGAGTATCACATGAGAAAAGGAATGCTTTTGGGAGCATCCCTCCATGCATGCATGCCTGCCTTCCCAGTGATTCTCCTCAGTTCTTTTTTCCACAGAGCCATTAGGACATTGTCCTCTTCCCACTATTAGAAACTTGTCTAAATGCTTTTGGTTACATCATGCTTTGTCTTCCCATCACTCTGGTCCTGCGTCCGACTTCTCATTTTCTCTCCTTTTGCATTTTTTTACTTTTATTTTCTTTTTTTTTCAATTAAATTGTCCTTACTTCGCAGAGTTTGCACTTGTTTGGATGGCCTAGACTGCTTTTGCTTCTGTGATGGAGAAATCACATCGTGGGTTTAAGAAATATACTAAGTGCTGAAACACACTCTATTACAGATAAGCATGATTTATGCTTAAAGTGTTTGGGCCTGGAACATGATGCTTTGGTTTGCCTCCTGTATCAGCAAATGACCAGGAGGGGACTTAAAAACCATAAACAATGGGAAAATTTGTTTGTCAGACTCAGCCACTTCAGCACACTCTTCGGTAGCCTCTACATCCTCCCAGGCATCGACCTCATTGCATGGTTCCCATACCTCCTCAAAGCCCAAACATAGCAGCAAACAAGTCCTCAACAGAAGCAGAAAAGGTATCAAAAACCTCAGTTTGGTGTCCGATGCAAATTCCTGGCATCAGCACTGAGACTCCCCGATAGGGGAGCTAGAGTTGGACCAGCCAGCAAAACAGCCCCAGCAGGAGGAAACTTCCTCAAAAGCTCTAGAGGGGCTCTAGGATGCTCCCGAGGCGTTGTTCTTGGGTGAGCTCCCGGTTCAGTGTTCTGGGATGATGGCGGCACAAGACCCTGTGCTGGAATCCACCCACACACCTCCAGTCTCTCTCAACCAGCGGGTGCTGGCTATCGAGTGGAGACTGGCTGCTATCCTGGCAGCAGTAGTGCTGGGGCCCTCAGGAGCCGGAGACCTGCTGCCCGATCTCTATGTCGGTGCATCGAGGACTAGCAGGATTGCTGACAGGACCAGCACAGTTCCAAGTTCCGGGGCCGATACCCCCTTTAGAGCCCATGAGTGAACCGGTTTCAGGGCACCTCTGTTCCAATGCCTCATACAGAAACCTGATGTCTGCAACAAAGCGGCATCAACACTGTGGTACAGTCCGCCACTATTTCAACTTCTTACCTAGTACTGATTCTGCCTCCTCGGAACATGTTGTTGAGTCTGTAGGTTACGGAGGACTCCCAGACATTCCCTCAGACCGCCTGAGAGGATATGTCTTTTCAAGATTTCATTCGAGACATGGCCAGCAAGACAGAAGCAAGAGCTGAAGAACTTGAAATCCTCCAATATCCCTTGATGCCTAAGGAGGCTGCTACGCTACCAATCCTCCAGGACCTTATGCTCCACATGTGGAAGGCTCCCTGGACGGTTGCATCGGTCAACAAAAGACTGGACACAATGTTATAGGGTTCCTCCTTGCCCAGGTTTTCAAAAGCCTCAGCTACCGTATCATTCTACGATTGTAGAATCAGCAATGCGTCGAGTTAGGAGTTCTAAAAATCACTCCTCTGTTCCCCCAGGGAGGGAGTCGAGGACTGTCGATGCATTTGGACATTGATGCTCTCAAGCAGTTATGCTAGCATCCAGGATCAACTCCTACATGTTTTAGATGGGTATGTTTTTGAAGGATGTAGCTTGAGATCTAGCTGAATTCTCCACTCTTCTGCCACCTGACCAGCAAGGTCCATATCAGGCCCCGGTCAACCATGGTCAAACTACCTCTAAATTCATCACTAGGGCTGTTTTTGATGCCTTTGAGTTCACCAGTAGGATAGCAGAAGTCTGTATAGGAGCCAGAAGAATGGCCTGGCTGCAAGCATCTGACCTTGAACAATGGGTTCAAGATAAACTAGCTAACATTTCCTGTACAGGGGAGAACTTCTTTGGAAAAGGGTGGAGAGAAAAGGCTGGTGAGATAGGTGTTTTAGAGACAGATGATCTCGCCCTCTCTCGAAAGACAGCTAATGAAGCTAAGACGATGACTTCCTCCAAGAAACCCTTATACCCCAAGAAGAAAAGGTACTAACCCTTTCTTACCACCTTATTCCTCTTGTCAGCCTCAACAACCACATCAGAAGCAACATGGACCAGGTGATGTCAGCCCAGGAAGCCTAAAGCTCCAAATCCTCAACCAGCCACACAGATGCAGCCTGCAGCTGGTTTTTGACTATTTCCTTAAGGGCATAGCCAGCCTACACTTACAGGACCCCTTCCCCTCCCATACTGCAGGCAGGTTAGTCCACTTTGCCCACAAATGGTCCCCTCATTATGTCAGAGCCGTGGACTCTAAGGGTTACAAACAGGGGATATCAGCTCCATTTTGAGAACCTACCCCCCCCCCCCCCCCACACACAAACTTTCTTCATAGGGGAGTTCCCCATGGATCCTCTCAACTTCAGCAAGAAATAGTCAACTCTTCTAGAGAATCATAGAGGAAGTTCCACCCCCACAACAAGAGCTCAGGATTTACTTCCATTATTTCCTCATCGCCAAAACGACAGGGTGGTTCAAGCCTATCCTAGACCTCAGGAATCTCAACATTCCTAGTTCGGGAAAAGTTCAAGATGGTTTCACTAGGAACCCTACTTCCGTACCTTCAGGAGAAAGACTTGCTCTGCTCTCGAGCTCAAGGCTGCCTACACGCGTATCCTCATATATCCCTCTCATAGAAAGTATCTGTACTTCTTGTTCCAAGGACTAAGAACATAAGATATGCCATACTGGGTCAGACCAAGGTCCATCAAGCCCAATATCCTGTTTCCAACAGTGGCCAATCTAGGTCAAACGTACCTAGCAGTTTCCCCAAAAGACACAGGTTTCGCAATGCTTGTATTGGGTCAAGCATTGATATCCTGGGTCCCTTCTTAATAATGGTTTATGGATCTTTCCTCCAGGAACTTGTCCAAACCTTTTTTAAACTCAGCTACACTAACAACCTTTACTACATCCTCCGGTAACAAATTCCAGAGTTTGATTACACATTGAATGAAAAAATATTTTCTTTTATTAGTCTTAAATAGTTTACCCTGTAGCTTCATTGCATGTCCCCTAGTCTTTCTATATTCTGATAACGTAAACAATCGATCTACATTTACCTGTTCCATTCCGTTCATTAATTTATAGACTTCTGTCATATCTCCCCTCAGCGGTCTCTTTTCCAGGTTAAAGAGCCCTAACCTTTTTAGCCTTTCTTCATAGGCATATCCTTCCATCCCCTTTACCATTTTGGTGGCTTTTCTCTGAACCTTTTCTAATAACGCTATATCCTTTTTAAGATACGGTGACCAGAATTGCACACAATATTCAAGGTGCGGTCTCACAATGGAACGATATAGAGGTATTATAATATCTTGTTTTATTTTCCATTCCTTTCCTTATGATACCTAGCATTCTATTTGCTCTCTTCGCTGCCGCTGCACACTGCGCAGAGGGTTTTAACATGTTATCCACAATGACGCCTAAATCTTTTTCCTGGGTGGTGGTTCCTAATGTGGAACCTTGCATCGTGTAACCATAGTTTGGGTTGTTCTTCCCTAGGTGCATAACTTTGCATTTGTCCACATTAAATTTCATCTGCCATTTTGATGCCCAGTCTTCCAATTTATCAAGATCCTCTTGCGATTTTCCACAATCCTCTTGGGTTTTAACAACTTTAAATAGTTTTGTGTCATCTGCAAATTTGATAACCTCACTCGTTATTTCACTTTCCAAGTCATTTATGAATATGTCAAAAAGCAGCGGACCCAGTACAGATACCTGGGGTACACCACTATTCACCTTTCTCCATTGGGAAAATTGGCCATTTAGCCCAACCCTCTGCTTTCTATCTTTTAACCAGTTCCTGATCCACAGTAGTACACTGCCTCCTTTCCCATGACTCTTTAGTTTTGCCAAAAGTCTCTGATGAGGGACCTTGTCAAAGGCTTTCTGAAAGTCCAGATACACTATATCAACCGAATCACCTTTGTCCACCTGTTTATTCACACTTTAAAAAAACATAACAGATTAGTAAGACAAGATCTTCCTTGTCTAAAGCTATGTTGGCTGTCTCCCATTAGGCCATGACTATCTACATGCTGAATAATTTTATTCTTTATGATGGTTTCTACCATTTTTCCCGGTACTGATGTCAGGCTCACCGGTCTGTAGTTTCCCGGATCATCCCTGGAACCCTTTTTAAAAATTGGTGTTACATTGGCGATCGTCCAATCTTCAGGTATTAGAGATGATTTTAATGATAGTTCACAGATTACTAATAGCAGGTCTGCAATCTCATATTTCAGTTCTTTCAATACCCTTGGATGTATACCATCCGGCCCAGGTGATTTGCTACTCTTCAGTTTATCTAATAGTTGTAATACATCTTCCCGATTTATTGATATTTCCTTCAATTCTTCCGCACCTTTAAATACCACTTCAGTCATGGGTAACATCCCTACATCTTCCTCAGTAAAGACCGAAGCAAAGAATTCATTCAGTCTCTCCGCTATCGCCTTGTCACCTCTTAGTGCCCCTTTAACTCCTCTATCATCTAATGGACCAACTGACTCTCTCAGAGGTTTTTTGCTACGAATGTACTTGAAAAAAATCTTTATTTCGTGTTTTTGCTTCCGCAGCAAGCTTCTTCTCAAATTCTCCCTTTGCCTGTTTTATCAATGCCTCGCATTTGACTTGCCAGTGCTTGTGCTGTTTCCAGGTTTCATCGTTTGGCTCTTTTTTCCATTTCCTGAAAGATGCTTTTTTGGCAACAGCCTCTCTGACCTCACCTTTAAACCATGCTGGCAGTTTTTTGGACTTCCTTCCACTTTTCTTAAAGCATGGAATACAAGCTGGTCTGGGCTTCCAATATAGTATTTTTTAACAACACCCAAGCTTGATGCAAGTCTTTAACATTTGCAACTGCTCCTTTTAGTTTTTTCTTAACTATTTTCCTCATTTTATCATAGTCTCCCTTTCGAAAGTTAAAAGGTAGTACTGTGGATTTCCTTACTATCCCTCCTTCACTAATTAAATGAAAGGCGATCATGCTATGATCACTATTGCCAAGTGGCCCCAACACCCTTATCTCTTGCTGTATTACCAAATTTTATGCTTTTCCTTTAACCCTGTCACTCACTAGCTCACTGACTTGGCACAGACACTTTGGTAAATACAATATGCTTTTATTAAATTAAGTCCTTTTAGAATAATAAGTAAAAGTTAAGCATCAATACATCACCGGATATTGTAGCTTCACTCCAGTAGGTCGGGGGACTGGTCAGCGAGCTAGTGAGTGACAGGGTTAAAGGAAAAGCGCAAAATTTGGTAATACATAATTGGCGTCACGGACAGGATAGCCGGTGGTTCTTGCAGTGCACGGCAGGAACCATAAGCTAGTCTAAAAATGTTTCGTAGAAAAAATAAATCAAAAGAGCTACATGCGGTAGAGATCCCCGGCTGGACCGAGGCTCCCTTCAATGTGGTAGCACAGAAATTATTACATAACGGGTTAGCAGAGTCCTGGGATAATAAGCTTAAGGAAGCAACCCCTGCCAATGTGGAAAGAGTACTCGACGGGCTCCCCAATAAATCGGGTGAAGTAGGGACCCTAGGACGACAGACCTGGGTGTTGTTAACAGCATATAAGAAGATTTATAATCAAGCACTGGATGCTCAGCGCAGAGCAAATTTGGCTGAGCAAAAATTAATAGAAGCAGAAGGTCGAGTAGTGGTATTGGAATGTCATCAGAAATTACTAAAGGATAAGCTCGACCATTATCAGGGAGTGGCAGAGAAAGCTGCAGTTAAGGTAGCACAAAATAAGTACAGGAAACGAAAGGGGAGAGTGAATAAGCAAAATATTTATAAGGCAGTGGCGGCTGCCACTGCCGAATGGGATTTGGATAAATGGGACTGAGATATTTGGGACTCTATGTCTTCGGACGACTGGAATGATTGCCCCGGGGGTCCCTCGTGCCCTGACCCTGAAATTGATCCTCCCAGAGCCCCATCATATAAACGAGCCCAACCTGTGCATTGTAGGCAGGAGAAAACAGAGTTAGGGCCGGATAGGCGTCCTGTCTTAGGGAATGACGGACAGCCAGTCCCTCGGTTGGGTTTAAATGGACAACCACTGATGAATGATCAGGGGCAACCCATACTACTAGATGAACCAGTGCCCCACACACGAATGAGAACTACAGTAGAGGACTTTACACAGGCTGAAGTGGATGATATCGTAGCCCGGTTTCGGCAGCAGTCTGGAGAAGGGGACTTGCAATGGTTGGTACGGGTTTATGATACTGGGGGAAAGGGGGTAAATCTTGATGCCCAAGATATAGGGAGATTTATTACCCTCAGTAGAGAGCCAGTTATCCAGCAGGCTATTAGACAATATTTTGGGGATCATGGAGATATAACCACACAAAATTTGTTTCAAATTTTGGTAGCTGGTTATATGGATAAATACCCAAATGAAAGTGATATCCTGATTAGTGAGAAAACATGGTTCACGCTGCGGGATGGGATAGAAAGGTTAAAACAGGAGGCCATGCGATCTGCCCTACCTATAACTGATACATTAGATGATTATACCGAAGTTTTGGTAACCCCAGGTATGCGAAATCGACTGATCAAGGCAGCTCCTCCTGCTTATAAATCTGTCATGATGACTCTGTTATTGTCCATGACAGAACAGGTCTTGACATGACAGGTCTTGAAAGACTGGTAAGGGGGACTGTTGCTTCTGGAGGGAGATCTGCAACTGTGAGTATTTACTTCTGGTAATTTTCTAAAAGGAATTCTTTGTATTAAAGCTAATTAATCTGTGATCCACTATTTTTGTTAAATCAGTCAGGGCCTAGTAGCAGCAGTTTAAGTTTACATTTAAAACACAGAGGAGAACTCTCTGGTTACATTTCATACCCAGCAGAGAGCTTGTAGTTTACATTTAATAGTCACTCAGGGCCTAGCATCAGCAAAGTTCTTTTAGCTTAAATTTACAACACAGCAAAGAGCATTCTGGTTAAATTTAGAACCCAGCAGAGAGCTTGTACTTTAAATTTCATAAGAAGTTAGAGCCTAGCAGCAGCTAAGAGCTATAATTTAAATCAAATCAGAATATAGCAGCACAAGACAGGGTACTGTGTAGCAGCCCTCTTTTAATAAGTGTTAATTCCCTCCCACCCCTGGGATAATCGTAGCTTTATAGGTACTTACACATCTTAAAAGACAGGAGGTGCTCTCAGGTGAAGCTCATTACCCAAATCAGTCATACACTAAGGACCTGAGATTAGTTAAGCTTCAGGTGAACAAGGTATATTACACGTATTAGGTTCAGTTTTATTAGTATAAATATCCATAGCAACTCTTAGTAAGTAAAGAACTTAGATCTAAACACAAACTTAAAACTAAGATGCAGACAGCAGTCCAGCAGCAGGATGGGGGCTTTCCAGTCTTTTGCATTGAGTGTCACATGTATGATTTTCTCCCAGTTGGTGAGAGGTCTTACGTGTGCACTAGGTGCAAGGAGCTCTTTGCTATCAGGGAACGAGTCCGTTCTCTAGAGGCTAAAGTAGCAGATTTGGAAAGCATAAGACAGACAGAGAGGTACATAGACGAGACCTACAGGGATATAGTCCTGAAGTCCCACCTCCAGTCTGGCAGCATCCCTGTTGCCATGGAGGAGAGAGGTCATGTGACAGGAGAGCATCACCCTGGTGTGGCAGGAAGTGATCCTGTAACTAGGACCTGTCCTCCAGGTGATGTAAAACCCTCTCACACCGAGGAAGTTTCTCCAGGGCCATGTGCCCATGAGGGAAGGGTTAGGACAGCCGTTATAGTTGGTGATTCGATCATTAGGCATGTAGATAGCTGGGTGGCTGGTGGACGTGAGGATCGCCTGGTAACATGCCTGCCTGGTGCGAAGGTAGCGGACCTCACGCGCCACCTAGATAAGGTCTTAGATAGTGCTGGGGAGGAGTCTGCTGTCTTGGTACATGTTGGTACCAATGACATAGGAAAATGTGGTAGGGAGGTGTTCTGGAGGCTAAATTTAGGCTTTTAGGTAGGAAGTTGAAATCCAGAACTTCCAGGGTAGCATTCTCCGAAATGCTTCCTGTTCCACGCACAGGACCCAAAAGGCAGACAGAGCTCCGGAGTCTCAATGCGTGGATGAGACAATGGTGCAGAGATGAGGGGTTTGGATTTGTTAGGAACTGTGGAACATTATGGGGAAAGGAGGGGCTCTTCCGAAAGGATGGGCTTCACCTTAACCGGGATGGAACCAGGCTGCTGGCATTAACCTTTAAAAAGGAGATAGAGCAGCTTTTAAACTAGATATTAGGGGAAAGCCGACAGTCGCCCAAGAGCAGATGGTTCGGAAGAATGTATCTTTGAAGGATACTACCAAAAGCAGAGAGGTTCCACAAAAGAGTAAAGTAGCCCAAATGCCCTCAAGTATGGAGCAGACAGAGCTTAAAGATCCCAAATTACTCATGTCTAACAGACAAATTAATATGGATAAAATACATTCTCTAAAATGCTTGTATGCAAATGCTAGAAGTCTAAAAAATAAGATGGGAGAGTTAGAATATATAGCACTAAATGAAAGGTTAGATATGATTGGAATATCAGAGACATGGTGGAAGGACGACAACCAGTGGGACACTGTGATACCTGGGTACAAACTATATCGTAATGATAGAGCTGATCAAATTGGTGGAGGGGTTGCTCTCTATGTTAGAGAGGGCATTGAATCAGAAAGGATTAAAGTTTTGCAGGAAACAAAATCTGCTGTAGAATCTATATGGATTGAAATTCCATGTAAAAGGGGGAAGGCAATGGCAGTGGGGGTGTACTATCGAGCGCCTGGCCAGAATGACCAAATGGATGATGAAATGCTCAAAGAAATCAAGGAAGCTAACAAAAGTTACAGCACAGTAATAATGGGTGATTTCAACTACCCAGGTATCGACTGGGTCAGTGTCACATCAGGACATGCTAGGGAGATAAAGTTCCTAGATGAAATAAATGACTGCTTCTTGGAGCAGCTGGTTCCTGAACCGACCAGAGAGGAAGCCATATTAGACCTAATCCTTAGTGGAACACCAGATCTAGTGCAAGAGATAAGGTTGTTGGGGCCACTAGGCAATAGTGATCATAGCATGATCGCCTTTGATTTAATTAGTGGAGGAGGGATAGTAAGGAAATCCACAGTACTACCTTTTAACTTTCGAAAGGGAGACTATGATAAAATGAGGAAAACAGACAAGAAAAAACTAAAAGGAGCAGTTGCAAAGGTTAAAGACGTACATCAGGCTTGGCTGTTGTTGAAAAATACTATCTTGGAAGCCCAGACCAGCTGTATTCCACGCTTTAAGAAAAGTGGAAAGAAGTCCAAAAAACTGCCAGCATGGTTTAAAGTTGAGGTCAGAGAGGCTGTTGTTGCCAAAAAAGCATCTTTCAGGAAATGGAAAAAAGAGTCAAATGACGAAACCTGGAAACAGCACAAGCACTGGCAAGTCAAATGCAAGGCATTGATAAGGCAGGCAAAGGGAGAATTTGAGAAGAAGCTTGCTGCAGAAGCAAAAACGCGAAGTAAAGACCTTTTCAAGTACATTCGTAGCAAAAAACCTGTGAGAGAGTCAGTTGGTCCATTAGATGATAAAGGGGTTAAAGGAGCACTAAGAGGCGACAAGGCGATAGCAGAGAGACTGAACAAATTCTTTGCTTCAGTCTTTACTGAGGAAGATGTAGGGATGTTACCCATGACTGAAGTGGTATTTAAAGGTGCAGAAGAATTGAAGGAAATATCGATACATCGAGAAGATGTATTACAACTATTAGATAAGCTGAAGAGTAGCAAATCACCTGGGCCGGATGGTATACATCCAAGGGTATTGAAAGAACTGAAATATGAGATTGCAGACCTGCTATTAGTAATCTGTGAACTATCATTAAAATCATCTCTAATACCTGAAGATTGGAGGATCGCCAATGTAACACCAATTTTTAAAAAGGGTTCCAGGGGTGATCCGGGAAACTACAGACCGGTGAGCCTGACGTCAATACTGGGAAAAATGATAGAAACCATCATAAAGAATAAAGTTACTCAGCATGTAGATAGTCATGAACTAATGAGAGACAGCCAACATGGCTTTAGACAAGGAAGATCTTGTCTTACTAATCTGTTATGTTTTTTTGAAGGAGTGAATAATCAGGTGGACAAAGGTGAGTCGGTTGATATTGTGTATCTGGACTTTCAGAAAGCCTTTGACAAGGTCCCTCATGAGAGACTTTTGGCAAAACTAAAGAGTCATGGGATAGGAGGCAGTGTACTATTGTGGATCAGGAACTGGTTAAAAGATAGAAAGCAGAGGGTAGGGCTAAATGGCCAATTTTCCCAATGGAGAAAGGTGAATAGTGGTGTACCCCAGGGAGCTGTGCTGGGTCCGCTGCTTTTTGACATATTCATAAATGACCTGGAAAGTGGAATAACGAGTGAGGTTATCAAATTTGCAGATGACACAAAACTATTTAAAGTTGTTAAAACCCAAGAGGATTGTGGAAAATTGCAAGAGGATCTTGATAAATTGGAAGACTGGGCATGAAAATGGCAGATGAAATTTAATGTGGACAAGTGCAAGGTTATGCACCTAGGAAAGAACAACCCAAACTATGGTTACACGATGCAAGGTTCCACATTAGGAACCACCACCCAGGAAAAAGATTTAGGCGTCATTGTGGATACCATGTTAAAACCCTCGGCCCAGTGTGCAGCGGCGGCCAAGAGAGCAAATAGAATGCTAGGTATGATAAGGAAAGGAATGGAAAATAAAACAAAGGATATTATAATGCCTCTATATCGTTCCATGGTGAGACCGCACCTTGAATATTGTGTGCAATTCTGGTCGCCGTATCTTAAAAAGGATATAGAGTTATTAGAAAAGGTTCAGAGAAGAGCCACCAAAATGGTAAAGGGGATGGAAGGATACTCCTATGAAGAAAGGCTAAAAAGGTTAGGGCTCTTTAACCTGGAAAAGAGACGGCTGAGGGGAGATATGATAGAAGTCTATAAATTAATGAGCGGAGTGGAACGGGTAAACGTAGATCGATTGTTTACCTTATCAGAATATAGAAAGACTAGGGGACATGCAATGAAGCTACAGGGTAAACTATTTAAGACTAATAAGAGAAAATATTTTTTCACTCAACGTGTAATCAAACTCTGGAATTTGTTACCGGAGGATGTAGTAAAGGCTGTTAGTGTAGCTGGGTTTAAAAAAGGTTTGGACAAGTTCCTGGAGGAAAGGTCCATAAGCCATTATTAAGAAGGGACCCATGATATCAATGCTTGAACCAATACAAGCATTGTGGAACCTGTGTCCCTTGGGGAAACTGCTAGGTACATATGACCTAGATTGGCCACTGTTGGAAACAGAATACTGGGCTTGATGGACCTTGGTCTGACCCAGTATGGCATATCTTATGTTCTTATACAATGGAATCATGGGCATAGGGAAATAACGCCCAAAGCCAGACAAAAAATATTAGAGTTTGCTATACCAAAGACGAAAGTGGAAGCGCAATCATATTGGGCTATTTGGGTTTTGGCGACAACATATTCCACATTTAGGGCAACTATTGGCTCCATTGTATAAGGTTACCCGGAAAAAGTATGAATATACATGGGGAGAGGAACAGCAAAATGCTTTTGAACAAGCCAAGGAGGCTATTCAAAAGGCGGTGGATTTATGGCCCCTCTTGCCTGGTGAGGTGGAATTACATGTGTCAGTGCAAGATCAATATTGTAATTGGTCCCTATGGCAAAAACAAGGGGGGAAACGGGTCCCATTAGGATTTTGGAGCAGGAAACTCCCTGAGGCGGGAGAGAAATATACCCACCCCCCCCCCGAGAACGGCAACTACAGGCATGTTACTGGGCATTAGTAGATACCGAACAACTGAAATAGGACATGAAGTGTTACTTAGACCCCAAATTCCAATTATGCAGTGGGCCTTATCTAATCCCAAATCAAATCATATAGGTCATGCTCAAGAACAAACAATTATTAAGTGGAAATGGTATATAAGTCAAAGGGCTAAAGCCGGTGAGGCTGGGGTCGCCACTCTGCATGAAAAGGTGGCGACGTCCCCTTCCTCTGCAGAACCTGTACACAAATCTGTGGAAATAGAAGAATCCCCAGTTAAATGGGGAAAAGCATATGACCAATTAACAGAGAAACAAAAGAAACATGCCTGGTTCACTGATGGATCTGCGAAATATATAGGTTGCCGGCGACATTGGAAGAGTGTAGCGTTTAATCCTATTGCCAATAAAACAATAGTTATGGAGGGGGAAGGGAAGAGCAGCCAATTTGCAGAATTATATGCTGTATTTTTAGCATTAAAACAAGAATTAGGTAATGAATGCCATTTGTATACAGATTCGTGGTCAGTTGCCAATGGATTAGCCACATGGCTGCCAGGATGGAAGCGGCATGACTGGCAAATTCATGGCAAAGAATTGTGGGGAAAAGAGGTATGGCAGGACATAGAAAGCATGCTAACAAATACTCAATGTACGGTTTTTCATGTAGATGCTCACATGCCCCTTGACTCACTTGAACGTTTGTTTAATTCTCAAGCAGATGCAGCAGCCTCCGTTTCTGTGGTGGAAGCTTCAGAAGCTTCTCTTCCTAGTGACAACGAACAAAAAACATGGCTCCAGGGTACTGCCCTTTGGGCACACCAGAAAAGTGGGCATTTGGGAGAAAAAGCCACCTACAGGTGGGCACAAAGTCGAGGGCTGCCCTTAACTCTTGATATTATAAAGCAGGTAATTTTGGAATGCCTTGTCAACATAGTCAGAAGAGGGCGGTTCCACATACAGTAATGGGGCACATTGGACGAGGACAACTACCTGGCCAAATTTGGCAGATGGATTTTATCGGCCCTCTTCCGGAAAGCCGAGGCGGTAAGTATGTTTGTACTGCAGTAGACACATCTGCTACTCAGTGGAGTACCATAAGAACCATTGAAATGATTACTCAATACTATGGGGTGCCTTTGCAAATTCAAACCAATAATGGTACCCATTTTACTGGGCAGCAAGTAAAGGATTATGCTGCCCAATACAATATAGAACAGGTCTATCATGTCCCCTATCATCCACAGGCAGCTGGCCAGGTAGAGAGGATGAACGGATTATTAAAAGAAGCATTAAGAAAGTTAAATATACCAGATCCTACCAAATATGGACAGTGGAGAGATCATATAAGTGAAGCATTGCAAAAGCTTAATAGGCCAATCACGGATTCCATGACCCCCTTGATGCACTAGATCTGGTGTTCCACTAAGGACTAGGTCTAATATGGCTTCCCCTCTGGTCGGTTCATGAACCAGCTGCTCCAAGAAGCAGTCATTTATGTCATCTAGGAACTTTATCTCCCTAGCATGTCCTGCCGTGACACTGACCCAGTAGATACCGGGGTAATTGAAATCACCCATTACTATTACTGCGCTGTAACTTTTGTTAGCTTCCTTGATTTCTTTGAGCATTTCATCATCAATTTGTTCATTCTGGCCAGGCGGTCGATAGTACACCCCCACTGCCATCACCTTCCCCTTTTTACATGGAATTTCAATCCATAGAGATTCTACAGCAAATTTTGTTTCCTGCAAAACTTTAATCCTTTCTGACTCAATGCCCTCTCTAACAGAGCGCAACCCCTCCACCAATTTGATCAGCTCATGAAGATATAGTTTGTACCCAGGTATCACAGTGTCCCCACTGGTTGTCCTCCTTCCACCATGTGTCTGATATTCCAGTCATATCTAACCTCTCATTTAGTGCTATATATTCTAACTCTCCCATCTTATTTTTTAGACTTCTAGCATTTGCATACAAGCATTTTAGAGACTGTATTTTATTCATATTAATTTGTCTATTGGTAGACATGGGTAATTTGGGATCTTTAAGCTGTGTCTGCTCCATACTCAAGGGCATTTGGGCTACTTTACTCTTTTTTGGAACCTCTCTGCTTTTGGTAGTATCCTTCAAGGATACATTCTTCCGAACCATCCGCTCTTGGGCGACTGTCGGCTTTCCCCTATTATCTAGTTTTAAAGCTGCTCTCTCCTTTTTAAAGGTTAATTCCAGCAGCCTGGTTCCATCCCGGTTAAGGTGAAGCCCATCCCTTCGGAAGAGCCCCTCCTTTCCCCAGCTCTTAACAAATCCAAAACCCTCATCTCTGCACCACTGTCTCATCCACGCATTGAGACTCCGGAGCTCTGCCTGCTTTTTGGGTCCTGCATGTGGAAGGGAAGCATTTCGGAGAATGCTACCCTGGAAGTTCTGGATTTCAACTTCCTACCTAAAAGCCTAAATTTAGCCTCCAGAACCTCCCTACCACATTTTCCTATGTCATTGGTACCGACATGTACCAAGACAGCAGACTCCTCCCCAGCACTATCTAAGACCTTATCTAGATGGCGCGTGAGGTCCGCTACCTTCGCACCAGGCAGGCATGTTACCAGGCGATCCTCACGTTCACCAGCCACCCAGCTATCTACATGCCTAATGATCGAATCACCAACTATAATGGCTGTCCTAACCCTTCCCTCATGGGCACATAGCCCTGGAGAAACTTCCTCGGTGCGAGAGGGTTTTACATCACCTAGAGGACAGGTCCTAGTTACAGGATCACTTCCTGCCACACCAGGGTGATGCTCTCCTGTCACGTGACCTCTCTCCTCCATGGCAACAGGGATGCTGCCGGAGTGGAGGTGGGACTTCAGGACTATATCCCTGTAGGTTTCGTCTATGTACCTCTCTGTCTTTCTTATGTTTTCCAAGTCTACTACTCTAGCCTCTAAAGAACGGACTCGTTTCATGAGAGCAAAGAGCTCCTTGCACCTAGTGCACATGTAAGACCTCTCACCAACTGGGAGAAAATCATATATGTGACACTCAATGCAAAAGACTGGAAAGCCCCCATCTCGCTGCTGGGCTGCTGTCTGCATCTTAGTTTTAAGTTTTTGTCTAGATATTTATGTTCTTTACTTATTAAGGGTTGCTATGGATATTTATACCAATAAAACTGTATCTAATACGTTTAATATACCTTGTTCACCTGAAGCTTAATTAATCTCAGGTCCTTAGTGTATGACTGATTTGGGTAACGAGCTTCACCTGAGATAACCTCCTGTTTTTTAACCCTTTGAAGGCCTACTTTAAATTTTTAATCCACATTCTGCAGCCGGGTTAATTTTTGCATATTTCAGGAAAATTGTAGCCATCTTATTCAATATGTTCTAATAGTGATTTTCCTTCTGCTATGGTCATGTATTATATACCATTTGATAGGAATATTTAGTCAGAATTTTGGATCCCGAGAGTTTTGGGCTCGGCCTGGAAAGGGTTAAGATGTGTAAGTACCTATAAAGCTATGATTATCCCAGGGGTGGGTGGGTGGGTGTGGGGAGGGAGGGAAATAACACTTATTAAAAACGGGGCTGCTACACAGTACCCTGTCCTGTGCTGCTGAGGTAAGCTATATTCTTATTTGATTTAAATTATAGCTCTTTGCTGCTGCTAGGCTCTAACTTATTATGAAATTTAACCAGAAAGCTCTCTGCTGAGTTCTAAATTTAACCAGAAAGCACTACCAGTACTGTGTTCTACCCTTTGGCCAAGACGTGCTTCAGCACCTTGGCTACACCTCCTTCCCCCCCGGCTCTCTGTTCCTACTGTCTACCTTCTCCCTATTGAGCGGAGAGTGAGCTCCAGGGGCTGAGACTAATGGATCCATACTCTACTCTTGTTGCGGCTCGAGGTTTGTCCCCCCGTTGGTTGCACTTTCCTCCTCTCTGGCATCTATGGTAGCCGGAAGCTAGAGAGTCCCATATGTGAAGACTGCATTTCTGCTTGTTCCTGGAGACAGTTACTCACCTGTAACAGGTGATCTTCAGGAACAGCAGGAATCAGTCTTCACAACCCAGCCTCTTCCCCTGGGAGTTGTAGCATGGGTTTTTCCTGGGATTTTTTTTTCTGAGCTCTATACCTTACTGAGAATTGCTGGGAAGGCAGGTAGACATGTGTGGAGAGATGCTGCTAATCTCCAGGAACAAGCAGGAATGTAGTCATCACATATGGGTATCGTCAGTACCGATGGAGCCTGTGCGGGAACGTTCCCCAGCGTCCAATTAGAAAGCTTTTGGGAGCATCCCACAGTGCCTGCGTGCTGCCTTTCCCAACTGCCTCTCTCCAGTTCTTCTTTTTCCGCGGAGCCAGCAGATCGTCATTCCTGTCACCGCAGAAGAAGTCTTCTTTATTTCTTTCTTTTTTGTGGTCGCGTCTGCCTTCCTCGACGCTTTACCGGTACCGCCGGGTTTTTCTTCTTATATTCTGTCTTTAAAAAAACAAAATGTAGAGTGTGTGTGTATATATATATATATATATATATATATATATATATATATATATATATATATATACATACACACACACATACTTACTAAGACTTTTCCTATTTTTCCCTGGTGCACGCGCCTTTTTGGGCCTTAGGCCCAAAATTCTTTCCTTCTATGGAGAAAACTGCCTCAGGTTTCAAAAGGTGCACCAAGTGTGGCGGTACCATTTCCGTCACCGACACCCATGAATGGTGTCTAAAATGTTTAGGTCCTGACCACACCATCACGGATTGTATGTCCTGCGCCATGATGTCTAAAAGAGGTCGGCAGAACCGAGCTGCTAAGCTCAGTACCCTGTTTCCCTCTGATGCAGCTTTGGTGGCATCGATGTCTTCCAGGGCTTCCTCTTCCTCCCGTGGATCTCAGGTAACTAAACATAATTCTCCAGGACCAAGCAGGAAGTCAGTCCTCACTTATGGGTGATGACGCCGATGGAGCCCCCATGCGGAGCATTTCCCCAGCTTTCTAAGAAAGCCTTTGGGAATACTGCACGCATGCACGGTCCCCTTCCTGCCCAAAGGTGCCATCTTGCTCAGTCTTTCTTTTTCCGTGGAGCCCATCGGACGTCTGTCCGTGTCACCCGGAAAAGTTGACGTTTTTTCTTGTGATTACTTTGTTTTTTCTCCGGTTCAACGCCGGTTCCCCTTCCCGCCGGGTTCGGAACAAAGGTAATCGAGCCCGCCTTCTATTTTTCGGTTTTTGCCCTTCGTGGCTGGCGTTCGCGCCCTTTTTTACCTTTTCCCTGGAAAGCCGGTCCTTTGACCTCGCGGGGGCCCTTTTTTCCCCCATGGCTTCCAGTGGTTTCAAAAAGTGTGATCGGTGCAAGAAACTGATGTCTCACCAACACACACGACTTCTGCCTTCGGTGCCTAGGCCCAGATGATGATCCTGATCCTATGATCTGTGGCCCTTGTGGCAAAATGTCCACCAAGGCACTTCAAAGCCGTCAGCATCAGAAAGAGGATTTGCTCGGACTCTGCCTCCGGCCGGGCCCGGACCTCGTCTGAGGTTTCGACGTCTTGGGAGTCTGATCCCGAGCATCGCCGGGGTTCCTCGGACAGGGGGTCCCCCGATCGGGAACGTAAGAGGAAGAAACGGCTCGTGAGGGCGGCGTCAGAAGAGGTCCCTGGTTCCTCGAGAGCCAGGTCTAAGACCCTCGACCGCCGCCCCGGGCCCTTGGAGCAGGAGAAGCCATCCAAACTGCCTCACGTGGAGCTGGAGCCCGTCGGACTCGTAAGTCCTGTGGTCCTCGTGGACTCTCCTCCGAGGGAGCCGCCGCCGGGACCCGAGTCGGGGGCTGCTGAGTCTCCTGAGCTTGGACTCAGGCTGACAGCCTTGGAGTGCAGACTGTCTGCCTTCATGGATCAGCAGCGGGTACTGATGGCCAGCCTCACTGGTGCATCTGCCCCGACCACCGGGACATTGATGTCGAAGTCAACCCCGGAGACCGAGCCGATACTAGAGACCATGAAGGCTCGAAGTCGTCCTCGGTCACGGTCACCCTCGACCTCCCGCTTGGAACCGAGGGCGTCGACGCCGGTGCCTTCAGCGTCAGGGCGGGTACCACCGAGACCCACGCGGTCGGAGCCCCCCCAACTCCTCTTCAGATGAGTCCGCATGGGAGACGGAGGACGAGGAGTCCCCCGATACTTTTCAGACTCGGTGCGTCCCTTCGGACTCACTGCAGTCGAGTCCCGGAGTAGGTCCCCACCGGAGGACACCAGGTTCTCGGAGTTCGTCAGGGACATGGCCAAGGTGTTGGCGATTCCCGCGGACGAGCCTCGAGCAGAGGAGCTCGAGGCCCTCCAGTATGACTCTCCTCCGAAGGAGGCCTTTACTGTGCCGGTCCCTCCGATGCTGGAACGGCTCCTCTTCCGGATGTGGGAGGCACCGGCATCGGCGCCGGTTTTAAGCAAGCGGGTCGATTCTATCTGTCGACTCCGTAAGAGCCCTGGATTCCCGAAGGCGCAGCTGCCGCACCATTCCACGGTGGTGGAATCGGCCATGCATCGTCTGAAGAGCCAGAAGATGCACTCTGCGGTGCCTCCCAGCAGGGAGGCCCGGAACCTGGATGCTTTCGGCAGAAAGTGCTTCCAGGGCTCGATGCTTGCTTGCCGTGTCCAGTCCTACCAGCTATACATGGGCATGTACTTATGAGACCTGGCGAAAGAGATTGCCGGGTTCTCTGCTGGCCTCTCCGGGGAATCTTTGCAGAGGTTCCAGACTTTGTCCTCAGGAATCCGGGACTGCTCGAAGTTCATGTCCCGAGCGACCTACGATGGCTTCGAGGCTTCAGCTCGAGTAGCGGCAGCCGGCATTGGAGCCCGACGCCAGGCATGGCTGCAGTCATCGGACCTCAAGCCCTGGGTACAGGACAAGTTGGTCAATGTCCCTTGCCGAGGTGAAAACCTTTTCTGGCAAACCCATGGCCGAGAAGGCGGCTGAGCTCAAAACTGAGCACCTGATTAGGACAAGGCTGTCCAGAAAAACTCCTGCCCCTTCTCACAAAAAGAAGGGCTTGGGTAAAAAGCCCTTTTACCCGAGAAAGGCAGCTGCCTACAAACCTTTCCCTCAGTACCAGGCCTCCCCAGCTCCCAAGCAGGGTCAGAAGGCCAAGGGACAGGGACATGGACCCCGTAGGCAGAAGACCCCCAAGCCTCCGGCTCCTGCTCCTACTCAGCAGGGAGGGGGATTTTGACCCCCACAGCATAGCCTTTCCACCTCTGCTGCCCCCTTCCTGCACAGGAGGTCATCTAGCCCACAGGCGGCCACCCATTACAAGGGACGCTTGGGTATCGAGCATAGTCCACAGAGGCTATATGCTACATTTCCAGCAGTTGCCCCCTGTCTACTTCCCAGGAGAGCCTCTAAGGCCTCCTTTACACAAAGACCTCCTCCTTCAAGAACTTCAAGGTCTGCTTCTGGACAAGGCGGTGGAGCCTGTACCTCCTCGCCTGCAGGGGCATGGTTTCTACTCTAGGTACTTCCTCGTGCCAAAGAGAACCGGTGACCTCAGGCCTATTCTAGACCTCAGGAACCTCAACAAGTTATTGGAGAAAGAAAAGTTCAAGATGCTTACTCTTGGAACACTTCTGCCCTACCTCCAGCAGGGAGATTGATTGTGCTCCTTAGATCTCAAGGATGCGTACACTCACATCCTCATTCATCCAGATCACAGAAAGTACCTCAGGTTCATTGTGGGAGGAAACCATTACCAGTACAGAGTACTGCCTTTTGGCCTAACCTCCGCCCCAAGGGTCTTTACAAAGTGCCTGGCTGTGGTGGCGGCCTACTTGAGGACTCAAGGTGTTTTTGTCTTCCCCTATCTGGACGACTGGCTCATCAGGGGTCAGACTTACCAGGAGGCCAAGCAGGCCACCTTTCGAACTGTATCACTCCTTCAACACCTAGGCTTTGTCATAAACTTCGCAAAGTCCACTTTGCTCCCCTCCCAGAACCTAGAGTTCATAGGAGCGCAGCTGGACTCTCTGCAAGCCAGGGTTTACTTGCCAGAAGACAGGGCTCAAAGGCTCATAGAGTTGGCATCCCGATTTCTCAGCATGCCAAGGGTTTCTGCCCGACTCTGTCTACAGCTCCTAGGCCACATGGCGTCGACAGTACATGTGACCTCCAATGCCTGCCTCCACATGAGGCCTGCACAGTGGTGCCTCAGAACTCAGTGGAAGCAAGCCACAGGGAGCCTAGCAGACAAAGTAAGGGTGTCCAAACCCTTCCTGGAGTCCCTGCATTGGTGGCTACACCCCCCAACTTACTTCAGGGGGTGCCTTTTCAGGTGCCTGTCCCCACAGTGGTATTGACGACAGATGCCTCCTTGCAGGGCTGGGGTGCACATTGTCTGGGACGGTACACTCAAGGCCTATGGTCTCCATGGGAGGCCACGCAACAGATCAACCTACTAGAACTTTGGGCTATCTGTTTAGCCCTCAAGACCTTTTCTCACACTTTGGCTCACCAGTCTGTTCTGGTTCAGACGGACAATCAAGTGGCCATGTTCTATGTGAACAAACAGGGAGGCACAGGCCCTGTGCGCTCAAGCACAACATGTTTCTCAAAGCTGTGTATCTCCCTGGCCAGGAGAACTTCCTGGCAGACAGGTTAAGCAGGATTCTGCAGCCCCACGAGTGGCAACTGCACCCATTGGTGGTTCAGAAAATTTTCCTGAAATGGGGACTTCCATCCATGGATCTCTTTGCCAGTCCCCTGAATCACCAGCTACCCAGGTCCTGTTCCAGACAACTGCACCCCTTGAGGTTAGCAGCGGATGCCTTCCTGATTTCTTGGTCCCAGGGCCTCCTATATGCATTTCCTCCCACACATCTGGTGGCCCGAACATTGTTCAAGATTCTAAGTGACAAGCCCTTGGTACTTCTGGTAGCTCCCAGATGGCCGAGGCAGCCCTGTTTCCCACTTCTGCTTCAATTAGCAGTGGAGACACCACTATCTCTGGGGTTGCAACCCGATCTTCTCTCTCAGGATCAGGGTTCCCTTGTACACCCCAATCTCAAATCTCTCAATTTGATGGCCTGGAGGCTGCAAGGGTAGTGTTGGCTCCCTGGGGCTTGCCTCAGGAAGTGGAAGAGGGTCTTGGCCTCTAGAAAGCAATCCACCTGGAAAACCTATGCCCTGAAGTGGAGAGGTTTCTCCTTGTGGTGTCGGCAACACAAGGAAGATCCTTTCGCCTGCACTGTGCCAGTAGTGCTTCAGTACCTGCTGCACTTGTCCAATCAGGGCCTTAAGTCCAATTCTGTTCGGGTCCACCTCTCTGCTCTGGCAGCTCACCACTCTCTGGTGGAAGGACACTCTTTGTCGGTTCACCCCTTGGTTCCAGATTTCTCAGAGGCTTGCTATTGCTCAAGCCTCCTCTCCGTCCACCGGCCCCTGAGTGGGAGTTGAATGTGGTCTTGCAGCAACTGACTCACCCACCTTTGGAGCCGATGGCTACATGTCCTCTCTGCATCTTTTCTTGGAAGACTCTCTTCCTAGTGGCATTCACCTCGGCCAGGTGAGTGAGTGAGCTTCAAGCCCTGGTCTGCGACAGGCCATACACTCGCTTCTATAGAAACAGGGTAGTCCTTAGGACTCATCCTAAGTTCCTCCCAAAGGTTGTCTCCACTTTCCATCTCAACCAGGAGGTGGTTCTTCCAACGTTCTTTCCTAGGCCCCATGCCAGCCGGGCTGAAACAGTCCTGCATACCCTGGACTGTAGGAGGGCCTTATCCTTCTACCTTGAACGTATGCAGGGGCATAGGAGGGCTACTCAACTCTTCGTATCTTTTGACCCTAATAACTTGGGGTTACCTGTCTCCAAGCGTACCTTGTCCATCTGGGTGGCTGACTATCACCTGGGCTTATAGGGCAGCTGACCTTCCCTTGCAGGGTCGGGTCACGGCCCACCGTGTCAGGGCAATGGCTGCCTCAGTGGCTCATCTCTGCTCTTTACCGTTGGTAGACATCTGCAGGGCTGCAACTTGGTCCTCAAGCGAGACTTTTGCAGCCCATTACTGCCTGGAGAGGGAGTCCCGTAGGGACAGTGCTTTCGGTCAGGCAGTGCTCCGGAATCTCTTTGAGGTTTAGGCAACTCCTACCCTCCAGCCCTCTGGTTGGACTATTTCTCTGATGCTGCGGCTAGAGGGAGCTCCTTTTTCAGCTCTGGGTCCCCGGTAGCCTGGAGCTGGGGAGTCCCATAAGTGAGGACTGACTTCCTGCTTGGCCCTGGAGAAAGAGTAGTTACTCACCTGTAACAGGTGTTCTCCAGGAGCAGCAGGAATCAGTCCTCACAACCCTTCCTTCTCCCCTGGGAGTTGCAGTTGTACATAGTTCATTTTTACATTTTTTGTGTGCTGTCTTTTAGCTATGTCATTAGACTGAGCAAGATGGCACCTTTGGGCGGGAAGGGGACCGTGCATGCGTGCAGTATTCCCAAAGGCTTTCTTAGAAAGCTGGGGAAATGCTCCACACGGGGGCTCCATCGGTGTCGATGTCACCCATAAGTGAGGACTGATTCCTGCTGCTCCTGGAGAACACCTGTTACAGGTGAGTAACTACTCTGTCCAGCCGGTCCTCAAAGGGTAGATCTCCTTCTAAGCATCGAGATGCCTCTGGCATTGCCCTTGAGGATTCTGCACCGGCAAAATTGCCCTGGCGGGAGGCTTCGTCTTCCAACGCATTATCAGGGCTCCAGGATGTTCGAGGCCTCGACCTCGGCAGAACTACTGGTGCCATGCTCTGGGGTACCGGCAGTCTTCTCCGGTACCGACATCCAGGCATCGGCAGCATCGATAGACCAGAGATTCCTGGCTATTGAGCGCAGTCTTGCGGCTCTCCTTGCGGCATCGATGCCCTCGGAACCGCGACAGACAATCCGGCCGGTACCGGTACCGATAGCATCGGCATCAGTGTCTGCTTTGCCGGTACCCAGTCATCCGATGCCCTTGGGTACCGATACCCCGGTACCGATTACTCCCGGTACCGACTTCGGTCGGTACGGGTATCGGGCTCTTCAAGAGCATCCGGACAGACTGTACTTCGAGTCCTCAGAAGAATCTGAGGATTCTGACAGTTCTGTCAATGCAGGAATGCTTCTCCCAGAGGAGCCCTCCTCCCCTAAGCGCAGGATGTCTCCTCCAGAGGATATTTCCTTCCAGGATTTTATCAGGGAGGTGGCTCGGGGTCTGTCCATTACTGTGGCCCCTGAAACAGAGCCAAGAGCTAAGGAGTTGGAAATTTTACAATATCCTAAAAATCCTAAGGAGGCAGCTACCTTGCCCATTCATGAGATTTTGCATAATCTCATGTTAAGGATGTGGGAAACACCTCTTACCACCTCTCCTCATTTTCGCAGACTGGATACTCCGTATCGAGTCCCTCCTTGTCCTGGTTTCCAGAAAACTCAGCTTCCTCACCACTCTATTGTAGTGGAATCAGCTATGAGAAGGATCAAGAGTGCAAAGAGACATGCCTCTAATCCTCCAGGACGTGAGTGCAGAACCCTGGATGTTTTTGGACGTCGTGTCTTCCATGCTTTCTGCCAGGATCAGTTCCTATAGTCTTTACATGGGAATGTTCCTGAAGGAGATCACAGATGATTTAGAGGCCTTGAGTCCTATTCTTCCTGAGGATAGAAGACAGGATTTTCTCACATTGGTCAAACATGCCCAGGATGTTTCCAAATTTAGCAACCATGCAGCTTTTGACTGCTTTGAGTGCATAAGCAGAACCTCTGCCATTGCCATAGGTGCACGTAGAATTGCTTGGCTCCAGGCATCTGACCTGGAGCTCTGGGTACAAGACAAATTGGGAAATATCCCTTGTACTGGTGAGAACCTGTTTGGTAGAGATTGGCAGGAAAAGGCCAATGGGCTGGATACTGACAACTCTACCTTGGATAGATTATCCAAGTCCACAGCTGATCCTGCTAGAAAGAAATCATTCAAGAAACCATTCTTTTCTAAGAAGAAAAGATATTATCCTGCTTATGCTCAGCAGGGACGTTCTGCAGGTCAGCTTGTCAGGAAAGGTCAGCAACCACCCAAGCAGAGGAAAGCAAAGACTGCTAAGCCTCAACTGTCTCAGCAGTCTCAGCCTCCACAAGGCCTTTGACTTTCAGCTAGAGAACTTAACCTTCCTGGAATGGTGGAATGCTCTGGTCCTATGAAAGCCAGGAAGGCTATGTCATTTTGCCCCCAGATGGGGGCAGATAACAGCAGAGCATTGGACACTTTCCATCATAAAGGAGGGGTACAGGCTTCATTTTTCAAGCATGCCCCTCCCACAATAAGGCAGTTCAAATTCTCCGACACCTCTCATCAACCTGTTAGGTCAGGAGGTCTCTATCCTTCTTGCCCAAGGGGCGATAGAACAAGTACCCATTCCTCATCAGGGTACAGGGTTTTATTCCCCTTATTTCCTTATCCCAAAGAAAACAGGGGGATACAGACCTATCTTGGACCTCAGAGAATTGAACAAATTCCTTGTCAAAGAGAAATTCAAGATGATTTCTCTCGGAACTCTGCTGCCATACCTTCAGAGTCAAGATTGGCTTTGTTCTCTAGATCTCAAGGATGTGTACACCTATGTTCTCATCCATCCAACCCACAGAAGCTTCCTTCGGTTCCTTTTTCAGGGAAAGCACTACCAATACAGGGTGCTTCCCTTTGGCCTGGCCTCAGCACCAAGGGTGTTCACGAAATGCATGGCTGTTATAGCAGCATTTCTCCGCACTCTAGGGATATTCGTCTTCCCCTACTTAGACGACTGGCGCATTCGAGCCCCAACAGAGTCAGAGGCCAGGACATCTCTAAGTTCATAGGAGCTTTGCTGGATACCAGAAAAGCAAGGGCCTACCTCCCCCAGGCCCGCTGTCTTTGCATGGTGCAGTTAGCTTCTCAAGCAGTGCTAAAGTCTCATCTCACTGCTCGAGAAATGTTACAACTACTAGGCCACATGGCATCCACCGTGCATGTGGTGCCCTATGCTCGCCTCCATATGAGGGCAGCCCAGTGGACTTTATCCACTCAATGGACCCAGGCATCAGGATGCCTGTCAGACAAAATAGCAAACAAGTCGCCTTATTTTGTCCCTCCAGTGGTGGAAGTCCACTCAAAACCTGTTGCTGGGGTCCCCTTTTCAACAACCTTTACCCCAAGCAACTCTCACAACAGATGCTTCTCCGATGGGTTGGGGAGCTCATCTGCAAGACCTCTCCACCCAGGGCACCTGGTCTACACAGGAGACTCATCTACATATCACTCTCTTGGAACTCAGAGCAATCTTCCTTGCTCTTCGAGTATTCCATACCCTGCTCAGCTACAAGACAGTCCTCATTCATACAGACAATCAAGTAGCCATGTTCTATGTGAACAAGCAGGGAGGAACTGGCTCTGTCGCTTTGCAACGAAGCTTTGCGACTATGGGCCCTCACCAGAGAGCATCAGATTCATCTCCTGGCAGTGTATATGCCAGGCATACAAAACTCTTGGGCAGACAGACTCAGTCGAGTTCTGCTTCCACACTAGTGGTCTCTGCATGCAGACCAGATGACCAAGATTTTTCAAATTTGGGGAACCCCGGACATAGACCTCTTTGCAAGTCCGTGGAATGCCAAACTTCCCCGGTTCTGTTCCAGAATTCTGGCTCAGGGGGCTCAGGCCAGGGATGCTTTCCTCCTTTACTGGGGTCAAGACTTCCTGTATGCCTTTCCACCCATTCCCCTAATTCCCAAAACCCTGTTCAAGCTTCAGAGAGACAGAGGCCATATGATTCTCATAGCTCCACATTGGCTACGGCAAGTGTGGTACCCTCTGCTTCTACATCTCTCTCTAGCTACCTCCCTGGAGTTAGGGTCTGCTCCAGATCTCCTATCTCAGGAGGACGGAATGTCATGGCATCCCAATCCCTGGTCTCTGCATCTCAGGGCTTGGTTGCTGAAGGCCTAGATCTCCATGATCTTAATCTCTCTCAGCAAGTAAAAGATATTCTTTTTGCTTCCAGGAAACCTTCCACAAGACACTCTTATGCTTTCAAGTGGAAAGGTTTTACCATATGGTGTTCGAAAAAGGGTCCTAACCCCCTTGCGATACCTCTGGAATCATTGCTGGAATATCTCCTTCATTTATCCAATGCAGGACTTAAGACTAATTCAATAAGGGTCCATTTGAGTGCTATTACAGCTTCCTTTAAGCCTCTAAATGGACAGCCTATTTCCTCTCATCCTCTTATAGCAAGATTATGAGAGGCCTTCTTCTAACTAAGCCTCCCATTAGGCCACCACCGGTGGCATGGGACTTAAACCTGGTTCTTGGGCGGCTCATGAAGCCACCCTTCGAACCTTTAGCTACTACCTCCTTGAAATTCCTTTCTTGGAAGGTTATCTTTCTTATTGCAATCACATCAGCACGTCGCATTAGTGAGTTGCAAGCGCTAGTAGCTAATCCACCTTATACAAGGTTCCATCATGACAAGGTAGTCCTTAGGATTCATCCACACTTTATTGGATGGATTTCTCAGTGTATTTCCTTCACCTATCAGAGTAAGAACGTTTCTTTGGAGGGCCATGTCACAGCTCACAATGTGAGAGCCATGGCAGCTTCAATGGCTCATCTGCACTCTGTGTCTATCGACGACATCTGTCGAGCAGCCACCTGGGCCTCGGTTCATACCTTCAAAGCCCATTACTGCCGGACAAGGACTCCCGCCAGGATGCCTTGTTTGGTCAGGCTGTTCTCCAACACCTGTTCCATACCTAATCAACTCCTACCCACCATCCCTGGTAGGATGCCAGAGATCCATGGTGGGAAGTGGAGCCCTTCTCAGGGACACCCAACTTCTGGGGTCTCTCCCTGGCATCTAAAGCTAGGGAGTCCCCATATGTGATGACTACATTCCTGCTTGTTCCTGGAGATAGCATAGTTACTCACCTGTAACAGGTGATCTCCAGGAACAGCAGGAATTTAGTCCTCACAACCAACCCATCCACCTCCCCTAGGAGTTGTATCTCTCTATCTCTTTCCTTTTCCCTCTCTCTCTCTCTCTCTTTGTCTCAGCTTCAAAACTCAACTGGAGAGAGGCAGTTGGGAAAGGCGAGAAGGCAGCACGCAGGTGCTGTGGGATGCTCCCAAAAGCTTTTTAATTGGACGCTGGGGAGCGTTCCTGCGCAGGCTCCGTCGGTACCCATATGTGAGGACTAAATTCCTGCTGTTACCGGAGATCACCTGTTACAGGTGAGTAACTATGCTTTCCTATTGGAAGCTGGGGAGCGTTCCTTTGCGGGGCTCTGTCAGCATAGACATCACCCATATGTGAAGACTGATTCCTACTGTTCCTGGAGATCACCTTTTACAGGTGAGTAACTACACTTTTTGTCATTGTGGCAAGCCATTTGGGAGAGTCCCCGATGGGTTTGAACCTCAAGGTGGTTTACCTCCATATCTCTGTGTGGAAATATTAGCAGTTCCTGAGATTCTTGGAGGCCTTTATCAATTCCAGGTTCTGCTATTCGGTCTGGCCATGGTCCTGGTGATGGTGGTCATGGTAGTGGATCTGTGCAAGGAGGATATTCTGACCCATACCTGCACTGGTTCGTCCAAGTGGAGTTGGAGGAGGAAAGCTAGCTAGTGCTCCACGGCCTAAATACTTCCATTGTTGCAGTTCCTAGGCTAGGTGATAAGCTTCGAAAAGGCTGTAACAGTCTTAATGTTTAGAGAACCAGCGAGCCCACTTCAGTACTCAGAGGAAAATCTTTATGATAGAACAAAAATGTTTTCAGGATCAGATGTGAGCTCTCATAACAAATAATGCCTTGAGCCTGGATTATTTGCAAGTCCTGGGCTCCATGGCAGTGATGAACAAGCTGATGCCGTGGGCCAGACGCACATGAGGCTGCAGCCGAGGGATAAATTAGGGCTTACCTGATAATTTGCTTTCCTTGAACTCCTGTCCTGTCCCAACTACAGAGTTATCACCCCCCACTGAGCATGCCACGTCTTGATGATGTCATCCTACTTAGGTTACTGGCACTTCTTTCAAGGCTCAGTATTCCACTGACAAAGCACACCCACAAACAAATGTACCGCACACACAATAAAATACCTGTAACTGAAAACAAAACAGCCAAACAGAAGCAGAACCACTGAGCCCCTGCCAATATCAACCCACCTTAACTGCAGATTGCGCTGTTGGTGTGGAAAAACATTTTGTTCTTTACTTAGTTTTTTTTTTGCATTAGCAGAAAGTCTGTGTGCTTGGTGAGGACACCCCCCCAACCAACTCCAGGTTGAGATCTTTAGGCCTGGGATCGCCCTGGCTATGGCCAGCAAATAAGGGAGGGTCCTGGACTGGAGGAATTCAAGGAAAGCAAATCATCAAGTAAGCCCTAATTTACCCTTTATTATCATTCCTCCAGTGCAGTCCAGACTAGAAAGATGTACCATAGCAGTCACTCTTGAGTGGGACCTGAACTGGGCATCCCCTGCTGCCTGCACATCGAGATGGTAGTGACGTATGAACGTGTGCAAGGATGACCACGCTGCCACCCTGTAAAATGTCCACCGGAGGAACCAAGGAAAATTCCGCCCAGTACACCGCCTGTGCCCGCATAGAATGTGCTCTGAACCCCAGCTGAAGTCTCTTGTGATGCAATAAACACACCAACGCTATAGCTTCCTTAAGCCACCGAGCAATCAAGGCTTTGGAAGCGGCCTCCCCCTTGTGCGGACCTCCAAAGAGAACAAACAAGTGATCCGACTTTCAAAAGTGTTCTGTCCACTTCAGGTACCTGCTCAAAATATGGTACACATTGAGCAAATGTAACTGACGGGCTTCCATATCCAGTACCACCCCACATAAAAACCGGCAGGGTCACAGGCTGATTGAGATGAAAGTGTGAAACCATCTTGGGCAGAAAGGATGGCACTGGCCGCAGTATGACCTTTTCCTTTGTTATCAGTAAAAATGGCTCCCGACAGGACAAGGCCTGCAGCTCAGAAATCCACCATGCCGAACAAATAGCCACCAAAAAGACTATCTTCAATGTGAGATCCTTAAGAGTCAATGCACTTACTGGTTCGAACGATGTCTCCATTAGTCCATGCAACACCAGGTTCAGGTCCCGCAGGGTAACAAAGGACTAAAGCAGTGGCCAGACATGCTTCACCGCCCACAAGAACTAGACCAAATCCGCATTAGATCCCAGTGACTGTCCCTGGATTCTACCCTGTAGCACAAAATGGCTGCTACCTAGTTCTGTAACAAGCTTCCAGCCAAACATGCTTCACCGCCCGCAAGAACTAGACCACATCCGCATTAGATCCCAGTGACTGTCCCTGGATTCTACCCTGTAGCACGAAATGGCTGCTACCTGGTTCTGTAACAAGCTTCCAGCCAAACCTTTTTCCAATTCGGCTTGCAGGAAGGCCAGCACTTCTGGAAGGGATGCTGCGAGGGGCCTACATTCCTTCTGTCGAAACCAGTCCTCAAAAACACACCAGACTCTGACATATGATAAGCATGTGGAACACTTATGGGCCTGCAACACCGTTGAAATCACCGCTGCCAAATCACTGTGCTCTCATAACCGGGTCCTCTCAAGAGCCAAGCCATAAGTGAGAATAGACTCCCATGCAGCATGAGGGATAGGCCCTTGGCACAAGAGGTACACCACAGATATGCCGATCTGCTGCTCCTGGCCGTGGCACACTACAGGTGCCTCGGCCAGTCCAGTGCTATCAACACCAGTGGCCCGGGATGAGACTCTAGCCTTTGCAGAAGTCTCCCGATCAATGCCCATGGCAGAAACACATACAAGAGGCTGGCTTCCGGCCACCTCTGGAGCAGCGTGTTCAAACCTTCCGACATCCTCTCTTTCCACCAGCTGTAGAAATGAGTCACCATCACGTTCCCAAAGGTTGCCATGAGATCCATAACCAGCTGACCCCACTTCGAACGATCTGAGCTAACACGTTGTCGTTCAGGCACCACTCTGCTGGGCCCAGGCGCCACCGAGATAAGCTGCCACCTCGTTGTCCTTGTCAGCTACGTATGCTGTGGAGAATGCCAGTAAGTTGTCTTCTGCCCAGCTCAACAGTGGCACTATCTCGTCTGCCAGGGGAACCCTGTACCGCCTTGCCAATTGATGTATGCCACAGTCATCGCACTGTCAGAGAACACTCTAACCACCTTCCCCTGCAGGAACAGGCAGAAAATCTGCAACGTGCAAAATACTGCTCGTATCTCTAAACTGTTGATAGACCATTGGCTTTCCTCCCAAGTCCAGTGACCTTGCGCGATCCACGACTCGCAGTGCGCACCTCCCAGCCACTCAATCTGCCATCCATCATAACCGGCACCCAGTTTGGGGATTCCAGTGGCATCCCTGCCAGAAGATTGTTCCGGGACAGCCACCAACAGTGACACTCGAGCTGTCTGCAGGCATGGCACCCTCTGGTGTAGAGGCTGTCTCTGGGGAGAGCAGTGCTGTAGAAGAGCCCTCTGCAAGTCTTCTTTTTGGGGAAACTGCTAGGTACGTATGACCTAGATTGGCCACTGTTGGAAACAGGATACTGGGCTTGATGGACCTTGGTCTGACCCAGTATGGCATATCTTACGTTATGTTCTTATGTCTCTCATGTGCCCTGGCCCAAGGTACCAGGTCTATGGCTGCCTCCATGGAGCCCAGCACTTGTAAGTAATGCCAGGTGGATGGCATTACCATCTTCCAGAACTGCCTGACTTGTGACCAAATCTTTGCCACTCTCTCCTTGGGCAATCTCAACAGTCCTTGGTCTGTCTGAAACCTGGCCTCCAGGTCCTGTGTGAGCTGCAGCTGACTCTTGGAAAATTTGACCACCCAACCGAGCTGCTGCAGACAGGCCACCATGTGATCCGTTGCTGCCCTGCTTTCCTTTGGCGTCTTTGCCTGCACAAGCCCTTCTCCTCTGCAGAGCACCACCTCCATGCCGTTGGTGAAGGTCCTTGGCGCCGTGGCCAGTCCAAACGGGAGCACTCAAAACTGAAAATATGTCCTATTGGTACTGCAAAATCTTTGATGACCTGGCTATATGGGAATGTGCAGGTAGGCCTCAGTGAGATCCAGGGACATGAGAAACTCTCCCTGCCGCACCACTGCAATCGTGGACCACAGTGTTTCCATTCAAAAATGTGGCACTCAAAGCCTGGTTTACTAACTTGAAATCTAAGATGGGATGAAAGAACCCCTCCTTTTTGGGGACCACAAAATATATTGCGCATCAACCGCATCTGCACTGGTCCGGGGGAACTTCTACCATAGTTTCCAGCTGTTGTAGCCACTGGACTTGTCGCGCACTGCCACGATAGTCTGTGGTGCCCCGCAAGGGGAGTTGACAAATGCATCATGCAGGGGCCAGGCAAACTCTAGCGCATAACCTTCGCAAAATAAACTTAACTGTCTCTGATATCTCAACAAGTAAAGGTAACCTGCACGGAATGGTGGGTACTCTCCTAACCAAAGGCATGGGGAGGGGTGACCTGCACAGAGTGGCGTGCATGCCTACTCTTGCCACCTTGCTGGGCAGACTGGATGGACAATGCAGGTCTTTATCTGCAGTCATATACTATGTTACTATGAATGACCTCAAGCACCCACTGATTGGAGGTGAGCTGAACCCAAGCAGAATAGAAGTTCCAGAGCCGTCCTCCCACCAGGACAAGTCCAGCCTGGGCCGCTTCCATCTCAATGTGATTTCTTTGGCCCCAAGGAGGTGGCGGAAGGGAAGAAAGCTCTGCCCGACTCCCTGGCCTTTCGAAAGGGCTGCCTTCATGGCAGGAAATGGCCTCGAGTAGAAGGGGCAAACCGCACTGCTCTGAATCTCCTAAAGTCACGAGGCTGCTCTTGCGCCAACTGGCCCGATCGCTCTGGCTTGAGCTTAGCCTCGGGCAGGCGTTTGCCTTTCATATCCGCTAACTTCTTCACCAACTTTTCCAGCGCTTTGCCAAACAGTTTACTTTGGAATGGCAGCTTACTCAGACGTAACTTTGAGGTGCCATCGGCCGCCCAATTTCTCAACCAGAGCAACCGTTTAGCAGTTACCACTGTGGCCAGCCCCTTGGCCAAGGAGCATTTCAGGTCATAGCAGGCATCACTTAAGTATGCCGTTTCAGATTCCATTTTCGCTGCTTCAGTCAAAGCATGCGCCGACCCTTCTTCGCTATCCAGGATAACCTAGACATGGTTCACATCCCGTTTAACCCTGCCCCTGGTACTTCCCATTCATCTTGTGTCATTTGCTTCATTACCCTATGACCGGGAACACCGTCCAGAGCTTCTGAACTGCCTGAAACTGAAAAATGGAAGGAAGTCCAAAAAACTGCCAGCATGGTTTAAAGGTGAGGTCAGAGAGGCTGTTGCCAAAAAAGCATATTTCAGGAAACGGAAAAAGCCAAATGACGAAAAGTGGAAACAGTACAAGCACTGGAAAGTTAAATGCAAGGCATTAAGAAGGCAGGCAAAGAGAATTTGAGAAGAATCTTGCTACGGAAGCAAAAACACGTAATAAAGACTTTTTTCAAGTACATTTGTAGCAAAAAATCTGTGAGAGAGTCAGTTGGACCATTAGATGATAGAGGGGTAAAAGGGGCAGTAAGAGGGGACAAAGCTATAGCGGAGAGACTGAATGAATTCTTTGCTTCGGTCTTTACTTAGGAAGATGTAGGGATGTTACCTATGACTGAAGTGGTATTCAAAGGTGATACTGCAGAAGAATTGAAAGAAATATCGCTACACTGGGAAGCTGTATTACAACTATTTGATAAACTGAAGAGTAGCAAATCACCTGGACCAGATGGTATACATCCAAGGGTGTTGAAAGAACTGAAATATGAGATTGCAGACCTGCTATTAGTAATCTGTGAACTATCATTAAAATCATCTCTAATACCTGAAGATTGGAGGATCGCCAACATGGCTTTAGACAAGGAAGATCTTTTACTAACCTGTTGTTTTTTTGAAGGTGTGAATAAACAGGTGGACAAAGGTGAGTCGGTTGATATTGTGTATCTGGACTTTCAGAAAGCCTTTGACAAGGTCCCTCATCAGAGACTTTTGGCAAAACTAAAAAGTAATTGGATAGGAGGCAGTGTACTATTGTGGATTCGGAACTGGTTAAAAGATAGAAAGCAGACGGTAGGGCTAAATGGCCAATTTTCCCAATGGAAAAAGGTGAATAGTGGAGTACCCCAGGGATCTGTGCTGGGTCTGCTGCTTTTTGACATATTCATAAATGACCTGGAAAAGGGAATAACGAGGTTATCAGATTTGCAGATGACACAAAACTATTTAAAGCTGTTAAAAAACAAGAGGATTGTGGAAAATTGGAAGAGGATCTTGATAAATTAGAAGACTGGGCATCCAAATGGCAGATGAAATTTAATGTGGACAAGTGCAAAGTTATGCACCTAGGAAAGAACCACCCAAACTATGGTTACACAATGCAAGGTTCCACATTGGGAACCACCACCCAGGAAAAAGATTTAGGCGTCATCGTGGATAACATGTTAAAACCTTCCGCCCAGTGTGCAGCTGCAGCCAAGAGAGCAAATAGAATGCTAGGTATGATAAGGAAAGGAATGGAAAATAAAACAAAAGATATTATAATGCCTCTGTATCGTTCCATGGTGCGACCCCATCTTGAATATTGTATGCCATTCTGGTTGCCATATCTTAAAAAAGGATATAGCGTTATTAGAAAAAAGTACAGAGAAGAGCCACCAAAATGGTAAAAGGGGATGGAAGGCTATTCCTATGAAGAGAGGCTAAAAAGGTTAGGGCTCTTCAACCTGGAAAAGAGACGGCCGAGGGGAGATATGACAGAGATCTATAAATTAATGGAGTGGAACAGGTAAAAGTAGATCAATTGTTTGTTATCAGAATATAGAAAGACTAGGGGACATGCAATGAAACTACAGGGTAAACTATTTAAGGCAAATAAGAGAAAATATTTTTTCACTCAATGTGTAATCAAACTCTGGAATTTGTTACCGGAGGATGTAGTAAAGGCTGTTAGTGTAGCTGGGTTTAAAAAAAGGTTTGAACAAGTTCCTGGAGGAACGGTCTATAAACCATTATTAAGAAGGGACCCAGGATATCAATGCTTGACCCAATACAAGCATTGCGGAACCTGTGTCTTTTGGGGAAACTGCTAGGTACGTATGACCTAGATTGGCCACTGTTAGAAACAGGATACTGGGCTTGATGGACCTTGGTCTGACCCAGTATGGCATAACTTATGTTCCTCTTCTGGTGAACTGCCCTGCGATTGAGCTATCAACATCACCAGCTCTTTGAGCTGGAAGACTCGCAACCACCTTGGCTCATCTCCCTGTGAGATCTCACCTTCCTCCAAGTCACCTGTGGTCGACTCTCCCTAGAGGTCTGTTTCCCCCTCCGTCTGCCCCTTTGGCCTCATGAGGGCATGGAGTCAGCATCCTCACCAGGGTTCGCTGTCCCTGCCCGATGCTTCACCAAGGGTTCGCACTCCACTCCTCCTGACTCCGGGTGCTCAGGCACCATCCTCTTCGGGGCCTTCATATCTCTGTCTATGCTAGCGCTACCCTCTTGGCTCATGCAGAAGGCTTTTTGCATCAAAAGCACAAACCCGGGGGAAAACGCGTCAATGGGAGCCTGGACTGCCCCCCTTTGGATGTAGAGGGCTTCAAAGGACCTGTTCCATGTTTGCCTTTGCAGGGGGAAGCACGGCTCAGCCCCTCACTGGCTGGTGCCCTCCCCTGCAGCCCCCTGGATGAAGAGGGGCCTGGGGATCCAGGGTGGGCATCGCCACACCTCCCTCATATCCTCCTTATTTTCTTCCAGCTGCTCCTCTGCTGATCGGGACTGTCCCTCACAGCTGCGGCAAAACCCTGCTACTGAAAGGGAGTCCTGATGCAAACCACATGCGGGTTTGGCCATATTCTGTCTACCCCGGGAGGTCCCTGCAGTAAGGCAAACAAAAATAAAACATGAGTGCTATAGTTCCCCAGCATCCGGAACCTGTGCACATCGCCCCGCTCTTATCTGACTCACTCTTCCAACCTACCAGTGTGCCCCTCGCGGCCTTTCACACATGGCTGAAAAACAAATGGCGCCACTCAGCTGCCTAACCTGCCCAAAAGCAACTCCTCTTCAACATTCCCCCAGCACCCTTAACAGAGCTTGCGCCAGGGAAAAGAAGGTGCTCTGAAGCCTTCCCACCAACACCAATTACCCAGGTTACCTGTTTTTCCCTGCACTGCTGCTCCCAGGCCCACTGCTCCCATTGGCTCCCATGCGGTACACAGGCTTTCTGCACCTTAACTGCCCCAGTCTTCCTCTCCCACAGGAGGGATAGAGGTACCAAGAGCGTGGCCGCGAGATTCAAGGCCTGCACCAACTGATTTTCCCCTTCTGCTCTATTCCTTAGTGCAGCTGCTCTTACTCATCTGTTTTGTTTTGTTTTTTAATTTGCAACTTTAGCGGCAAGCATGTTCAAAAGAGTGAGAAGCATTCTGAGATCTCAACCCCTCTTGGTAGGGAGACTCAGAGAATTTAGCCTTCCTAATACTTTCATATTATTTTATTTTTTATTTTTCACAATCACTCTCCAGTGGCGTCCAGAATACAATCTGAGACTCACCCCCAAGCAGCTTGGAGACTGAGAATACTGAGCCTTGAAGAAGTGCCAGTAGCCTAAGTAGGATGACATCATCAAGACTTGGCATGCTCAGTCTCCAAGCTGCGAGTGGGGGTGACAACTCTATAGTCTGGACGACTGGACTGGAGGAATTATAAGGAAATTGCTGTTGGAACAGTTATTTCATGTGTCTTCTGGGGTGGTAATAAATCGGGGTCAGTCTGAATTGGTGGCCAAAGACCAAGAATCTCAAAGGGATGGCATTGGAGAGTCCCAGCTGGATAGTGGTGATGATAGATGCCAAACTCTTTAGTGGAGAAGTTCAATGCCCAGGCCAGGTGTCTCAGCAGCGTTAAAATCAATGACTGAGGCTGATTGGGTCAATAAACTGTCTGGAAACAAGAGCTATCCATCCAGCAGGCATTGCAGGCCTTCATGTCAGTGATTTAGGCAGGTCATCAGAGTCCTTTTGGACAATGCACAGTCTTGGCTTATGTCAGTTGACGGAGGGGAGGAGCAAAGAGTGCACTGCTGGCTCGGGAAATTATAAGTTACTCAGATGGACTAAGACTTGACTTCTGGCATTGTCTGTGACGCACACAGTCAGAGTGCTAAATGTTCAAGCAGACTTTCTGAGCAGGCAATTCCCAGATTTGGGGGAGTGGGAGATGTCCGAGGAGACACTTGCTTTTATAAGGGCTTGGTGAGGCACTTCAGTAATGGACCTAATGGCAAAGAAGCAGAATGTCAAGGTTCCCTGTTTCTTCAGTTGCCCTGTTTGGATGCTCTCATCTACCAGTGGCCCTGGTCAGGCCTCTTATGTGCTCTCGCCATGATCTCTGATCGGTTGGCTCCTGCAGCAAACAGCAGTAATCTCAGATTGGCTCAAGTAGCTTGATCTGTCTCAAGAGAGGAGAAGACCTCAAGTTCCCTCAGGAGAGGGCCTTTTGGTTCAGGGGACTGGTTGGGATTGACAACCCAGGTCACTTCTCACTTATGGCCTGGTCCTTGAAAAGTTGCGGTTAAGGCTCAAGGGGTATCCTCCTGAGGTTGTAGCACCCTCCTGCACCTACAGAGCTCTACCTCTGTTGCCTGTGTGAGTGGAAGGTCTTTGAAGCTTGGTGTTCAGAGTGGGGATTTTCCCCGTTCCGGACATCCCTTCCACATCTTTTGTCCTTACTGAAGGATAGTTTCAAGAAAGGGCTGGTAGTGAGCTCTCTAAAGGTTCAGGTTGCAGCATTGGCTTGTTTTTGGAGGTGGCTGGAAAGAGCTTCCCTAACCTCACATCTGGCTGTGCTGCATTTTTTTTGAAGGGCGTTTCCCATCCGCACCCTCTGATACACACAGTTGTGCCAGTCTGTAGTCTGAATTTGGTCTTACTAGGACTGGAAGGAGCTCCATTAATCCGAAGTAGTTGGTGGAAAATTTCAGAGCTCAAGCATTATCATGTCATGAGCCTGTCTTGGTGCAGACAATATTCTCCTTTCTTCTGAAGTTAGTTTGTCTTCCCTTCCCTGTCTTTGCCTTCCTTTTGTAAGGGAGGAGTGTGGGGAGGACCTTTGGGGCCTTTTCTTCTTGGATGTATGCCAAGACCTGCTGCAGTATCCTTGAGCTAGGAGTTTTGGCTATGGTCCTGCTGAGACTGGCCCGCTCTGAGGCACGATCAACAGGCTGAAGCCGCAGCAGCCATTCCTGGGGATGGGGGAAAATACACTCATGCTGCTAGAGTGCTCTTGAAGGCTTCAGGTATTTTAACCATTATTCTCCTGTTTCTATTTTTTTTTAAACAAAAGTAACAAAGAAGCTAAAGAACTGGATTAGTCCCAGGCACCCCCAGAGAGAAAGCCACATGAAGGCTGCTCACTCAGGGTTCCACTGATCCTCCTGATCAGGAGCCCACCCCCTTACAGTGTGCGAGAAACTCCAGCGAGGTATCTCATATATGCCTTGGAGACTTCCACTGACCAAACTCAAGTGCACCAACCTTATTACCAGTGGTGTCACTGGAGATTCTCCAGGACCAAGCAGGAAGTCAGTCCTCACATATGGGTGACGTCGGCGCCGACTGAGCCCTCGCGGAGCAATTTTCCCCAGCTTTCAAAGAAAGCCTTTGGGAATTGCAGCGTGCATGCGCGGTCCCCTTCCCGCCCAAGGGTGCCATCTTAGCCAGTCTTCTTTTTTCCGCGGAGCCCTACAGACGTGGTCTTCTTGTCCCCGCAGAAAAAGTTGATTTTTCGTCGTTTATTTCTCTTTTTTCTTCGGTTCGACGCCGGTCTTTCCTGCCCGGACTCGCGACGCCGTTGCGAGTCCTTCTCTTATTTTTCGGTTTTTCTGATTTTTCTTGTCAGTTTCGTTTTTTCGCTGGCAGCCCGGTCCTTTGACCTTGCAGGGGCCCTTTTTCCCCCGATGGCTGCCAGTGGTTTCAAAAGGTGTGTTCAGTGTGACAGAAATATGTCACTCACTGACACACACGATAATTGCCTCCGCTGCCTTGGCCCAGATCACGAGGAACTGATCTGTGGGGACTGCAGCAAAATGTCCTCCAAAGCTTTACGGAGTCGGCGGCATCAGCGGGAAAGAATCTTCGCAGATCCCACCCGTACCCGGACCTCGGAGGCCTCGGCGTCCAGAGGCTCCAGCTCTGAGCATCGCCGGAGTTCCTCCGACAGAGGTTCTCCCTCCGGGGATCATCATCGGAAGGCGAAACCCGCGAGGGCGGCATCGGTGGACGCTCCTGGTTCCGCGAGGGCCAGGTCGCATAGCCCCGATAGCCGTCCCGGGTCTTTGGAGAAGGAACGTCTCCCGAAGCGACCTCGTTTGGAATCGGAGTTGCCTGCTCGGGTAAGTCCTGTAGTCCTCCTGGACTCGCTTCTGAGGGGTCCGACGTCGTCGGGGCCCGAGTCGGGGGCTGCTGGGTCACCTGAGGTCGGACTCAGGTTGACGGCCTTGGAGAGCAGACTATCTGCCTTCATGGACCAGCAGCGGGCACTGATCGCTAGCCTCGCTGGCGCCTCTGCCCCGACCGCCGGGACGTCGACGTCTAAGTCGACCCCGGAGACCGAGCCGATCCTCGAGTCCATGCGGGCTCGAGTCGATCCTCGGTCGAGGTCACCCTCGGCCTCCCGTTCGGGACTGAGGTCGTCGACGCCGACTCCCTCGGCGTCGGGGCGGCCGACGCCTCCGCCCGCCTGAACCGACCCCACCGATTCCTCCTCGGAGTCGGCCTGGGAGTCTGAAGTGGAAGAGTCACCTGATTCTTTTCGGACTCCCCTGAGTCCGAACCTCGGAAACAGTCCCCACCGGAGGATGCCCGGTTCTCGGACTTCGTCAGGGATATGGCCAAGGCTTTGGCCTTCCCTGCGGATCCCGAGGAGGAGCCTCGAGCCGAAGAGCTCGACGCCCTTCAGTACGACTCTCCCGCCAGGGAGCATTTTACTGTACCGGTTCCTCCCATGCTGGAACGACTACTCTTCCGCATGTGGGAGAGTCCGGCATCGTCGCCGGTATTAAGCAAGCGGGTCGATTCCATCTATCGAGTCCGCAAGAGCCCTGGCTTCCAAAAAGCACAGCTACCGCACCATTCCATGGTAGTGGAATCGGCCATGCATAGGCTTAAGAGCCAGAAGATGCACTCCTTGGTGCCTCCTGGCAGGGAGGCCCGCAACCTGGATGGCCTCGGTAAGAAGTGTTTCCAGGTCTCTATGCTTGCTTGTCGGGTCCTGACCTACCAGCTCTACATGGGCATGTACCTTAGAGACCTGGCTAAAGAGATAGCCGGATTCTCTGCTGGGCTGTCCGAGGAACCTTTGCGGAGGTTCCTAGCCTTGTCCACTGGTATTCGGGAATGCTCCAAATTCATTTCTCGAGCAGCCTATGATGGCTTTGAAGCATCGGCTCGAGTGGCCGCAGCCGGCATCGGTGCCCGCTGACAGGCTTGGCTTCAGTCGTCTGACCTTGAACCCTGGGTGCAGGACAAGTTGGTCGATGTCCCCTGCCGAGGTGAGAACCTCTTTGGCAAGCCCATGGCTGAGAAGGCTGCACAAATCGAGACGGAGACTCTCACCAGAACTAGGCTCTCTAGGAAGACCTCTGCCCCTTCCCAGAAGAAGAAGGGCTCGGGAAAGAAGTCCTTTTACCCGAGAAAGGCGGCTGCCTATAAACACTACCCTCAATATCAGGCCTCCGCAGCTCCCCAACAGGGTCAGCAGGCCAAGGGACGGGGTAACGGGTCCCGTAGGCAGCAAGCCCCCAAGCCTGCACCACCGGCCCCTGCTCAGCAGGGTGGGGGTTTTTGACTTCATCGGCATAGCCTCTCCCCCTCAGCTGGTTCCTCCCAGCACAGGAGGCCGGCTGGTCCACTTTGCCCACAGGTGGTCCAACATCACTTCAGATGCCTGGGTGCTTCATGTTGTGAGAGAAGGCTGTCTTCTCCACTTCCACCAGGTCCCTCCCTCCTATTTCCCGGGAGAGCCTCCACGACTCCCTCTACACAGGGACTTACTCCTTCAGGAGTTAGCAAGTCTTCTTCAGGAACAGGCTGTGGAACCGGTGCCCCACCACCTGAGGGGTCAAGGCTTCTATTCCAGGTATTTCCTAATACCAAAAAGAACGGGAGCCCTCAGACCCATCCTGGACTTGCGCAACCTCAACAAGATCCTCGTGAGGGAGAAGTTCAAGATGCTTACCCTTGGAATCCTTCTGCCCTACCTCCAGCAGGGAGATTGGCTATGCTCCTTGGATCTAAAGGATGCCTACACGCACATACTCATCCACCCAAGCCACCGCCAATACCTAAGGTTTGTGGTGGCAGGAAATCATTACCAGTACAGAGTACTGCCCTTTGGCCTATCCTCCGCACCATGAGTCTTCACAAAATGTCTCGCGGTGGTGGCGGCTTATCTCTGGCTTCACGGCCTCTATGTCTTTCCGTACCTAGACTGGCTCATCAGAGCATCGTCCTCTCCAGAAGTCACAAAAGCCACACACCACACTGTGACTCTTCTCCAGTACTTGGGCTTTGTCATAAACTTCACAAAGTCCACTTTGCTCCCCTCGCAAGATCTCGAGTTCATCGGCGCAAGATTGCACACTCTTCAGGCGCGAGCTTTCCTGCCTCTCGACAGGGCTCAACGGCTCATGGACCTAGCCGGCCGTTTTCGCAGCCAGTCCCTGGTCTCCGCCAGGCGCTTCCTGAGACTACTCGGCCATATGGCTTCCACCGTCCACGTGACCCCCAATGCCCGCCTGAATATGCGGCCTGCTCAGTGGTGCCTTCGCAAGCAGTGGCAACAGGCCACGGGCGGCCTAGCCGACTTAGTGCGGATCTCCGGCCCGCTGGCCTCTTCTCTACAGTGGTGGCTTCATCGGCCAAACCTGGTACTCGGAATGCCTTTTCAGTCTCCTCCGCCGGCTCAAGTGCTGACGACTGATGCTTCTCTCCTAGGATGGGGAGCGCATTGCCAAGGGGCATGTACTCAAGGTCTCTGGACCACGTGGGAGTCTGCGCAGCAGATCAACTTCCTGGAGCTCAGAGCGATCCGTCTGGCTCTCAAGGCTTTCTCCCATCTGACTTCTCACCGGTCCGTCCTTGTCCAGACGGACAATCAAGTTGCCATGTTCTATGTGAACAAACAGGGGGGCACGGGCTCCTTCCTTCTCTGTCGAGAAGCACAGAGGCTCTGCTCTTGGGCCGTCAGCCACGGCATTCTTCTCAAGGCAGTTTATCTCCCAGGCCAAGAAAATTGCCTGGCGGACAAACTCAGCAGAATCCTCCAGCCGCACGAGTGGCGACTGGATCCCTTGGTAGTTCAGAAACTGTTTCTGAAGTGGGGCCTCCCCACGATGGATCTCTTTGCCAGTCCTCTCAACCGGTAACTTCCTCGCTTCTGCTCTCGGCAGCCGCATCCCCTTCGAGTAGCGGCGGATGCTTTTCTGCTCTCATGGTCGAAAAGCCTTCTCTATGCCTTTCCTCCCATACCGCTAGTCTCTCGAACTCTTTTCAAGGTTCTCCGAGACAAAGCTTCCATGATCCTGATAGCTCCTCGGTGGCCCAGACAGCCGTGGTTTCCACTCCTGCTGCAACTAGTGGTGGAGGATCCGTTCCCTCTGGGGTTTCAACCAGATCTCCTAACACAGGATCAGGGGTCCCTACTACACCCCAACCTCAGATCTCTACATCTGATGGCCTGGCTGCTGAAAGGGTAGTCCTTGCTCCCCTTCTACTGCCGGCAGAGGTAGAAGAGGTCGTCCTAGCTTCCCGGCGACCTTCTACCCGCAAATGCTACGCCCTTAAATGGCGTCGCTTTTCCGCTTGGTGTGCCCAGCAGTCTCAGGATCCCTTCTCCTGCTCGGTGTCGGTGATCTTGCAGTACTTGCTCTACCTCTCTAATCTGGGACTTAAGTCCAACTCCGTCAAAGTTCACCTCAGTGCTCTTTCAGCACATCATGTGCCGGTGGACGGCAGACCTCTTTCCAGCGACCCTCTCGTGGCAAGGTTTCTCCGAGCTCTCCTTCTACTTAAACCACCTCTGCGCCCGCCAGCACCTGACTGGGATCTGAATGTGGTTTTGCAGCGGATCACCTGTCCGCCTTTTGAACCTATGGCTACCTGTTCTCTCCGTTTTCTTTCTTGGAAAACCTTATTCCTGATAGCCCTCACTTCCGCTAGACGCGTAAGTGAATTGCAGGCCCTCGTGTCTGATCCCCCTTACACTCGGTTCTACAAAAATAGGGTAGTCCTACGGACTCACCCTAAATTTCTTCCAAAAGTGGTCTCCCCTTTTCACATCAATCAGGAGGTGGTACTTCCGACCTTCTTTCCCAGGCCACACTCCAGCCGAGCTGAAATGGTCCTGCATACCCTGGACTGTAGAAGGGCATTGAACTTCTACCTTGACCGTACGCGGGAGCACCGTAAAACTGCTCAGCTTTTTGTGTCTTTTGACCCCAATAAATTGGGGCTCCTTGTCTTCAAGCGTACTCTGTCCATCTGGGTTGCTGACTGTATCGCTTGGGCTTATGGAGCAGCCGGACTCTCGTTAGAAAGTCGGGTCACGGCTCATTGTGTTCGGGTGAAGGCTACGTCAGTGGCTTACCTCCGCTCTGTTCCATTGGCAGACATCTGCCGGGCCGCTACTTGGTCTTCGAGCCAGACTTTTGCGGTCCATTACTGCCTCGAGAGGGAGTCCCGCAGGGACAGTGCTTTCGGACAGGCAGTTCTCCGAAATCTCTTCGAGGTTTGAGCAACTCCTACCCTCCATCCCGGATGTGGGCTACCGGTGGGTAATAATTCAGTGAAGATTCCTTCCTTCTGTGCTGCTGAGCTAGAGGGAGCTCATTTTTGTGCTTAGGGTCTCCGGTAGCCTTAAGCTTGGGAGTCCCATATGTGAGGACTGACTTCCTGCTTGGTCCTGGAGAAAGCGTAGTTACTCACCTGTAACAGGTGTTCTCCAGGAGCAGCAGGAATCAGTCCTCACAACCCTCCCTCCTCCCCTTGGAGTTGCAATCATCTGCTTTAGTTTTTTTGCAAATTTTTATGCTGTCTTTTAGCTATGTCATCTGACTGGCTAAGATGGCACCCTTGGGCGGAAAGGGGACCGCGCATGCGCGCTGCAATTCCCAAAGGCTTTCTTTGAAAGCTGGGGAAAATTGCTCCGCGAGGGCTCCGTCTGCGCCGACGTCACCCATATGTGAGGACTGATTCCTGCTGCTCCTGGAGAACACCTGTTACAGGTGAGTAACTACGCTTTTCCTGTTTTTTTTTCTCTGTCATCTGCTGGCAGGGAACAAACACTTGTCTGGACTGGTCTAGCAGGACTATATGGAATGAGTTTTGGTGCTTGGATAAGTTGTTAGCCCCGTTTGTGAGGCCTACTACAAAGGCCACCATAGCCAGGTGGCTCAAGGAGACAGACAATCTCAGCAGTTTATCTCCTTGAGGGGCATATTCCCTCTGTTGAATTAAGAGCTCACGCCACCAGGAGGCTGGCGACCACTTGGGTGGAGGTATATACTGTTTTTCCAGTTGAAATTTGCAGGGCAGCAACATGGTCATTGTCTAACCTATAGTGCTTTGAGAATAAATACACCTTGTGTTATTGTGTAAATTTGTTGAAAAAGTTGTAAATAGTTCTCAACTGTTTACCCCAAACCAATTATAATGTATCCTGTTCATGTTCTGAGTTTAATGTAAACCGCTTTGATTTCAGGATAAGGCGGTATATAAAACTGGTTCAATAAATAAAATAAATAAATCTTGCTAAAGGATGTTGGGTTTGGAGCCGATATGCATAGAGCAAGGGTAGTTACAGTAGGTCTTGCCTTATTTAGTGGGGTTCTCCGTTACATCCTATTCATTTGGGACTGATCTGATAGACAAGGAAGGAAGAAGTTCTTACCTGCTAAATTTTCTTTACTTGAGTCTTACCAGACCAATCCAGAGTACCATCCATTTTCTCTGGCTAGGAGGAATGGATAGCCATTTGGCGTGTTGCTGTTTAGGGAATTCTGATCTTTCTCCATGGACAGGCAGGGGATATGCAGGCACACTTGCTGTATGATGTCCTCCAAACCGATCCTTGTGGTGTGGTCCTGAAGCTACTTTCCCTATTTTCTGAGCATGCGCATGACTTCCCGTGCTCCCTAACATTGTCTGAGCCCATCAGATATGCCCTGCACAAACCTGTGAGATGGCAAATCACTGACAAAGGAAAAAAATAAATAAATACATTTGCTAATCTGCCCAAACACAGGGCCACTGCCTCCTCCTCATGATGCTTTTCAGTTCTCCCCGCTGCAATCAAGTACCGGAGGAAGAAAAGCACATTAACTGCAAGGCAAAGCCCTTGGCCCGATTGGATGCGCTATCCATACCAGCAGTAGTCTCTCCCCCCCAGGAGTCAGAGACCATGATGACTTAGACCACACCTGCATTCCTCCCCTGCTCTCAACCCAACCCACACTAGAGGCAGCACCGGGGAAGAAAGGGGGGGGGGGGGCAAAAAGCAAGCAAGGAGGGCAAGAAACAGGCTGAGCCAGTGAGTACTCTGGTCACTATGCCCACCCACTTTGGCCATCAGGAAGGCAGAGTGGACCATGCAGGCTACTGTCCTCCAACCTTCTTACACACTGCTCAGTGCCCTCAGGCCACCTCATCAGCAGATCGGTACCCTCAGCACTCATTTTTGCTGTGGCTCATGCAGAGGTTCCTCCTCGAAGCCACAGCTATGCTGCAAATGGTCAGAGCAGCCCCCTAGATGGGTCCATGGCAACTAGCCCTCACTACCAGACACCTGCAATAGTCAGCTTCTCTCTCACTTCCAGCCTGCCCCACTATAAAATCTCCATCAGAGCCCCACCTGCGCCTGCCCCCTTCCCCTCCCTGAAAACTCTGCAAAGAGGGCCCCAGTGTTCCTGGCCAACCTCAAGGATGTCAGCAAGTTCTCCTATTCAGGTGACTCGACATCAAAAACATTTCCCACTCTACAGGACAATCTGTGCCAGCGCCCAATTACCCATAGCAAGAACTCAGAGAGCCTCCTCATATCCGAAATTCCTGCTTAAGCTACCTACAAAAATTACTTCCAGTCACTACTAAAGTCCCTCAGTGCTCCCAGGGAGGTCCTAGTCCTGTGGTTGCATAAGGTCTTCCAAGACCTCCAATTTGTGGAGTGGCAGATGCCTCTATCCATCCAGGCAGCTTCATGGTGCCTAGAAACCAAGTACAAACTCACCAGGGGTCCAGGTCACATACAGGGGCAGCTGTCTCACCAACCTATGAGGCTGCCCTCAAGAGATCCATGCCCTCAATATTGTCCAGCCACACCCTACCTGGACAGGACCATAAAATCCTGGATGTAGTGGGAAAAGATAGACCAGGGCTCCATGCTTACGCTAAAAATACTAGTTCATCAGCTCCAACTGTGCAACTACCATCATTCACTAATGGAGCAAGCCAAATCACCAGAACTGTTTTTCAGGTGCCCACAAGCAGGTCCACTTGGCCATTCAAGAGTGTGCCTATAATTGTCTTAAGGCCTCCTATGATGCGTATGACACCACCTCCTGAGCTGCAGCAGTGGCCACTGGCACCAGAACAGCTCGGCTTGTGCCTCAAATCCAGGCCCAGCCCAAGGGTTTCTGCTGCCCTAGCTGTCGCCAATTCAATCTCAGAAGGGAGAGGTCTGCAGCGGCAGCATTTCCAAAAGCAGTGGCTTTTTGCCACCACTTTTGGAAATGATGCCCACCCCACCCTGGAATCAGTGGCAGATGGGAGAGGGGGGCAGTGCAACTACACATGTATGTTGCTGCTGCTGCGGCCGCCACCACCCACCTGCCCTAGGCGGCTGCCTAGTAGATGAGCTGAACCTGCTCAGAACTAGAGGAGGATCTTCATGATCATCTTGCAGATGGCCACTGTTCAGCAGTCTCTTTCTTTGGTTAAAAAAAAAAAAGTCTAGTATAAAGTCAAACAAATGAAAGATAACTACTCTATTTGTAAGCTTTCTGCTCCATCGATGGAACAGTCTTTCCAATACCGATAAAACCAATAAACATTCTACAAATGGAAGTTCATCTAGCATTTCTATCCACAGCATCGATATTAGCCCTACTCCGGACCCTCCGCAGTTCAGCAACTGTATTAATCATATCAGCAATGTCCGCGCTCTTGTGAGAAACAGAAACCAGCACCAACAGCACCTGCCCTCGAACCAAGCCCTTCCTTTTGATTATTTGCCAGTAGGGGGAAGAATACGATTTGTCAGGACGGCCTGGAGTCCACTACCACTGAACGCTAGGTCCTCTACATAACCCTAGTCTATTTTCTTCCATTTGCCTCCCTTCTGCTCAGAGCAGCACAATTTATTCATACAGGCCAAGCTCAACTCGCTATTAGCAGTGCACGCAGTGGAACAAGTACCCACATGGGAGCAGAATTGTGGGTTTTACTCAGTTTTTCCTCATTCTCAAGAAGTCAGGAGGCGTCTAACCCAATCCTCCACCTTCGAGGTCTCAACCTCTACATCAAATGGCAAAACTTAAAGATAAATACCCTGGTCACAATCATACCGCTCCTCCGGCGCAACTAGCTTGCCTTCCTGAACCTCAAAGTTGTCTACATACATATCCCATCCATCTTCAGCACTGGCAGTTTCTATGCTTCATTATCTTGGTCCAGCATTTCCAGTACAAAGTCCTCCCATTTGGCCTCTCATCAACACCTAGTATCTTCACCAACTGCCTGGCAGTAGTGGCAGCATTTCTTCATAAGGCAGGCCACTTCTACCCCTACCTCAATAACTGGCTGATCTCAGGGAGGAACCAAGGCACAGTCACTATTACACCACAGACAATGAATCCTATGCTCTCAAATGGAACCACTTCTCCTGTTGCCGGGAGTGGCACCTCAATCCTTTCGGTACTCCTATAAGGAAGCTCCTCGACTATCTGCTTCACCTGGACTCTAGTCTTAAGACAATTTCAGTTTGGCTACACCTAGCAGCGATTGCAGCCTACTACAACAGAGTGGAAGGTCTTCCTGTCTCAGTTCACTTTAAGGTATCCCTGTTTAAGTGAGAACTCCTCAAACTCAAGCCTTCTTTAAGACCACCCACACCAGCCTGGTACCTGAACATGTACTAACACAGTTAATAGCCCATTTGAACCCCTGCAGAGACCTCCCTCAAGTACATCACCTTGATAGTGATAACAACTTGCAAAAATCATCAGCGAGCTGCAAGCTCTCCTGCATTATTTCCCCTACACTTGGTGCCAAGAAAGTCATCTTCTGGACTCGCCCCAAAATTTCTCCACAAGGTAGTTTAGGCTTTACACCTCAACCAAGCCATCGCACTACCCACCTTTTAGCTAAAACCCCACACTAGCACATCAGAGGCTGCCCTACACTCTCTCGATTGCTGGCAGGCACTCCTCTACTATCTGCGTGCCACTCAAGACTGTGAGACAAGTGTCCTAACTGTTTGTTACAATTAATCCCAATGACCCAATAAAACCAGCAGCAAAGCACACCCTGACAACCTGGGTGGCTGACTGCATTGACTTCTGCTACACAGCAGTAGAGCTCCAAACTCCCAAGAGGATTACTTCACACCAGATTGAAGCAGTGGCAGTTACTACAGCCAACCTTTGTGCCATGCTCCTTCAAAATATCTGTAGGTCTACACTTTGTCAACTGTCCACATCTTCACCCAGCATACGGTATTGATGCTTCCACTATGACAGGTAGGACAATGGGGCAGTCTGTCCTCCACAATCTGTTTGCCTTATAAACTCATCTTCCACCCTACATCTCCTCCAGTCGCCATTACACCACAGACAGACCATCCACATGACCCCAGCTGTGGAATCACCAGCAAATGTACCTACGTATTTTCTCCTTGTCCATGGAGAAAGCAAAGTTGCTTACCTGTAAAGCACAGTTACTTACCTGTAACAGGTGATCTCTGGGAACAGCAGGAATAAGTCTTCACATATGGGTACGTCGGTACTGACGGAGTCTGCGCGGGAACGCTTCCCAGCGTCCAATCAGAACGCTTTTGGAAGCATCCCAACACGCCTGCATGCTGCCTTCCCGCCTTTCCCAACTGCCTCTCCTCAGTTGAGTTTGAAAGCTGAGGCAAAGAGAGAGAGAGCAAGAAAGGGAAAGATGGAGAAAGAGAAATAGCAACTCCTAGGGGAGGTGGGTGGGTGGTGAAGACTTATTCCTGCTGTTCCCAGAGATCACCTGTTACAGGTAAGTAACTGTGCTATCTCCAGGAACAAGCAGGAATGAGTCTTCACATATGGGGACTCCCCAAGCTGAGATGCCTGGAGGGAGTCCTGGCATGTAGCGAATGTGGAGAGAGCCATGCTACTCCTCAGAACCTCAGGCATCCTGGGAATGGAGGGTAGGAGTTGAATCATAGGAAAGGTGCTGTGGAACAGCTGGACTAGAACAGGACTTCTATGGAGAAAGATCCTGTATAGATGACCCTTGGTAGTAAAATACTGGATGCAATATTTTAATATAGACCTCCATTGGTGGTATTATGAAAGGCTATTGAGGTGCAAATGGATCTGTTAGAAGAGCCAGTGGAAGATCCTCAAGGGTTACCTCATTGTGAAGTAGAGGTAATAAACTTTAGGAACAACAGTTGGAGGTCAGAACCCATCAGGGTGAGAATAGCCCCAGGGGAAAACTGGGGTAGTACAATGAGGTAGGGCTTCAGCGGGAAACGCAGAAGGTACTGTTAAACAAAGCTTAAGCCCTTTTGGTCGAAGGACAGCACAATGCTAGGACCAAAAGGAAATAAGTCTGACTGATTTGGACTGACAAAAGAAATAGTCCCTGTGGGAGAGAAGGGGTATGGAGACCCCTATATTCGATCCCAAAATTAGGACAGACTTATGAAGCGTTACAACCTGAAAATCCGCTATGTCTTTCCAAATGAGGTTAATTGGGAAAGAAAAGGTACCTGGAGTTTGAGAGGTACCTAAACCTGAAAGGTTATGGTAAGAAAAACAAAAAATGTTGTTAAGTACCACAGGGAGTGGTTATATGTGTAAAACCCTAAGCATGCTGGCACAGCATTGACAGGGGTAGTGCACATCTGTCAGAGTCATATAGGAATATATAGTTCTCCAGGACCAAGCAGGAAGTCAGTCCTCACTTATGGGTGACGTCGGCGCCGACGGAGCCCTCGCGGAGCAATTTTCCCCAGCTTTCAAAGAAAGCCTTTGGGAATTGCAGCGCGCATGCGCGGTCGTCTTCCCGCCCGAAGGTGCCATCTTAGCCAGTCTTCTTTTTTCCGCGGAGCCCTACAGACGTCCCCGTCTTGTCCCCGCGAAAAAGTTGATTTTCTTCTTTGTTTTATCCTTTTTTCTTTCGGTTCGACGCCGATCGTTTTCCCGCCCGGACTCGCGACGCCGGTCTCGAGTCCGCTTACTTTTTTCGTTTTTTCTGACTTAGTCAGCTTTCGTTTTCGGTTTCCCTGGCAGCCCGGTCCTTTGACCTCGCAGGGGCCCTTTTTCCCCCGATGGCTGCCAGTGGGTTTAAGCGGTGTGGTCGGTGTGACCGAAATATGTCACTAACCGACACACACGACTTTTGCCTCCGCTGTCTGGGCCCGGATCATGAGGAACTGATCTGTGGGCCCTGCAGCAAACTGTCCTCAAAGGCGTTGAGGAGTCGGCGGCATCAGCGGGAGAGAATCTTCGCTGACCCCAGCCGTACCCGGACCTCGTCGGAGGCCTCCGCGTCGAAAGGCTCCAGCTCGGACCGTCGCCGGAGCTCCTCCGACCGGGGTTCTCCCTCCGGGGACCATCGTCGGAAGGAAAAACCCGCGAGGGCGGCGTCGGTGGACGCTCCTGGTTCCGCGAGGGCCAGGTCGCATAGCCCCGACAGCCGCCCCGGGTCCTTGGAGAAGGAACACATCCCGAAGCGACCTCGCCTGGAGTCGGAGATGCCTGCCCGGGTAAGTCCTGTGGTCCTTCTGGACTCGCCTCCGCGACAGCCGACGTCGGGCCCGACGCCGTCTGGGCCCGAGTCGGGGGCTGCTGGGTCACCTGAGCTCGGACTCAGGTTGACGGCCTTGGAGAGCAGACTGTCTGCCTTCATGGACCAGCAGCGGGCACTGCTCGCTGGCCTCGCTGGCGCCGCTGCCCCGACCGCCGGGACGTCGACGTCCAAGTCGACCCCGGAGACCGAGCCGATCCTCGAGTCGATGAGAACTCGAGTCGATCCTCGGTCGAGGTCACCCTCGGCCTCCCGTTCGGGACCGAGGTCGCCGACGCCGACTCCCTCGACGTCGGGGCGGCTGGCGCCGCACCCTGCCCGGGCCGACCCCACCGAGTCCTCGTCGGAGTCGGTCTGGGAGTCTGAGGAGGAAGAGTCACCTGATTCTTTCCGGACTCGGTGTGTCCCATCGGACTCACCGGGGTCCGAGCCTCGGAAGCAGTCCCCCCCGGAGGATGCCCGGTTCTCGGACTTCGTTAGGGATATGGCCAAGGCTTTGGCCTTCCCTGCGGATCCCGAGGAGGAGCCTCGAGCCGAAGAGCTCGACGCCCTCCAGTATGACTCTCCCGCGAGGGAACACTTTACTGTGCCGGTTCCTCCTATGCTGGAACGACTACTCTTCCGCATGTGGGAGAGTCCGGCCTTCTCGCCGGTCCTGAGCAAGCGGGTCGATTCTATCTATCGGGTCCGCAAGAGCCCTGGCTTTCAGAAGGCACAGCTGCCACACCATTCCATGGTAGTGGAATCGGCCATGCATCGTCTTAAGAGCCAGAAGATGCACTCCTCGGTGCCTCCTGGAAGGGAGGCCCGTAACCTGGATGGCCTTGGCAAGAAGTGCTTCCAGGGCTCTATGCTCGCATGTCGTGTCCAGACTTACCAGCTCTACATGGGCATGTATCTCCGGGATCTGGCTAAAGAGCTAGCCGGATTCTCCGCTGGTCTCTCCGAGGAGCCCTTGCGGAGGTTCCTAGCCTTGTCCACGGGCATTCGGGAATGCTCAAAGTTCATGTCCCGAGCAGCCTATGATGGCTTTGAGGCCTCGGCTCGAGTAGCCGCAGCCGGCATCGGTGCCCGCCGACAGGCTTGGCTTCAGTCGTCAGACCTTGAGCCCTGGGTACAGGACAAGTTGGTCGATGTCCCCTGCCGAGGCGAAAACCTCTTTGGCAAGCCCATGGCGGAAAAGGCTGCACAAATTGAGACTGAGACTCTCACCAGGACCAGGCTTTCTAGGAAGACCTCCGCCCCTTCCCAGAAAAAGAAGGGCTCGGGGAAAAAGTCCTTTTACCCGAGGAAGGCGGCTGCCTACAAACAATACCCCCATTATCAGGCCCCTGCAGCTCCCCAACAGGGCCAGCAGGCCAAGGGACGGGGTAACGGGTCCCGTAGGCAGCAAGCCCCCAAGCCTGCACCACCAGCCCCTGCTCAGCAGGGTGGGGGCTTTTGACTCGCTCAGCAGAGCCTCTCCCCCCCCGCTGGTTCCTCCCAGCACCGGTGGCCGGCTGGTTCACTTCGCCCACAGGTGGTCCAGCATCACCGCAGATGCCTGGGTGCTTCAGGTCGTGCGAGAAGGCTACCTTCTCCACTTCCATCAGGTCCCTCCCTCCTATTTTCCGGGAGAACCTCCGCGCCCCCCTCTGCACAGGGAGTTGCTCCTTCAGGAGTTAGCAGGTCTTCTGCAGGAACAGGCGGTGGAACCGGTGCCACACCACCTGAGAGGTCAAGGCTTTTATTCAAGGTATTTTCTGATACCAAAGAGAACAGGGGGCCTCAGACCCATCCTGGACTTGCGCAACCTCAACAAGTTCCTTGTGCGGGAGAAGTTCAAAATGCTTACCCTTGGAATCCTTCTGCCCTATCTCCAGCAGGGAGATTGGCTATGCTCCTTGGATCTAAAGGATGCCTACACGCACATCATCCACCCAAGCCACCGCCAATACCTAAGGTTTGTGGTGGCAGGAAATCATTACCAGTACAGAGTACTGCCCTTTGGCCTGTCCTCCGCACCGCGAGTCTTCACAAAATGTCTCGCGGTCGTGGCGGCCCATCTCCGGCTTCACGGCCTCTATGTCTTTCCGTACCTCGACGACTGGCTCATCAGAGCAGCGTCCGCTCAGGAGGTCACCAACGCCACGTGCCGCACGGTGACTCTGCTGCAGCACTTGGGCTTTGTTATAAACTTCGCAAAGTCCACTTTGCTCCCCTCACAGGATCTCGAGTTCATCGGCGCAAGGCTGCACACTCCTCAGGCGCGAGCATACCTACCGCTCGACAGGGCTCAACGGCTCATGGACCTAGCCGACCGCTTTCGCAGCCAGCCCCTGGTCTCCGCCAGGCGCTTCCTGGGACTGCTCGGCCATATGGCTTCCACTGTCCATGTGACCCCCAATGCCCGCCTGAATATGCGGTCTGCTCAATGGTGTCTCCGCCAGCAGTGGCGACAAGCCACGGGCGGCCTAGCAGACCTAGTGCGCGTCTCCGAACCGCTGATCTCGTCTCTCCGGTGGTGGCTCCGGCTGCCGAACCTGATATTCGGAATGCCTTTCCAGTCACCTCAGCCGACCCGGGTGCTGACCACCGATGCATCCCTCCTGGGCTGGGGAGCACATTGCCAAGAGGCACGTACTCAGGGCCTCTGGACCACGTGGGAGTCTGCTCAGCAGATCAACTTCCTGGAGCTCAGGGCGATCCGCCTGGCTCTCAAGGCCTTCTCCCACCTGACTTCCCAACAGTCCGTCCTTGTCCAGACGGACAATCAAGTTGCCATGTTCTACGTGAACAAGCAGGGGGGCACGGGCTCCTTCCTCCTCTGCCGGGAGGCACAGAAGCTCTGCTCTTGGGCCGTCAGTCACGGCATTCTCCTCAAGGCAGTTTATCTCCCGGGCCAAGAAAATTGCCTTGCAGACAAACTCAGCAGGGTCCTCCAGCCGCACGAGTGGCGTCTGGATCCCTTCAGAAGCTCTTCCTCAAGTGGGGTCTCCCCACGGTGGATCTCTTTGCCAGTCCTCACAACCGGCAGCTTCCTCGCTTCTGCTCTCGTCAGCCACACCCCCTTCGGGTTGCGGCGGACGCCTTTCTGATCTCGTGGTCGGGGAGCCTTCTGTACGCTTTCCCTCCCATCCCGCTAGTCTCGCGGACTCTTTTCAAGGTTCTCCGAGAAAAAGCCTTCATGATCCTGGTGGCCCCTCGCTGGCCCAGGCAGCCGTGGTTTCCGCTCCTGCTGCAACTGGCGGTGGAGGATCCAATCCCTCTGGGGGTGCAACCGGATCTCCTCACTCAGGATCAGGGGTCCCTCCTACACCCCAACCTCAGGTCTCTCAACCTCATGGCCTGGCTGCTGAGAGGGTAGTCCTTGCTCCCCTTCTCCTGCCGGCGGAGGTGGAGGAGGTCGTCTTGGCTTCGCGACGGCCTTCTACCCGCAAATGCTACGCCCTTAAATGGCGTCGCTTTGCAGTCTGGTGTACCCAACAGTCTCAGGATCCCTTCTCCTGCCCGGTGTCGGTGATCTTGCAGTACTTGCTGCACCTCTCTAATCTGGGACTTAAGTCCAACTCCGTCAAAGTTCACCTCAGTGCTCTTTCAGCACATCATGTGCCGGTGGACGGCAGACCTCTCTCCAATGACCCTCTCGTAGCGAGGTTTCTCCGAGGTCTCCTTCTACTTAAACCACCTCTGCGCCCGCCAGCGCCTGACTGGGACCTGAATGTGGTTTTGCAGCGGATCACCTGTCCGCCTTTTGAACCTATGGCTACCTGTTCTCTCCGTTTTCTGTCTTGGAAAACACTGTTCTTGATAGCCCTCACTTCCGCTAGACGCGTAAGTGAATTGCAGGCCCTCGTGTCTGATCCCCCTTACACTAGGTTCTACAAGAATAGGGTGGTCCTACGGACTCATCCGAAATTTCTGCCTAAAGTGGTCTCCCCTTTTCACATCAATCAGGAGGTGGTACTTCCAACCTTCTTTCCCAGGCCACACTCCAGCCGAGCTGAGACGGTCCTCCATACCCTGGACTGTAGAAGGGCTCTGAACTTCTACCTTGACCGTACGCGGGAGCACCGTAAAGCTGCTCAGCTTTTTGTGTCTTTTGACCCCAATAGATTGGGGCTCCCGGTCTCCAAGCGTACTCTGTCCATCTGGGTTGCGGACTGTATCACTTGGGCTTATGGGGCAGCCGGACTCTCCTTAGAAAGTAGAGTCACGGCTCATTGCGTTCGGGCGAAGGCCACGTCAGTGGCTTACCTCCGCTCTGTTCCGCTGGCAGACATCTGCCGGGCCGCTACTTGGTCTTCGAGCCAGACTTTTGCGGTCCATTACTGTCTCGAGAAGGAGTCCCGTAGGGACAGTGCTTTCGGACAGGCAGTCCTCCGTAATCTCTTTGAGGTCTGAGCAACTCCTACCCTCCATCCCGGATGTGGGCTACCGGTGGGTGATAATTCAGCGAAGATTCTGTCCTTCTGTGCTGCTGAGCTAGAGGGAGCTCATTTTTGTGCTTAGGGTCTCCGGTAGCCTTGAGCTTGGGAGTCCCATAAGTGAGGACTGACTTCCTGCTTGGTCCTGGAGAAAGCGTAGTTACTCACCTGTAACAGGTGTTCTCCAGGAGCAGCAGGAATCAGTCCTCACTACCCTCCCTCCTCCCCTTGGAGTTGCAATCGTCTGCTTATGTTCTTTTTGCAAATATTTATGCTGTCTTTTTTAGCTATGTCATCTGACTGGCTAAGATGGCACCTTCGGGCGGGAAGACGACCGCGCATGCGCGCTGCAATTCCCAAAGGCTTTCTTTGAAAGCTGGGGAAAATTGCTCCGCGAGGGCTCCGTCGGCGCCGACGTCACCCATAAGTGAGGACTGATTCCTGCTGCTCCTGGAGAACACCTGTTACAGGTGAGTAACTACGCTATATATGAACCTAGACAGAGAGATATCTCAACAGGAGTATATATGTATATAGACATATATAAACAGAGATATACTTGGGCGTAAGATACCACTATATATAATAATATATATAAAATATGTGTAATATGTTATAATCTGTAGACATATAGACACAGGTCTCCATGTGGGTAGATGGAGACATGGCTATATAACTAGATCCCCATGGGGATATGGGAATAGAGAGAAGATTCATCTGATAGCAAGAAGGGAGGTACCTGCTTGAATAGATGTATAGAGCATCTTCTTTCCCTGGTTATAATTGACAGAGTCAGAGGAATGGTATCCTTGACAAAGAGGAGTCTAGATTCTTTTAAGAATTTGAGCTCTTGAATAACCAGGATGGGCTACGTGAAAAATGCAGAGGATAGCTTCAGTCTGCAGGCAGCAAGTGCAGATCTCTGTAGAAATGCAGTATGGTGAATAGATAGAGGACGCCCTTCCCTTTTGCAGGATGAGGGCAAGATGGGTATCAGGCGTCCCTGAGCTGCAACTGAAAGAAGCTATCCCCGAGGCGAAGATCAAAGGAGATATGGACCAAGCCAGGGAATTGGCCATTCCTTAGGTTTTCACGTGATGTAAGGCCTGTGTGTTCTGTCTCGAAAAGAGATTTTAGACAAGATGGTAAGGGTAGAGAGACCCAACCAGACATGGGAACATGACTGGGTGAACCTCTCCTAACCATCTAGGCCTATCTGCTAGACAAGATACTAATGCTCTCTAGCAAGGGCCCACAGTGCAAAGCTACTCTGTAGAGTTGCAGAGAGCATGTTAGAGGTTGGTTAGAAGAAAATAAACTGGCTGCTCAAAGCCAGTAGGTTACTTAAACTATTCTGCCAAAACCAAGGGATTTGGAGATAGCGAAGAATAGAAGTCAACCAACAAATCTGTGATGATAGGGTTTTCCAAAAGGGTTGATAACCTGTTTTGGGTCTAGCAGTGAGGCTAGAAGGAATGCTAGTGGAGGACAAACCCTGGTTGTGTGGAGAACAGAACCAGTGGGTTGACCACTAGGAATTGCTGCCTTTGCAGCAACTACCAGGGCAACAGAAAAAAAAATTATTTTCCGTTGTTTTAGATTGCAAAAAGTAGTAACAGACATAAGCAGAAAGTGGTAAGACTTCCTTATTGTCTGATAAGCTGCCCTAAAGTAAGAATATGAACAAAAAAGGTGGGAGAAAACTCTGTAAGGGAAAACCCCTTTGTGGAATAGGTAGAGAACCATAGGGGCTTACCAGTGTAATAGAACCCCTCTTACAAGATGAATGTTGTAGGAAGGGGGGGGGTGTAAGACAGAGTTGAAGAGATTGACTATGTGGGAAGTCTCTGGAAAGTAAGATGATACATGCTAGTACAGGGGAAAAACTGTCTTTTGATAGTTGTCACATCTTTCTCCAAGAAGGAGGAAGAGAAACCTGTTAACTATAGGCATGATCATCATAAAGACTCTTAGAGCAGAAAGAAAGGATGTCTCGTGAAGAGAGATCCATGAGAATTTAGAAAGAATTAGAGTGGATGCTTCAAGTGAAAAGAAGCAGACTGCAACTCTAATCACCAACAGGAGATATTGTGATAATCTATCTGAAACCCTGCGACTGCTGTGTTTGCTGAACCTGTTGAGGTTGTGGTTTCTTTGGACCAGAGCGATGTCTCCCCTGTTTGGGAACATCTGTATGATGGGTAGAAGAGGGATAAAACTTTTTCCCCTTAGGGGAAGAAAGTTTATTAGCAAATTTCCTAGCAACTGGGAAAGAGGAAGGTGTAGAACAGCCTCTAGAACCAACAATGTCAGTGGTTAACTGAGCAACCTGCAGTAAAGAGTCTTTGTTAAAAAGATTTTCTCCAGTGCAAGGAGTATTTCCCAGTCTTTCTTGTGCCCATTTGTCCAAATCTGAAACCTGGAGCCAAGCTTTACGTCATGCTCCTATAGCTATAGCAGACGTTCTGCTAACAGACTCAAAGGAGTCTAGGGAAGCACTAGTAAGGAACCCAGAGATATTTTTAGCATGACTAACCAGTAAGGAATAGTCTGCTCTTTTGGGCTCTTTGAGAAAGGGGGTCAAAAGTTGTAATTTCTTTGTGACCTCTTCAAGAGATAATTCCATATAAAATATATATGAGAGAATTCTTGCTGAAAGCATGGATGCCTGGAAGGTTTGGCGACCAAAAGCATCTAAAGTCTTAGACTCACGACCTGGCGGATAAGAAGAGTGCTTTTTAGTACTCTTAATATGCCTCATTGCTGATTCCACAACAATGGAATGATGAGGAAGCTGAATCTTTTGAAAACCTGGAGTGGGGGACACCTTATATAGAAGATCAGTTGCCCTAGAAGGTGGGGGTACCGTTAAAGGAGCTTCCCACATTCGTAAGAGGAGATCCTGCAAGGAATGATGCAAAGGAAGCATGATGTTCTCCTTTGCACTTTCGGGAATATACAGGGATTCTGTATTCCCTTGTGCAGGATCCTGTCCAGGTATAGAAATGGCAAGTGATTTTGCCATATCAAGCAGAAAAGCTTGAAAAGAAAAATCCCCAGAGGGAAATCCTCTCGAAAGAGGACGACAGGCTAGATCTGTTGAAGAACTAGCATTGGCACCCAGGGATCTACCCAATTTTAGAGGAGCAGAAGATCCTAAAGGGTGGAGTTATGGGATCCTTAGAGGATAGTTGCCGGTACCGCAGGAGGTCGGGACTAGCCACAGTCGGTAGCGCATCGTCCATGCTAGGGATCGATTCCAAACTCGGTACCGAGGGAAGCGAGCCTGATGAAAGAAGCATGGAAGGTACCGACAGCGATGGTAATGTAGATATCGGTACCTTCCCGCCTTTCCAACTGTCTCTCCTCAGTTGTTCTTTTTCCGCGGAGCCAGCATGTCGTGTTCCTGTCACCGCAGAAGAATTTTCTTATTTTTTTCTTTATTTCTTTTGTGTCGCGTCTGTCTTCTTCGACGCTGTACTGGTACTGCCGGTCTTTCTTCTTTTCTTCTTGTAAAAAAAAAAAACAACCAACCTTTTTCTTCAGGTGCACTTCAGTTTTGGGCCTTAGGCCCAAAACCTTTTTCCACAAATATGGAAAAGCCTGCCTCAGGATTTAAGAAGTGCACAAAGTGTGGCGGTACTATCTCTGTCACCGACACCCATGACTGGTGTCTAAAATTTTTAGGTCCTGACCATTCCATTACAGATTGTGTCCTGTTCCATGATGCGGCTTCGGTGGCATCGACATCTTCCAGGGCTTCTTCTTCCTCACATGGATCTCAGGTAACTAAAAATAAATCCAGCCCGTCTTCGAAGGGTAGATCTCCTTCTAAGCATCGAGATGCCTCTGGCCTTGCCCTCGAGGATTCTGCACCGGCAAAGTTACCCCGACAGGAGGCTTCGGCCTCTAAATCATCATCATCGGGGTTCCAGGATGATCTCGATGGCGTGGCCTCATGGAAGCTTGGAAGAGACTCTTCTACCAAAAGCATCCAAGGTTCTACATTCACATCCTGGAGGATTAGAGGCATGTCTCTTGGCACTTCTAATCTTTCTCATTGCAGACTCAACCACAATAGAGTGGTGAGGAAGTTGAGTTTTATGGAAACCAGGACAAGGAGGGACAAGATACATGGTGTCCAACCTGCGAGAATGAGGAGAGGTGGTTAGAGGTGCTTCCCACATCCTTAACATGAGATCATACAGAATCTCATGAATAGGTAAGGTAGCTGCCTCCTTAGGAGTTTTAGGATATTGTAAAATATCTAACTCCTTGGCTCTAGGCTCTGACTCTGGGGCCACTGTAATAGAGAGGCCCCGAGTCACCTCTCTGATAAAGTCTCTACATGGGAATGTTCTTAAAAGAAGTCACTGACCATTTGCAGACTTTAAGTCCTTTTATGTCTGAAGATAAAAGGCAAGAATTTCTCACTGGGCTCAAGCATGCCCAGGATATCTCCAAATTCTCCAACCGTGCAGCTTTCGGCTCCTTTGAATGCATAAGCAGAGCCTCGGCTATTGCCATAGGTGCACGTAGGATTGCTTGGCTTCAAGCATCTGATTTGGAGATCTGGGTTCAAGATGAATTGGGAAATATCCCTTGTACAGGTGAGAACCTGTTTGGTAAGGATTGGCAAGCAAAAGCCAATCAGATGGATGCTGAAAATTCTGCTTTGGATAGACTATCCAAATCGACAGCTGCTCCTGCTAAGAAAAGGTTGTTCAAGAAAACACCCTTTTCTAAAAAGGGAAGATTCTATCCTGCTTATAGTCAGCGGGCATCTTCTGCAGCTCAGTTCCCTTCCAAACGTTAGCAATCCTCCAAACAGAGCAAAGCAAAGGCGGCGAGGCCTGCTCCAGCCCAGCAACCTCAGCCCCCTCAGGGCCTTTGACTTTCTGCTAGAGAACTTAGCCTTCCTGGCTCTAGAAGGACCAGAGCCCTCCACCATTCCAGGAAGGTTATGTCATTTTGCTCCCAGGTGGGGGCAAATTACAGCAGAGCATTGGACACACTCCATCATAAGAGAGGGGTACAAACTTCATTTTTCAAGCTTGCCCCCTTTCACAAGAGTGCACCAGTTCAATTCTCCAACCACCCTCCTCAGCCTGTTGGAGCAGGAGGTTGCTACTCTTCTAGCCCAGGGGGCAATAGAGGAAGTACCTTTTCAACAACAAGGCACAGGGTTCTACTCCCCCTATTTTCTTATTCCAAAGAAAACAGGGGGCTTCAGACCAATGTTCCCTCTAATTTTCTGTAGGCTGTGTGCGCATAAAATATCAGCTGTGCAGCTTTTGAAGGAAGGTTAAATTTTTGTGCGCCACATAACGACACTCGGAGTTATATACTTTAAAATTTGACTATACGTCAGAATACAGTATGTATACCATATTGATTGCACTAGAAAATATTGTAGAACTTGTGAAAACCGTAAATACACAACAACTTTTAAATGTTAAGACGTCTGTGTTGTTTTCTATCAGAATCAGAACCGTAATTTTTGTGCGCTCTGTTGTAAAGTATGTGCGCTCACTCGGCGAGGTGTGTGCGCGCGCACACGCGCACAGCTTAGAGGGAACAGTGCTTCAGACCCATCTTAGATCTAAGAGAATTGAACAGATTCCTAGTCAAAGAAAAATTCAAGATGGTTTCTCTAGGAACTCTGCTGCCATACCTTCAGAGTCAGGATTGGCTTTGTTCTCTAGATCTCAAGGATGCATACACTCATGTTCTCATCCATCCAACTCACAGAAGGTTCCTTCGGTTCCTTTTCCAGGAGAAGCACTATCAATACAGAGTGCTCCCTTTTGGTCTGGCCTCTGCACGGCAGTGGTTGCTGCTTTTCTGCGCACCCTGGGAATATTTGTCTTCCCTTACCTGGACGACTGGCTCATTCGAGCTCCCACTCAGAGGCCAAGACTTCTCTAACCTGCACAATGCGTATCCTTCCAGTATTTAGGGCTGGTGATAAACATCCCACAATCCAATTTGATCCCTACTCAGTCCCTGGAGTTTATAGGGGCGTTGCTAGATACCACAAGGGCAAGGGCCTATCTTCCCTAGGCCCGTTGCCTCGCTTGATGCAGTTAGCTTCTCAAGCAGAGTTGAAACCCCTACTAACTGCTCGAGAGATGTTACAGTTGCTAGGCCACATGGCATCCACCGTTCATGTGGTACCATATACTTGCCTTCACATGAGAGCAGCTCAGTGGACTTTATCCACCCAATGGACCCAGGCATTAGGCTGCTTGTCAGACAAAATAGCAAACACAAGTCGCCTTATTTTGTCCCTCCAGTGGTGGAAGTCCCCTCAAAACCTGTTGCTGGGGTCCCCCTTTCAACAGCCTCTACCCCAGGTAACTCTTACAACAGATGCTTCTCCAATGGGCTGGGGAGCTCATCTTCAGGACCTCTCCACCAGGGCATCTGGTCCCCACAGGAGACTTGTCTACATATCAATCTCTTGGAACTCAGAGCAATCTTCCTTGCTCTGCGAGTTTTCCACATCCTGCTCAGCCACAAGACAGTCATTATCCACACAGACAATCAGGTAGCCATGTTCTATATAAACAAGCAGGGAGGAACTGGCTCTCTGTCGCTTTGCAACGAAGCTCTGCGACTGTGGGCCCTCGCCAGAGAGCATCACATTCATCTTCTGGCAGTCTATCTTCCAGGTGTTCAAAACTCTTGGGCAGACAGACTCAGTCGAGTTCTGCTTCCACACGAGTGGTCCCTACATATGGACCAGGTATCCAAGATTTTTCAAATTTGGGGAACCCCGGACATAGACCTCTTTGCAAGTCTGTGGAATGCCAAACTGCCCCGGTTCTGTTCCAGAACTCCGGCTCAGGGGGCTCAGGCAAGGGATGCTTTCCTCCTTCATTGGGGTCAAGACTTCCTGTATGCCTTTCCACCCATTCCCCTAATTCCCAAAACCCTGTTCAAGCTTCAGAGAGACAGAGACCACATGATTCTCATAGCTCCACATTGGCCACGGCAAGTGTGGTACCCTCTGCTTCTACATCTCTCTCAAGCTCCCTCCCTAGAGTTAGGGTCTGCTCCAGACCTCCTCTCTCAGGAGGATGGAAAGTTGTGGCATCCCAATTCCCAGTCTCTGCATCTCAGGGCTTGGTTGCTGAAGGCCTAGATCTCCAGGATATTCATCTTTCTCAACAAGTGAAAGATGTTCTTTATGCTTCCAGAAAACCTTCCACTAGACGTTCTTACGCTTTCAAGTGGAAAAGGTTTACCCCTCTGGTGTTCTGAGAAGGGTCTTAACCCCAGTGCCATACCTCTGAAATCGTTGCTGGAGTATCTCCTTCATCTGTCTAATGCAGGCCTTAAGACAAATTCAGTAAGAGTCCATTTGAGTGCTATTGCAGCTTCCCTCAAGCCTCTAAATGGACAACCTGTTTCCTCTCATCCTCTTGCAGCAAGGTTCATGAGAGGCCTCCTTTTAACAAAGCCTCCCATTAGACCACCCCCGGTGGCATGGTATTTAAATTTGGTTCTTGGTCAGCTTATGAAGCCGCCTTTTGAACCTTTAGCTACCACCTCCTTGAAATACCCGATACCCATCTTGCCCTCATCCTGCAAAAGGGAAGGGCGTCCTCTATCTATTCACCATACTGCATTTCTACAGAGATCTGCACTTGCTGCCTGCAGACTGAAGCTATCCTCTGCATTTTTCACGTAGCCCATCCTGGTTATTCAAGAGCTCAAATTCTTAAAAGAATCTAGACTCCTCTTTGTCAAGGATACCATTCCTCTGACTCTGTCAATTATAACCAGGGAAAGAAGATGCTCTATATATCTATTCAAGCAGGTATCTCCCTTCTTGCTATCAGATGAATCTTCTCTCTATTCCCATATCCCTATGGGGATCTAGTTATATAGCCATGTCTCCATCTACCCACATGGAGACCTGTGTCTATATGTCTACAGATTATATACATATTACACATATTTATATATATTATTATATATATATATATATATTGGTATCTTATGCCCAAGTATCTCTCTGTTTATATATATCTATATACATATATACTCCTGTTGAGATCTCTCTCTGTCTAGGTTCATATATCTATATATTCCTATATGACTCCGACAGATGTGCCAGCATGCTTAGGGTTTTACACATATAACTACTCCCTGTGGTACTTAACAAAATTTTTTGTTTTTCTTACCATAACCTTTCAGGTTTAGGTACCTCTCAAACTCCAGGTACCTTTTCTTTCCCAATTAACCTCATTTGGAAAGACATAGCGGATTTTCAGTTAATCTAAAGCTGTAATGCTTCATAAGTCTGTCCTCATTTTGGGATCGAATATAGGGGTCTCCATACCCCTTCTCTCCCACAGGGACTATTTCTTTTGTCAGTCCAAATCGGTCAGACTTATTTCCTTTTGGTCCTAGCATTGTGCTGTCCTTCGACCAAAAGGGCTTAAGCTTTGTCTAACAGTACCGTCTGCGTTTCCCGCTGAAGCCCTACCTCATTGTACTACCCCAGTTTTCTCCTGGGGCTATTCTCACCCTGATGGGTTCTGACCTCCAATTGTTGTTCCTAAAGTTTATTACCTCTACTTCACAATGAGGTAACCCTTGAGGATCTTCCACTGGCTCTTCTAACAGATCCATTTGCACCTCAATAGCCTTTCATAATACCACCAATGGAGGTCTATATTAAAATATTGCATCCAATATTTTACTACCAAGGGTCATCTATACAGGATCTTTCTCCATAGAAGTCCTGTTCTAGTCCAGCTGTTCCACAGCACCTTTCCTATGATTCAACTCCTACCCTCCATTCCCAGGATGCCTGAGGTTCTGAGGAGTAGCATGGCTCTCTCCATATTCGCTACATGCCAGGACTCCCTCCAGGCATCTCAGCTTGGGGAGTCCCCATATGTGAAGACTCATTCCTGCTTGTTCCTGGAGATAGCACAGTTTCTCCAGGACCAAGCAGGAAGTCAGTCCTCACATATGGGTGTCATCAGCGCCGATGAAGCCCCAGCGGAGCATTTCCCCAGCTTTCTATGAAAGCCTTTGGGAATGCAGGCACGCATGCGCGGTTCCCTTCCCGCCTAAAGGTGACATCTTACCTCAGTCTTTTTTTCCCAGAAGCCCACCGGACATGTGTCCTGTCATCCTGGATAAAAGTTGATTTTTTTTGGCGATTCTCGCTGTTTTTTCTCCCGGTTCGACGCCAGTTCCCCTCCTGCCGGGTTCGGTACACCGGTATCAAGCCCGATTCTTCTTTCTCGTTTTTTGCCCTTTGTGCCTCTCGTTCGCGTCCTTTTTTCCTTGGAAGGCCGGTCCTTTGACCTCGCGGGGACTCTTTTTTTCCCCGATGGCTTCCAGCAGTTTCAAGAAGTGTGATCGTTGTAAGAAGTTAATGTCTCTCACCGACACACACGACTGCTGCCTTCGGTGCCTCGGTCCTGATCACGACCCTAAGTCGTGTGGACCATGTGGGAAGATGTCTTCCAAGGCACTCTGAAGTCGCCAGCAGCAGAAAGAAAGGGTTTTCTCGGACTCAGCCTCCGGCTGGGCCCGGACCTAGTCTGAGGCCTCGACATCTCGGGATTCGGATCCCCAGCGCCGTTGAAGCTCCTCGGACAGGGGGTCCCCCGACTGGGAACGCAAGAGGAAGAAGCGGCTCGCGAGGGCGTCGAAGGAGGAGGTCCCTGGCTCCTCGAGGGCCAGGTCTAAGACCCCCGACCGTCACCCCGGGCCCATGGAACAAGAGAAGCCTGCCAAAGTTCCTCGCGTGGAGCCGGAGTCTGCTGGACACGTAAGCCCCATAGTTCGAGGACTCTCCTCCCAGAGAGCCGCCACCGGGGCCCGAGTCGGTGGCTGCTGCGTCTCCCGAGCTGAGTCTCAGGATGACAGCCTTGGAGAGCAGACTGTCTGCCTTCATGGAGCAGCAGCGGGCACTGATGGCCAGCCTGTCTGGCGCATCTGCCCCGACCACCGGGACATCGACTTCGAAGTCGACCCCGGAGACCGAGCCGATACTCGAGTCCATCATGGCTCGAAGTCGACCTCAGTCGAGGTCTCTCTCGACCTCCCATTCGAGACAGAGGGCGTCGACGTCGGTGCCTCCTCTGTCGGGGCAGGTGCTCCAGGGCCCCGCGGGGTCGGACCCTGACTCCTTGTTGGACGAGTCCGCCTGGGAGACAGAGGACTAGGAGTCTCCCGATACATTCAAGACTCGGTGCGTCCCGTTGGACTCACCACAGTCTGAACCCCAGAGTAGATCCCCTCCGGAGGATACTCGGTTCTCGGAGTTCGTCCGGGATATGGCCACTGCCTTGGCTATTCCGGCGGACCCTGAGGAAGAGCCTCGAGCTGAAGAGCTCAAGGCGCTGCAGTATGACTCTCCTCCGAAGGAGGCCTTTACTGTCCCGGTTCCTCCGATGCTGGAACGGCTCCTCTTCCGTATGTGGGAGGCACCGGCCTCAGCGCTGGTCTTAAGCAAGTGAGTCGACTTGATCTATTGACTCAGAAAGAGCCCTGGCTTTCAAAAAGGCACAGCTACCACACCATTCCATGGTTGTGGAATCGGCCATGCATCGTTTGAAGAGCCAGAAGATGCACTCTGCGGTGCCCCCCGGCAGGGAGGCCCGAAACCTTGATGGCGTCGGTAGAAAGTGCTTCCAGGGCTCGATGCTTGCTTGCCGTGTCCAGTCTTACCAGCTGTACATGGGCATGTACTTGCGGGACCTGGCCAAGGAGTTGGCCAGGTTCTCTGCTGGACTCTCTGGGGAACCCTTGCAGAGATTTAAGTCCTTGTCCTTGGGGATTCGGGACTGCTCAAAGTTCATGTCCCGCACCGCCTACGATGGCTTCGAGGCTTCGGCCCGAGTTGCGGCAGCCGGCATCGCGGCTCGACGCCAGGGTGGCTGCAGTCATCAGACCTCGAGCCATGGGTTCAGGACAAGTTGGTCGATGTCCCTTGCCGAGGTGACAACCTTTTTTGCAAGCCCATGACCGAGAAGGCCGCTCAGCTCAAAACAGAGCACCTTACACGGACAAGGCTGTCTAGGAAGAGCTCTGCCCCTTCTCATAAAGAAGGGCTCGGGTAAAAAGCCCTTTTACCCGAGGAAGGGCACTGCCTACAAACAGTACCCTCAATATCAGGCTGCCCAAGCTGCACCCCAGAGTCAGCAAGCCAAGGGGCAGGGTAATGGGCCCCGTAGGCAGAGAACCCCCAAGCCTTCGGCTCCTGCTCCCACTCAGCAGGGTGGGGTTTTTTGACTCCTTGAGCGTAGCCTCTCCGTCCCTGCTCTCCCAACCCTGCACAGGAGGACGCCTAGCCCTCTTTGCCCACCAGTGGCCCCTCATCACCGGGGACAGTTGGATGTTGGACATAGTCCACAGGGGCTATGCTCTACATTTTCACCAACTGCCTCCTCCTTACTTTCCAGGGGAGCCTCCAAGGCCTCCCCTGCACACAGACCTTTTCCTTCAAGAGCTTCAAGGTCTGCTGGTGGACAGGACGGTGGAGCCTGTGCCTCCCCACTTGCAAGGTCACGGATTCTACTCCAGGTATTTCCTGGTGCCCAAAAGAACCGGTGGCCTTCGACCCATTCTGGACCTCAGGAACCTCAACAAGTTCCTAGAGAAAGAAAAGTTCAAGAAGCTTACTCTTGGGACACTTCTGCCCTACCTCCAGCAGGGAGATTGGCTATGCTCCTTAGATCTAAAGGATGCGTACACTCACATCCTCATTCATCCAGACCACAGAAAGTACCTCAGGTTCCTTGTGGGAGGAAACCATTATCAATACAGAGTTCTGCCTTTTGGCCTCACCTCCGCTCCCCTGGTCTTTACCAAATGCCTGGGAGTGGTGGCGGCCTACCTGAGAAATCAGGGAGTCTGTCTTCCCCTATCTGGACGACTGGCTCATCAGGGGTCAGACATGCCAGGAGGCCACGCAAGCCACCCTCAGAACTATTGCTCTTCTTCAAAGCCTGGGGTTTGTAATAAACTTCGCAAAGTCCACTTTGCTCCCCTCACAGAACTTGGAGTTCATAGGAGCAAGGCTCGACTCTCTACTGGCAAAGGCTTTCTTGCCAGAAGACAGAGCACAAAGGTTGATAGCCTTGGCAAACCAGTTTCTCAACAGGTCACTGGTCTCCGCCAGACTCTGCCTGAGGCTTCTGGGCCACATAGCCTCGACAGTACATGTGACCCCCAATGCCAGGCTCCATATGAGGCCTGCACAGTGGTGCCTTCAGACTCAGTGGTCACAGGCCACGGGCAGACTCAGGGACAGGATAAGGGTGTCTAGACACTTTCTGAACTCCCTCAGCTGTTGGCTACACCCACCCAATCTACTGAAGGGGGTGCCTTTTCAGATTCCTGTATTATCACAGGTTTTGAAGATCTCCAATGGACCGTAATAGATCATGTACCGGAAAACCCCAGGAGGGGAGACCGTGAAAAAAATCTACAATGGTTAGAACAGAGATGGATATTCCTTTTGAATTCAATAGAACCAGCTGGCCTCAATAGAGAGATCGATTGGTTGAGTGTTATTTGACGGATAAGTTTGATTGGACATGTCACCTTTCCCTTCTACCAATTAGATAAGGGATTCCCTTTGCAGTGGGAGTTTCCTGTTCTATTGGTTGGTTCTTCTTTAAAACAGCAGTTATTCAGCCCATAGGTAACCGCCTCTACCGTGGCCGCAGAAGACGGCGTTCTTCAACAATGTTGCCATTTTTGCTTTTACAACTAAGCACTTGATACAGAGTTGGATACTCGAAACGCGCGCGTCGTGTAAAGGGAATTCTTCTTGAGCAACTTTTCTCTCCGGTGGAGTGTTTTTAAATCAGATAAGTGAAAAATCATAAATATAATATATTAGTTTTAGTGGTGAAGAACCATATTTGAATAAAAGGCAGCTTACTGCTTGGCGTGAGTGGTTAAATCCATACCACCTCTCCTACAGTCAGCTTCGACAAAAATGAAATAAAAAAAGTTTTTTTGGGGGTATTTATGGTGAACTTTCTGTGATAATACTTTCATTTCGTTCACGTAATTGGGGTTTTTTCTTTTCAGATTCCTGGGCACACGGTGGTGCTGACCACCGACGCCTCCCTGCAGGGCTAGGGAGCTCATTGTCTAGGCAAGTGCACCCAGGGCCTGTGGTCTCCTTGGGAGGCAGCTCAGCAGATCAGTCTCCTAGAGCTCAGAGCTATTCGCTTAGCACAGCTTTCTCTCCTGCCCTGGCTCAATCTATCCTGGTTCAGACAGACAACCAGGTAGCCATGTTCTACATGAACAAACAGGGCGGGACTTGGTCCAGAATCCTATGTTGGGAGGCTCAGGACCTTTGTTCATTTGCCCTCAAGCACAACATGCTCCTCAAGGCTGTGTACCTTCCAGGCCAGGACAATTACCTGGCCGACAGGTTAAGCAGGATTCTGCAGCCCTACGAGTGGCAGCTGCATCCTTCAGTAGTTCAGAAGATCTTCCTAAAATGGGGTCTCCCTTTGATAGATCTCTTTGCCAGTCTAATGAACAAGCAACTGCTAAAGTTCTGCTCCAGGCATCTGCATCCTCTGAGGATAGCAGCAGATGCTTTTCTGATTCCATGGTCTCAGGGCCTCCTACATGCGTTTCCTCCCATGCCCTTGGTGGCCCGAACTCTCTTCAAAATTCTTCAGGACAAGGCCTCGGTCCTGCTGCTGGCTCCCAGGTGGCCGAGACAGCCTTGGTTTCCACTTCTGCTTCAACTGGCGGTGGATCCCCCACTGCCTCTGGGGTTGCAACCCGACCTTCTCTCCCAGGAACAGGGTTCCCTTCTGCACCCCAATCTCAAAGCTCTCAATTTGATGGCCTGGAGGCTGCAAGGGTAGTTTTGGCTCCCTGGGACCTGCTTCAGGAAGTTGAGGAGGTTGTCCTAGCCTCTAGGAAACAGTCCACTAGAAAAACCTATGCTCTCAAATGGAAAAGGTTTTCTGTGTGGTGTCAGCTATGTACAGAAGATCCTTTCTCCTGTACTGTACCAGTAGTGCTTCAGTACTTACTGCACTTATCCAATCAGGGACTTAAGTCCAATTCTGTTCGGGTCCACCTCTCAGCTCTAGCAGCTCACCACTCACTGGTGGAGGGACATTCTGTCAGGTCACCCCTTGGTGTCCCACTTTCTCAGGGGCTTGCTTTTGCTCAAGCCCCCAATCCGTCCTCCTGCCCCTGAGTGGGAGTTGAATGTGGTCTTGCAGCAACTGACTCGCCCACTTTTTGAGCCCATGGCTACTTGCCCACTGCGCTTCCTCTCCTGGAAGACAGACACTCTTCCTGATAGCCCTTACTTCGGTTAGGCAAGTGAGTGAGTTTCAGGCCCTGGTCTGTGATAGGCCTTACACCAGGATTTATAGGAACAGGGTAGTCCTCAGTACTCATCCAAAGTTCCTCCCTAAGGTTGTCTCCTCTTTCCACCTCAGTCAGGAGGTGGTTCTTCCAACATTCTTCCCTAGGCCTCATGCAAGCCAGGCTGAAGCAGTCCTGCATACCCTGGACTGTAGGAGGGCCTTATCCTTCTATGCCCCTGCGTACGGTCAAGGTAGGAGGGCTACTCAGCTCTTCGTATCCTTTGACCCTAATAAGTTGGGGTTGGCTGTGTCCAAGTGTACCTTGTCCATCTGGGTGGCTGACTATCACCTGGGCTTACAAGGCGGCTGACCTTCCTTTGCAGGGTCGGGTTACGGCCCACCCTTTCAGGGCAATGGCTGCCTCAGTGGCTTATCTCCACTCTGTGCCCTTGGTAGACAACTGCAGGGCTGCAACTTGGTCTTCAAGACAGACGTTTGCGGCCCATTACTGTCTGGAGAGGGAGTCCCGTAGGGACAGTGCTTTTGGCCAAACAGTATTCCGGAATCTCTTTGAGGTTTAGGCAACTCCTGCCCTCTGTTGGGCTACCGGTGGAGGTTGTGTCCTTGAAAAGCCTTTCTTCGCTGCTGAGACTAGAGGGAGTTCTCTTGTTCAGCCTGGGTTACTCGGTAGCCCAGAGCTTGGGAGTCACCCATATGTGAGGACTGACTTCCTGCTTGGTCCTGGAGAAAGAGTAGTTACTCACCTGTAACAGGTGTTCTCCAGGAGCAGCAGGAATCAGTCCTCACAACCCTTCCTCCTCCCCTGGGAGTTGTAGTTGTACATAGTTTATTTTTCATTTTTGTGTGCTGTTCTTAGCTATGTCATTTGACTGAGGTAAGATGGCACCTTTAGGAGGGAAGGGAACTGCGCATGCGTGCCTGCATTCCCAAAGGCTTTCATAGAAAGCTGGGGAAATGCTCCGCTGGGGCTTCTTTGGCACCAATGACACCCATATGTGAGGACTGATTCCTGCTGCTCCTGGAGAACACCTGTTACAGGTGAGTAACTACTCTTACTTACCTGTTACAGGTGATCTCTGGAAACAGCAGGAATAAGTCTTCACAACCCACCCACCTCCCCTAGGAGTTGCTATTTCTCTTTCTCCATCTTTCCCTTTCTTGCTCTCTCTCTATTTGCCTCAGCTTTCAAACTCAACTGAGGAGAGGCAGTTGGGAAAGGCGGGAAGGCAGCATGCAGGCGTGTTGGGATGCTTCCAAAAGCGTTCTGATTGGACGCTGGGAAGCGTTCCTGCACAGACTCCGTCGGTACCGACGTACCCATATGTGAAGACTTATTCCTACTGTTCCCAGAGATCACCTGTTACAGGTAAGTAACTGTGCTTTACAGGTAAGCAACGTATTTTCTCCTTGTCCACGGAGAAAGCAAAGTTGCTTACCTGTAATGGAGGCTCTCCATAGACAGCAGGGAAATGCAGCCACATGTCCACCAACTGGGCTACAAATCTTGAACACCTGAAGTTGACCATTTGGTGTCAACCTATGCTTTGAAAGGACTGACGGGCTCAGACATTGTCAGGGAGCATGTGAGAACCCATGTGCATGCTCATAAACTACTTAAAAAAAATGGGAACTTAGCTTCAGGACCACATTGCGAGGATCCATCTGGAAGCGATCACCCAGCATGTGTGGCTGAATTTCCCTGCTCTTCTGCTGTCTATGGGGAATCTCTGTTACAGGTAAGCAACTTTGCTTTTTTATCCTATTGGTGGAGGAGGGGGGACTCCTCCAGGGGTTTCCTCTAAGTGGACAGGTGTTGATTCTGGCACCCTTTCTTCTACCCTTGGGTGGTGGTTTTTGAGAGAGTAGAGATATAAATCTGCTGTGTTAAAGAAAATACTGGAGGTAGATACTGGCTGCGTGGTGCATTATGTAGGGCAGAAGTCTGCATCCTGTTATCTGCCTCCATTTGCAGGTTGAAGGGCATAACTCATGTGTTCTGGACTAGTCTGGTAAGACTCAAGGAAAGAAAATTAGCAGGTAAGAAATTTTTCATTCCTCCTAGCACACTCCAACTTTCACCCTGTTCGTGACTTGTCACCCCAAAAATTACTGCCTTGTCACTTTTCCCTAGCAGTTGTCCTTGTCAATTCCTCTTCTTGCCACCAGTATTTATACCCCCCTTTTACAACTCCTCCTATCATTCATCAATCATCCCTTCACTTGCCTGTCTGTATCTGCAGCCAGTTACTACTGTGCTGTTTATGCTCTCCTTCCCCTTTCTGTCCCAGGGGAGGGGGGAGGGGGAAACAGGTGCATAGGGGACACTACGTTTCTGCATCCTCTGGTTCCCTGTTGGTGATACTGCAGTCCTCATGTTCTATCATAGCAGACAACAGTTGGGAGGGAGAAGCAGTTTTTTATATTGCTGATTATGAACTGGTGCTGGTAGCAGGCTAGACTGGCTGAACATCTGGTAGTTGACAGCCTTAGGGATTAGCCATAAAGGAATGTTTTACAAGGCTAAATTGCTTTGGCAGGAGGTTTTGGCTGTGACAAGATTGCTAATAAGCTCCAACTGATCAAGAATAGGCTACATCCATTCTCATTTTTATTCCTGAGCATTTGTGAACTCAGAGAGAATAAGAAATGCCAGGGATGCAGTTGGGAAGGGGAGGGGAAAGGGTTAAAAAAAAAAAAAAAGGGACAGGAACAGTCTGTACAATACCTTAGTGTATATTGTACAGGGAAAGGAACTGGATAGCTGACTTGGCTGGTTCAGTGATCTTCTGAAGCTGAATATTTGGTGCTGGTTAAAAGGGAAGGCAAAAGAGGGAGGAGGAGGAGGAGAAATCTAGATAAACACAAATTTGCACTTTTGATACTGCATCCAATCCTAATGATGACCTTCAACTTCCTCTACTCATGCAGAGATATCATCTTGGAGAGCAGGCCAACAGAGAATCCTGAGGCACACAGCAACCTGTACATTCTCACGGGTCATGAGAGCAGCTTCTGAGAAGAGCATGAATCTAATATAAGCTGTCTTTAGGCAAAACCTCTACTGTCCCAACTTTGTATTGGATGGAATGGTAGAAATGTCCTGCTGCCAAACTGGGAAGCCAGTATTTGCGCCAATGATAAATACAATCCTTCGTTACCTGACTAGCTAAACCAGGGGAGCTACAGACCTACAAGACTCACCTCCAGCCTTGAAATGTGCTTGAGACTTGTTTTGTTCTGGAAATACTTATGTGATTCCTTCTACCACCACTACTACAAACCTCACTCAAGACTGGCATGGCTACACTAAATAACGCCAGGGTTTGGCCAGTGCTTTTTCTTTCTTTGCTTTTTCATGGCATAGGTGCACACAGCAACTGGAACTGCCATCTATCCACTTGGGACAGCGTAGTAGCGCCCCACTATCTTCCCTAGTTGCATGCAGACTGTTGAATCTGCCTTCTGATTTAGCCATTGCTGCCAACCTACACAGTTCCAGGACATTTTAGTCAAGTCTTGATGTTGAATTTACATTCCACAGCAGTGTGGTATTTGTAATCCCCGATTCTACTCTTTGAAATCAGTGCTGATAGTCTCATTATGCATCAGGATGAGGCTGTCAGGAATGCAGGATTGACTTAAAATGTCCCTACTGACAGGGCCAGCCTGAGGGGTTCTGCCACCCTAGGCAGACACCCTCCGCCCATACCACCTCCCTGAGGATTGCAGCACCACCTGGCCCGCCATGCCACTCCCTCTTCTCACCTGGGGGAGGTGAGGCAGCATGGCAATCCTTCCATTGCATCGGGCTTTAAAGTACCCACAGTGGCGTGCTTACAGCCTGCCGCTCCAACAGGAAGTTGCATTAGAAGGGAGCAAGAGTGGCAGGCTGTGAGCATGCCTGCACAGGCACTTTAAAACCTAATGCAGTGGAGGAATTGCTGTGCTGCCCCTCCCCCCAGGTGAGAAGATGGGGAGGGGGGGGCACCTAACCAATCGGGTGGCACTGAGCTGCCACTTCGCAGGGGGGAGGGGGGTGTCTGATGTCACCCACTAGGGCCTGCCATCCTAGGCGACTGCCTAGTGGACAGACCAGCCCTGCCTACTGAAATTGGGTAAGTTAACACCTGTAGGTTTAGTTTATGTTCAGGATGAGAATGTGTCACTATATAGAAAGAAAGTGTGTGTGTGTCAGGATGGGTGAATCTGTTTAAAAATATAAAAAAAATAGTGCTTTGCTTGGGTTTGACTGCTGGAGCCAAGACTGTACATGTGATTATATACCACCATTCATCTCATCTGCACTAATCTTAGCAATAACCAATGCAAGAGACACTGTAATTAAAAGGAAAACAACAAGGTTACCTCCAGGCTCAAGAACCTCCGTATTAAGTTGAAAATTGGCAAGGACCTCAGTGGGGGGTAACTCGCTGCATATGGACTTGCTTTTCTCAGTCTCAATCCCACTCCATTCAATCGTAAGTCCCATCTCACAACCCTATTTTGCTTTAAATTTTATATGCATATTAAGTTTTTAATGTCATATAAAATTTAAAGCAAAATATAATTGTGAGATGGGACTTATGATTAAATGTAGTGGGACCAAGACTCACTTTTCTCAGTCATATTGCTATATGCAGCAAGTTATCCCCATCGAGGTCCCTACCAATTTTCAACTTAATACAGTTATTGAGCCTGGAGGCAACCTTATTCTTTTCCTTTTAAATTACAACATTTATTGTATTGGTTACTTTTGTTTCAAAACACTCTGATTTTGAGACCTTTTGTTTGGTAATCCTAACTGTGTAATTTACAGGAAGTGCTGGTTGAACCTGTCATTACATCAAAGCAGCTGGTTGAGTCTATGATCAGGGTTGCTGATGGATTAACTTGGTAGTTGGTAAGGTGACGTTGTACTTTCTGGATAATGTCCTTTCCTCGAGTCCTGCTAGGCCAGTCCAGACAAGAGGATTGTGTTCTCCTAACAGCAGAGGTGGAGACAGAAAAATCCAGTGATTTCTGAAGACCTCATCCTGTGCTGTATCTAGAGCAGCTAGAGGGAATACTACCCCTGTATTTGTACCCAAGCCATAGATAAGAACCCCTGGTTGCCCAAGCCCCAATGAAGGTAACAAGGACTAACAGTCCAAAAAATAGAATACCCCATGCATAGGTCAACCAAGAGGAATTTAGCCTGCAAGGCTAAATTGCAGGAAATAGCCGATCATCACAGATCGCAGCAGATCATATCAGCTCAGACCAGATCATAGTAAATCCTAGGGGTGGGTCCTGGACCTGCCTAGCAAGACTCAAGGAAAGGACATTTTCCGGTAAGTAAAATGTCACCTTCCATATTCTGCTAGGCCAGTTCAGACAAGTGGGACTACTGAAGCTATGCCTCCACTGGGCAGGAAAAAGACACAGCTGCCATCAAAACCATAGCTTTGTTCTTATTTATCAGTGTTTGAGGGAAGTTACTCAGGCCTTAATACCACCTCAGCTGGATTAATGTATTACAGTGTTTTGGATCTTACTACTATTATTACTTATCATTTGCATAGCACAGCTGCAAGGCAGATGGAGCTCTGTACAAAGACATGCAAGAGACTCTTATAAGAGATTAAAATCTAGTCAAGACAGCCACACAACAACTGGGGACTAGGATATATTTAGGGAATGGTAAGGAAATGCATAGGATGTGAACAGGAGACTAAGGGGATCAGGATCCAAAAGCAGGCTCAAAGAGGTGAGTTTTTAGCCTGGATTTAAACAGGGCCACAAGTGGAGCTTGACGTACTGACTTAGGTAGTTTGTTCCAGGCATAAGGAGCAGCAAGGTAGAAAGATTGAAGCCTGGGGTTGGCAGTTGATGAAAAGGGCACAGATATGAGAAGGGATCTGACAGAATTCCCGAGGAGGAGTGTGGGGAGAGATAAGAGAGGAAAGGTAAAGAGCAGCAGTTGAATGAGGGCACTTATAGGTCAGTAGTAGAAGTTTGAACTGCATGTGGAAACGGATAGGGAGCCAATGAAGTGACTTGAGAAGAGGGATGACATGAGCATAGGGACACTGGCAAAAGATTAGCCGTGCAGCTGAGTTTTTAACAGATTGAAGTGGAATGGTGAGGTTGCAATAGTCTATTCCAGAAAGCTTTTGACCTCCCCCCTGAAGCCCCCCCCTGACTGTCCTTTGTTTTTGTCTGGTGTCCCATGAATCGTCCTTGTCTGTCTTCCTTCTGTCCTTATGGTTTATTATGATTTGGCATTAATGTGTGATGTGTTTGCCCTTTTCTGTACCCTTCTTTCCTATCTATTTTTGGCGTTCCGTTTCCTGGTTTGCAGTACTGAATAAAGATAAAGACTAGAGAATGGATAAGGGTATTAGTAATGTGTTCAGAAAGGAAAAGGACAAATTTTGTCAGTGTTATAGAAAAAGAAATGATGGGCCTGATTTTCAACTGGGTGGTACTATGCAACCCCTTCGCCTAACCTGGATTTTCAATGCCAGGATCATATGCGGCACTGGCATTGAAATCCAGGTCTCGCCGCACACCTCAGAAGCTAGCCGGGTAGCACAGATTGTTGATGCTACCCGCTTAGCCCCTGTGCCTGAAAGATAGGTGAGGAAAAGCCTTGCCTGTCTTTAAAGGCACAGAGGGCTACCGGGTAGCATTGAAAAGTGTAGTTACTCACCTGTAACAGGTGTTCTCCAGGGACAGCAGAAATCAGTCCTCACATATGGGTGACATCGGTGCCGATGGAGCCTCATGTGGAGCAAATTCCCAGCTTTCAAAGAAAGCCTTTGGGAGATGCCACCACGCATTCCCTTCCCACCCAAGGGTGCCATCTTGCTCAGATGACATAGCTAAAAGATGGCAAAAATAAAAGATGGTAAAGGAGCAACTTCAAGGGGAGGAGGGAGGGTTGCGAGGACTGATTCCTGCTGTCTCTGGAGAACACCTGTTACAATGAGTAACTATGCTTTCTCCGGGAACAAGCAGGAAGTCAGTCCTCACATATGGGACTCCCCAGCTACAGGCTACGAAAGCCCATAGTGAAAATAGGGGCTCCCTCAAGTGGAGCTGCAAGCAGCAATTATCCCGTGTACATAGACCATAGTAAGACCCCTGTGTCTGATGAACCAGCACTCTGGTAGCCTGAACACAGAAGGGTCGGAGGGTAGGAGTTGCTTAAACCCAGAAAAGGTTACGGAGCACAGCCTGGCCGAAGGCACTGTCCCGTCAGGACTCTTTCCAGGCAGTAAATGGGCTGCAAAAGTATGGATTGAAGACCAGGTGGCGGCCTGGCAGATGTCCACCATTAGGAGAGAGCACAAGTTTGCCATCGAGGCCACCATGGCCCCGACACGGTGTGCTGTGACGTGGCCTTCCAACGGGAGCCTCGACTGCTCATAAGCAAAGGCGATACAGTCTGCCACCCATGTGGACAGCGTATGCTTGGTCACTGCCTCCCCCAGCCAAGTGGGGTCATAGGAGATGAAAAGCTGAGAAGCCTGCCGGTGGCCTCGAGTGCGTTGGATATAGAAGGAGAAGGTCCTCTTACAGTCCAAGGCGTGAAGGACTGTCTCCACCCAAATGGAGTTAGGTCTTGGAAAGAAGGTAGGAGCACCACTTCCTGGTTAAGATGGAAGGGCGACACTACCTTCAGCAGGAATTTGGGGTGCGTGCGAAGCACCATTCAGTTCTTGTAGAACCTGGTATAAGGCGCCTCGCCACCAGGGCTTGGAGCTCGCTAACTCTGCGAGCAGAGGTGAGTGCAACCAGGAAAGCCACTTTCCAAGAAAGGTAGCGAAGGTGGCAAGTAGCCAGAGGCTCAAAGAGCTGGCCCAACACCACATTGAGGTCCCATTGGGTCGCCAGCAGGAGAATTGGAGGCTTTGATAAGAGCAGGCCCCAAAGGAAACGGGTCACTAACGGATGGACTGAGAGAGTCTTAACATCCACCAAATGGTGGTATGCCGCCAGGGCACTGAGGTGCACTCTAACAGAGTTAGACTTGAGCCCGGACTGAGAGAGGTGGAGAAGGTTCTGTAACACCAGAACTACCAGGCAGGAGAAAGGATCAGCTTCGTGTTCGGCGTACCAAGAAGAGAGCCTGCGCCATTTGAGAGTGTAAGCCTTTCTAGTAGAGGTCTTGCGAGAGGCTAGCAGAATATCCTCCACCTCAGTCGGAAGATTGAAAGGGGCCAGAGTCAGCAGCCATGCTGTCAGCAACAGGGACCCCAGGTTGGGGTGCAGGGGAGAACTCCCCTCCTGAGATAGTGTCCTGGGGCAGTCCCCAAGCGGATGGGGGCCTCCACTGTCAATTGTAGAAGCAGAGGAAACAATGGCTGCGTGGGCCACCGAGGAGCTATCAGGATGAGCGAGGCCTTATCACGGAGGGTCTTGAAGATCAACGGTGTCGGAGGGAAGGCATACATGAGGCCTTCCGACCATGAGACTAGGAACACATCTGCTGCCACACTGGTGGGGTGGGCTTGCCGGGAGCAGACAGGTCCATCACGGGTTTCCCCCAGAGCCGGAAAAGCCAACCAGCAACCCTGGGGTCCAGCTGCCACTCGTGTGGCTGAAGAACTCTGCTGAGTCTGTCGGCTAGCAGGTTGTCCTGGCCTGGCAGGTACACTGCCCGCAGGAGGATATCTTGTCAGATTGCGTATGAGCAAAGGATTAAAGCCTCCTGACAAAGGGTCCGGGACCACATGCCCCCGTTTATTCACATAGATCACCACCACTTGGTTGTCGGTCTGGACCAAGACCGGCTAGTGACGGAAGACCTTCAGGGCTAGTTATATGGCTCAGAGCTCCAGGAGGTTGATCTTCTGGGTGTTCTCGTGTGGTGACCAGTCGCCCTGGGTGCTGAGATCTCTGCAGTGGGCTCCCCAGCTAAGCAGGGAGGTGTTCGTGGTGAGGACCCTTGAGGGGCTTGGAGCCTGAAAAGGCATGCCCGCCTTGAGATGCTGGGACGACTGCCACCAGACCAGAGAGTCCACCAACGAGTGTGTCACAGAAACTCTGTTTCGGAGGCAGCCCGTGGCCCGAGACCACTGATCCCGGACAGACCACTGCGCCACTCTCATATGGAGGCGAGTGTCTGGTGTGACATGGACCGTGGAGGCCATGTGCCCGAGGAAGCACAGAAGAAGCCGGGCAGGCTCCGAGGGACGGTACTGTATGTCCCATGCTAGAGACTTAAGACGATCGGCTCGGTCCCTAGGCAAGAAAGCCTTCAACTGAAGAGTGTTGATCTTTGCCCCAATGAACTCCAGACATTGTGTTGGGAGGAGGTTAGACTCGCGGTAGTTTATGACAAAGCCCAAGTGCTGCAGAACCCAGATAGAGGTGCAGCAGGCCACCACACGCACTAAGGCTGTGCCTCCCTTTATAAGCCAGTCGTCCAGGTAGGGAAAGGCGAAGATCCCCTGGAGCCGGAGGAAGGCAGCCACGACTGCCAGGCATTTTGTGAAGACTCTTGGGGCAGAGGCTAGGCCGAAGGAGAGCACCCTGTACTGAAAATGTCTGCCCCCCCTACAAACCGCAGTACTGCATGTGGTTGGGGTGGATGAGGATGTGGGTCTAAGGAGCATAGCCAGTTTCCCTATTGGAGGTATGGCAGCAATGTTCCAAGGGAGCGGAAGGAGGAGCGTAACTCTTGCAGGTACACAGGAGAACAAAAAGAGCAAGAGAAGAGAGCAGGTTTGGACAGACTGGGACCATCTTCAATAAAGCAGTCTGTCCAAACCTGCTCTCTTCTCTTGCTCTTTTTGTTCAGCAATGTTCCAAGGGAGAGCATCTTGAACTTTTGCCTCACCAGGAATTTGTTGAGGTTGTGCAGGTTGAGGATGGGTCTTAGACCCCCTGTCCTCTTTATCATGAGCAAGTACCTAGAGTAGAACCCCTTGCCCTTGAGGTGGTGGGGCACTGGTTCCATCACTTTGTCCTCGAGAAGACCTGCCAACTCCTTCAGAAGAAGGTGCCAGTGGAGGGGAGACCTGAAGGGCTCTCCTGGGAAATAAAGGGGGAGATGTCTGAGTCAGGTGGAGGAGGTACCCCTCCTCGACTACCCGTAGTGCCCAGGAGTCGATGGCGATGGTCACCAACCTCTGGGCATAGAAAACACCCTGTGGGCTGCTGATATCCTTGGGGTAGAGAGGCTATGCTCAAGGAGTCAGAAACTCCCCCCTGGCTGGGCCGGTGCCTGGGGTTTTGGAGGTTTCTGCTTACGTGGGCCATGCCCATGTCCCTTGGCCTGCTGACCCTGTTGGGGAGGCCTGATAAGGTGGGTAGTTTCTGTAAGCAGCACTCTTCCTCGGGTAGAAGGGTTTCTTAACCAAGCCCTTCCGTCAGGAAGGGGCAGTGGTCTTTTTTTGAGAGCCTGATCCTCATCATGAACTCAGTCTCCAGCTCGGCAGCTTTGTCAGTCATGGGTTTGGCAAAGAGGCTCTCTCCTGGGCAGGGGACATCAACCAATTTGTCTTGAACCCACTGCTCGAGGACGGATGACTGTAGCCAAGCTTGGAGGTGTACACCAATGCCAGCCGCCGCCTCAAACCAGTCATAGGCCGCCCGAGACATGAATTTGGAGCATTCACAGATTACTTTGGCCAGGTTCTTGAACTGCTGAAAATGTTCCTCGGAGAGACCAGCCGAGAACCCGGCAAGTTCCTTCGCCAGGTCTCTCAGATAAATGCCCATGGGCATCGAGCCCTGGTAGCACTTCCTGTCGAGGGCATCCAAGGTGCAGGTCTCGCTGCTGGGGAGCACCAAGGAGTGCGTCTTCTGACTTTACAGCCAACTCCACCACCATAGAGTTATGCTGCCGTTATGACTTCTGGAAAGCCCAGACTCGGTACATCGAGTCGAGCCGTTTGCTCACCACTGGCACTGAAGCTGGTGTCTCCCACATTTGGAGCATCAGCCATAACAGGGTGGGCGGAATGGGCACCATAAGCTTTTCCCGCAGAGGGGCTTTGTACTGGAGGATTTCCAGTTCATCTGCCCGAGGCTCCTCCTCCGACTCAGTTGGGAATGCTAGGACCTTGGACATGTCCTTGACAAAATCAAGGAAGCCCATATCCTCGGGAGGAGACCTCTATTGAGGCTCCGAGACAGGAGAGTCAGATGGGACGTCGCGGTGGTGACGGGTATCTGGGGACTCCTCATTCTCCATCTCCCACTTGGAGTAATCCATCAAGGACTCCTAGGAGGGCTCCGCATGCCCCGTGGCCGGTGCCCAGCAGACTTGCTAGGGATGACTTCAGTCCCGTTGAGTGGGACTCAGAACGTGACCTTGGCGGAGGATCGACTCGAGCCCGAAAGACCGAGGACTGGCTCGGCCTCCGGGGATGTCTTGGACGTCGAAGGCCCAGTGGTCAGGGCAGATGAACCAGTTGTACCAGACAACAGCGCCTGCTGCTGGTCCATGAAGTCAGACAAACTGCGCTCCAGGGCCGCCATTCTGGACTCCAGGCCTGAAGGCTCCGCAGCCTTTGGCGCAGGCACCGAGGGTCTCGGGCCCGATGCTGGCTTCCCCGAAGGAGAATCCTTGATGAGGATAGTGTCTGGGGACTGAGGCCGGTCCCCAGTCGGATCCTTCCAGGGGACGTTTGCAGGCTGCTCCCTCTCCCACGCCTTGGACAAACGCTTCAGACTGTGGGACCAGGCCAGGGGAGGCCCTGGCCAGTCAGAACCATCCAAGGATGCTGCCTTCAAGGGTTTCTTCTTCTTCCTGGGTTCCCTTCAGAGAGATCACCTTTCTGAGAACCCCCGACAAGGCTTGGGTTCGAAGCGTTCCACCTGAGATCTCGGGGCCTCACACGAGGCTCTGGGGACTCAGGAAAAAAAAAACATATCGTGCTGCTGCTGGCAGCTCCTGAGGGTCTTACTGGACATTCTCTTGCAGAAATCACCGGCTGCCGGGTCATGATCAGGCCCCAGGCAGCAGAGACAGCAGTCGTGTGTGTCGGTCAAGGACATAATTTTGGAGCACCGATCACACTTCTTAAAGCCACTGGTAGCCATGGGGGAAAAAAGTACCCCTGCAAGGTTGAAGACTCTCTGGACTGCCAGTGGGAGAGGAAAAAAAAGGCACGAAGATGCCGGGAAAAGAAAAAAAAACTACAGAAATGAACTGAACTCGATGCTGAGGCAATGAGGTCGGCGGGTGGGAAGAATACTGGTATGATACTGGAGGCGAGTATGAAACTCAGAGAAAAAAAAAATCAATATACTTTTTCCGGGGACAAAGCAGACAACGTCTGAAGGGCTCCACGGAAAAAAGGAGACTGAGCAAGATGGCACCCTTGGGCAGGAAGGGGACTGCGCATGCGTGATGGCATCTTCCAAAGTCTTTCTTTGAAAGCTGGGAGATGCTTCCGCGAGGCCTCCGTCGGTGCTGAAGTCACCCATATGTGAGGACTGACTTCCTGCTTGTTCCCGGAGAAATCGGTGCTACCCGGTTAGCCTTTTCCTCCACCCCTGAATGCCCCAATGCTAACTGCATAGTATGTGGGCGCATTAGGGACATATCCAGGATTTTAAAAGGGCACTACCCATGTAGGTGCCCTTCAAAAATCCCAGATATGGCATTTACACTGGTAACTAGGGCAGTTATCCATGTAAATACCTTCGAAAATCGGCCCGACAGGTTTTAGCTATTTAGTCTGTGCATCAGGATTCAGCTCTGGTCTTTTTCAAATCCAGACTGAAAAAACTAACCTCGTCAAGGCCACTTTTGGATCCTGATCTGCTTAATCTCTTATGTCTTCTTACCATTACCCTAGATATTTCCTTGTCCTTAGCTGTTGTGTTGTCTGCCTTGACTAGAATGTAAGCTCTGATGAGCAGGGACTGTCTTTTTAATGTGTCTGTACAGTGTTGCGTACACCTTGTTGCTCTTTTCAAATGAGGAGTAGTAGTAGTAGTAGTAATTTGTTGGATGTGTATGGAGAGGGAGAGGGAGGACTCAATGATCTCAAGGTTGCGAGCAGAGTTATCTGCAGGGGAGGAAGGTGGGCTTAGGGGGAAAGATAAAGGAGCTCAGTTTTGGCCATGTTCAATTTCAAATGGCGGTGAGACATCCAAGCACTAATGTCAAATAAGCAGGAAGAGATCCGGGCTTACCTCAAAAGATAACATCTAGAGTTCATGCAGAATATGGCAGCAAAGTTGATTAAAGGCTTGCGTAAATATGATCATGTTACCCCTGCCTTAAGGGAATTGCATTGGCTGCCTATCAAAAGTTAGGATAGAGTTTAAAGGACTTAATATTGACTTCAGATTCTCCATTCCTTGGCACCATCTTTTTCAGTTTCTAAGTTGGTTCTCTATGTTCTAATGAGTCTCTGTGCTCCCAAGCTGAACAATTTTTAGTGGTACCCATTCATAAGGATACGAGATGGATGTTCGATTGTCACTACAGGCCCCTATTTTGTGGGATGCCCTTCCTAGGGAATTGTGTTTGAAGGATGACCTTCAGAAGTTTTGAAAAGCTTTGAAAACTCTGTTATTTAGAAGGGCATATGGAGCAGGAGGGGAGATGGGAATGATGGGTTTGACAGTGGGTGTTGGTGTGGTTTTGAGGGAGGTGAGTTGGGGGGTATTAATTATTGTTGTATTGTACATCATACTGGGTGGCTTTTTGATTATGTAAATTTACATTTATAAATTGCAAAAATAAAAAATAAATAACTTCAGTACCAAAGCATGGATATCCAAGCAGTCATGCTTGATAAAGGTGGAAAGCAATGACCACACTGTTGCCCGACAAATGTCTAAGGGAGGGACCAAGCTGCACTCCACCCAGGAGGAATCCTGAGCCCGTGTAGAATACATATGGCAAACCCTATGGGATTGGGCTTTCAAAACAGAACAAGTCTGACTTTCAGAAGGAGTTAGTGACCTTCAGGTATCTAAGAAACACCCATCTAACATCCACCAGATGGCCCTTCTCCTTCTCCCTGGCATTGTTCCTTTGTGAATGACGGCAAGCAGACCACCTGCTTGCCATAGAAAATAGATATCACTTTAGACAAAAAGGAAGGAACGAGCTGTAAATACATGACCTATTTCAAAAAGGACAGATAGAGATCTTAGCACAACCAAAATAGTCACCAAGCAGATTGCAACCAAAAGGGCTACCTTAAGGGACAAATCCTTGAGAGTGTAGCCCACCTCAAGGGCTCAAATAGCTCAGCCACCAAGGCCTGAAGAACCAAATTGAACTCATAAAAGGAACCTCCAAGCACAGAGGAGGGCACAAGAGTTGAACTCCCCACAGGAAAAAAAGCTGTCCACATCCAGGTGCGAGGCCAGGGAGCACTGCATCACCAGCCCACTAGAACAAGCCAAGGCCACCATGAACCCCCCTCAGCAAACCTAGGGAAAGGCCCTTGTCAAATTTATCCTGGGGAAAGGAAGGCAAAGCTGGCATATTTGCCGTGTTAGGGCTGACAAGGCACTCAGGATACCAATGCTTAAGACACCAGATGCACATATAGGCGAGACAGGAGGGCCTCTAATTGTGTTCAGAAACATGGAAACCACAAACAGCAGAATAGTGTTTACATGCTAAGCATTGCTTCTCAAGAGTCAAACGAGAGGGGAGCAGAACCGGGCCCTGCCTCAAGAGCCCCTATGCAGACGGAAAGCATAGGTGGGTGCCTTGCCGGAGGCAAAGCAGATCCGCATACCACGGCTTCCTAAGCCAGGCCAGGGCCACCAGCAACACTGGAACCAGATGGCACTCCACAAGATAAAGTACTTGTGCACAAGAGGCCACAGAGGAAACATGTAAAGCAGAATGTGTCTTGGCTGAGGCAGAACTAGGGTGATCACGTCCTTGGAGACTGCCTGCTTGCAGTGGCTGAAGAACCTGTGAATCTTGGTACTGGCCTGGGATTGCCATTAAATCCATCTTGGGGTGACCCCAGCTGTCCAGGATACTCTGGAACACCAGTTGGCTCAATCTCCACTCCCCAGGATTGGAGGAGTGATAATAAGATATTGCTGTAGACAAGTGGAAGCAGACTATGCTGTACTGAAGACCAGGAGATTCCAAGGTAAGAAGGGAGTCATTTTCCAGGGAGACATTGGAACCTTCATGCCCCCTAACTGGTTGACATGGGCAGTGCAGATCTTCTCTGACAACGCCACAGAGGTAGCCTCTCTCAAACTACGTTCCAAAGATGCAGGAGAGTCCAGCGAATGGGCCTTGCCTCCAGCTGATTGATAGGCCAAGCCACCTCTTGCTTGCTTCAGTGACACTGGGCAATCTACCTTCAGCAATGAGTTCCCAGGCTGAACAAGCTTACATCCATTGTCAGTAGAAGCCACTGGATAACATCCAGCAGATAAGCAGGCTGCTCTCACCATTTCAGGCTGGCTGACCAATGGGGGGAAGAAGCAGCCTGATGTCAAAGTCCTGTGAAGGAGATCAGCAAGATCTCGACTGCTGCCACTATTGACCCTAGTAGTCTGAGGTAGTCCCAGGCCTTGGAAGCTGCTGCCTCTGAACAGTCCTTAGCTGAGAATGCAGCTTCTCTGCCCTCTGCTCAGGCCGGAAAAACCTTTCCTGAGATAGTAACAAACCGCACTCCAAGGTACTTTAACAATAGGGTAGGCTCCAGGAAGCTCTTGTCGTAGTTTTATCACCCAGCCCAGACTTTCCAGAAACTGCACCACTCGGACTGACATGCAAAAGGCTCAAACATGTGACCTGGCCTGAATGGAGAAATTTCACTTACCATTAAAATTTCCTTTCCCGGAATCCTGCTAGACCAGTCCAGACAAGTGGGTGGTGTCCCCCTGCCAGCAGATGTTGGAGACAGAAAAAGTGCCAGAAACTTCAGTGATTCAGCCCTGGCATATATAGTGATTCCCCTAGGGGCCGCCTTCAGTATACCCCTGGAAAAGCAGACAAATGCTTATTGCAACTATATACAGAAGTGCAACTATATACAAAAGGAATTTAAAGAAAGCAGTAGATCAGCCGAACAGATGTGAGCCGCATAGAAACGGCTGTAACAAAGAACGCAGTCAGGATGGGTTCTGGACTGGTCTAGTAGAATTCCAGGAAAGGAAGTCCAGACAAATGGGAAGTACCAGAGCTCCCCCCACCCTAGGGTGGGAAGAAACAGCCGCTGCCACCATTCATGCACCAAAACGCCACAGCATCTCTCACTTGGAGATTGAGGCAGTAATGCCATGCAAAGGTGGATAAGGAAAACCAAGTAGCTGCTAGATAGATGTTGAGGGGGATCAACATGCGGCTGTTCCACCCAAGACATTGCCTGACCTCGCGTGGAGTGTGTCCAAAGCCCAAGAGGCACAGGCTTGTTGTGCATAATATATGCGGACTCAATAGTGCACTTAATCCAGCACCTTAGAGGCCACAAGTCCCTTGGCAAGGCCCTGCCAACAGAACAAAGAGGCGGTCAGAATTGCAAAAGGAGTTCATCTTGAGATAATGCCAGAGAACCCAACTGACATCAACTGCCTTGAGACCCTCAGCGCTACCCGAACACTGTTCCTTAGAGAAGGCAGCAGAATGACCCGAGACATGGAAGGCTGAAACCACCTTAAGTAGGAATGAGGGGGGACGGCACGTAGGGACAACCCTTCAGAAGAAGGAAAGGATCTCGACAGGAAAGAGCCTGAAGTTCAGAGATGCGTTGTGCAGAGGTGACGGTGACTAGAAACGCCATCTTTAGGGATCAATCTCAAGAGGGTGATGAGCTCGAGCGGCTCAAAAGGAGGCCTCATAAAGGCAATGCAGAACCAGCGTTAAGTCCCATGGAGGCCCCATCCGCCAGACAGGTGGGCACAGAGAGCATACCCCCTGGAGAAATCGGCTGACATCAAAATATGAGGCGATGGACCGCCCTGTGATAGGTCCCCGGAAACGAGTGTGGCCACTTGGACGTGTAAGGAGTTATGGCGAGACCCTTGCTATAGCCGTCCTGTAAGAACACGAGAATATATCTGGTACCTGCACCCACCAGGGGGACGTGGAGTTGCGAAAAGAGCGGCCAAACCCTTGTGTAAGCTAAGGAGGTGAAGGATCAACGGGCTTGGAGAATGGTATCAACATGCCATGAATAACCGTTGCGGATTAGCAGTCACCTCTCAGGAGCCAAGCCATAAGCAAGTAGGGAGATGGGTCGTCCAGCAAGACCGTCCCCTGCTGCAGGAGTCCTCTGTGCAAGCCGAGGGCTAAGGGGGGCATGATCAGGAGCTGGACCAAGTCTGCATACCATGGCTGGTGAGGCCAGTTGGGGCTACGAGGATCACCCGTCCTGGGTGCAACTCGATGTGCCGGAGAGCTCTGCCGATCATCGCCCAGGGAGGGAACCGGTAGAGGAGTGCTGCCATGGGCCATAGTTGGACCAATGCATCCAGCCCCATGGAGTTGTAGTCTCATCTGTAACTGAAAAAAAATGGGCATCTTGTTGTTGGATGAGGTCGCCATCAGGTCACCTGTGGCAGGCCCCAGTGGTCCACTATCTTCTGGAATGCCCAGGGTGCGAGCTCCCACTCTCCAGGGTCTAGAGCTTGGCAACTGAGGAAGTCTGCTTGGATGTTGTCTATACCCGCAATATGTTGAGCTGAGACAATGAGCGGGTACCTTTCCACCCAGGAAAAGAGAATTTTCATTTCCTTCGCCACTCCGGCACACTTGGTGCCCTTTTGTCTGTTGAGGTAGGATATCGTTGTGGAGTTGTCGCAAAGGATGCAGACTGTTTGATCGCGATGAAGGGGCAAGAAGGCCAGGAGAGCTAGTCAGACTGTCCTGGCCTTGAGTCTGTTGTTTGTCCAAGTGGACTCTTAGCGAGTCCAGGAACCCTGTGTAGTTCTGTTTAAGCAATGGGCCCCCCAGCCAATAAGGTTGATGTAAGTCATCACCACCACCAGCCAAGGCGGGCTTTCCAGCAGGACTCCCTCGAGCCACCATCGAAGACTAGAATGAATTAGGTGTGGTAGTCGAAGTCTGATCTGGAATTCCTGGAAGACTAGAGACTACCAAGAGAGAAGCATGAACTGTAAGGGCCTCATGCATGCCCAAGCCCATGGAACTACTTTGATCGTGGCTGCCACTGCTCCCAGAACCTGGAGATTGTCCCATATTCTAAGGTGGAACTGCATCAGAAAGTCCTGAAACCGACTGGTGAACTTGTGAAAGCTTTCTCTGGTAAGAAACACTCTACCCAGTCTGGTGTCGAACCGAGCTATGAGAAAATCTAGGCTTTGAGGGGGCTGCAGGCAACTTTTGGCAGGATTGATTATCCACCCAATATGTTCCAGGAAAGCCACTACTTGGGAGACTACAGCGAGTAGGGGTGGTCGTAAAATGCTTAATCAATGCAAGGCGGCTGCCACCATGACCTTGGAAGAGGTGCCATGGCCAGTCTGAAGAAGGACCCAAAACTGGAAATGCTGTCAGAGTGTGATGAAATGCAGGAAGCGCTGGTGCTCTGTGACAATGGGAATGTGAAAGTAGGCTTCTGTGAGGTCTAAAGAGGCCAGAAACTCCCCTTTGTGGACAGCCTGGATGACCAACAGGAGCGCTTGCATGCGAAAATGTGGAACACAAAGAGAGCGATTGATGCCTTGGAGGTCTAGAATGGGGTGCCAGGAGCTGTCCTTTTTGGGCACCACAAAATAAATGGAATAACAGCCTGACCCTCGCTCGGCAGGAAGGGACTGGACAAATGGCCTGAAGCTGAAGCAGCTGCTGGATTATACTGCTCATAGCCGCTTGCTTTTGGAGCATCAGTAGGAGGAGCAATTGGATGCGAAGAACATGTGTGAGGTAGAATAAGTCTTTAGTCCTACGAAACACCCGAAAAGATTGAGACGTGGTCCCAGATCTGTTGGAGGATGTGGCGGCCGTGGAAGGCTTGCCGGGTCGATAATGCCTGGAGCCCAAAAATGAGCGTGGGAGGAGGTAGAGTAGGGAGCATTAGAGCCTGAACACCAAGCAGGGGCCCATGGCTTGTCCTCAGGGAGACACTGAGGCTTAATCTCACCTAAGTCCTTGACCAGTTTTTCAAGGTCTTCACCAAAGAGTAGCCAGCCCCTGAAAGGGAGCTTTGCTAGGTGGGCCTTAGATGCTGCACCAGCAGACTAGTGCCAGAGCTAAAGCCACCGGCACACTACTGTGGCAGCCGCCACTGAGCAGCTTATCAGCTGTAAAAGGTCGTACAGTGCATCCCCCAAGAAAACTGCTACCGATTCCAGTTGTGCAGATACCAGATCCTCCAAGTAAGAGCTGGAGCCAATGCAAAAGCACTCAAGCCCACCAAGCCACCACATGCAGAGGCTGGAGGCCAAGGAGGAAAAGTAGAATGCTGTCTTCAGTAGACCTTCAACGTTGTGGTCATGCTGATCACAAAGAGCTGTGCCACCTTCTACCGGAATGGTGGTATGTTTGGCAACAGTGGTGACGACATCCACCATGGAGTAGTGGAGCCATTTATCCAGATGCATGGGAGACCAGGTGTAACGGGAGCCCAAGCACTTTGCAGTACGCAGGGAACTCGAGGGATACCATCTGTTCCAAAGGAAATGGAAAAAGCTTTTGAGAGCTTTTTTTATTCTAGCCAGGATGGGATTTGCCTGGTGTTTAGATTGATCAGGTGGTGGGTCTGGGCTATCGGAGAGCCTTAGAGCCTGGACGATCTGGGTTATTAGTGCAGGAAGCTCATCCCTGTGGAACAGACGGACATCTTGGGAGTTGTGGTGGTCCTCCTCCAGCATTTCCTGTGGTGAACACTCCCATCCTCGCGGTCTGATGTGCTGTTCAAGCTACCATCAGGGAACAGTGACCAGGATCCCTCCCCAACTGACCACGACACTAATTTTGATGAGGTTTCTGTACCGTCTGACTCGTACTTATGGGAAGCATGAACCTTGTGAGGTGATGCATGGGGGTTACTTAACCCGTGCTGTGACTGGCTCACTCCTCCAGAGTGAGCCCTCCTAAAGAGAGTCATAAAGTGATCGGATTCTTCAACAGAGGCTGGCTGTAAGGGCTCCTCTGTGAGCTGTTGCTGAGGAAGAAGGCGGGGTGGGGTAGAAGGGAGGCCTCCCTGGGTGCGGACGCTAGACTGAGTGGAAGGAAAGAAACGGCAATCCAAGCTGGTTCACCTGGGACATCCAGGTCTGGTGATGGAAGATTACGGTCATCTGAGGAGGTCTCACCGAGATCAGAGGCACAAACAGCACAGAGCCGGACTACTAAATACCAGCGCTTATGCCTTCAGGCCAAACCATAAGGGATCGAAGAAGGCATGGAAGAGCAATCCTTGTCCAGCACTGTGCTGCTACTTGACAAGGTGTCAGAAGGCCACAGGGTGGGAAAATTTGAAAAAAAGATGGCTGCTGCTAGTCATGATGCAGCCCGCTGCAGTTATGAAGATGGGAGGGTTTGCGCTGGTGATCCCTGCTTGCGTCCTAATGCCCAATAAGCATTACCGGCACAGGAGGAGTTCACCAGAGCAAAGGGAGCTGTGCAGGAGGCCTGAAGCAGGTAGAAGGCGGGAAAGAGCTGAAAATGCGGCAGCAGTGTTTCAATACTGCAGTGGTGAATTTTTCTCCCCCAAAAGCCTAAGCAGGTTTGTGGAGGTGGCGCAGGCTGTGGCCCAAGGAGATCCCGGGGGAAGGGGGTGGATGTCACACTAACTGTGATCTTCAACTGCTGTGAGGAACCCTGTGCCTTCTTACAAAACACTTTACTGAAAAATTACAAACAGCTAGTGCAGCTCAGTGCTAGACCAGAGATAAGACACTGAAGGCTCGTCCCTCTACCAGTTCAGGCTAAGCTGATCCTTGAGACCAGGAGCCTGCCCCCCGTTTGGTGGGGAGTAACACTGATCCTCTTGATCACATGCTCAACCCAAAAGAGATGTGGGTACTCTGAGGGGGGGGGGAACCTCCAGTGCACCCTGGAGATGTCTATGGGCCTAAAAATCCCTAAAACTGTTGGCCGAAAACAAACAGAGTGAAGTGCCAGGAATAAAAAGGAAGAACAATCATCATCTGCTGGAGACAGAAAATACTGAATGTGGCCCCTAGGGGAATCACTATATATACTAGGACTGAAGCTTCTGGCACTTCCTGTGTCTCCAACATCTGCTGGCAGGGAGAGACACAACCCACTTGTCTGGACTGGTCTAGCAGGATGTATTGGAAAAGCCAGTTGTCCAGGCAATTATGCATACCAATCCCTTTACAGGGAAGAGGCCAAAGGATAAAGCAGCAAATTGGAAGTCGAGAACAGAGAAGTGCAGGAAACACTGCTGATTCTCGTGGACAGGAATGTGGAAGTACGCCTCGGCCAAAACCAGCAATGCAAGAAATTCTCCTCGCTAGACCGCTCTGTGTCTCCTTGTGGAAGAGAAAGGTCCTTGGGTGAACACCAATACCCTTGAGGCCCAAGATTGAGCGGAAGTACCCAACCTTCTTTGGCACCACTATCCCAAACTGGGGCACTGTCTCTCTCCAGCCAACTTCACTGCTACTTGCAGAGCTGAAGTGGCAGAAGAAAAGTCCATGTCCAGCAACTTAAAAGATGAAATCTCCAAGGGCACACTTAGGTAAGCCACGTTTAAAGAGCACATACCGGAAGCATGGAGTTACTGTGCACTGTGGAGATAGCACTCTGAAAGGTGTGCCCAGATACCACACGTACTAACACGTGCAGCGAAGAACACAGGAAAAAGACTGAGTACCAAAGGTTCCAATCCCTGACCTGACAATTGCCCCACTAAATGGCGGACGTCGGGCCCCCCCCCAAGCAATAGTGAGGTCTGCATACTACAGAATGAAAGTGATTAGACGCCTCAAGCCCTTACTCTCATATGACCACTTCCGGTCTGTCTGCCAAGCCTTAATAACTCCTATTCTGGACTTTTGTAATCCTATCTACTATGGTCTTTCAAAACACTCACTTAAACCTCTTCAGATGGCTCAGAACACGGCAGCCAGAATTATTGCTGACTCAGCATCTCAAGATCACATTACCCCTACTCTCAAAGAGCTCCACTGGCTTCCAATAAGCCAGCGCGTCAAATACAAGATGGTAATTAATATATTCAAGATCAGACATAAATGCTCTGCTTTTAGCCTTCATAATCTCTTACTCCAGAACAACAACAGGCCAAGACGAATAACTACATCAAACACCCTCAGCACCCCAAGTAGTTTCAGAAAAGCGTGTAAATGTACTACACAAAGGGCAATTTCCTTATCGGCCCCACTTATATGGAACTCTCTCCCTCCCGATGTACGATCCATGGATGATTTAAAGGAGTTCAGAAAACTGAAATTTGTACTCTTCACTGAGTACTATGGCACAGACATCTAACAGTCTCTATTATTATAGCCTGCATGTAACTTGTTTTACTGTAACAGTTCCTTGATGTTGTGTATCCCAATTTTACCTTCACTCTTTAGTTTAGTCAGTGTATGCCCCCCTGTCTCTGTTCTCCCTTCTTGTGTCTTGGTAACCGCTTTGATTTAAGGAAAAGGCGGTATAGAAAACCTGTTAAATAAATAAATAAATTGAAGAAGCGCAGAAGAGAAATTTGGCAGAGAAACGGGAATTAAATCCGGTACTGACCCCCAGGGAGCCCAAGAAGCAATAGTGCTGGGTTCAGTGCTACTTCCCTGCTGCCAAAGTCTAAAGCCACATACCTCTTGCATCTTCATGCCATCTTCGGGGGAGAGCTGGGGGAGGGGGAAAGGAGAGCACTGAGGCTGTGCAAGCAATGATTCCTCTAGGGTCCTGATTCAACAATTCTAGTTATTCAACCAGTCCTTAATAGGATAAAGATTGAGAACTGAATGACACCCCTCCTCCTTAGCAAACCCAGAAGCGCCAATTTTAAAGGGTGGCCCAATGGGTGTCTCCCACATCCAGCTCAAGTGAGGAAGGCACCCACCCCTAAGAGCAGTAACAAGCTAAATCAATCTTTTTCAAAGTTTTCATAGAGCTGTTCCAATGTGTCCACACTCTGCTGGAGACAGAAAAATACTGAGTAGTATGCCCTCTAGCTGCTCTAAATATAGTTAGTACAGGATGAGGGCATCAAATCTCTCAATTTTTTCTCCATCTCCCCACATGAATGGGCTAGCCTTAGCAGGATGATATGGAAGAGTTGCTGCTTACCTGTAACGGTGTCAAATGACTTCCTCCGAGCTGGGGAGAGCCCAGCACTATAGGAGATGTCTGCGATATACCTAGCAAGTGTGGCTGCATCCCCCTGCTTCTCTGCAGAGAAATCAGTTTTGATTAGACTATTACTATTAGGTGACCAGGCTAGTGAAATGACTGCAAGTGGTAATTTTTGGATGGATGAATGGGAGTGCCAAATTTCTTTTCTGAATATTCAAAAGTGATTTGCATTCACTGTCTATGTTCTGTGCAGATATTTAATGCATATTAGGGATATCCTGAAAACCTGCTTTGTGGCCTTTCAAGATTGTAGTTGCGACACTTCTGGAAAGTTGATGACTGGATGGTTGACTGATAGGGTTAATGGAATCACAAACTAGTAGAACTGGTTGCATGGACTGTTAGAGTTAAACTAGATGAGTGGTAGACTTGAATGCATGAATTACTGTAGAGATAGTGGAATGGACATCCATTGATTTTAGATGAATGGACTAAAGGTAAGAGTTGACTAGTTAACCTAGGGCTTCTCAAATCTGACCCTATAACCCAATACTCAGTCAGGTTTTCAGGATATCAATAATAAATATGCACAAGACAAAAGAAATTTCACTATTCTGGGTTTTCCAATATATGCAAATGGATCTCCTGCATATTCTGTATGAATATCATGAAAACTGACTGGCTGTGTAATCACTGTTGTTAAGTGCTGTCAAGTCCAGGTTGACTCATGGCGACCTTCTGGATAGTTGTCCTAAATTGTGTTTGGTTTTCAGTCAGGCGGCTCACTGTTGACAGACTGGCACCCATAGCTGCTGTTATTGTATCAACCCATCTCACTGCTGGCCTTCCTCTTTTGCGTTGACCTTTCTACCTTGCCAAGCATGTTGTCTTTTTCTAATGATCTCTTTCTTCCCATGATGTGACCAAAGCATGAAAGTCAGTCTTGTCATCTGAGCCTCTAAAGAAAGCTTAGGCTTGATCTCCGCTGGTACTGACTGGTTTGTTCTTTAGGCAGTCCGTGGTATACACAGTATTCATTGCCAGCACCATAATTCAAAGGCATCAATTTTCTTCCTGTCTATCTTTTTCACTGTCCAACTTTTGCATCCATATGATGTTATTGAAAATGCCATGGCTTGAACAAGTTGAATCTTTGTACAGAGAGACTTCTCTGCTCTTGAGAATCTTGTCTAGGTCCTTCATAGTCATTCTGCCAAGAGCAATGTGTCATCGGATTTCTTGACTACTTGTTCTTTATTGATAGTTGATCCAAGTACGTTAAAGTTGTCCACTATTTCAATTTCTTCTCCATCAATGAACTTATTGATTTTTCTAGTTGTCAGGATCTTTGTCTCCTTAACGTTAAGGTGCAGACCCATTTTAAGACTATATTCCCTGATCTTCAGAAGCAAATGTATCAGATCGTGTTCACTTTCAGCCAGTAATGTGGTATCATCAGCATAGCTAAGGTTGTTGATAAGTCTTCCCTTAATCTTCACACCTCTGTTGCTTTCATACAATCCTGCTTCTTTGATTTGTTCTGCATATAAATTAAAGAGGTAGGGGGAAAGTATACAGCCCTGTCGTACACCTTTGCTGATTTTAAACCATTCTGTTTCTCCTAGTTCCGTTCCAACTGTTTCTTGATCAATGTAAAGGTAGTGCAAGAGAATGATCAGGTGTTCTGGTATACCCATGCTTCTTAATGTAGCCCAGAGTTTCTCATGGTTTACATAGTCAAAAGCCTTGTTGTAGTCAATAAAACACATATGGATATCCTTTTGGTATTTTTTGTCTTTTCAAGGATCCATCTCACATCCACAATAATGTCTCTCGTTCCTCGCCCTTTCCTGAACCCTGTTGTAGGTCTGGAAAGGCCTGCGTTAACACATCTCTCTGGCATGGCTACCTCCCCTCTCCATCAGTCAAGGTGCTAATATCCAACCAAGAAAGTCTTTGCTTACTGAGATTACAAAGAAACAGCAAAAGATACTATTAACACTGATACTGTCATACAAATGTTAATTTTTGTTGTTAATGTAAAGAGATGTACACTGTAAAAAAATGTGAATTTCTGGTATTTAAAGAAATGATTAAGCTGTTTTTATAATTGTGATCCTCAAACAATGGCTAAATATACATTTTCATGAAATAAATAAATCACTTCTAGTATTTCCTGAGTTAGGGGGCTCAGAGTGGGACTTATTGGTGTAATACTTGGCATGTCCATATACACCTTATTTAGTCTCGCTCATTAGGTGTGACACATTCATTTTAAAGCTCTCATTTATTAGAGCCTCAGTCCTAGGGCACTAACATAAGAAATGCCATTCTGGATTAGACCAAAGTCCATCAAGCCCAGTATCCTGTTTCCAACAGTAGCCAATCCAGGTCACAAGTACCTGGCAGGTTCCCAACAAGGCACACAGGTTCCAAAATGCTTGTCCCGGGGCAAGAGGTGGATATGGTTTATGGACCTTTCTGCCAAGAACTAGTCCACACCTTTTTTAAGCCCAGCTGCACTAACAGCCTTCACTCTATCCTCTGGAAATGAATTCCAGAGTTTGATTACACATGGAGTGAAAATATAATTTTCTTTTATTAGTCTTAATGGATTACATTGTAGCTTCATTGCGTGTATCTTAGTCTTTCTACTTTTTGATGCCAAACACCCAATCTAAGTTTCTCAGTTTCTGTAGATAACACTCTTCTACTCCATGTTTCCTCAGCCCACAATCTTAAGGTCGCCTTTGACTCCTCCACACACATTCAACTGATAGAAATGACAGGTTTTAGCTTTCTCTATAACATGAGTAAAATGTGCCCCTTCCTTTCTGTACATACTAGTAAGACAATTATCCACTCTTTAGTCACCTCTCCTCTAGACTATTGCAACCTCCCCCTTGCTGGTCTCCCTCAATCATCTCTCCCCTTCAATCTGTTCAAAACCCAGCTGCGCAGCTAATCTTTCGCCATCCACGATATGCTTACATAATGCCTCTTCATTGGCTCCCCTTCCGTTTCTATATATACAGTGGTGTGCAAAAGTCTTGAATCACTTGTGAGTTTTGCGTTTTTCGTACTTTATAACGTTTCTTTTTAAATTTCGCGTTAGCCCAGCATATTCATCTTTCTACCACGTTAAAAGGGATACATTTGGCTATTAGAGAGTTTACTTTTTTGCATTCCTTGTTCCAATTTAAATACTTTACAGACACTGGGAGATAGCTACTGCGATTTTTGTGGATCCTGCACCAAAACTGGATTGAGATTATCCAATATGCACATGTTATTTCTGACCAATCAGGAGACAGGTTTCACTAACCAATCACAATGCAGATATCTAGCCAACAGTGCAGCTATAAAAACGCGTGGAATTTTTGAATTTCATACGCTTTCTGGATCGACCATGAAGATGACTCAGACCCTGACGTTGGAGGAGCGTGTTCGTGTGTCCTTTATGAGCGAGGAAGGATTTTCAAGCAGTCGGAGCGCTGTTGTTAAGATTGTACAGAAGAAGAAAGAAACTGGTTCAGTGGTGGGCAAGCCTCGTTCAGGTTGTCCATGTGCATCAACATCACGCCAGGACCGCGCACTACGATGCATTTCACTGACTAATCGCAAGGTAACCTCTCCTCAGCTACTTCGAGTGTGGTCAGACAAGAGTGTCAGCTCATCAACAGTTAGTTGCCGGTGCCTGCAGTTTGGTCTCTGGGGCTGCAAAGCACGGAATAAGCCACCGATGACTGACATACAAAGGCGCAACCGGATCGTGTGGGCAAGAAAGCACTCAACTTGGTCGACTGAAATGTGGGAAAAGGTGCTATTCAGCGATGAAAGCACCATCTGCCTGTTTGGTAACCAGGCCCACACCTATGTGAAGAGATTTCCTGGAGAGGAATTCAAGCCCGAGTGTCTCAACCTCACTGTGAAGCATCCTTTGAAGGTTATGGTCTGGGGCTGCATGGCTGCCAGTAGCATTGGACGTCTTCACATCGTTGATGAATGGTCAACAGGGCCAAGTACATCACCATACTGCAAACGTGCATGGTGCCATCAGCACATCAGCTGTTTCCTGGCCAGTTCCTGTTCCAAGATGACAATGCACCCTGCCATCACTCCAGACAGGTGATCAGCTGGAAGCAGCGGATCATCAAGTCAATGGACTGGCCTGCCCAGTCTCCAGATCTGAATCCAGTCGAGAACCTGTGGCACAAGGTGGCCTTGGAAATATCCAAGAGGCATCCAACATCAAAGTGTGAGCTGATTGAGTCACTCATTGCTGCTTGGAATCGCGTTGTCACCAACGATCACCTTGTCAGACTGGTTCATTCAATGCCGACAAGGTACAGTCAGGTGATCAAGAACAAAGGGTGGCCCATCAAATACTGAGCCATCACAGACACATAAAAAAGGCCTTTTTCAAGGCCACGTACATTAATTTGAAGGAAACCTGGCGTGCGTCCATAATATTTTAAAGCATACTTACAATATATTGTTGGCCAATGATGAACATTACACGATTTTCACAGAAAATCTATCAACAGGACAACTATGGGGAACAAACTCAGAAAATAAGGGCCAAACCAATACTAAAAGTTGGCCCTAATAGCCAAATCTATCACTTATGAGATACACAGAAAAAGCCACTGGGAGGAAAAAGAAATTAAGATATAAAGGTCACGAAGTTGAAAAAAACGTCAAATTTACAAGAGATTCCAGACTTTTGCACACCACTGTAGGTCCTCCACCCCTCCTTGGACTCTGCTCTTCTGGTAGACTGCTTCTCTCTGTACCTTTTCTTCTACCACCAATTCCAGACTTCGATCCTTTCACCTTGCTGCTTCTTATGCCTGGAACAAACTACCTGAATCTGTATGTCAGGCTTCATCTCTGCCCCTTTTCAAATCCTTGCTTTCACCTCTTTGAGGCTGCTTTCCCTGAACAGCTTAGTCTCCTATGTGTCTCCTTACCTTTCCCTAGTTGTATCCTCATCCTCAGTTGTTCTATTTCCTGTCTTGATAGGCAGGAATCATCTTTTACATTTATCTGCAGTGCTGCGTATGCCTTGTAGCCAGGGGCAGCCCAATGGGGTTGCAGCTCTATGTGTGGAGACTCATTGTGGGGCCCCATTTGCATAAATATTTGCATAATGTTAACACACACTATCTTTTAGTAAACATGTTTCTTAATGAGTGTCTGGATAAAGAAAGACTACCAGATTTATCCTACATTACTATACACTCCAGTGCCACCCACAGGCACATTAAGAAGTACTACAAACACTGCCCATTTAGAACCCATAGCAAACCCGCCGTATCATAACAGCACTACCAGGTCTTACAAAGTACCATATCCTACCTATCAAAAGGCAACACTGCAACTATTAAACCAATACAACTCCTATTGGGGAAAGAGTACAAGTGGCACTATCAAAATAGAAACTATATGAACAGAATACCTCAGCTCGGTTTCATATGCAGAACACAGACCGTCACCAAAAAAAGAACAAGGTATCACAATTTAGAAATAGGAAGATAATAATTAAACTGGGAACCCCAAAAGCCAAACTTGGAATGTACAACACTGGAAAAATAAAACTATAAAATTAATTTCCTCTTATACTAAACCAAACACAAAGACGTTAATGATGCACATTTCCCAGAGCTGACATATTCCAGTTAATACATTCAAAATAAAAATAAATATTTTTCTACCTTTTGTTGTTTGGAGCAATTGCAACTGAAAATAAAATACCCAATCACTTTCTTCTGGTTTCTTTGTGTCTTCCGCTAACTCTCCATTGTCTGCTGTCCATTCTCTCTCTACATCTGCTTTAACATATTGATCTTTCCCCTTTTGCTCTTTCCTACATTTCTTTCTTTATTCCTTTTTCATCCAAATTTCACCCTTCCAGCCTCAATCCCCACTTACTCTCCCAATACTCAGCCAGTTGTAGATCTTTCTTCCCTCCCACACAAAATATTTTCCCCTCTCCATCCTCACTGCCCCAGCCCCATCCCCTTCTAGTCCCATTCTCACATCCCCTCGCATCAACCTATTTCCAGTCCTAGCCCCCTCATCAGCCCATTTCCAATCCTATCCTTCCCATCAGCCCACTTCCAATCCTAGCCCCAAATCAGCTATTTCCAGTCCTACCCTAGATCCCCCCCCCATCAGCCCATTTGCAGCCCTACCCTAGCCCTTCCATCAGCCCATTTCCAGTCCTAGTCCTTACTCCCCCATCCCCCGAAGAACCCTGTGGTTGTCTGACTGGCTTCAAGCTGTGTTCTAGTGTAGGCCACTGGCGTGCCATGTGCTGGGAAACAGGAAATGCCAGCGGCCTACACTAGAACACAGCTGCAAAGTGAAGAAAAACAGCGGTCTTCACTGTGGCGGCTGTACAGAGGTGAGTCGGGGCCTCAGGCCTCCCTCTGAAGCCGGTCCTTCCAAGAGCCGAACAACATGTGTGGGATGTTGTTGGCGTGGAGACCCGTGCACACAACATTCTCACACAAGGGACAGGCCGGCCCTGCTTGCAGCCCTATATAAACGATCAATAGGTTCCATTCATTAATTTTCTATCGTATCTCCCCCTCAGCTGTCTTTTCTATGTTGAAAAGCCTTAATCTTAAGCCTTTCCTCATAGGGGTATCCTATTCCCTTTGCTTTTTTTTGGTGGCTCGTTTCTGTACCTTAATTCCGCTATATCCTTTTTTCACATATGGTGACCAGAATTGTACACAATATTAAAGGTGTGGTCACATCATGGAATGATGCAGAGGCATTATAATATCCTTGGTTTTATGCTGTATTCCTTTTTTTAATTCCTAGTATTCCATTTGCTTTCTTGGCCGCTGCTGCACACTGGGCAGAGGGTTTCAACATATTATCCATTATGACACCTAAATCTTTTTCCTGGGTGGTGGTTCCTAATGTGGAAACTTGCATTGTGTAACCAAAGTTTGGGTTGTTTTTTTCCCCTAGGTGCATAAATTTGTACTTGTCCACATTAAATTTCATGTAGAGCATTTGGATGTCGTCTTCCAGTTTATTAAGGTCCTCTTGCAATTTTTCACAATTCTTGTGCCTTTTAAAAACTTTGCATAAATTTTGTGTCATCTGCAAATTTGATTCCCTTACTCGTTATTCCCATTTCCAGGTAATTTATAAATATGTAAAAAAAGCAGCAGACCCAGCACAGATCCTTGGGGTACTCCACTATTCATCTTTCTCCATTGAGAAAGTTGGCCATTTAGCCCTAATCTGTTTTCTATCTTTTAATCAGTTCCTGATCCACAATACACTGCCTTCAATCTCATGACTTTTTACTTTGGTCAAGAGGGACCTTGACAAAGGCTTTCTAAAAATCCAGATACACTATATTGACTGATTCACCTTGGTCTACCTGTTTGTTCACTTTCAAAACAATAACACAAACTAGTAAGACAGTGAGTTCATGAGACAAGCATAAGAAAATAATACAGTGTGGTTCAACTATTAGGAAGAAATTTCACCACACACCTTCTCCGATACTGCCTTCCTCACGATGTATTTGAAAAAATAGTTCCCATGTTTTAGTCAGGAAGTGGACAAATGGTGTCAGGCTAGAGAGATTTTACCCAATTCTCTCAATTGTGCAGCTATTCTTCCATGCTGCTGCTTAATTTACAAAGTAATACTACACTTAAATCTTTGTCGATTTATACCGTGGCTGCGAAGTTTGAAAAATCTCTGACATCTTCGTGCAAAAGGTCAGCGTGAAGGAGCTATAATGGAAAACCATGTTGTGGTGGTTATTAAGTACCCTCGAGTCAGTGTCTATTCATGGCGACTTTCGGGATAGTTGACCCAAACTGTGTTCGGTCTTCAATCAGGCTGCTCATTCTCATTGTTGGCTTTCCTCTTTTTGCGTCGAGCTTCTACCTGGCAAAGCATTATGTCTTTCTCCAACGATCTCTCCCTTCGCATGATGTGTCCAAAGTATGAAAGTCGAAGTCTCCTCATCTGAATTTCTAAAGGAAAGCTTGGGTTTGATCTTCTCTAGTACTAGCTGACTTGTTCTTTGGGTAGTCTATGATAATACACAATATTCATCGCTCGTACCATATTTCAAAGGCATGCAATGTGTGCTTTCGAGTCAGTCCTGACTCCTGGCGACCCAGAAGCTCCTGGGTTTGCCAACTTAAAAGCTGTAGCTAACTCGATGCGACCTGAAGTCCCCGCCCCTTTTCTTGTATCGCATGTGTTTGTATTTTTTAAACAGCTGATATTCAACTTTGTGTTTTGTAGTGCACATTTGACCATACATTTTAGAAAAGAATGTAAAAGATTATACAAGAGAAATAACAATGAAAAGGCTTGTTAATTCAGCTACCAAACAAACCGTACGACTCAGTTTCGTGATGTCACAACAACGACCAATGACCACAACACACCAACAAAAGATTTCCTGTCAACCTACCTGCTGCTCCTATCCTTAGCAGTCGCAGCTGACTGACAATTAAGCGAGCCAATCCTTTTCTGAATGTGATATCCGGCCAATAACCGTAAGGGTGAACTAAGGTTGACGAACGCAACTGGTCTCGTAAGTCGCCTTTGTGACGGACGTATCTGTCGACCAATAAGGCAAGAACAAACATGAGATGAGGCTTTAGTAGGCTTCAGTATGAGGACGTTGCCGTGATTCAGGCCCCTCCTTCTCGACTTTCCGGAAAGTTCTAGCCCGTTTGATTCTTGGCGACGGTTAAGTTTCCGTTAAAGTGGAACTTTTTTTGTTTTGCTTTATTAAAATATGATTTAAATTATGTAAAGGGAAAAAAGCTCCCGCGTGGCTAAAAAAAAAAAATACTATCAGCACCCGTAACTCGTCGGGGAAAAAAAAAGCGAGGCTTCCGCCATTTTGTTTTGTCTTTTTTTTTTCGCTGTCGCTGCGTGAAGAAATATTTTATAGTAGCATCTTAAAAGGGGGCATTATTTTTGGGCACGTTTGCGGGGTGGCGGCGGCTGTCTGATGGCGACCGGAGCGAACGCCACACCGCTGGGTAAGCTGCAGCCGACCACCGGCTCCAAGAGGGGCTTCGAGCTACCGGAGCCCGTCGCCGTCTCCGCTTTCCCTTTCCTACCCTTCTCGGGCCTGGCTCCACCGCCGCCTCCTCCTCCTCCTCCCCCTCCCCCACCGCCTCCTCAAGCCCAGCCGCACGCGGTACACTCTCCGCCGCCGCCACCGCCCCCTCCTCCTCCACCGCCGCCGCCCCCCGCTGCTTCTCCGCCTTCACCCCCGGCAGTGTCCTACCCGACGGCCATGGCGCTGTACCAGCAGCTGTCACTGTCGTCCACCTCCTCCCAGCCGCAGAAAGCGGGCAAGGCCGCAGGGGGAGGTGAGTGAGGGGTTGGGGGACGATTATAATGGAGGAAAAAATTAAAATCCTGGGGCTCTGAGGTGAGAGGAATTGTGGCGCGGAGGAAAGAAGGAGGATTAGGGAGACTTTTTTTTTATTTGGAGGGGGGTGGGTGTAGGCGAGTAGAACGGGGCCTGAAAAGGGAGGACTAGGAGGCGGGAAGGGAGATGGAATCTAGAGGACAAGAAATGTGGGAGCGCTAATCGTATTTATTATTTTCTTCTGTTGTGCGTGGTTCTGACTTGCAGTAGACTTCAGTAGGAAGCGGAAGAGAAGTCGCTGGAACAGCGAGAACTGTGACCAGAAGACTGTCATTCCAGGAATGCCGACAGTCATCCCTCCGGGACTCTCTCGCGATCAGGAGAGAGCTTATATTGGTAGGTTTTTGTTTTCCTGCTTTATTTATCTGAATCATGTACGTATATTCGGATTTCCTTGACTAGAAGAGTCTTTTGGTTCATAGTTCTGTTATCTCTTGTTTCCATCCCCTCTTCCACAACCATGATTGCAGTCACATTTTTTTCTGTGACATTTGCTCAGTGGTAGTTTTCCTTTATTACAGCTAGGAATTTGAGTTTGTGGCCAAGGATGATTCTCCAGAGTGGCAAAACTTGGGTGTACAATGGAAAGATTGTTTACGGATGGAGCTAGCTCTTGCAGAGAGCTTCAAAGCTCCGTATTTCTTTAAGAAGGTGTAGGGGTGTACGCCATTTAAAGGGGCAGTATACGTCTGTGCAACAAACCACACTGGAGAAACGTTTTGTAAATATTGTTCTTTAATTAGATCTTTGTAATTTAAGCAGTGCTTCTACATTGGTTTACTACAAAACAATTTAAATAACATTTCCTTGCGCTGCCTTGTCCTGATCAGATTTCTAGAGAAACCAATTTTAATTGAAAATCTTCTGCTACTCAGAGGTTAATGTCGCTGAGAGGGGGAGGTAATGCTTTAATGTGTGGTGATTGTATTTTTTTTGTAATGATACAGTTATATAATTGTAAAATACAATCTGATATGCATAACAAGTTTGTTTAATCTTTTAATCGTTTACTGAATGTTTCTTTCACTTCTACCTTGTTTTTGACTGAGCCAAATTCTAAGCAATTTTTTAAAACTGATATTAAATCCAGGTTTCTATCAACATTCCAAAATTTATCTGTAAAGCATGATATACATGGTGGCCTCTCTACAGCCCTTCCCGTATTCCTATTATTTCTGAAAGGCTATTGCTTAGCAAGACTGCGCACAATACAAATCTGCTAATGTATTTGTGGTTAGAATCCACTTATAAAATGTTCCTATTCCCTTTACAGAAGATTGGAAGTATCTTGGACTTTTTTTTCCACTGCAAGTGGCATATTCAGCCCAGAGCTATGCTCTTTCTGTGCTGGGTGGCTTTTGTTTCATAGGTCTCTCAATATCTAGTTGATGCAGCTGGTTATTTTAGTGTTTAGAAATTATTTTTTATGGACATCTGATAAGCTGTCATTAAAACATTGTTTTCTCTGCTCAACATGCATGTGCTTCAAGAGAGAATTATCTATATAAATGTATTTTAATGCCACGTCTGACTGAATGGGAGATTGGTGCTATCTGATTAGTGGTGTGTGACAATGCAAACACTGGACACCAATGGGATGTTGCACTCAAGGAGGTGGGAAGAGGGGATGTAGCACCATTGCTTCATTTTGATATGTTAGATAAAAAAGTGTCAGTTTATTTTTGCTAAGAAAGATTGCTAACCTGGGCTGATAGTTATTAAATCATAGCCAGCTGTCACATAATATATGCCTAAATGATTCGATATTGTTATTGGGCTTGTGCTCTGCTGGTTTACATAACCTGTATTTGCTACCAGTTCTAGTTTCTCAACTACTGGAAATTGATTTCATATGTTGTTCAAGGGAGCAGGCAGTTCCTTCACCTATAACACCTGTTCAAAGTAAGTTTGCTTCCTAATTGGTGGTGAAAGCTGTGACTAGTCAGGTGTTTAAGAATAGCCCTTTTTAAATTTTTTTTATATTCCTGCTGAAGTAGATTTCTGGAGCATATTGGGGGCGGGGGAGCTTCTTTCCCTCTAAACAATGACATGTCAGTCTCCAGTTCTTCATACTTTGTTGTTAAGATTTGAGTTGTTTTGTGGTAACATTGTCTTTTTTCCATCCTTTTTTCTTTCCTAACCTGGTTTCTTCCAGTGCAACTACAGATAGAAGACCTGACTCGTAAACTGCGCACAGGAGACCTGGGGATCCCCCCTAACCCTGAGGACAGGTTGGGAATACAGTTGTACAGCTGACAGTAACACTTTTTACCTTTTCTCAATACATTTTTTTGGTGACATCATAATGGCAGTTCCTCCTATGAAACCTTTTTTTCAAGTCAGGACGCTTGGGACCGCTTTGGGGCTGGGAATTTGTTTTAATTGGTAGAATAAGGAAATGCCTGAGAAATCAAGTTGCACCATTGATGAAAGGGTAAACTAATTTGATTTCTGGTCCTGATCTCTTTAAACACATACGATTTTACCATTTTATTTCTGTGAGTAAATATTTACCATGAAGCAATAAGCAGAAATGTTTAATTTTTACAGTGAAACTGAACTAGATTGTCCCTTCTATATGAAAAGTGGAATATCTTTTTAGGTTGCCTGGTTTCTTTAGCTTCCTGGTCATAGTTGCTAATGGCACTTGTTTAAGTAACTATGTTTTACAAGATTGAGTACTTCACAGGGATTAGAATACAGCACTTGGTGGGTTGGGGGTGTTCCTAGTGGAATTAACATAACTTTATGGTGTTTTTGTTAGTGATGTCTTTTTGGGGAAGAGCACATAGTGAGCTGTGAATTTTATCTCCTTTGTGTGATAGGTATAAGTTTGAGGTCTGGGCAACAAAGGCCAGGAGAAAAAGAAACCCATTTTGAGATTCTACTCTAGGCAGCAGTATTACATGAACTGACCCACTGTTCTAAATGATGGGCAACACATTTTATGGCAGCCTTTAAGAACTGATTTGATCATCTGTTTTTATTGGTAGCTTGGCCATATGACTGTCTAGGTTTTAAAAGGATTTTTGCAGCTTGGGTTCTATTTGCTTGGTCTATGTCAGTGATTGCAGCAGGGTGGCCTCAGCCAGTTGCAATGTATAGGTGGTTTTATAAATTAATGTAAATATGCTTTTCCAAGTAATGTATTATGGATGGGGCAAGTTTTCACAGGATGTGAATCCATTATGTTTGATCAGCCTGAAAACTGCTGTGGTTGCTAAACTCTTGAACCGTTTGTGGTTTTGGTGACCTTCATCCAGATGCTTAACCTATTTTGTTTTTGCTAGTAGTACTCATTTAAGTATTGAGCATCCTTTTGGAATATTATGTCCATAGACCTTGGTGATTTTGAGTGGAAGGGGTCAGTTTATTACAAGCTGTTGCCGGTTTCAACAGTTGCTGTCACTTTGGTTACTAGCAATATATTAAACAGTTTTTAAATGGGTTTTAATACTTTGTGCATGTATATGTAGTTCAAAAAGTTAGAAATGGGACAACTCCCTCTTTTCACGCCTGGAATTTCTGTTCGCTAATAGTATGGGACATGACCCAAAAGCCTTTACCTTGGTATCCAAAATGGTGATTTGTTCTTATAATAAGTTTAAGTTGATATGATGGCTGTTAAAAAAAAATAATAATTATGTACTTCCTATTAGTCAGTCCAGTCCAAATGTGTGGGTTATGCTCATCCACCAGCAGATGGAGACTGAGAACAAACAAACTATCTCACTTAAGTAGCCTGTGCTTTATGCTGTCTCTAGCAGGTGGATGAGCATAGCTGTGCTGGCTGTGGGGTTTTTTTTCTTTTTTGTTTTTTCCTTGGCCACAACTATTGGGGGTGAAGCTGGGTCCAACCCCTTCTACTCCCTAGTCGCTCCTCAGGACCTTCGGGAGGGCAGGAGGCAGCTGCTCCCTCTCCCCTCAACTCCTGGGAGGGGGCCAGAGATTGAACTCTAATATATTAGAGCTTCTGTATCAAATTTATGGGGAAAAAATCCAAAAATAAAAGTAGCATCGCAGAAGAAGCTGGCAGCATGGCTGGCTGCTGGCACCGAAGAAGGGTGAGTTGAAGCAGGCGGTCCTTCCATTGCAGTGCACACATGATGACTGATTTTGAGGGGGGATACCGTACGTGGCCTGCGGCAGCCACTAATCTCTTCTCTTCATGGTTGGCCTTTGCCACAGCTGTGTGAAAGAGAACCCGGCTGCTGCGGACAGCTTTGCTGGTGTGTCGTGAGTCTCTGAGGCAGCTGAGAGGGAAGCAGGTCTGCCACAATTGCTTGTTTGGGAGAGATCCTGAGGTTTTTACAGGGACGGTTGTGATTTTAAACTTGGCCTCCTTGCCTGCTCTAGAGAAAAGGGCGCCTCCAGCATTGCAGCCGGTGTCTCTAGACCCCCTGGGGACTTTGTGGGGAGGGGGAATCCCCCTTGTTCCCCCAAAATGTATTCCGTTGCATCAAGCCTTTATAGCAGGAGCTTGGTGAGGGGGCTCCCTCTTTAGTGTTGCCCTCCTCTTGGGGGTGGGGGGGTCTGTGGGGTCCGGCAGCAGATAAGCAGCCATGTCGGGAAAGATCTCCCGAACCCTGACCAGGAGGAGCTTGAAGAAGGGGAGCTGCTGGTCGGAGAGGGCTTGTTGGCAGTCCAGATTTTTCATTGGGATGAGCTGCCCTCATTGATGGTGAAGACCTTAGCAATTATGTGCATTGCGGAGGAGCCATGGTCAGAGCAGTCATATCTGGCGGAAGATCCCTTCTTTGAGGGTATTCATAAGCCACCTCTGTCCTTTCCTGTCCACTGGGCAGTGAAAGCAATGATTGAGGAAGAGTTGAAGGTTCCTGATGCAGGCTTGCGGGTCAACATGAGCATGGCTTTGCTCTTACCCTATCTCTTTGGAAGAGGAGGCGTGCTTCTGCCTTCCCCGGGTGGATGCGCTGATGACTGCGGTCAACAGGAAGACTACCATTCTGTTGGAGGGTGGTAGCTTTGAAGGACCCGCAAAATAGGTAAATGGGAGGCACTGATCAAGCAGGCCTTCAAAGTCTCTGCCTTAACACCATCTATGGCTCCTGTGTGGCGCAGGCATGTTTATGGTGGTATTAGATCCTGATCCCTTGTTCTCCTATGTGTTTCCTTGCTTTTCCCTGGTTGTACCCCTGTTTTTAGTTGTTATGTTGTGAGTCCCTGTTCAGAGCTGACAGTCTTTTTACATGTTCATGCAGCACTGACTATATAAATAACACAGGTACACTACCAAAAAACTGCCTCCAGTTTTGCAACTGATTCCTATAGATTTTGGGGTGCTGAATCCAGGAAAAATAGCCAAAATGTTCCATCACGTCACGTTTTCTTGCAAAATTCGATTTCTTACCCATATAAGGAATGTTCACATAATTTCTTTTTAGCCGACTGCAGTTTATTTTCTTATTTTATTTATTTATTTATTTATTTATTTATAGTTTTTCTATACCGCGCTATTTTCCATCAGCGCGGTTCACAGGCAACAAACTCGCACAGCAGGAAAAGCCATACTGCGTTTTACATTGAACAGGGAATTGCACACATTTTACATTGAACAGGTATTGAACATGGAACACAGGCTAACAATATACATCATGGAACTATATACAATATGGGATTATATACAGGTTGATAACAGTAGTAAATAGAGGTTGTAATGGTTAACTAACTAGAAACACTCCCTCGTGATATTTTAGAGTGTTTTGTATTCATTTTATACATTAACAGGACAATTGGGAGGCGGGGGGCTAAATCCAGTACTCGCGCTGGCGCATGTTCTTTCCTGTTCGCCTCGCCTCGTTCGCTCGCTCAAACACGGTGGTTGCGACATGAACGTTCCTGTCAAATTTCAGTTTCTTGCAAGTTCATTATTACCTTTTTGTTTGCTCAGTCGTAATCCAGCTTTATTCCGAAGTGGTTCACTACAGTTGTAGTTTGCAGTGCTGTGTATTTGTGATGGCTCACAGAGCCAGAGGTTGCGTCAACTCTCCAGACAGTTTTTGTTTTATTTGTGGGGAATATACCGTGAAAAAGCGGCAGAGGAACATTTCTGCATTTATTAAAGTATATTTCGCCTATTTCGGTTTGAAGTTAGGCGATCAAGACAAACCGTGGGCTCCTCACAAAGTGTGCAAGACATGTGAGGAAGATCTACGCTTATGGATGAAAGGTAAAAAACAAGCATTTCGTTTCGGAATACCTATGATGTGGCGTGAACAAAGAGACCACAGCAGTGACTGCTATTTTTGCTCTTGCATTGTGAAGGGATACAACTTAAAAAATAAGAACGTAATAAGTTACCCCAACCTTCCCTCAGCAATTAGGCCTATGCCTCATAGCAACGAAGTACCTGTGCCTGAACCACCAAAATCTTTGGATCATATTTGTGTGGACGGTTCTGATCATGATGAGACTCATCAGATGGCTTTTCCCGATGAGTCCAGTACTTCCGAGTTTGAAACTGAACCAGATCCGAAACCTGAACTTTTCTCTCAAGCTGAATTGAATGATTTAGTCCGGGATTTAGGACTCCCAAAAGATGCTGCCCAACTGCTAGGTTCTCGGCTTAAACAGAAAAATCTATTGTCACCAGGAACAACTTTTTATTGGTACCACAACCGCGAGACACAATTTTTGAAGTATTTCAGCAAAGAGGAAGATTTGGTATTTTGCAACGATATATACGGAGTGATGGAAAAGTTTAAACTCAAGTATGATCCTGCTGAATGGCGGCTGTTCATTGATTCGTCAAAAGACAGCATAAAAGGTGTTCTTCATAATGGCAACACATTCGCTTCAGTTCCTATTGCTCACTCTGTTATTCTCCAAGAAAAATACGAGAATTTGGCCCTGATTCTTCAGAAGATTCGTTATGATGAGCATAAGTGGATGATTTGTGGAGACTTTAAAATTCTATCCATGCTATTAGGGCAGCAATCCGGTTTCACCAAATATCCCTGCTTCCTTTGCTTGTGGGATAGCCGGGCCCGCGACCTACACTGGGGGAAAAAAGACTGGCCAATTCGGGAGTATTTGAGACCCGGTGAGAAAAATGTTCTTCATGAGAGCTTGGTACCTTGTGATAAAATTCTATTACCACCTCTCCACATTAAGTTGGGTCTCATTAAGCAATTCATCAAGTCCCTTCCAAAAGATGGTGAGTGCTTTCGGTACCTTTGCTCAAAGTTCCCCCGACTTTCTGAAGCAAAGCTAAAGGAAGGAGTGTTCCTTATCGTCACTCCAGTCCAGTCCCTTACTTCTGGGTTGCGTAACCCTTCCAGCAGCTTGGAGGCTGAGCCCAACCTTTTTGGAGGTGGGGCGGGATAAATACCCCTGAGACCACCCACCAACTCCAGTAATCTCAGCCTCCAAGCAGCTGGAGGGTTCTGTAAGCCTGGGGCTTACTGGAGTCCTTCTTTGTATTTAATTTCTATTATTTTATTTCACTCATTGATTTACATTTTCTTTGGTTCAGAGTTAATTCCAAGAGCTCTGGCTCTTTATTTCTCAGGCTCTTCCCCTCCTCCTCCCTCCCCTCCCCCCCTCCCAGGAGCGGATCGGGCACCGGAGGAGAGCCGCAGCTACTAACTTCGAGGAGAAGCCTCCTTTTCCTCCTCTACAGCTGAATCGCGCTGATTCCCACTGCCTCGCGCTGAAGCCCCGTTGCAGGCTGAGCGCTGGAGGCAGCACCGCTGGCCGGCCGAGTTCGCCAGACCCGTCCGAGATCGGAAGGACGCGGCCGCGTTACTGCAGGCTCTCCGGGGACCTCGGGGGTTTCGCGGAGGCAGCGATCCTCTCTGAAAACGGCAGTCCTTGGCTCCGGGGGGCAGGAAAAGTATCGGGCCCAGACCGGAGGAAATCCGCAGAGCTCCCCGTTTTTGGCTCTACGTGGTGAGGCCTTCCACGTGTAGAGCCAACGGGTTTGCAGCTCCGAATCAGCCCGGAACTCCAGCACTGCTAGGAAAACCGCAAGTACTCATTGAGAAAGTGTTACACTGCGGTTTAACATTATTTTAAACTTATTTTAGCCTTAATTTTATTTCAATTTTATTTTAATTTAGTTTAATTTATTTTAAAAGAGAAAAAGGTTGTTTCAAGTCTCATTTGACTATAGATTTAACTGCCTTTATTTTTAAAGCCTTTAGCTCAAGGTTGCCTTGGTTTTCTTTCTTGTGAGGGAATCCTTGGGCCGGTTGCCCAGGAAGGGGACCACCTCCGGAACAGAGGGGAGCCCCTTTCAGCCAGGGCGGGAGACCCGGTAGGAGGCCTGCTACTAGAGGTGCCTCAGTTCCAGGCCATGTCAACCAAGGCACGCTGCCTTTCTTGTGGAATACGCAGGGGTACATCCACGGAGACAGGCATCTGCAGGAGCTGTACCTCCTTGGCGGTCTCTGCGGAGCAGGACATGAATTTGAACATGGACCACCCCGCTCAGGGGTCAGAGGAACTCTCAGCGGGGGAGGGGGGGGCCCAAGCACCTTCCTCTGTGTCCCCGGACTTGACCTCCCCTTCCCTATCCCTTTCCCCCTCCCGGCGGGGGAAGCTGGGGCAGGGGATTTCTTCTCCCCGGAATTTGTCCTTTTGCTACACAAGGCATACTGCCTACGTAAGCAGAGTTCAGGGGCAGGGGGTGCCGCTCCTCCGGCAGCTGAGGTCAAGCCAGCTAGGCCCGCGGGGGCGGCCAATCCAGATCCCGTCATTCCTGCTAAGCGCACGCGGATGTGTGATGAAGAGGCCCTCTCCCAGGGATCTCCTGAGGAGACGCCCTCGGACAAGGACTTCGGCGAGGATGAGGAGGAGCTAGAGGAAGGGGAGATCCCAGAAGAGGACCAAGCTAGGATAATTAGAGTATTCCGGCGGGAGGAACTCCCAGCACTGATTAACGAGTCCCTGAAGGCCCTCCAATATGCCCTCCGATACGCCCACAGAGGAAGAAGCGTTAGAGGATCCCTTGATTCAGGCCATTAGAAAATCTCAGAAGGTCTTTCCTGTGCATAGGGTGGTGCGACAGATGATCCAGGAGGAATGGGACCAGCCTGAATCTAATCTAAGGGGAGTCCGGTCTATGCTCCGTCTCTACCCTCTCCCTGAGGCGGACAAAGAGCTACTGAAGTCTCCCAGAGTGGACACGGCAGTATCTGCTGTCACCAAGAAGACCACTATCCCAGTGGAGGGTAGTGCAGCCTTAAGGGATCCCCAAGACAGAAAATTGGATACACTTCTCAAGCAAGCCTTTGACGTAAGCGCCCTCGCTTTGCAAGCCTCAATCTCCGGAGCTTGGGTGGCTAGAGCCTGTTTAAGGTGGTCTCAACAGCTACAGACAGACGAGAGTCCCGCAGAGGAGAGCAGTTCCAACGCGAGCAGGTTGGAATCGGGAACGGCGTTCCTGGCGGATAGCCAGTATGACCTCATTAGGAGCCTGGCAAAGAACATGGCAGCGGTGGCGGCGGCCAGGCGTTACCTGTGGTTACGCAATTGGGCAGCGGATTCCTCCTCGAAGGCTCGCCTGAGCCGACTCCCCTTCAAGGTGAGACTGCTGTTCGGCGAAGATTTGGAGAAGCTGGTAAAGGATCTTGGCGACTCCAAGGGAGGCAGGCTCCCAGAAGATAGACCGAAACAAAACCGCTCTCTCCCTCCGGCCCGTACCCAGTCCAGGGACTCCCGGAGGTTTCGTCCCTCCAGGCCCAGTTCCTTTCCCAGGGGGCGGTTCTCCCCTAGGGGCCAGAGCTTTCGAGGGTTTCGGGGAGCAGGTCGCGGGTTCGGGGCGACCTCCTCCTTCTCCTCGTCCCTTAGAAAACAACAATGAAGCCGCGGGGGTCCAGGGGGACGGACTGCTCCTAGGAGGTCGTCTAAGACAGTTTCTTCCCGCCTGGTCCCGGGTCACGTCGGATCAATGGGTACTGGAGGTGATCAGAGAAGGATACGCGCTCGAATTTTCAAAACGCATACCTCCAGCCTTTGTGCTGTCCCCCTGCAGTACTCCTGCAAAGAAGTCAGCAGTGGAGTCTACGCTCGCTCGCTTAGTTGCACTCGGGGCCGTGGTACCAGTGCCCCCAGATCAGTACGGCTCAGGTCGTTACTCGATTTACTTCGTAGTGCCCAAAAAGGAAGACACTTTCCGACCAATCCTGGACTTAAAACAGGTCAATCGCTGTCTCAGAGTCCCTCACTTCCGAATGGAGACCCTACGGTCAGTCATCGCAGCGGTAAGGAGAGGGGAGTTCCTAACAGCCCTCGACTTGACAGAGGCCTACTTGCATATCCCGGTCAGAAAATCCCATCAACAGTTCCTGAGATTCGCTGTTCCAATGGGTCACTTTCAATTTCAGGCTCTCCCCTTCGGCCTAGCGACTGCCCCTCGGACATTCACCAAGGTGATGGTGGTCGTAGCGGCCTTTCTTCGGAAGGAAGGAATTTTGGTCCACCCGTACCTGGACGATTGGCTAATCCGAGCAAAGTCAGAGGAGGAAAGTCGCGCGGCGTCGGACAAGGTGGTTCGCCTTCTAGAGGAGTTGGGGTGGGTGATCAACAGAACGAAGAGCAGGTTGATCCCCTCCCAGAATCTCGAGTATCTGGGCGCAAGATTCGACACGGGCAAGGGCAGGGTATTCTTGCCTCAATCCCGAGTCAGGGACCTAAGGCTACGGGTCGCTCGATTCCTAAGCAGGCGAACACCCTCAGCATGGCACTACCTTCAAGTCCTGGGAACAATGGCGGCGGCGATAGAGGTAGTACCTTGGGCCAGAGCTCACATGCGCCCATTACAACGTTCCCTACTGCGACGGTGGTCTCCACAAATCCACTCCCTGACAACACGGTTACCCTGCGCTCCGCGGACCAAGAGAACTCTTCGCTGGTGGCAGCAACCGAGAAATCTGGAACGGGGAATGCCCCTAGAGCCCCCCCAGTGGGTGCTCCTTACAACGGATGCGAGCCTGTCCGGCTGGGGAGCCCACTGCGAGGGCCAGTTTGTCCAGGGGCGCTGGTCTCCGGTGGAATCTCAGTGGCCCATCAACAGACTGGAATTACGGGCCGTCACCCTAGCGCTCAGGGAGCTCGAGCCCGTGGTACGAGGAAAGGCAGTCCGCGTCCTCTCGGACAACGTCACCGCGGTAGCTTACATCAACCACCAGGGCGGCACCAGCAGCCCTGCCCTGGAGAAGGAGGCGGACGTCCTCCTCCAGTGGGCGGAGGTCCACCTAGAAGCGCTGTCAGCCCAGCACGTGGCAGGCACGGACAATGTCACAGCCGATTACCTCAGCAGGCACAGGATAGACCACGGAGAGTGGGAGCTGGAGCAGGAGATCTTCGACCAAATAGTGGCCCGATGGGGTTTCCCAGTGATGGATCTCATGGCAAGATTTTCCTCGGCCAAGGTGGACCGATTCTTCAGTCGGCGAAAGGAGAGAATGTCCGAAGGTCTGGATGCCCTGTCTCAGAAGTGGCCGGCGGAGGGCCTTCTCTATGTGTTTCCTCCCTGGGCACTGATCGGCAAGGTCCTCCAGCGAATAGAAGCCCACCAGGGCCTGGTAATACTCATTGCTCCAGATTGGCCTCGCCGCCCCTGGTACGCGGACCTGGTGAGGCTGTTGGCAGACCAACCTTGGCGGCTGCCCAGCAGGAGCAACCTACTCAGACAAGGCCCGGTTCTGATGCCTCACGTGGATCGGTTCTCGCTTACGGCCTGGCTCTTGAAAGGGCGCGGCTCCTGAAGCGAGGATATTCGGGGGCAGTAATCTCAACGCTGTTGAAGGCTAAGAAACGCTCGACCTGTCTCGCCTACGTGAGGGTCTGGCGCATTTTCGAGGCATGGTGCGCGGAACGCAAAATTAAGCCCCTGGCGGCCTCAGTCCCGGAGATCCTGGAATTCTTACAAGCGGGGTTTGACAAGGGTTTAGCGCCCAGTTCCCTACGGGTACAACTTGCCGCTATCGCGTGCTATAGAGGAAAGGTCCACGGCAAGACTTTAGGGGTCCACTCGGACGTTGCCAGGTTCCTAAGAGCAATCCGGCGTTTGCGTCCTCAGCGCAGGTCGCTCATACCCCCCTGGGACCTCAACCTGGTACTGAATGCGCTGATAGGGGAGCCGTTTGAACCGGTAAAGAGGGCCTCACTGAAGGACTTAACCCTGAAGACGGTCTTCCTTGTTGCGATCTGCTCGGCCAGGCGGGTCTCCGAGTTGCAAGCACTCTCCTCCAGACCTCCCTTCCTGGCCTTCCTTAAGGATAAGGTCGTTCTGCGCACGGTACCTTCCTTCCTCCCCAAGATTATCTCTCCCTTTCATGTAAACCAAACAGTCACGCTCCCAGCCTGCCCAACAGAAGGTCTGGTAGGCAAGGATAGCAAGCTTCGGTTATTAGACGTCCGAAGAACCCTAAAACGCTACCTTTCCCGCACGGCTCCGTTCCGGAAATCAGAGCGGCTTTTTGTCCAGTTCGGAGGACCGCACAGAGGGGAAGCGGCGGCCAAAGCTTCCATCTCCAGGTGGATTAGGGAAGCGATTGCCTCCGCCTACATTCTGAAGGGCAAACAGGTTCCGGGGGGACTGCGAGCACATTCCACCCGGGCGCAGGCTACCTCTTGGGCGGAATTCAACCTAGTCCCTCCGCTGGATATTTGTAGAGCGGCGACATGGTCCTCTCTGCATACCTTCACGAAACACTACAGGCTAGACGTACAGAGTTCAGCGGACGCTCGGTTCGGACTAGCGGTGCTTCAGTCCGGTTTGCCGAATCCCACCCGGAATTGAACTGCTCGGGTACTTCCCAGAAGTAAGGGACTGGACTGGAGTGACGATAAGGAAGAAGTAATTAGACCTTACCTGCTAATTAGTGTTCCTGAAGGAACGACAGTCCAGTCCCTGTTCCCACCCGGCTATACCGGGACTGAAGGCCTGGCTGTGAAGGACAGAACAGCGAACCGAGCGGATAACCAGACGGAGTGAGGGAGCCCGGGAGTTAGTAGGCGGGGCAGTTCTCGGCGCCCTTCCGCTCCCTACCCTCCCCTCTTCCCTTATTACCTTAAAAAAAAAAAAAAAAAAAAGGGGGGTTAGTAGGTGGCCCCTAAGTCGGGTCACCGCTCTCTCTGAGTGGATAGGTTTTTAAGGTTGGATTTATAGTTATTACAGAAGTTTATTTAGTCTGCTTTTTCATTCAATTACTGGAGTTGGTGGGTGGTCTCAGGGGTATTTATCCCGCCCCACCTCCAAAAAGGTTGGGCTCAGCCTCCAAGCTGCTGGAAGGGTTACGCAACCCAGAAGTAAGGGACTGGACTGTCGTTCCTTCAGGAACACTAATTAGCAGGTAAGGTCTAATTACTTCTTTGTTGGCCCTGATATAAGGAAACTCATTTCAGATGGAGCATTCGCTGAAACGATGTCTGAGAAGGAAAAAGAAGCCTGGGATTCCTTCAAGGATGTTGTTCTGAAATTCTTGGGGAACAGGCGGGATGAGAACTATAAGGATATTGTTGCCAGGATGCTCAATGCCTTCAAAGAACAAGGCTGTAACATGAGCCTGAAAGTCCATTTCTTGCACTCCCATGTGAACTACTTTCCCGAAAACTTGGGGGCGTACAGTGAAGAACAAGGTGAAAGGTTTCACCAGGACATCAAGGATGCAGAGAGAAGGTACCAAGGAAGATGGAACACCACTATGAGGGGTGATTTCTGCTGGTTGCTGCTGCGGGAAACCCCAGATGAAAAATACGCCAAGCAGCGCACCAAGAGAAGCATTCGGGGGAAGAAGAAACGAGCCCACCAGGAGATTGATTGACCCAAGAATGACTTTAAAATCTAAACTGTGTTGACAAATATTGTGTTTTTACTAAACTTTGAAATAAAAATTTGCTAGTTATTACCACAGTGTCGGATCTCATTTATTAGAATTTTATTTTCACACCATCGGGTGTTTGTCTTCATGTATTGCAATGGTGCGGTTTGCGTTTTCTATTCTTACATACATACCTGTACAACAGTTTTTGCACATTGCTTTGCTTTGCTTTGTGTCTAACCTCACTCTTATATGCTCAATGTTTGTGCACATGTATGTGGCTGTTTCAAGTGCAGACAATTTTGCTACCATCACAGTGTGTTTTGTTGACATTACTCTATTCTTATGTGCTGCCTTGTTACAATTTTCTTTATTCTTATTTGAATAACTACTAAACAATTAGTATAAAGAATTCATCCAAGAAACTTTTATCTCGATCGCACTCAATCTGAAACGTTCACCTCAAACTGCTAACCCAATGTAGCAAAAAATCTGTACGTGATGGAGCAAATTGGTTACCAGATTTGGATTCAGCGCACCAAAAAACGTAAAAATCAATCAAAACATTAGAGGCAGTTTAAAAAATTTTTTTTTAGTGTACCTGTGTAATTAATAGCAGTCGTAGTAGTAATCACAGAAGTTCATCCACATTCCTTCAGTCCAGATATACGGGTTGTGTCTATCCACCAGCAGCTGGAGACTGACTTTGCAAATCTTAGTGATGTCACACTACTTAAGGTGGGGCCATCCCTTTCCCTACAGTATTGTCAGTCTCCAGCAGCTGGTGAGCATCCCAGATAGCTCCCTGCCTGAATTGGTTGAGGCCTGTCTCCATATACTTAGGTTTAGGTTTTGATGGCAATTTGAGTGGAAGTTGAGGTAGATTTTGTTTCCCTGGAAAATGTTTTGACCTGAAGGAGAGGTTAGACTGCATTATCAGAAAAAAATAAAATTTAATAATAAAAGGAGGTTTACTGGAATAAAGATCTAAAGACCTCAACAAGCAGTCTCATCCAGAGCCCTTGAGTGGGTGGAGGGAAACCTCTTGTGAGCCATTCAGTCGGTGTCAGTGGTCCCCGGCGGCAGCATCTTGTCAGGTCAGTCAGTGAGTTCTAGCTGCCAAGATAGATCGCGGCTACAGTGAGTAGACTAGTAGCTTTGATCGTGTGTTTTCATTTTGTGGACTCTGTGCTTTGAGCGGGACAGCTTCTGGGGTTTTTCTCCTGCAAGAGGTGTTTTTATTAACTTTCTGGGGCTGCTCTGTGTTGGGCGGAGCATCTGAGTTATGCCCGGAGCTAAGGCAACATGTGCGGTGCACACCGTAGTTCCCTCTCACAGGCGAGTCCTGTGAGAGGGAAAGCAGACAGCTCGACGTAGATTGGTTCAGGGCAGAAGGGAACATTGGGCCCATCCGGAGACAGCAGGTCAATTTTCTCTTTAGCTAGAGTTTTTCCGAGCTGCTTCCATGGCGGCCATTTTGGCTACAGAGAGAAACACTGCCACTGGCATTTCAGGTGCAGTGCTGGCGAGTATGGAGGATGCCCTTGATTGAGGTCTCGAGGGAGGGGTGCAGTCAGGCAGGTGATTCCCTTTTTCTGTTATTGAATAGGGCCTACGGGCTGGACAGAGAGAAGGGCCAAGGCCTGTGGAAGGCTGAGGCACCTAAGGGGGACTCTGGCAAAGTGGAGAAGGCTTATGGATGATGAATGTGAGTAGTGGTTCTCTGATGCTTCGGAGGACCCAGAGGAGGGTTCTTCGGGTTTTCAGGATGATATGGAGGCAGCGTCTCTTGAGGAGGACAAACTGCCTTTGGGGGGAGGATCCCACCATCGTTGGGGTATTCAAGAAAGAGGAACTGTGGGCTGTCATTTCTCAGTCTTTGACAGCCTTGAATATTCCTTTTTGGACAATGGAAGAGGAGAGGTTTCTTTGGAGGACCCCCCCTCCCCCTCTTGCAGAGGATACGAACTCCTCGGAATTCTTTCCTAATACATAAGGCTATCATGCCGATGATAAAGGCTGAGTGGGAACTCCCTGAAGTAGATCTTGGGAGAGAACAGGCTATAGCGCATCTGTACCCAGTGCCCCCTGTGGAAAAAGAGCTCTTGTTTACCGCAGTAACAAAGAAGATTACAATTCCAGTGGAAGGAGAGGAGCGGGTCTGAAGGAACCGCAAGATCGGAGTCCTCTTCTGAAGCAGGAATTTGAAGTTAACGTGTTCATTGCAGGCTTCCATTTATGGAGCATATGTGGCAAGAGCCTGCATGCGCTGGGTGCAAACTCTGCTTGAGTTGATCTGCGAGGTGGGTTTGGACCCAGCAGAGCTTTCTACGTTAGAATCCGCCTCTGCCTTTCTGTCAGATTTCTGATCTCGTTTGGGCATCCTGTAAGAGTATGATGTTAGTGATCACATCCAGGTGCTTCCTTTTGTTGCGTAATTGGTCAGCAGATGTTTCTTCTAAGATTAGACTGAACAAGCTGCCTTTCAAGGGCAAGCTGTTTGGGGATGCTCTTAAGCAGTTGCTTAAGGAGATGGGCGAGACTTAAGGGGCCTGATTGCCAGAGGACAAGCTGTGTGGCAGAGGTCAGTCTCAACAAGGTCGCGGAGGAGCACAGGATTTCTGCCGCTTCAGGGAGGCAAGTTTTGACCCTATGCAGAGGGATCGTTTCCCTTATAGGGGGCAGTCCTTTTGAGGCAGAGCTACAGGTTGTGGCTACTATATGGGGTCCTCCAATGGCACTAAGAAGCCGCAATGAAGCGAGGGGGATCTAGGAGCTGGTAGAGCCAATATGAGGTCACCTGCAGTGGTTCTACCACTCCTGGGACCACATCACCTTGGATCAGTGGGTGCTGGAGATTTGTGTTTGAGAGAGATGCACTTGAATTTCAGCAGCCTCTGACGGACGTGTTCATGGTGTCCCCCTGCTCGGTGCCAGGAAAGGCTCCATCAGTGCACAATATGCTGGAGCATCTCTTGATTTTGGGAGGTAGTGGTTTGGGTTCCCCCCAACAAGTGCGGGTCAGGTCGATACTCTGTTTGTTTGTTTTATAGTGCCCAAAAAGGAAGGTACTTTGTGGCCCATCGTCAACAGAGCACTCGGGGTCCCCCGGTTTCATATGGAAACTGCTTGGTGATAGTAGCCATGGAAAGAGGGGAGTTCCTGACAGCATTAGATCTCATGGAGGCATATCTGAACATTCCCATTTGGTTCGACCATCAGAGGTTCCTGTGGTTTGTGATAGTCATGGGCAATGTTCCCTCTAAGCTGCGCTGGGTCTGCCAGCAAGGAGGGGGGGGGGGTGCAGGGCAATCGATGCTCTGCCCCTCCCCCACCGGCAAGAATGCCAGCGGAGGATCCGGCGCAGATTAAAGTGAACATTGCGAGGGTGCTGCGGCACACTTTAATCTGCACTGGGTCCTCCGCTGGCATTCTTGTCGGTGGGGGAGGGGCGGAGTGTCGATCACCCTGCACCCCCCCCCCTGCTGGCAGGAATGTTGCCGGCGGACCCAGCATAGCTTAAAGGGAACATTGGTCATGGGACATTTTCAGTTCTGAGCACTGTCCTTTGGGTTAGCCATGGCCCCCTCGTACTTTCACCAAGATAATGGTTGTAGCCGTGGCAGCTCGGCATAAGCAGGGGATTCTCTTCCATCCGTACCTGGACGATTGGCTCATTCAGACAAAGTCCAGGTAGGGGAGTCAAGAGGTGACAGACAGTGATCACCTTTTTGCAGTACCTAGGTTGGATCGTCAACCCTACCAAGAGCAAGCTGATTCTGCAGCAGCTGATTTATCTGGGAATGCAGTTTGAGATGTTGAATGGTCAGGTGGTCCTACTAGAGGAAGGGATAGACGAGATTCAGCGTCTGAGACAATCCATGTGGATGGCGACTCCATCGGTGTGGCATTATCTTCAGGTGCTGGGGCTGATGGCGGCAGCACTGGATCTCGTCCCCTGAGCTGGGGCCCACGTGAGACCTTTGCAAAAGACTTTATTGTCCAGATGGTCTCCTTGGTTGCATCCTTTTGTCCGCGGGGTTTGTGTCACAGGGAGGTAAAGATCGCGTTGAGGTGGTGGCTGAGCAAGGACAATCTCAGCTGGGGTGCCGCTGGAGATGCTAACTTGGTGGTGGTTACCACAGATGCTAGCTTGTACAGCTAGGGAGCGCATTGCCTGGCTTGGGTGGCTCAGGGGCAGTGGTCTCTGGAGGAAAGTGCCTGGTCCATCAATCGTCTGGTGATCAGAGAAGTATGGATGGCACCACAGCGATTTGCCCCCATGCTAGAAGGCAAAGCAGTAAGGGTGTTCAGATACCCTACCGCGGAGGCATTGTCTGAACAGACAGGGGACATGAGCAGCGAGGTGCTTGTGGCAGAAATTGAGCCCATTCTGCGGTGGCCGAGAGATGCCTGACGACTCTAGTGATGACCCTTGTAGCAGGCAAGGACAACATGCAGACTTTCTGAGCAGGCACAGCTTGGATCCGGTGGAGTGGTCACTGGAGGACTTGATGATCAAGAGGATAGTGCACCACTGTGGGCAGCCAGTGATGGATCTAATGGCCTTCGTTGACAATGCCAAGGCCAGTCATTTTTTTCAGCTGGCAGAAAGAGAATGTCTGAGTAAGGATGCCCTAGCACAGCCATGGCCTCGAAGGACTGTTGTAAGTTTTCCCACCATGGGCACTAATAGGGTGACTTCTGCACAGGATAGCTCAGCACCAGAGTCGAGTAATCTTGGTGGCTCCGGACTGTCACAGAAGACTGTAGTACGTGGACCATGTCCATCTTGCTATGCACTGGCCATGATGACTTCTGGTGAGAGAGGATCTTCTCTCCCAAGGACTGATACTCATGTCACAAGTGGATTGATTTTCGCTTACGGCTTGGCTCTTGAGCGGGCGTGACTGAGGAGACACGGTTCTGCTCTGGGAGTGATTGCTACCCTACTAAAGGCCAGGAAAAGGTTGTCTTTATCTTATATTCGCATTTGGAGAGTCTTTGAAGATTAGTGTGTGGAGCGTAACTTTGTCCCTTGGTGGTGTCAGTAATGGATGTTGTCGCCAGGTGCCCCCAGTGGCTATAAAGGCATCTGGCGCATTTATTATTTTTAAGGAGCGATGTGACTTTAAGGGCCTAGTGCATTTTGGTCCTTGTAGTTCTAGCTCCTTGAGAGCACATTATCCAAGCCAAGAGTGTAGGGTAACAAGGCTTTATTTCCCCTGTAACGCAATGATTCACTAAGACAAGTAGAAAATAAAGACAGTCCTTTCTTTATCAAAAGGGGTTCCACCAATATTCAAGCAGATAACTGTTATAGGCTTCACAGTTGAATGCAAGTCCTAGCTGAGGCTTCTTTTTAGTTCAAAGCAATTTAAACAATTCAGCAAGCAAACGGTTATAAGGTTCGCCATCTGTTGCACAGTTCTTTTCTATCTACAATTCTAGCAAGGATTCAATACTATTTGCAGAACAGAAATTACAGTCCATGGATTCCTCCTGAGGCATGGGAATAATATTCTCACATTCAATTTCCATAGACTCTGCATCACTGGCTTCTTCCTTTTGAATAGTAGTTTTCACTCCCTGTTACAAACTTACAGGGTCTATCTTGCTTCCAGTAAAACTTTCCTGTTAAGCTGTGAGGTATTGTCTTAAAAAACTCTGCTTTGCTTCCCCTCCCCTTATAGGGAATAGCTGCTTTAACAGGGTTTCTATTAGCAAGGCTTTCCTTTAGAATTAAAGATTCAGCATACCTTGGCTTCCTGGAATTGCCACACCTAGAGCTCTCCTTCTGACGTACTTCTCTTGGGAGATAGGCTTTTCCGTGCAGTGCTTTGCTTTCATGGCATTCAGGAAAACCTGGTAAGGATTCCCACTCACTGTTCTCTGAAAAGGTATCTTTATAATAGGAACCTCTCTTCCTTGTTCCTTGTAATCCAGATCCAACAAGGTTACTTGGGCTGGGAGAGCCACTCCTACCAGATAAACTATTTCTTCTGGCAGCTTGTCTCTGGACTCCGTCTCTCTGTGCTCTGCCCCTCTGGACTCTATCCGTCTGAATAAACTTCCTCTGGATTCTGTCCCTCTGGGCTGGCTCTGCGTGGAATCTCTCCTGTTCCACGTCCCTCTTGTCCTGCAGGTGCTGTAGGTTCCTTCCCTCCTCCCTCTTCTTTTTCTCCTTCTCTTTCTGTCTTGCTGCTCTCTGTTTCTCCTTATAAAGGGAGTTTTTGGTTTGAACGTCCCGGGCTTGGCCTCAGGTGCAACTGATTGCCACTTATACAATTAGTGTCTGAGCACGTTGCTTCAGCCTCTGTGGAATTATTCTTGCCCCCTCTGGCTGTACTGCGATGCAACTGCACTCTCTGCACATTCTCAGCTCTATGCAAAACAGTTTTTTTTTCTAAGGCTGCATCTTCCATGGCTCCAGCCCCATGACAATGTGTTGACTGACTGCCTTGCAGGGTTGGGGGGTGGGGCTGGAAAAGGGTCTCGCCTTGAACTCTTTCAAGGTTCAGGTGGCAGCCTTCGCTTGCTACAGAGGGAAGCTACACAGCTTGCCACGCACCCGCTCCCTGGACCTTGAGGGTTTCAGGAGGGGGTGGCCTTTGATGCCCTTCAGGGATGAGATTGTAGTTGTGTGTGTGCTCAAGTAGTAAGGCAGGCAAAGAAAATTTCTTTTAGGTTTATTTCCCGCATTGCAGGTCAAGTGCAAACAGACGCAAATAAAGTATAATAGCACAAAACAAGAGTGAGAAACCAAAAACAAGGTATTGCACTGCTAGGCTAAATGTCCATTATCTTCTGTGATCACATTCAGTTGTCATGTGACCCTTTCACTAACGGAAGAAACAAACTCTGGCAAACAGCAATGCTTCTGGTATACAGACAATTATGCTTTAACTCAGGGGTCTCAAACTCAAATTGCTTTGAGGGCCAAATGAGGACTTGTAAAATAACCCGGGGGCCGCATGAGACGTGGGGCCTCATTTGCATAAGGGACCTCATTTGCATAAATATTTGCATAATGTTACCATACCCTAACTTTTAGTAAACATGCCTCTTAATGAGTGCATGAATAAAGAAAGACTAAAAGATTTCTACATTACTATAATCCAGTGGCAACCGCCAGGCACATTAGGAACTACTACAAACAAACACTGCCCATTTAGAACCCATAGCAAACCCGCCATATCCTAACAGCACTACCAGGACTCACAAAGCACCATACCCTACCTATCAAAAGGCAACACTGCAAATATTAAATCAATACATTTCAGAGAATAACAATACATGACCTACTGGGGACAGAGAACAAGTAGCAATGTCAAATAGGAATTACATAAACAGAATACCTCAGCTCAGTTACACATGCAGAATACACCATCACCAAACAAGGAATCAAAATTTAGAAACAAGACAATTTAAACTGGGACCCTCCAAAAGCCAAACTTGGAATGTACAACACTAGAAATAAAACTATAAATTAATTTCCTCTTGTACTAAACAAAGCGCAGACGTTATTGATGCACATTTCCCAGAACTGACACATTCCAGTTAATAAATTCAAAATAAAGATATTTTTCTACCTTTTGTGCATTTTTTTTCAGTTCCAGCCACTTTCTTCTGGTTTCTTCGTGCCTTCTGCTAACTCTCCATCGTCTGCTGTCCATTTGTCCTTCTCTCTTCTAGCTTTTTCCATTCTCCCTCTACATCTGCTTTAACATATTAATCTTTCTCCTTTTGCTCTTTCCTCATTCCTATTTTCATCCACTCAAATTTTACCCCTCCATCCTCAATCCCCACTTACCTGGCCAATTGTAGATTTGTCTTCCCTCCACTCAAATTTTTTTCCCCTCTCCATTTCACTCTCCCAGCTCCATCCCATTCTAATCCTCCCCCAACATCAGCTCCCTTCTAGTTCCAGTCCCACACAGCACCCCCTCCCTTCTAGTCACTGCATCAGCCCATTTTCAGTCCTAGCCCCCTATCAGCCCATTTCCAATCGTAGCTCCCCCCCATCAGCCTATTTCCAGTGCTAGCTCCCTCCCCTCACAGCCCATTTCCATTCCAAGCCCCCCTCCCCATCAGCCATTTGCAGTTCAAGCCCCCCTTCCACTCAGCCCATTTCCAGTCCTAGCAGACCCCCCAGCCTATTATCAGTCCTAGCCCCCCATAGCCGATTACCAGTCCTAACCCCCCATAGCCCACTTCCAGTCTTACCCCTCATAGCCCATTACCAGTCCTAACCCCCCCCCCATCACCTCATTTTCAGTTACCCCCTCATAGGCCATTACCGGTACTACCCCCCCCATCACCCCATTTTCAGTGTTACCCCATCACCCCATTTTCAGTTACCCCCTCATAGGCCATTACCAGTACTAACCCCCCATCACCCCATTTTCAGTGTTACCCCCCTCATAGGCCATTACCAGTCCTAAACCCCCCCCCCATATCACCCCATTTTCAGTGTTACCCCCATCACCCCATTTTCAGTTACCCCCCTCATCGGCCATTACCAGTCCTAGCCCCCCCCCCCATAGCCCATTACCAGTCCTATCCCCCCTCTCACCATTAGCCAAATTAGATTTTAAAAAAATGTATATTTGCTGCTGCTGCAGTATTAAGCGTCCCGCGGGCCCCTCTGCCTGGTCCTCTCCTCCCTGCAGCATTCAGCTCCAAAAGCGGCGGCTTTCAGAGCCGCGAAGAGAGAGAGAGTTTCTGAAGACTCTCGCGCTGCTCTTCAGAACCGCGCGAGAGAAACTCTCTCTCTTCGCGGCTCTGAAAGCCGCCGCTTTTGGAGCTGATACTGCAGGGAGGAGAGGACCAGGCAGAGGGGCCCGCGGGACGCTTAATACTGCGGCGGCAAGTTTGGAATTTTTTTTTTTTTACTCGCCGGTACTTCGCGGGCCGCACAAGATGCTCCATGTGGCCCGCGGGCCGCGTGTTTGAGACCCCTGCTTTAACTTATTCCCTTCTGATAAGCTCCTCAGCATAGGAATCAATACAGCAACTTCTGTTATATTTCTTCATATAACTTTGTACAGCATTTCAATTAAATGTCCTTCTCAATGACACAAGCTGAGCAGTCCATTGGCATGTCTGGCTCTGTGAACGGTAGAGAAGAAACTAAAGGCATTTCCTCTTCACAGCTGTTTGTGGGCTGTGCTACATTAGAGGAAGAAACTGCCCTGCTTTCAAGGAATTCTCTGAAGTCTTTAAGAAGCAATTCAGCTTGCGTTTTCCCTGGGCGAAGCTGATAATGTCTTCCTCCTTCAGGTAATTGTTTGTTTAAACTGCTTATCTCTTGATAATTAGCAATGCTGCTCTTCCTAGGACAACAGTTCAGCGTCTTAGAATTATCCTTCCCCCACTTATCACCAAACGTAAGTGCTGGGTTTAAAATTTCAGCTGTGAGTGGAGAGTTTCTCAACAGAGTGTTAAAAGTAAAACCGTCAGGCTTCTCTTGGCTCCCGTCTCTGTAATAAGATTCAGCTGTTCCTTTACTATAGGTTTCTGCTGGCTTCTGGGAATAGGCTAGGCTGCTTAAATGCTTTTCAGACTGCAACCAATTGCTACCATGTTGTCTGACCTTGTCCTGGCTTTCAACGTTGGCCTTCACTCTTTCTGGCTTCCCAATGTTAAACTTGCTAGCTGCTTCAAACCCCCCGTGTACCTTGAGCTGAGGCTTTCTCCAGGGTAATTCTCTGTCCCTCTGCCTTCGGTTCCAAGGTTCTGCTTGGTCCTCTAGAAGCCTGTGCTGTAGCCTTGGGTCTCTCAGTGCTCCTGAATCCTTCTGCTCACAGAAGATTCTCCCTGCCTCTGAGTCTCCCAGGTACTTGCTTCGTGGGTCCAGTCTTCTCCTTAGTCGATCACAGCTGCCTAATTGCTCTCTCTCCAACTCTTCCTGTTCCTGTCCTCCTTCGTCGTTATCTTCTTTCTCCTCGTCGTTGTCCTCGTCTAACTGTTTCTGTTTCTGAGTGCTTAACAAGCTGCCTGTGTACTGCACTGCCCGCCTCCTGCTTGGGCGTGCCCAGTCAGGGACTTGGCTTCTCTCCTCCCCTGAGGTGAGGTGTGGTTCCTGATTAGCTCTGTTTTTTTTCTCTCTGAAGAGAAAATCCTGCATTCTCTTGCAGTACCGGTTCCACCGGATCACTATCTGTTTCCATAGCATCTTGAGAGGCTTCTACATCACAAGCTCCATTGGCTGCTCATCCGGATGTTTGTCAGTGGTTCTGGGTGGAGAAACGGGTCAGACTGCCAGTACGAGTGGTGGTCCTGCCATGGGATATGAACTGCGTCCTTTCCATGTTGATGGAGGCTTCCTTTGAACCTCTGAGAGGTGCCTCGCTGAAGGATGTGGTTGTCTTGGTGGCCATCTGCATGACTAGGCGTATTTGAGTTGTAGGCTCTCAGGTAAGGGGCCCTTCTTATTACTTTCAAGGGAGCTTGTGGTGTTGCGTAGTTTCTTTCCTGTCAAGTCATGACTGTTTCATGTTAACAAGGTGGTCTGTGTCTGTTTTCGAACATGAGTGCAGTCGCCTTGGATCAGCAGCTCCATAACCTCGATGTTTGCAGGACGCTCAAGTGTGTTTTCTCAAGCACACACAGTTCGGGAAATTGGACCGGTCATTTGTGCTGTTTGGTGGCCCACGAAAGGGAGAAGTGGCCTCCAAGGCTTCTATTTCCAGATGGGTGAAGGAAGCAATTGCCTCGGCCTACCTGCAAAGATCAGTTTGGTGCCTCCTGTGGATATTTGCAGGTCGGCAAATTGGTCGTCACATACTTTTATTAGACACTATTGTCTGGATGTGCAGGCGAGTCGGGAGGTGAGATTTGGTGGCCATGTCTTGAGGGTGGGGCTCGCAGGTCCCTCCCGTTTGTAGATGACTGCTGCAGTACAGCACGTATATCTGGCATGGACTTGGAGGGACGTGGATGAAGGTGAAATTAGACCTTACCTGCTAATTTTCTTTCATGGTGTCCCTCCAGTCCAGTCCCAAACCTTCCCAGTTGTAGTCCAGTCGTGGGGGGTAGCGAACCCACATTGGTTGTAGAGTTTAGAGGGATGGGTGTTGCCTTGTTAGGTTCCTTCTAGGTTCACATTGCAGAGTTTTGGATGATGCTCAGCTTGCTTTCATTAACCACCACCCCCCCCCCCCCCCCAAAAAAAAAAAGAGAAGGTCAGTTCCGCCAAGAGAGGCAGTGTACAAACGACGGGGACAGTATTGTATTTAGTTGGTTCTGGTTGAGTGTATTCTGACCTGACCTCTCTTCGGGGTAGGAAAGTAGCAGCTTTGTCTACAGGATATTGTAGGGAAAGGGACAACCTCGCCTTATGTAGTGTGGCATCACCAAGAGATTTGCATAGTCAGTCTCCAGCTGCTGGTGGCTAGACACAACCCATATGACTGGACTGGAGGGACCCTATGAAAGAAAATTAGCAGATAAGGTGTAATTTCACCATCCCTGACAGAGGAGGTAGCCCCTGAGGAGGCGGCCCTGTTGGAGTCTGGAACAGCTTTCCTGGCTGATCTGCTCTACAGTTTGATTCGGGCATCTGCTAGGCCAATGGCTGCCATGGTAGCAGCTCGTCTTTTTTTTTTTTCTTGTGGCTGCAGAACTGATTGACTGATGTTGCCTCCAAGACATGGCTGAGCAAGCTTCCCTTTTTGGAAGGTGGTGGTTGTTTGGTGAGGACACTAAGGTGCCTCGGCTCCCAGAAGATAATCCTAAGGCCATCGGCCGGGGGCATGATGCGTGGAAGTTTTGTCTGGCTCAGGGGATGAATCTGTAGAGCTCCTAGTTCCTCCCAAAAGGGCCCCCCCTTGGGAGAGGGCAGAGATGGTTCCTTATCGTTCCTCCAGCTTAGTCCTCTACGTATGGGTAGTGCACCTCCTCCTGCAGCATGAAGACTGGACCAATCAAATTTCAGCATCACTGGAAACAGCATACTGGCTAACCCTTCAGCTCCAATGTGTCCAGTCTTCATGCAGCAGGAAGATGTTTGTGAGCCAGGCTGGGTTTGTCAGTTTAGGGCTTAGAATTGTAGCTAACCTTTTTGATTTTTCTTTCTTTGCTCCCCATTGGGGTTCTTTTTATTTACTGTAATAGAGGAGTACCTGTCCCTTTAAATTTTGTCTCTACACCGGCACTCCGGAGGAGGGGGGGGCCCAGCAGAGGTCTCTCCCTCTCCTGCTCTGCCAAAGCCGCTTGTACTTTATTTGCTTTTTGTGTTGCTGGCATAGGATCTCTGTTCCCTGGACTGTTTCGGGACAGAGCTCCTGCGGCGGCGGCTGACCAGTGCCACAGCTCCGGTTCGGTGGGGGTCTGTGTGCTTAGCAGTGCCGGCGGATTTCTCGGGCTCACACATGGTTAGTGCCTCTCTCCCTGCCTTTGCCTGTCATTTTCCGTTTTTTCTAACTTTTCGTTTGTTGGGCTATTTTTTCCCGGGGTCGGCCCGTGCAGGGGTGTCCTCCTTCGTCGGGGCTTGTCCGGGCTGGCAGTTTTCGGCGCCAAACTGCATCAGCGCACCAAAACGTTTCTGAGGAGCCGTGGCCATTTTGTCCGTCGCGGTTTCCTACTCCGTGCAACACACGAGGCAGAGTTCGGCTTCCCTGGAGTGACAGGAACGCTCTCTGGAGGCCAGGTCAGCTGCAGCTGCGTGGTTTTTGTTTCTTTGTTTATTTTCCCTTTGCGGTTTTCCTTTATTTCTTTATTTTCTTGGCTTTGCCGCAGCGGGACTGTTTGAGCAGCTGGCTTAGTCATTCTGCCGCTCCGGGGCCCCTACCTGCGTTTTTCTGAGTTTGTCTACCAACCCAACTGGGCCAAGACAATAAAAACATTAAAAAAAAAAAAAAAAGCGTGACAAAAGGCCGGCAGGGGGTTCCTCTTTAGTGGCAGCTGCTCTGTCTCTGGTGGCTGGGCTGCTTCTTTGGGGGTACAGTGTCTCTCCCTTATTAGTGTGTGGGCAAGAGATCTCTTCCTACCCCTCCTGTGAGGGAGCCGGGTGTTTTGGCTTCCATGTCATCGGGGCACTGTGTGTGATTTGTGGATCTCGGAGGGGCGCTTCTCAAGAGACGGGCATCTGTCCGCGCTGTGCCTCCGTGTCCCTCAGTATGGAGCAGAGGCTGGAGTCTTCCCTGGTGGCTGCTTCTCAGCCTCCTCCCCCTTCGGTGGTGACGGACTCGCCCTTGGAGGGTCCCTCAGGTGCGGCACCCGCTCTTCCTTTAGCCGCGGGAGCGCACTCTGATTTAGGGGATACATCTCTCTTGCAGGATTTTTCTCCAGATTTTATTTTATTGATGCATCAGGCTTTTTGTCGTAGGCGCCAGGGGGTTGGGGTAAGTCCCCTCCCTGCTCAGGTGGGGACCGCGCAGACTGCTGCTACGGACAGTGTTCTGTCCTGGGTGAGAGCAGCCAAACGGCAGCGCATACAAGAGCCCTTGTTGTCTGATTCCGATTGTCCAGAGGGAGAAGACCCGGAATTGGACATGGAGGAGGCGGCCTTAGAGGAAGGCGAGCTCCCAGAGCCCGAAGATCAGGCGAAAATTATCCGGGTTTTTCGCCGAGAGGAGTTACCCGCGCTTCTTTCTGAAGCACTTCACACTCTGGGTCTGGTTCCAGCACCGCCGGTCGAGGAGGAAGATGGTGCGGATCCCATCATTCAGGCGGTGCGTCAGACACAGGTGGTTTTTCCCATGCACAGAGTCATTGACCAGATGATTCAAACAGAGTGGGATACTCCCGAATCGGGTCTCAAGGGTATCAAGGTCATGCATAAGCTATACCCTATGGCGGACAAGGACCTCGACCGTTTCCGTTCGCCTCGGGTGGATGCGGAGGTTTCAGCTGTGACTAAGAAGACCACGATCCCTGTCGAAGGTAGTGCGGCTTTGAAGGAGCCTCAGGACAGGAAAATGGACGGATTGTTGAAACAGTCGTTTGAAGCGAATGCAGTAGCGTTGCAGGCCTCCATTTGTGGAGCTTGGGTTGCTCGGGCCTGTCTTCGCTGGGTTCAGCGCCTTCGACAGGCGGCGTCCGTGGAAACCGAAGAATTGAACGAACTTCAGCGCTTGGAGTCTGGTTCAGCGTATTTGGCGGATGTCCATTATGACCTTATCCGGGTGCTTTCGAATAGCATGGGGTCCTTGGTAGCTACGCGCAGAGCCCTTTGGTTAAAGAGTTGGGCGGCGGATGGCTCTTCTAAGTCTCGCCTGGGCAAGTTGCCTTTTAAGGGTAAGCTGTTGTTTGGTGAGGATCTTGATAAGTTGGTCAAGGAGTTAGGGGACTCCAAGGGCGGCCGTCTGCCAGAAGATCACCCGAAGAGAGGGAGGTCCCTTCCTTCCCTTCGGGGTCAGTTTCGGGACTTTCGCAGGTTTCGGTCGCCCCGATTTGTGGGATCGCAAAGAAGTAGATTTCTCTCGAGATCGAGGCTTTCGAGGGGCCACTAGAGGATTCGCAGCCGTGGCTTCTACAGCCGCTCGAAAGCCCCAATGAAGGGCTGCGGGCCCCGGCGGAGAGCACAGCCATCGGGGGCCGTCTTCGACGCTTCCTCTCCGCTTGGTCCCGTATCACGTCCGATCGTTGGGTATTGGAGATTATTCGGGACGGGTATGCCTTAGACCTGGCCAGACCCGTTCTCGATTCTTTCGTGGCATCCCCCTGCCGGGGTTCTCGAAAGACCGCTCAAGTTCGACAAACGCTCGATCGCTTGCTCCGGTTGGGCGCAGTGGTTCCCGTTCTGCTGGCAGAATATGGTCTGGGCCGGTATTCCATTTATTTCGTGGTGCCAAAGAAGGATGGTGCTCTTCGCCCCATTTTGGATCTCAAGGGCGTGAATCGCTGTCTTCGGGTTCCACATTTTCGGATGGAAACCCTGCGGTCCGTGATTGTCGCCGTCCGCAAAGGGGAGTTTCTTACCTCTCTTGACCTCACAGAGGCCTATCTCCATATTCCTATCCGGGAGTCCCATCAAAAGTATCTCCGGTTCGCTCTTCCGTGGGGTCACTTCCAGTTCCAAGCTTTGCCCTTCGGCCTGGCCACCGCTCCTCGGGTGTTCACCAAAATCATGGTGGTGGTGGCGGCGGCGGCCTTGCGCCAGGAGGGAGTGCTGGTTCACCCCTATCTGGACGATTGGTTGATACGCGGAAAGTCTCATTCAGAAAGCGTGACGGCCACGGCGAGAGTCGTAGAACTTCTGCAATCTCTCGGCTGGGTAATCAATCCGAGCAAGAGTCACTTGGTTCCGACTCAAGCACTAGAGTACTTGGGAGCACTATTCGATACTTGCAGGGGTGCCGTGTTTCTCCCGGAACGGAGGGTGCTAGCTCTCCGATCTCTCGTGCGCCATTTTCGGCGGGCCACTGCTCCATCGGCTTGGCACTATCTGCAACTGTTGGGAACGATGGCGGCAACCTTGGAATCCACATGCGCTCCTTGCAGAGGGCTTTGCTCCGTCGCTGGTCCAATCAGGTCGATTCGTTTGAACCAGCGTCTTCCCTGTCCGCGGACGGTGTGCCAGGACCTGAAATGGTGGCTTCGACCGTCCTCATTCCTGACGGGGATGCCCTTGGAGCAGCCGGACTGGATTCCGCTGTTGACGGATGCCTGTCTCTCAGGCTGGGGGGCGCACTGAGGGGAGCACATGACGCAAGGTCTCTGGTCCCAGCAGGAGAGCAGTTGGTCGATCAATCGTTTAGAGCTGAGAGCTGTTCGGTTGGCGCTGCAAAGCTTCGAAGTTCAAGTGACGCACCAAGCAGTACGGGTTCTGTCCGACAATGCCGCGACCGTTGCTTACATAAATCGGCAGGGCGGTACGGGAAGCGTGGGCTTGGAAGCAGAAGCCCAATTGCTGTTCGCGTGGATAGAGCCTCGGTTGCAGACGATATCGGTGGCGCACATTGCCGGGAAGGACAATGTGACGGTGGATTTTCTCAGCCGAGTTCACGTGGATGCCGGCGAATGGGAGTTGAATCACGAGGTGTTTCAACAGTTAGTACGCCGGTGGGGTCAGCCTGTAATGGACCTCATGGCCACCTTTCGGTCGGCGAAGGCTCCTCGGTTTTTCAGTCGGCGTCGGGAGCCAATGTCAGAAGGCATCGATGCTCTGTTGCAAACCTGGCCCGCGGTCGGCCTCCTTTACGTGTTTCCTCTGTGGCCACTTCTGGGATGGGTGATTCAACGGATCGAGTCTCACCAGGGACGGGTGTTGTTGATAGCGCCGGATTGGCCCCGTCGTCCCTGGTATGCCGACCTGGTGCGATTGTTAGCCGACTCCCCGTGGCGGCTCCCGCATGCTCTGGATCTTTGTGTCAGGGCCCTCTTCGCATGCCGCAAGTGGAGAGATTCTCTCTTACGGCCTGGCTATTGAAAGGTCGAGGCTGAGGAAGAAAGGTTATTCGAAGTCCGTTGTAGCGACGTTGCTTCAAGCACGCAAGCGGTCCACTTCGCTGGCCTATGTCCGTGTTTGGCGTATTTTTGAAGATTGGTGTTCCAGGCGCCAGGTTCGGGCGGCTACGGCCTCTCTTCCGGTCGTGTTGGATTTTTTGCAGGACGGTTTTGATAAAGGTTTGGCCGCCAGTTCCTTGCGGGTGCAGTTAGCAGCCCTTTCCTGTTACAGGGGTAAAGTTCAGGGTGTCGCGCTGGGCGCCCATGCCGATGTTGGCCGTTTTCTGAAGGCGGTTTCTCGGCTGCGCCCAACGCGCCACGTTTCTGTTCCTTCGTGGGACCTTAACTTAGTCTTACGCGTGCTTAGTGTCACTCCGTTTGAACCTCTTTCTCGGGTTTCGGTGAAGGATTTGACCCTTAAGGCGGTGTTCCTGGTGGCGATTTGTTCGGCACGGCGCATTTCAGAGCTTCAAGCTCTGTCTTGCAGAGAGCCTTTCCTCTCTTTCTCGGATCAAAAGGTGGTTCTGCGGACAGTACCTTCTTTTTTGCCTAAGGTGTCTTCTCCCTTTCACTTGAATCAGGTGGTGTCGCTCCCGGTGTTGCATGCGTCGGGGGGAGCGGGCTTCTGATCACGGTCTTAGTCGTTTGGACCTTAAAAGAGTGTTGCGTCGATATTTACAGGTCACCGAATCCTTCTGCAAGTCGGATCGTTTGTTTGTCCTGTTCGGAGGTTCCAGAAAAGGTGAGGCGGCGGCGAAAGCCTCCATTTCTAGATGGATTAAGGAAGCGATTGCCTCGGCCTATCTGTTGCAGGGCCGTGTTGCACCGCTGGGATTGCGGGCTCATTCTACCAGAGCTCAAGCGACGTTCTGGGCGGAATATAGCTTGGTTTCGCCAGTGGCGATCTGTAAAGCGGCGACGTGGTCGTCCCTACACACTTTCAGTAAGCACTATCGTCTTGATGTCTTGGCGGCAGGGGATGCCTCTTTTGGCTCCGCCGTCTTGCGTGCAGGTTGGCAGAATCCCTCCCGTTAAGGCTGCTCTGTTACATCCCATACGGAGAGGACTAAGCTGGAGGAACGATAAGGAAATAGTAATTACACTTACCTGGTAATTGTAGTTCCTTGAGTGACGACAGCTTAGTCCTCCTTCCCTCCCTTTTAGCAGAGCTTTGGCTCGGCACGCTTTTGGTTCGGAGGTCAGTATTCACAGGTGAGTGTTTCAGATGTTTCTTGTTTGCTCTTTTCTCTTCTTTCTTGCCTTTTTTGCTCTCGCTGTCTGCTTCTGGTGCAGCAGGCGGGGGATCCTCTGTTTGGGTGTTGTCTTACCTTTTTTTTTTTTGTAACATTTTCTCTATATCTGTCCCGCTGAGATTCCTCATTAATCATTTCATATCTTCTAAAAGGTTAGCTATCTGTTTGAGTTTTGCTTTGACAGTAGTTCACTGGAGCTGAAGGGTTAGCCAGTATGCTGTTTCCAGTGATGCTGAAATTTGATTGGTCCAGTCTTCATGCTGCAGGAGGAGGTGCACTACCCATACGTAGAGGACTAAGCTGTCGTCACTCAAGGAACTACAATTACCAGGTAAGTGTAATTACTATTTCCTCATGTGGTCTCAAGTTGTCGTAAGGTTTGGGGGCCCTGGCAGAGGTGCAGTTGATAGGCGGCCACCTTTGTCTATTTTGTCTGGGCCCAAATCAAGCCGGATACTTGAGTCTCAGAACATAAGATATGCCATACTGGATCAGACCAAGGTCCATCAAGCCCAGTATCCTGTTTCCAGCAGTGGCCAATCTAGGTCATAAGTACCTAGCAGTTTCCCCCAAAAGACACAGGTTCCACAATGCTTGTATCTGGTCAAGCAGTGATATCCCGGGTCCCTTTTTAATAATGGTTTATGAACCTTTTCTCCAGGAACTTGTCCGAATCTCTCTTTTTTAAAGCCAGCTACACTAACAGCCTTTACTACAACCTCCGTTAACAAATTCCAGAGTTTGATTACACGTTGAATAAAAAAAAATATTTTCTCTTATTAGTCTTAAATAGGTTACCCTTTAGCTTCATTGCATGTCCCCTATTCTTTCTATATTCTGATGACATAAACAGCCAGTTTGTTTATCTGTTCCACCCCACTCATTAATTTATAGACCTCTATCATATCTCCCCTCAGCCGTCTCTTTTCCAGGTCGAAGAGCCCTGATCTTTTTTAGCTTCTCTTCATAGGGTTATCCTTCCACCCCCTTTACCGTTTTGGTGGCTCTTTTCTATACCTTTTCTAATAATGCTAAATCCTTTTTAAGTCTTGGAGGTGATCTGCAAGGTTACACCCTCAGGTTTGCCAGGCCTCTTGTGGATGCTTTCATGATGTCTCCTTGCCAGACCCCAGCCAAAGCGTTAGCGGTTTAGTCGATGCTCGACTGCCTTTTGCAGCTCAAAACCTTTGTCCCTGTGCCCCCTAGGGGAACGGAGCACAGGACACTATTCAATTTACTTCACAATACCCAAGAAGGAGGACTCTTGGTGGCCCATCTTAGATCTGAAGGGGATAAACTAGGCCCCCCGGGGTGCTTTGTTTCCAGGTCAAAATCTTACGGTCTGTCAGTGGCTGTCCAACCAAGGGGAGTTCTTGACATCACTGGACCTGTCCAATGCATATTTACACATCCCCATCTGCTTAGAGCATCAGCAGTATCTGTGCTTTGTGGTTCTGCAGAAATAGTTTGTTTCAGGCTTTCCCTTGGTGTTCACCAAGGTGATAGTGGTTGTGGTAGGGTGTCGTGGTACACCTGTATCAGGACGATTGGTTGATCCAGGTGAAGTCCTTGCAGGAAAGCTGGAGGGCAACTCTGCTGACCTGCCCCTGCTCCTAAAGCCAGTGGACCAATTTTGCCAAGAGCAGTCTGCCTCTGTCTCAGTCTTTGGAGTATCTGGGAGTGCATATAGACACTTGGCAGGGCATGGTGTTCTGCTGGAGAGAAAAATAGTGACATTTTAAGATCAGGTGCATTTGCTGCGGGTGGTATCTTGCCCAGGAGTTTGGGAATATCTGCAGGTGCCGGTCTCTATGGCAGCCTTCCTAGATAGATTGGGTCCCTTGGGTACAGCTGCATATGTGGCCCCTCCAGGTGGCTCTCTTAGCGCATTGGTGTCTGCAGTTAATGGATGTCCTCCTTGCCCTTTGGGTAAGGCCAGGGCAAGTCTGAATTGGTGGCTAGACTTAACGAGGCTTGAAGAGGATGCCTGTCAAGACCCTGGACTGGGTGGTAGTGACCACAGATGCTAGTCTCACTGGTTGAGGGGCTCATTGCCAGTCCCAGATGGCTCAGGGACAATAGTCTCTGGAGAAAAGTCTGTGGTCCAAGTGCCCTGAAGACGCAGGCAGTGCATCTGGCCTTTTCAAGTATTCGCCCCCCCTTGTTTGGTGCCGAGTGGTAAGGGTGCTCTTCGACAGTGTGAAGACAGTGGCTTATCTCAATCGGCAGAGCAGTATCTGGTGCTCACTAGTGGTGGTGGAGGTGATGCTGCTACTGCAGTGGGCGGACGTCTATCTGTTTGCGCTGTTAGCGGCTCATGTGGCTGGGAAGGAAATTGAGCGGTTATCTGAATCACTATCTGTAGGACCCAGGGGAATGGTCCCTTTCTGCGTCAGACTTTGTCTATTGTGGAATGCTGGGGGTGTTCCATTGATAGATTTTATGGTGAATGCCAAGGCCGGAGAGCACATGGCAGAGGGACTAGATGCCCTCATTCAGCCATATCCCAGTAACGGCGGGCTTCTTTGTTTCCCCTATAGCCGCTGATCAGTCACATTCTGCAGCTGGTCGAAACTCACAGGGAATATGGTATTGGTGGCCCTGGATTGGCTCAGGCTGCTGTGGTATATGGACCTGGTATGTCTCCTGGCAGCGGAGCCACCACTCCTCCTTTGGGTGGCAGTTCTGTTGACGCAGGGTCCAGTGCAGATGCTGGATGTGGTTAGATTTTCGCTTACGGCCTGGCTCTTGAGACAGTTCATCTGAGGCGTAGGGGTTATTCCCCTCAGGTGATACCTTGTTACAGGCTTGCAAGCGCTCTGTCCTTGGCCTATTTGCATTTCTGGTGCATCTTTGAGACTTGGTGTGGAGAGATGGGTGGGTGGCTTCTGGGGGGGGGGTTCCCCCCCTTCCTGAGATTTTGGCCTTCTTACAGGATGGCCTCAACAAGGGTCTGCTTCTGAACTCCTTAAAGGTGCAGGAGGCAGCCCTGGTTTGTTTCCGGTGCAGGGAGACTACCTTGCCTTCCTTGGTGTGTTGTATTTCAGAGCTGCAGGCTCTGTTGTGTAGGGAGTCCTATTTATTGGTGGCAAAGGAAAAGGTGGTCCTTAGTCCTGTTCGTTCCTTTTTTTGCCGAAGATGGTTTTGGTGTTTTTCATTTGAACTAGGTGGTGGCCTTGCCAACCTTTGATTCCTCTGATTTCGCTGAGTCCAAGAGTCTGCATTTGTATGTCTGCAGGCCGCTTAGGTGGTACTTGAAAGTGATAGAGGTGTTTTGGCATTCGAAGTGTCTCTTTGGGCCTCGGAAGGTGACCATATCCCACTGGATCCAGGGAGCCATTGAATCTACATATTTGCTGAAAGGGTGTGAGGTTCTGGCAGGCTTGCAGGCTCGCTCTACTAGGATTCGTGTGTCTTGGGCGGAATTCAGTCTTGTCCTGCCTCCAGGATATTTGCCGTGTGGCAACATGGTCACCGTCACATTCCTTTGTGTGTCATTACAGGTTGGATGTGCAGGCCTGACAGTATGCAAACTTTGGGGCTTGGATGTTGCAAGCTGGCATCTCTAAACCCACCCCATGGTAGTTCTGGAGGGACTAATAGGAAGGTGAAATTAGGTCTTAACTGTTTAATTTTTTTTTCTTAGAATCCATCTAGTCCAGAACCCGCCCGAGACTTGCCTGCTGTATTGTATTGGTTCTTCACCTGTTCTAAAAGAAGGCCATTGCTGAAGCAAGTGATTTCAGGCAATTTTGGTTTCCCTCTTGGCTGTTTGCTGTGTTGCCACATAGCTGCTTCTCCCCGTTGCGGGCCTTGATCCCTGGGGGAGGAAGTTTTTGATGGTATTGGTGTTAAAAAAGATAAATATAAGATGGGTTGCAGGGCTGGCAGAGAATATGGGGGGTGAGACTGTTTTGCTGCTTTGTGAGATTCATGATGACTCTGCAGAGGAGCACAGCCTACTTAAGTGAGAGAGTTTTGAGTGAGCTCTGTCTCCATCTGCTGGTGGATGAACATTAACCTATGCGTCTGGACTGGACTAAAGGGACTCCAGCAAAGAAAACTAGCAGGTAAGGCCTAATTTCACCTTATACCTGTGTACTAGGAAATATGGTCTCATGAATCTGAATTCTCACCCAGAGCCATTAGTTCTCTATAATGAACAGTTGCATTTCCAGCACCACTTAGAAATTTTGGTTTCCTAGGATAATGGACTTTTAGTTGTCTAAGGTTTACAGTTACAACTTTCATGTGTTAGATCATCCACCAAGGTTCTTTTTAGCCGCCTCAGGAGACAATTAAAATGGTGGTTTGCATGTTCTTTCCCTGTTTGTTTTATTTATGGTAATATGACAGAGCACTTCAAAAGTGAAATACCTTCAAATTTAATCTATTATTCTTCAGGCCTAACATTTTAAAATTATTTTAAAGAAATTATATGAAAATGCTGTTTTGAAAGCAGCATAGCTTGACAGTCTGAAATTCCTCTTAGACTGTATAATTTGAAGAACTTATTAACAAGGAATAGATATGCTATGTATACTAAGGACTGGGTCGTTTAAATAACAGGATCTTATTAAATAGCAACAGACCATCCAGTGGGGATGGGTTATACCTTTGCCAAAACCCCCCAGATAAAATGCAACACAATTGCTTTTGAGGCACTGTACACTTTGTAAGAAGTTCATCATTTCATCGCTATTGATTTTAAGCTCTAAAAGTTATAGGTGAGATTCAGAAATTAGTGAGAAGTTTGGGGGTGGGTGCATGGCTTTTTATTAATTGCTCTTGGGATTGTTCTTACTGTTTGATAGGTATAGAGCTATAATGAGTCATGATCCAACTTTTTTCCTTTTGTTTCTGGTATTTGACAGTATTGCCAAAATGTCTACTTAAGGCTAAGATGACAGCTGAAAAATGCCCAGATATTGATCCTTGTTATGTAATCACATAGAAAAAGTTAACAAAGGGTGTTTAATTACTTGACACCAGTAACTTCTTCCCTTCTTGCAGCTTGCACTTAAATTTCATCAAATGCAAACATTTTTCTGAGTTAAAATTGTAGACTTGTAACTATATTTTTTTCTTACTGCAAATAAAAAAAACAAACTAAAAAAAAAAAGCTGTGGTGACTAAACCTGACACTTGTTTACTTGTAGCTACGTCTCTCTTTTAACCCACTTTCTGAGCATCTGAACCTTTTTTGTGTGGAGCAGGTTGAGCTCTCCCGTTTTGGTGGTTTACAGGACCAGAATATGGGTCAGATAAGGTTTCACAGGCACTGCAGCCTCTCCTGGAAGCTGCAGAATAATTTTAACACTTGCTTTTTTTTCTAGCCCAATAATCCCCTTTCCCACAGCCTCCAACCCTCAGACAGAACAAATTGAAACTTGTCTCTGAAGCTGGCGACACAGTGAAGGGGAACAAAGCAGAAGTTCTCAAACATGGTTTTGGCTGCTGTAGAACTCCTGCATTCTGATTTAGCTGCCAAGATAGATCTAGTTTAGCAGATACTAGATAATTCCTCTTTGAGTTATTGCAGTAGCACATCTCCCACTTCCCAGAGTCAACCCCTTTTTTTTTTTTTTTTTTTTCAAGCTCTTTCAGTGTTTTTCCTACTTCACAAAAATGTAGCTGCATTGGCTTAAGAGCCAAAAATTCACTAGTATAAAGCTGCCTGATTCTCTTTTTTTTTTTAAAGAGCACATGAATTTTTAATTCATAATAACGTACAATTCTTGCTGCAGTTTTGTCCCTTCTCCCCAAAACCAAGTAGTATTTAGCAAAACATTTTAGGTTTTATAACTCTGCAGTACAGGATGAGGCAGTGGGTTTTCATGTTCATGGTATTAATTACAAAATGAAATAATTCTTCGGTGCTTTCTGCAGGTCTCCTTCCCCTGAGCCAATTTACAATAGTGAGGGGAAGCGGCTCAACACGCGTGAGTTCAGAACACGGAAGAAGCTTGAAGAGGAGCGGCACAACCTAATCACTGAGATGGTGGGCCTCAATCCGGACTTTAAGCCACCTGCTGATTACAAGTGAGAATGGGTTTGGACAGAGGGGAGGTGAACAAATCCTTGCTGAGTAGAACCATGTAACTGCTCCTTTTTTTTTTTTACTGCAGGGCTTGACAAAGCCCAGATGCCGGGTTATCATGGCAACCAGAAATTTGCACCTGGGATTTGCTCCACCCCTTCCGATTTGTTTTTATAAATACGATCACTGCAAAGGCTCCTGTGGGCAGAAGGGGAGGGATCTTTGCTGCGATTGGGACTTAGCTGCAATCTGTCTTCTGCATTTAAGTCTCCATTGTGGCAAAGATACCTCTTGTTCCTTTGCGTCCCTCTAGTCCAGTCCTGGAACCATAGAGTTTAGTACGTCCTCCAGCAGTTTTGGAGACTGAAAGATGTCATCGTTCTGATTGTCACCGGTATAAGTAGGCAAGTACCGCCCCCTTCCACCAGTACTTTCAGTCTCCAAGCAGCTGGAGAGACGTCTGGGACTGGGCTCAGGTGGCGCAAATAAGCAGAGCTAAATTCCCTTTAGATTTCCTTTTTCTGTTTTAAAGTTGGGATTTCAGATTAATTTTTAGGTTTACCTAATTGGTTTTTGGTTTTCTTTTTAATTTGTAGGACTGCTGCTGCTGACAGAGCTCCTGTTTGTGCTGCTGAGCCCCCCCCCCTCTTCCTTCCCCCCTCAGGGTTTCTTCCCCATCGATGAAACGAGCAGCGGCAGAGTTACGGCAGCAGTTGTGCCTCCCTGCTCCCGATCCCACAGCAAAGGGTGAGGAGCAGGTGGAAGGCCGCGTCGTCAGCGGCGGCGCACCACATGGCAAGCAGGAGTCTTGCAGGGGTGATTGGTGCAGGCCCGCCGAAGCCGCAATACGGCTGAGCTCCGGCGCTCAGGTGTCTCCCTTCTCATTCCTCTGCGGGAGGTAAGTCGGAGGGCGGCGTGCCACGGTTTTCGCGGTAGGGCAGCAAGGAGAGTTTTGAAAAAGGAGTGGTTTACAAAGGCAGCCGTAGGGCACGTGCTTAGCCGGCGCTCGGAGGGCAGACCGTGTGAATCTGAGCAGGAAGCCTCACGGCGGCCATTTTGGGCTGCCGCGGTTTAAACTTTTGGCACTTCTGTTGAGAGTGTGTTTTAGGCCTCAGTTAGGCCTCGTCTGAGTAGATTGTTAGTACCAGCTAGTTTCCAGAGGATGCACGTATCTGTGTGGTTAAAAAAAAAAAAAAAGAAAATAGAAACTTTGGCCAAGAGGCTCATTGTCAGGCTGCGCTGTCTGGGCATTTTTGCGGCTGTGGTCTTGTGGGTGCACAGCAGTTTAAAAAAAAAAAGGAGGTTTCCTGGACCTTTGATAAGATGCCTGCTAAGCCGTGTTGTTTGATCTGTGGTACCAGACGTGGTGAGGTGTTGGACTCGGGGGGGTGGGGGGGTGTAGAGCCTGCACTTTGGAAGCAGAGGTTATGGATAAGGCGTTAGGGGGTTCCCCTGGGGAGCAGGTCATAGTTCCCGGGGAGTCGGGTGAATCCCTGCCTCCATCCTTGAGTCCAGCGCAGCCGGTGGCCGGGTCCTCTTCGGTGGACGTCACTTCGCTACCAATGAGTTTGAGCCAGGCAGGGGGGCTCCAGGGATACCCCCTGATTTTTTTCTCTTATGAATCAGGCCTTTGTCTTGCTGCAGCCTATGTTGGGGGCTCGGTCCTAGGGGACAGAAGCGGGCTGGGTTGGGGGGCCTGCCTGAAGAGGAGGCTGTTCCGGCCAAGCACAAGAAAGCAGCAGTGGAAGATGGTTCGCCCTCTCGGCTCGAGGAGGAGCTGGAAGGGGCGGGCGAGGACAGAGACGAGGCCTCGGAGGGCGAGTTGGAAGCGGGAGAATTGCCTGATTTGGAGCAACAGAGTAGAGTAGTGAGTGTTTCGAAGAGAGGAGTTGCCAGCCTTGATTGCCGAGACTCTCAAGACGTTAAACATGTCCTCGGGGGGGACAGTAGCGGAGGAAACTTTGGAGGATCCGCTTTTGCAAGCGGTCCGGACACCCCAGAGAGTGTTTCCTGTTCATAAGGTTTTTAGAAGCATGATTCAGGAGGAGTGGGACTGTCCGGAGTCGGCTCTATGGGGTTCGAGAGCCTTGGCGCGACTTTACCCGCTTTCTGACCAAGATAGGGAGCTTTTCCACTCTCCAAAGGTAGATGCCGCAGTGTCCGCAGTGACCAAGAAGACTACGATTCTGGTAGAAGGAGCTGCGGCATTGAAGGATGTGCAAGATAGGAAGTTAGATACTTTGCTGAAGCAAGTGTTTGATATTGGTGCCCTTTCATTGCAGGCCGCGATAGCGGGGGCGTGTGTGGCGAGAGGATGCTTGCGCTGGTCCCAAAGGCTGCAGGGGGATCTGGTGGAGGGGCACTTAAATGAGGTAACACGGCTGGCGTTGGGCACCGTGTATTTGGCGGACATTCATTATGACCTTATCCGGGGCCTGGCTAAGAGTATGGCGTCGATGGTGGCTGCACGCCGGTATCTTTGGTTGCGAAACTGGTCGGCGGACGTTTCGTCTAAGGCTTGTCTCGGCATACTCCCGTTTAGGGGTAAGCTTTTGTTTGGTGAGGAGTTGGAGAAGTTGGTTAAGGATCTCGGCGAGTCCAAGGGAGGTCGATTGCCGGAAGATAAGCCGAAGCAGGGCCGGGGGGCTTCGAGCTCCCAAGGGTCTTCAAGAGTTTTGTAGATTTCGGCCCTCTCGTTTTGGACAGCCCCAGCAAGCGAGGTTTCCTGTTAGGGGGGGCAGGGATTTCGAGGGGCGGGCAGGGGTTTTGCGCCTTTCCAATCCTCAAACATTAAGAAGTCCCAATGAGATGAGGCGGGCTCAGGCGGAGGTAGTGCCCATGGGAGGACAGTTGCGGGAGTTTTACCCCTGCATGGGTCCAAATTACATCAAATCAGTGGGTCTTGGAAGTTATTCGAGAAGGCTATTCTTTAGAGCTCCATCGACCCATGTTAGATTCCTTTGTCCAATCTCCTTGCAGAGCTCCGCAGAAGATGCAAGTGGTCGCAGAAACGCTGCAGCGCTTGCTGCAGCTCAGAGCAGTGATACCCGTTCCTGCGGACCCGTGCGGCTGCGGTCGATACTCCATATATTTTGTGGTTCCAAAGGAGGGCACATTTTGGCCTATTCTGGATTTAAAGAGGGTGAATCGCTGTCTTTGGGTTACCCACTTTCGGATGGAAACGCTACGCTTGGTCATTGCGGTGGTCAGGGTGGGCGAATTCCTAACGTCGTTGGATCTCACGGAGACTTACCTCCATATCCCGGTTCGGCAGGAACATCAGAGGTTTCTAAGGTTTGCGGTACCTATGGGGCATTTTCAGTTTCAGGCGATGCCCTTCGGGTTGGCGACAGCGCCTCGGACATTCACCAAGATCATGGTGGTTGTGGCAGTGGCGCTCCGCAAGGAAGGGGTGCTGGTACATCCTTATTTGGACGATTGGTTGATTCAGGCAAAGCCAAGAGAGGAGAGTATAGCGGCCACCGCTCGGGTAGTACAATTGTTGGAAAGCCTAGGCTGGGTGGTCAATTTTGCGAAGAGCAGATTGGTTCCCTCGCAGTCTCTAGAATATTTGAGGGCGCATTTCGACACGAGGAAAGCAGCGGTGTTTCTCCCGCTCCACAGAGCGCAGGGGTTGCGAGGGCTCGTGGTCAGGTTTCTGGCAAGGCGGGCGTCGACGGCGTGGCAGTATCTGCAGGTGCTACCTGGGTGCGCATTTCGAAGGCAGGTTTGCTCAGGGGCACTGGTCGCTGGAGGAACAGGAATGGTCCATCAACCGTCTAGAGATGAGGGCAGTGTGTTTGGCTCTTCAGGAGTTTCAGGCGTCGGTGTGGCAGACGGCGGTGCGGGTGCTGTCCGACAATGCGACGACCGTGGCTTACATCAATCGTCAAGGGGGCACCGGCAGTGTGACGCTGGAAGCAGAGGCGAGCCAGCTTTTGCAGTGGGCCGAGCAAAATTTGGTGGCACTTTCGGCTCAGCATGTGGCCGGAGTAGACAATGTTGTAGTGGATTTTCTCAGTCGCCGCGGGGTGGACCCGGGGGAGTGGGAGCTACATCCGGACGTTTTTCGGTTGTTGATGCGGCGATGGGGGCTTCCTCTAATGTATCTAATGGCAAGATTCAAGTCAGCAAAGGTGTCCCGCTTCTTCAGCCGGAGGCGCGACCAATGTCAGAGGGTCTCGACGCGTTGGCTCAGCGCGGTGACCGGAAGAGGGGCTGCTCTGTGTTTCTGCCGTGGACTCTCATAGGCCAAGTGGTGCAGCGCATAGAAAGGCACCGTGGCCAGGTGGTTCTAATAGCGCCCGATTGGCCCAGAAGACCTTGGTATGTGGACTTGGTGCAGCTGCTGGTTGACAGGCCATGGAGGCTTCCTCTTTGGGAGGACCTCTTGCTACAGGGCCCGTTAAACATGCCCCAGGTGGCTCGGTTCTCGCTTATGGCATGGCTCTTGAACGGGCTAGGATGACTGCGAAGGGTTACTTGGCAGCGGTCATTTCTACTTTGCTGAAGGTGCGTAGGTGCTCCACTTCGTTGGCGTACATCCAAGTGTGGCAGATCTTTGAAGCCTGGTGTTCTGAGCGGAAGCTGAGGCCCTTAGGGGCCTCTGTGCCGCAGATCCTTTCCTTTTTGCAGGATGGTGTAGAAAAGGGTCTAGCAGCTAGCTCCTTGCGGGTGCAGTTGGCAGCCATATCATGTTACTGTGGTAAAGTTAGGGGTCAGCTGTTGGGGGCTCATGGCGATATTCGACGATTTGCCGGCGGTTTTGCTTATGTGACCTCCGAAGCGGAGTCCCGTGCCTGCATGGGATCTGAATTTAGTCTTGGAGGCGCTGGTGAGAGCGCCATTTGAGCCCTTGGGCACTTCTTCGCTGAAGGATCTGACCTTGAAGGCGGTGTTTCTGGTGGCTATTTGCTCAGCTAGAAGGATTTCGGAGTTATAAGCTTTGTCCTGTAAGGAGCCGTATTTGTCCTTCAATCACAAAGTAGTATTGCGTACGGTGCCAGCGTTTTTGCCGAAGGTAGTTTCGGTTTTTCATGTCAACCAGGTGGTGTCGCTTCGTGTGTTTTTCGCAGGAACAGAAGGAGGCCTCCGGGGGCAGGTTGCATCTTCTGGATGTGCGTCGTGTGCTTAAGAGCTATTTCCGCAGGACCGCGCCTTTCCGGAAGTCGGACAGATTGTATCCTTTGGGGATCCGCGTATAGGCGAGGCGGCGGCAAAGTCCTCTATTTCTCGTTGGCTGAAAGAGGCGATCACGTCGGCGTACCTCCTCAAGGGAAGGACAGTGCCGGAAGGTCTCCGGGCTCATTCCACTAGGGCGCACGTGGCGTCTTGGGCAGAGGTCAGTTTGGTCCCGGTCGGTGACATTTGTAGGGCAGCGACCTGGTCGTCTTTACATTCCTTTGCCATGCACTATCAGCTAGATGTGCAGGAAGCGGGAGATGGACATTTTGGCTCGGCGGTTCTTCAGGCTGGGCTGGCATGTCCCTCCCGTTAAGATTCGCTGCTCTGTTACATCCTCTATGGTTCCGGGACTGGACTAGAGGGGCGCAAAAGAAGGTGAAATTAGACTTACCTGCTAATTGTTCCTTAAGGAACTCTAGTCCAGTCCCGGATCCCTCCCCGTCTGTTGTTAAGGGTGTCGTTCAGCCTGAAGTGTAGGGGGGTTGGACGGGGAGGTTCCGAGGGGGGGCGCACAGTGCAAGCGCGGGAGGAACCTTTTTGTGGCAGCAGTGCTTCGTTAGCTTTGAAGAAATAAGAATCAGTATAAAACATGTTGGCCTAGTGGCTTCGTGTTTTTAGGGGGTTAAGGATGGTGGTTCCGACTACCTATTTCATTAATTATAGTTAACTACTTATTTGTTGCTCTGCTGAGTCTGCTTTGTCAATAGGTACTGGTGGAAGGGGGCAGTACTTGCCTACTTATACCGGTGACATCAGAACGATGACATCTTTCAGTCTCCAAAGCTGCTGGAGGACGTACTAAACTCTATGGTTCCGGGACTGGACTAGAGTTCCTTAAGGAACAACAGTTAGCAGGTAAGTCTAATTTCACCTTCTCCCTGTGAGTGATCAGATCATATCCACCTGGGCAGAAAGGTTTGGGGAAGCACAAAGTAGTAGAGAGCCAGTGGGGATCGGAGCCTTGAGAGAGAAGGGGAATGAGGCAGCAAAGATTTAAAGGGGCGCTACTATTTACATTAAAAAAAAAAAAAAAAAAAGCAGCAGGGGGGGATGGAGTACCCTAGGGATCTGTGCTGGGTCTACTGCTTTTTAACATATTCCCATTTCCAGGTCATTTATGAATAACTAGTGAGGTAATCAAATTTTGCAGATGACAAAATTATTCAAAGTTGTTAAAACCCAAGAGGATTGTGAAAAATTGCAAGAGGACCTTGATAAATTGAACAACCCAAAATGTTCCATTTCATCCTGATAGACCAGTCCAGACAAATGGGTTTAGCTCCCCCTGCCAGCAGATGTTGGAGATGGAAAAAACTACCAGACGCCTGATTGGTTGGGCTCTGGTAGCTATATAGCTGTACCCCTAGGGGTCGCCCTCAGATAATAGTGTCTATTCCCTTTTCTCTTCAGAGTGGTGGTTATTTTTCTTGATCTCAGCTGGATGCTTCCAGTGCATACATGAGGTGCCCCTCTGGAATTCCCAGCCGCATTGTGTTGCTGTGGTGGGGTTGAGCTCCTGGTCCATGAGGACCAGTAGAGCTCCCTTCAGCAAGGGGGAGTCTGGCTTCAGGTCATGAGGGCCTACATAGCCGGTGGCAGGGGAAGCCCTCAGCACTCTGCAGCAGCCTTCTCTTGGACCGTCGCCGAGTCAGCTCTCCTAAATGTCTGCCTTGGCTCCCCAGTTGCTTGGACTGGACTTGAGTGCAGCGAGTGTCACCCCCCCCCCCCCTCCCTGCATGCTGCTTCTCCTCACCGGACAGTTTTGCTTGTAACAGCTATGCTGTCTCCTCTGCCGGCATTGGGTGTGGGTTTTTTTCGTCACTGTGGGATTTTTATTATCTCCTTTTTCCACTCTCCCTTCGGCGGTGCATGGAGTGGTAGACATTTTGTTTTCTCCTTCCAGCCACACGATCTCAGCTGCGGCAGACATTTTGAAGGGGGAAACGCTGTTCTAATACTCTTCTTCGATGGGCTTCTTTTTGAACTGGGAGGGGGGAGTGTTTTTCGCCGGGCAGACTCCAGCAGAAAGGGCTCTTGTCCTGCTCCTCTTTTTTTCAGAATGCCTTTGTCATTTACAGCGGTGCAGCCGCAAGCATAGGGATTTAACAGACAGGGTGTGTGTTTCCTGTTCTGCTCATCTGGGGGAAACATCCAGCACGACTCCCACTTCTCTTCCGAACAAGGAAATTTCGTCCTCTGCACCCCCTGTACCAATGGACCTCAGGACCGGTCCCCCTACAATAGTCTCTGGAACCACCTCTCCTGGTACCCATTCTGCGGCCTCTACAGTTCCTTTGCTGTTGTCTGGCGAGATTCCTCAGAGGTCCAGCTCCAAGCCCTCTTAAGCAAGCATGGTCCCGCTTTGCTTGGCTCAGTCTCCCTCCACTCACGTTACAACATACTGAGGTCCCAAAAGCACACTGGGGGGGGGGGAATTCTGCTAGGGAAAGTAGCCGCCCGTCCAAGGAGGTGTGTTGGGGCTCAGGAACCTGGCCTGATTTCTCAGAGGATGACGTCTTTCAGCAGATGATAGTATGGAAGCTTCAGATCGCGTGGATGGGGTATAGTCCCCATCGGAAGCCTCAGCTGATGGCCACAGCGATACACAAAATATCAGTCTATTTCACAAGGATGAGCTGCTGGCGCAAATTGGTCAAGTCGTGGAAGCTTTACACCTGTCTGATCCTCCAGAGCAGCAGCAGTTTATAGTCTCAGCCGGATCCCATTTTGCAAGGCATATGTAAGTTCTCTAGGGCTTTTCCCTTCCCAGCAGAGCTGCACCAGATGGTATCTTGGGAGTGGGACTCCCCTCCCCCCCCCCCCCCCAGATGCTTCCTTACGCACGGCTTGCCGTTTAGGTCAGTTCTACCTTTGCTTTTTGGATCTGGAGAAATGGCTCGCCTATCCGAAAGTAGATGCTCTCGTAACGGGAGTTGCGAAGCACGCTATCATTCTGATCGAGGGGGGAGGGGGAGTGGCGCTTCAGGACAAGCTAGATAGAAAGGTCGAGGGGCTCCTAAAACTGCCTTCTCGTCCTCTACACTGTCTCTCCAAGCATCTGTTTGCGGAGGCCTGGCGGTCTGCGCCCTTTTGCGTTGGATTCAGTGCCTTCCGGAGGATTCGGCACTGACTCGCCCGGAGTCAGCCACAGCGTTCTTGGCAGATGCCTTCTACGATCTGCTGCGTCTCTCGACTAGGCCAGTGGTTGCAATCACAGTAGCTCGGAGTTGGCTCCGGCTTCGTCAGTGGTTGGCGGATGCTGCCTCCAAGATGTGCCTCTCCAAGCTTCCTTTTTAAAGGGAGATGACTCTTTTTTGCGAGGATCTTGACAAGCTGGTCAAGGACCTAGGGAAGTAGGACCCCATCGTCTTCCAGAGGATAAGCCAAGGACGTCCGCCCGCCGATCATCGAAGCGCTGCTATTCTCTGACCACACGGCATAACTCCAGATTCCGCAACTCCCTTCACTATTGCCCCAGTAGGCTGTCTGTGTCGACTTCATCAGGCCACTTCAGTCAGAAATCGCAGCCCTTTCAAGGCACCCAGAAAGGGAATTGTTTCTACATGGCTCCGGCCAGGTTCTCCGGTGCCACAATCTTCCCCCTGACAGGGCGGGCTGCCCAGCCGAGACGCCACCGCCAGGAGGTCGGTTGGCACTCTTTGCTTGTCAGTGGGCTCTCATCACCTCCGATCAATGGGTCCTTGACATGGTTTCCCAGGGCTATGCTCTTGTGTGTCGTCTGCCCATTTGCGAGGCCTTCCTTGTCTCGCCTGGCGGGGCACCCTGGAGAAGGGCAGCCGTTCGCTCTATTGTTCAGTGTCGTCTTCTCTTCGCGATCCGACCAATGCCTCTCTCGGAGAGAGGCCCCAGTCGCTACTCCATTTATTTCGTAGTAGCAAGGACGACGGGTCCTTTCATCAGATCCTTGACCTCAAGGACTTCAACCGCTGCTTTTGTGTTCCACATTTCAGGATGGAAACGCTGAGGTCGGTGATTCAAGCGGTCTGCAAGTGGGAGTTCCTCGCCTGCCTCCGCCAGATCGAGTGATACTTCCATATCCCTATCGGGAAAGATCCAGCAGCGCCTTCTGCGCTTTGCCGTCCTTGGACAGCACTTTGTTTTGTGCTGTGCTTTTCGGCCTGGCCTCTGCTCCACATAACGTCTCCAAGATTATAGTGGTGGTGGCAGCAGCCTTGCACAGATGGGGAATTTGTGTACACCCTTACCTGGATGATTGGCTGGCTGATTTGAGCGGATTCTCTCTCGAAGGCCTGCAAAACGGTCTCCCACGTGGTCTCCTTCTTAGAGAGCCTGGACTTGGTGGTCAACCACTCCAAGAGTTGCCTGCAGCCGTCCCAGCACTTAGTTTCTGGGAGCGCGGTTCGATACCTGCCTGGGGAGAGTCTTCCTAACACACAGGCTTTTTCTCAAGTTCTCGTCTCAACTCCAAGGTGTGTGTTCTGCAGAGCTGTTCACAGATCTGGGCCTACATACAGATTCTCGGGTCCATGGCAGCCACAATCGATGTCATTGGGTGGGCCAGAGCGCACATAAAGAATCTGCAGCAATCTATATTCTCTCATTGGTCCCCAAGTTTGGAGGATTACAACCGCCGGCTTCCACTCCCTCCGGCAACACGTTGCAACCTTTACACGTGGCTGTTGCCATCTCATCTCAAGGGTGTCCCCCTGGAAACCCCTTGGTGGGTCCTGTTGACCACCGACGTGAGTCTCTCTGGTTGGGGAGCTCATTGCCTAAATTGCTCAGCTCAGGGGACCTGGTCGGCTCACGAAGCGTGCTAGATGATCAACCATCTGGAGGCCTGGGCGGTTTGCCTGGCCTTGCTTCAGTTTCTGCCTCTTCTCCATGCACAGGCAGTCCGTGTTCTTTCCATCAATGCAACGATGGTGGCCAGGGAGGCACAAGATGTCTGGGTGTAGCCAGCGAGGGAGCCTTCCTTTTTTCATGGGCAGAGACACACCTGCAGGCCCTATCAACCCAGCACATCGCAGGGGTTGACAACATACAAGTGGATTTTCTCAGCAGTCATGCTCTAGACCCTGGGGAGTGCAAACTGGCCCTGTGGGCTTTTTGACATAGTGCAGGCATGGGGTCAGCCGGCGGTGGATCTCATGGCATTAGCAGTGAACACCAAAGCACCGGTCTTTTTCAGTCGCAGGAGAGAGCAGGGCTCGCTCAGACTGGATGCCCTGGCTCAACTATGGTTGACATCAGTACTGCTGCATGTCTTTCCCCCATGAGTTCTGATCGGGAAAGTCCTCAGGTGGATTGAGGCACACTGGGGCACGGTGATTCTGGTGGCCCCCAGCTGGCCTTGGAGGCTGTGGTATGTGGACCTCGTACGGTTGGCCCGAGAAGCCCCATGCATCTGGAATCTCGCAGTGGCCTTCTCCATCAAGGGCCAATCACCATGAACAACCCCACTCCCTACTCGCTTACGGCCAGGCTCTTGAACACCGCCGTCCGAGCCACAAGGGTTACTCAAGTCAAGTGGTGGCCACTTTACTTAAAGCTTGCCACCCTTCAGCGTCGTTGGCATATACCTGTGTATGGCAGACCTTTGAATCATGGTGTGTTCGGCACAACCTTTCTCCGTGGTGGGCACAAATCTCAGATTCTGATGTTCCTGCAAGAGGGCCTCGACAAGGGCCTGGCTCTTTGATCTCTTTGGGGTCACGTCTTGGCATTGACTTGCTTTCGTGGTCCGGTAGGCAGTCACTCCATCGCGTCTCGCTGATGTGGCCCGCTTTCTCAAAGCGGCTAAAGTAGTTCAGCCGCCGATCCGCCCGGTAGTGCTGCCTTGGGATCTCTCCTTGGTTCTGAAGGCTCTAATGTTTTGAGCCTTTTGAGCTGCTTAAACATATTTCTCTGAAGGACTTGACCCTCAAAACTGTATTCCTGGAGGAAGTGACGTCACCGGAGCCGATGGCAGCGTAAGACAGCCGCTCCGTCACCAACCCAGCCAAAAGATTAGCAAACTGGCACCCCCGGAGGTGGAAAATTTGCTGTCACCGGTGGCAGAAGGTGGAGAGAGCAGGCTGGGGCGCAGTAGCGAGCCGCGGAGTTGATTGGAGCCCCGGCGGGCAGAATCGGCAGGAGCAGAGTGCAACCATGTGGCATGCAGGATGGTGACTGGATAACAGGGTCCGGCAGCGTGAGCGGGAGAATGGTTGCGGCAGAGAACCGGAGGCTGAGAGGACCCAGAGCCGGTAAATGCGACTGGTCAGCTAGTAAGAGGGGGCCTGCCTGATGGAGGTGGATGAGGCAGCAGCAGGACAGGGTGTGCAGCAGTGGTGGCAGGGATCTGGTATACAGGGCAGGAGGAGAGGTCCCTAGCGAGGTTTGCAGGCACAGTGTTTCTGCAGGGGCAGATGACTGAGGTGGCTGGAGCCCCGGCAAAGTGGGGGCAGAGAGCAGAGGCTATAGAAAGGAGTGGAGAGGCGACACAGTACACCAGAAGAAGTTTCGAAGGGCAGCTCCCTGGGGAGGATAGGACACTGGCGGCCGCCATGAAGAAAGCCGCTTACCTAAAAGAGTATGTATACCCAGGGTCACAAGCAGGGAAGAATAACAGTGCCCCTACAGAAAATAAAACCCTGAATGGGGAGAATGAAGAGCGGGTGGTAGCGGTGGAGATGGGAAGTGTGGTGCAACAAGGAAAAGACTCAACAGACCATCACAAGAGCGGAGCTCAGGGACTGGTTTCTGGAACTTAAAACTGAGGTACAGTCAGTAAAAAAAAAAAAATGAACTGACTGAGCTCTTGGACCCTTTGAAGGAGGAAATTGGTGCTCTGGCATGCCGGATGGGTCATCATGAGAACAGGCTGCAAGAGATTGAGCAGCAACAGGAAGAAGGGACCAAAAAGTACAAAGCTACACTCCCAGCAGGAAGCTATACTCTACAAACTTGAAGATTTAGAAGACGGATCACGCAGAAATAATTTGAGAATTCGAGGAATACCGGAGGAGAGAGAATTCCAAAACAGTGAGAAGGTGGCAGTGTCCGTGTGCCTAGAGGTTCTAAAGAAGGGAGGAGAGGAGGTGGCGCCTGAGGACATACAAAGAGAGAGAGCACACAGAGCACTGGGCACACCATTAGGGAACAGGCCTAGAGACATAGCATGCCTGACATGATACCAGATGAAGGAACGAATTGATAACAAGATGAGGGGCTTTGGAACTTTAACATGGCAGGGATATCCTGTGCATTTCTATGAGGACCTGTCTACTGGAACATTACAACGGAGGAGGGCTATGCCGCCCATGACACAACTCTTGCGGAAGGCGGATGTCAAGTATCGATGGCTACATCAGTTTGGCATCTCCTTTACAATAAAGGGGAGGACATGGAGGACACAGACACCAGAGGGGGCAATGGGGGCTTTGCAAGAAGCAGGTATGCGGCCCCAGGATCAATGTTCCCTCTAATTTTCTGTAGGCTGTGTGCGCATAAAATATCAGCCGTGCGGCATTTGAAGGAAGGTTAAATTTTTTGTGCGCTACATAACGACACTTGGAATTATATACTTTAAAATTTGACTACACATTAGAATACAGTATGTACACCACATTGATGTTAATCAAATTAAATGAAAATAGACGATTACTAAATGAAGCGGAAAATTTCTAGTAATTACAATCACAAATGTGGTATTTCAGTTAATTTTTATTGAAAGCCATTGTGATTCCATGTAAATAATATATGTATGGAAGAAGAGTTCGGTGTCCTACATGGAGTGGTGGGTTCACCCCTAAACAAAGACATGGGGAGAGGTGGCCTGCACAGAGCAACAGGTGCACCTACTCTTGCCATCTTGCTGGGCAGACTAGATGGACCATGCTGGCCTTTATCTGCCGTCACTTACTATGTTCTCAAAATTTCTCTCTTCGATCTTTCAAATGTACCCAGTCTGAATAAATTTTATCAAGGTCTACTGATCCGCCATCTTGAAGATGACTCTTAACACGCATCAACATTTCCAAATGTTCGAAATGTAAGCGATTCCTTATTTTGGTTTTTAAACTGTTCATCAAGCTGAAATCACGCTCACAATCTGCACTAGAAGCCAAAAATGTTCCACCAATATCCACAATTTTGCTAAATCTGCAAAGTGAGCATTCTGAAACACCAAAGTCACCATATCTGTAAAACTGTTTATTAGTTTGCTTTTGATTTTTTCTGCGACTAAAATCTTGAAGTCATTGTACTGCTGAATAACAATATGTTCCTCCATAAGAAATTGTTTATACTTTAAGCAGAGTGATCGGACGTTTTCAATTCCAAATTCATAATCACACTGTGCTATTGCTGTCAAGTCAAAGCAGACCATTCCTCAATTTCATTTTCAGGAAATCTTTCCCCTAAATGCAAGGTTGTGATTAATGACAAAATGGAAGCGCACCTCTGTGTTCCAATATGCAATTGAAACCAATCTGTGTCATTTTCCATTCCTTTCCTTATCATACCTAGGATTCTATTTGCTCTCTTGGCCGCCGCTGCACACTGGGCCGAGGGTTTTAACATGGTATCCACAATGACGCCTAAATCTTTTTCCTGGGTGGTGGTTCCTAATGTGGAACCTTGCATCGTGTGACCATAGTTTGGGTGGTTCTTCCCTAGGTGCATAGCCTTGCACTTCTCCACATTAAATTTCATCTGCCATTTTGATGCCCAGTCTTCCAATTTATCAAGATCCTCTTGCAATTTTCCACAATCCTCTTGGGTTTTAACAATTTTAAATAGTTTTGTGTCATCTGCAAATTTGATAACCTCACTCGTTATTCCACTTTCCAGGTCATTTATGAATATGTCAAAAAGCAGCAGACCCAGCACAGATCCCTGGGGTACACCACTATTCACCTTTCTCCATTGGGAAAATTGGCCATTTAGCCCTACCCTCTGCTTTCTATCTTTTAACCAGTTCCTGATCCACAATAGTACACTGCCTCCTATCCCATGACTCTTTAGTTTTGCCAAAAGTCTCTGATGAGGGACCTTGTCAAAGGCTTTCTGAAAGTCCAGATACACAATATCGACCGACTCACCTTTGTCCACCTGATTATTCACTCCTTCAAAAAAACATAACAGATTAGTAAGACAAGATCTTCCTTGTCTAAAGCCATGTTGGCTGTCTCTCATTAGGCCATGATTATCTACATGCTGAGTAATTTTATTCTTAAGGCACATAGTTTTGAAAAATCAGTATTAAGCTCCTAACTTCCTTTCCTTCCCTAAATTTGCCCCCATTGCCACCCACTTTTTATGCTCCTAACTTTAGGAGTTTAGTGAAGTTTTAAGAAAATATTTAGGCACTCAGCCCTAGTACATTTTCAAAGAGACCAATTTCGGAGCATAACTCTCAAAGTTAGGAGCATAAATCCTTTGAATATTAAGCTCTTGGATTTCAGAAACTGCACCATCCTCTGCTTTAGCAGCATTTCCATTAATTTATTCACTACAGAGGTCAGACTAACTGGCCCATAGTTACCAATCTCTTCCTTACTTCTGTCTCTATGGACAGGAGCCACATTTGCCTATCTCTAGTTCTCTGGGATTACTCCTGACTCTAAAGAAGCATTGAAAAGGTCAGACAGCGGAGCTGACGGCACATCCTTCAATACGCAGGGATGAATTTGGTCCGGCCCATTGCTTTGTCCATTTTAAGTTTAGCTAGCTTACCATCTTCTGAAAATAGTTTTGAGTTCTACTTCATTTCCATTTCTATTTGTGTTTTCGTAGGTCCCATTTTCAGCCCTTCATCTATGAGAAATATTTATTAAGCAATTCTGCTTTATCTTCATCAGCCTCTACACATTCCTCCCCTTCATCATTAAGTCTCACAATTCCACCTTTGCACTTCCTCCTGTCACCAACATACCTGAAAAAAATGTCTTGTCCCCATGTTTTACCATACTGGCTATTTTTAATTACATTAGCATCTTTGCTTTCCCGACTACTTTACCAGCTTCCCCAGATACTGCTGTTTGTCTTCCTTTTTCTGTGCTTATAATTTATTAAGGTTAACCTCTTTATCCCTACCTTTTCAGCTACTTCGTTTGCCAATCCTATCAGCCTCCTTTTCCTCTTACTTTTTCTTTCCTAACAAAAAGGTTCATTGTAAACTAAGCAAATGAAGGTTCTCAGCAGAAATCCTGAAAAGACCGCGAAGGAGAGTCCCCCCTCGCGCCCCCTTCCTGCTCAGTACCAAAGTCTTCAGGAAACAGCCACAAATCTCCCACACAGCTGCTAGGCCTTCCTCAACCAAGCAGCCCGCAGCCGTGTGCTCAAAAACACCTACAGAGGCCTTCTGCCTAACCCGGCACCTCCCAGCTCCCGAAATTAGCAATCCAGACTGACAACCCTACCTGCACTGTCTCTGCCATTGCCTCCGTTCTGCGAAAGGGGCTGCGATGCTGCCTGTCTGCCCTGCGTTCAGCCGTGCTTCCCAGCTTCGGTGACGAGGGCCTGGAATCGCTTCCTCCGGCTCAATGCAGACCACACAGATGACCAGGGCAGGGAATGTGAAGCCACGTGGCTGGCTGGTGGTGCCTCAGACAGCCTCCTCTGCCCCCCTCCTCCTAGTCCTAGGCTCCTTACTGCCCTCCTATTGGTCGAGGTCGGACTCATGACTCATGTCACGTGTGAGAGGAGAAGAGGACTCAGAAGTGATGTAGATCGCCGGCGCAGCCACAGCGCTGCATGGTCTTTAAAACATCCAAGATTTGAAATGAAATGAAGTGAAAAAAGCCAAAGCAGGTCCTTGTGCGCTCTGTTTTAATTTGTGTGCGCTCGCTCGGAGAGGTGTGTGCGCGCGCACACGCGCACAGCTTAGAGGGAACAGTGCCCAGGATTATCCTAAAGCGGCAGGAACAACAAAGCAGCGGTGGCAGCAGCAGTAGCAAGAGGAAAACCAGGAGAGGCAGGCCAACAGGTGGCTCAGGCAGGAGCAGACAGAGCACTGGAACATGGAAGAAACCTGAGGACTGATCATGTGATGGGTATACAATGTGGGAAAAGTTTTAAAAGGTTGTATGTTTGGAATAGGGGGAGGAGGGGAGGGGGAATTGAAGAAGAAAAATGGGTATAATGTTGGTGTTTACATGATGTATGAACAGGGAAGACGGTGGGGAGGAGGTATAAAGGGGAGGGGTTTAGGGAGTGGGGTGGGGAAAGGGAGGGGGAGGGAGTGTAGGGAAAGGAAGGGGGTAGGGGTGAGCAAGAAGTTAGTGGCTGGGGGAGGTAGGGGGCGCACTACTCCGGTTGAATCCTCTGGACAAGGAGGATGAGAGGGATATGGGGAGGGGGGTATGGGAAGGGAGGGTGGGGGTGTAAGGGGAGAGGTACACAGGGGCCAGACAGGGTCGCAGGGACTAGCGGAAGGGGGGGGGAGAAGGGGGTATAAGGGGATTTTGGACAAGTGCATCAGAGCATGGAGGGGTTGGGAGGAAGGGAGGGAGTACTTGGGTAAAGAAAGATCTCCCGGAACAAGCAGGAATGAGTCTTCACATATGGGTACGTTGGTACCGACGGAGTCTGCGCGGGAACGCTTCCCAGCGTCCAATCAGAAAGCTTTTGGAAGCATCCCAACACGCCTGCGTGCTGCCTTTCCGCCTTCCCAACTGCCTCTCCTCAGTTTTTGTTTTTCCGCGGATCCGGCAGGATGTCGTCCTCCTGTCACCGCAGAAAATTCATCTTTTATTTTTTAGTTTTCTTGTGGTCGCGGCTGCCTTCCCCGATGCCGCCGGTACCGCCGGTGTTTTTTTTTCTTTTCTTGTAAAAAGTTTCCTTTTTAAGGAATATTTTTTCCTTCCTAGTGTGTCATGGTTTTTCAGGCCGGCTAGGCCTCTCCACTTCCTTCATGGAACTGCCAGCCACTATCCTCAAGAAATGTACAAACTGTGGCGGTACAACCTTAATTTTGGACACTCACAATTGGTGTCTAACCTGTTTGGGTCCTGACCATTTTCCTCGAGTGTCCCTCCTGCAATAGTATGGTGGGAAGAATTTTTCAACATTGAATTCCCCTCGACACGCGGTCCCCATCCAACTTCAGGGCACCGACCATATCTTCTTCTACACAGGATCAGGTAACCCAAAAACAGTCTGTTAAGACTAGTCAGTCCTCGAGTGGCAAATCTCATGTACAGCATAGAGATGCCTCCGGCCTTGCCCTCGAGAATCCACTGGCTTCAAAACCCCGGTGGGAGTCTTTGGCCTCCAAAGCCCGTGTGGGGTTTCAGGTTGTTCCTGAGGTTCACCCCTCACAGAACATACCTGAGCCATGCCCGGTGGTGGCATCCGCTTCGAGCGGTACCGATACCCCGGCATTGGCAATGGTGTTGGATGAAACATTCCTCACCAAGGATCGTCGTCTGGCATCCTCGGTACCTAAGGGGCCGTTGGATACGCTGCAGACCAACCTTCCAGTATCGGTATCGTCCTTGGTACCGATACTAGTACCGACGTCGGTACCCTCCAGATGTGCATCGATAGACTCGCTTCCTTCGATGCCGAGTCTGGAATCAATCTCCAGTCTGCAGGACTGGGTACCGACACCAGATAGTACCGAAGGCTCGGTTCCAATAATTCGGATCCGGCACTCTGTGTCTTCGATGCCATTAGAGTTGCCACCGGCTGGCCTTCATCCACCGGTATCAGATACGGTACCGAAGTCGGTACCGTTATCCACAGTACCATTGCTGTCGGTGCCTTCCATGCTTCTCTCATCAGGCTCGCTTCCCTCGATACTGAGTTTGGAATCGATCCCTAGCATGGATGATGTGCTACCGACTGTCGCTGGTCCTGACCTGCAGTACCGACGACCATCCTCTAAGCATCCCAGACTGCACCATTCAGGATCTTCTATTCCTATTAACTTGGATAGATCCCTCGGTGCCAACGCTAGTTCTTCATCAGATCTAGCCTATCCAAAAGGAGTTCCCTCTGGGGATCCTTCTTTTCAGGCTTTCCTCCTGGATATGGCAAGATCACTTGCCATTTCTATTCCTGGACAGGATCCTACACAAGGGAATACAGGATCCCTCTATATTCCTGGCAAAGCAAAGGAGAACATCATGCTTCCTTTGCATCATTCCTTGCAGGATCTCCTTCTACAAATATGGGAAGCTCCTTTAAAGATACCCCCATCTTCCAGAGCAACTGATCTTCTATATCAGGTGCCCCCCTCTCCAGGATTTCAAAAGACTCAACTTCCTCATCATTCCATTGTTGTAGAATCAGCAGTGAGGCGGGTGAAGAGTACTAAAAAGCACTCTTCTTATCCGCCAGGTCGTGAGTCTAAGACTTTAGATGCCTTTGGGCGCCAAACCTTCCAGGCATCCATGCTTTCAGCAAGAATTCTTTCATATATTTTTTTATATGGGTTTATCTCTTGAGGAGGTCACAAAGAACTTACATCTTTTGACTCCTTTTCTTCAAGAGCCCAAGAGTGCAGACTATTCCTCACTGGTTAGTCATGCTCAAAATATCTCTAGGTTTCTTACTCGTGCTTCCCTAGACTCCTTTGAGTCTGTTAGCAGGACCTCTGCTATAGCTATAGGGGCATGACGTAGAGCCTGGCTCCAAGCTTCAGACTTGGACAAATGGGCACAAGAAAGACTGGGAAATACTCCTTGCACTGGAGAAAATCTCTTCAACAAGGAGTCTTTACTCCAGGTTGCTCAGTTAACCACTGACTTTCCTGTTTCCAGAGGCTGTTCTACACCACCACCTTTCCCAGTAGGTAGGAAATGTCCTACCAAACTTTCTTCCCCTCGGGGGAGAAGGTTTTATCCATCATCTGCCCATCATACAGATGTTCCCAAACAGGGGAAACATCGCCCTGGTCTGAAGAATCCACAACCTCAACAGGGTCAACAAACCCAGCAGTCGCAGGGTTTCAAATAGATCATTGTCCCTCTTGGTTGGTGGTTAGGGTGGCAGTCTGCTTCTCTTCACTTGCAGTATCTGCATTAAATTTATCCTAACCTACCTAGATATCTCTTCATGAGACATCTTTTCTCTAAGAGTCTTTATGATGATCATGCCCATACTTAACAGATTTTCCTCTTCTTGGAGGAAAGAGAGGTAACAACTATTAGTACTGGCATGTATCATCTCACCTGTCAGAGACTTCCTCCATAGTCGGTCTCTTGCTACTCTGTCTTCCCTCCCTCTTACTACAACATTTGGTTTGTAAGAGTGGCTCTTTTACACGGGTAAGCCCCTATGGTCCTCTACCTGTTCTACCGGGGGATTCTTCCTTCTGGAGTTCTCTCCCCCCTTGTTACCTTAGGGCAGCTCATCAGACAATAGGAAGTCCTACCAGGTCTGTTTCTTTTTCCCAATCTAAAAAAAGGAAGAGGGAAAATTAAATTTTCCATGCTGCCCTGCTAGTTGCTGCAGATACAGCAATTCCTAGTGGTTAAGCCACTGGTTTTGTTCACTACACAACCAGGGATTCCCCTCCACTAGCAGTCCTCCTAGCCTCAGTGCTAAGTCCCAAACAGGTTATCAACCTCGTTTGGGAAACCCTGTTATCACAGTCTGGTTGGTTAACTTCTATTCTTCGCCCCTTATCCTTGGCAGAATAGCTGGCTACCTGCTGGCTTTTCACAGCCAGTTTTTTCTTCTAACCAACGTGCAGCATGCTCTCTGCATCTCTACAGAGTAGCTTTGCACTTATGGGCCCTTGCTAGACAGCATTAGTATCTTGCCTAGCAGCTAACCCCAGATGGTTAGGGGGGGTTCCCCCAGTCATGTTCATGTCTGGCAGGTATTCCCTACCCTTACCATCTCATCTTAAATCTCTCTTGAGGCATAAGCCTCAGGCTTTTCATTACGTGAAAACCTAAAGGAGGGCCAATTCTCTGGCTTGGCCCAATCTCCTTGGGTCTTCTCGTCAGAGGTAAATTTCTTCTTTGGCAGCTAGAGGATGCCTAATACCCATCTTGCCCACATAGGGCGGGTCATTAGGGTATCTTCCTCCAGAGGCGTCCTCTATCCATTCTCCATACTGCAATTCTGGAGCTATCTGGACTTCCTGTCTGCGGACTGAAGTTATCCTCTAATTTTCACGTAGGCCATCCTGTGTATATATTTAAATATATCTCTCTCTATATACATATTTATAGATATGAGATATATTTTTAGATAGATCTGTATCCATCTACTTATCTGTCTGTTAGGTTCAGATATCCTTTCATTCCTATATTATCCTGACAGATAGGCACTACCCTTATCAATGCTGTGCCAGCATACTTAGGGGGCTACACCTATAACCACTTCCTGTGGTAATTAATAAACTTTTTCCTTACCGTAACCTTTTAAGGTTAGGTACTCCTGAAGCTCTCCATGTACCTTTTTCTTTCCTAATTGACCCCATTTAGGAAAGACATTGCAGAGCTTCAGTTGCGCTAAAGCTTAGCGCTCCTGAGTCTGTCCTTACTTTCTTATCAGATACAAGGGTCTCCATACCCTTTCTCCCCTACATGGACTGATTCTAACCCCAGTCCAGTTGGGTCAGACTTATTTTTTTCTCTTGGTCCTAGATTTGTACTGTTTTTGGACCAAAACAGCTTAAGCTTTCTTTAATAGTACCTTCTGCGTCTCTGCTGAAGCTCTACCTATTATACTACCCCAGTTTTCCCCTGGGGCTATTTCTCACCCTGAAGGGTTCTGACCTCCACTTGTTTTTGTTCTGCTTTTTTACCTCTACCTCTCAGTGAGGTACCCCTTGAGCACATTCACTGGCTCTTCTAACAGATCCATATGTAGCTCAGTGAACTTGTGCAGTGCCAACAAGGGAGGCCCAGATTACAATATTTTACTACTAAATGCCCTCTATACAGGGTCTTCCCCTTTTGAAGCCCTGTTCTAGCCAGCTGTTCCACAGATCCTTTTCTGTATTCAACTCCTACCCTCCATCCCCAGGATGCCTGAGGTCCTGAGGAGTAGCATGGCTCGTTCTAGACTTGCAACATGCTAGGACTCCCGGGCATCTGAGTTTGGGAGTCCCCATATGTGAAGACTCATTCCTGCTTGTTCCTGGAGATAGCACAGTTACTTACGTGTAACAGGTGATCTCTGGGAACAGCAGGAATAAGTCTTCACAACCCACCCACCTCCCCTAGGAGTTGCATTTCTCTAACTCTATCTTTCCCTTCCTTGCTCTCTCTCTTTGTCTCAGCTTTAAAACTTAACTGAGGAGAGGCAGTTGGGAAGGCGGGAAGGCAGCATGCAGGCGTGTTGGGATGCTTCCAAAAGCTTTCTGATTGGATGCTGGGAAGCGTTCCCGTGTAGACTCCGGTACCGACGTACCCATATGTGAAGACTTATTCCTGCTGTTCCCAGAGATCACCTGTTACAGGTAAGTAACTGCTGTCAGAGGAGGAAAATGTTAATGATTGTAACTTTGAATGTAAAGGGGTTGCGCACGTGTAGGAAAAGGAAATTGGTAGAACAAGAGGGCAGTAGACTGGGGGCGGACATTTTGTGTATGCAGGGAACTCATCTGCGGGTGGGGCAGGAATATCTTTGGGAGTCTAAACATTACCCAAAGGTGGTTCTAGCGGGGCAGAGGGCGAGCTCACGAAAGGGGGGGGGGGAGGAGAGATCTTGGTGGGAAGTGACTTGTTAGCATATGGTGAAGAGTACCTGTAGGGGTAAAGGAGGTAGATGGGTGGGGGTGCAATTACAAATAGAGAAGGAGGAGGTGTGGGTGATTAGCCTGTATGGACCTAATGAAAGGCAGGGGGAGGCCTATGAGCAAATTTTGAAGGAGTTAGAAGAATTTGGAAGTACGCCTATAATTTTGGGAGGGGATTTTAATATGACCTGTAATCCACGATTGGACACAAGTGGGGGTCAGGGGTGGGGGGGCCAAGGGGATAAGAGAAGTCTGCAAAGGTTGAGGGAGAGATTGAGGTTGGTGGACCTTTGGAGAAGTTGGCACCCGGGGGAGAGGAAGTATACATTCTACTCTCAGGTACATGGAACTTTACAGTAGGTTGGATATGATTTGGAGGGGGGTGGAGTGGGTGGAGAAGATACAGGAGGTAGAACATGGGCTGATAACCTGGTGAGATCATGCGCCAGTTAGTGTAAAACTAGCTTGGGGAATGACAATGACGGTTTAAAATTTTGGAAGCTTAATGATTCATTGCTTGAGGAGGAGAGGAATGTGAAGAAACTTCGGGATAATGTAACAGAGTATATAAGGTTGAATAACGCAGGGGAGGTGTCTATGGGATGGTCTAAAGGCGGTAGTTCGGGGGCAGCTGGTTAGCTTGGGCGCGCAAGCAAAGAGGGAGAAAGGGGCAGCAGAAAAGGAACTGTTACAGAGACTAGAGAGAGCGCATCAAGCAGTGCAGGACCCAAGCACGGTGGCAGAGCTCATTAAGGTGAGGGCAGAGCTGAGTAATCTACGAGCTAGAGAGCTGGCATATAAGATTGCAGTGTTGAAGCAGGCCCACTTCGAAGGGGGAAATCGGGCGGGGAGAATGTTAGCTTGTCGCCTAAAAGCACGGAGGCAGGTAGTGTTTATTGAAGGGATTAGGAATAAAAAAGGCAAAATGGAACACCGGACTAAGGCTATCAGAACGATATTCAGAGATTTTTATGAGAATCTGTATGAAAGTGAAGTAAAGGCAGGGCGGGAGGAGATTTTTGAATGAGTGCCACCTTCCACAGGTGGATGTGGAGGAGAGGGAACGTTTAGGGCAAGAGATACAGGAGGAGGAGGTACGGAGGGCTATAGCCATGTTAAAGAGTGGGAAGGCCATCTGGCTTGGATGGGTATACGGCGAAATTTTATAAAGTTATGTCAGATCATATCATGCCCATCTTCACTCAGGTGTTGAATAGGGTTCTCAAAGGGGAAAACCTTCCAGTCTATGGCGGAAGCCGGTATTACGGTACTGCCAAAGCCAGGTAAAGACAGGGGGGTATGTGGGTCTTATAGACCTATATCATTAATAAACTTGGATGCCAAGATCTTGGCAAAGGTATTAGCAAACCGGATCCAAGATGTAGTGCCACAGCTGATATATCTTGATCACAGGTTTCGTTAAGGGCCGGCAGGGAAGTGATAATGTGAGAGAGATTTTGAATATAGCCTGGCACCTTCAGAGGTCTCAAGAGTCAGCAGTGATGGTCACGGTGGACGTAGAAAAAGCGTTAGACCGAGTGGATTGGCCCTATATGTTCCAGGTATTGGAGAGAGTGGGTTTTGGGACGCAGTATATTGGATAAGAGCATTGTATTGGGGCCCACAGGCTAGAGTCAGAGTGAATGGTGGGTATTCTGATAGCTTTGAGCTTCACAGAGGAACCAGACAGGGCTGCCCATTGTCTCCTCTGCTGCTCACGTTGGCTATTGAGCCACTGGCTTACATTCGGCGGGAAGCAGACATCAAGGGAGTAAGGATATGGGGGCGAGAAGAAAAGATTGGGTGGTTTGCGGATGATATTATTTTTACATCAACACAACCTCTTACAACGCTGCCAGTGCTTATGAAGGCTATGCGGAGGTATAGCCAGCTAGCAGGATATCAAATGAATCAAGGCAAAACGGAACTGTTGGGGTTTAATTTGGTACCCAGAGTTGAGGACAGTTTGCGGCAACATTTTAGGTTCCGATGGGTGGAGGGTGGTTTCCGATATTTGGGGATCTAGCTGGGGACTCCTTTATCTCGGGTTAAGCAATGGAATTACCAGGGATTAGTTGAAAGTATTAGGTGGGGGGGGGGGGGTGGGGGGGGGGGGGTGGGGGTGGGGGGGGTGGGGGGTGGGGGGGGGGGGGGTGGGGGGGGGGGGGGGGGGGGGGGGGGGGGGGGGGGGGGGGGGGGGGGGGGGGGGGGGGGGGGGGGGGGGGGGGGGGGGGGGGGGGGGGGGGGGGGGGGGGGGGGGGGGGGGGGGGGGGGGGGGGGGGGGGGGGGGGGGGGGGGGGGGGTGTGGGGGGGGGGGGGGGGGGGGGGGGGGGGGGGGGGGGGGGGGGGGGGGGGGGGGGGGGGGGGGGGGGGGGGGGTGGGGGGGGGGGGGGGTGGGGGGGGGGGGGGGGGGGGGGGGGGGGGGGGGGGGGGGTGGGGGGGGGGGGGGGGGGGGGGGGGGGGGGGGGGGGGGGGGGTGGGGGGGGGGGGGGGGGGGGGGGGGGGGGGGGGGGGGGGGGGGGGGGGGGGGGGGGGGGGGGGGGGGTGGGGGGGGGGGGGGGGGGGGGGGGGGGGGGGGGGGGGGGGGGGGGGGGGGGTGGGGGCGGGTGGGGGGGGGGGGGGGGGTGGACTGTATTTGTCATGGATGGGCCGAATAGCAGTTGTGAAAATGAATATCTTGCCGAGGTTGCTGTTTGTGTTTGTCCTTACCTTGTAGGGTGGCAAAGAAAGAAATTGATAAGATGCAAAACTTGCTGATGCAGTTCATTTGGGATGGGAAGCGCCCTAAAGTAGCGAGGGCCACAATGTATAGGCTCCTAAGGAGGAGGGGGGGTTGGGGGTTTCCATCTTTGCTCAGGTACTATGAGGCGGCGCAACTTAAAGCGCTGTTTATGTGGAGAGATGGGCTGGAACATCCGGGGTGGGTATGAATGGAAGAAGGGGAGGACGTGACTACACAGGCCTGGATATGGGATCCAGGGGTTAGGAGGAGGGGGATGGGGGGTGGGAATCCATATATGGAACTCACTCAAGTATGGCTGAAGTGGAAGAAATGTTTGTTGGGGGGGAAGAAGTACTCATGGGAGACCTGTCTACAGACTGTAGTAGAGGGTGGGATGGGGGAGATGGGGGGGGGGGGGAGGGTTTATGAGGTGGGGGCGGAAGGGGCTGCGGACTATAGGACAAGTGGTGGGGGAAGGGGAGTGTCTTGGGGGTTTGAGGAATTACGGAGGCACTACCACTTAGAGCAAGACATATATTTGTATGTGGTATTGTCTGCCGCAGAAAGAAGTAAAAATGGACTGGGTGGCTAACCCCACACCATTTGAGGAAATGATGGGAAAGAGGGGAATGGCCAGTCAGATAATATCACGGCTGTATAAGCTTCTGGGGGAACATAAGATGGGGATAATTAGCAGCCAGCAGAAGTGGGAAGAGGAGTTGGGAGGACAATGGTATCCCATTAGGTGGGATGGTATCTACGATAGAACTCACCAGTTAGCCCCGGGGACTGCAATGCTGGAGAATAGCTGTAAGTTAAGGCTGAGAATGTACTGGACCCCGGTATAACTGCATGTGCTGTATCCGGAAAGTTCGGAGCTTTGCTGGAAAGGGTGTGGGGAAAGGGGGGAACTGTTCCATTTGGTATGGAGTTGACCCAAAGTGCAGAAGTAGTGGAAAGCTTCACAGCAGATATAACCAAGCTGCAGGTACAGTTTACGCCTGCGATGGTTATCTTGAATGAGGAAGGCGGAGGTGGAGATTTGGGGAGGCTGCAGGGGTATTTCATTGCGGCCAGGATGTGCTGCTTTCTCGCTGGTGGAAAAATTTAGGGGTGCCCCCGATAACAGAGGTGGTGGGGAGAATGGAGCAACTATGGGGCTTCTGTGCGATAGACGCACACAGAAAACACACTGTTACAAAGTATAACAAGGTGTGGGAGAGGTATGAACAGTGGAGGGGGGGTGAGGGTGGAACATTGGTGTGCGTGGAAAGAAGGTGGTGGAGCAGATGTTTAATTGTTTATCTGCTTATAATGTATAAATGTAAAAATGTCTAATGTCTAAAAGTGCTTAGAAATGGGTGTTAGAAAGCTGAAAGAGTGGAGCGGGGGAGAGAAGGGTAGGGGGAGCGGGGAAGTAGGGTGGGGGGGAAGGGGGGGGAGTGTTAACGATTTGTGGTAGTGAGTTTTCCTGTATAGCTATGGAAGATGATTGGCCGTGTGTGGTCCTAAGATGTGACGATGTAAGTTTGTGTTGGAAAAATTTGAATAAAGAACAAATTACAAAACCACCTCCCCTGGTATTCCGCGTGGCGATAACCTCAGCTCGGAGGGTCTCTGAATTACAAGCTCTCTCATGCCGAGATCCCTATCTCTCCTTGGAGGAGGAGGGTGTAGTCCTGCGGGCAGTTCCCTCCTTTCTACCAAATGTTCTTACCCCTTTTTATCTGAATCAGCCGATTTCTCTTCTGGCATTCTTGGAAGCCCAGTGTGCAGGCACAAATAAGGGACTCTGTGTGGCGGCGGCGGCGGCGGCTCAATAGGGTCCTTCGCAGATCCGACCACCTTTTTGTGCTGTTTGCTGGCCCTCGGAAGGGCCTCGCAGCTTCCAAGTCCACTATTTCTCGATGGCTTCGTCAGACCATTGAATCGGCTTACATAATCCGAGGGAAACCTGTACCCCTGGGGCTCCGAGCACATTCTACATGAGCTCAAGCCACTTCCTGGGCGGAGCGCTCGCAGGTCACTCCTCTGGACATCTGTAGGGTGGCCACTTGATCCTCTCTGTCCACGTTCGTATGCCACTATCAGCTCGATATCCAAGCTCGGGAGGAAGCACAGTTTGGAGCCAAAGTTGTCACGATGGCTGTGTCTTCCCATCCAAGGGGCAGTTAGCTTGAGTGCTTAGATAGGTCTAGCAGGATGAATTGTAAGGAGAAATTTTCACTTACTGTTAATTTCCTTTCCTGGAATCCTGCTAGACCAGTCCAGGGCCCACCTGTTCTGTATCTGGCTGAGCAGTTGCCTTGCAGGGGAACCAAGGCCCACGTTAAAGTACAGTGGCTCCGCCACTGTCTCGCTCATAGCTTGCTCCTTGTATATAGTTAAGACCTCACTCGTGCCGCCTCTTTTAGGGCCAGGTCCTGTCTAGTTTCTATTGTTGCTTTGTCAGAATATACTAAGGGCAGCCCTTAGGGGTACAGCTATATGGCTACCAGAGCCCAGCCAGTCAGGCGTCTGGTATTTTTCTCTGTCTCCAACATCTGCTGGCAGGGGGATCTAAACCCACTTGCCTGGACTGGTCTAGCAGGATTCTAGAAAAGGAAATTAATGGTAAGTGGAAATTTCTCCATGGTTACATGATGCAAGGTTCCACATTAGGAACCGCCATCCAGGAAAAAGATATAGCCGTCGTCGTGGATAACATCTTCAAACCCTCTGCCGAGTGTGCAGCGGCAGCCAAGAAAGCAAATAGAATGCTAGGTAGAATAAGGAAAGGAATGGAGAATAAAACGAAGGATATTATAATAATGCCTCTGTGCAATTCTGGTCGCTGTTTCTTAAAAAGGATATAGCGTTATTAGAAAAGATACAGAGCAGAGCCACCAAAATGGTAAAGGGGGTGGAAGGCTACCCCCTATGAAGAGAGGCTAAAAAGGTTAGGGCTCTTCAACCTGGAAAAGAGATGGCTGAGGGGAGATATGAGTGGTCTATAAATTAATGAATTGAGTAAAATGTGTAAACGTAAATCGATTAAATGTAGATCGCTTGTTTACGCCATCAAAATATAGAAAGACTAGGACATGCAATGAAGCTACAGTGTAACCTATTTAAGACTAATAAGAGAAAATTATTTTTTCAATCAATATGAATTTGTTACCAGAGAATGTAGTAAAAGCTGTTGGTGTAACTGGGCTTAAATAATGTTGGACAAGTTCCTGGAGGAAAGGTCCATAAACCATTAAAGGGTACCCGGGAAATCCATTGTCTGCCCCAATATAAGCATTGTGGAACTTGTGTCCTTTTGGGGAAACTGCTAGGTACTTACGACCTAGATTGCCCACTGTTGGAAACAGGATACTCGGTTTGATGGACCTTGGTCTGACCCAGTATGGCATTTCTTATGGAAGGCAGGGGTGTGGGAGTACTGGGGGAAGAGTCCAAAAAAGAAACAGATTAGGGAGGGAAAAGTGCAAGTTGGAGGACAAAAATAAGTCTGTATATACCAAAGGGTGCCTCCCCCCCTCCCCCGAACGTACATGCATACACTCCACACCTACACTACACACACACATGCACTCCACCTTTGCATGACAGACAACAGAGGCACCACATACACACAGGCAACCTACCTCTGCGTCATAAGCTCCCTGGCTTTGCAGTGCGCATGCATGCATTGCAGCCCTGCAGCATACACCCACAGAGACACCTGTCTTATTTAAAGATGACGCATGGCGTAGGAACTCTGGCACTGGTCTCACGAGAGCATGAGACCACTGAGAACTGGAGGGGGGGGGCACGAGGAGGTCACAAGCACTGGCTCCTAAATCTGCACAAAATTTGTCAAGGCCTGCTTTACTGTATATAAACTGCATTGCTCACTGAAAGTTGAGGTTAAGTATTAATGTAGGGAGAATATGATCTCATAGGGGTTGGCTTTGAAAAGGTTTCTCATTCTCATCCATTCTAAAAGACTATACAAGCTGTGTTATATAATATAGAGATGGAGATATAGATATATCTCCAGGAACAAGCAGGTATGTAGTCTTCACATATGGGTGACATGGGCACCGATGGTCCCTGCACGGGGAACCGGTCCCCAGTGTCCTATAGGAAAGCTTTTGGGAGTATCCCACTGTGCCTGCTTAGCTGCCTTCCTGCCTCTTCAACTATTCCTCTTCAGTTTTTCGTTTTCTGCGGAGCAGTTCTTGTCACCATAGAAAATATACTACTTTTGTGGTCACGGTTGCCTTCCCGTCAATGCTAGCACCGGCATCGTCAGTGTTTGTTCTGTTTCTATTTATTTATTTATTTTTTTAAACTTCTGTTTTTTTCCCTGATAGTACTTCACCCTCCAGGTGCTTAGGCGCCATTTTGGCCGTAGGTTCCTTTTCCCTTTTAAGATGGATGAAACAGCTAGTGGTACTGCTACATTTGGAACACCTTTTTGAAACCATCTCTGCTACTGACACCCATGACTGGTATCTCAAATGTTTGGGACCAGACCATCTGCCGTTGGAATGCCTTCTCTGCAGGAAGATGACAGAGGGGCCTGCAGAATAGAGCTGCGAAACTCTGCACCCTCTTTACCACCGATGCAATGTTGGTTGCATCGACGTCGTCGAGAGCTTCATTTTCCTCCCATGGAGCTCAGGTATCAAAACCCAAGTCTTCCTCGAAGGCTGGCTGATTTTCCAAGGGTAGATCTCCTAACATCGAGATGCCTTAGGCGTTGTCCTGGAAGGGAATACACTGGCCAAACAACCCTGGCGGGAGTCCTTGCCTCCAAAGCATTAACGGGTCCCAAGATGCTCCCGAGGCTTCAACCTCCAGAGAGCTCTTGGTGCTATGCTCTGGGTTTGTGGCCCGCTGTTCGGGTACCGATACCCAGGCATCGGCTGGTTTCATGGATCAACATATCCTGGCTTTCAGTGGAGTTTAGTGGCCTTGCTAGCAGCTTCGGTACCGTTAAAGCGTCTGCAATCTGTTCCACAGCCACTAGTACCGAATGTGTCTGCATAGCCCATTGCGCTGCTCTCCATGCTACCGCCCATGCCAGCCCTAGAATTGGTGTCTGGCATCGAGGGTCCGGTACCGAGGCATTCCGATGCCAATTTTGATTGGTACCGTTGAAGGGCTGGGTGGGAATACCCAGTCCGCTGGTACTTCAAGTTCTCCGATTCAGACTCGTCCGATTGAATCAACCGGTACCTGGGAAATGGGAGCTTTTCTGGAAGCTACTTCTCCTTCCCTGACACGCTGTATGTCTTCAAGACTTTATATGGGACGTGGTTTGGGGCCTCTCCATTACAGTGACCTCTGAGAAAGAATCGAGAGCTGCTACCCTCCCTATTCACTGGATACTGCATGACTTCATGCTTAGGATGTGGGAGACACCCTTAACTGTCTCTGCACATTCTCGGAGGCTCGATACCATGTACTGGGTACTGCAGTGTCCTGGTTTCCAGAGACGCACTTACCACACCACTCCATGGTAGTGGAATAGGCAGTGCATCAAATCAAAAGTGCCAAGAGACATTCCTCAAACCCTCCAGGCCGGGAGGCAAGAACTCTCGATGCCTTCGGTCATCGATGTTTTCAGGCCTCCTTGTTATTGGCCAGAATAAGTTCTTACATACTCTACATGGGTATGTTCCTTCGGGAGTTTGCTAAGGATTTAGAACTAATGGCTCCTCTTCTCCCTGATGACAAGAGGGCTGATTACTTGTAAAACATGCCCAGAATGTTTCCAAATTTATGAACAGGGCAACCTTTGACTGTTTTTGAGTGTATTAGCAGAACTTCTATTTGCATCAGTGCACATTAGATTGCTTGGTTACGAGCATCCGATCTTGAACAATGGGTGCAGGATAAGCTAGGGAACATTTGTTACACAGGGGAAAACCTTTTTGGCAAGTATTGACAGAACAACAATTCTCAGCTAGAATCAGAGAATATCACTCTCTCAATAGGCTTTCTAAAACCACTGCCAACCCTGTTTAGAAAAAGGCTCTAAAGAAGGCTTTTTTTCAACGAGAAAATTTTGCCCTTCTTATACCCATGCTGTGCACTGTCTGGTCTATGCTTCTCAGAAGGGACAGCAACAACCGAAGCAACAGAGGCTCAGACAACTCAACAGACCCATCCCCCTCAAGGTCTTCGACTTCTTTCTACGGAACTTAGCTGTCCTACCTCTGGAGATTCCAGAGCCAGTCAACATTCCAGGCAGACTGTCACTTTGCTCATAGGTGGCACCAGATAACATCAGAACATTGGACTCTCTCCATAGTAGCAGAGGGGTACAAGCTTCACTTCCAAAGCATGCTCCATCTACTCCAAGAGTTCAGCTCTCGGCCTCCTCTCACCATGCTCTTGTTTCAGGAGATTATCACCGGGTGCAATAGAGGAGGTGCCTCGCGCTCGCTCTCTCGCACAGCAAGGCCTGGGCTTCTACTCTCCTTACTTCCATTCTGGACCTCAGAGAATTGAAACAAGTATCAGCTCCGAGAAAAATTCAAGATCTCTCGGAACTCTTCTCCCTTATCTCCAGAGTCAGGACTGGCTTTGTTCTCTAGAGATAAAGAATGCATATACCCATATCCTTATTCACGCAGAACACAGGAGGTTTCTAAGATTCCTCTTTCAAGGACCCTTCGGCCTGGCCTCGGCTCCAAGAGTCTTTACAAAATGCATGGCAGTAGTGGCGGCATTCCTAAGATCTCTACAGATATTTGTCTTCCCCCTACTTAGATGACTGGCTCATCCGAGCAACGACAGCTCTAGAGGCCAGCTTTGTGCTCTCCCACACAATGCAGATTCTTCAACACTTGGGATTTGTAATAAATCTTCCAAAATCCCAACCCGCCCCTTCTCAAACCTTAGAGTTCATAGGGGCTCTCCTAGACACACAGCAGTCAAGGGCTTTTCTACCACAGACCCGCTGAGCTCGAATCGTAAAATGTAAAAATGTAAAACCAGACACCTTGTCGTATGGTAGTTATGTTATAATGTAAACCGCGCTGATGCCGAATAGCGCGGTATATAAGAAACTGTAATAAATAAATAAATAATAAATAGTTTCTCAGGCATGTATGAAATCTTTTCTAACTGCTCGAGAAATGCTTCAACTGCTGGGCCATATGGCTTCCACTGTACATGTGCTTCTCTGTGCTCGTCTGCATATGCGTGCAGCAAAATGGACCGTGGCTTTGCAGTGGACTCGAGCATCAAGTCGTCTGGGGGACAGAATCATGATTTCTGCACGTCTCATGTTTTTGTCTCTCCAAAGGTGGCAATCGCCAGAAAACCTTCTCGTAGGGCCACCTTTTCAGATGCCACCACACCAATCTACCCTGACGACGGATGCATCCAAATTGGGTTGGGGAGCTCGTCTGGACAATTTCTCCACTCCGGTCTTTGGACTCAGCAAGAGGCACGACTTCACATAAGTCTATTGGAACTCAGAGCCATCCACAATGCTCTCAGGGTGTTCCAAGACCACCTTCACTCCCACACAGTTCTAGTCCAGACAAACAATCACGTAGCCATGTTCTTTGTGAACAAACAAGGTGGAACAGGTTCTCAAGCGTTGTGCAACGAAACCCTACATCTATGGTCTTGCCATACGCCATCAGATCCACCCACTAGTGGTATATCTCCCCGGCACAAAATCTCCTGGCAGACAAACTCAGTTGAGGACTACTGCCTCACGAGTGGTCTCTCCATGTGGACCAGATTGCTTGAATTTTTCAAATCTGGGGAACTCCAGATATAGACCTGTTTGCAAGTCCTCAGAATGCCAAACCTTTCCCGCTTCTGTTCCAGAACACCTCAGAACAGTCAGGCGATGGATGCTTTCCATCTCCACTGGGGTCAGGGCTTCCTATATGTCTACCCTTCCATTCCCCTTATCCCCAAGACTCTTTTCAAACTCCATCGTGTTGGCCACAACAAACGTGGTATCTACTACTTCTACGTCTCTCTCAAGCCAAACCTCTGGAGTTGGGATGTACTCCGGATCTCCTATCACAGGAGAACAGGATGCTGCTGCATCCAAACCTGCAGTTCTTACATCTGACAGCATGGCTGCTGAGAACTTAGAACTCCGGGACATCAACCTCTCTCAACAGGTTAGAGAGATCCTGTTGGCTTCAAGGAAACCTTCCACAAGGCGTTCTTATGTCTTCATGTGGCGAAGGTTTTCAATCTGGTGTTCAAAAAAGGATCTTAATCCTTTTTCCATTCCCATGGAAGCGTTACTTGAGTATCTCCTCCACCTCTCGTCCTCTGGACTCAAAACCAATTTGGTAAGGGTCCACCTAAGTGCCATTGTGGCATCTCAGATGCCCTTAGATGGACAGCCTGTCTCCTCTCAGCCTCTTGTAGTGTGCTTCATGAGGGGCCTACTCTTAACTAAGCTTCCCATTAGGCCACCATCTGTGGCATGGGACTCAGTGTTCTCGGACAGCTTATGAAGCCACCCTTTGAACCCCTAGCCACTACATCTGTGAAGTTTCTTTCTTAGAAAGTCACCTTCCTAATTGCCCTCACTTCTGCAAGATGCATCAGTGAGCTCCAGGCTTTAGTGGCTGACCCTCCTTATACACGGTTTCACCATGATAAAGTAGTTCTTAGGACTCATCCTCATCCTCATTTTATGCCAAAGGTGGTTTCACCTTTTCATTTAAACCAGTCGGTTTACCTTCCTGTTTTCTTCCCTAGACCTCATTCCTCTAGTGCAGAAAAAAGGCCTACATACTCTGGATTGCAAATGTGCCATGGCCTTTTTATCTACAGAGAACTAGGCAGCACAGGAACGCTTCACAGCTTTTTGTTGCTTTCAATTCTACCATTTCCAAGAGAACATTCCAAGTGGATTGCAGGCTGTATATCTTTTGCATATGAGAGTGCAGGACGTTCCTGGAAGGTCATGTCAAAGCAATGTGAGAGCAGTGGCTGCCTCCATGGCAAATCTACGCTCAGTGGCGATTGATGAAATATGCAAGGCAGCAACTTGGTCAGCAGCCCATTATTGCTTAGACAAGGACTCCTGCCAGGATGCCTCGTTTGGCCAGGCTGTTCTCCAGCATCTCTTTCAGACTTAGATCAACTCCCCCCTTCCCCCCCCCCCCCCGTCCCGGGTTTCGATACCAGACATCTTTGGAAGATACATGACCTACTTAGGCCTGTGTTTCATAGCTCTCTCTGTGGTCATCTCCCTGGCATCTCCAAGCTAGGGAGTCCCATACTTGAAGGCTACATTCTCCAGACCAAGCAGGAAGTCAGTCCTCACTTATGGATGGAGCCCTTGCGGAGCATTTCCCCAGCTTTCTATGAAAGCCTTTGGGAATGCAGGCATGCATGCGCGGTCCCCTTCCTGCCTAAAGGTGCCATCTTGCTCAGTCTCTCTTTTTCCATGAAGTCCGTCGGACGTGTGTCCTAGTCCTCACGGAAAATAGTTGGATTTTTTTGCGATTCCTTCGCTTTTTTTTCTTCGGTTCGACGCCGGTTCTCCTCCCGCCGGGTTCGGTACACCGGTATCGAGCCCGATCTTTATTTTTCATTTTTTGCCCTTCGTGGCTGGCATTCGTGCTCTTTTTTTTTTCTTTTTCCCTGGAAGGCTGGTCCTTTGACCTCGCGGGGACTCTTTTTTTTTTTTTTTTTTTATCCCCGATGGCTTCCAGTGGTTTCAAGAAGTGTGATCGATGCAAGAAACTAATGTCTCTCACCGACACACACGACTGCTGCCTTGGTTGCCTGGGTCCTGACCACAATCCTAAGATCTGTGGACCATGTGGAAAGATGTCCACCAAGGCACTTCGAAGTCGTCAGCACCAAAAGGAAAGGCTTCTCTCCGACTCGGCCTCCGGCCGGGCCCGGACCTCATCTGAGGCCTCAACATCTTGGGAATCTGATCCCGAGCACCGTCGGGGCTCCTCGGACAGGGGGTCCCCCGACCGGGAACGAAAGGAAGAAGCGGCTCATGAGGGCGTCGTCAGAGGAGGTCCCTGGCTCCTCGAGAGCTAGGTCTCAGACCCCTGACTGCCGCCCTGGGCCCGTGGACCAGGAGAAGCCTCCAAAAGTACCTCGTGTGGAGCCGGAGTCTGCTGGACCCATAAGTCCTGTAGTCCTTGTGGACTCTCCTCCCAGAGAGCCGACGTCGGGCCTGGCGCCGCCGGGAACCGAGTCGGTGGCTGCTGAGTCTCCTGAGCTGGGTCTCAGGCTGACAGCCTTGGAGTGCAGATTGTCTGCCTTCATGGAACAGCAGCGGGTGCTGATAGTCAGCCTGTCTGGCGCATCTGCCCCGGAGACCGAGCCGATACTCGACCATGAAGGCTCGAGGTCTACCTCGGTCGCAGTCTCCCTCAACCTCCTGCTCGGGACCGAGGGTGTCGACACCGGTGCCTTCGGCATGGGGGTGGGTGCTCACAGGCCCCGCGCAGTCGGAGCCCGATTCCTCATCGGACGAGTCCGCCTGGGAGACGGAGGACGAAGAGTCTCCCGACACCTTCCGGACTCGGTGCGTCCCGTCGGACTCACTGCAGTCTGAGCCCCGGAGTAGATCCCCTCCGGAGGATACCCGGTTCTCGGAGTTCGTCCGGGATATGGCCACTGCGTTGGCTATCCCTGCGGACCCCGAGGAGGAGCCTCGAGTCAAGGAGCTCGAGGCCCTACAGTATGACTCTCCTCCGAAGGAGGCCTTTACTGTTCCGATTCCTCCGATGCTGGAACGGCTCCTCTTCCGGATGTGGGAGGCACCGGCCTCGGCACCGGTTCTAAGCAAGCAGGTTGATTCCATTTATCGACTCCGAAAGAGCCCTGGGTTTCAGAAGGCGCAGGTACCACACCATTCCATGGTGGTGGAATCGCTATGCATTGCCTGAAAAGTCAGAAGATGCACTCCGCGGTGCCCCCTGGCAAGGAGGCCTGGAACCTGGATGGTTTTGGTAGAAAGTGCTTCCAGGGCTCAATGCTTGCTTGCCGTGTCCAGTCTTACCAGCTGTACATGGGCATGTACTTGTGGGACCTGGCCAAGGAGCAAAAATAATTGAAAAAGTGGTTTATAGGCAGTTACAAGACCACATTGACTCTGCAGCTCCGTTGGATACATGCCAACATGGTTTCAGAGAATCACATGGTGTCGAGACTCTCCTTACCACCCTCCTCAATAACCTAAACTCTGGCATTGACAACATCCGGAATGGATTCGTACTCATCTTTTTGGACATTGCGGCAGCCTTTGACTCGGTATGTCATGAGCTGCTTCTTATCCGCCTAAAAGAAAAGGGCCTCTGTGGAACAGCACTCGAATGGTGTAACTCATACTTGTCAGGTAGATGGCAGCATGTGCGATCCTCAATCTACATTAAATCCTCTTCAACTTGCCTTGAACAGTGCAGCGAGAGTGCTTTTTGGAGCATCCAAAAGAGACCATGTAACACACCTCCTAAAACAACTACACTGGCTTCCTATTCAAGCGAGAATCACTTTCAAGACACTGCTCCTGACCTTTAAAGCGCACAAAGGTCTCACATCCATCTCATTATCGGAGATGATACAACCAGTCATACCCAACAGACTAAGAAGAACCACGGAACTAAATATGCTAATTGTACCAAAGGAAGTCATAAGATACAACTCCACAACATCGAGCAGAGCCTTCAGTCTATGTGCCCCAAAACTTTGGAACACCCTTCCATCACACATTAGGGCCATCTCTGATCTCAGCCAATTCAGGAAGGCCCTGAAACATCACCTGTTCCTCAAATACTTCCCAGAGAACAAAGAAACAGTCACACCCAAATATCAATAACTACATTCCAACCACGTAAACTTTCCTGTCTTAACAGCACATTACACTTCTTCAACAGATTAACAATACACTATTCAGACTCTGACACCGTTATGTAAATAGTTTTTGTGTAAATAGTTGCTCCTGTTATCCAAGTTGATTTTCCTGTTAACTGTAATAACCAGATAAATGTAACTTGTCTGAAGTTTCTTGTTCCATGTAAACCGTGCCGATAACGAATAGTGCGGTATATAAAAAATGTTAATAAATAAAATAAAAACTACCTGTCAGACAGATTGAGCAGGATTCTGCAGCCCCACGAATGGCAGCTCCATCCCTTAGTGGTTCAGAAGATTTTCCTGAAATGGGGACTTCCAACCATAGATCTGTTTGCCAGTCCATCGAACAGACAACTGACAAAGTTCTGCTCCAGGCAACCGCATCCTCTGCGGCTGGCAGCAGATGCTTTTCTGATTTCCTGGTCCCAGGGCCTCCTGTATGCGTTTCCTCCCATGCCCCTGGTGGCCCGAACCCTGTTCAAAATTCTTCAGGACAAGGCCTCGGTCCTGCTGGTAGCTCCCAGATGGCCGAGGCAGCCTTGGTTTCCACTTCTGCTTCAGCTGGCAGTGGATCCCCCAATGCCTCTGGGGTTGCAACCCGACCTTCTCTCTCAGGATCAGTGTTCCCTTCTGCACCCAAATCTCAGAGCTCTCAATTTGATGGCATGGAGGCTGCAAGAGTAGTTTTGGCTCCCTGGGGCCTACCTCAGGAAGTTGAGGAGGTTGTCCTAGCCTCTAGGAAGCAGTCCACTTGAAAAACCTATGCCCTGAAATGGAAAAGGTTTTCTGTGTGGTGTCAGCTACGTACAGAGGATCCTTTCTCCTGTACTGTACCAGTAGTGCTTCAGTACGTGCTGCACTTATCCAATCAGGGACTTAAGTCCAATTCTGTTTGGGTCCACCTCTCGACTCTAGCAGCTCACCACTCACTGGTGGAGGGACATTCTCTGTCGGTTCACCCCTTGGTGTCCAGATTTCTTAGAGGCTTGCTCTTCCTGAAGCCTCCAATTCGTCCTCCAGCTCCTGAGTGGGAGTTGAATGTGGTCTTGCAGCAACTGACTCGCCCACCTTTTGAGCCGATGGCTACTTGTCCTCTCCGCTTCCTTTCTTGGAAGACACTCTTCTTGGTAGCCTTAACCTCGGCCAGGTGGGTGAGTGAGCTTCAGGCCCTAGTCTGTGACAGGCCTTACACCCGCTTCTATAGGAACAGGGTAGTCCTTCGGATTCATCCAAGTTCCTCCCAAAGGTTGTCTCCTCTTTACACCTCAACCAGGAGGTGGTTCTTCCAACATTCTTCCCTAGGCCTCATGCAAGCCAGGCTGAAGCAGTTCTGCATACCCTGGACTGTAGGAGGGCCTTATCCTTCTACCTTGACCGTACGCAGGGGCATAGAAGGGCTACTCAGCTCTTCATATCTTTTGACCCTAATAATTTGGGCTTAGCTGTGTCCAAGCGTACCTTGTCCATCTGGGTGGCTCACTGTATCACCTGGGCTTACAGGGCGACTGACCTTCCTTTGCAGGGTCGGGTCACGGCCCATCGTGTCAGGGCAACGGCTGCCTCAGTGGCTCACCTCTGCTCTGTACCGTTGGTAGACATCTGCAGGGCTGCAACTTGGTCCTCAAGCCAGACTTTTGCGGCCCATTACTGTCTGGAGAGGGAGTCCCGTAGGGACAGTGCTGTTGGCCAGGCAGTACTCCGCAATCTCTTTGAGGTTTAGGCAACTCCTGCCCTCCAGCCCTCTGTTGGGCTACCGGTGGAGGTCCTTTCACTGAAAAGCCTTTCTTTGATGCTGGGACTAGAGGGAGTTCTCTTGTTCAGTCTGGGTTCCTGGTAGCCCAGATCTAGGGAGTCTCCCATATGTGAGGACTGACTTCCTGCTTGGTCCTGGAGAATTGAGTTTTCACAATTCACCCTCCTCCCCTAGGAGGTGTGTGTGTGTGTCTCTCTCTCTCTCTTTTTATCTCAGCTACAAACTCAACTGAGGAGGCAGAGCTGGGAAGGCAGCTACGCAGGCGCAGTGGGATGCTCCTAAAAGCTTTCCTATAGGACGCTGGTGATAGTTCCCGTGTGGGCTCCGTTGGTGCCGATGTCGCCCATATGTGAAGACTCTATTCCTGCTGTTCCCGGAGATCATCTGTTACAGATGAGTAACTACGCTATATAGAGAGAGACCTTTTTTTCACACTCTAGCTATTTTCTTTCTTATTTCTTCAGACCAGCCCAAATGTGTGGGTCTCATCATTCTGCTACACCACTTCAGACAAGTGGGTACTGTTCCCTTGTCAGCAGATGGAGACAGAGAAACAGCTAGAAGCTTCAGTGACATCACTGGTACTATGCTTGATGCAGCTAGGGCTCTCTTCAGTATTTTCTTTGTCTCCAGCAGATGGTGCTTGCTGGACTGAGGGAGCTTCGGGAATCCTAGGCACCTGGGTAGTTGTCATGCAAGGGTGCTTTCCCAGTTAAGCCAGGGTGACAGGGGTCTCCAGAGTGTATCTACGGATAGTCCTCTGGAGTTTCCCTCTTGGAGCTGAGGTCTGGGGTCCCCCCGTTTGCGATGCCTGGCCAGTTGAGTCCATCATTGTCCTTGGAGGCCTGTCCCAGGAGTTCCCTTACACAGCCTCTCTGATTCTGCCTTCCCTGCCTCCTCTCTCTCCTTTTTGAGCAGGAAAATCACCAAGTATTTTTCGGCTTGCTGCAGCACTGTTGGCTCCAGCGCAGCATACCTTCCAAATCATTCTGCTAGACCAGGGGTGGGCAATTCCGGTCCTAGAGAGCCGCAGACCAGTCAGGTTTTCTGGTCTGCGGCTCTCCAGGCCAGAGTTGCCCACCCCTCTGCTAGACCAGCCAGATTAATGGGTTAACTCCCCCTGCCAGCAGATGATGGAGACAGAAGAAGCTTGAATGACATCACCTCTGGTAGTTTACACAGATCCCGTACGGGTCAGCTTCAGTATTTTCTCAGTCTCTAGCAGATGGTGGACTTCAGTTTGGTAGCTCCTGACATTCTCTTGGAGGGTGTCTTGTCAGTGTAGCTCTTTCGGTTAGACATATCGAGAAAGCACAGTAGGTGATCCTTGAGTTTCTTGAGGTTTGCTCCTGGTCCGTAGGATCAGTTGAGCTCCTTAGAGGGAGGGAGGGGAGTGACTCCTGCTCACAAGGAACAGCACAGGCCTGGGGGGGCAGTTTGGTTCCCTGCCTCAGCAGCAACTCTTGGTTATTCTTTGCCTTTTTTTGTTTTCTTAAAGTTGCTTTGCAAAAAGATAAAGTGAGGGGTGGAGGTGTAGATGCAAGATGGCAGCAGCTCTGATCAGGTCCTAAGCTGGTTTGTGGGATCTCTGTGCTCGCTTTGTGATGGGGTGGAGGAAAAGGAAACGGGCTGACCTACCCTCGGGTGTGGCATTGCTTCCCACTGCTGGCCAGAAGACCTTGGATCTTTGCAGGTTTGTTCCTGCTGGCCCCTGAGCGGCATCTTTGGCATTGCTGGAGGATATCTCGGCATTGTTGGGCGCATTGAGGATGTTATTGTCCCAGGAGCAGCGGGCCCCCCCTTCCCCCATTCTCAATCCAGACGTTTGTCATCATCCGAAGTAGTGCTTCCCCTCGGCTTACCGAGGTGTACGCTGGTGAAGGGAAGTGAAGAGGGCTGTTCGGTTTTTACTGCTCTGCACTCTGGTTCCCTGCAGCATTCGGTTGGGGCTCCTGCAGCTGGCTTATCTTTCCGTGGTTGAGCAGCAGCTGATGAGGACTAGAGAAGTGCATCTCCTGGATATTTGGATTTGGCTAAACCTGCTGTTATCACTTTGGATGCGCTATGGGACGCCATTGCAACTTTGACTTCTTCCTTAACTGCTGTTGGTACCGTGAGTACCGAACTTTCAAGTTTGAAAATGAATATTCCAAATCATCCTGCTAGACCAGTCCACACCAGCAGAGGTTGGAGACAAAGAAGTTACCAAAGGCCTCAGTGAGCATGCCCTGGCCACAATCTACAGGACCCCTAGGGGTCGCCTTCAGTATTTCTCTGTCTCCAGCAGATGTGGATGTCTCTTCCTTTCTCCTGTCAGTTCTTCCAATCAGCTATTTTTGGTGGATGGCTCTGGGGCTCACTAGAAGTGTTTCCTACACCTCACTCCAGTTCAGCGGTTGATCAGGAGGATCCGTGCAGCTGTCTGTGCTTAGAGGAATACAGATTTCCAGTCAGAAGGACCGGTTGAGCGTTGCCAGCCCAGCTGGAGAGCCTTCAGATACCTGGTGAACAGGGCCGTTTTCTCCATCTTAAAAAAAGGAACAAGCAAGGCACCCATAGAGAAGATAAACAAGTAGCTGGGGCACAACATTAAAGCAGGAGATCTGCTTGCTTAGGCTCTCGCTGGCATTCTGGTGGGCTCTGTTGGCAGCAGCGGTGTTGGTGAGTATTTGCTCTCTTTTTTTTCTTTCCGGTGAGGCAGTTATCTTAGTAGTGGGGGATGCTGTTCCTGCCATTTTGGTTCTGTCTGTTTTCATTGCAAGCTGCGGTGGCCATTTTGTCTCCAGCACAGTACACGTCTCTTCCCACTGCCGCCTCACACGCCAGCCCCTGCTTTGGCAGTGCATTTATTTGCGGCTGGCCAGTGTTGACAGCGCTTCTGCAACTAATGCCTTCATCCTTGCCACGTTGTCTAGCTTGCAGGCACAAATGCCGATGCCTTGTAGACCAGCTTTGTGCTGCATGTGCTGAGCATCCCGGGGAATCTTCTCAGGTTACTCCAGATTCTCAAGTCATCGTTTCTCCATCTCCGAGGGGAACCTCTGCCGCAGCCGTTTCTTCTTTCAGAACCCTTTGAACTCTCTTCTCCTCCACTCTTGCTGCCACAGCAAACAGCTCAACTATAAAGGGGCCCACTGGCTAGTGCTAGTCTGGATTCAGATCACTTCATTCATTTGTTCTGACAGACTTAGGCTCTTTAGAGGTCTGAGGCGGCTATTGGGTTTTCTGGGATGACTGTCTCTGGGAAACCCCCTGATAGTGGCCCCCCCCCCCCTACTAGAAAACACACACCAGGATTGTTCTGGTGGTTGCTGATAGTGCCCGCACTCTTCAGACGGGAGCTTGGCCCTCAGGGGACGTAGACCTAGTGACCCTTGGGGAGGGCAGTCCGCTCTCTGCAGAGGAGTCTGATAGTGCATCCAGTAAAGAAGAAGGGGAATGGTCCCCATCTAACTTCCCAAATGAGTTTGAGGAGGCTCACGACGTCCGTCTTTTTCGGAAGGAAGAGCTCCCTACACTCATTTCTGATTATGGAGGCTCTCTGCATTTCGGACCCTCTCGATCTTCTGGAGACTGCATCCCCTATGGCACAGGTTGATCCTATCATGGGAATTTGCAAGTGCTTGCAGGCTTTTCCCTTTCCTACAGAGCTGCAACAGATGGTTTATTTAGAATGGGATGCCTCAGATACCTCTTTGCATTCAGCCTGGCGTCTAGGCTGCTGCTGTAGCTGGTCTCCAGCAGATATGGAGAAATGGCTTCACTACCCGAAAGTGGATGCCATCATTACAGCCATGACTAAGCATATGACCATCCTGTTGGAGGGAAGTGCGGCCCTGCGAGATCAACAGGACTGCAAAGTGGAGGCTCTCTCAAAGACCACTTTTTCAGCACCTTCCCTAGCCCTACAAGCCACTTCTTGCAGTGGGTTAGTGGCAGGTGTGCTTTTGCACTGGATTCAGCTGCTGCTAGAGGATCCGGCTGCAGCATGCTTAGAATCAGTGGCAGCCTTCTTGCCGATGCTTTTTTTGACTTACTGCATCTGGCGGCTCATTCAGTAGCAGCTGTCACCATGAGTGGCCGATGGTTGTTGCTTCAGCACGACATTTCCTCTAAAGCTCGGCTGGCTCGACTTCCCTTTAGGGGCAAGCTCCTCTTTGGAGAGGACTTTGAGAAATTTGTTAAGGACTTGGGGGAGGTGAAGCCCTAGCGTCTTCCAGAGGACAAGCCCAAAATGTCCTTTTGTCGCTCCAGCATGACATCTGCTTATGCTTCTCGCTTGCGTTTTTGTGACTTTCGACGGTATCGCCTGGGAAGATTCCCCTTCTTGACTACCTCGGCCAGATCAGTCTCCAGATCGCAGCCATTTCATGGACTCCGTTTTTAAATAAGGATTCCTTCTCCTCCACCTCTAAGTTCTCTGGAGCCAGCCACTCTTCCCTCTGATGCCTGGTTGGCCCACTCTGACACGCCCCTAGTCGGAGGTCAGTTGTCCCTGTATTACCAGGAGTGGGCCAAGATCACCAACGATTGGTGGGTATTCAACATTGTTCATTTTGGCTTTGCGCTCGAGTGCGCGAGACCCATCGCAGATGCCTTCATAGTCTACCCCTGCCCTTCTGCCGACAAGCAGTGGGCCGTACAGGCCACTCTGCAACGACTCTTGCAGCTTCAGGCCATCTCTCTGGTGCCTGAGCAAGAAAAGGAACAAGGCCAGCATTCCATCTATTTTGTGGTCCCAAAGAAAGACGGTTCGTGGAGACCCATTCTGGATTTAAAAGGAGACAATCGCTTGTTAAGAGTGCCTCATTTTCGAATGGAGACCCTCCGGTCCGTTATCCAGGCGGTGCGCCAGGGAGAGTTCCTTGCTTCTCTGGACCTCGTTGAGGCCTACTTTCACATTCCTATCCACGCAGTTAAACAGCAGTTCCTGTTCGGTAATCCAGTTTAGTCCTCCACAATCGGGTAGTGCCCCTCCTCCTGCAGCCGGGAGACTGGACCAATCAAATCTTCTGTAGTATATATGCAGACGGAGCTCCCAGAAGCCCCCAGTGTGTCCAGTCTCCTTGCAGCTGGAGGACTTCTGTGCCCTTTCTGGGCACGCTAAGTGACACTTGAAGGAGCAACACTAGTTGGTTAGTTCTTTTGGGGTTTCTTTCTGGTCCTTTATTTTCTATTTCTTTGCTAGGTAGCTGTATCTTTAAAAAAAAAAAAAAAAAAAAAAAAGCCACAGGGGACATCCTGGGGGAAGCCAGACCTGCCTTGGGCTCCTGCCTTCCTGCCTGGGAATCTCTGAAGCCTGGGTTGAGCTCTCCCCAAGGCTGTACGGGGAAGAGCCATACCGGCTGCAACATTGCCTGTCACTTGGAGAAGTGGGCTGAGTTCCTTGCTGTTCCCTGAGCTGGTAGGAATTTTCCTTGCTTTAACTTTTCAGCTCTCTGTTCTGTGCATTGTCAGAGGCTCTGTCGGCTCCCCTGGCTTCCAAATTGCACTTTTTCCTGATTTTTTTCGCTTGCCCTGTATCAGAGGGTCGTTTTCTTTCTTTTCCATATTATTTGGTTACCTTTGTATTTTCGCGCCGTTTTTTACCGCGGGTGAAAAAGTGCGGCGGCCATTTTGGATTTCTAAAGTGTGCTTTTTAAGGGCACTTTTTAACACTTGTGCACGGGTTCCCCTGGTGTTTTTGGGGTTTATTTTCCTGGCGATTTTGCTCAGGGCACCCCTAGGATACTGGGGAGTGTTTTATGTTTTCTGTAAAAAAAAAAAAATAGTTTTAAATATAAAGCTGTACTGATTTGAATAAGGTTAGTCCCCTTGGTGTGGGCTTCCCTGTTCCTGTTGCCTTCTTTCTCCCTGAGGGCAGGTTGCCTTAGCATGACTGCCAAACCTCAGTGTGTAATTTGTGGGTCCCGCAGAGGTACATTGACTGACTCTGGAATCTGCAAGAGCTGTGCTGCAGTTTCTTCAGACCTGGAGCTTCCTATTGAAGTTAAGGAACAGCATGTGCCCGGGGAACCTTCTCTTTCGGGGGACTGTGTCCCTTCACCGAGCATCCTCCCTTCTGGTTTGGGCCCGGCGTCTAATACGTCGGTCCCTGAGCTCCAGCAGGCGGCTGTAGTAGCGTCGCCTATAGACTTTTCCCCAGATTTTGTTCTTCTCATGCATCAGGCCTTCCGCTTAAGCCGGTCCGGTCACTTGCCGGAGGCTTGGCCCGCCTCTCTCCCCCCAGGATCCGCAGGGGGGGTTCAGCGGTCTTCCCAACCCGCTGTCAAGCGGCCCAGGTTGGGGGACCAGGATCAGGACGCCCTTTGTCTTCCGGATTCCGAGGCTGAGGGGGATCCTGAGACTGAGGCGGAGGAGTTAGAAGACGGGGAGCTCCCGGAGCCGGAAGATCAGGCTCGAATCATTCGGGTGTTTCGAAGGGACGAGCTGGTCCCTTTGGTCACGGAGTCTCTCCAAGCGCTTAACCTCTCTGCGGTGCGGCCGCTGGAGGAGGAGGGTCTCGAGGATCCTCTCATTCAGGCGGTCAGGGATGCCCAGGTAGTTTTTCCTGTGCACCGCGTGGTTGAGCAGATGATCCATGCGGAATGGGAGCAACCGGAATCCGGTTTGAAAGGGATTCGGACCATGAATCGTCTTTACCCCCTTGCCGACAAGGACAGGGACTTGTTTTAAGTCTCCACGGGTGGATGCTGCCGTTTCGGCAGTGACCAAGAAAACCACCATCCCGGTTGAAGGGGCCGCGGCCCTGAAGGATGTTCAGGACAAAAAGTTGATAATTTGTTGAAGCAAGCTTTCGAGACCAACGCCTTATCGTTGCAAGCTTCTATATGTGGGGCGTGGGTAGCTCGGGCTTGTTTGCGGTGGTCGCAGCACCTGCGCTCGGGGTCCGGTATGGACCAACAGGGGCTGTTGGACGTTACCCGCGTGGAGTCGGGATCAGCCTACTTGGCGGATCTGTTTTATGATTTAATCCGCTCCCTAGCTAATAGTATGGCCTCCATGGTAGCGGCACGAGGTCCATCTGGTTGCGCAACTGGGCGGCCGACGGTTCTTCCAAGTCTCGCCTCAGTAAACTGCCCTTTAAGGGCAGGTTGTTATTTGGTGAGGCTCTGGATAAGTTGGTGAAGGATCTCGGTGAGTCTAAGGGTGGTCGGCTTCCGGAGGATAAGCCTAAGCTTAATAGGTCGTCCACCTCAGTGTGCGGCCAGTTTCGGGATGTTCCAGATTTCGTTCTTCCCGGCTGTGGACATCGCAGCGCGGTCGTTTTGGAACCCGTCATCAAGGGTTTCGTGGTTTCAGAGGAGCGGGAAGGGGCTTCTCCGGAGCCGCCTCTTCCTCGGCCTCTTCCTTTAATCGCAAGCCGCAATGAAACGAGGCGGGCTCTAGAGGGAGACCCGGTTATCGGGGGTCGTTTGCGCGACTTTCTTCCTTCTTGGGCCCAAATTACGTCAGATCGGTGGGTGCTGCAGATTATAGAAGAAGGTTATGCCCTGGAGTTTGCGCACCCACTTCCGGATTCGTTTGTTCTGTCTCCCAGCAAGGGAGCTCAAAAGGCGCGGGACATCCGCGTGACCCTGGATCGACTGCTCTCTCTGGGGGCCGTGGTTCCGGTCCCGCCTTTGGAAAGAGGCGCAGGTCGCTACTCCATCTATTTTGTGGTTCCCAAAAAGGGCGGTTCTCTTCGTCCGATCTTGGATCTCAAAGGCGTGAATCGCGCTCTCAGGGTGCCGCACTTCCGCATGGAGACCCTGCGGTCAGTCATCGTAGCGGTGTGTCAAGGGGAATTTTTAACGTCCCTCGATCTTACCGAGGCCTATTTACACATTCCCATCCGGCCCTCCCATCAACGGTTTCTCCGCTTTGCGCTTCCGTGGGGCCATTTCCAATTCCGGGCCATGCCGTTCGGACTCGCCACGGCTCCCCGCACCTTCACAAAGGTGATGGTTGTAGTCGCGGCGGCGTTGCACAAGGAGGGCATCCTGATCCATCCGTATCTCGACGACTGGTTGATTCGAGCAGTCGGGAGTGTGTGCAAGTCACGAGCAGGGTGGTGGATCTCCTTCGGTCCCTCGGATGGGTGGTGAACGAATGCAAGAGTTGTCTGTCTCCGACACAGGATCTCGAGTATCTGGGAGTTCGCTTCGACACAGCACGGGGCTTGGTGTGCCTTCCGGAGCGACGCGTGCTGGCGTTGCGGGCTCTGGTCCGTCTCTTCCGGGGGATGCCAGCTCCGTCGGCGTGGTGGTACCTGCGGCTCCTCGGAACGATGGCGGCGACTTTGGAGGTGGTGCCTTGGGCGCGCTTCCACATGCGTCCGCTGCAGAGTGCTCTTCTGCGACGTTGGTCCAACCAGTTCGACTCATTGAACAAGAGATTGCCTTGCCCAAAGGCGGTTCGCCGATCCCTCCGGTGGTGGCTCTCCACCGAGAACCTGACGCGGGGGATTCCCTTGGAGCCTCCACTGTGGGTTCCGTTCACGACGGATGCGAGCTTAACCGGCTGGGGGGCTCACTGCGAGTCCCGCTTTGCACAGGGGGAATGGTCTCCCCTGGAGGCCTCTTGGTCGATCACCTGTCTCGAATTGCGGGCAGTCCGGCTAGCCCTGGTGGCCCTGGAGACCCTGGTTCTCGGCCGGCCGGTGGCGAGTCCTGTCGGACAATGCGTCCACCGTAGCTTACATCAATCGCCAAGGGGGTACCGGCAGCGTGACCCTGGAGGCAGAAGCGGCGGCCTTGTTCAATTGGGTGCAAAACCGCCTTCCGGCAATCTCGGCGGCACACATTGCAGGCATAGACAATGTCCAGGCCGATTTTCTCAGCAGAGTGCGGGTGGACCCCGGAGAATGGGAGCTAAACCCACAGGTTTACGCGCAAATCGCCCGGCAGTGGGGTCCACCCATCATGGATCTCATGGCGACCTTTCAATCAGCCAAGACAGGGCGCTGCTTCAGCAGGCGAAGGGAGCGCATGTCCGAGGGGCTCGACGCTCTCATTCAGCCGTGGCCAACGTCCGGTCTTCTTTGTCTTTCCTCCGTGGGCTCTGATCGGTCGGGTCGTGCAACGTATCGAGAGCCATCGGGGTCGTGTGTTACTGGTGGCCCCGGATTGGCCCCGGAGGCCCTGGTATGCCGATCTGGTCCGACTGCGCGACGGCGTTCCTTGGCTCCTGCCCGCGCTACCGGATCTTCTTCTTCAGGGTCCCTTGCGGATGCCCCAAGTGGATCGATTCTCGCTTACGGTTTGGCCATTGAGAGGGCTTGGCTGAAGAGGAAGGGCTACTCCCCCGCGGTGATTTCTACCCTTCTGCGGGCGAGGAAAACGTCCACTTCTCTTACTTACGTTCGGATTTGGAGGATTTTTGAAGACTGGTGCTCCCGGCGGGGAGTCCGGGCGGCGACGGTTTCCGTGCCCGTCGTTTTAAGTTTTCTTCAGGATGGTTTCGATAAGGGCCTTGCGGCTAGTTCCCTAAAAGTCCAGTTGGCGGCTATCTCGTGTTATCGCGGCAAGGTTTTGGGTCGTCTGCTCGGGGCTCATCCGGATGTACGCCGATTTCTTACGGCTGTTTTTCATTTGCGGCCCTCCCGCAGAGTTTTCGTTCCTCCTTGGGACTTGAATTTAGTTCTGAGGGCCCTGGTTCGTGAACCTTTTGAGCCCCTGCGCAGGGCGTCTCTGAAAGATCTCACGCTGAAGGCGGTTTTTCTTGTAGCCATCTGTTCGGCACGGCGCATTTCGGATCTGCATGCATTGTCCTGTCGAGAGCCTTTCTTGTCTTTTTCCGCGGATCGGATCGTTCTCCGTCCGGTTCCTTCCTTTCTGCCAAAGGTGGTGTCTCCCTTTCACATGAATCAGGCAGTGTTTCTTCCAGTGCTTTCTTCGCAATCTGTCGGGTCAACGGTCAAAGGTCTTCTCCGGCTCGATGTGGGTCGTACGCTCCATCGTTATTTAAAGGTTACCGAGTCTTTTCGGAAATCTGACCGGCTTTTCGTGCTCTTCGGGGGTGCGCGTAAAGGGGAAGCGGCAGCTAAAGCCTCCATTGCTAGATGGCTCAAAGAGGCGATCGCGTCTGCGTATCTGTTGCAACAGCGGTCTATTCCGGAGGGTCTGAGGGCTCATTCCACTAGGGCTCAGGCGACCTCTTGGGCGGAGTATAGCCTGATTCCGCCGGCAGATATCTGTAGGGCGGCCACTTGGTCGTCTCTGCATGCTTTCAGTAGACACTATCGCTTAGATGTGTCAGCGGCTCGGGATTCCTGTTTTGGTTCGGCGGTTCTGCGCGCCGGATGGCAAGGTCCCTCCCGGTCTTAACTGCTCTGTTACATCCCGATTGTGGAGGACTAAACTGGATTACCGAACAGGAAATGGAAATTACACTAACCTGGTAATTGTAGTTCCTGGAGGGTCCAGTTTAGTCCTCCTTCCCTCCCGACGGTCTGATATGATTATGCGGCGCGCTTTCCGAACGGTTGCTCATAAGACGGTTTTCCTCTTGCCGTTCGGTCCCTCTGTTGCAGCCGCGTTTTTTGCTAAGGCTCTTCCCTGTCTCGGGGGTTCAGGCAGCTCCTGAGATTCTGGTGGGGAGCGGTGTTTTGATTTCTGGGGCGTCGGTACCGGCGCAATGCAGTGTTCTGACTTCCTCGTTTGGGGAGGGGGTTGGATATTTCTTGGGGGGAACAAATTGTTCTTTAATTATGTCATTTTGTATATTAATCTAATGTGTTGCTTCGTTAAGTATGCTTTGTTACTAGTACACTGGGGGCTTCTGGGAGCTCCGTCTGCATATATACTACAGAAGATTTGATTGGTCCAGTCTCCCGGCTGCAGGAGGAGGGGCACTACCCGATTGTGGAGGACTAAACTGGACCCTCCAGGAACTACAATTACCAGGTTAGTGTAATTTCCATTTCCTCTGTTTTGCCTTTATGGGCCATCACTATCTGTTTCGAGCGCTGCCTTTTGGGCTAGCGATGGCACCTTGTACCTTCTCCAAGGTCAAGATAGTGGTTGTGGCGGCTCTTCAGAGATGCGGAATTTGGCTGATTTGGGCAAAGTCCCACAGGGAGGCCGTGGACGCAGTCTCCCATGTCACCTTTCTCGAGTCCCACGGCTGGGTGGTCAATCATGCCAAAAGCATCCTGCAACCTTCCCAATCCCTCGACCTAATGGGGGCCAGGTTTGACACGTCAAAGATGATGGGTCTGCCTAATGCGTGACCATTGTGAGAAGGTCTCGCATCAGCTTCGGATCTTCCTAATGCAGGTCTATCCTCGAGCTTGGTACTTACCTGCAGATTGTAGGAGCCAAGGTGGCAACAATAGATACTGTTCCCACATGCGGCCCCTGCAACGTGCTCTGTTGAGCCGTTGGTTCTCGATATCTCAGGATTACAGCATGCCCCTGCAGCTTCCATGAATGGTTTGCAGGTCACTCCAGTGGTGGGTCAACCCGGCTCATTTAAGCTGTGTGATGCCCTTGAACACTCCTTGCTGGGTGGTAGTAACAACTGATGCCAGCCTGACAGGTTGGGGGGCTCATTGTTGTAACAGAATTGTTCAAGGATAGTGGAACAGACGGGAAACGACTTGGACCATCAACCGTTTCGAGGCTTGTGCAGCCCGGCTCGTGCTTCTTGCTTGCCTTCCGCTTCTCCACAATCAAGTCGGTGAGAATCCTCTCAGACAATGCCACCATGGTCACCTATGTCAACAGACAGGGGGGCACCAAATGCCCAGGAGCAGCCGATATCAGCGCAGCACATTGCAGGAGTGGAGAAATGTCCAAGTGGACTTCCTTAGTCGGCATGCCCTGAACCCTTGGAAAATGGAGCTAGCTCCATGGGTGTTTCACAAGGTAGTTCACCGCTGGGGCATGCTGTCCATCGACCTGATAACCACAGCGAATAATGCTAAAGCTCCTTGATTCTTCAGCCGGTGGAAGGCGCTCTGGTCCAGCGTTCTCGATGTGCTGACACTTTTGGTTGGGGCTCTCCTTTACATCATTACTCCTTAGGCCATGATTGGGAGGGTTCTCTGCCGCATAGTCCCAAAGAGGGCTGGTCATCTTGATAGCACCCGACTGGCCGACTGGCCCATGGTACACCGACCTAGTGCAGCTTAGCAGCAGAACCTCTATTTCTGGGTGACCGCAAAGGGCTCTTAGCTTGGGGCCAGTGCTCTTAGACGATTTAGCTCCTTACTTGCTTATGGCCTGGCTCTTAAGAGGTGCCATCTGAAGCGCAAAGGTTATTCACGGCAGGTAGTGAGTACTCTACTCAAAGCGAGGCGGCCTTTCACCTCTCTGGCTTATGCTAGAGTTTGGCGGCGCTTTGAGTCCTGGTGTGCTTGACGTTTTCACCATGGCGAGTACAAATCCCAGACCTGCTCGCCTTTCCGCAAGACAGCTTTGAGAAGGGCCTGGTGCTTAGCACCTTGCGGGTGCAAGTGGCTGCTCTCACCTTCTTTCAGGGACCCATCTTGGGTCATTCTTTAGCTTCTCACGCAGATGTCGGGTGCTTTCTCCGAGGGGTTCAGGTCTTGTGCCGCCCTCTTCGACCCGCCGTTCCCTCTTGGAACCTTCCTTTGGAGCTTTCCAGTCTTAAGAAGCCACCCTTTGAAAGAGTTCACTCTGTGTGATTTGTCCTTCAAGACAGGGTTCCTAGTCACCATCATTTCTGCCCAGAGTGTCTGAACTGCAGGCCCTTTCGTGTAGGGACCCATACCTATCCTATCCTGGTGGAGGTTTGCTCCTTGTGGTTCCATGCTTCTTACCGAGGGTTTTAACACCCTTTCACCTCAATTGGACCATTTCCCTGCTTTCCTTTTCCAGAGACAAGGAAGCCGGTGGGTCTCTTGGGCTTCGGTTGCTCGATGTTCGTCTGCACTATCTTACGGTGACAGAACCCTTTCACAAGCTGGATCATTTATTTCTTCTTTTTGAGGGCCCTCGGAAAGGGCTCCCAGCATCCAAATCCACTATTGGCCGGTGGATCAAGCACATTGAGTCTGTGTATATTTTGCATGGTTGACCCGTGCTAGCTGGGCTTCGGGCTTATTCGACATGGGCTCAAGCGGCCTTGTGGGCGGAGCACACTCAGGTGGCGCCTGTAGATATTTGTAGTGCAGCGACTTGGTCCTCCCTGTTTCTTTGTCCATCAATACCGTCTCGAGCTCCACGCCTGGGATACCATGCAGTTTGGAGCGAAGGTGTTGGCGACAGTGGCTTCCCATCCTACAGTACAGTAGCTTGGGTACTTCCCACTTGTGTGGACTGGTCTAGAAGGATGATCTGGAGAAATTTCCTTTCCACTACACCCTGCTAGACCAGTCCAGATAAGTGGGTTTAGTTCCCCTACCAGCAGATGTTGGAGACAGACAAATAAAAAAAAAATACCAGTAGCCTGATTGGCTGTTCCCTGGTAATATCTAGCTACCCCCAGTAGAGGGCGCTCCAATATTTCTCTGTCTCCAGCAGATGTGGCGTGTAACTTTTTTTTTCTCATATTTTTATTTAAACTTTTTTATTGTTCCTGCTGGATGTACCCAGAGTGCACTAGAGGTGCCCCTCTGGGTTTCCCAGCTGCAGGTCTATCAGGATTCCAGGAAAGGAAATTAATGGTAAGTGAAATTTCTCCTTTCTGAAGTTTCCAGGGTTCAGGAGCAGCAGGTGGGTTTTATTTCTCAAGTTAAAGAAGACTTCGGTCACCTTTTGAGAGGCTCATGTGGCCCTAATTAAGGACAGGACTTTGCTGGCCAGGAAGATGTAACATCTGGAAAATCAAGCCCGGAGAAATAACCTTCGTCTTTCAGAATGACCTGTCTTGTCTCCCCTGGAAATGGTGAGGAAATACTTCTGTGAGGTGCTTAAGATCCCACAGGAGCATTTGTTTTCCCCTGACTAGGGTTTAGTACCTGTCCTTGGGTGTTGGGGATCTCACCAGAGGACCAGGCCTGTCGAATGTGTCCTTAAGACCTGTGGACTTAAGTGGGTTTCTGGAAAGTTCCCTGGAAGCGATTACTGAAAGGATTACCCTGCTTGTTACTCTTGCACTGGAATCGCATAAGGCCTTGATCCTTCATTCTTATTTTAGGAATTTCAATAAGCACTTGGGCTCTCAGGTTCGCATTTTTTCTGATTTTTATCTAGGGCTACTCAGACTGGAGGAAGGAGTTCCTGGTCTATAGGTCCAGGACCTCATCCTTGGGAGCTACTTTTTTGTTAAAATTTCCTCCTTATTATATTTGCTATTTTTTTCATTTCTTTGAGCCCAAGCAACTCCTGGAATTCCTTGTTGCTAGGGAAGATAACTGAAGTTGCTGTGACTTCCTGTACGGCTAACGTATAAGTCTCCATCTGCCTTTTTTTTTAGAGGTTTCTTTCCCCTATTGATTGCAAGGACTTGATTAGGTTTGCAATTGGGGATCTTGCTTTAGTTAGTTTTTTCTTGGAGCCTCCTGTGTGGCCTTATGGTATATATATTTTCTGTAAGATATTCTTGATCTTCTGTTTCATGTTTTTCTTTGATTTATTCATATGAGTGCTTGGGTGTTCATTTATAAATGCAAATAAAAAAAAATAAAGATAAAGCAAGAGATTTAATAGTTTGTCAACACAACTTTTGTTTTGGAGGCAGGGGAAGCCCGAAGGAAGCACACTGCAGGATCTACATTCGGCGGTCTCAGTGAGTCTACAGTCTCCCACCTATCTCCCCTCCCTTAATCCTATTTGTCCATAGGGAGGAGCCAGAGGCCACGTCCCTCTCCAGGCCCCTTCTCCCCACTGAGTTTTGTCGCTTCTAAGTGCCATGCATCAAAGCTGCAGCTGCAGATTGGATTTGCTGCTTCTGTCCATTCTTGTCTTTCTCCCCGGAGGGGGTCGCTATACAGGTATTCTCCAGGACCAAGCAGGAAGTCGGTCCTCGCATATGGGTGACATCGGCGCCGACGGAGCCCTCATGCGGAGCATTTCACCAGCTTTCAAAGAAAGCCTTTGGGAATGCAGCGTGCATGCACAGTCCCCTTCCCGCCCAAGGGTGACATCTTGCTCAGTCTTTCTTTTTCTGCGGAGCCCAACAGACGTAGTTTGTGTCACCCGGTAAAAAGTTGATTTTTCTGTGATTTTTTGCGTTTCCTTGTCTGGTTTGACGCCGGTTCCTCATCCTGCCTTGGCTCAGTACACCGGTATCGAGCCCAGAGTTTATTTTTCGTTTTTTGTCCTTTGTGACTAGCGTTCGCGCCTTTTTTCCTTTTTTCACTGGCAGGCCCTGTCTTTTGAACTTGCAGGGGTCCTTTCCTATGATGGCTGCCAGTGGGTTTAAAAAATGTGATCGGTGCAAGAAACTTAGGTGTCTCACAGACGCACACGACTGCTGCCTCCGATGCCTCGGGCCCGACCATGACCCACTGGTCTGTGGCCCGTGCGGCAAGATGTCGTCGAAGGTGCTTCAGAGCCGCCAGCATCAACGTGAGAGAGTTTTTTCAGAGTCCGCGTCCGGACTGGCCCAGACTTCGTCAGAGGCCTCGACATCTCTGGAGTCTGACACCGAGCAGCATCATGGGTCCTCTGAGAGGGGGTCTCCTGCCCGGGAGCAGAAAAGGAAGAAGCAGCTCGTGAGGGCGACGTCGGTGGAGGCACCTGGATCTTCGAGGGCCAGGTCGCGCAGCCCCGGTCTCTTGGAGTCAGAGCGGCTGACCAAACTACCTCGCCTGGAGCCGGAGTCCCTGGGTCAGGTAACATCTGTTGTCCTCGTAGACTCTCCTCCGGGAGAACCGATTGGGCCCCGAGTCGGAAACTGCAGTATCTCCTGAGCTCGGTCTCAGGTTGATGGCCCTGGAGAGCAGCCTCACTACCTTCATGGAGCAGCAGCGGGTACTGATCGCTGGTCTGCCCTGACGTCCAAGTCTACCCCGGAGGCCAAGCCGATCCTAGAGTCCAACAAGTCTTGAGTCTATCTTCGGCCAAGGTCTCCCTCAACCTCCCATGTGGGGCTGAGGTCGTTGACTCCGGTGCCCTCGGCGTTGGGGCGGGTGGCATTGAGGCCCATACAGCCAGAGCTGCTCGATGACTCCTCGGAGGAGTCGGCGTGGGAGATGGACGAGGAGTCCCCGGACACCACCTGGACCTGGTGCGTCCCGTCGGGCTCCCTGGAGTCCAAGCCTCGGAGAAGGTCCCCCCCCCTGGAGGATACCCGTTTCTCAGCCTTTGTCCGGGACATGGCCAAGGCTTTGGCTTTCCCGGTGGAGACCGAGGAGGAGCCTCGAGCCGAAGAGCTCGATGCCCTCCAGTATGACTTCCCTCCGAAGGAAGCCTTTACTGTACCAGTGCCTCTGATGCTGGAAAGGCTGCTCTTCTGTATGTGGGAAGCACCGGCCTCGGCGCCGGTTCTTAGCAAACGGGTTGATTCCATTTATCGAGTCCGGAAGAGCCCTGGATTCCAGAAGGCACAGCTACCGCACAACTCCACGGTTGTGGAATCAGCCATGCACAGACTGAAAAGTCAAGAGATGCACTTGGTGCCTCCTGGCTTGGAGGCCCGGAACCTGGATTCCCTCGGTAGAAAGTGCTTCCAGGGCTCTATGCTATCTTGCTGTGTCCAGACCTACCAGCTGTATATGGGCATGTACCTATGGGATCTGGCAAAAGAAATTGCCGGGTTCTCAGCTGGCCTCTCCAAGGAACCCTTGCAGAGGTTCAAAGCCTTGTCCACAGGGATCCGGGAGTGCTCAAAGTTTCTCTCGAGCTGCCTATGATGGTTTTGAGGCTTTCGCCTGGGTAGCCGCAGCTGGCATCGGTGCATGCTGTCGGACCTGGAGTCATGGGTGCAGGACAAGTTGGTCGATGTCCCCTGCCGAGGTGACAACCTATTCGGTAAGCCCATGACTGAAAAGGCTGCAGAAATCGAGACTGAGACTCTCACCAGGACAGGGCTGTCCAGGAAGACTTCTGCCCCTTCTCAGAAAAAAGAAGGGCTCGGAAGAAGCCCTTTTTCCCGAGAAAAGGTGCTGCCTACAAATCCTACCCTCAATATCAGGCCTCTCCATCTCCCCAACAGGGCCAGCAGGCCAAAGGGCAGGGGCATGGGCCTCGTAGGCAGAAAACCCCCAAGCTGCCAGCCCCAGCTCCTGCACAGCAGGGAGGGGGTTTTTGACTCCCTCAGCATAGCCTCTCCTCTGCTGGTAGCTCCACTCAGCACAGGAGGTCGGCTGACCCTGTATGCCTACAGGTGGCCAGCCATCACAGGGGATACCTAGGTACTGAGCATAGTCCAGAAGGGCTATATGCTCTATTTCCATCAGCTACCCCCCTCCTACTATCCAGGGTAGCCTACAAGACTCCCTCTACACAGAGACCCCCTCCTTCAGGAGTTGTAAAAAAGTCTTACAGGTGGTGGAACCGGTGCCACACCACCTGGAAGGGCAAGGCTTTTACTCCAGGTACTTCCTGGTACCAAAGAGAACAGGAGGCCTCAGACCTATCCTAGACTTGAGAAATCTCAACAAGTTTCTGGAGAGGGAAAAGTTCAAGATGCTTACCCTTGGAATACTGCTGCCCTATCTCCAGCAGGGAGACTGGCTATGCTCCTTAGATCTCAAGGATGCTTACACTCACATCCTCATCCATCCAGACCACAGACAATATCTCAGATTTGTGGTGGGAGGAAACCACTTTCAGTACAGAGTGCTTCCATTTGGCCTAACCTCTGCCCCCAGGGTTTTCACCAAATGCCTGGCAGTGATGGCTTTTCACAGTAACCAGGGAATTTGTCTTCCCCTATCAGGACAACTGGCTAATCAGGGGCCAGTCAATCCAGGAGGCCCGACAGGCCACTCTGCGCACTGTCTCTCTTCTTCAGCATCTAGGCTTTGTCATAAACTACGCATAGTCCACTTTGCTCCCCTCTCAGAACCTAGAGTTTATAGGGGCCAGGTTGGACACTCTTCAGGCAAGAGCTTACCTGCCCGAGGACAGAGCCCACAGACTTATGGACTTAGCCAACCAGTTCCAAAGTAATTCTCATGTTTCCGCAAGGCACTACCTACGGTACATGTGACCCCGAGTGCCCGTTTGCACATGCGGGCTGCTCAATGGTGCCTCAGATCAGTGGACACAAGCCACCAGCAATCTCCGAGACACAGTAAAGGGGTTCAGACGACTTCTGAACTCCTTACAGTGGTGGCTACATCTGCCAAACCTCCTCAGGGGTGTACCTTTTCAGACTCCAGCACACACAAGGGTGCTGATGACAGATGTCTCCTTAAAGGGCTGGGGTGCACATTGCCAGGGCACCTGCTCTCAAGGCCTGTGGTTCCCTCGGGAGGCCACACAGCAGATCAACCTTTTAGAGCTGCGAGCAATCCGCTTAGCTCTGCAAACCTTCTGCCATGCTCTCTCTCAACAGTCTGTCCTAGTTCAGACGGACAGTCAGGTGGCAATGTTCTACGTGAACAAACAAGGAGGCACAGGCTTCAGGCTCCTATGTCAGGAGGCACTGGACCTTTGCTCCTTTGCGGTCAAACAAGGCATGTTTCTCAAAGCAGTTTATCTACCTGGTCTGGAAAACTTCCTAGCAGACAAGCTAAGCAGGATTCTCCAGCCCCACGAATGGCAGTTGAATCCATTGGTGGTCCAGCAGATCTTCCTCCGCTGGGGACTTCCATCCATCGATCTCTTTGCAAGTCCACTAAACCGTCAGCTGCCCAAGTTTTGCTCCAGACAGCCGCATCCTCTGAGGATGGCAGCAGATGCTTTTCTGATCACTTGGTCTACGGGCCTCCTGTATGCGTTTCCTCCTATGCCCCTGGTGGCCCGAACTCTGTTCAGGATCCTCCGGGACAAGGCCTCTGTGATTCTGGTAGCCCCAGATGGCCGAGGCAACCGTGGTTTCCACTCCTACAGTTAGCGGTGGAAGCCCCGTTCCCTCTGGGGCTGCAACACCATCTCCTGTCTCAAGAACAGGGTTCCCTTCTGCACCCCAATCTCAGGTCCCCTCAATCTGATGGCCTGGCTGCTGAAAGGATAGTGCTAGCTCCCTTACTTCTGCCTAAGGAGGCAGTCCACCAGGATGCTCCCTTACTTCTACCTAGGAGGCAGTCCACCAGAAAGTCCTATGCCCTCAAGTGGCGTATGTTTACGGTATGGTGTGCTCAGCGCATTGAAGATCCTTTCTCTTGCCTTGTGCCAGTAGTACTGCAGTATCTACTTCACCTGTCAGACCTAGGCCTTAAGTCTAACTCAGTGCTCTGTCAGCGCACCACTCACCAGTGGAGGAACAGTCTGTCGGTTCACCCTTTGGTGTCCAGATTTCTCAGAGGTATACTTCTGCTCAAGCCTCCGGTTCGTCCACCGGCGACTGAGTGGGACTTGAACGTGGTTTTGCAGCAACTGATTCGCTCACTGTTTGAGCCGATGGCTACTTGCCCTTTGCGCTTCCTCTCGTGGAAAGCGCTCTTCCTGATGACTCTTACCTCAGCCAGACGTGTGAGTGAACTACAAGCTTTGGTTTCTGATAGACCATACACGTGGTTCTATAGGAACAGGGTAGTCCTACGGACCTATCCCAAGTTCCTCCCCATGCCAGCCGGGCTGAAACAGTCTTGCATACCCTGGACTGTAAGAGGGCGTTGTCCTTTTACATAGAACGTACGCGGGAGTATCGGAGGGCTACTCAGCTCTTCGTCTCGTTTGACCCTAATAGGATGGGGTTACATGTCTCCAAGCGTACCTTATCCACTTGGGTGGCAGATTGCATTGCCTGGGCGTACAGGGCAGCCGACCTCCCCTTGCAGGGTCGCGCATCAGTAGCTCATCTCTGCTCTGTTCCGTTGGCAAACATCTGCCAGGCTGCAACTTGGTCTTCAAGCCAGACTTTTGCAGCCCATTACTGCCTGGAGAGAGAGTCCTGGCGAGACAGTGTTTTCGGCCAGGTGGTACTTCGTAATCTCTTTGAGGTTTAGGCAGCTCCTACCCTCCGGCCCTTGTGTTGGGCTACTGTATGGGGTGCATTCTCAGAGAAAGTTCTTATCGCTGAGGCTCTGGAGAGGGAGCCAATTTTTCAGTTCTGGGTTCATGGTAGCCTAGAGCTGGGGCGTCCCATATGTGAGGACTGACTTCCTGCTTGGTCCTGGAGAAAGCGTAGTTACCTGTATGTAACTGATGTTCTCCAGGAGCAGCAGGAATCAGTCCTCACAACCCACCCTCCCTCCCTCCCTCCCCTTGGAGTTGCAGTCATATACTTCATTTTGGTTTTTGCTGTCTTTTAGCTTTGTCGTCAGACTGAGCAAGATGGCACCCTTGGGCGGGAAAGGGACCGCACATGCATGCTGCATTCCCAAAGGCTTTCTTTGAAAGCTGGGGAAATGCTCCGCACGAGGGCTCCGTCGGCGCCGACGTCACCCATATGTGAGGACTGATTCCTGCTGCTCCTGGAGAACACCTGTTACAGGTGAGTAACTACGCTGTCCTAGAGTTTGAGACGATAGTGGCATGCCAAGGTTGACCATGACGCCCAGGTGGCCGCCCAGCAAATGTGCAGGGGGTTCATTGCTGCTGACTCGGCCCATGACATTGCCTGAGCCCAGGTGGAATGGCCCTTCAGCCCTGGAGGAAGAGGCCGTTGGGCCAACAAGTAAACTGAGACCACCATGTCCCGTATCCACTGGCCAAGGATTGCCTTGGACACTGTATGACGCTTCCGGGGTCCTGAGACGAGAACGAAGAGATGGTCAGAGACGGAAAGGATTTGCTTCCTTCAGATATCGCAGCAAAATGTGCTGCACATCGACACACTGTAGCGCAGAATCCCCCCCCCCCCCCTGCACACTCTTCCAGAGAGAACATTGGGAGGGAAAACGTTTGATGTGGAAAGCTGAGTACCTTCGGTAAAAAGGACAGATTGGTGTGCAACGTGACCCCTTCTGGAGAGAGTGAAAGGTAGGGGTTGCGGCAAGACAAAGCTCGCAACTCAGATGCATTTAGTGGAGGTAATACTGACCAAAAAGACCACCTTTAAGCGTTAGGTCCTTCAGAGTGGCACGCTGTAGGGGCTCAAAGGGCACCGTGTAAGGGCTTGGACAATCGCGAGGTCCCAGGAGGGAACTACCAGATGACACAGTGCCCGAGCCCCCGAAGGAACCTGCGCACTTCCCGGTGCCTGGCCAGGTATCGGCTGGCCACTGGACTGGGACATGTTGACAACACTGCTACCTAGACACGCAGGGAGCTCCACGCCTGGCCCTTGTCCAGACCCGCCTGAAGGAAGTCCAGCACTGATGACACTCTGGTCTGTCCTGGAGAGAGCATCCGCTGTTTGCACCACTTGATAAACTAAATCACGGTCTTCTTAGGAACGATTTAATTCAGCCTATGGAAAAAGTCGTTCACTATCAACTCCAAAATAATGCAGAGGAATAGTATTCTTCAACTTGCCTTACAAGCCAATCACTCAATTGTAAAACAAGGTCTCAGATTTCACAAGTGCTACTTCCTGACTGTCGTCATGGAAGAAAAAGCACATAAATACATCAACGACCTTGTGTAAATTTACTTAGAGTGAACCAGTCCTATTATTCAAAACATGTATTCCAACACTTCACTTCAACACTTCAAAGAACTGGGCTAAATGTTTAACTGTTTTACTAGTCTCTTTTCCATCGAGTAAGCCAGTCTTACTTCTCAATAAAATGAATGATTCAATAATTCTGTGAACTTTTCACTTGAAAAGGCTGGGCTGGACTTAGCATTACTCGGTAGTTGTTCTTCCTGATCCCGACGCTTGCCTCAGGTACCAATCTCGCGTTTCACTTCTAGGGTTCCTCAGGGGATCCTGTTATAAACTTTTATCGATGTTCTAATAAAACAGAAAATGGTAATATTTACTAAAACCCCTCATACCACACCACCACCAACATTAGACTTGCACTAGTAACCAACCACTATTAAAAATCCATTAAAAAGCCTTACCAATGATGCTGCCGACGTTACAATTTCAATCTAAACCCTTCTTGCTCTAACCCCATTCTTTCTCTCGGGTTGAAAAAACGCCGCGCATGCAGGGTAAAGCTCCCCCACCATATTTAAAACCCCACTAATTACCATAGCCGCCTCCTACAATACGGGCTTACCCAAATGTAACGAAACCACAATCCTCCAGTTATAACAAAGAAAGGAAGAAAAGAAGAAAGAATACTCCTAGCCACTAGTGATGCTCCATTAGAAAGATGCTCCACAAGAGTACATACACTACATTGGTTGACTCACATGTAGTAGAAAACCGCAATTTTACTGTCTGTGCTGCGTAATTGTGCCAATTTCTACATGGCACAATTTGAACGCCAATGGCTAGAGTCTTCCCCGTATGTCCCTAACATTTTAGAATGGCGCCGCTATATAGACGACGTCTTCTTACTGTGGAAGGGGACTGAGGGTTCTCTTTTAAACTTTCATAGAATGGATTAACCGATTAGATACCAACATTACGTTTACTCATGTCTATCACAGGGACACTTTAACATATCTGGATGTCCTGGTCACTCGAGGTAGCGAAGGTTGGGAGACCTCAGTGTATCGAAAATCGACAGATCGAAACACTTTCCCACATTTTAGGAGTTTGCATCCTCAACGCCTGAAGGAGAGTCTCCCACTCTCCCAATTTTTCGGTCCCTCGGAGGAACTGTTCTGATAAGAGGGACTATAAGCGTAAGTCCAAACATACTTAGTAAATAGTTTCTAGAGAGGGGATATCCCGGTAAGATCGTACATGTCGACATCAATACATAGGGTCACTCTATAACCGTAGAAGTCCTATTACGCTTTTGCATAAACGGGTGACACCTGGATAAGTTGTTTGATGTCCCCATGAATAACGTTAATCTAATTACTAAACATTCCCCTTTGAGGATGCAAACTCCAGCAAATGTGGGAAATTAAATACACTAGTAACGTTCGTTGTCAGTTGTCCCAGGGCTTGCAGACAAAAGAGTTCGGTGTATGGCAGAGGGACCGTAATTTGGTATCTAATCGGTTAAGCCCATCTATGAGATAGGCCCATTGGAACCCTCAGTTTCCCACATTGAGAGCATATAGCGGCGCCATTCTTGTGGGAAATACGGTGAAATGTGTTCAATTACGTTCTAACAGTGCCATGTAGAAATTGGCACAATTACGCAGCACAGACAGTAAAATTGCGGTTTTCTACTACATGTGAGTCAACCAATGTAGTGTATGTACTCTTGTGCCCCTGTGGACTGGCCTATATAGGCAAGACTTCACGCCAGTTTAAAACACGTCTGCGTGAGCACAAGAGTAGATTAAAACAAAGTGCAGGAAGCCCCGATTGTGCGGCACTGTTTACTTGAGCGTCATGAATTCCAAGATTTACGCTGTCTCTGCATAGATCAAGTGCAGAGAGGTAATTGTGGTAGGACTCTAGACCAGGAATTGCTTAAGCGTGAACAACACTGGATATTTAAGTTAAATACAGTGGAACCCTATGGCCTTAGCATTGGGATAGATTGGTCGGTGTGTTAATAATATAAAGGTTTTGGATAGAATTCGCTCTGTGGAATTTTCAACTGTCGGTACAATAACTTTATGTCATTATGGTGAGAGGAAAGGTTGCGATTTGATCACAAACTGGCACGTAGCTTGAAATTATTGTATTTTTTGTGTTTCTAATGGAGCATCACTAGTGGCTAGGAGTATTTCTTCCTTTCTTTGTTATAACTGGAGGATTGTGGTTTCGTTACATTTGGGTAAGCCCGTATTGTAGGAGGAGGCTATGGTAATTAGTGGGGTTTTAAATATGGTGGGGGAGCTTTACCCCGCATGCGCGGCGTTTTTTCGACCCGAGAGAAAGAATGGGGTTAGAGCAAGAAGGGTTTAGATTGAAATTGTAACGTCGGCAGCATCATTGGTAAGGCTTTTTAATGGATTTTTAATAGTGGTTGGTTACTAGTGCAAGTCTAATGTTGGTGGAGGTGTGGTATGAGGGGTTTTAGTAAATATTACCATTTTCTGTTTTATTAGAACATCGATAAAAGTTTATAACAGGATCCCCTGAGGAACCCTAGAAGTGAAACGCGAGATTGGTACCTGAGGCAAGCGTCGGGATCAGGAAGAACAACTACCGAGTAATGCTAAGTCCAGCCCAGCCTTTTCAAGTGAAAAGTTCATAGAATTATTGAATCATTCATTTTATTGAGAAGTAAGACTGGCTTACTCGATGGAAAAGAGACTAGTAAAACAGTTAAAAGTTTAGCCCAGTTCTTTGAAGTGTTGAAGTGAAGTGTTGGAATACATGTTTTGAATAATAGGACTGGTTCACTCTAAGTAAATTTACACAAGGTCGTTGATGTATTTATGTGCTTTTTCTTCCATGACGACAGTCAGGAAGTAGCACTTGTGAAATCTGAGACCTTGTTTTACAATTGAGTGATTGGCTTGTAAGGCAAGTTGAAGAATACTATTCCTCTGCATTATTTTGGAGTTGATAGTGAACGACTTTTTCCATAGACCACTTGATAAACTGGCACCAGACCTGGGCTTAAGCTAAAAAGGTAGACACCCGTCTGGCCTTGAGCAAGATGGCAATGACTGAAGAAAAATAGCCCCGTTGCTCTAGTCGTCTCCACTCAAGGGCCAGGCCGTAAGCGAGAAGGGAGCGGGGTCTTCCATGAGGACCGGACCCTGATGCAGAGGTACCCCGGATAGCAGGTGTTGGAGATCCATGTACCAGGGGTGACGAGGCCAATCTGGGGCTACTAGAATGAGAAGAGCTGGGCACTGCTTGATCCGGCATAAGAGTTGGGGAATCATGGGCCACGGCGTAAAAACATACAAAAGGATGTTGGAGGACCATGGCTGGACTTAGCACGTCCAGACCGCCGGAGGCCGGATCCCGGTGGCAGCTGAAGAAGCAAGGAGCTTTGGCATTGCCGCATGTTGCCATGAGATCCATGTCCGGTTGCCCACAGTGTCTCACAATGCGACTGAAGACCCTCGGAGCCAACTCCCATTCACTTGGATTCTGGTGGTGGTGACTGAGAGTCGGCCTCTGCTTAAAGCTCTCCCCCGATTTACTGCACTGAGAGGGCCTGGAGGTGCACTTCTGCCAGGGAAACAGAGCCATCTCCCGAGCTACTCTGGAGCACCTGGTTCCTCTCTGGTGATTGATTGTAGGCCATAGCGGATGCATTGTTGGAAAGGATCCACACCGCCCGCCCATGAAACAGCTTCTGGAACCGGTAGAAAGCTAGGCGGATGGCCCGGGTTTCCAAGTGAGAATAAATGAAATGAAAACAAAACACATACATAATTATGCCCTAACAAAGTCTGCTAAAGCTTAAGTGAGGAATTCACAGGCCTGGAAACATAAGCAGTTTCCTGTAACTTCATCCCTTAGCTTGCCTGCAGCACTTTCTTTTATTAGGAAAAAACTGCCATATTGTATAACTTCATCTTCTCGCTCTTCAGGTCAAGCTGGACAGACATATTGACCACTTCTAATCATGACAAGCATTCTGCAAAAACAAACATTCTGTTTCGCAAGATGTAACCTAGAGTATTTTCACTTACTCATAAGCACCCTCTGTGAACCTTTTGGCATATTCAGAGCTATTCTCACACTTCATATTTCTGCACTTTCCTCCAGGGGGACCCCATGACCCCTATAAGTCCTTTTCTACAATGGACAGTACACACATTGAGTTCCTTTACAGGATATCTGTCAAGTGGTTACATGGGCATCCCTGCATTCCTTTGTGCAGCAGTATCGTTTGAATGTTTAGGCTACAGTGAATGTGACCATTGGAGCAAAGAGTGTGTGTTTGTGGTTTGTAGGTGGGCGTGTTTTTGGAAGCTGGGTTGGCCAGGTCCCTCCCTTTGTGAGTACTACTTGGGTACTTTCATGTGTCTAAGACTGGTCTGGAAGTAAGGTAAAATTTGGATCTTGGCTGCTAATATGCTTTTCATGAGTCCCTCTAGACCAGTGTTCTGACTAGTTTGTGTTTTACCTCAAGGGCTTTCTTTACTGAGCCGGGCTAATGATTAACTCATGCTGTTTGTAGCTAGGTCCCATTGAATAACATGGGACCTAGTTGCAAATAGCACAGGTTAACTGTTAGCCCAGCTTAGTAAACCTATCCTAAAGAGTTGCTCGGTCGCAGAAGTTAATGCCTGAAGTTTGCTAATCTCTGGGTGGCCTAGAATTTGTGTGCTTCAGAGACTGTCCTTGTGTCCAGTTTCCTTGCCCTCTTGCTTGGAGGGGGGAGGATCGTGGACGTTAATCTGCTTTATTACAGAAATATTACAGAAATACTAGTTGATTGAGGGTCTGCACAGGAGCATTTGTAGGGTGATGTCATAGTCAGTGGTTCTGTATCTCCATCTGCCTGGACTGGTCTAGGGGGACTCGAGAAAAAAATTTAGCAAGTAAGTTCTAATGTCGTCTTCTCTTAGACTATAAGGGTTAAGCTAGTTCCTTGATACCTTCACCCTTACAAATTGTTGCCAACAGTGTGTGATTTGCTGCATTGACACTCTGGCTTTCTTTCATTCACCTTCATTACATAAAAACAGCAACAATATTGATCTGTTCATTTTTCTGTGATAGAGGCCTAGAAGCTGTCTGCCTTGTAGAGTGATACTGCTTCTGGATCGAAGTCACTGCTAGCATGCTTAGATAACTTCTAAAATCAGCTCAGCACTTTGATGGTATTTGATGTTGTTTCAGACCCCCAGCAACTCGTGTAAGTGACAAGGTGATGATTCCGCAGGATGAATATCCAGAAATTAACTTTGTGGGCCTTCTAATTGGACCCAGGTAAGTTTGCAGTTTAGTTTCTCCGGGAACAAGCAGGAAGTCAGTCCTCACATATAGGTGACGTCTGCGCCGACAGAGCCCGTGCGGACAAATCCACAGCTTTCAAAGAAAGCCTTTGGGATTGCTACCACGCATGCTTGGTCTCTTCCTGCCCAAGGGTGCCATCTTGCTCAGTTTCCTTTTTTCTGCAGAGCCCACCAGACATGGTCTGTTTTCCCCTGGAAAAAGTTGATTTCTTTTTCTCAAGATTTTTTTACTTGTCTCCGGTTTGCACCAGTACCTTTCTCGCCAGCCGACCTTGGTGCCTCGGTATCGGGGTCAACTCTTCCTTTTTTTTTTTTTCTCTAACGTTTGAGTTTTCTTTCGGCATCTTCATACCCTTTTTCTCTGCTGGCAGCCCGAAGGGCCTTTGACTTTGCTGGGGTTCTTTTTCCCCTTATGGTGACCGGCTTTTAAAAAATGTGACCGGTGCGCTATGATGTCTATGATCGACGCACATGAATGCTGCCTCCTGTGCCTTGGCCCTGATCAAGACCTGGCGGTGTGTGGCCTTTGCAAAAAGATGTCTTCTAAGTCATTGAGAGGCTGCCAGCAGCAGCATGACACAATTCTTCCCGAGTCCCTGATGCCTCCGAGAGTCAGGACCTCGTCTGAGGCCTTGACTCCTCGGGAGGAACACTCGGAGCCCAAGTGTCGTGGGTCCTTGGATCGTGGGTCTCCCTCAAAAGAACCGAAGAGGAGGAAAATGTCCTCGAAGGCGGTGTCCCTGGATGGCTCTGATTGACCGGGGTCCTCTCGGACCCAGTCACGGAGCCACAGGCATCTGCTCAAGCCATCGGAGAAGGAGCGGCCGACAAGGTTCCCCGGAAGGATCCGGTTGCGGACCGGCCTCACTAGTTAGACACAGTCCTTGTCGAGGATTCTCCTTCGAGTGAGCCAGTGTCAGGACCAAGTCCCTCGGTGCCTGCCGAAGGCTGCGGAGCCATCTGGGCTCGAGTCCAGGATGGCGGCCTTGGAGCGCAGTGTAACTGCCTTCTTGGACCAGCAGCGAATGCTGATGTCCATCCCGTCCAGTTCCTCTGCCCCGACCACCGGGCGTTCGACGTCAAAGATGTCCCCGGAGGCCAAGTCTATCCTCGAGGCCATGCGGACCCAAGTAGATCCTCACCCGAGGTCACGCTCTGTCTCCTGTTCGGGGCCGAGGTTGTCTCCGACAAGTCCTCCAGGGTCAGGTCATACAACGCTGGGTCCCTCAAGGACCAATGAACACTACTCCCTCAAGTCTTCCTCGGAGTGTTCCAACTGGTAGAGGACGAGGAGTCCCCAGACCCCTGTTGGCACCGAGATGTCCCCCTTGGATTCCCCAATCTGTCAACCTCTGAGAAGATCCCCACCGGAGGACATGGACTTTGTCAAGGACATGTCCAAATCCTTGGCATTTCCCACTGAGTTCGAGGAGGATCCTCGGGCCAACATGCTCGAGATCCTCCAGTATGAGGCTCCCCCTCGGGAATCGCTCACGGTGCACATTCCTATTATCCTGGAGCGGCTCATCTTCTGCATGGCGTCAGTGCCAGTGGTCAGCAAGTGGCTCGACTCGATGTACGGAGTCCGCCAGAGTCCTGGCTTTCAAAAGTCACAACTGCCGCACAACTCCATGGTGGTGGAGTCGGCCATGCATCGGCTGAAGAGTCATAAGACGCACTCCTCGTTTCCCCCTGGCAGAGAGGCCCCCCGCACTTTGGATGCCCTCGGCAGAAAGTGCTACCAGGGCTCAATGCTGAAATGCCGTATCCAGGCCTACCAGCTGTACATGGCCATGTACCTGAGGGACCTGATGAATTAACTTGCCGGATACTCAGCTGGCCTCTCTGAGGAGCCTTTGAAACGCTTCTTGTCCAAAGCTGTCCGTGAGTGCTCCAAATTTATGTCCCGGGCAGCCTGTGATGGTTTAGAGTCGGCAGCCCAGGTAGCCGTGGCAGGCATCGTTGCATGCCCACCAGGCTTGGCTCCAGTCGTCCAACCTCAAGCAATGGATACAGGACAAGCTGGTCGATGTCCCTTGCCAGGGGAGAACCTCCTTCGGCAAACCCATGACCGACAAGGCTGCAGAGCTGGAGACCGAGTTCATGACAAGGACTAAGCTCTCCAAGAAGACTACTGCCCCTCCTCAACAGAAGGCCTCGGGTAAAAAGCTCCTTTACCCGAGGAAATCTACTGCTTACCAAAACTACCCACTTTACAGGCCTCCCTGGCTCCCCAGCAAGAGCAGTGGGACAAGGGCACAGCCAGTGTAAGCAGAAGGCTTCCAAGCCCCAGGCTCCGGCCCAGCCAGGTGGGAGCTTTTGACTCCTGCAGCATAGCCCCTCTCCCTCATGGGGTTCAGCAGCCCACAGGGTGTCTCCTCACCCTTTATGCCCACAAGTGGGACGCCATAACCATCGACTCCTGGGCACTAAGGGTGGTCAGGGAGGGTTACCTCCATCAAACACCCCCCCCCCCTTCCTGGGAGAGCCCCTTGGGTCTCCCCTCCACCAGGACCACCTTCTGAAGGAGTTAGCAGGGCTTATCGAGGACCAAGTGGTGGAACCTGTACCCCACCACCTCAAGGGCAGGGAGTTTACTCCAGGTACTTCCTCATGCCAAAGAGAACAGGGGGCCTAAGGCCCATCCTCGACCTGCGCAACCTCAACAAATTCCTGGTGCGGGAGAACATTGCTGCCCTACCTCCAGCAGGAAGACTGTCTGTCTATGCTCCTTAGACCTAAAGGATGTCTATACATACATCCTAATACACCCAAACCACAGGCAATACCTAAGCTTTGTGGTAGGAGGCAATCCTTTCCAATCTGGCGTGCTACCCTTCGGCCTAGCCTCGGTTCCCAGGATCTTCACAAAGTGTCTGACAGTTGTCGCCAGTTTCCTCAGTCTTCAGGTGGTCTTTGTCTTCCCCTACCTCGATGACTGACTGTCTCATCAAGGGCGCCACGGCCTCGAGGTGCAGCAAGCAACAGCACACACCACCCAAGTTCTGCAACACTTGGGTTTCATTGTAAACTACCCCAAGTCAAACTTTCATCCGACATAGGGGCTGGAATTCATCAGGGCAAGGCTCGACACCCTTTGGTCGAAAGCATTCTTGCCTGTGAACCGGGCAGCCTGATGCATGTCTCAGGACCAGGACATGCAACACCATACCTCGGTGTCTACCAGGCATCTGTTGCGCCTTCTTGGGCACATGGACTCCACGGTCCACGTCACACTGGATCCCGACAGCACAGTGGTGTTTCCACGACCAGTGGTCACAGGCCATGGGCCATCTCCAGGACAGAGTCCGTGTGAGCCGCCAGCTGGCAAAGTCTCTGGTTTGGTGGCAATCGCCCTGGCACCTGGAGGCGGGCATGCCCTTTCAGGCCCCCAACCACTCGAGGGTCCTCACCACGGATGCCTCCCTGCTGGGCTGGGGAGCACATTGCGAGGGCTTCCGCACCCAGGGCACTTGGTCCCTGGTCGAGAGTGCCCAAGAGATCAATCTTCTGGAACTGCGGGCCATTCACCTCGCCCTGAAGGCCTTTCTTCATCACTTAGGCCACCGGTCAGTCCTGGTCCAGACGGAAAACCAGGTGGCCATGCTCTGTGAACAAACAGGGAGGCATGGGTTCCTGTGCCCTCTGTCAAGAGGTGCTAGCCCTGTGCTCGTTTACGATCCAGTAGGGCATTCTCCTCAGAGCGTTTTACCTGCCGGGCCAGGACAACCTGCTGGCCGACAAACTCAGCAGGATTCTCCAGCCACACGAGTGGCAGCTGGACCCCGGAGTAGCCATTAGGCTTTTCCAAACCTGGGGGGAACTAATGATGGACCTGTTTGCAAGCCCGGACAATCACCAATTGCCCCGCTTTTGTTCCCGTCAGCCTTACCCCGCCAGGGTGGCCGCCAATGCCCTCCTGGTTGGAAGGACTTCTGTACGCCTTCTCTCCAACGTCACTGATTGCCAGAACTCTTCAAGACCCTCCACGACAGGACCTCGGTCATCTTGGTATCTCTCCACAGTGGCCCAGGCAGCCGTGGTTCCCGCTGCTTCTGCAGTTGGCAGTGTCGTATCCCATACCCCTGGGCTGGCCTGCACTCCCCGACTCCTTTCCCAGGAGGGCGTGTTCTCCTGCATCCCAACCTGGGATCTCTTTCACTGACAGCTTGGCTGCTGAGGGTAACTGGCCCCACTCCACCTCCCCAGAGAGGTGGAGGATGTTTTGCTGTCCACGCACAAGGTGTCCACCAGACGGGCCTATGCCTTTAAATAGCACAGATTCTCACTTTGGTGCAATGAGTGGTGGGCTGAACCCTTCTCTTGCTTGGTGGTCATGGTACTGGAATACCTGCAACACCTTTCTCATTTGGGGTTCGTCTAATTCAGTTAGGGTGCACCTTAATGCCTTAGCAGCGAACCACTACCAGGTGGATGGGAAGCCTCTCTTGGCCCATCTGGTGGTGTCCCGTTTCTTGCAGGGCCTGCTCCTGTCTAAGCCCCCTCCGGTTCACTCTGACGACCAAATGGGATCTCAGTGTAGTGTTGGGGCAGCTCACTCGCCCACCATGCGAGCCTTTGGCTACTTGCCACCTTCGCTACCTCTCCTGAAAGGTGGTTTTCCTGGTTGCACAAAGGGTAAGTGAGCTCCAGTCCCTGGTGGCGGAAACGCCCTACACCAGGTTTTGTACGTACCCAAAATTCCTTCTGAAGGTGGTGTCCCGTCTTCCACCTCAACCAGGAGGTGGTCCTCCCTACATTCTTTCCCAGACCGCACGCCAGTTGGGCAGAGACTGTCCTCCATACCCTGGACTGTAAGACAGCCTTGTCCTTCTACATTCAACACACTCGGCCAACAAAAGGTCTCTCAGCTTTTCGTTTCTTACGACCCTAGTAAGCTGGGGGAGGTGGTGACCAAGCTGTCCACATGGGTGGCGGACTGTATTGCCCTGGCCTACGAGGAGGCGAGGCTTCTGTTGGAAAGCCGGGTCAGGGCTATGGCGACCTCAGTAGTTAACCTGTGCTCGATCCTGCTTGCAGACATCTGTCGGGCTGCCACCTGTTCAGGCCTCGCAGCCCTCCCTCCTCCCCTTGAAGTTGCAGCTGTACCATTTTTAATTTGTTTTGCCGTCTTTTAGCTATGTCATCTGACTGGGTAAGATGGCACCCTTGGGCAGGAAGGGGGACCATGCATGCGTGGTAGCAATCCCAAAGGCTTTCTTTGAAAGCTGGGGACTTGCTCCTTGTGGGCTCCGTCTGCGCTGACGTCACCCATATGAGAGGACTGATTCCTGCTGTCCCCGGAGAGCACCCGTTAAAGGTGAGTAACTACGCTTTCTGTAGTTTGTTCCTTTGCGTCTCTCTAGTCCAGTCCCGGAACCTTAGAGTATAGAATGTCCTCCCGCAACCTTGGAGACTGAATGATGTCATTTTCTTCAGATGCCACCAGTGCAAGTAGGCTAACTCCGCCCCTAAATACCAGTATTTCAGTCTCCAAGCAATCTGGGAAGTCTGAGCCTAGGGCTAGGTTCAGTTTAGACAAAAGTAGTAGAGCTAATTTAAATTTATTTTTGATTAGTTTTATTTCTCTTTGTGTTTTATTTTCTAGAGGTGCTGCTGCTTATCAAGATTTCTGTTGAAGACTTTTTTGTTTTTAGCTCCTCCCTCTTCCCCACCCCCTAAACAAGCAGTGGTTTGTTGGGTAGATTTTATCAAGGAAGTCTTTAAGAGGGTATTGTATTCCTGCTCCCGCACCCATAAAGAAGGATGAGGAGCAGGTTGAGGAGGATAAAAAGAAATTATTATTTCACAGCGCTACTTTGTGAATCGGGAGCTGAAGCTGAAGCCGCGAATCGGCTAAACTTCAAAGAAAGGAATTTCTTCTATTTTTTTTCTTCTATTTTTATTCCTTCAAAGTCTGGCTGGTAAGGTAAACCTTAGCGCTTTCATTTATTTTATTTTATTTTCTGTTTGTTCTTAGCGCGGCTCGTGCTGTAACGGCACAGAGTTAAACATGCAGTAATAGAATCTCTTTGCTGTGCTCGCGAAGCGGTGCTCGCGTCAGAAGTCTGCTGCCTGGAATGTTTATTTTTGACATGCAGAAACGCACGATGTGCACGAGCAGGAGTTGTGCTCGAGATAATTGAGCAGCTGCAGATGTTGAATCTGCCTCTAATAGGGTTTATTTTTGAGAAGAGCTGTTTATCTTGGCAATGTTTTTCAAAGGGCATTTCCTCTTGACATTGAATTTTTTCAGAATTTGGCTTCTGCGATGCAGCTTATTTTCGGTGTATGCTTTTCTGAGGAGTTTAGCTCTTTTTCAGTGTGTACATCGGATTAACTTTGCAAGCGTTTGTTATAAATTTTAGTAATAGTTTTTAAAATGCCAGCAAAACCACGTTGTTTTGTTTGTGGTTCAAGACGTGGTGAGTTATTGGAGTCTGGGGTATGTAGGTTGTGCACTTTGGATCCGGACACTTTGAATAAAGCTCAAGACACTTCTGGTGTTCAGATTTCGATTGCACCAGAAAAAGGTGATTCTCTTCCTCCTGCTTTGAGTCCAGTGCGTATTGATCCTGGACCATCCACAGAAGTTGATTCCCTGAATAATCCTTCTATGTCCTCGGGAGATCTTTCTCATTCAATTCCTCCAAATTTTTATTCACTAATGAGACAGGCTTTAGAGCTTCTGCAACCTATGTTAGGAGTCTCTTCTAAAGCTTCTAAGGGTAGGAAGCGTTCAGGTTCTGTATGTCTACCCGAGGAAGAAGTAAGGTTACCGAAAGTTGGTAAGCATGGTTTTCCTGACAGTCTCCTGGAGGATGATTTGGATGGTCTAGATGATGTTGATCAAACTTCAGACATTGAATTGGAGGAAGGTGAATTACCAGAACAATTAAGTAGAATTGTTTGAATCTTTCGTGAAGAATTGCCTGCGTTGATTTCCGAAACTCTTAAGTCTCTTAATATGCCTGTTGGTGATTCCTTATTGGAAGAGTCATTGGAAGATCCTCTTTTGCTGGCGGTGAGGAAATCTCAGCGTGTTTTTCCAGTGCATAGAGTTTTTAGATCTATGATTCAGGAAGAGTGGGATTCTCCTGATGCAAATTTTCGGGGTTCTAGATCTTTGACTCATCTTTATCCCCTTTCTGATCAAGATAAGGAGTTATTTCGCTCTCCTAAGGTGGATGCTGCAGTCTCTGCGGTAACCAAAAAGACTACTATTCCGGTGGAAGGGGCTGCGGCTTTGAAGGATGTTCAAGATCGAAAGTTGGACACATTGCTTAAGCAGGTGTTTGATATTAGCGCACTCTCTTTACATGCTTCGATAGCAGGGGCTTGGGTCGCGAGAGGCTGTTTACGGTGGTCTCAAAAATTGCAGATCAAGCAAGTGAACAGTTAGATGAGGTGACTCGGAGTCGGGTGCTGCTTATTTATCTGATATACATTATGATCTTATCAGAGCCCTAGCTAAAAGCATGGCTTCTGTGGTAGCGGCACGTAGATACCTCTGGTTGCGCAACTGGTCAGCTGATGCTTCTTCTAAGGCACGTCTGAGTAAATTGTCTTTTAGGGGAAAACTTTTGTTTGGTGAGGATTTAGAGAAGTTAGTTAAGGAACTCGGGGAGTCCAAAGGCGGTCGTCTGCCTGAAGATAGGCCTAGGCAGGTTCGAGGTGCTGGAGGTTCCCGGGGAAATTCTCGGGAATTTCGTAGGTTTCAAAATCCTCATTTTGGTCAACCTATGAGAGGGAGGTTCTCAATGAGGGGACAAGGGTTTCGAAATTTTAGGGGAGCCGGAAGAGGTTTTGTTCAGTTTCAAAACCAAAACCCTAAGAAAACCCAATGAGATGAAACAGGCTCAGGCAGAGTTTATTCCTGTAGGAGGAAGGCTAAGGGATTTTTACCCTGCCTGGGTCGAAATTACGACTGATCAGTGGGTTTTAGAGATTATTCGAGAAGGTTACGCCCTGGAATTTCTTCGTCCCGTGTCAGATTCCTTTGTTCAGTCTCCTTGCCATTCTCCACGAAAAGTGCAGGCAGTTACGGCGACGTTACAGCGTTTGCTTCAGCTTCATGCGGTAATACCCGTTCCAAAGGAACAGTACGGCCTTGGTCGTTATTCAATCTATTTTGTAGTTCCAAAGAAAGAGGGCACCTTTTGCCCAATTTTGGATCTAAAAAGAGTAAATCGCTGCCTTCGTATTACACATTTCAGGATGGAAACGCTGCGTTCTGTCACTGCGTCGGTAAGGGCAGGTGAATTTTTAACGTTATTGGATCTGACAGAAGCTTATCTTCATATTCCAATTTGAAAGGATCATCAAAGATTTCTGAGATTCGCTCTGCCCATGGGACACTTTCAATTTCAAGCAATGCCTTTCGGGCTAGCAACGGCTCCAAGAACATTCACCAAGGTAATGGCGGTTGTAGCGGCTGCACTTCGCAAAGAAGGAGTGCGGGTGCATCCATACTTAGACGATTGGCTAATTTGAGCAAAGTCAAAACAAGAAAGTGTGCGAGCAACCGCACGAGTGGTGCAGGTGATGGAGAGTCTCGGCTGGGTAGTCAATTTTGCAAAGAGCAAATTAGAACCCACACAGTCCCTAGAATATTTGGGAGCGCATTTCGAAACAGCAAAAGCAGCTGTTTTCCTTCCAAGCAAGAGAGTTCAAAGAATGAGGGAATTAGTCAGTTGATTTCTTGCCAGGAAAGCGCCAACGGCGTGGCATTATCTACAAGTGCTAGGCATGATGGCTTCCACGATAGAGGTGGTTCCATGGGCGAGAGCTCATATGCGTATGTTACAAAGGGCGCATCTTCTGCGATGGTCTCATCAGAAAGATGCTTTGTCTCAACGTCTAATATGTCCGCAAGAAGTTCGTCAAGATCTTCTTTGGTGGTTAGTAAAGGAACATCTAGAGGCAGGGATGCCTTTGGAGACACCATCTTGGACACTTCTAATGTCAGATGCAAGCCTGACAGGTTGGGGTGCCCATTGTCAAGGCAATTATGTTCAAGGTCTATGGTCACAGGAGGAACAGACTTGGTCGATAAACCATCTGGAGATGAGGGCAGTGACCTTTGCGCTGCAGAAGTTTCAGAAGTTTCTAACTCTGTCGGCAGTAAGAGTGCTATCCGACAATGCGACAACTGTAGCCTACATAAATCGTCAAGGAGGAACCGGCAGTTCGACCTTACAAACGGAATCAAGTCAACTTTTGAAATGGGCAGAATGCAACCTGTCGTTTCTTTCCGCTCAGCATATCGTGGGTGTGGACAATGTGGAAGCGGATTTTCTAAGTCGTCGCAGGATAGATCCAGGAGAATGGCAGCTTCACCCGGAGGTATTTGCAAAATTAGTTCATCGATGGGGCTTGCCAATAATGGATCTGATGGCAACTTACAAATTGGCACAGGTCTCAAGATTTTTCAGCAGAAGGAGAGAAAGGATGTCAGAGGGACTCGATGCCTTAACACAGAAGTGGCCAGAAAATGGTCGTCTTTATGTATTTCCCCCATGGGCGCTTATAGGTCGTGTATTGCAGCGGGTGGAGAATCATCGGGGTCTTGTCTTGATAATAGCACCCGATTGGCCTCGAAGGCCTTGGTATGCAGATCTAGTGCATCTACTGGTGGACATTCCATGGAGGATTCCCCTACAGGTGAATCTTCTACAACAAGGTCCATTAAACATGCCCCAGGTAGCTCGATTCTCGCTTACGGCATGGCTCTTGAAAGGGCTAGGATGACTGCTAAGGGTTAATCTCCAGGAACAAGCAGGAATAAGTCCTCACATATGGGTACGTCGGTACCGACGGAGCCTGCGCGGGAAAGCTCCCCAGCTTCCCAGAAAGAAAGCTTTTGGGGCCTCCCACAGCGCAAGCGCACTGCCTTCCCGCCTTCCTGACCAACTCTCCTCAGTTCTTCTTTTTCCGCGGAGCCAGCAGGTTGTGTTCCTATCACCGCTGAAGAATTTCTTATTTTAACTTGTTTCTTTGGCCGCGTGTCTGCCTTCCCCGACTCCGGACCGGTACCGCCGGTCTTTTTTCTTTCTTTACTTTAAAAAAAAAAAAAAAAAAAACTTTTCCCCACTTGGTGTATTTTTCCCTTTAGGCCTTCAGGCCTCTAAATTCTCCTCATGGAGAAACCAGCTACTGGTTTTAAAAAATGCACCAAGTGCAGCGGTACTATTTCAATTACAGACACCCATGAATGGTGTCTTAAATGTTTGGGGCCTGACCACTCCATTCCGGACTGCCCATCCTGTTCTCTGATGTCCAAACGTGGCTTACAGAACCTGGCAGCCAAGTTTCATATGCTGTTTTCTGATACTCCAGCATCAACATCATCCAGGTCTTCCTCTCCTGATGGATCTCAGGTAACCAAACATTCCTCCGGCAGGTCTTCAAAGGGCAAATCTCCCTCTAAGTACCGAAGCCTCTGGGCTTGACCCTGAAGACCCTGCCCCAGCCAAACAACCCCAGCGGGAAGCTCCGGCTTCCAAAGCTCCTCCTATGGGGTTACAGGTTGACATCGATGGCACGGCCTCGACTGATCACCTGTTGGACTGCTCTGGGGTACCGGCACAAACTCCTGGTACCGACATCCAGACAGTCGTGGGTTCCATGGACCATACGGTTCAGACCATGCAGCAGGCCATAATGGCTTTCATTAAGGCTGCGATGCCTACAGTACCGCAACCAGCGGTACCGACTCCGGTACCGGTACCACAACCGATACCGGTACCCATGGCATCCTCATCGACCAGGATACCGGTTCCCGGTTCCGGAGTTTTTCCCGATACCGATCCGGTTCCAGGTACTCCCGATGTCGATACCGGTCGATAAGCATATCGATCCCTGGAAGCTAACAGACGATACTTCGAGTCTTCTGATGATTCAGACGACTCTGCTGAAGCATCTCTTACTCTTCCTGAGGAGCCCTCTTCTCCAAAGAGGAGAATGTCTCCTCCAGAGGATTTGTCCTTTCAAGACTTCATTCTTGAAGTAGCTAAAGGACTCTCTATTTCAGTAACCACTGAAAAAGAACCCAGAGCAAAAAAATTAGATATTTTGGGGTACTCTAAGGTTCCTAAGGCAGTCACCTTGCCCATACATGAAATTCTGCATGAACACATGATGGACTTATGGGAGACTCCTCTCACCCTTTCTCCACATTCTCGTCGTTTGGACACCATGTATCGTGTCCCCCCTTCTCCTGGATTTCAAAAAACTCAGCTCCCTCACCATTCTATTGTGGTGCAGTCAGCTATGAAAAGGATAAAGAGTACCAAAAGACACACTCCTACTCCAGGACGAGAATGTAGGACTTTGGATGCTTTTGGCAGAAAAATCTTCCAGGCTAGTATGCTGATTGCCAGAATCAATTCATACAGTCTCTACATGGGCATGTTTCTGAAGGAGCTTACATTACAGTGGCGCAATTTTCTCCCCTTTATCCAAGAGGATAAAAAGGATGAGTTCCTTCTTTTGCTGAGACATACCCAAGATGTTTCAAAGTTTTCCAACAGGGCAGCTTTTGACTCCTTTGAAGGTGCTAGCAGAGCCTCAGGCATTGCTATAGCTGCTCGCAGAATTGCCTGGGTCCAGGATGGCTTGGGGAATTTGCCCTGTACTGGTGAAAACCTGTTTGGGAAAGAGTGGCAAATCAAAGCCACTCAAATGGACGCAGAGAATGCTGCTTTGGATAGACTTTCCAAGTCTACCTTTACTCCTGCTAAGAAAGTCCTTTAAAAAGCCTTTCTTCAAGAAGGCCAGATTTTCTGCAAATACTGGCCAACAATCTTCTGCAGCCCGTTTTGCTCCTAAGCGTCAGCAATCTAAACAGGCCAGGGCAAAATCTGCAGGGGCTTCTACAGTCCAGCAGTCCCAACCTCCTCAGGGTTTTTGACTTAATTCTAGAGAACTTACCCCTTTCTGGCTCTGAAACAACCAGAGCCTCTCACCATCCCAGGAAGGTTAACTCATTTTGCTCCCAGATGGGAGCAAATAACATCAGAGCAGTGGACCCTCTCTATCATCAGGGAGGGCTACAAACTGCATTTTTCCAGCCTTCCTCCCCATACCATGGTGAGTTCTCACAATTCTCCCACATCTCTCCTACACCTTTTGAGTCAGGAGATCACCACCCTTCTCGCCCAAAGGGCAATAGAAGAAGTTCCTCTTCTTCAACAAGGGTCAGGGTTTTACTCCCCTTATTTTCTCATTCCAAAGAAGACAGGGGGATACAGACCCATTCTAGATCTCAGAGAATTGAACAAATTCCTCTACAAAGAGAAATTCAAAATGCTTTCTCTAGGAACTCTTCTTCCATACCTGCAGAGTCAAGATTGGCTTTGTTCTCTAGATCTCAAGGATACGTACACACATATACTCATCCATCTCTTCCACAGAAAATTCCTATGGTTTCTGTTCCAGGGAAAACATTACCAATACAGAGTACTTCCCTTCGGTCTGGCCTCTGCTCCCAGAGTGTTCACCAAATGCATGGCAATAATAGCTGCATTCCTACGCACTCTGGGAATATTTGTCTTCCCCTACCTGGACGATTGGCTCATCCGAGCTCCATCTCAGTCCGCAGCCCAGACATCCCTGGACCGCACTAGGCAACTTCTACAGTACCTGGGACTTGTGATCAACCTCCCAAAGTCTCAGCTCACCCCTACTTAGTCCCTGGAATTCATAGTGGCCTGGTTAGATACCACCACTGCAAGGGCCTACCTTCCTCAGGCCCGCTGTCAGCGTCTAGTGCACCTTGCCTCCCAGGCTCAGTCCAGAAGCCACCTGTCAGCCAGGGAGATGCTACAGCTACTAGGCCACATGGCCTCCATAGTACATGTGGTGCCTTATGCTCGCCTACACATGAGAGCAGCTCAATGGACCTTGTCCACCCAGTGGACTCAAGCATCAGGAGCTCTCTCAGACCAAATAGCAACCTCCAAACGTCTCTTGGTCTCTCCAATGGTGGATATCCACTCAAAATCTGTTGTTGGGGGCTCCCTTTCAGCCACTGTTGCCCCAATCAACCCTCACAAATGATGCCTCCCAAACAGGTTGGGAAGCTCATCTTCAAGAACTCTCCACTCAGGGCATTTGGTCTCCACAGGAGGCCACCCTTCATATCAATCTGTTGGAACTCCGAGCAATTTTCCTTGCTCTCAAAGTTTTTCATACCCTCCTTCACAACATGACCGTCCTTGTTCACACGGACAATCAAGTGGCCATGTTTTACATAAACAAACAAGGAGGGACTGGCTCTGTCGCTTTGCAACGAAGCTCTAAGACTGTGGGCCTTCGCCAGAGAGCATCAAATCCATCTTCTGGCAGTATACCTTCCAGGAGTTCAAAACTCTTGGGCAGACAGACTCAGTCGAGTCTTGCTCCCACACGAATGGACCCTGCACAAGGATCAGGTACTCTGAATCTTCCAGGAATGGGGGACCCCGGACATAGACCTCTTTGCAAGTCCGTGGAATGCCAAACTTTCCCCATTTTTGTTCCAGAATTCCGTGTCAGGAGGCTCTGGCCAAGGATGCCTTCCTCCTTCACTGGGGTCAGGCCTTCCTGTATGCCTTTCCACCCATTCCCTTGATTCCCAAGACTCTGTTCAAACTTCAGAGGGATCAAGGATCTATGATCCTCATCGCTCCACGCTGGCCACGCCAAGTTTGGTACCCTCTACTTCTGCAGCTCTCCCAAGCCCCCTCCCTGGACTTGGGAGCTGCTCCAGACCTTCTGTCTCAAGAGGAGGGAACTTTGTGGCACCCAAACCCCAAGTCCCTTCACCTCAGAGCTTGGTTACTGAAGGCCTAGACCTTCAAGCCTTCAATCTTTCTCAACAAGTGAAGGATATCCTCCATGCCTCCAGGAAACCTTCCACTAGGCGTTCTTACGCTTTCAAATGGAAAAGATTTTCCATTTGGTGTGCTCAAAGGAGTCTTGACCCTCTCGCACTACCTCTGAATTCTCTATTAGAATATCTCCTGCATCTTTCCAACGCAGGCCTCAAGACAAATTCAGTACGAGTCCATTTGAGTGCTATTGCAGCATCACTTAAACCTATCAATGGACAACCTATTTCCTCTCATCCTCTTATTGCTAGATTCATGAGAGGCCTAACCCTAACTAAACCTCCCATTAGACCCATGCCACCGGAGGAGGACTTAAACTTGGTTCTTGGTCAGCTTATGAAGCCACCCTTTGAACCCTTAGCCTCAACCTCCTTGAAATTTCTTTCCTGGAAGGTTGTTTTCCTTATTGCAGTCACCTCAGCTCGCCGTATCAGTGAACTGCAGGCCTTAGTGGCTAATCTGCCTTATACAAGGTTCCATCATGATAAGGTAGTCCTTAGGACGAATCCACACTTTATGCCTAAAGTGGTTTCACCTTTTCATCTTAATCAAGAGGTATATTTACCTATCTTTTTTCCAGCTCCTCATGCATCTACTGCAGAGAGGGCCCTTCATACTCTGGATTGTAAAAGAGCTCTCGCCTTTTACCTCCACAGGACACAGCAACATAGAAAGTCTTCCCAGCTTTTTGTTGCTTTTGATCCTTCCCATTTGGGACTTCCAGTCACTAAAAGAACGCTATCCAATTGGATTGCTCAGTGTATCTCTTTTGCTTACCAGAGTAAGAACCTCACTCTGGAGGGCCATGTCACTGCTCACAATGTGAGAGCCATGGCCACTTCTATGGCTCATCTTCATTCTGTATCCATCGATCAGATCTGTCGAGCAGCCACCTGGGCCTCGGTTCATACCTTTACAGCCCATTATTGCTTGGACAAGGACTCCCGCCGGGATGCCTTATTTGGTCAGGCTGTCCTCAAACACCTGTTCCATTCTTAAACAACTCCTGCCCACCTTCCCTGATTGGATGCCTGAGATCCATAGAAAGATGTGAAACCTTACAGGGTCTCATACCCTTATAGGACGGGGATCTCCCAGGCATCTCAGCTAGGGAGTCCCCATATGTGAGGACTTATTCCTGCTTGTTCCTGGAGATAGCACAGTTACTTACCTGTAACAGGTGATCTCTGGGAACAGCAGGAATTAGTCCTCACAACCCACCCACCTCCCCTAGGAGTTGTCTTTCTCTCTTTCCTTTCCTCTCTCTATTGTCTCAGCTTTAAACTCGAACTGAGGAGAGTTGGTCAGGAAGGCGGGAAGGCAGCGCGCATGCGCTGTGGGAGGCCCCAAAAGCTTTCTTTCTGGGAAGCTGGGGAGCTTTCCCGCGCAGGCTCCGTCGGTACCGACGTACCCATATGTGAGGACTAATTCCTGCTATTCCCAGAGATCACCTGTTACAGGTAAGTAACTGTGCTTTCACCGGCACTTATATCTACTTTGTTAAAGTCGCGAAGACGTTCAACTTCTTTGGCTTATATTAGAGTTTGGCGAATTTTTGAGGCTTGGTGTGCGGACCAGAAATTAGATCCATTAAGAGCTACAGTATCGCAAATTCTTTCCTTCTTACAGGATGGTGTAGAAAAAGGTCTGGCGACTAGTTCTTTAAGGGTTCAGTTGCCTGCTATCTCTTGTTATCGGGGTAAAATTAAAGGTCAGTCTTTGGGTTCGCACGCTGATGTTAGGAGGTTTTTAAGGGCTGTATTAATCATTCGGCCTCCCAGGCGTAATTTATTTCCTCAGTGGGATTTAAATTTAGTTTTAGAAGCTCTTATGAAACCTCCATTTGAGCCTTTGAAAGATTCGTCTTTAAAAGATTTAACTTTAAAGACGGTTTTTCTTGTAGCTATTTGTTCAGCTAGAAGAATTTCTGAGTTACAGGCTTTATCTTGTAAAGAGCCGTACTTGTTGTTTAAACACAAAGTTGTTACGTACAGTTCCTGCCTTTTTACCAAAGGTGATTTTGCTTTTTCATATCAACCAGGTAGTTTCTCTTCCGGTGTTTTCAAAGATACAGAAGGATAAATCAGCTGGTAAATTGCATCTTTTAGATGTGCGTCGTGTTTTGAAAGGCTATCTTCGTAGAACAGCTCCTTTCAGAAATTCAGATAGATTACACAGGTACACTAAAAAAAATTTTTTTTAAACTGCCTCTAATGTTTCGATTGATTTTTACGTTTTTTGGTGCGCTGAATCCAAATCTGGTAACCAATTTGCTCCATCACGTACAGATTTTTTGCTACATTGGGTTAGCAGTTTGAGGTGAACGTTTCAGATTGAGTGCGATTGAGATAAAAGTTTCTTGGATGAATTCTTTATACTAATTGTTTAGTAGTTATTCAAATAAGAATAAAGAAAATTGTAACAAGGCAGCACATAAGAATAGAGTAATGTCAACAAAACACACTGTGATGGTAGCAAAATTGTCTGCACTTAAAACAGCCACATACATGTGCACAAACATTGAGCATATAAGAGCGAGGTTAGACACAAAGCAAAGCCAAGAAATGTGCAAAAAATGTTGTACAGGTATGTATGTAAGAATAGAAAACGCAAACCGCACCATTGCAATACATGAAGACAAACACCCGATGGTGTGAAAATAAAATTCTAATAAATGAGATCCGACACTGTGGTAATAACTAGCAAATTTTTATTTCAAAGTTTAGTAAAAACACAATATTTGTCAACACAGTTTAGATTTTAAAGTCATTCTTGGGTCAATCAATCTCCTGGTGGGCCCGTTTCTTCTTCCCCGAATGCTTCTCTTGGTGCGCTGCTTGGCATATTTTTCATCTGGGGTTTCCCGCAGCAGCAACCAGCAGAAATCAGCCATCATAGTGGTGTTCCATCTTCCTTGGTACCTTCTCTCTGCGTCCTTGATGTCCTGGTGAAACCTTTCACCTTGTTCTTCACTGTACGCCCCCACGTTTTCGGGAAAGTAGTTCACATGGGAGTGCAAGAAATGGACTTTCAGGCTCATGTTACAGCCTTGTTCTTTGAAGGCATTGAGCATCCTGGCAACAATATCCTTATAGTTCTCATCCCGCCTGTTCCCCAAGAATTTGAGAATAACATCCTTGAAGGAATCCCAGGCTTCTTTTTCCTTCTCAGACATCGTTTCAGCGAATGCTCCATCTGAAATGAGTTTCCTTATATCAGGGCCAACAAACACTCCTTCCTTTAGCTTTGCTTCAGAATGTCGGGGGAACTTTGAGCAAAGGTACCGAAAGCACTCACCATCTTTTGGAAGGGACTTGATGAATTGCTTAATGAGACCCAACTTAATGTGGAGAGGTGGTAATAGAATTTTATCACGAGGTACCAAGCTCTCATGAAGAACATTTTTCTCACCGGGTCTCAAATACTCCCGAATTGGCCAGTCTTTTTTCCCCCAGTGTAGGTCGCGGGCCCGGCTATCCCACAAGCAAAGGAAGCAGGGATATTTGGTGAAACCGGATTGCTGCCCTAATAGCATGGATAGAATTTTAAAGTCTCCACAAATCATCCACTTATGCTCATCATAACGAATCTTCTGAAGAATCAGGGCCAAATTCTTGTATTTTTCTTGGAGAATAACAGAGTGAGCAATAGGAACTGAAGTGAATGTGTTGCCATTATGAAGAAGAACACCTTTTATGCTGTCTTTTGACGAATCAATGAACAGCCGCCATTCAGCAGGATCATACTTGAGTTTAAACTTTTCCATCACTCCGTATATATCGTTGCAAAATACCAAATCTTCCTCTCTGCTGAAATACTTCAAAAATTGTGTCTCGCGGTTGCGGTACCAATAAAAAGTTGTTCCTGGTGACAATAGATTTTTCTGTTTAAGCCGAGAACCTAGCAGTTGGGCAGCATCTTTTGGGAGTCCTAAATCCCGGACTAAATCATTCAATTCAGCTTGAGAGAAAAGTTCAGGTTTCGGATCTGGTTCAGTTTCAAACTCGGAAGTACTGGACTCATTGGGAAAAGCCATCTGATGAGTCTCATCATGATCAGAACCGTCCACACAAATATGATCCAAAGATTTTGGTGGTTCAGGCACAGGTACTTCGTTGCTATGAGGCATAGGCCTAATTGCTGAGGGAAGGTTGGGGTAACTTATTACGTTCTTAATTTTTAAGTTGTATCCTTCACAATGCAAGAGCAAAAATAGCAGTCACTGCTGTGGTCTCTTTGTTCACGCCACATCATAGGTATTCCGAAACGAAATGCTTGTTTTTTACCTTTCATCCATAAGCGTAGATCTTCCTCACATGTCTTGCACACTTTGTGAGGAGCCCACGGTTTGTCTTGATCGCCTAACTTCAAACCAAAATAGGCGAAATATACTTTTTTAATAAATGCAGAAATGTTCCTCTGCTGCTTTTTCACGGTATATTCCCCACAAATAAAACAAAAACTGTCCGGAGAGTTGACGCAACCTCTGGCTCTGTGAGCCATCACAAATACACAGCACTGCAAACTACAACTGTAGTGAACCACTTCGGAATAAAGCTGGATTACGACTGAGCAAACAAAAGGTAATAATGAACTTGCAAGAAACTGAAATTTGACAGGAACGTTCATGTCGCAACCACCGTGTTTGAGCGAGCGAACGAGGCGAGGCGAACAGGAAAGAACATGCGCCAGCGCGAGTACTGGATTTAGCCCCCCGCCTCCCAATTGTCCTGTTAATGTATAAAATGAATACAAAACACTCTAAAATATCATGAGGGAGTGTTTCTAGTTAGTTAACCATTACAACCTCTATTTTGGGCCAAGAAAATAAACTGCAGTCGGCTAAAAAGAAATTATGTGAACATTCCTTATATGGGTAAGAAATCTAATTTTGCAAGAAAACGTGACGTGATGGAACATTTTGGCTATTTTTCCTGGATTCAGCACCCCAAAATCTATAGGAATCAGTTGCAAAACTGGAGGCAGTTTTTTGGTAGTGTACCTGTGTTATTTGTGACTTTTGGAGGTCCGCATAAGGTAAAAGCGGCGGCAAAATCTTCTATTTCAAGATGGGTGAAAGAAGCGATTTCGTCTGCTTATATTCTAAAAGGAAAGGTGGTTCCAATGGGTCTCAGGGCTCATTCTACTAGGGCACATGCAGCATCCTGGGCAGAAGCTAGTTTAGTTCCTGTTGGTGATATTTGTAGAGCTGCCACCTGGTCGTCTTTGCATACTTTTGCTAAACATTATCATTTGGATGTGCAAGAAGCGGGAGATGGGCGTTTTGGTTCAGCTATTCTTCAGGCTGGGCTTTCAGGTCCCTCCCATTAAGATTCACTGCTCTGTTACATCCTCTAAGGTTCCGGGACTGGACTAGAGCGACGCAAAGGAAGACTAAATTAGATTTACCTGCTAATTGTTCCTTAAGGAACTCTAGTCCAGTCCCGGACCCCACCCAATTGATTTATAGACTGTTAAAGCCATGTTTGAAGGAATATAAATGTTTTTATAGAATACTTTATAGGATATTTAAATTTAAGTTCAATTTATATTCGATAAGGAAACTTTGTTTGCAGCAGTGCATATTTAGAATGCAAAAAAAAAAAAAAAGGGAGATTATAGTTATAATCTTAATTATTGGGAATATTATATATTTTGAAGTTTAATATTTATATTATTTACTTATTTGTTGCTCTGCTGAGTCTGCTTTGTCAATAGATACTGGTATTTAGGGGCGGAGTTAGCCTACTTGTACTGGTGGCATCTGAAGAAAATGACATCATTCAGTCTCCAAGGTTGCGGGAGGACATTCTGTACTCTAAGGTTCCGGGACTGGAATAGAGTTCCTTAAGGAACAACAATTAGCAGGTAAGTCTAATTTAGTCTTTTAGAATATTGTTCTTTGTTCCTAGGTGTATTTTCTAAGACTGGAATTTTTTATGGCAAGCCTTGTTGTGCTTTTTCTTAGCCCTCTGTATTAGTAGATTTTTATGCTGATGACTTGCATCTATCTCTACACCTGATACTTCTCAGATACTCCAAGCCTGAATCTCTGCCTGCCTGCCTGACATCGCTGCCTGGATGTCTCACCGCCATTTGCAATTGAACATGGCCAAAATCAAACTACTTATTTTTCCCTTAAACTCTTCCTCACCCCCCCCCCCTTTCTCCCTCTCTCTCTCTCTCTTTCTACTTCTGTTTCCTTAGTCCGGAATCTTGGGGTCGTCTTTGACTCCTCCCTTTTTCTTCTCACACATCCAATTAATTGCCAAAGCTGTTTCCACAGTGTCCCTCCAGTACAGTCCATACTATTGTTTTCAATCCCTTCCAGCAGATTGGAGACTGAGAATTCCAAGCTTTAGTGATGTCATTCTATAAAGGAACACATTGCTATCACCTAGCCACTATTTTCAGTCTCCAAGCAGAAAGGGGATGAGCCTTGCTTAGCTAGGCTCCTTGTTGAGAATTCCAGGCATTTTAACTAAATAAATAAGAAGTTTAGATTAATTCTAAAGACAGCAGGTTTTTACTTGGAGCCTTATCCTTCTGTCATTGGCAGTACAGAAGTCTGCCCCAAAGCTGTGAAGTTTCTCTGACTTGCTTGCTGGTTAGCCCGATCCTGTTGAGTCTGGGAAGGACTGTGCTAGGGAAGAGGTCATATTTCAGACACTTCCTATGATCTGGTGGGTGATTTACTTCAGCAACTACAGCTTAATGGCAGGTGAAGTTCAGAGCTGACAGTTTCACTATCCTCAGGGTTTCTGGCTTGCTGTTTACTTTCAGTTTCTCTTTCCTCTGAGGTCTATTTAGTTTGAATCGTGGCCTTGTTGTTTTAAACCTAAAATTGCTAGTACTGATAATCCTGGTAAGTTAAAGGCTATTTAATACAGCATGCCATCAAAGTCTGTCTGTGCAGCATATGGGCTCAGGAGGGGTCATTTGTCAGATTTAGAGCTGTGCAGACCATGTGAGCAAGCAGATCGAGGCAGGGGGCTGTTTGCTTAAATCGGCATAGGAGGAAGGTGCTCATTTAGAAGATTTAGATGAGTTGAATGTGTTATCAAATGTTTCAGATATACAAGGTAAAAAGGAAAGGTTTTTAAGGGAGACTCCTCTGATTCAAGAAATGTTGGCATCATCAAAAGGGAAGCAAAGTGAAAAAGAAGCTTTGTCTGATTTAAAGGTTAGAGTCAGAACTTTTTTCACCTGAATTTGTGATTTTACTATACAAAGCATACTGAATGAAAAAGGGAAACAAAGCTTTTACAAGATTCGCTTCTTAACACTGGAGGTTCCAAAACATCCAGAATTATCTTTAGAGGGAGCATCTGATCACTCAGGAGATTCAGAGGATCTGCTGGAAGGAACATCAAGTTCTAATGAGAGGTCTTCAGTTAGGACAGGAAGACTATGAAATTCCGGCTGGAGAAGACCCATGTATTGTAAGTCTTTAGAAGGGAAGAGCTTAAGAGGCTCATCAAGCACTCCTTAAAAGCACTTCATTTTCCTTTACATTTACAGGTTCCAGAATCAATGCTGGAAGATCCTTTGCTGCAAGGAATCTGGACAACAGAAACAGCTTTTCCAATTCATAAAGCTATAATGCAAATGAAAGAAGCAGAATGGGAATCGCCAGAGGTCTGATTACAGGGCACCCGATTTATGGCTCGCCTATATCTTATTCCTTTAGCAGAGAAAGAACTAAGTCTTCCTAAGGTAGATGCCCTAGTATCAACAGTGATAAAAAAAAGACCACTATTCCGGTGGAAGGAGCAGCAGCTCTAAAAGATCTGCCGGTCAAGAGGCTTGAGAGACTACTAAGACAAGTGTTTTGAGGTTAATGCCTTAGCACTACAGACTGGTGTGTGGAGCATATGTAGCAAGGGCATGCCTTCACTGGGTCCAAGCTTTTTCTGAAACTGCGACAGCAGATGTGCCTCAAATGCAGGAGGTAATCAGAATGGAGACGGGCTGCATTTTTGGCAGACGCCCATTATGATCTCATTAGAGCTTTAGCAACCAGCATGGCTTCATCAGTAGCAGCTCGACAATTGCTATGGCTGCGCAACTGGTCAGCTGATGTCTTCTCAAAGATTAGACTTAGTAGACTTCCTTTTTGAGGTAAACTTCTTTTTGGGGGAAGCTTAGAAAAATTGTTTAAAGATTTAGGAGAGTCAAAACCAGCTAAGCTTCCAGAGGATAAGCTAAAGACATCTAGATCATTTGGCAATTCAAGGCCATCTTTTAGAGATTTTCGTAGATAGAGCTACAAGGTTTGCCCCTTATCAGAGGTCAAAGCCTTATTCCAGGGGTCAACCTTTTTGTGGAGGAAGATGAGCAGGACAAGGTTCCTTTTCAAGTTCAGGAGCAGGTCAAAAGAAGACACAATGAGATTCAGCAGACCCAGGCAGAGGAGATTCAAATAGGCGGTAGTCTTCAAAATTTCTACTCTGCTTGTTTCCAGATAACAACGTCAGATCAATAGGTACTCAAAATAATTTGCAAGGGCTATATTTTGGAATTTGCAAAACCTCTCAAGGATGCATTTGTTCTGTCTCCATGCAAAACTCCAGAAAAGAAAGCTGCGGTCCAAGAAACTTTGCGTCTGCTTCATATTCAAGCTGTGGTTCCAGTATCATCACAGCAGATAGACTTAGGTCGTTATTCCATATACTTTGTGGTACCCAAGAAATTAGGAACATTCCATCCAGTTGTCTTGGATCTAAAATATGTAAATCGTGCTTTAAAGATACCTCATTTTCATATGGAGACATTACGGTCAGTAATGGCAGCACTACAAAAGGGAGAGTTTCTAACATCCTTAGATTTGACAGAAGCTTATCTCCACATCCCAATTTGCAAAGAACACCAGTGATCTCCAGGAAAAAAAAAGGAATGTAGTCTTCACATATGGGTGACGCTGGTACTGATGGAGCCCGCACGGGAACGCTCCCCAGCATCCAATAGGAAAGCTTTTGGGAGCATCCCACAGCGCCTGCATAGCTGCCTTCCCGCCTTTCCAGCTCTCCCTCAGTTCTTTGTTTTCTGTAGAGCCGACTAGAAGCCATTCCTGTCACCGCAGGAAATCTTATTTTTTGTGGTCGTGTCTGCCTTCCCATCTACACTGGTACCGACCCCTGTTGGTGCTTGCTTTCTTTTGTTCTTCAAAAAAAAAAAATCTTCTGTGAGGGAAAGAATTCTCTTTCCTTCAGGCATATCGACGCCATCTTAGGCTTAAGCCTCCCATTTGGCACAAACAAAATGGAAAAACTATCCAGTGGTTTTAAGAAGTGTTCCAAATGTGGCAGTACCATTTCAGCCACAGACACCCATGACTGGTGTCTAAAATGCTTAGGACCAGATCATCAAGTCAGAATGTCCTCTTTGTAGGAAGATGACAGAGAGGCCTTCAAAATCGAGCTGCAAAGCTAGGCATCCTCTTTGCCTCCGATGCAGTATCTTTAGCATAGACATCATCAAGAGCTTCATCTTCCTCCCAAGGATCTCGGGTATCGAAACCATCAAAGGCTGGCTGGCCCTTCAAGGGTAGATCTCCTAAGCATCGAGATGCCTCGGGCGTTGCCCTGGAGGGGGGGACACACCAGCCAAGCAACCCCAGCGGGGACCTTTCCTCCAAAGCCTTAGTGGGGTCCCAGGATGCTCCCAAGGCCTCCACTCTGGAGAGCTCCTCGTGCCATGCTCAGGGATCGTGGCCCGCAATTCTGGTACAGATACCCAAGCATTGGCAAGCTCCATGGATCAATATATCCTGGCCATCGAGCAGAACTTAGCGGCTTTACTGGCGGCTTCTGTACCAGTAAAATCTTTACAGTCTATTCCGCAGGCTTCCATACCGGCTTCAGTACAGACACAACCTGCATCGACTTTTGTGCTGCTTACCACGCTACCATCCATGCCGTCCCTCTAATCTGCAAGCCTCAGCTACTGGTTTTGATCAATACCGAGTACGTGCAAAGCGTGAACAACCCTGCCTGTCGATACTCGGAGTCTTCGAATTCTGATTTGTTGGATGATGAATCGGCTGATACCCGGGACATGAGAACTATTCTCGAAGACCCATTTCCATCTCCACCACGATCTTGTTGTCCACGAACCATTTTTTGACTGTTTTTGCAGTGTGGCACGGTGCCGAGTCCTGCTGAAATATAGTTGTGCCAGAAACATTCATGTGCATTTTAACTTTACTATTCAGCACGGATATGTATTTTTCAGTATTTACTCTTTCACTGTTCTCAAAAATGTGCAGGCCACATCATCCATTTGCCGAGATACCACCCCATACCATGACTGATGGTGGGTGTTTAACAGTCTTGATTGTGTACTTCGGATTAAGTCTCTCGCCTGCTGGTCGACGGATGTAGTTGTAACCACTCCCACGTACTTGTTGAAATGTACTTTCATCTGTGAACATTACCCTCTCCCACCATTCAGCAGATTTGTCTTTCATCTTGCTACAAAACTGTATGCAGGCAGCAATTTGTATCTCCAGGAACAAGCAGGAATGAGTCCTCACATATGGGTACGTCGGTACCGACGGAGCCTGCGTGGGAAAGCTCCCCAGCTTCCCAAAAGGAAAGCTTTTGGGGCTTCCCACAGCGCATGCGCGCTGCGCTGCCTTCCCGCCTTCCTGACCAACTCTCCTCAGTTCTTCTTTTTCCGCGGAGCCAGCAGGTCGTGTTCCTGTCACCGCTGAAGAATTTCTTGTTTTAAAAGTTGTTCTGACCGCGTATCTGCCTTCCCCGATTCCGAACCGGTACCGCCGGTCTTTACTTCTTTGTTTCTTTAAAAAAAAAAAATATATATATATTTTTTTCTTTTTCCACACTTGGTGTATTTCTTTTTGTAAGGCCTACCGGCCTTTACAAATTCTCCCTCATGGAGATACCATCTTCTGGTTTTAAAAAATGCACCAAGTGCTCTGGTACTATTTCAGTCACAGACACCCATAAGTGGTGTCTTAAATGTTTGGGCCCTGACCATTCGGTTCCGGATTGTCCATCCTGCTCTCTGATGTCCAAACGGGGCTTACAGAACCGAGCAGCTAAATTTCATGTGCTGTTTTCCACAGATAATCCAGCATCAGCATCATCCAGGTCTTCATCTCCAGATGGATCTCAGGTAACCAAACATTCCTCGGGCAAGTCTTCAAGGGGCAAATCTCCCTCAAAGCAGAGAGAGGCCCTTGGGTTCGACCCTGAAGACCCTGCCCCAGCCAAACAACCCCGGCGGGAAGCTCCGGCTTCCAAAGCTCCTCCTATGGGGTTACAGGTTGACATCGATGGCACGGCCTCGACCGATCACCTGTTAGACTGCTCTGGGGTACCGGCTCAAACCGGTACCGACATCCAGGCAGTTGTGGCGTCAATGGGTACTACGGTACAATCCATGCAGCAGGCCATAATGGCTTTTATTAATGCTGCGACGCCCTCGGTATCGCAACCGTTGGTTCCGACCCCGGTTCCGGTACCACAACAGATACCGGTATCCAGAGCATCTACTTCCAGTAGAAGGCCGGTACCGGTTTTTGCTTCCCGCGATATTCTCGGTACCGACCTGGCTCCTGGTACGCCCGAGGTCGATACCGGTCGGTACCCGTATCAATCTCTGGAAGCAAGTAGGCGATACTTTGAGTCTTCTGAGGATGCCGATACCTCAGATGATTCTGATGAAGCATCCCTTATTCTTCCTGAGGAGCCTTCTTCCCTAAGAGAAGAATGTCTCCTCCAGAGGACTTGTCCTTTCAGGACTTCATCTTGGAAGTTGCCAAGGGACTTTCCATTACAGTATCCTCTGAAAAGGAACCTAGAGCTCAAAAATTAGACATTTTAGGATACTCTAAGGTTCCCAAAGAGGCAGTCACCTTACCCATTCATAATATTCTCCAAGAACATATGATGGATTTATGGGAGGCTCTTCTTACACTATCTCCACATTCTCGTCGGTTGGATACCATGTATCGGGTCCCTCCTTCTCCTGGTTTTCAAAAAACCCAGCTTCCTCACCATTCTATTGTGGTGAAGTCTGCTATGAAAAAGATTAAGAGTACCAAAAGGCACTCTTCTACCACTCCAGGAAGAGAATGTAGAACTTTGGATGCTTTTGGCAGGAAAATCTTTCAGGCTAGTATGCTTATTGCCAGAATCAACTCCTACAGCCTCTATATGGGCATGTTTCTAAAGGAGCTTGCTCTTAAAGTACAAGATTTTCTCCCCTTTATTCCAGAGGATAGAAAAGAGGAGTTCCTGCTTCTGTTAAAGCATATCCAAGATGTGTCAAAGTTCTCCAATAGGGCTGCCTTTGACTCTTTTGAGGGTGCTAGTAGAGCATCTGGCATAGCCATAGCTGCTCGTCGAATTGCTTGGCTCCAGGCCTCTGACCTGGAATCCTGGGTGCAAGATGGCCTAGGCAATTTACCTTGTACAGGTGAACATCTCTTTGGCAAAGAGTGGCAAGTCAAAGCCATTCAAATGGATGCAGAGAATGCTGCTTTGGATAGACTCTCTAAGTCTACTTCACTCCCTGCCAAAAAGAAGTCTTTTAAGAAGTCTTTCTACAAAAAGCCTGGATTTGGTTCCAATGCTGGCCAGTCATCCGCTCAAGTTCGCTTTGTTCCTAAGCGACAGCAGACTAAACAGGCCAGAACAAAGCCTGCAGGAGCTGCTACGCTTCAACAGTCCCAACCCCCTCAGGGTTTTTGACTTACTTCTAGAGAACATACCCTTTCTGGCTCTGCAGCACCTAGAGCCTCTCACCATTCCAGGAAGGCTGACTCATTTTGCTCCCAGATGGGAACAGATTACATCAGAGCAGTGGACCCTCTCTATCATCAGAGAGGGATACAAACTGCATTTTTCCAGCCTTCCTATCTATCCCAGGGTGAGACATTTCATCTATTCCCCCATCTCTCCTAAACCTGTTGGATCAGGAGGTGAATACCCTGCTTGCCCAAGGGGCAATAGAACAGGTTCCCCTCCTCCAACAGGGCTCAGGGTTCTACTCCCCCTATTTTCTGATACCAAAGAAAACAGGAGGACACAGACCCATCCTAGATCTGAGAGAATTAAACAAATTCCTGTGCAAGGAAAAATTCAAAATGCTCTCTCTAGGTATTCTCCTTCCTTACCTACAGAGTCAGGGCTGGCTTTGTTCTCTAGACCTAAAGGATGCGTACACACATATACTCATCCACCCATCCCACAGAAAGTTCCTTCGATTTCTATTCCAGGGAAAACATTTCCAGTACAGAGTACTCCCCTTCGGTCTAGCCTCTGCTCCAAGAGTGTTCACAAAATGCATGTCAGTAGTAGCTGCATTTCTACGCACTCAGGGAATCTTTGTCTTCCCATACCTAGACGACTGGCTCATCCGAGCTCCATCTCAGTCTCAGGCTCAGACTTCCCTGGACCACACCATCTGCATTCTGCAGTATCTGGGACTTGTCATCAATCTGCCAAAGTCTCAACTCACCCCTACTCAATCCCTAGAATTCATAGGGGCCTGGTTAGATACCACCACAGCAAGGGCCTATCTTCCCCAGGCACGTTGCCACCGGCTAGTGCACCTGGCCTCTCAGATTCAGTCCAGAACTCACTTGACTGCCCGAGAGATGTTACAATTGCTAGGCCACATGGCCTCCACAGTTCATGTGGTGCCTTATGCTCGCCTGCATATGAGAGCAGCTCAATGGACTCTGTCCACTCAGTGGACCCAAGCATCAGGAGCTCTCTCCGACCAAATAGAAACCTCCAAACTTCTCTTTGGGTCTCTCCAGTGGTGGATGTCCATTCAAAACCTGTTGCTGGGGTCCCCCTTCCACCCGCTACCACCCCAGGCAACCCTCACTACAAATGCCTCCCAGACAGGCTGGGGAGCTCATCTTCAAGACCTCTCCACTCAAGGCCTTTGGTCTCCGCAGGAGACTGCCCTTCATATCAACCTTCTGGAGCTTCGAGCAATTTTTCTTGCTCTCAAGGTCTTTCATACCCTCCTCTACAACATGACAGTGCTTGTTCATACCGACAATCAAGTAGCCATGTTCTACGTAAACAAACAAGGAGGGACTGGCTCTCTGTCGCTTTGCAACGAAGCTCTCAGACTGTGGGCCTTCGCCAGAGAGCATCAAATCCATCTCCTGGCAGTATATCTCCCAGGAATTTTATTTATTTTTATTTTAGCTGTATTTATATCCCGCTTTTCACCGGGTCAAAGCGGTCAATTGGGAGATACATTTAACACGAGGGGATATGACACACATACGCTAATACTTACAGGGAACATGGGCAATGGAGGGTTAAGTGGCTTGCCCAAGATCACAAGGAGTGCCTATAGGACTAGAAATCCCAGTCCCTCCGGCCTGAGATTGCTGTCCCCAGGTGGGACCTGAACCCCCGGCCCTCCGGCCCGAAGTACCTTGTCCTAACCACTAGGCCACTCCTCCAAAACTCTTGGGCAGACAGACTCAGCCGAGTTCTGCTTCCACACGAGTGGTCCCTGCACATGGATCAGGTACTCAGAATCTTTCAGAAATGGGGAACCCCGGACATAGACCTCTTTGCAAGTCCGTGGAATGCCAAACTTCCCCGGTTCTGTTCCAGAACTCTTGTGTCAGGGGGTTCAGGCCAGGGATGCCTTTCTCCTTCATTAGGGTCAGGACCTCCTATATGCCTTTCCACCCATTCCTTTGATTCCCAAGACTCTGTTCAAACTGCAGAGGGATCACGGATCTATGATCCTCATAGCTCCACGCTGGCCACGCCAAGTGTGGTTCCCTCTACTTCTGCATCTCTCCCAGGGTCCCTCCCTAGACCTGGGAGCTGCTCCAGACCTTCTGTCTCAGGAGGAGGGGACTTTGTGGCACCCAAACCCCAGGTCCCTCCACCTCAGAGCATGGTTACTGAAGGCCTAGACCTTCAGGACTTACATGTCTCACAACAAGTGAAAGATATCCTCCATGCTTCCAGAAAACCTTCCACAAGGCGTTCTTATGCTTTTAAATGGAAGAGATTTTCCATTTGGTGTGCTCAAAAGGATCTTGATCCTTTTGCTCTTCCTATCAATTCTCTATTGGAATATCTCCTGCATCTCTCCAATGCAGGCCTTAAAACTAATTCAGTAAGGATCCATTTGAGTGCTATTGCAGCATCCCTCAAGCCTCTCAATGGACAATCTATTTCCTCTCATCCTCTTATTGCAAGATTCATGAGAGGCCTAACTTTAACTAAACCTCCCATTAGGCCTCCTCCGGTGGCATGGGACTTAAACTTGGTTCTTGGTCAGCTTATGAAGCCTCCTTTTGAACCCTTAGCCACTACCTCCTTGAAGTTTCTTTCCTGGAAGGTTATTTTCCTCATTGCAGTCACTTCAGCTCGTCGCATCAGTGAGCTGCAAGCCTTAGTGGCGAATCCACCCTATACAAGGTTCCATCATGATAAGGTAGTCCTTAGGACAAATCCACACTTTATGCCTAAAGTGGTTTCACCTTTTCATCTTAATCAAGAAGTATACCTACCTGTCTTCTTTCCAGCTCCTCATGCATCCAGTGCAGAGCGGAACCTTCATACTCTAGATTGTAAAAGAGCTCTTGCCTTTTACCTCCATAGGACTCGGCCACATCGAAAGTCTTCCCAACTTTTTGTTGCTTTCGATCCTTCTCATTTGGGACTTCCAGTCTCAAAACAAACACTTTCCAATTGGATTGCTCAGTGTATTTCGTTTGCTTACCAGAGTAAAAACATTTCTCTGGAGGACCATGTCACACTCACAATGTGAGAGCCATGGCCACCTCTATGGCTCATCTTCACTCTGTATCCATAGATCAGATCTGTCGAGCAGCCACCTGGGCCTCGGTTCATACCTTCACAGCCCATTACTGCTTGGATAAGGACTCCCGCCGGGATGCCTTATTTGGTCAGGCTGTCCTCAAACACCTGTTCCATTCTTAAACAACAACTGCCCACCTTCCCTTAATGGATGCCTGAGATCCATCGGAAGATGAAATACCTACGGAGGGGATCTCCCAGGCATCTCAGCTAGGGAGTCCCCATATGTGAGGACTCATTCCTGCTTGTTCCTGGAGATAGCACAGTTACTTACCTGTAACAGGTGATCTCTGGGAACAGCAGGAATAGTCCTCACAACCCACCCACCTCCCCTAGGAGTTGTATCTCTTTCTCTTCCTTTCCTCTCTCTATTGTCTCAGCTTTAAACTCGAACTGAGAAGAGTTGGTCAGGAAGGCGGGAAGGCAGCGCGCATGCGCTGTGGGAAGCCCCAAAAGCTTTCCTTTTGGGAAGCTGGGGAGCTTTCCCGCGCAGGCTCCGTCGGTACCGACGTACCCATATGTGAGGACTATTCCTGCTGTTCCCAGAGATCACCTGTTACAGGTAAGTAACTGTGCTTTCCTGGTCATCATAGGCTTCTTGGCAGGTCTTCTGGCCATGAGTTTGAATTCATCCACAAGCCGTCATCGGACAGATCTGTCACTTATCGTTATTCCTTGATCATTAGCTAACTGAGCCACATGTTGAGATGAAGTATGTGGACTAGATGTAGTAATGCTTTTGAGGAATCTGTCATCTCGTCCAGTAGTTATCCGTCTACGGCCACCTGATTTCAGAACATTCTGAACTGCACACCTTGGTATATGCAAATGTTTTGCAATAGCACAATTTGAATATCCTTCAGCATGGAGTGTGACAACTGTCCCTTTACAAAGTCATTAATATTGCACTTTCTACCCATCTTGATTGTATATTTTACATGTAACTTTCAATCTTTTCCTAGTTGTAAAATTCAAAACTTCATCCAAGAAACCTACTACAGAGTGTAAGTAAACTAAAATGGACGCCAGACGCATGGTGTGACTAATCGCCATGCTGATTAAATAAGTAAGCACGTGTGACATCTCCACAGTACATTATTTAACAATAAATTGTAGAAAAAGATACCTGCCTAATTTTTTGGCCATTACTGTATCTGGGTATGTTTCTTAGAGAGGTGGCTAAGGTTTTAGAGTTAATGGCTTCTCTTCTCCCTGATGACAAGAGAGCAGATTCTGACCTTTGTAAAGCATGCTCAGAATGTTTCCAAGTTTAACAGGGCAACTTTTTTGACTGTTTTGAGTGCATCAGCAGAACTTCATCCATTTGCATCGGTGCACACAGGATTGCTTGGCTCCAAGCATCAGATCTTGAACAGTGGGTTCAAGATAAGCTGGGTAATATCCTTTGCACCGGTGAAAACCTTTTTTGGCAAGGATTGGCAGGACAAGGCCTCTTAGAATCTGAGAACATCACTGTTAATAGACTTTCTAGATCTACTGCCAACCCAGCTAGGAAAAAAGCAGCAAAGAGGTTTTTTTTTTTTTTTTCAATAAGAGGAAGTACCATCCTTACACCCCTGCTGTACATTGTCAACACCATGCTCCTCAGAAGGGGCATCAGCCATCAAAGCAGCAAAAGAAGGCTTAAACTCTTAAGTCACAGCCACCTCAGCAGAACCAGCCTCCTCAGGGTCTTTGATTCCTTTCTGGAGAACATAACTGTTTTGCCTCTGGAGATTACAGATCCCGTCCAAATACCCGGCAGACTGTCACTTGCCCACAGGTGGCATCTTATCACATTAGAGCAGTGGACACTGTCCATAGTACGGGAGGGGTACAAGCTTCATCTACAAAGTCTACCCCCCCCCCCCCCCACTCTGGACTCCTCCAAGAGTGTTCCACTTTTAACCCCCTCTCACTGCTCTGTTGCTGCAAGAGGTCACCTCCCTCCTCTCACTGGGCACAATAGAGGAGGTTCCACTATCCCAGCAGGGAATGGACTTTTTCTAGTCTTCTCTCCAGGCCAGTCCAGGAAGGTAGGGATTGTCGGCCTCCTCCAGCAGCTGAGGACTGAAAACAGTCTTGCTGACACCCTATCCAGCTCCCTCTGGTGCCAGAGACTGTCTTTCAGTCCTCAGCAGCTGGATAGGACGTAGGTTTGTTGTTTTTCTGTGGTGCTCCAAGTTAAGGGAGGATACTGCAGGGGGTACTAATATAAAATAAAATAAGAGGGAAAGGAAAACGTTGTGGGATGCCCTAGCAGGGCAGTAAGCCCAACAGTGTTTCAGTGTTTTTCCTCTACCCTCAGGAAGGAAAGGGCAGAAGAGGCAGAGCCTGTCTCGCTAGAACTGAAATCCGCTTGGTCTGTCTAAGAGGGAAGTGCCTGGGAGCCCCAGCAGCACTCTCCTCCTTTTGTCCGAAGCAGCTGATCGGTGCCCGCAGGCTGCGGGAAGTCCTGTTCAGCTGCGGTCTGGTGTAGCGAAGGTGAGCAGGTTTTGAGTCTGTTTTCTCACTGCGGTCGGGGCGGCGCAGGATTTCGGGCCACTTGGGGCTGCGGAGAGTCAGTGTGGTGGTTTTTTAGAGGCACATGCTGCCGATCGCGGCAGTGTGCGCTCACTGCGGGGGCCTTTGCGGCTTATCGGGTCCTGGTGTCTGCAGATCGTGTGTGCGTCTGAGCGGGGTTTTGTCTCCATGGAGGAGGACACGTCTGGTTCTCCAGGACCAAGCAGGAAGTCAGTCCTCACTTATGGGTGACGTCGGCGCCGACGGAGCCCTCGCGGAGCAATTTTCCCCAGCTTTCAAAGAAAGCCTTTGGGAATTGCAGCGCGCATGCGCGGTAGTCTTCCCGCCCGAAGGTGCCATCTTAGCCAGTCTTCTTTTTTCCGCGGAGCCCTACAGACGTCCCCGTCTTGTCCCCGCGTAAAAGTTGATTTTCCTCTGTATTTTCCTTTTTTCTTTCGGCTCGACGCCCTCCAGTATGACTCTCCCGCGAGGGAGCACTTTACTGTGCCGGTTCCTCCTATGCTGGAACGACTACTCTTCCGCATGTGGGAGAGTCCGGCCTCCTCGCCGGTCCTGAGCAAGCGGGTCGATTCTATCTATCGAGTCCGCAAGAGCCCTGGCTTTCAAAAGGCGCAGTTGCCACACCATTCCATGGTAGTGGAATCGGCCATGCATCGTCTTAAGAGCCAGAAGATGCACTCCTCGGTGCCTCCTGGAAGGGAGGCCCGTAACCTGGATGGCCTTGGCAAAAAGTGCTTCCAGGGCTCTATGCTCGCCTGTCGTGTCCAGACTTACCAGCTCTACATGGGCATGTATCTCAGGGATCTGGCTAAAGAGCTAGCCGGCTTCTCCGCTGGTTTGTCCGAGGAACCCTTGCGGAGGTTCCTAGCCTTGTCCACAGGTATTCGGGAATGCTCAAAGTTCATGTCCCGAGCAGCCTATGATGGCTTTGAAGCCTCGGCTCGAGTAGCCGCAGCCGGCATCGGTGCCCGCCGACAGGCTTGGCTTCAGTCGTCCGACCTTGAGCCCTGGGTACAGGACAAGTTGGTCGATGTCCCCTGCCGAGGCGAAAACCTCTTTGGCAAGCCCATGGCGGAAAAGGCTGCACAAATTGAGACTGAGACTCTCACCAGGACCAGGCTTTCTAGGAAGACCTCCGCCCCTTCCCAGAAAAAGAAGGGCTCGGGAAAAAAGACCTTTTACCCGAGGAAGGCGGCTGCCTACAAACAATACCCCCATTATCAGGCCCCTGCAGCTCCCCAACAGGGCCAGCAGGCCAAGGGACGGGGTAACGGGTCCCGTAGGCAGCAAGCCCCCAAGCCTGCGCCACCAGCCCCTGCTCAGCAGGGTGGGGGTTTTTGACTCGCTCAGCATAGCCTCTCCCCCCCCGCTGGTCCCCCCAGCACCGGAGGCCGGCTGGTTCACTTCGCCGACAGGTGGTCCAGCATCACCGCAGATGCCTGGGTGCTTCAGGTCGTGCGAGAGGGCTACCTTCTCCACTTCCATCAGGTCCCTCCCTCCTATTTTCCGGGAGAGCCTCCGCGCCCCCCTCTGCACAGGGAGTTGCTCCTTCAGGAGTTAGCAGGTCTTCTGCAGGATCAGGCGGTGGAACCGGTGCCACACCACCTGAGAGGTCAGGGCTTCTATTCAAGGTATTTTCTGATACCAAAGAGAACAGGAGGCCTCCGGCCCATCCTGGACTTGCGCAACCTCAACAAGTTCCTTGTGCGGGAGAAGTTCAAAATGCTTACCCTTGGAATCCTTCTGCCCTACCTCCAGCAGGGAGATTGGCTATGCTCCTTGGATCTAAAGGATGCTTACACGCACATCCTCATCCACCCAAGCCACCGACAATACCTAAGGTTTGTGGTGGCAGGAAATCATTACCAGTACAGAGTACTGCCCTTCGGCCTGTCCTCCGCACCGCGAGTCTTCACAAAATGTCTCGCGGTCGTGGCGGCCCATCTCCGGCTTCACGGCCTCTATGTTTTTCCGTACCTCGACGACTGGCTCATCAGAGCAGCATCCGCTCAGGAGGTCACCACCGCCACGTGCCGCACGGTGACTCTGCTGCAGCACTTGGGCTTTGTCATCAACTTCGCAAAGTCCACTTTGCTCCCCTCACAGGATCTCGAGTTCATCGGCGCAAGGCTGCACACCCCTCAGGCGCGAGCGTACCTACCGCTCGACAGGGCTCAGCGGCTCATGGACCTAGCCGACCGCTTTCGCAGCCAGCCCCTGGTCTCCGCCAGGCGCTTCCTGAGACTGCTCGGCCATATGGCTTCCACCGTCCATGTGCCCCCAATGCCCGCCTGAATATGCGGCCTGCTCAGTGGTGTCTCCGCCAGCAGTGGCGACAGGCCACGGGCGGCCTAGCAGACCTGGTGCGCGTCTCCGAGCCGCTGGTCTCGTCTATCCGGTGGTGGCTCCGGCAGCCGAACCTGGTATTGGGAATGCCTTTCCAGTCACCTCAGCCGACCCGGGTGCTGACCACCGATGCATCCCTCCTGGGCTGGGGAGCCCATTGCCAAGAGGCACGTACTCAGGGCCTCTGGACCAAGTGGGAGTCTGCTCAGCAGATCAACTTCCTGGAGCTCAGGGCGATCCGCCTAGCTCTCAAGGCCTTCTCCCACCTGACCTCCCAACAGTCCGTCCTTGTCCAGACGGACAATCAAGTTGCCATGTTCTACGTGAACAAGCAGGGGGGCACGGGTTCCTTCCTCCTCTGCCGGGAGGCACAGAAGCTCTGCTCTTGGGCCGTCAGTCACGGCATTCTCCTCAAGGCAGTTTATCTCCCGGGCCAAGAAAATTGCCTGGCGGACAAACTCAGCAGGGTCCTCCAGCCGCACGAGTGGCGTCTGGACCCCTTGATCGTTCAGAAGCTCTTCCTCAGGTGGGGCCTCCCCACAGTGGATCTCTTTGCCAGTCCTCACAACCGGCAGCTTCCTCGCTTCTGCTCTCGTCAGCCTCACCCCCTTCGGGTGGCGGCGGACGCCTTTCTGATCTCATGGTCGGGGAGCCTTCTGTACGCTTTCCCTCCCATCCCGTTAGTCTCTCGGACCCTTTTCAAGGTTCTCCGAGACAAAGCTTTCGTGATCCTGGTGGCCCCTCGCTGGCCCAGGCAGCCGTGGTTTCCGCTTTTGCTGCAACTGGCGGTGGAGGATCCAATCCCTCTGGGGGTGCAACCGGATCTCCTCACCCAGGATCAGGGGTCCCTACTGCACCCCAACCTCAGGTCTCTCAACCTCATGGCCTGGCTGCTGAGAGGGTAGTCCTTGCTCCTCTCCTCTTGCCGGCAGAGGTGGAGGAGGTCGTCTTGGCTTCGCGGCGGCCTTCTACCCGCAAATGCTACGCCCTTAAATGGCGTCGCTTTGCAGTCTGGTGTACCCAACAGTCTCAGGATCCCTTCTCCTGCCCGGTGTCGGTGATCTTACAGTACTTGCTACACCTCTCTAATCTGGGACTTAAGTCCAACTCCGTCAAAGTTCACCTCAGTGCTCTTTCCGCACATCATGTGCCGGTGGACGGCAGACCTCTCTCCAACGACCCTCTCGTAGCGAGGTTTCTCCGAGGTCTCCTACTACTTAAACCACCTCTGCGCCCGCCAGCGCCTGACTGGGACCTGAATGTGGTTTTACAGCGGATCACCTGTCCGCCTTTTGAACCTATGGCTACCTGCTCTCTCCGTTTTCTGTCTTGGAAAACGCTGTTCTTGATAGCCCTCACTTCCGCTAGGCGCGTAAGTGAATTACAGGCCCTCGTGTCTGATCCCCCCTACACTCGGTTCTACAAGAATAGGGTAGTCCTACGGACTCACCCAAAGTTTCTGCCTAAAGTGGTCTCCCCTTTTCACTTGAATCAGGAGGTGGTACTTCCAACCTTCTTTCCCAGACCACACTCCAGCCGAGCTGAGACGGTCCTCCATACCCTGGACTGTAGAAGGGCGTTGAACTTCTACCTTGACCGTACGCGGGAGCACCGTAAAGCTGCGCAGCTTTTTGTGTCCTTTGACCCCAATAAATTGGGGCTCCCGGTCTCCAAGCGTACTCTGTCCATCTGGGTTGCGGACTGTATCTCTTGGGCTTATGGGGCAGCCGGACTCGCCTTAGAAAGTCGAGTCACGGCTCATTGCGTTCGGGCAAAGGCCACGTCAGTGGCTTACCTCCGCTCTGTTCCGCTGGCAGACATCTGCCGGGCCGCTACTTGGTCTTCGAGCCAGACTTTTGCGGTCCATTACTGTCTCGAGAGGGAGTCCCGTAGGGACAGTGCTTTCGGACAGGCAGTCCTCCGTAATCTCTTTGAGGTCTGAGCAACTCCTACCCTCCATCCCGGATGTGGGCTACCGGTGGGTGATAATTCAGCGAAGTTTCTATCCTTCTGTGCTGCTGAGCTAGAGGGAGCTCATTTTTGTGCTTAGGGTCTCCGGTAGCCTTGAGCTTGGGAGTCCCATAAGTGAGGACTGACTTCCTGCTTGGTCCTGGAGAAAGCGTAGTTACTCACCTGTAACAGGTGTTCTCCAGGAGCAGCAGGAATCAGTCCTCACTACCCTCCCTCCTCCCCTTGGAGTTGCAATCGTCTGCTTATGTTCTTTTTGCAAATTTTTACGCTGTCTTTTAGCTATGTCATCTGACTGGCTAAGATGGCACCTTCGGGCGGGAAGACTACCGCGCATGCGCGCTGCAATTCCCAAAGGCTTTCTTTGAAAGCTGGGGAAAATTGCTCCGCGAGGGCTCCGTCGGCGCCGACGTCACCCATAAGTGAGGACTGATTCCTGCTGCTCCTGGAGAACACCTGTTACAGGTGAGTAACTACGCTATGTTTTAAGTCGGCCGTTAGAAAAGGTGGGAACTTCGGCCATTTTAGGCGAGAAGCCATCTTCCTTTTCGTCTCTCCGGGCCAGTCCAGGAAACAGTAGGGTAGTCAACCTCCTTCAGCAACTGAGGACTGAAAACATCAAAACTTTGCTGACAGCTCACCTTGCTCCCCCTGGTGTCAGAGAGCCAGTCTTTTCAGTCCTCAGCAGCTGAAGGACGTCTTGCTGACAGGCTCCGAGAGAGGGAAACGATTTTTACCTGGTGTGTCTCCTTGCTTGCCCTAGCTGGGTTAGTTATAGGAGTTTCTGAGGCATCTTTTGATTTTTGATTCTGGAGTTATATTAAAAAAAAAAAAAAAAAACATAAATAACAAATTAAATATTTAAGGGGGATAAGGAGAAAGTTTTCACTCCTTCCTTCCTTGTCGGTTGAAGGGGGACAGTTGCTTCTACAGCGGTGGAGGCAGAGCCTGCTTCGTTCACCGCTCCCCTTCCCGATAGCAGAACACGTGTCTGGGAGCCCCAGAGTCCAGTCTTCTGCTTTCAGACTCCCGTTCTGGGCCGCGAGCAGCGGTTCTGGGACACTGGAGGAGAGAAGTGTGCTATCTCAGGTGCGTGTGTTTACTTTTGGTTGCAGGTGCTTGTTACCGGGGCTGTGCGGGACCGCAGGGCTTCCGTTTTTAGTAACAGTGATTTCGTTCCGTTTTTTTTTCGCAGCGGTTTTGGCTGCGGGTGTGTTTCTTCAGGTCAGGGCCCTAGGCCGGTGCAATGGAGGAGTCTTCGGGAGCTTCGGGTGCAGAAAAGCCTCAAGTGGTTCTCCAGAAGGCGGGAACGGCGGCCATTTTAAAGCCGGCTGCCGTTTCTCCCGCGCTGCCGCACAAGTCTGCCAAAAAAAATTAAATTAAGCACACTGATCCAGGGTTAGGAGAGGATCCTGTGCGGGTGAAAGCCATTCCAGAGGATTTTACAAGCCTTTTCTCTCCGGGCTTTATCCTCTCCGGACTTTATCCTCTCCGGACTTTATCCTCTCCGGACTTTATCCTCTCCATGCATAAGGCGTATTGCCTGAAGCAGGGGCAGGGCAGGGAGGTAGCTTTGTCTCTGCCAGTGCCGCCTACTCCTTCGGCCTCTCCGGGGAATACCGGGGAGGGTTCTTCCAAGGCAGGGCTTGTGGCAGACAGTGGTCTAGGAGAGCAGAAGCTAGATCTTTTTGGTCCAGAGGAGGGAGAGATTCTCTCAGTCTGGCTTGGATTTGTGGCCAGAGGATCTTGAGGAAGGAGAGTTAACTTCTGGGGAGGATCCTAATCTTTTCAGAGTGTTTAGGAAAGAGGAGCTAGGAGCGCTGATTGTCCAGTCTTTAGCAGCTTTGAATATTGCCTTGCCGGCCGCTCAGGCTGAGCCTTTGGAGGATCCCTTATTGCAGGGGTTTCGGGCTGAACAACGGTGTTTCCAGGTCCATAGGGTCATTAAGCAGATGATTGAGTCGGAGTGGGAATTCCCTGAAGCTTCTTTGAGAGGGGCAAGAGCGCTCGGTCATTTGTATCCGCTTCCTCAGGATGAAAAAGAGTTATTGCGTATGCCGAAAGTGGATGCCTTGGTATCAGCGGTTACTAAGAAAACCACTATCCCAGTAGAGGGTGCAATGGCTCTTAAGGACCTGCAGGATAGGAAGTTGGATTCCATTCTGAAGCAAGCTTTTGATACTACTGCCCTAGCTTTAAGATCTTCTATCTGTGGAGCTTATGTTTCCAGAGCTTCCATTAGGTGGCTACAGTCGGAGGCTAGTCCGGCCTTGGAGGGGTCTTCAGCGCCGGAAGGTGCAAAGCTAGAGTCGGCGGTGGCTTATCTCGCTGATGCCTTCTATGATTTGGTTCGGATGTCCGCTAAGGCCATGGCGTCAGTAGTGGCTGCTCGTCGTTTCCTCTGCCTGCGAAATTGGGCAGCGGATGCGTCTTCTAAGTCTCGTCTGAGTAGACTGCCTTATAAGGGGAAGCTCCTCTTTGGGGAGGCCTTGGATAAGATTGTAAAGGATTTGGGGGACTCCAAAGGGGGCCGCCTTCCAGAGGACCGTCCGAAAGGGCCGAAGCAGGGTTTGTCACAGCGTGGTCAGAGCAGAGAGGTTCGGAGGTTCAAGGGTCCTCGGTTTTCCCCTTATCAGAGGGGGCGGTTTCTTCCTAGGGGCCAGTCCTTTCGGGGAGCTCGAGGATTCGGTCGGGGCTTCGCCGGACAGCAGTCCAGCGCCCCTAAGAAGCCGCAATGAAACGCGGGAGGTCCAGGTGGAGACGCAAATAGGTCGGCTGCATTTCTTCCTCTCCGCCTGGACCGCCATTACCACAGACCACTGGGTGCTGGACATCATTCGGGACGGCTATTCTTTGGAGTTCGAGCAATCTCTGCCAGCAGCGTTTGTGCGGTCACCGTGCGGAACGGCTGCCAAGGCTTTGGCGGTGCAGCAGACGCTTCAACGGTTGCTGCAAATTCAAGCGGTCGTCACGGTTCCTCCAGACCAGTGCGTTTCGGTCGATACTCCATTTATTTCGTGGTTCCCAAAAAGGAGGGATCTTTTTGGCCTATTCTCGATCTCAAGCATGTGAACCGCTGTTTAAGGGTGCCGCATTTCCGCATGGAAACGCTTCATTCGGTCGGTGAGACCGGGGGAGGTGCTCTCGTCTATCGATCTGACAGACGCTTATCTGCATATTCCCATCAAACCCCACCATCAAAAGTTCTTGCGTTTTGCGGTGCCCATGGGCCATTTTCAGTTTCAGGCCTTGCCCTTCGGGTTAGCCACGGCGCCGCGCACGTTCACAAAGGTGATGTGGTTGTGGCGGCGGCGTTACGGAAAGAAGGTATTCTCGTGCATCCTTATCTGGACGACTGGCTTATCAGGGCGCGTTCTATTCCGGAGTCGCAGGCGGCCACCGCAAGGGTGGTGGCCTTTCTCGAGAGTTTAGGATGGGTGGTCAATCGCGCCAAGAGTCAGTTGACACCGGTGCAGTTCCTAGTATATTTAGGGGCGTTGTTCGACACCGCCCGGGGGGCGGTTTTTCTGCCAGAGATCCGAATTCAAAAGCTCTTGCGTCAGGTGTCCGCCTTCCTTCGCCTCCAGGCTCCATCGGCCTGGAGATATTTGCAGCTCCTGGGCTCTATGGCGGTGGCTCTGGAGTTGGTGCCTTGGGCAAGGGCCCATATGCGACTGCTTCAGCACTCGTTACTATCCCGATGGTCTCCAACGCCATCCTCTCAGCCGGCGGCTGGCTTGTCCGGTAGACGTGGCCAGCAGTCTGGAGTGGTGGAGCGATCCCACGCATCTGAGTGCGGGGATGCCGTTAGCCATGCCGGATTGGGTGTTGGTCACCACGGATGCCAGCCTCTCCGGCTGGGGGGCGCATTGTTTGTCTCAGGTGGCGCAAGGCCGCTGGACGGCGGAGATGTCTGTGGTCCATCAATCAGCTGGAGATAAGGGCGGTGGCGCTCGCATTGCAGAGCTTCCAGGCGTTGGTCTGCGGCAAGGCGGTTCGTGTTTTCTCAGGCAATGCGGTCACCGTGTCTTATATCAATCGGCAGGGGGGCACGGGCAGTGCTGTCTTGCTGAGGGAGAGTCTGGCGCTCCTGACGTGGGAAGAGGAGCATCTTCTCGCTCTATCAGCGGTGCATGCAGCAGGAAGAGACAATGTGCAGGCCGATTTTCTCAGTCGTTAGCTACTGGATCCCGGGGAGTGGCGGCTAAACGACGCCGTCTTTCACGACATAACGACGCGCTGGGGTCAGCCAGTTATGGATCTGATGGCCAACTTCGACAATGCCAAAGCAGTTCGGTTTTTCAGCAGAACCAGGGAGCGCATGTCCGAGGGTCTGGACGGCTTGGTTCAGCCCTGGCCGACGGAGGAGCTTCTCTGTTTCCGCCGTGGCCAATGGTGGGGCGAGTAGTGCGCAGAATCGCTTGTCATCCAGGGACGGTGATTCTTATTGCCCCAGCTTGGCCGAGACGAGCGTGGTATGCGGATCTCGTGCGCTTGCTGGTCGATCATCCTTACCGGTTGCCATGTCGAATGAACTTGTTGTACCAGGGTCCAATTCTCATGCCGCAGGTGGATCGCTTCTTGCTTACGGCTTGGCTCTTGAAAGGCAGCGGTTGAATCGGAAAGGTTTTTCCGCTGCAGTGGTCAATACTATGTTACAGGCTCGTCGGCAGTCGACGTCGGTGGCCTATATTCGGGTTTGGAAAAACTTTGAGCGTTGGGGAGCCAGGCATGGAGTGCGAGCGGCGGCGGCGGGAGTGCCGGACGTTTTGGCCTTCCTCCAGGACGGGCTGGATAAGGGCTTAACATGCAGTACCCTGCGGGTGCATCTGGCGGCTATCGCTTGCTTCCGTGGTAAGGTGCAGGGTCGCAGTTTGACGTTGCAGCAGGATGTGCAGCGGTTTTTCCGGGCAGTTAGGAATGTACGGCCGCCTCGCCGACCGGTGGTACCGCCCTGGGATTTGAATTTGGTTTTGCGAGCCCTGACGCGCCCGCCGTTTGAGCCAGGAAAGACCGGTGCCGCTTCGCGAGCTCTTGTGGAAGACTGCTTTCTTGGTAGCGTTGTGCTCGGCTCGGCGGATTTCAGATTTCCAGGCGCTCTCCTGTAAAGAGCCGTACCTTCAGTTCTTGGCAGAGAAGGTGCTGCTACGTCCTGTGCCATCTTTTCTTCCTAAGGTGGTGTCGAGTTTTCATGTGAATTAGTCTATTTCGTTGCCTACATTTCGCTCGGCCGGCGGGGCTGAGAGTGGGGTGCCCCTGCATAAGTTGGATTTGGGAAGAGTGCTACACTGCTATCTTCAGCGGACGCAGGCTTTCCGGAAATCGGACAGGTTGTTTGTGCTGTTCGCCGGCGCGCGTAAAGGGGTAGTGGCCTCTAAGGCCTCGATTTTGCACTGGGTGAAACGGGCGATTGCAGCTTCGTATCAGGCCGGTGGGGAAGAAGCGCCGGAGGGGCTGAGGGCTCATTCGACTCGGGGGCAAGCGACGTCCTGGGCTGAGTGGGCTTTGGTTCCTCCGGTGGATATTTTGCCGAGCGGCGACCTGGTCGACCTTGCATTCCTTTGCGAAACATTATCGCTTGGATGTTCACGCGGCGGGGGACGCGAAGGTTGGCGCAGCTGTGGTTTTGGCGGGGCTCTTGGGTCCCTCCCATGAGTAGTTACTGCTTTGGTACTACCCTACTGTTTCCTGGACTGGCCCGGAGAGACGAAAAGGAAGATGAAATTAGGCCTTACCTGCTAATTGTCTTTCCTTGAGTATTCTCCGGGCCAGTCCAGGACCCTCCCGGAAGTTAAGGGGCGTAGTTTCTTCTTCTGTCCAGGGGCAGCTGCGGGGTTGCGAGTTCAGTAATGTTTGGCTCGAACTGTCTTAGACTTACAGAATCGGTGGGTCCTCGGGTTAGCCTGGGGATCTTTTTTGCAGAGGATCTGGCTATGGGGCTCCCGTGGTGTTCGGTGGCACGTGTTCGTACGGGGGGACATAGCTTTTTTAGTGGGAGATTATGGTCCATAATGGTAGTGTTCATTTTTTGTTTGGCTTGGTTTTTTGCTTCACTGCTTGGATATTCTTAGACTGGCTCTCTGACACCAGGGGGAGCAAGGTGAGCTGTCAGCAAAGTTTTGATGTTTTCAGTCCTCAGTTGCTGAAGGAGGTTGACTACCCTACTGTTTCCTGGACTGGCCCGGAGAATACTCAAGGAAAGACAATTAGCAGGTAAGGCCTAATTTCATCTTCCTCCGCGCTGCTTGAGAAAGCAGTAAAAAAGAAGGCAAAGACAAAAGAGCCGTCGGCTCCGGTGCTGCCTGAAAAACAACCTCAGTCAGCATTATTGGGGGTTCTGGAGGGGCAGGAGCGCCCTTATTTTCGGCTGACTTTATTCTATCTTTACATAAGGCTTACTGCTTGAATAGAGAACAGGCTAGAGGGAAGTCTGACTCTGTTTTGGGGTCCAGCCTTCACAGAGCGGAGCTGGGCGGGGGAGAAGACCCGGGTGAGGTTCCTTCTCATAGGGACCAGTTTTTGGGGACGGACCTCGATGTCTGGTGTCAGCAGATCTCGGCATCTCGATGGTCTGAGGACGGTGAGTTTCAGTCTGAGCCCGGGTTCAATCCATGGGCAGCGGAGTTGGAGGAAGGAGAGATTGCTCCCGGCGACGATCTAAATTCCGTGTCTTTCGCGGGGAGGAGTTGGGATCTCTCCTTGCTCATTCCCTGTCTGCCTTGAATTTAAGTTTGCTAGTGGTGCAAGAGGAACCTCTGGAGGGTCCTTTGCTCCAGGGCTTTAGGGCAGAACAAAAGTGCTTCCCGGTCCATAGTTATTAAGCAGATGGTGGAGTCGGAATGGGAGTGTCCAGAAGCCTCCCTGAGGGGTAGCCGGCCCATTGTCCGTTTATACCCGATACCAAAGGATGAAAGACTTGTTGCTTATGCCTAAAGTGGATGCCTTGGTGTCTGCCATAACAAAGACAACTATCCCAGTGGAGGGGGGAGCGGCTCTTAAAGACCTCCAGGACCGTAAGTTAGAGGCTGTTCTCAAACAGGAGTTTGATTTGAGTGCGCTGGCTTTGCAGGCCTCAATTTGTGGAGCGTATGTTTTCCGGGCATCCACGAAGACAGCTCTTCCTCAGAAGGAGCTAAATTGGAATCGGCAGTGGCATATTTAGCAGATGGCTTCTATGATCTTTTTAGAATCTCGGCGAAGACCATGGCCTCGGTGATTGCGGCACGGCATTTTCTTTGGCTGAGAAATTGGGCTGCGGACGCGTCTTCTAAGGCTCGTCTTAGTAAGCGTCCGTATAAAGGTAAGCTGCTCTTTGGGGAGGCCCTAGATAAGATTAAGGATTTGGGAGATTCTAAAGGGGGTAGGCTGCCGGAGGACCGGCCTAAGGGTCCTCGGCCGGGCAGTCCGCAGAGGGACCAGGGAGAGAATTTAGAAGGTTTCGGGCGGTGCGTTTTGCTGCTTATCAGAGGGGGCGTTTTGTGGCTAGAGGGCAGTCCTTTTGAGGAGCCTGAGGTTTTGGCAGGAGTTATGTCCCTCCCCTGCAGGGCCAGGTTAAAAAGCCGCAATGAAGTCAGGGAGGTCCAGGCGGAGGTTCCAGTCGGGGGACAGTTACAGTAATTTTACTCCGCCTGGGCTGCCATCACAACAGATCAGTGGGTGTTGGAGATCATCTGCGAGGGGTATGCGCTGGAGTTCAATTGGCCTTTGGCGGATTCCTGTGTAGTGTCCCCATGCAAGGCCCGAGAAAAATTGGAAGCAGTGCAAGACACTCTTCAGAGGTTGCTGTTCCTTCAATTGGTGGTTCCGGTGCTTGGAGACCAGTGCGGATTAGGTCGATACTCGATTTACTTCGTAGTCCCCAAAAAAGAGGGTGCTTTTCGGCCCATTTTGGATCTGAAGCATGTGAACTGCTGCTTGAGGATACCGCACTTCAGAATGAAAACGCTGCGATCAGTAGTGGTAAAGCCAGGCAAAGTGCTTTCTTCCATAGATCTTACAGAAGCCTACTTGCACATTCCAATCAGACGGGATCATCAGAAGTTCCTACAGTTTGCGGTGCCGATGGAGCATTTTCAATTCCAGGCACTGCTGTTCGGGCTAGTAATGGCGCCGTGCACCTTTACAAAGGTTATGGTGGTGGTGGCGACGGCGTTGCGGCAGGAAGGGATTCTAGTGCATCCCTGTCTCGACGACTGGTTGATCCGATTGGATTCTGAGGCAGAATCGGTCAAGGTAACGAAGAGTAATAGAGGTTCTGGAAGGGCTTGGCTGGGTGGTCAACCGGGCCAAGAGTCAGCTTCAGCCAGGGCAATGTCTGTGGTATTTAGGGGCGGTGTTTGACACGGTTGTCGGGTTGGTGTTCTTGCCCTTGGACAGGGTACAGAAGATCCTGGGGCAGGTGCGAAGCTTCCTGCGCATGAAGCCTCCATCGGCGTGGAGGTACATGCAGCTCTTGGGTTCCATGACTGCTGCTTTTCGTGCCATGGGCCAGGATCCATATGCGGCTGCTTCAGAGAGTGCTTCTGACTCGGTCTCCACAAGAGCACTCTTTGTCCCAAAAGTTAGGGTCCAGAGGACGTGCGGACGAGTCTGCTTTGGTGGCTGGAGCCCAGTCATCTAATGACAGGGATGCCCTTAGAACAGCCGGAGTGGGTATTGGTCACCACGGATGCCAGTCTTTCAGGCTGGGAGGGCGCATTGTTTGGGACAGGTGACGCAGAGCTGCTGGACCACGGAAGAGGCAAAGTGGTCAATAAATCAGTTGGAAATGCGAGCGGTGCGCCTCGCGCTGTTGGAGTTCCAGAACCTGGTGGTCGGCAAGGCTGTGCGGGTTTTTTCCAACAACGCAGTGATGGTGTCCTATATCAACTGACAGGGAGGAACGGGCAGCGTTCTCCTGCTGAATGAGAGCCTTCTGCTGTTTCGGTGGGCGGAGCTTCATCTCGTGGTTTTGTCGGCGCATGTGGCAGGGAAGGACAACGTTCAGGCCGATTATTCTAGTTTGAATGTGTTGGATCCCAGAGAGTGGGAACTGAATGCAGCGGTCTTTCACGACATTATGCAGCGTTGGGGACAAGCTGATCATGGACCTTATGGCCACTTGCAGCAATGCGAAGGCGCAAAGGTTTTTCAGCCGTCGTAGAACTCAATGTCCTCCGGACTCGATGCGCTAGCTCAACCATGGCCGGAGTCAGGCCTGCTGTATGTCTTTCCACCATGGCCGGTGATAGGTCGGGTCATACAAAGAATAGGGGTTCACAAGGGACTGGTGATTCTCATTGCACCCAATTGGCCCAGGAGGCCGTGGTATGCAGGCAGATCTGGTGCGTTGTCTGGTGGATCAGCCATGGAAGCTCCCTGACCGGATCAACCTATTAAGTGAGGGACCGGCGTTGATGCCGCAAGTGGATCAGTTCTTGCTGACGGCTGGGCTCTTGAAAGGGAGTGGTTGCGGCGCCGGGGATACTCTGCGGTAGTTATTTCCACTATGTTAAAATCCAAGAAGCGGTCTATGTCCTTGTCATACGTTAGGATTTGGCGCATTTTTGAGAATTGGTGCGCGGAAAGGGGCGTTAGACCGTTTGCCTCGAAGTTGCCGGATATTTTGCTGTTTCTTCAAGGAGGGTTAGAGAAGGGCCTGGCACTCAGAGTACAGCTGGCGGCCTTGGCCTGTTTTAAGGGTAGGGTGCTAGGGCGGGGGTTGTCTTCGCATCCCGACGTCCTGAGGTTCTTCAGAGCGGTAAAGAATCTTAGACCTCCGCATCGTCCGGTTGTGCCCTCCTGGGATTTGAACTTGGTGCTGGGAGCCCTGACGGCAGCACCTTTCTAGCCATTAGCAGCGGCGTCGTTATTTTATTTGAATTCATTTTTATACCGCTCCTTCCAGTGATCAGCGGTTTACATTTTAACATTTAATTCTGCAATGACAGCAGTTACATATAACAATATAGAAACTAAGTACATAGCAAAGGAAGTGTAGGAATTCAAAACTTAAAACTATTTACATAGAGAACCGTGTATGTTCAGTTAACTATATACATATTTACATTGACGTACAATGGGAATGTCACATGGCTAATGGGTTTACATTTTAATATACTCTTTGGGTCATTAAAACATTTGGCTTGGAAGACTGTGTTGCTGGTCGCTTTATGCTCCCAGGTGGATTTCGGATCTTCAGGCGCTTTTTTGTAGAGAGCCCTTCCTTCGGTTTTCGGTGGAAAAGGTGGTGTTGCGACCGGTGCCATCTTTCCTGCCTAAAGTGGTGTCGGTTTTCCACTTGAATCAAGCAATTTTGCTCCCAACTTTTCCAAACTTGGGCAGGAAGGGGGAGGATTGAGCTCTGCGTACTCTGGATTTGGGACGGGTGCTCCGTCGCTACCTGAAAAGAACGGAGACTTTCCGTATGTCTGACCGTTTGTGCTGTTTGCTGGGCCTCGCAAGGGAGAAGTGGCTTCCAAAGCCTCGATTGCCCGTTGGGTAAAACAAGCTATTGGGGCAGCATATGAAGCGAAAGGAAAGCTGGCTCCAATGGGGCTCAGAGCTCATTCTACATGGGGACAAGCAACTTCCTGGGCAGAGCTTGCTTTGGTTCCTCCGGTGGAGATTTGCAGAGCTGCGACCTGGTTGTCCCTACACACGTTTGTGAGACATTATAGATTGGATGTCCAGGCTAGAGGGGACGCAAAGGTTGTGGCTTCTGCCATCCTAGCAGGGCTGGGGGGGTCCCTCCCGTATTTAGGTACTGCTCTGATACAACCCTACCTTCCTGGACTGGCCTGGAGAGACGAATAGGACAAAGAAATTAGACCTTACCTACTAATTGTCTCTCCTTGAGTTCTCTCCAGGTCAGTCCAGGGCCCTCCCGGTTCCTTTGTGTGCGAAGTGGTGTGAAGGGAGCTGTGGAGAGCGGGGTCGGCATTACTGTGCGGCTAGGGGGTAGGACAGGTGGTTCATGTTCTCGAACAGCGTCGTAGAAAATTGGAAGTCTTCCAAAGAGTTCTAAGGGGAAAGCTCTGATTTCTGTCCTTTTCTCTCTGGTTCAGAGGGAGAAGCTGGGAAGACACGGGGGAAAAAAAAATTAAAAATAAATCCATAGAAGGAGTGAGGAAGAGACGATAGTTTGCAGGTTAGCTCGTTTACTAGTGTGAAAGGTTTATTGTTTGGTTAGTTATCGGCGTTGGTTACCATGTGATTCAAGAGATATGGAGCTGCTTTGTCAATAGAAGACTGAGTCTCTGGCACCAGAGGGAGCTGGATAGGGTGTCAGCAGGACTGTTTTTGTTTTCAGTCCTCAGCTGCTGGAGGGGGCTGACAACCCTTGCCTTCCTGGACTGGCCTGGAGAGAACTCAAGGAAAGACAATTAGCAGGTAAGGTCTAATTTCTTCTTCTCCATTCTTCCTCATTCCGAAGAAAACAGATGTAATCAAACTCTGGAATTTGTTACCGGAGGATGTAGTTAAAGCTGTTAGTGTAGCTTGGATTAAAAAAGGTTTGGACAAGTTCCTGGAGGAAAGGTCCATAAACCATTATTAAAAGGGACCCAGGATATCACTGCTTGACCCAATACAAGCATTGTGGAACCTGTCTTTTTTGGGTTAACTGCTAGGTACATATGACCTAGATTGGCCACTGTTGGAAACGGGATACTGGGCTTGATGGACCTTGGTCTGACCCAGTATGGCATATCTTATGTCACCCATATGTGAAGACTAAATTCCTGCTGTTACTGGAGATCACCTGTTATAGGTGAGTAACTATGCTTTATCTTCGATTTGCAGTGCCTGTGGGCCATTATAAATGTCAACCACTGCCATTTGGGTTGGCAACAGCGCCAAGAACCTTCACAAAGGTTATGGTAGTTCTAGCAGCAGCTTTGCCTCCCGGAGGAGTGCTAATTCATCCTTATCTGGACGATTGGTTAATAAGAGCGAAAACGTTGGAGGGGAGAGCAAGGTGGAAACCAAGAAAGTGAGCGATCTCTTACAACACTTGGTTGGGTCATCAACAAGGCCAAAAGTCAGATCATTCTATCTCAATCCTTGATACATCTAGGCGCAAGATTCGACACAAAGCAAGGATTGGTGTACTTGACACACGAGAGAATGGTCAAGACTCAGTCACACATTCGTGTATTTCTGAAAAACAGAGCTCCAACAGTATGATCATATCTTCGCAAAGAGAAGCTGATAGCAGGCATGCCATTAAAACCATTATCCATTTTGGGGTTTCTAACAGATGCGGGTCTGAAAGGTTGGGGAGCTCATTGCCAAGGGCAGATAGCTCAAGAAGAATGGAGCAAGGAACAGAAGATGTGGTCAATCAACCAGTTGAAGATGAGCAGTCTTTTTAGCACTGAAGGCTTTTCAAATAGGTCTTGAATGAAAGGCTGTAACTGTTCTTGGACAATGCAACAACAGTAGCATACATGAATCGGCAAGGAGGCACAGGCAGTCTAGTACTGTCCAGAGAGATAGTGCCATTGCTAAATTGGGTAGAATGTCCATTTCAACGTCCCCTTTAGCAGGAGTCGAAAATATGGAAGCAGACTTTGAGTCTAAATCTTCTGGATCCAGGAGAGTGGTCTCTAAAGGAGACAGTGTTTCAAGAGATCATTCGCAGATGGGGAATTCCAGTAATGGACTTGATGGCAACGCTGAGGAATACAAAATGCCCAAGGTTTTTCAATCAAAGAAAAGAAAGGAATAGATGCTCTGACACAACCTTGGCTGGAGAATGCACTGCTATATGCATTCCCTCCGTGGCCTCTAATAGGTTGGATGTTGCAGCGGATAGAGACACAGTTGCAGTGATTCTGGTAGCTCCAGATTTGGCCTCGGAGACCTTGGCATGCAGATCTCATTTGATTGGCGCAAACAAAATCATGGAGACTTTCATTAACAGGGAATCTTATATCACAGGGCCCAGTGAGAGTATGCATCAAGTGAATCTGTTCTTGCTTACGGCTTGACTCTTGAAAGGGCTCGGTTAGTAAAGCGGGGTTATTTGTTAGCAGTAATTGCAACACTCTTAAAATCTTGTAAACGATCTACATCCTTAGCATATATGAGAGTTTGATGTATTTTTGAACACTGGAGTAACGAGAACAGAATAAAACCATTCCATGCTACTATTCCAGATATTTTGTCTTTTTTTACAAGTAGGAGTTGATAACGGTCTTGTACTGAATTCCATAAAGGTGCAATGGTGGCATTATCATGCTATAGAGGTCAAGTTCAAGGTCATCTTTTAGCATCACTTCCCGATGTTATACGTTTCATCAAGTCATTGAGGCAAATTAGACTCAAGTACTGTACGTTCAATAGTTACATCTCAGGATCTAAATCTAGTGCTCACAGTGTTGACAGAATCGCCATTTGAACCTTGGAAGGAGGCAGCTTTAAAAGATTTGATGTTAAAGGTCGTATTTTTAGTTGCAATGTGTTTAGCATGTTGTATATCAGAGTTGCAAGCATTATCTTGTCAAGAACGTTTCTATTGATATCAAAGGAAAAAGTTGTTTTGCGTACAGTACCATCTTTTCTGCCTAAGATTGTGTCACCATTTCATATTAATCAACGGATTGTTTGGCCCAGTTTTCAAGAAACAAATAATTCTCAGTTACGAAGTTTGGATATGCGTTTAGTAATTCATCATTACTTGAGGCGTACAAAGTTATTTCGAAGATCAGAAAATTTATTTGTGCTGTATGGTAGACTGCGTAAAGGAAGTGTCTTCAAAGGTGGCAATTGCGCCCTGGTTGAAAGAGACAATAGCGTCTGCTTATTTACTGCACAAAAAGACCATATGTAAGGGCTTAAAGGTGTTTTCTACTAGGGTTCAGGCAACTTCATGAGCAGAATCTAGCCTTGTGCTACCAGCAGACATTTGTAAGGTGGCAACGTGGTCTACCTTACATATCTTTACAAAACATTACCATTTTAAATGTACAAGCAGAAGTTCAGTTTGGAGCACATGTTCTACGGGCTGGACTTTTAGGACCCACCCATTTATAAGTACTGCTCTGGTACATCCCAATAGTATGGACTGTATTGGAGGGATGCTATGGAAGGAGAAATTGGATCTTACCTGTTAATTTGCTTTCCTTTAGTCCAGGGGTTCTCAACCCTGTCCTCGGGACCCACCTAGCCAGTTGGGTTTTCAGGATAACCACAATATGTATGAGAGAGATTTGCATACACTGCCTCCATTATATGCAAATCTCTCCATGCATATTCATTGTGGTTATCCTGAAACCCCGACTGTGTTGAGAACCCCTGCTTTAGTCCTTCTAGTAAAGTCCATAACCCACCCATTCCAAAGAGTTATTGTATATTCTTATTTGATTGTTAATTGTTTAAATGTTTGTTTTCATTAGTAGTAAGAGCTTTGAAGAAAAGTAAATAGTTAAGTACTGATGTTAATTACCTTATTGTAAGAGTATGAGGTTTCTGCTTTGACAGTGGGATACTGGCTAGGTGATGTCATTCCATAAAGGAACACATTGCTATCACTAAAGCTTAGAATTCAGTCTCTAGTCTGCTGGAAGGTATTGTACTGGAGGGATTAAAGGAAAGCAAATTAGCAAGTAAGATCTAATTTCTCCTTCTTCCTCTATAATATCAACAAAATTCACCCCTTCCTTTCTGAGCACAGTCTAAAACGCTCATCCACTCCCTAGTCACCTCCCATCCAGACTATTGCAATCTCCTCCTTCCAATTCATCCTGCTAGACCAGTCCACACAAGCGGGTTATATTCTTCCCTACCAGCAGATGTTGGAGACAGAAGTTACCAAAGGCTTCAGTGAGCATGCCCTGGTATCTACCACAGAACCCCTAGGGGGTCGCCTTCAGTATTTCTCTGTCTCCAGCAGATGTGGATGTCTGTCTTTCTTCCTGACAGTTTTTGCTGTCAGTGGTACTAGCAAACTTTCTTTAGTGGATGTCTCCAGGGCACACAAGAGATGTTTCCCCTGGAGTTTCCCACATCTCTGTAGGGTTCAGCGGCTGATGAGGTGGATCCAGTGGAGCTGCTCATAGCTGCCGAAGGGGATACAAGCTCCTGGTCAGAAGGAACAGTTGAGCATTGCCAGCCCAGCAAAGGAGCCTTCAGCTTTCCTGGTCAAGAGAACTGCTGGTCTTCCACTTAAAAAAAAAAAAGCAAAAAAAAAAGCAAAGAACTAACTGGACCCTTGCTGGTGTTCTGGCTGGCTCTCTTGCAGCAGTGCATTCACAGCAAGTCGGATTCCCCTCCCCCGAATCTCCTTGAGTGGAATTCCTTCAATACTGGTGTTCTCGTGGTGGAAGGGGGGCCTGGTTAGCTGCCGTTACTACCACTCAGATCTCCTTCCCGGACCGTTGTAAGCTGCGGTGGCCATTTTGTGTTTAGTTCACTACATGTGTTCCTGCTGTTGCCTCCATACATGCCACATTCTTGCCTGTTCCTGCTTCGCGGATCAGTTGTTTTCGGAGTTAGGGCCCGGGGGCGGTTCAGGGAGCAATGCCTTCCACTTTGCCATGTTGTCAGAGCACCCTGAAGAGCCTTCCATTATTAGCTCCAAACCATTAGAAGCACAAGATATCTCCTCTTCTCCGGGGGAGCCTTTGTCACAACCTTTTATCTCCTTCCTCCTCGGGTCCTCCTCTGGACAGTCAGCCCTTCAGAACCCTTGGAACTTGTCTCTCCTCCTCTCTTCCTGACGCAGCAGTTACAGGATGGGGCCGATCGTGATTCTCATCAGTTCATGCGTCTATTTTGGCAGGCATGGACTCTCTGGAGATCAGAGTCTGCGCATGGTTCCTCTGGGGCATCAGCCTCTGCAAAGCCCCTTTCTGGTGCAGAACTCCCCACTAGGAAGCGCTCCAGGTCTGCTGCTGTGGCTTCGGATAGTACCTGCATGACCCAGGCAGTATCATGGGCTACAGGGGACGGAGACTCTGTGCCTCTTGGGGGAGGATAGTCAGCCCTCCGCAGAAGAGAGAGTGCGTCGGATAGAGAAGAAGGGGAATGGTCCCCATCAGAAGATCCCCCTGATGATTCCGAAGAGGCTCAGTGTCCCCCTTTTTCGGAAGGATGGAGGCTCTCCGCATACCAGATCCTCGAACATCCAGAGGCTATGCCTCCTAAAGCGCAGGTGGATCGCTCTTGAGATCTTTTCCTTTGGAGCTTCAGCACATGTTTTCCTTGGAGTGGAATGCCCTAGATGCTTCCTTGCCTACAGCCCAGCATTAGGGCCGACACTACAGCTGGTCTTCAGCAGACATGGAGAAATGGCTTTGCTACCCAAAGATGGATGCCATCATCACAGCCGTGACTAAGCACACTACCATCCCTGTGGACAGGGGCACGGCCCTCCATGATCAGCAGGACTGCAAGATTGAGGCTGTCTCAAAGACCACTTTTTCAGCTTTTTCCCTAGCCCTACAGGCCACTTGCAGCAGTTTGGCAGCACGTGCATTCTTGCGCTGGATCCAGCTACTGCGGCATGGTTAGAATCGTTGGTGTCCTTTCTGACTGATGCCTTTTATGACTTGCTGTGTTTGGAAACTCACTCGCTGGCAGCTGTCACTGTGGGCCACCGTTGGTTCTGGTTCTGGCATTGGTTGGCTGACATGTCCTCTAAAGCCTGGCTAGCTCGGCTCAGCTCCCCTTTCGGGGCAAGCTCCTCTTTGGGGAGGACCTTGAGAAGCTTGTTAAGGATTTGGGAGAGTTGAAGCTGCAGTATCTGCTGGAGGACAAGCCTAAATAGTCTTTTCATTGCTCCACGCTTGTGTTTTCGTGATTCTTGGCGATATCGTCTGGGGAAATCCTCCTCGTCTGCGACCTCAGCCAGGCCTGGCTCCGGGGCGCTGCCCTTTCGTTGGCTTTGCTGGAACAAGAATTCCTTCTCCTCCACCTCTAAGTTCTCCGGAGCCACCCGCTCCTTCTGCTGACAGCCAGCCGGCCCACTCCGAGGCTGACTGTCCCTTTTATTACTAGCAGTGGGCCAAGATCACCTACGATCTGTGGATGCTCGACTGACATTGTTCGCTTTGGCTATACACGCGACTGCACAAGACCCATTTCAGATGCCTTCATCTCCCCTGCAGTTCTGTCACCAAGCAAATAGCCGTGCAGGCCACTCTCCGATGACTCTTGTAGCTTCAGGCCACCTCTCCAGTGCCCCAGCCGGAAAAAGAGCAGGGCCAGTATTACATCTACTTTGTGGTCCCAAAGAAAGATGGTTCCTGGAGGCCCATTCTAGACTTAAGAGATCAATTGCTCCTTAATTATGCCTCATTTTCAGATGGAGACCCTCCGCTCCGTTATCCAGGCAGTGTGCCCTGGAGAGATTCTTGCCTCCCTGGACCTCCATGGAGGCCTACTTTCACATTCCTATTTACAATGATCACCAACGGTTCCTCTATCAGTTTTGAGCACTGCCTTTTGGGCTAGCAACGGTGCTTCACACCACCTCCAAGGTCATGGTAGTGGTTGCTGCGGCTCTTCAGAGGCGTGGAATTCTGGTTCACCCTTAATTGGACAACTGGCTCATCCGTGCGAAGTCCCACAAGGAGGCTTTGAACACCATCTCTTACGTTGTCCGCTTTCTCAAGTCCCTTGGCTGGGGTAGTCAATATGCCAAAATCTTCCTGTGCTCCTCTCAGTCCCTTGGGGGCCAGGTTCGACTCGCGACAATGGTGAATCTAACTGACATGCGACCGGTGCAAGACGTTCTCACAGCAGCTTCGACTCCTGATGCAGGCCCGTCCATGCAACTTCTGTAAGCCATGGTGGCAACAATCGACGTGGTCCCCTGGGCACGGGCCCACATGCAACCTCTGCAATGCTCTCTGTTGAGCCACTGGTCCCCAGTGTCTCGGAATTAGAGCATTCGCCTACAGCTTCCACAAATAGTTGCTCCAGTGGTGGCTGGCCCCGACTCACTTGCTCCGTGGGATACCCTTCAACACTCCATACTTTGGTGGTGGTGATGACCGATGCCAGCCTGTCAGTTTGGGGGGCTCACTGCTGCGACAGAACTGTTCAGAGCTCTTGGAACTGTCAGGAAGCGACTTGTTCCATCAATCATCTTGAAGCTCAAGCAGTCCGTCTTGTGCTGCTCGCCTTTCTTCCACTGCTCCACGAATGGGCCGTCAGGGTCCTCTCCGACAATGCCACCATGGTGGCCTATCTCAACAGATGAGGGGGGCATCAAATGCCCAGGAGTGGCCATAGAGAGATGAGTCTACTTTACATTTTCCTTGGGCGGAGATCTAGCTGCTCGCCGTGTCAGGCCAACACATGGTAGGCATGCAGAATGTCAAGCGTACTTCCTCAAGTCGGCACTCCCTGGATCCCAGGGAATAGGAACTCGTCTCTCAGGCGTTTCGCAAGCTTGTTTGCCTCTGGGGGCATACCTTCATTCGACCTGATGGCCATGGCGGCAAATTCCAAAGCTCCCCGGTTCTTTAGCCAGCGAAAGCATTGGTCCAGTGGTCTCGACACGCTGGTTCTCCCCTGGCCGGAGTTGACCCTCCTTTACATCTTTCTGCCAAGGGTCATGATTGGAATGGTCCTCCGCCACGTTGAGTTTCACAGCGGACTGGTCATCCTGATAGCCCCCGATTGGCCTTGGAGGACGCGGTACCCCTGTTTCTGGGCATCTACAAAGGGCTCTTATGCCAGGGCCCGGTACTCATGGATGACCCAGCTCCCTACTTGCTTACGGTTTGGCTTTTGAAAGGTGCCACCTAAAGCGCAAGGACTATTCGTGACAGGTAGTGAGCACTCTACTCAAGGCGCATTGTCCTTCCACCTCTCTGGCCTGTGCTCAGGTTTATCATCTCTTTGAGTCCTGGTGTGCTCTACGTTTTATTTCTTCGTGGTGAGTACAACTCCCAGATCTGCTCAAGACTATTTTGAGATAAGGCTGGCGCTCAACTCCTTGTTGAGTGCAAGTGGCCGCTCTCACTTGCTTTAGGGGACCCATCTCTGGCCGTTCCTTAGCTCCTCACGCAGATATCAGTCGCTTCTTCCTCAGGATACGAGCATTGTGCCTTCCTTGTCGCCACCACCTCGGCCCGGAGAGTCTCAGAACTCCAAGCCCTTTCGTGTCGGGACCCATACTTGTCCTCTTTCTTACCGAAAGTCTTAACGCCCTTCCACCTCAGACCATTTTGCTGCCTTCCTTTCCCAGGGACCAGAAGGGCAGCGGGACTCTTGGGCTTCGATCGCTCGGTTTGTTTGCCAAGTTCTCTGGCGCTATCTTAAGATGACCAAGCACTTTCGCAAGTCAGATCGTTTATTTTTCCTCTGAGGGCCCTCAAAGGGCTCCTAGCTTCTGAGTCTGCATATATTTTGCATGGTTGGCCCTTACCAGTTGGGCTTCGGGCTCACTCCTTGCGTGCTCAAGTGGCCTCTTGGGTGGAACGCTCTCCGGTGGCTCCTCTAGACATTTGTTGGGTAGCTACATGGTCCTCCCTGTCTACCTTTGTCCATCGCTATCACCTCTATCTCCATGCCCTTGATGCGGCGCAGTTTGGAGCAAAAGTGGTAACGGCGGTGGTGGCTTCCCACCCTACGAGGCAGTAGCTTGGGTACTTCCTGCTTGTCTGGACTGGTCTAGCAGGATGAATTGGAAGGAGAAATTTCACTTACTGTTAATTCCCTTTCCTAGAATCCTGCTAGACCAGTCCAGGTCTTGCCCCGTAGTCTGCCACTGTTGAGCAGAGCAAAGTTGATAGATGTTACTAAGCAGAACACATGATTGAAGCATTGTAACTCAGACGTCTGTACATAGTTGTGCTCTTCGGCGCATGTAAATAGTTCTGTAAGAGGAGTTTATGTGGAACGATGTGGTTTCTGCTTTACCATGGATATACTGAGGGTAACCCCTAGGTGTTCTGTGGTTGATGCCAGAGCATGCTCTCTGAAGCCTTTGGAAACTTCTGTCTCCAACATCTGCTGGTAGGGGAGAATAACCCGCTTATGTGGACTAGTCTAGCAGGATTCCAGGAAAGGAAATTAAGTTATCAGATCCCCTTCCTTTTCTGTATCCAGTTCAAACTTCTCCTTATGACCTACAAATACATTCATTCTACAGCTCCTCACTATCTTTCCTCTCTTCTCTTGCCTCTCTCCCTACACCCTTCCTCATGAATTCCACTCTTCTACTGGTTTGCTTCTCTCTGTGCCCCTTTTCTTCCTCTGCCAACTCCAGACTTTGTTCCTTTCACCTTGCTCCTTACACCTGGAATAAACTAAGTTTTTATACATCAGGCTCCATCTCTGCCCCTTTTCAGATCCACCATTTCAAGGCTGTTTTGGGATACTGATCCCTTGCTTTCTTTTCTTTCCTTATTTGTATTAGCTATTCCATTGTCTGTGTTGATTAGATTGTAAGCTCTGCTGAGCAGGGACTGTCGATCGTCTCTTATATGTTTATACAGTGCTGCAAATGCCTTGTAGCGCTCTATAAATGATGAGCAGTAGTAGTAGTGTTTTGAATTTATGAGTGAAAGTGGTTGCACCAGTTCCCTTCAGAATAATTTTGGCTCTTCACGAACAAGCAGGAAGTCAGTCCTCACTTATGGGTGATGTTGGCACCGACGGAGCTCGCACGGAGCAATTCCCCAGCTTTCAAAGAAATCCTTTGGGATTGCTGCCACGCATGTGTGTGGTCCTTTTCCCACCCAAAGGTGCCATCTTGCTCAGTCTCCTTTTCCGCAGAGCCCTTCGATTGCACGTCCTCGTCCCTTGGAAAAAGTATTTTGTTTTCAGCCTACAGGCCAACTTCTTTACCAGTTGCACTGGTCCTTTACCCATCCTTCCTCTGCTCTATCTTTTTAGGTGACATTTTTCTTCACCTTTTTTGCCTAACGGGCTTCACACCCTTTTTTCCTCCAACCATTAGCTGTGTGGGTCTTCGACCTTGCGGGGGCCATTTTTAACCCTATGGCCATCTGATTCAAAAAATGTGATAGATGCTCTAAGAACATGTTGCTTACGGACACCCATGACTGTTGCCTGCGGTGTCTTGGGGCTGACCATGATCCAGAGCTGTTTGCGTTGTAAGAAAATGTCCTCCAAAGCCCTGCTCAGTCTAAGAAGTCCAAAGACATTTTCATAAAGGCTGCCTCGGAATCCCCAGTGGCACCCTTAGTCATCTCTCCTCCGCTCTCGGCAGTCCCCCCGACCAGCAGTCCCCTGAAGTGAAGCGGCGCAAGAAGGCGGCCTCGAAGTTGCTGTTGGGGGCTCCTGACAAGCACAGCCGTGCTTGGTCGTTTAGCCCCTTTTGGCATTCCCGAGAGTTGGACAATGAGCAGCCCCACAAGGTACCCCGTACAGATATGGAGGCCTCTGGCGATGGCGCCTGGTCTCCTGATGGCCGTCCCGGCGAAAACCCCCTCTCCTCCTCGGCGCCCAACCCGGAGACCCCAGGGTCGACATCGCAGGGCTCCACACTCACATGGGAGTCACGCATACTGGCGCTAGAACGCAGCGTTTCTGCGTTCATCGCTTCCCAGCAGGTGCTCACAGTCAGCTTTGACTCTCGCCCAGAGACCGCGGCTCCCTTGCGTGGGATGCCGAAATACATCCAGGAAACTCCCAAGAGCCACGGGTCCTCGATGTCAGTCTCACTCGCCTTCCTGTTCCTCGGGGGCGAGATCCTCCAGGGCCTCTGGCTCCAAGTGGGCCTTGGCTGTCAGTCGCCGATTCGGATTTCTCGTCCAAGCTTTCAGACTGGGAGTCCGATGGTGATACCTCCCCGGAAACCCATGCCCATTGGGACCTTCCATCGGACCCCTCCCTGCCTGCATCCCAGTGGCGTTCACCACCCGAGGACACCTCCTTCCTGGTGGTGTGTGTTTGGGATATGGCGCGGGCTCTCAACCTGGCCACCCAGGCTGAGGAGGAACCTTGAGCTGAAGAGCTCTACATCCTTAAGTACGAGTCCCCACCTTGAGTCTTACTGTCCCAGTTCCTCCTATCCTTTCCAGGCTGCTACTCCATATGTGGGAGGCGCCTGCCTAGGTCCCCATCGTGAGTAAGTGGCTCAACACCATGTACAGGGTCCAGCATGGCCCTGGGTTGAGGGAAAACCCAACTATCCCACACTTCCATGGTAGTGGAGTCGGCCATGAGAAAGCAAAAGATCCCGAGGTCTCATTCTTCGGTTCCCCCGGGTAGGGAGTCGAGAGCCCTCGACACCCTGGGCCACAAGGCTTACCAGGGTTCCATGCTCTCCTGCTGTATTCAGGCATACCAGTTATACATGGGCATGTTCTTGTGTGACTTGGCCAAGGAGCTCAGAGGTTTCTCCACAGGCCTCGAGGGTGAACCCCCTCAATAGGTTCAGTACCCTGCTAAAGTCTGTCGCAGACTGCTCAAAGTACCTCTCCCAGCTGCCTACGATGGTTTAGAGTCCTCGGCTTAAGTGGCGGCTGCTGGCATCGGGGCCTGTCGCCAGATGTGGCTCCAATCTTCAGACTTGGAGCAGTGGGTATAGGAGATGTACCCTGCCTCGGTGAGCAGCTCATTGGCAGGCCAATGGAGGACAAGGCTGCGGAGATGGCCTGAGTTTGTCACCCGAACCAGTCTCTCACATAAGACCTCCACCCTGCCTCGAAAGAAACAAAAAAGAAAAAGCCTTTCTTTCCGAGGTAGGGCCTGCCCTACCATGGCTACACACCATACCCATCTGCTCCCATGCTGACCACTCTGGCACAGGGGAAGTCCGGCCAAGGTCACTGCAAGCCGAAAGGGCCCGAGGCCCAAACTCTGGCACCGCCTCAACCCTCGCAGGAGTTTTGATGCCAGCCGCATAGCCTCTCGCCCCTCGGCAGCTCAGCAGCTTGGGGGGAGGGGCACCTGTTCTCTTTCACCCCTCAGTGGGCTTCCATCACCTTGGACACCTGGGTCCTCAGGGTTATCTGGGACAGCTATTGTCTCCGCCTCGACAGGCCTCTCCCTTCCTTCTCTCCTTCGGAGCCCCCTCGACTCCCCAAGCATCAGGTTTTTCTGCACCGGGAATTAGTCAATCTCCTCGCCCAGTGGGCAATTAAAAGGGTGCCATCGCACCTCCGAGGTCGGGGCTTCTATTCCCAGTACGTCCTCGTCCCAAAGAAGACGGGGGGGGGGGGGGTCTGCGGCCCATCCTCAACCTCCGAAAGCTAAACAGGTTCTTAGTGTGGGAGAAGTTCAAGATGTTATCCCTTGGTGGTGTTCTCTCCTCCGGCAGGGCGACTGGCTATGCTCCTTGGATCTGAAAGACACACCCACATTTTGATCCACCCTCAACACAGGCAGTACCTGCGCTTCAGGGTGCAGGGAGAGCACTTTCAATACAGGGTGCTCCCCTTCGGCCTCACATCCGCCCCGTGGGTCTTCACAAAATGTTTCTCCGCGGCTGCTGCCTCCCTCAGACGTCAGAGCGTACCGGTCATCCCCTACCTCGACGACTGATTTGTCACGGGATCTTCGGTCGAGGAAATCCGCTTGGCGACGTCACGCACAATCCTTCTGCTCGAGTACATGGGTTTCTTGGTCAACTATCCCAAGTCCCACCTCGAACTGGTGCAGGCCTTAGAATTCATCGGCACACACCTCGATACTCAGCAGGCGACCGCTTTTCTGCCAGCGGATCATGCTGACAGCCTTCGAGCCCTGGCAGCTCGGGTCCAAAGCACTCCTCGGGTCACGGCCCGAACTATGCTGTGCCTTCTGGGCCAAATGGACTTGACTGTCCATGTGGTTCCCCACGCCCATCTGCACATGCGGAGAACTCAGTGGTCCCTCAGCGCCCAGTGGAGCACGTCTGTTGGCCACCTCAGGGATCCCGTAAGGGTTTCTCACAGCCTACGCCTGTCCCTGGGCTGGTGGCAAAACCTCCACAACCACCTCCGGGGGTTGCCTTTCCAGGCTCCACAGCACGAGATAGTGCTGACAACTGATGCCTCCTTGCTGGGGTGGGGAGCCCACTGTGTTGCAATGTGCACGCAGGGACAGTGGTCGCCCGTGGAGTCTCAGCAGCAAATAAACTTGCTCGAGCTTCGGGCGGTTCGGTGAGCCCTCAGGGCCTTCGAGGATCAGCTCAGTGGGAGGTCGGTGCTTGTCCAAACCGACAACCTCGTGGCGATGTTCTACATCAACAAGGAGGGGGGGGGGTGGTAATGGATTGTGCTCCCTCTGCCAGGAAGCAGTCCTCCCCTGCTCCTTCGCCTTCTGTCGGGGAAAGACATTCAGGGCGGTCTACTTCCTGGGCCAGGAGAACATCCTGGTGGACTAACTCAGCAGAATCCTCCACCCTCACGAATGGCGGATGGGGATGGCCAGCTGGCTGTTTCATCAGTGGGGCACTCCGGCCATGGACCTATTTGTCAGCCTGTTGAAGGCACAGCTCCTCTGCTTCTGCGGCCCAATGCCGCACCAGAGCAGGGAGGGCCTGGATGTGTTCCTCCTGAGCTGGTCCTTCAGCCAGCTCTATGCATTTCTCCCCACTCCTCTCACTGCCAGGACCCCTCCACAAAGTTCAGTGGGATCGGGCATTGATGATACGCGTAGCTCCCTCGTCGCATTGACAGCCCTGGTTCCTGCTCCTGTTCCGGCTATCGACGGAGCCTCTGGTCTCACTGGGCTGTGCCCTAGGCCTACTAACACAGGAGGAGGGATGGATACTACACTCAAACCTGACCTTGTTATCCCTCACAGCCTGACAGCTGAACAGGGCTCCCTTGCCCGCTGGATCTCCCGGAGGAAGTCCTCTTCACATCGAGGAAGACCTAACTTGGTGAGCTTACACCTTCAAGTGGCGATGCTTCTCTGGTGCTCCGGGTCCTTTTTCTTGCTCCACTCAGTGGGTCCTTCAGTACCTCCTCCATCTCTCAAAGGAAGGTCTGAAGTCGAACTCCATCACAGTGCATTTGAGCACCATCTCAGCGAATCACCTTCCCGTCGATGGAAAACCCCTCTTGGGGCAGCCCTTGGTCTCCCGCTTTATGCGGAGTCTCTTGCTGTCCAAGCCGCCTATCCGGCCTTCCCCGGTGGAATGGGACCCTGAACGTAGTGCTCGTGCAGCTTACGATTTCACCCTTCGAGCTGATGGCAACGTGCTCGTTTTGGCACTTATCATGGAAGTGTGGCCTTCCTGGTGGTTCTGAGCTCGGCCCACCGAGTCAGTGAACTCCAGGCTTTCATGGCTGATGTCCCTTACACTAGATTCTATAGGAATAGGGTAGACCTCTGTACCCACCCCAAGTTCCTGCCGATGATTGTTTCGGACTTCCATCTCAACCAGGAGATAATCTTGCCAACTTTCTTTCCAAGACCCCATGCCAACCAGGCGTCAGCAGCTCTCCATACACTCAAATGCAAAAGTGCTATCACCTTCTATCTGCAGTGTACCCAGGCTCATCACAAGTCTAGCCGACTCTTTGTGACCTACGATACCCAATCGAATGGGGCAGGCAGTCACTAAATGCACTCTCTCCATTTGGGTGGCAGATTCATAGCCTTTGCCCACAAAAGGCGGGTGTCCCGCTAGATTGTCGAGTCACTGTGCACAGGATTCGGGCCAAAGCGGCTACGGTGGCCTTGCTGTGCTCCATACTGCTGATGGACATCTGCCAGGCGGCGACCTGGTCTTCAGCGAACACTTTCGCTGCACACTACTGCCTGGAGAGGGAGTCCTGCTGGGACAACGCCTTTGGCCAGGCTGTACTCCGTAACCTGTTCAGGGTATAAGTAACTTCTGCCCTCTGACCCGTCTTCACGGCTACCAAGGGCTTTGCCCCGAGGACCCGGGCTCCTTCGGGCATCTGCTTCTGCTCACAACCTCGCAGATGCGTTTTTTGGTTACAGATTTGGTAGCCTGTAGCTGGTGAGTCCCATAAGTGAGGACTGAATTTCCTGCTTGTTCCTGGAGAAAACATAGTTACTCACCTGTAGCAGGTGTTCTTCAGGGACAGCGGGAATCAGTCCTCAATACCATCCCGCCTCCCCTGATGAGTTGCTGGATTTGTTTTGTCCTTCCCTTGCCATCTGCTTTGTAGGGCTCTAGCCAAGGGACCTGACTGAGCAAGATGGCACCCTTGGGCAGGAAGAGAACCACGCATGCATGACACCTGTCCTAAAGGCTTTCTTCGAAAGCTGGGGAATTGCTCCATGAGGGCTCCGGTGCCGACGTCACCCATAAGTGAGGACTGATTCCTGCTGTCCCTGGAGAACATCCGTTACAGGTGAGTAACTATACTATTTACCCGGTTTCATCAAAAGGCAACAAGATGATTGTGAAGCACTGTTATTAGCTGGCTAAAGATTAGTTTTAGAAATTTTAGAACCGAGAATGAAGGGGGGGGGGTTATTTTTGTGTTTAATGAAATTAAAAACAAAAAATAAAAAAAGTGGGGTTTTGAAGACAAATTCTTAGTAGGAAAATAACACATTCTGCCATTGAGTCAGCTGAAAAGTAGCTTAAAAGCCTCTGTTTTTGTTTTTTGTTTGCTTTGTTTTCCAGGGGCAATACCTTAAAAAATATTGAGAAGGAATGCAATGCTAAGATCATGATCCGTGGGAAAGGTTCTGTAAAGGAAGGGAAAGTGGGAAGAAAGGATGGCCAGATGCTGCCTGGAGAGGATGAGCCTTTACATGCTTTGGTCACTGCCAACACTATGGAGAATGTAAAGAAAGCAGTAGAACAGGTACAGAGAATTTTCAGTGACTTGCAGAGATCTGAGAATACATCTGTGTCTCATGAATATGAGGAAGTGTGCCAGCTTTTCCACATTGTCCTGCTAGACCAGGCGAACAAGTAGGTTGTGCTCCCTTACCAGCATACATGGAGACAGAAAAAAGAACTAGAATCTTCCAGGGATGACATCACTGATGCTAATACTGAAGAAGCTAGGGGCATTCTTCAGTATTTCTGTCTCCAGCAAATGGTGAATGCTGTTCTGACGCAGCTCATTTTGAAATTTGTTAGCTCCTGGGTTCTCTGGTGGATGTCTCCAGGAGATACCTTGGATACCCTGTTGGCATTTCTCACATGGAGGGTGTAAAGTTATGCTTTCAGTCAGGATTCTATAGGTTCAAGACCCTTGCTTTTGCCTAGCCTTGGGTGCTTCGGCATTCTTCACCCCCTCCCTTCCTTGGCTCTCCCAGGACCATTTGGACAGAAGCATGTGCCAGGAGGCTTGGTCACAGAGGAGCAGCCTGGAGCCGACAGCTTGTCTGCCTGGGCTCCTTGGGAGTGAGTACCCTCTTATTTTGGAGTACAGTGCCTGCATCCTTGCAGCCACTGCTTCAGGGAGTGGCCTGACTGCCCATTTTTTGTGTGGCTCTTATCAGGTCTGGCGGCGTCTCAGTCCTTGTCTCTGAATTGGTCTCCATGGCCATGCACGTTAGGCCTGTGTCACAAAAGCATGCTAGCTACGCTTGTAGGCTGAGCATTTAAGCTGCACATTTGTTTTGTCTACCTTAGCTCTGTGCATGCACTGCATGGCTGGAATGTGTGTGAACTGTATGAGTGAGCAGCGCATTTGGAGATAAGCTCATTGCCTGCAATACACATGCCACTTCCTTGGCAGCTGTTGTGAACATTCTCACTGGCTATGTGCAACAGTGTCATGATTGGAGCTTACCCCTGCATGTGGAATAGCCCCCGTTTCATTACTCATCTGTACCTTGGAGATTTGCACAGAGGACTGTCATCAGCAATAGAGTTAATGCCTAGTCTTGGACAAGCACCTGGTAGGCTCTGTAAACTTATGGGCACTATACGAAGAATCAAGAGTATAGGATGATTCATCTACAAGTTGCCTGTTTTGTAGACCAGGGGTTGCTGATCTGAGGCTGGCTGGCAGTGATTAAAAAAAAAAAAAGGCCACTTGAGTTGTCGGAGACCATTGAGTGACTCCTCGAACCCTACCAGTAAAGGAACTCCTCCACAGCTGTCCTCAGAATGGATGATTACAGAAGGAAACACTTAAAAGAAGACACCCCCCCCCTCCAGGCTGCGCATCTGCAGTAGTGTTTGCTAGATTCCCACTGCTACTCTGTTCCTTTACCTTCGTTTCTATTGCTATTGAAGAAATGAAACTGCTGGGTCCAAGGACCTTTGAGACACTGGCAGCTTATCCTCATTCTGAAGGGCTCCACGGGCAAGGCTTCCACTGCGGTGGAGGTGGGTGGAGAGCTGAAAGCGCCAGGGAGTGTGAAGGTTTCTGACAGCAGAGCAGTCATGGCCTCAAGCCCTATCGGCTAGTAGACAGGGGAGAGGATGGAGGCTGTTCCACTCCTGAGATGGCAGTTGCACAGATGGTTAGTAATCCGCCAGCCCCCTCTGGTGAGCCAGAATCGTCTTTGGGAGCGGTGACAGAGGGACCTGCTGGTTTTGGATCCTTCAGGGATTTCACCTACAGCAGGTCATCTTTTGACTGAGGTAGCTTCAGTTTATTTGGTGCTTGCTGGTGAAATTAGATGCCTCTGTTTTTCTAAATGCTCCAACAAAATTAACTAGTGCAGACTGGGGGTGCTTTGAACCACAATCATTTGCATCTAGAAAAAAGGATTTCAAGATAAATCATTTTTGGAAAAAAAATTTAGGGGATTACAAAGGTACCCTTGATACTTTGGTAAAAGATAAGTTGATCATTCATCAACATTTGGAGAGATTTGAATATCTACATCATTTGAACCTTAGGTTCCTGAACTTTCCAATGGTCTCTGTTTTTTCTGCTCTGGATTTGTTTAAATCTTATTTGATTAAGATTTTGAAAATCCCAGCTGAGGAAATTCCACCTGTGAACAAGATTGATTTTCCTTCCAACGTGAAACCCTCAGAAGTGTCTGAAGAGCCATTAAATGGGTCAGCGTTATTAGAGACTTCATTGACTGAGGTCCGAGAGAGAATTACCTTGTTAGTTTTGTGTTTGAACAAGATCTTTGAATGATATTGCGATTTTATTTTAAAAATTCTAAGCTTCCATTTTATGGCTAAAAGATCTGGTTATTTCTGGATGTTGCACAAAGTACCCAAGATCATAGGAAGTTATTTCTGAGGATGCAACAGGGAATGTTGACATTGGGTGCTCCTTTTTCTGTTTAGATACCCATGTAAATGTATTGTAAATTTCCTTGAAATTAGATAGGTCCTTTTTCCTGAAAAATTTTGTGCCTTTATAGAAATGAAGAAATTATCTAGCTCTACTCCGCATACATGAAGGACTTGTTTGATTCATGACTTGATATAGTAGATTGGGGTTGTGCTTATTGCCTTCGTTACCTTATTTTCTATTTTTCTTCTTATTCCTTTCTCTACATTCCCCCCCCCCCCCCTCCTCACTTTTTTGATTGTGGTTCAGTGTAGAGATGATTTGTATATTTGTGCTTGAATTGTAATTACATTTTTTTTTTTTTTTTGGAATGTTATTTTACAAATTATTTCTTTTGTTTTTGTATTCAAGCATATGCTTGTAGATTGTTAAAACTTAAATAAAAAGACTACCTTCTTGACCTCAGATGCCTTTCACTTCAGGACATCTCTGGAATTCTTCTTCTTTTTTTTTTCCCTGCATGCAGAACAATCCAGCTCTGGAGGCTTCCCAAATCTCCTAGTATCCCCCACATAGCCGGTGGAAGGGCCATAGGCAAAGACTGGTTGGAGCCCAGCATTGACTCTACTGTGGAGTCCACATCAGTGAGTGGGGACTACAGTTTCTGAACACCTCTTCTGTTCACTATGTCCTGGTTTGGATTACTTCCTCTCAGAAGGGGCACTTTGGCCTGGTGATAGCAAAATCCCCCTCCACTTTAAGAGAAGCTGCAGGGATGCCTCAGGTTGCAAGTGGTCCATAGGTCTGCTAAGGCCTTCCTTTCTACAAGACAATAAGAGCATGGTGCTCAAGAAGTGGGGACCCATCAGTCCTCCTCTGCCCCCACATTTTAGGGCATCGGCATGAAGAACAAGTCTTAATGTCCTTAGCCTGGTGGATCTAGATAGGTGCCTGTGATCTTTCTAGGGTGGATGCATATGTAGTTATCGGGTGTACTACCATACCAATAGAGGCTAGAGCTGCCTACACAAAACTGTTGGACTGCAAGATAAAGGCACCTCCTTAGTCTGTAAGGTGCAAATTGTGGAGGACTGAGCAACCATGTCCTCCTTTGATTGCTACAGTCAAATTGGAGGATGATGCTACCTTGCTTCTAGAGGCAACGGCATTTTTCTCAGCGAATGCTATGTATAAAAACAGATGCCATAATGGTTCAGGCAAAGGATCTATCAAGCCCAGTAGCCTGTTTGCAACAGCAGCCAATCTAGGTCATAAGTACCTTTCAGGTTTCTAAAAAGGTACATAGATTCTGTGCTAATTATCCCAGTCCTCTTCAATAATGGTTTATGGACTTCTCCAGAAACATGTCCAAATCTCTTTTAAATCCATCAATACGTCCAATCAGCAGCCCCATCCACAACATGTTTCCTCATCAGAAAGCCTCTACCTAACACTAGCATTAAGATGTTGTAAGACTATTGTGACAACACACAGGAAACCGTTAATTGTTTAATGTAAATAGTTCGAACTGTTATCTGTTCAATGTAAAAAGTTGCTACTTTACCCTTCTATGTAACCCTTCTATGTAAACCTTCATTATGTTGCAATGTAAACTGCTTTGATAAAATCAAAGTAGTATATAAAAGGTGTTAAAATACTCTTGTCTGTCTCTCATGTGAGACAGCAGATGCGACTTAAGTCCCAGTGGTTCAAGCTGGCCTTTAGAGCAAAGCTCTTGTTTGAAGAGGAACCCATTAGTGTTGTAAAGAAACTTGGGGAATCCAAGCCTCATCACCTTCCAGAGGATAAACTTAGAGGATCCTGGAGATGGACTACTTCTCTACTACTTCTATTTTTCTTTGTCCCTGATGCTGGGTCTCTCTGGATCTCATAGTGTTGCTGGCCAGAGGAATCCTACTCTTACCTCCCCCAGTTCATAGGCCCAGGCCCAGCTGCCTTGTAAAGTTCCAAGGCCCTGTTTCTCTTCCTCGTGGATTCAGTCCTTCCTTTTCTGCTCGATGACAGGATTGGTGGCCCTTTCTGGGTTGACTCTAGTGGGCAACTCTGAATTCTTCTTTACGATGAGTGAGTCTGAGTCGCCACAGAGCATGGAAAGGTCAAGCATAACTTACATCCTAGAGTGCAGCAAATTCCTATGTTTTGGGTTCTTTCATGCTCTTCCCCTATGATCCCCAGATTTGGGGGGAAGGGGGGATAATGCTGTCCAAGCCACATGGATAGTCTGCTGCATCAGGCCTCCCACCCAAGGTGGGCAAAGGCATTTACCCCATCTACTTTGTTGCACTCAAGAAGGGTGACATCTTCAGGCTACCCGTGATCTGAATGGTGTTGGAGCCCTTCCTGAAGGTCTCTTGCTTCTGGATGGAGTCACTGAGGTCTATCATCCAGGTTGCATGATCTAGTGAAGGATTATTTTGACTTCCCATTTAGGAGGATCAGCAGTGTTCTCGGCTCGCATGCCTAGTTCTCTGCCCCTTTTTTCTGGCTCTCTACAGCCCCAAGGAGGGTTCTCCCCCCCCCCCCCCCTTAGGAGTATGGTGGTAGCGACTGCAGCTTCACAGCATGCCGGCATGTCTCCATCCTTTCTCCAGGAACAAGCAGGAAGTCAGCTCTTACATATGGATGATGTCTATGCCGACGGAAACCTACACTGAGCATCTCCCCAACTTTCAAAGAAAGCCTTTGGGAGATGCCGTCACGCATGCGTGGTCCCCTTCCTGCCTAAGGGTGCTGTCTTGCTCAGTCTCCCTTTTTCCGCGGAGCCATACAGATGTTCACTCGTCCCCCTGGAAAAAAAAGTTGACTTTCTCGTACTATTTTTGTACCTTTCTGGCTTGCGCCGGCTCCTTTCCTGTCCGAGACCACTGCAAATGCACCAGGCCTCGAAATATATTTTTGTCTTGATTTTTTTCTATCGCAGTGTTTGCGCCTTTTTTAACCACTGGCCACATCAAGGGTCTTCGACCTCACTGGGGTTCTTGTTCCCCAATGCCCACCGGCTTTAAAAAAATGTGATCGGTGCTCCAAAAGCATGTCACCCACGTTGGTCGCTGACCGTGACCCATAGGATTGCTCCTTGTGCAAGAAAATGTCTGCGAAGGCCATACAGAGCGTCTGCTTAAGCAGGACGTCATCTTCCACAAGGCAGACTCAACCCTGGTGGTCTCGGTAGCCTCATGCCTGAAGGCCCCTCCCAGATCTTCTGACTCATGGTAAGGCCTCTGTGGGCCCACTGACACTCTGAACAAGGGTCGCCGGAGCGTTCACATAAGAGGAAGACCTCGAGAGCCTCGTCCAGAGAAGCGGACAAGTATAGGAAATCCCATGCCCAGTCCCTTAGTCTCCACAGAGCGCCTGAGGAATCGGAACAGGAATGCCCTCAAAGTGTCCAGGGCTGAGGTTGTGGCTTCTGGCAATGGATCGCAGTCTCCAGAGGCCTGTCCTCTTGAGGACCCCCTCTCCTCTTTGACACCTGATCCTCCGGTGTTGGTATCCATGGCTGCGACCCCCGAGTGGAAAGCACATATGTTGGCCTTGGAACACAGCATTTCTGCGTTACTCGCATCAGAGCGGGCGCCGACCCCCGGCCCCACTGAAACCGCAAGGACGTCGACCTCAAGGACTCCGCGGGCTGCCGCTGCGATCACCGAGAGCCAGTTCCTCGGGCAGATCCTCGGCAAAGGTCTCGTTCTTGCTCACGATCCTCGGGAGTGAGATCTTTGCAGGCGAATGCTTCTGGCTCTGGTTATGCCCTTACCTTGAAGCATCTGGGACTGGATTTACCCTCCTGCAGCTAGAGGACTTCGTCCTCCTCGGACTACTCTGAGTTGGGAGTCTGATGTCAAGAAGTCCCGGGCCCACCGGGATCTTCCCTCAGACCTGTCTCACCCGGCTACTAAGCACTGTTCCCTTCCCGAGGATACCTGTATCTCCAGGAACAAGCAGGAATGTAGTCCTCGCGTATGGATGACATCGGGTGCTGATAGAGCCCACACAGGAAGCTCTCCAGCTACCAATAGGAGAGCCTTTAGGAGCAGTCCACTGTGCCTGTGCTGCTGCCTTCCTGCTCTTCTTACTCTCCTCAGTTCTCTTTTTCCATGGAGCTGACAAGATCACTCCTGTACTCGCTGAAGAACTGTTGCCTTCACCCGTATCACCAATACTCATTCTTATAATTTCTTTTGTTTCTAATCTTCTTCTACTTGATAAAATATTAAAAAAAAAAGAAAAAAGCTTTCTCTCAGGACTTAAGGCAACATGAAAAAACCCTCCAGTGGGTTTAAAAAATGTATGAAGTGCTCCGGCACAATATCGATTACTGACAAACATGACTGCTGCCTCAAATGCCTTGACCCCGATCATATCTGCGTAGAGTGCACACTTTGCAAGCAGATGACAAAACAAGGCCTCAGGAATCGAGCCAAAAAGTTTGGAGCTCTTCCCAGCAGAAACCCTCTCCTTGACCTCAACCTCCTTGAGTGCTTTCTCTGGCTCCAAGAATTCGAAAGACTTCAGACATGGTGAGAGAAAAAAAACTCTCCTCCTTGCACTCCCAAGGAGAAGTTGCTGCCCCGGGAGCACTGTTCCCTCTAAGCTGTGCGCGTGTGCGCGTGCACACACCTCGCTGAGCGAGCGCACATACTTTACAACAGAGCGCACAAAAATTACGGTTCTGATTCTGATAGAAAACAACACAGACGTCTTCAAATTTAAAAGTTATGTATTTATGGTTTTCACAAGTTCTACAATGTTTTCTAGTGCAATCAATGTGGTGTACATACTGTATTCTGATGTGTAGTCAAATTTTAAAGTATATAACTTCGAGTGTCGTTATGTGGCGCACAAAAATTTAACCTTCCTTCAAAAGCTGCACACAGCGATATTTTATGCGCACACAGCCTACAGAAAATTAGAGGGAACATTGCCCGGGAGCCCTCGGAGACTCGGAAGGACCAAGGCAAGAAAATAAAGGACTATTCTGGAAGGCCAAAGACATTGAGGGAGAGGTTCCAGGACTGTTCCTGCACTCGCCAGGAATCATCCTGGACCTTATCCGATTCCAGTAATAAGTCAAGGCAACCCTGGCAAAAGGACTTCTCCTCCAAAGCCTCAGTGGGGAGTCGAGAGGTACCCGGAGTGCCCACCTCTGCGGAGCCTTTGATGCCATGCCCAGGTCCAATGGTGGCTGACCCCACTCCATCCGATGACCAGGCACCGGCGACATCGTTAAATCAACGCATGCTGACTGTACCGGTACCGCCGGTCGGTCTTCTTTTCTTCTTGTTAAAAAAACAAAACAAACCCCCCCCCCCCCTTTTTTCCGTTCTTTTTCTTCAGGTACACTTCAGTTTTGGGCCTTAGGCCCAAAACATTTTTCCTCAAATATGGAAAAGCCTGCCTCAGGATTTAAGTGCACAAAATGTGGCGGTACTATCTCCGTCACCGACACCCATGACTGGTGTCTAAAATGTTTAGGTCCTGACCATTCCATTACAGATTGTGTGTCCTGTTCCATGATGTCTAAGAGGGGTCGGCAGAACCGAGCTGCCAAGCTCAGTACCCTGTTTCCCTCTGATGCAGCTTCGGTGGCATCAACGTCTTCCAGGGCTGCTGCTTCCTCACATGGATCTCAGGTAACTAAACATAAATCCAGCCGGTCCTCGAAGGGTAGATCTCCTTCTAAGCATCGAGATGCCTCTGGCCTTGCTCTCGAGGATTCTGCACCGGCAAAATTACCCCGGTGGGAGGCTTCGGCCTCTAAAGCATCATCATCGGGGTTCCAGGATGATCTTGATGGCGTGGGCTTGACAGATCTCCTGGTGCCATGCTCTGGGGTACCGGTGGCTTCCACCGGTACCGACTTCCAGGGATTGGCGGCGTCTATGGATCAGAGGATTCTGTCCATCGAACGCAGTCTGGCTGCTTTCCTTGTGGCATCGACGCCCGTGGTACCGCAACAGACTACTCCGCCGGTACCGGCTCTGGCATCGCCATCGGCACCGATCCCAGTACCGGTGGTGTAGACATCGGCATCAGTGTCCGCTATGCCGGTACTCTGCCCTCTGAAGCCCTCCGGTACCGATGCCAGTCGGTACGGGTATTGGGCTTTACAAGAGCATCCGGACAGACGATACTTCGATTCCTCTGAGGATTTTGAAGAGTCTGTCGTTGCAGTGATGCTGCTTCCACAGGAGGAGTCCTCTCTTAAACGAAGGATGTGTCCTCCAGAGGACTTGTCTTTTCAAGACTTTTTATCCGAGAGGTGGCTCGGGGCCTCTCTATTACAGTGGCCCCAGAGTCAGAGCCTAGAGCCAAGGAGTTAGATATTTTACAATATCCTAAAACTCCTAAGGAGGCAGCTACCTTACCTATTCATGAGATTCTGTATGATCTCATGTTAATAATGTGGGAAGCACCTCTAACCACCTTTTCTCATTCTCGCAGGTTGGACACCATGTATCGTGTCCCTCCTTAGAAACATAGAAACATGATGACAGAAAAAGACCACAAGGCCCATCTAGTCTGTCCTTCCATAACAAAAACTACAACAGTCCACTTTTTACCTTTAGAGATCCTCTGTGTTGGTCCCATGCTTTTTTGAATTCAGTTACTGTCCTCATCTCTACCACCTCCACTGGGAGACTATTCCACGGATCCACTACTCTTTCCATAAAGAAATATTTCCGCATATCACTCCTGAATCTATCTCCCTTCACCCTCATCCCATGTCCCCTCGTCGCAGAACTTGCTTTCAATTGAAAGAGGCTCTCTCCCTGAACATTTATGCCACGGAGGTATTTAAACATCTCAATCATATCACCTCTATCCCGCCTTTCCTCTAAGGTGTACATATTAAGATCCTTAAGTCTGTCCTCATATGCTTTATAATGAAGACTACTAATCATCTTAGTAGCAACCCTCTGCACCGACTCCATCCTGTTCACATCCTTTTGAAGGTGCGGTCTCCAGAATTGCACACCATACTCCAAATGAGGTCGCACCAAAGACTTATACAGAGGCATTATCACCTCCTTTTTTCTGCTAGCCATTCCTCTCCGTATGCACCCAAGCATCCTTCTAGCTTTTGCCGTCGCCTTTTCTACCTGTTTAGCTACTTTAAGATCATCGGACACAACTACGCCTAGGTCCCGCTCTTCTTTAGTGGACAAAAGTACTTCACCTCCTATGCTGTATTGCTCCCTTGGATTGCTGCAGCCCAAATGCATGACCTTACATTTTTTAACATTAAATCCCAGCTGCCAAATTCTAGACCATTCTTCAAGCTTAGCTAGATCCCTCCTCATGTTATCTACACCTTCCTGGGTGTCTACTTTATTGCAGATTTTGGTATCATCCGCAAAGAGGCAAACCTTACCAGACAGCCCTTCCGCTATATCACTAACAAAGATGTTAAAAAGAATCGGACCAAGGACAGATCCCTGGGGCACACCACTGGTAACATCCTTCTCCTCAGAGTGAGCTCCATTTACTTGTACTCTTTGTCGCCTCCCACCCAACCAATTTCTAACCCAAGCAGTAACTTTATGGTCCATCCCTAGGGTGCTCAGTTTGTTTATAAGTCGCCTGTGAGGAACAGTGTCAAAGGCTTTACTGAAATCTAAATACACCACATCTAGAGCTCTCCCTCGGTCCAACTCCCTGGTCACCCAGTCAAAGAAATCAATCAGATTTGTCTGACAAGACCTGCCTCTGGTGAATCCATGCTGCCTCGGATCCTGTAATCCGCTGGACTCCAGAAACCTCACTATTTTCTCTTTCAACAGCGTTTCCATTAATTTACTCACCACCGAAGTTAAACTAACCGGCCTGTAGTTTTCAACCACATCCTTACTTCCGCTTTTGTGTAAAGGCACCACATGAGCCTCTCTCCAGTCCTTTGGCACCACTCCCGACTCCAACGAGGCATTGAAAAGGTCAGTCAGTGGAGTTGCTAGAACGTCCCCAAGTTCCCTCAGTATTCTAGGGTGTATCCCATCCGGTCCCATCGCTTTGTCTACTTTAAGTTGAGCTAGTTTCTCACGAACACAGTCTTCTGAAAATTGTTCAAGATGTCCCTCGCTTCTGTTCTTATTTGTGGGTGTTTTCTGAGGTCCTGCTCCTGGTTCTTCATCTGAACAGAGAACAAAAATATTTGTTAAGCAATTCCGCTTTATCCTTATCAGCTTCTACATATTCCCCCCCTGTACCCTTGAGTCTGACAATACCACTTTTGCCCTTCATCTTCTCACTAATATATCTGAAAAATGTCTTATCTCCCCATTTTATTGCATTGGCTATTTCCTCCTCCTTTTGAATCTTTGCCTTCTTGACTACTTTGCTAGCTTCTCTAAGTTTTTCCAAGTACAGATGCCTGTCTTCCTTTCTCTGTGATCTCTTGTATTTCATGAAGGCCTCCCTCTTTTTCTTCACTTTTTCAGCTACTTCCTTCGAAAACCATAGCGGTCTCCTGTTCCTTTTGCCTTTATTTACCATTTTAACAAAAAGGTTGGTTGCCTTTAAAATACCCCCTTTCAGTTTTGCCCACTGTTGTTCTACATCCCCCAGCTGTTCCCATCCCACTAACGACTCCCTGAGGTATTGGCCCATCTTCGCAAAATTAGTCTTCCTAAAGTCTAAGATCTTCACCTTGGAATGGATTCTAACAGCCCTAGTCCTAATACTGAACCACACCATCTGGTGATCACTGGATGCAAAATGATCTCCCACTACAACATCAGAAACACTTTCACCATTGGTAAGCACCAAGTCCAGTATGGCCCCTTCACGTGTGGGGTCTGTTACCAATTGCCTGAATAGTTCTCCCTGTAGAGAATCCAGGATCTCCTTACTCCTAGATGATACTGCAGCAGGAAAGTGCCAATCAACATCTGGCATATTGAAATCTCCTAGCAGTAGCACTTCCCCTTTCCTAGCAATGCTGCATATGTCTTCAATTGTCCTGGTTTCCATATAACTCAACTTCCTCACCACTCTATTGTGGTTGAGTCTGCAATGAGAAAGATTAGAAGTGCCAAGCGACATGCCTCTAATCCTCCAGGACATGAATGTAGAACCCTGGATGCTTTTGGTAGAAGAGTCTTCCAAGCTTCCATGCTTGCTGCGAGAATTACTTCTTATAGTCTCTACATGGGAATGTTCTTAAAAGTCACTGACCATTTGCAGACTTTAAGTCCTTTTATGTCTGAAGATAAAAGGCAAGAATTTCTCACTGGGCTCAAGCATGCCCAGGATATCTCCAAATTCTCCAACCGTGCAGCTTTTGACTCCTTTGAATGCGTAAGCAGAGCCTCAGCTATTGCCATAGGTGCACGTAGGATTGCTTGGCTTCAAGCATCTGATTTGGAGATCTGGGTTCAAGATGAATTGGGAAATATCCCTTGTACAGGTGAGAACCTGTTTGGTAAGGATTGGCAAGCAAAAGCCAATCAGATGGATGCTGAAAATTCTGCTTTGAATAGACTATCCAAATCCACAGCTGCTCCTGCTAAGAAAAGGTTGTTCAAGAAAACACCTTTTTCTAAAAAGGGAAGATACTATCCTGCTTATAGTCAGCGGGCATCTTCTGCAGCTCAGTTCCCTTCCAAATGTCAGCAATCCTCCAAACAGAGAAAAAGCAAAGGCGGCGAGGCCTGCTCCAGCCCAGCAACCTCAGCCCCCTCAGGGCCTTTGACTTTCTGCTCGAGAACTTAGCCTTCCTGGCTCTAGAAGGACCAGAGCCCTCCACCATTCCAGGAAGGTTATGTCATTTTGCTCCCAGGTGAGGGCAAATTACAGCAGAGCATTGGACGCACTCCATCATAAGAGAGGAGTACAAACTTCATTTTTCAAGCTTGCCCCCTCTCACAAGAGTGCACCAGTTCAATTCTCCAACCTCCCTCCTCAGCCTGTTGGAGCAGGAGGTTGCTACTCTTCTAGCCCAGGGGGCAATAGAGGAAGTGCCTTTTCAACAACAAGGCACATTGTTCTGCTCCCACTATTTTCTTATTCCAAAGAAAACAGGGGGCTTCAGACCCATCTTAGATCTAAGAGAATTGAACAGATTCCTAGTCAAAGAAAAATTCAAGATGGTTTCTCTAGGAACTCTGCTGCCATACCTTCAGAGTCAGGATTGGCTTTGTTCTCTAGATCTCAAGGATGCGTACACTCATGTTCTCATCCATCCAACTCACAGAAGGTTCCTTTTTCAGGACAAGCACTATCAATACAGAGTGCTCCCCTTTGGTCTGGCCTCTGCACCAAGGGTGTTCACGAAATGCATGGCCGTGGTTGCTGCTTTTCTGTGCACCCTGGGAATATTTGTCTTCCCTTACCTGGACGACTGGCTCATTCGAGCTCCCACTCAGAGGCCAAGACTTCTCTAACCTGCACAATGCGTATCCTTCAGTATTTAGGGCTGGTGATAAACATCCCACAATCCAATTTGATCCCTACTCAGTCCCTGGAGTTTATAGGGGCGTTGCTGGATACCACAAGGGCAAGGGCCTATCTTCCCCAGGCCCGTTGCCTTCGCTTGATGCAGTTAGCTTCTCAAGCAGATTTGAAACCCCTATTAACTGCTCGAGAGATGTTACAGTTGCTAGGCCACATGGCATCCACCGTTCATGTGGTACCATATGCTCGCCTTCACATGAGAGCAGCTCAGTGGACTTTATCCACCCAGTGGACCCAGGCATTAGGCTGCCTGTCAGGCAAAATAGCAAACACAAGTCGCCTCATTTTGTCCCTCCAGTGGTGGAAGTCCCCGCAAAACCTGTTGCTGGGGTCCCCCTTTCAACAGCCTCTAACCCAGGCAACTCTTACAACAGATGCTTCTCCAATAGGCTGGGGAGCTCATCTTCAGGACCTCTCCACCCAGGGCATCTGGTCCCCACAGGAGACTTGTCTACATATCAATCTCTTGGAACTCAGAGCAATCTTCCTTGCTCTGCGAGTTTTCCACACCCTGCTCAGCCACAAGACAGTCCTTATCCACACGGACAATCCAGGTAGCCATGTTCTATATAAACAAGCAGGGAGGAACTGACTCTGTCGCTTTGCAACGAAGCTCTGCGACTGTGGGCCCTCGCCAGAGAGCATCACATTCATCTTCTGGCAGTCTATCTTCCAGGTGTTCAAAACTCTGCGGCAGACAGACTCAGTCGAGTTCTCCTTCCACACGAGTGATCCCTACATATGGACCAGGTATCCAAGATTTTTCAAATTTGGGGAACCCCGGACATAGACCTCTTTGCAAGTCCGTGGAATGCCAAACTTCCCCGGTTCTGTTCCAGAACTCCGGCTCAGGCAAGGAATGCTTTCTTCCTTCATTGGGGTCAAGACTTCCTGTATGCCTTTCCACCCATTCCCCTAATTCCCAAAACCCTGTTCAAGCTTCAGAGAGACAGAGGGCACATGATTCTCATAGCTCCACATTGGCCACGGCAAGTGTGGTACCCTCTGCTTCTACATCTCTCTCAAGCTCCCTCCCTAGAGTTAGGGTCTGCTCCAGACCTCCTTTCTCAGGAGGCTGGAAAGTTGTGGCATCCCAATCCCCAGTCTCTGCATCTCAGGGCTTGGTTGCTGAAGGCCTAGATCTCCAGGATCTTCATCTTTCTCAAGTGAAAGATGTTCTTTATGCTTCCAGAAAACCTTCCATTAGACGTTCTTACGCTTTCAAGTGGGAGAGGTTTTCCATCTGGTGTTCTGAGAAGGGTCTTAACCCCAGTGCCATACCTCTGGAATCATTGCTGGAGTATCTCCTTCATCTGTCTAATGCAGGCCTTAAGACAAATTCAGTAAGAGTCCATTTGAGTGCTATTGCAGCTTCCCTCAAGCCTCTAAATGGACAACCTGTTTCCTCTCATCCTCTTGTAGCAAGGTTCATGAGAGGCCTTCTTTTAACAAAGCCTCCCATTAGACCACCCCTGGTGGCATGGGACTTAAATTTGTTTCTTGGTCAGCTTATGAAGCTGCCTTTCTAACCTTTAGCTACCACCTCCTTGAAATACCTTTCTTGGAAGGTTATCTTTCTCATTGCAATCACATCTGCACGCCGCATCAGTGAATTGCAAGCACTAGTAGCTAATCCACCTTTATACAAGGTCCCATCATGACAAGGTGGTCCTTAGGACTAATCCACACTTTATGCCTAAGGTGGTCTCGCCTTTTCACCTCAACCAAGAGGTCTACCTACCTGTCTTTTTTCCAGGACCTCATGCATCAAGTGCAGAGAGGAATCTTCATACCCTGGACTGTAAAAGAGCTCTGGCTTTTTACTTACAAAGGACACAGCAAAATAGAAAGTCTTCCCAACTCTTTTTTGCTTTTGATCCTTCTCATTTGGGACAACCAGTCTCCAAGAGAACACTTTCTAACTGGATTGCCCAATGTATTTCTTTCGCCTATCAGAGCAAGAACCTTTCTCTGGAGGGCCATGTCACAGCTCACAATGTGAGAGCCATGGCAGCCTCAATGGCTCATCTGAACTCTGTGTCTATCGACCACATCTGTCGAGCAGCCACTTGGGCCTCGGTTCATACCTTCAGAGCCCATTACTGCTTGGACAAGGACTCCCGCCGGGATGCCTTGTTTGGTCAGGCTGTTCTCAAACACCTGTTCCATATTTAATCAACTCCTACCCACCATCCCTCATGGGATGCCAGAGATCCAGGTGGGGAAGTGCAGCCCTGTTCCAGGGACACACAACTTATGGGCGCTCTCCCTGGCATCTAAAGCTAGGGAGTCCCCATATGTGAAGACTCATTCCTGCTTGTTCCTGGAGATAGCACAGTTACTTACCTGCAGCAGGTGATCTCTGAGAACAGCAGGATTAAGTCTTCACATCTCACCCACCTCCCCTAGGAGTTGTCTCTCTCTCTATCTCTATTTCCTTTCCCTTTCTCTCCCTCTTTGTCTCAGCTATAAAACTCAACTGAGGAGAGACAGTTGGGAAAGCAGCACGCAGGTGCTGTGGGATGCTCCCAAAAGCTTTCTGATTGGACGCTGGGGAGCGTTCCCGTGCAGGCTCCGTCGGTACCGACGTACCCATATGTGAAGACTAATTCCTGCTGTTCCCAGAGATCACCTGTTACAGGTAAGTAACTGTGCTTTCCAACCTTTTGAAGAGATATACGCTTGGAGTGCCAAGGGAAGGATAAGTATCATTGGTTATCAGAAGAGTGCTTCCTATGTACCTAGAGACCACTTATTCTTTCTGTACGTTGCTCTGGTTGGTTGTACTCTTGTATAACAGGAAGGATGTCCATGGAGTGCTCTTCTGGTGCCTGTAGGTCACTATCTCTCTCACTGGGTTTGAATTATTCTTATGATTTTTGCAGAGTTGTGCAGGGTGAGGTGACTTCTCAGGTTCCCTTTGGCTGTTGGACAGAGAGAGCATCCTGAGCATATCCTTTACAGGATCGGACTGGTCTGGAGGAATTGTGGACATATTCTGCACAGGCTTAGGCTTGGGTGCAGTGCAGTTCTTTTGCCTCCATGGACATTGATAGGGATGCGACTTGATCTCCCCCTTTCTACCTTTTCCAATTGCTTGGGTGCCTCTGCTGTGGTAGACGTGGCCTGTGATGCAAAGATTTGAAGGCAGCCCCTTTTGTGATCTGTTTTCATATCAGCATGCTTTGTGGGCTTCATCGTCTTAACTGTGGTATGCCTTGTGGGCTTGTCCTTGACTATCTTGAACATAGTTCCCTGTCTAGTGGGCTTGGTCCCCATGACACATTTTTGTATGGTGATTGAGTCTGACAGAAGGAACTGTGTACAAAACAATGAGGTCAAGTTCTTAACTATATCTTTGGGTGTAAATATCGAAGTGTGCCCTTAGCTGCATCAACATTAGTAGCAGTGATGTCGCTGAAATTTTTTTCTGTCTCCACATCTGCTGGTAAGGGAGTACAGCCCAGTTGTCCAGGCTGGTTTAGTAGGTATCCAGAAAAGGAGATTATCGGGCAAGTAAAATCTCACCTTTTAATGGGATGGATTCTTGCAGATTCGGAATATTTTGAAACAAGGTATTGAGACCCCAGAAGACCAAAATGACCTAAGGAAGATGCAGCTACGGGAACTGGCTCGTCTAAATGGAACATTGCGTGAAGATGACAACAGGTAGGCCAAACTGGTAAGAAGAGTTGATTGAATGTCTGATAGATCTTTTATTTGTCAATGATGCCTGATGCATCTCATTACTGTATTAGGATTTTGAGACCCTGGCAGAACACAGAGACACGCAGCATCACCAACAATACTCTGTGCGCCAAATGTGGAGGAGCTGGGCACATTGCATCAGACTGCAAATTTGCAAGGTAAGCCTAAGAGGATGGTGACTTAATTTTATGAAGCACTACCCCACTCCCCCTGAATTTGTGTCCATTAATACAGTCACCAAACTGAGTTGGTTTTTGTTGTGAGCACTCATCCTGTTAACCTTGCATCTCTGGTTTTGCAAACATGCACCACATCCACAAACTCTCATTGGGTGGAAAGCAGAACGAACACTCTCTTTAACCATATGAAAAAATCTTCAAATTCTGGTGTTGCTTCTGTAACTGTGGCACAAATGTTTTCCTTTAATGGGCACTTTGTTGCAGAAAACCCTACAAAATGCACTTGGTCACACGACAGAGCATTACCCTGGTGTGACAGGAAGTGATCGTGTAGCTAGGACCTTTCCTCCTGGTGATGTAAAACCTTCTCGCACCGAGGAGATTTCTCTAGGGCCATGTGCCCAGGAGGGAAGGGTTAGGACAGCTGTTGGCGATTTGATGATTAGGCATGTAGTTAGCTGGCTAGCTGCTGGACGTGAGGATCACTTGATAACATGCCTGCCTGGTGCGAAGGTAGCGGACCTCACGTGCCACCTAGAGAAGGTTTTAGATATTATCGGGGAGGAGTCCGCTGTCTTGGTTGGTACCAATGACATAAAGTGGTAAGGAGGTTCTGGAGGCCAAATTTAGGCTTTTTAGGTAGGAAGTTGAAATCCAGAACTGCTTCCTGTTCCACGCGCAGGACCCAAAAGGCAGGCAGAGGCTCCAGAGTTTCAGTGCGTAGATGAGACAATGGTTTAAGGAGGAGGGTTTTGGATTAGTTAGGAACTGGCAACATTCTGGGGAAAGGAGGGGCTTTTCCGAAGGGATGGGCTCCACCTTAACAGGGATGGAACCAGGCTGCTTGCATTAACCTTTAAAAAGGAGAGAGAGCAGCTTTTTAAACTAGATAATAGGGGAAAGCTGACAGTCGCCTAAGAGTGCATAGTTCAGAACGGTATATCCTTGATGAATACTAGCAAAAGATTGAAGTTAGGGTATATCGACAGAGGTTCCAATAAAGACAAAAGTAACCCAAATGCCCTTAAGTACCGAGCAGACAGAGCTTAAAGATTCCAAATGTTTGGGGTTTTTTAGCTGCATTTATATCCCGCTTTTCACCGGGTCAAAGTGGTTTAATAGAAAAAAAAAAGGGGGGGAGGAGGGTACAATAATCAGTTCAACAGTGAAAGGGGGGGGGCAACTTTGATCTAAACAAAGTAACAGTACTAGATTTTTTTTTTTTTTTTTTTTTATATTTATGCAATTTTACAATAATCAAGCAAAACGCTTGTACAGAAATAACAACTTGTACAACAGAACTTTATATACTAATAATAATATTACCACAAAAAGAACATACAAGAGTAAGGTTAGTCCACAAATCATTGGGGGGTAGAAAGTATAAAGATAAGAGGACAGGTGGATCCTCCCACTCATTAATATAGGAAAACAAAAGATCATTTAATACCAAAATGGGGGCGGACGACAAAGCATCTTAACAATTGCGACTAATCACTGAGAAGGTGATATCACAGTATGAGAGCTAACAAATGCAGATAATTCCTCTGGTTGAAAAAACAGATATTTATGTTCATTAAAGTAAATTATACATTTACAGGGAAAACGAAGTAGAAATAAGGCACCCATCTGAACAATAGCTGGTCTTAATAGCAAAAAAGCTTGACGCCTTTTCTGGGTCTCTCTAGAGACATCAGGGAACATAGCAATCTTTCTACCTTTAAATAACACTGAACGCTTCTTAAAATACAACTTCAAAATCCAATCCCTATCTGATGGTAAAGCAAAGGTCACCAACAAAGTAGAAACTTTTAATTCTGCCTCTTTAGGTGATTGCAACAAGGCAGATACATTTAATATATCCATTTCTAAGGAACCTTCAAATTTTTTACCCTCTTTTTTACCCATAGGCAGAAAGTAAGCTTTCACAACCGGAGGAGTTAAGTCAGACGGTACTCCTAAGGTCTCATGTATATATTGTTTAAACAATTCAACAGGAGAAACCCCCACAACCACTGGAAAATTTAACAACCGGATATTAGACGCCCTCACAACATTTTCCAAATTTTCCAATTTCATTCTCATAGCTACATTGTCGTTAATAATTGAATCAGACACTACAGAAACCTGAGTCACTTTCTTTTCTACGGCCTGAAACTTCCCACGGAGATCAGCAAGTTCAGCCTGCATCCCACCAGAGAAGGACTCCAACTTTTCCAAACGCGATGTTTCCAATTCCACATGCTGACACATAGCAGAAGATAACGGAAGAATCGCCTCCCAAATCGACTCCAGAGAAATCACCTTTGGGCGTTTCAAAAGAGTGCCTTTAGAAAATTGCCCCAGCAAAGGGAATTCCTGCACGTCTGCTCCCACAGCTCGGTGACCAGCTACTTCCTCAACCTCCTTCACAGGCCTCACGACTGAGGACTCCCCTCGAGTGGAGCCCGCACCCGAGAGGCCGGTTCCCCACTTCTCGGTGGATCCGCCTTTCCTCGCACGGGAGGGGTCTCTGGAGTGCTGACACAAGGAGGTGGAGCAACTCGATCTCCCGGGGAGAGAGACACTTCCAGGGCAAGTAGTTCCGGATCCACCTCAACCGGAGCTACAGCGCCCGCTCGAATCTCCCCTTTCTCCTGCTCCGTCAACTGCACATATCGATCCATCGGACCAACAGACTTGGCAGGCTCAGACTCCGCGGGGAGAGCCTTGGGCCGGCCTTTTTGCTTAGGCATACTCACGAGGAAAACGCTCACGTCGCCATCTTAGATAAGCCACCGGTACTAGATTTTTGATGCTTACCGATAACCAGATTATTATGAATAAAATACAACCTCTAAAGTGCTTGTATGCGAATGCTAGAAGTCTAAAAAAAAAAAAAGTAAGATGTGAGAGTTAAAATATATAGCACTAAATAGGGGGTTAGATAAATCTCAGAGACTTGGTGGAAGGAGGACAACCAGTAGGACACTGGTGCCTGGTACAGATTATATCGCAATGATAGAGTAGATCAAATTGGTAGAGGGGTGGCACTCTGTTAGAGAGGGCATTGAGTTACACAGGATTAAAGTTATGCAGGAAATAAAATACACTGTGGAATCTCTCTGGATTGAAATTCTATGTAAAAAGGGGAAGGCGATGGCAGTGGAGGGTATGAACAAATGGATGATGAAATGCTCAAAGAAATTGGGGAAGCTAACACAAGTTACAACAGTAGTAATAAAGTATTTTTAAACACCCATGCTTGATGTAAGTCTTTAACCTTTGCAGCAGCTCCTTTTAATTTTTTCTTAACTGTTTTCCTCATTTTATCATAGTCTTCCTTTTGAAAGTTGAAAGGTAGTACTGTGGATTTTGTTGCCATCCGTCCTCCACTTATTAAATCAAGCACAAACATGCTACGATCACTATTGCCAAGTGGCCCCAACACCCTTATCTCTTGCACCAGATCTTGTTCCACTAAGGGCTAGTCCAAAATGGCTTCCCCTCTTGTCTGTTCATGAACCAGCTGCTCCAAGAAGCAGTCATTTATTTCATCTAGAAACTGTCTCCCTGGAATGTCCTGATCATGGCCTCACTGAAGGGACAACTAAGGAGCTTTTTTGCTGTTTTCAATTGCTAAGAATAAGGACAAAGGGCTCTTTCCTTATCCGTTCTTCCAGTCCAGTCCTGCACCTCTGAGTAGTCAACCTTCAGCAATTTTGGAGACTGAGCATGTCATCTTTTGACATCAGTGTACTAAGGCAGCTGGCTCCTCCTAGCCCCAGTAAGCTCTACTGGGGTTTTGGCTGTTTTTGGTTCAGTAAAGGCCATATAAAAAGGGGGTGGAGGGGGAATTGCACAACTGCCCTTCCAGAGGTGAAGGGGGAGAGGCAGCTTCAGGCACCAGCAGACAAGCTGCTTCCGAACCCACATCAGTTGAGACACTGCCAGTAGAAAGGCAGTGCGGCATTGTGGTCAGAGCCTTGTTCAGCACTCAATGGTGGATGCTGGTAGCATGGGCTGAGCACTAAGCAGAGCAGTTGTTCCATTAAGTCTCCTGGCACAGGCACAAAGGGATGTTTGGCCTGGGGGAAAAGTAAGCCCTTCATTTCCGGGTGAGTTTTCGGTAAGATGGGGGTTCTCGAGATCTGCGGCCTTCAAGACAGCACTTAGCACCACATAGCTGAGGTGGCTATTTTCGGTGAGTGCCTCAGTTTCTGAAACAGAAACTGGGAAAGTAGACTTCAGACGCAGGGGAGTTTTTTCTTCACGTTTCGTTGATTTTCTTTTCCTCCATCCAGCAGAACAGCTTGGTTTGAGTTTGTAAAAACAAAAAAAAAAATTCCTACTGCCTGTATTTGCTTCCCATGAGCTTGGGGAAGGCTTGAGGGAGTCTTGCCTTCCTTTTGATAGCAAAATGTAGTTCAAGGCCACGTGCTTGACATGCGCTGCCACAAGAAGCGTGCTCTCAGCTATGAGATTTTGTTGTGGTTGCAAGGCAGAGTTGCACTCCGCAAAGGAAGGCTTCCCATACAGAGTTGTGCAGGCAGGAGCCTGATGGGGACTTGCTGGTCTCCGGGGGCTGTGGGATACCTGCTGCTGCGCCAGAGGTCCCAGTTATAATGGATTAGGCTGACAGACAGGGCCTGCCCCTGTTCATACGAGCAGGTGAGGAGGTTTTTGTCCCTTCTGGCTTTGACATCCCAAAGTCATAAGAGCAGTGCGCAAGAGTGTTTGTTTTCGCCTGAGTTTGTGCTGCTTATGCATCAAGACTTGCATGAAGCAGCAGGAAGTAGAACCCTCTGGGGCACTGGAAACAGGAAAAAAAAGATGATTCTCAGAGGAGATAGTTGGCGAAGCCTGCAGTTTGTAGGCGGCAGCTGGAAGACCTGGGGGGAGACTAGGTCACTCCACTTGGAAGACCCTGTGGGCCAAGCTTGGATGAGGCAAACCTGGGTCTGAGCTGATGGAATTGGAAGGAGAAATTCCACAAGAGGAATCTTGCATTGTACGTGTCTTCACAGAGGAGTTGCCAACTCTCATTTCCAGATCTTCCTGCTAGACCAGTCCCAACTAGTGGGTTATTTCCCCCTGTCAGCAGATGGGAGACAGAGAAATGAAAGTAAAACTATTCTATGACATCACCACTGGCATAAAACCTAGCACTGCTAGAGGGAGCCTCAGTATTTTCTCTGTCTCAGCAGATAGTGCATTCTTACAGAGGCCTATAGCTCCTACCCAGTCTGCATCTGGGGGCAGTGTAGTGTGGCCACTTTAGATCCTAGGGGCTGTATGAGATACCCTTTTCTGGTTGATCTGTTATTTTGGAGCTAGCTCCTGGCTAGGAGAACCAGTGTAGCTTGGTAGGAGTGTTGGATCATGAGGATCCTTCTGAGGGATCCTTTACTGTATTTTGGCCTTTTTTCTTTTCTTTTCTTTTACTCTATTTCTTTAAACAAAGTATAAAAGGTGTGAGTCTGTCTTTTGTAAGGCTTCACGTAGCTCCTTAGCATGTGGCTGATTGGGGTTTCCTCCCTGCACCCCCCACCACTGTCCCTGCTCCCCTGTGCTCCTGGAGGACCACAGCACTGAAGCTGCAGTGGATCGCCACCTTTTCCAGCAGGCAACTGCAGAGGATTGCCGCCTGAACTTCATCAGCGGCAGTAAGGGGCTGCTGCACCTAACCGTGAGTGTTTGCTGTGATCCCTCCTAACATCCCTGGCCTATGCAGGTCACACACCAGCAGCAAAAAGGGCCACTGCATCTGTTTGCTGCAATCCCACCTATCTCGCCAGACATCCCTGACCTGTACAAATCGCGCATCAGTGGCAAAAAGGGGCTGCTGCACCTAACAGTGAGTATTTGCTGCGAACCCACTGTTCCCGCCTGACATCTCCGCTCTGTGCAGGCCACATACCATTTTTCCTTCCTTAAGGCCTACAGCTCCTGGTCAGTTTGAGACTGGTTTCAGTGCAGCTTGGCCAGCTGAGACCTCTCTGGTGGTTCTCCCCTTCCTGGGGTGAGTTCCTGGCTGTGAGAGCCAGTGTAACTCTGTGTGGTGCGTTAGGATCAGTGCCTACCCCATTGCCCTGATGCCTCATCTGTAGTAAGTGGCAACGGTTTCCTTGTTAGTCTCTGCGCCACTTGCATAGCTGATCCAGGGGAGACTTCTGCCAGTTCAGCGTTGGTGGTGGTGGTTCTGGCTCCCAATGCAGTTGAGGCTTCGTTGCTGCCCTCCACATCAGGGATTATCAGTGCTCTTCTCCAGGCGGACCTGCTGTTCCCACGATGCTGAATTTCACCATGGGACTGATTCCTGTGGCTGACAGGGAGTCTTCTCTCCCTTTTGTTTCCACAGTTGCAGCACTCCCAGCCACAGAATCACAAGTGTTTCAGCAACGCAGCTATCAGAACCCAAAGCAGCTATCTGACCCTGCAATGGCAGATTTTTTGCCCATCTTTCAACATGTTTGTGGGCTGTCAAAGGGGGGGGGGGTTAAGGCCTTGTTCCCTCTTGGCCACGCCCATCTTCTGCTGCTCCTCCGATAGTCCTTGTGAGTAGTTCCCGCAAATGATTGAGAGGGCAGGACTGTCAGGGAGGGTCCGCGGCCGCCTCCAAAGTCCCTTATTGGAGCGAGGCAAAATTTTTTGGCGATGGTGTTTCCCACGATAACTCCAGTTGAGCTGCCTCCAACACGGAGGAGGGGGAACTCTTTCAGGGGGAGGATCATAGTGACTCTTCCATGGTGCATCTTTGTCGCTGAGTGGAGATTCCCACCTGCCCCCTTAATTGTCTAGATTGCCACTGAAATGCCAATTCTGGAGCTCTCTAGAACGGTCCCGATCTCCTCTACTTTTGATCCTGGCATGGGGCTTTCTAGAGCCTTTCCTTTCCTGCTGGAGCTTCTCCTGATGTACCCCTCAAAAAGGCCCAGCGATTGGGTTGTATTTATGCCTGGTCATCGACAGAAAGTGGTTGCATTTTCCTGGGGTCAATGTCTTGATCACAGCGGACACCAGCATACTACCATTCCCATAGAAGTGGAGCTGCCCTTCGGACCTGCAGGGCCAGAAGGTGGAAGGACTCCTTCAGATGGCCTTTTCTTCCTCCTCCCTAGCCCTTACAGGTGACAACGTGGGGTGGTGTCTGTGCACATGTCCTCCTCCACTGGGTTCACCTCCTTCCTGAGGATGAGTGAGTATTCAGCCTGTCTCGAATATCTGATGGCCTTCTTGGTGGATGCCTTTTGTGATAAAAATAAAAGGTAAAGATCTTACACCTTTCTGCATGGGGAGTCGCAGAAGCGACAGTGGCTCACCGAGGGTTGTGGCTCAGAAATTGTTGGCAGATGTCTCATCTAAGGGGCGCTTAGCCAAATTGCCCTTTAGGGACAGGCTTCTGTTTGACAAGCTCTTGGGAAAGTTAGTCAAGGACCTCAAAGGTCAAGCCCCAGTGGCTGGAGGATAAACCTCAGGATTCCTCCAAGCACTCTTCTTAGACATCAGGGGAGTCATCTTTGCTGCCGAAGTTCCACAATTTTAGTCCATATCAACAGAATAAGCAGACCTCCTCCTCTTCTGGAACAGGTTCCAAGTCCCATTTCCTTTCAAGGAGGACGCTGGGCCTATACACAGACTTCCATGGTTGGAAAGCCCTCTTTCTCTCACCTCTCTCGCTGACTGTTCTGGAGCCTATTCCTACCTCCTGCAAGTGGTAGGCCATCTGCAACAATTTTATCATGAATGGGCCTGTCCGTCGAATGATCTCTGGGTGCTCAACATAAGACAGGGATATGTTTGAGTGTGCTCAAAAGGGTTAACTGCAGTTTGAGAGTTCCATGGTTCCGCCTAGAAATGCTGCGGTCTGTTATCCAGGCAGTCCAGAAGGATGAGTCCTCGCTTCCTTGGATTTGGCAGAGGCTTGTGTTCACATTCCCATCCGGGAGGACTATCAGTGCTTTTCTCCAGTTTGCGATTTTGGTCTCTCACTACCAGTTCTGTGTGCTGCTCTTCAGCCTGGCCATTGCCCTTTGGATGTTCTCCAAGATGATGGTGGTAGTTGTGGCAAGACGGAAGCACGAGGGTGTCTGTGTACACCCCTACCTGGATGATTGGCTTATCCGGGCCAGGTCTCAGCCGGAAGCCATTTGGGCATTGTATTGTGTGATCCAAGTGGCTCGGCTGGGTCATCAACAGCAGCAAGAGCATCCTGATGCCATCTCAGAACCTGAACTTTCTTGAGGCTTGTTTCGATACTTGCGTAGGCTGTCTCCCTTATGGGGGAGCACAAGGCCAAGTTCCACAACCAATCTTGAGACTTTTTTGGGAACTCCACTCATATGACTTGAGGCTGCCTTCTGCTTTTGGGAGCGATGACTGCAACCCTAGAGCTGGTATCCTCAGCACGAGCACACATGCATCCTCTATAGCAGGCTTGCTGACTGGCTGGTTCCTGTGCTCGCAGGACTATAGAGTCCAACTCCTGCTTCCTCTCTTGTATTGACACAGCCTTCTCTAGTGGGCCTCCCCTGACATGTTGAGGGGATGCCCCTTAACTCCAGCCTGGGTGCTCCTCACTACCAGTGTCAGTCTTTCCAGTTGTGGAGTTCATTGTCTTGACCAGACTGCATAGGGTCAGCAGTCTCCAGTGGAAGAAAAATGAGCCATCCATCACCTAGAGGCCAGGACCATCTGTCTATCATTGCTGCACTTAAGCAAGCTGCTCCACAGGAGTGCTGCATGGGTCCTCTCAAGCAAAGCAACCGCGGAGGGTTATGTCAATAGCCAGGGTAGAATGAAATGCCTGGGATTAGCTTGAGAAATGTCTCTACTGTTCCCCTGCATGGAACTGCATCTCCAAGCGCTTTAGTAGTAGTAGTACAGCCCAGCACATTGTGGGCGAGGACAGTCGGGAAGTGGATTTCCTCAGCTGTCACCTCCTCGATCCCTCTAGCTACCCAATACAAATAAAGCTTAGCTAAGTAGCTCTATCGTTATTATTTGCTTTCATCTGTTGCTTTTTTTCATACCATTCAGTATTCATAGTCTGCAACGGTTGTAGACAGCTTAAGTAAAGCATAATCAAAGAAGAAAAAATAAGAAACATTAAAAAATGAAAAACAAGAAATAAGGACATTAGAATAACACCAGCGACATAGAATGGGTCATTGATGTATGAAAGACGTTTTCACTGTACCCAATGAGCAGGCACAGTGAGCAGTCTAAATTCTGAGACCCAGTCGCTAATATAACACATATAGTAAGTTAGTCTATATAATTAAGGGTTAAAAAGTGGAGCTTTATTTGTATTGGGTAGCTAGACAGCAATAAGCTCTGAAAAGTGACAACAATTCATTTTGTTACCTTCTCGATCCCAGCAATTGGGAACTTACCTCATGGGCATTCAACCGGATAGTGGATTGGTGGGGCCTCCCAGGGGTGGACTGGATGGCGATTGCAGCCCATTCCAAGGACTTCTTCTTCAGACATTGTTCGGAGCTCAAGTCCAAGAGGGTGGATGTACTGGTCCAGCCTGTCCATTCCCCCCCCCCCCCCGATCACCTGCTCTCTGTTCCACCCCATGGACCATGATACTTGTAGTCCTTTGGAGGATTGGGGGTCACCTGAATCTGGTGATCCTGGTCCACCAGACTGGCCTCATCGGCCATGGTACACAGACATTGTCTGTTCCTTGCCTCCCAGCCCACGTGCCTTGGACAGGAAGGGCTTATTACAGCAGGGTTGCCTAAAGCATAAAGGCTATTCCCTGTTGAAGACTGGGCAGCTCTCCACCTCATTGTCTTATGCTTGGGTCTGTATCTCTTCGAGAACTGGTGTCATCGTTGTCACCTTTCTCCATTGGCGGGGGGGGGTCTTGATCTCTTCAATTCTAGCCTTCCTTCAAGAGGGAGTTGAGAAGGGTTTGTCAAGCTCAATCAGGGTGCAGGTAGTGGCACTTTTCTGTTTTTGTGGTCTGGTGGTGGGCCATGTGCTGGCGGTGCACTGGGATGTAAGCCCCTTTTTCCATTGGGTTCGGAGCTTTTGTACACTAGTAGACCCCATAGTCCTGCTGTGGGACTTGATGCTCGTTCTCAGAGCGCTCATGTGTCCACCCATTGAGCCGCTTAGGCGGACTACCATCAAGGATCTGTTCCTGAAACTGGTATTCTTGGTAGCTGTCACTTCAACGCAGTGGATTTCAGCATTGCAGGTGTTTTTCAGCCGCAACCCTTTATTGACATTCTCAGCTGAAAGGGTGACCTTTTGTCTGGTCCCCCCCTACCTTCTTGCCCAAAGTGCTGTCTCCCTTTCACATCAGTTGGGTGCTGTTCTCTTGCTGGCCTTTTCACCAGATCAGTGCACCAAACCAGACAAGGGTTTGCATTTTGTGGACTTCCGTCGTGTAGTGGTACTTGAACGTGATGAATCACTTTAGTCTTTCCAATCACTTTTGTCCCTTTCGCCAGACACCGGAAGGAACAAGCAACATCCACAGTGATCCTAGGTCACTGTATCAAGGACACTATTGCCGTAGCCCTGTTTCCCTCAGTGTGTATGCCTGTTTCACTGGGAACAAGCAGGAAGTCAGTCTTTACATATGGGTGGTGTCGGCGCTGACTGAGCCCGCGCTGAGCAAATACGCAGCTTTCAAAGAAAGTCTTTGGGATTGCTACCATACATGCATGGTCCCCTTCCCGCCCAAGCGTGCATCTTTCTCATTCTCCTTTTTTCCATGGAGCCCACCAGACATCGTCCGTGGTGTGTGTTTTTTTTCTCCTAGAAAAAGTTGATGATTTTTCAAGTGTTTTACTCGTCTCCGGTCATGCACTGGTACCTTTCCTGCCCCGATCTCAGTGCCTTGGTATTGGGGTTGATTCTTTGTATTTTAAGTTTTACTTTTTTCTTTGGCGTCTTCGTGCTCTTTTTCTCAACTGGCAACCTGAAGGGTCTTCGACCTTGCTGGGGTTCTTTTTTGCCCCATGGCTACTAGCAGCTTCAAAAAGTGTGGTCGGTATGGTAAGATCATTTTTATTTTTTATTTATTTATTTACATTCTCTTATATACCGCGCTATTCTGCATCAGTGCGGTTTACATTGAACAAACTGAAATTATATTGAACAGGGCATTATAACTTGGAGATAACTATTTTACAGGGGACATGGGCTATGGAGGGTTAAGTGGCTTGCCCAAGACCATAAGGGAGCACCTGTGGGACTAGAAACCCCAGTCATTCCGGCCCAAGGTTACTGTCCTCTAGTGGGATTTGAACCCCCGATCTTCCGGCCTGAAGTACCTTGCCCCAACCACTAGGCCACTCCTCCACTCCACTCCCTAACTGACACACATGACTGCTGCCTCCAGTGCCTCGGCCCAGACCACAATCTGGTGGTCTGTGGTCTTTGTAAGAAAATGTCTTCCAAAGCCTAGGGGAGCCGCCAGCAGCAGCATTACAAATTTTTTCCCAACTCCCTGATACCTCCGAGAGCTAGGACCTCATCTGAGGCCTTGACACCTCGGGAGGACCACTCTGAACCCGAGCATCGTCGTGGGTCCTTGGAGAGGGGCGCTCTCTCTCTCATCGAAGAAGAATAAGAAGCCCTCAAAGATGGCGTCCTTGGATGGCTCTGATCAGCTGGGATCCATGGCGGACCTGCCTCAGCAGGTAGACAGTCCTCATTGAGGATTCCCCTCCTGGGGAGCCGGCATCGGGCCTGAGTCCAGGATGGTGGCCTTAGAGCGCAGTGTGGCTGCCTTCTTGGACTAGCAGCGGGCGCTGATGTCCGGCACATCCGGTTCCTCTGCCCCGACCACCGGGCGTTCGACGTTGAAGACGTCCCCGGAGGCCGAGCAGATCCTCGAGGCCATGCGGGCCCGAGTAGATCCTTGGTCGATGTCGCACTTGGTCTCCCGCTCATCGGGACCAAGGTTGTCACTGAGTCTCCCAGGCTTGGGGCGTACGGCGCCGGAGCCCTTGGCGCAAGGAACACAAGTTCTCCTTGGTGTATTCCGATTGGGAGACCGAAGACGAGGAGTCCCCGGACACCCATCAGCACTGATATGTCCCTTCTGATTCCCCGGTCTCTGAACCTCGGAGAAGGTCCCCACCGGAGGATATGGGCTTTTTGGACTTCGTCAAAGACATGTCCAAGGCCTTGGCCTTTCCTACCGAGTCTGAGGAGGATCCTTGGGCCGACGAGCTCGAGATCCTCCAATACGAGGCTCCTCCCCGGGAATTGCTCACGGTGCCCTTTCCTCCCATCCTGGAGTGGCTTATGTTCTGCTTGTGGGAGGCACCAGGGTCGATGCTGATGGTCAGCAAGTGGTTCGTCTCGAAGTATCGAGTCCACCGGAGCCCTGGGTTTCAGAAGTCACAGCTGCTGCACAACTCCATGGTTGTGGAGTCTTCCATGCGTCGACTGAAGAATCAGAAGGTGCACTCCTCGTTGCCCCCCGGCAGGGAGGCCTGCACCTTGGATGCCCTTGGCAGAAAGTTACCAGGGCTCGATGCTGAATTGCCGAATCCAGGCCTACCAGCTGTATATGGACATGTACCTGAGAGACTTGGTGAAGGAACTTGCCGGGTACTCGGCTGGTCTCTCCGAGGAACCTTTGCATTGCTTCAAGAGCCTGTCCAAAGCCATCCATGAGTGCTCCAAATTTGTGTCTCGGGTGACCTATGATGGTTTAGAATCGGCGGCCCAGGTAGCAGTGGCGGGGATCGGTGCACGCCGCCAAGCTTGGCTCCAGTTGTCCGACCTCGAGCAATGGTTACAGGATAAGTTGGTTGTCCTGTGTAAGGCCGTCAAGGCCGTAGAGCTGGAGACCGAGTTCATGACTAAGACTAGGCTCCAAGAAGACAACTGCTCCTCCCTGATGGAAGGGCTCAGGTAAAAAGCCCTTTTGCCAGAGGGAGCTTACTGAAACTTCCCACCTTACCAGGCCTCCCCAGCTCCCCAGCAAAGACAGCAGGCCAAGGGACACGGGCATGGCCCGCGTAAGCAGGAGGCTCCCAAGCCCCATGCTCCGGCTCCGGCCCAGCAGGAGGGAGTTTTTGACTCCCAACAGCGAAGCCACTCTCCCATACGGAGATCAGCCTACAGGGGGTTGCCTCACCCTTTAATGCCCATGAGTCAGTGGTTATGGCTCCCCACCTGTGGACATAAAGGTGGTCAGGAAGGGTTACCTTCTCCATCTAAGCCAAGTACCTCCACACTGGGAGATCCCCTCAAGTCTCCCCTCCGCCGGGATCACCTTCTGAAGGAGTTGGCAGGTCTTGTCGAGGACCAAGTGGTGGAACTGGTGCCCTACCACCTCAAGGGCAAGGGGTTCTACTCCAGGTACTTCCTCGAGCCAAAGAGGACAAGGGGGTCTAAGGCCCATCCTCGACCTGCGCAGTCTCAAATTACTGGTGAGGGAAAAGCTCAAGATGTGCTCTCCCTTGGGAACATTGCTGCCTTACCTCTGCCAGGGAGACTGGCTATGCTCCTTAGTCCTAAAGGATGCCTATTCTTACATCCTAAACCACCCAAACCACAGGCAATACCTACACTTTGTGGTGGGAGGCAATCATTTCCAATACAGGCTGCTTCCCTTCGGCCTAGCCTTGGCCCCCAGGGTATTCACAAAGTGTCTGGCAGTAGTCGCCGCCTTTCTCAGGCTCCAGGGGATATTTGTCTTTCCCTATCTCGATGACTGGCTCATCAAGGGCGCTACAGCCCCCGAGGTGCAGCAGGCCATGACATACACCACCCAGGTCCTGCAACACTTGGGCTTCATTATAAACTACCCCGTCAAACCTTTTCCCGACACAAGGGCTAGAATTCATTGGGGCAAGAAGATCAAAGGCCTTCCTGCCTGCAGACAGGGCAGCCAGACTTTCCTCAGTGCCAGCCAGGCATCTTCTGTGCCGTTTCGGGCACATGGCCTCCATGGTGCATGTCACTCCAGATGCCCGCCTCCACTTGCGAACAGCACAGTGGTGCCTCAGGGACCAATGGTCCCAGGCCATAGGCCACTTTCAGGACAGAGTCTGAGTGACCTGCCAGCTGGTAAAGTCCCTTATCTAGTGGCAGTCGCCCCAGCACCTGGAGGTGGGCATGCTTTCCAGACTCCCAACCACTTGAGTGTCCTTACCACAGATGCCTCCCTGCTTGGCTGGGGAGCCCATTGTGAGGGCTACCGCACCCAGGGCACTTGGTCCTCGTACAAGAGTGCTCAGCAGATCAACCTTCTGGAGCTGCAAGCCATTCATCTCGGACCAAAGGCTTTTCATCATCGCTTAGGCCACCGGTCAGTCCTAGTTCAGATGGACAACCAGGTGGCCATGTTCTGTGTGAACAAGCAGGGAGGCACAGGGTCCAATGCCCTATGCCAGGAAGCCCTACATCTGTGCTCTTATGCAGTACAACAGGGCATCTTCAGAACGGTATACCTGCTGGGCCAAGACATTTTGCTGGCTGACAGACTTGGCAGGATTCTCCAGCTGCACAAGTGGCAGCTGGACCCAGGGGTAGCCAGCAGGCTTTTCCGGATCTGGGGGGAACAGGTGATGGACCTATTTGCAAGCCTTGGACAATCACCAGTTACCCCACTTCTACTCCCGACAGCCTCACCTCGCCAGGGTGGCCACCGATGCCTTCCTGGTCTCATGGTCAGAGGGACTTCTGTATGCTTTCTCTCTGCCACTGATCTCCAGGACTCTGTTCAGGACTCTCCACGACAGGGCCTCGGTCATCTTGGTAGCTCCAAGGTGGCCCAGGCAAACATTTCCACTGCAGCTGGCGGTGGAGGACCCCATAACTCGGGGGTCTGCCCCTGACTCCTTTCCCAGGAGGGGGTCACTCTCCTGCATCCCAACCTCTGCTTCCTCTCACTGACCGTTTGGCTGCTGAGAGGGTGACTTTAGCTCTGCTCCACCTTCCTAGGGAGGTGGAGGATGTTTTCCTAGCCTCATGAAAGGCATCTGATACCAGATGGGCCTACGCCTTTAAGTGGCATAGATTCACACTTTGGTGCACTGAGTGGGGGGCCATCCTCTTCTCTTGCCCGGTGGTCACGGTGTTGGAATACCTGCTCCACCTCTCTCATACGGGGCTCAAGTCTAGCTCTGTTAGGGTACACCTCAGTGCCCTAGCGGCGAACCACCATCAGGTGGACATGAAGCCCCCCTCTGCCCATCCAGTGGTGTCCCACTTCCTACGGGGCCTACTCCTGCCTAGGTTCTTGGTTCGTCCCCGGCGACCGAATAGGATCTGAATGTGGTGTTGGGGCAGCTCACCCTGCCACCATTTGAGCCCCTGGTTACTTGCCACCTTCACTATCTCTCCTGGAAGGTGGTTTTCCTGGTCGTTTTCACTTCTGCCTATAGGGTAAGTGAGCTCCAGGCCCTCTTGGCTGAGGTGCCTTACACCAGGTTTTATAATAGGGTGGTGCTTTGCACGCATCCCAAATTCCTTCCGAAGGTGTCGTCTTTCCATCTTAGCCAGGAGGTGGTCCTCCCTACCTTCTTTCCTAGACTGCATGCCAGTCTTGCAAAGACTGTCCTCCATACTTTGGACTGTAAGAGGGCCTTGTTATATATTCAACATACTCAAGGCCACTGAAAGGTGTCTCAGCTTTTCGTTTCCTATGACCCCAGTGAGCTGGGGGAGGCAGTGTCCAAGCGTACGCTGTCCACATGGGTGGTGGACTGTATTGCCCAGGCCTATGACGAGGTAAGGCTTCCGTTGGCAGGCCGGGTCACGGCGCACGGGTCAGGGCTATGGAGACCTAAGTAACCAACCTGCATTTGGTCCCGCTAGCAGACATCTGCCGGGCTGCCACCTGGTCTCCTGTCCATACCTTCACATCTCATTACTGCCTGGATAGAGAGTCCCTAGGGGACAGTGCCTCCGTCCAGGCCGTGCTCCATAACCTTTTCAGGGTCCAGGCAACTCCTACCCTCCAAACCTTCTGTGTTCAGGCTACCGAAGTGCTAGTTCCATCGGACACAGGGGGGTCCTATTTGATCCGTTTATACGGACTTCATTGCTGCTGCTTGTGGCTGTCCACGAGGGAGCCCTTTTTTGGCTATAGGATTTTGGTAGCCTGTAGCTGGGGAGTCCCATATGTGAGGACTGATTTCCTGCTTGTTCCCAGAGAAAGCGTAGTTACTCACCTGTCACAGGTGTTGTCCGAGGACAGCAGGAATCAGTCCTCACAACCTTTCCTCCTCCTCTTGGAGTTGTAGTCATACCATCTTTGTTTTTTCCGTCTTTTAGCTGTCATTTGACTGAGCAAGATGGCAAACTTGGGCGGGAAGGGGACCGCGCATGCGTGGTAGCAATCCCAAAGACTTTCTTTGAAAGCTAGGTATTTGCTCCGCTGACGTCACCCATATGTGAGGACTGATTCCTGCTGTTCCCAGAGGAACACCTGTTAGAGGTGAGTGACTACGCTTTCCCCCAGTGTATGATTTTCTCCAGGCCTCAAGGCTCATTTGACTTGGGCCCATGCAGCTTCCTGGGTAGTCATCTCATGTGTCACCTTTGAACAATTGCAGGGTGGCTTCTTGATCCTCCTTGGCTCCTTTGTGTGGCACTACTTGCTAGATATGCATGTCCAAGTGGCCATGTGTTTTGGCTCGTGTGTTCTTCCACTGCACTTTCTTCCTGCCCTGGGATGGAGTAACTTTGGTATATCCCACTAGTCTGGACTGGTCTAGCAGGAAGATCTGGAAGGAGAAATTTTATTTAATGTTTCCCTTCCTGAAATCCTGCTAGACCAGTCCAGGACCCACCCCGTTCAGCCTTGTGCGTCCAACCTTCTGTATATTTGTCCCTTCAGACCATGCAGATTGAATATAATTATCCTCGTTGATGGGTTCCTTGGAGGATTTGACTACCTTCCATTGCTGCTTATGAAAATACTGAGGGCTCCCTTTAACTGTGCTAGGTTTTATGCCAGTGGTGATATCACAGCATGGTTTTACTTTCTTTTCTCAGTCTCCCATCTGCTGGCAGTGAGAAATAACCTGCTAATCTGGACTGGTCTAGCAGGATTCCAGGAAAGGAAATTAACGTAAAATTTCTCCATTTTAGTTCTTAAATGCACTGAACTTGCTGGGAGGAGTTCCCTGGGACGATGATCCTTTGGAGAATCCGCTGTTTACTACTACTACTACACATTTGTATAGCACTACAAGATGTGCGCAGTGCTGTACAAGACATATGTAAAAGACAATCCCTGCACATCAAGTTTACATAGGGTGATAAAACATCTGATACAGGATGAATGGGATGTTTTGGAGGGTGCCCTGAAGGATATGTGCATGATAGCCAGGTTCTGTCCTCTCCCTGAGCATGAAAGTGAGATCCTGCACTCGCCAAAGGTGGATGTGGTGGTTTCAGCGGTAACTAAGACCATCATCATACCAGTGGAATCTAGGTCCTCTCTTAGAGATACACAGGACAGAAAGTTGGAAATGTTGCTGAAGCAGACATTTGATAAATGCACTGTCGTTTTAGGCATTGCTCTGCAGGGCTTTTGTGGCTAGGGCCTGTTAGTGCTGGATGCAGGGCATTTTGGAAAATCCTGGCGTGGGGCAGTCACCACCACTGGAAGCTGCTCAGCTGGAGTCCGGCACTGTCTATTTAGCAGATGCCTTCTACGATCTGATTAGGGACCTGCTCAAGAGTATGGCTGCTGCAGTGGCTGCACAGCATCACCTATGGTTGTGAAATTGGGCGGCGGATGTTGCTTCCAAGCCATATTTGAACAAGCTTCCATTTAAGGGGAAGTTGTTTGGGGAATCTTTGGATAAGTTGGTTAAGCACCTCTGAGTCTAAAGGGGGCAGGCTCCCAGACGATAAGCAAAAGCTGGGGTGTTTGGCCATGCCAATGAAAGACCAGCCACGGGATTTCTGCTGCTTCTGTTCAATGCGTTTTGCATTCTTTCAGAGGGGGCATTTTCTGTCCCAAGGGCAAGGTTTTTGCAGGTTTTGAGGTTTTTACTCCTCTGCCTCCGCAGCACCCAAAGTCAGTGACACGAAGGAGGCCTGGCTGGAAGTAGTTCCCGTGGGAGGTCAGCTGCAGGACTTTTATCCGGCCTGGGCCTGCATCATCTCTGACCAGTGGGTCTTGGAAAACATCAGCAAGGGATACGTATTGGAGTTTGCTTGTCCCCTGGCAGACGCCTTCATAAGGTTGTCCTGCAGGGCGGTAGGCAAATCAAGGTGGCGAGGGACACCATCACCTCAGGCAGTTGCAAGCCGTAGTGGAGGTTCCCAAAAGCCAGTGCGGCTATGGTCAATACACCATTTATTTCATGGTTCCCAAAAAAGAAGTGATCTTTTCACTTGGACCTTAAGCAAGTAAATTGGTGTCTGTGCATACCCCATTTTCGCATGGAGACCCTCCAGTTGGTCATAGTGGTAGTCCTGGAAGGTGAATTTCTGACTTCTCACAATTTCCTTGCACATTCTGATTCGCCCCAAGCATCAACAATACCTACAGTTCGGATTACCTATGGGGCACTTCCAGTTCACGGCATTGCCCTTCGGCTTTGCAACGGCTTTATATATTTGTATATAGTTTTAATTTATCCCTGTTTAATTTTCCCTCTATAGATTACAGAGTTGCATACAGAAGTTTAACTACACAATATTTGTAACATGTATCTATGTATATAGTTCAGTTATAGCTCTTTATATGAAGTTTTGTTACCTGTAAACCGCTCCTGATCTCTGGAAAGGGCAGTATAGAAGACCCAAATAAATAAAAATAATCGCTCCATGAACGTTCACCCTTCTTGGATGATTGGCTCAGAAGAGCAAGGTCTGCAAAAGATTGCGCATGCCACAGCAAGAGTTACCGAGTTCCTACAGGAGCTCGGGTGGGTAGTCAATTTTGCAGAGTCTGCTTTTGCCATCTCAGGACCTGCAGTGGCAGGTACAGCAATTCCTCAGAATATGAATTTCTACGGCTTGGCATTATCTGCAGCTCTTGGGAACCATGGCATTGTCCATTGAGTTAGCCCCATGGTCCAGAGCCTAAATGAGACCATTGCATAGAGCTATGCTGCGGAGGTGGGTGGCACAGCGTCAACTCTTTATGCATCTGTTGATGCTAGTGCTCCATTGGTGGTTGAGGCCTGAGAAGTTGTTAGTTGGCATACTGCTGGAGATGCCCATCTGGGTCCCATAGATGGTCGGGCTGGGGGACCCATTTTCAGGAGCCAGTAGAGCAGGGCTGTTGGTCTACAGAACAACAGGGGTGGCCCATCAATCACCTGGAGATGAGCAGTGCGCCTAGCGCTGAAGGAGTTTCGCAGCCTATTGCACGGAAAGGCAGTACGGGTGTTCTCGGACAATGCTACTATCATTGTTTATAGCAACTGACATCGCAAGCAGTGTGCAGCTCAAGAGCAAGAGGTCCGTTGTTGGACTGGGCAGAGGAAAATATGCAGGTGCTCTCAGCAGTTCATGTTGCAGGAACAGAGAATGTAACAGCAGACTGCCTCAATTGTTTTCGCTTGAACCCTTGGGAGTGGTCACTCAGCAGGGCTGTCTTGGAACAAATAGTGAGCAGGTGGGGTCAGCCGAACATGGATCTGATGGTGACCTTCAAGTCATCCAAGGCAAATCTCTTCAGCAGAAGGAGGGAGCGAATGTCAGAAGGTCTGGATACCCTGCTTCAGCACTGGCCCACGACCAGCCTATTCAATGACTGTATACGTATGATACGTGTATAATCACATATAGAAGAACTTATAGACACATGGTCACACTAATAAATACTCAATAACTTAATAAATTAGTGACACACAATAAAGTATCTATTTACTCTAAATAAATCCAACTAATAATAATAAATAACATATATATAAAAAGTATATATCATACATATAAAACCATACAGTTATAAAACTAGAAAAGGTTAAATGGCTAAAAAGATCATAAACGAAAAATAAATCAATAAAGATTATTATGTAGTAAATAAACTAAAAAATATATTTTATTAATTAATTAAATCACCCATTTATAAACCTATTTGTGACCAAGAAACAACATAACCCACAATTTGATGTACTAAAAATCATTTATCACATTCTTACCTATATGATTTTCTTACCACAGTGATAACTGAAGGGAAAGGAAAAAAGAGAATAGAAGGGCTAATCCAATTAACTGTACCCTATAAAAATCTACAATGGTACAAAAATCAATAATAACCATAATTAAAATTATAAAAATAAAATAAAAATTAAAAATTATAATGGGGAAATAAAACAGAAAACTACACTACTGGAGGAAACGCTGAACCCAGGAAAACGCAACAGGTAGAGCAAGTGAAGCCTATAATTAATAAACGTACTTAATTGAATATTATCTTATTATCTTATAGGTTACATGAAATGATAGTATAATTCTCACAGCTTGGCTCTTGAGAGGGCATGCTTAAGAAAAAGGTGCTATTCTGCCCTGTTAATTGCCACATTGTTGAAGGCCCTAAGCGATCAATCTCTTTCATATGTCTGTGTCTGGAGGATATTTGAGGCTTGGTGCAAGGAGAATAGTTGTCTACCTCTGTGAGCATCTGTGTCAGATGTCCTAGCTTCTTTTACAGGTAGGGCTGGAAAAGGGACTGGCTTGTAGTTCCCTGCATGTGCAAGTAGCAGTAATTACCTGTTGCGTTAGGGTACAAGAGGTTTCCTAGGAAGCCCATCCAGATGTGGTCAGTTTCCTTAGGGCCGTTAAGCAGGTATGGCCTCCTTTGAGGACTGTAGTCCCTCCTTGGGAACTTAATCTAGTTTTGCCAGCTCTAGCAGCAGAGCCCTATTTGGCGTTGAAGATCGTCTTTCTCGTGGCTGTTCCGTGAAGAGAATATCGGAGTTGCAGGCACTGTCATGCTGAGAACCTTTCTTCTCTAAGGAAAAAGGTGGTCTTACGGGACCGTATCTTTTCTGCCCAAGGTGCTCTTTTACATTTGAATCAGCCGGTTACCCTACCGGTTTGAAACTCAGACCGGTGGTTCATTCTTTTTGAGGACTGTGTAAGGGGGAAGCCGTTTCCAAGGCCCCAATCTCTAGATAGGTTAGGGAAGCCATTTCATCTGCTTCTGCGCTGGCAGTTGATGGCAGCTCTGAGGGCACATTCAACCATGGTGCAGGTTGTTTTATGGGCAGTGTTTGGCCTGGTTCCCCCTGCGGATATCTGTAAGGCAGCCACCTGGATGTTCTTACATACATTTGTGAAACATTACCATCTGGATGTGCAGGCAAAGTCAGATGTAAGTTTTGGTGCGGCAGTCATTCAGGCTGGGCTTGCAGGTCCCTCCCGCATTTAGTACTGCTATTGGTACATTCCAGATGTTGGGACTGCACTGGCAGGACGATAAGGAAGGTGAAATTAGACCATACCTGCTAATTGGCTTTCCTTGAGGACCTCCAGTACAGTCCCAGACCATTCCAAATTTTACAAAGGTTGCGATTCCTGACCAAAAAAGATTAATCTTTATACATATGGTTCAATGGGATGAAAATGGAACCTTTCATTTTATTCATTAAGTGGCCTGATGGTGGTTTCTTCTGACAGAAAAGTAAAGGAGATTGTGTACAAAAGAGGGAAGAGTGGATTGCTTGCAAGGCATTGGTCAAAGAGGCCGGGGCCTCAGTTTATTTAGATAGGTCTGCCCCAGGTGTTAATGAGCAAGCTGCTGCTTCCTTGGGGGAGAGGAGGGTGGTCTTACTCTGCATTGGGGGAAGTATGTTCAAAGTTACTGCATCTTATTTGTTGCTCCTGTGAGTCTGCTTTGTCAATAGTTTACTGGGGGTGGTGAGTGGTGCCAGCTACCTAAGAACACTGATGCCATCAGAGATGACATACTCGGTCTCCCAGATGTCGGGAATGCAGTGGAGGTCCTCAAGGAAAGCCAATTAGCAGGTAAGGTCTAATTTCACCATCTTGGAAACTCAGACCAGCTGTATCCCATGCTTAAAAAAAGTGGAAGTAAGTTCAAAACTGCCAGCATGGTTTAAAGTTGAGGTCAGAGAGGCTGTTGTAGCCAAAAAAAAAAAAGCATCTTTCAGGAAATGGAAAAAGGAGCCAAATGACAAACTGGAAATAACATAAGTACTGGCAAGTTGGATGCAAGGCACCGAGAAGGCAGGCAAAGAGAGAATTTGAAAAAACTTGCTGTGGAAGCAAAAACGCGTAATACTTTACTTTCGAAAGGGAGACTATGATAAAATGAGGAAAACAGTTAAGAAAAAAATAAAAGGAGCAGTTGCAAAGGTTAAAGACGTACATCAGGCTTGGCTGTTGTTGAAAAATACTATTTTGGAAGCCCAAACCAGCTGTATTCCACGCTTTAAGAAAAGTGGAAGGAAGTCCAAAAAACTGCCAGCATGGTTTAAAGGTAAGGTCAGAGAGGCGGCTGTTGCCAAAAAAGCATCTTTCAGGAAATGGAAAAAAGAGCCAAACGACAAAACCTGGAAACAGCACAAGCACTGGCAAGTCAAATGCAAGGCATTGATAAGGCAGGCAAAGGGAGAATTTGAGAAGAAGCTTGCTGCGGAAGCAAAAACGCGAAGTAAAGACCTTTTCAAGTACATTCGTAGCAAAAAAACCTGTGAGAGTCAGTTGGTCCATTAGATGATAAAGGGGTTAAAGGAGCACTAAGAGGCGACAAGGCGATAGCGGAGAGACTGAATGAATTCTTTACTTCAGTCTTTACTGAGGAAGATGTAGGGATGTTACCCATGACTGAAGTATTTAAAAATGCGGAAGAATTGAAGGAAATATCGATACATCGGGAAGATGTATTACAACTATTAGATAAACTGAAGAGTAGCAAATCACCTGGGCCGGATGGTATACATCCAAGGGTGTTGAAAGAACTGAAATACGAGATTGCAGACCTGCTATTAGTAATCTGTGAACTATCATTAAAATCATTTCTAATACCTGAAGATTGGAGGATCGCCAATGTAACACCAATTTTTAAAAAAGGTTCCAGGGGTGATCCGGGAAACTACAGACCGGTGAGCCTGACATCAGTACCGGGAAAAATGGTAGAAACCATCATAAAGAATAAATTTACTCAGCATGTAGATAGTCATGACCTAATGGGAGACAGCCAACATGGTTTAGACAAGGAAGATCTTGTCTTACTAATCTGTTATGTTTTTTTGAAGGAGTGAATAATCAGGTGGACAAAGGTGAGTCGGTTGATACTGTGTATCGGGACTTTCAGAAAGCCTTTGACAAGGTCCCTCATCAGAGACTTTTGGCAAAACTAAAGAGTCATGGGATAGGAGGCAGTGTACTATTGTGGATCAGGAGCTGGTTAAAAGATAGAAAGCAGAGGGTAGGGCTAAATGGCCAATTTTCCCAATGGAGAAAGGTGAATAGTGGTGTACCCCAGGGATCTGTGCTGGGTCCGCTGCTTTTTGACACATTCATAAATGACCTGGAAAGTGGAATAACGAGTGAGGTTATCAAATTTGCAGATGACACAAAACTATTTAAAGTTGTTAAAACCCAAGAGGATTGTGGAAAATTGCAAGAGGATCTTGATAAATTGGAAGACTGGGCATCAAAATGGCAGATGAAATTTAATGTGGACAAGTGCAAGGTTATGCACCTAGGGAAGAACAACCCAAACTATGGTTACACGATGCAAGGTTCCACATTAGGAACCACCACCCAGGAAAAAGATTTAGGCGTCATTGTGGATACCACGTTAAAACACTCGGCCCAGTGTGCAGCGGCGGCCAAGAGAGCAAATAGAATGCTAGGTATGATAAGGAAAGGAATGGAAAATAAAACAAAAGATGATATAATGCCTCTATATCGTTCCATGGTGAGGCCGCACCTTGAATATTGTGTGCAATTCTGGTCGCCGTATCTTAAAATGGATATACCGATTTTAGAAAAGGTTCAGAGAAGAGCCACCAAAATGGTAAAGGGGATGGAAGGATACTCCTATGAAGAAAGGCTAAAGAGGTTAGGGCTCTTTAACCTGGAAAAGAGACGGCTGAGGGGAGATATGATAGAAGTCTATAAATTAATGAACGGAGTGGAACGGGTAAACGTAGATCGATTGTTTACCTTATCAGAATATAGAAAGACTAGGGGACATGCAATGAAGCTACAGGGTAAACTATTTAAGACTAATAAAAGAAAATATTTTTTCACTCAACGTGTAATCAAACTCTGGAATTTGTTACCAGAGGATGTAGTAAAGGCTGTTAATGTAGCTGGGTTTAAAAAAGATTTGGACAAGTTCCTGGAGGAAAGGTCCATAAACCATTATTAAGAAAGGACCCAGGATATCAATGCTTGAACCAGTACAAGCATTGTGGAACCTATGTCCCTTGGGGAAACTGCTAGGTACGTATGACCTAGATTGGCCACTGTTGGAAACAGAATACTGGGCTTGATGGACCTTAGTCTGACCCAGTTTGGCATATCTTATGTTCTTAAGTACATTCGTAGCAAAAAATCATGAGTGTCAATTGGACCATTAGATAATAGAGGGGTAAAAAGGCACTAAGGGCCAAGGCCATAGCAGAGAGGCTGATTGTTTTGGTGTTTACTGAAGATATAGGGAAAGTTACTCATGACTGAAATGGTATTTAAAGGTGATGCATCAGAAGAATTGAAAGAAATATCGATAAACTGGGAAAGATGTATTACAACTATTTAATAAACCTAAGGTGTACCAAATCACTTGGACCGGATGGTATGCATCCGAGGGTGTTGAAAGAACTGAAATATCAGATTGCAGACCTACTATTAGTAATCTGTGAACTATCATTAAAATCATTTGTGATACCTGAAGATTGGGGAATGGCTAGTAAAACACCAATTTTTAAAAAGGGTTCTGGGGTGATCCGGGAAACTACAGATTGGTGAGCCTGATATCCGTGCTGGGCAAAATGGTAGAAACCATTATAAAGAATAAAATTACTGAACATGTAGATAGTGACAGGTTTTTTTTTTTTTGTTTTTTTTTTTTATTGCATATATTTTAATTTTACACGACACTATAATACAAACAAAAGACACAACATAACCTAACCTTTACAAAATACCTTACATTGTGGGATATGCCCTAACCCTTGGGCACCCCCTAGGGACCTTGCAGTAACATCCCCTCCCTCCCCTAACACCTTGCAAGTCCGAAAGAAGAAACACCCCTCCTGCTCAGTGCACAGCCAGATTCGCAAACTGATCTAGCGCAGACCACTTTTTACTGTCTATTTCAAGGCCCCTTGAGGCAAAAAGGCTGTCGTAGGCTTTCTCGTATCGACTGTATAAGCAGACTAAATGCCACCAATGCAGCCAGCTTAGCTTCTCAGCATCTCTCCAGCGCAAAAGAATTACTTTAATGGCGAGCGCCAGTGTGTAGTTCAGCGCAAAATAATTTTCTTTAGCAACATTAGGGATTCCTGCCGCTGATCTTAGCACAACTATTTTCCACGATAGGGGACTCGTAAAACTTAAGGCCTGCTGGACCTTCCCCCAGACATCCTTCCAATACTTCTGAAGACTGGGACAATCGAAAATCATATGTCGAAGCGTTCCAGCACTTCCACCACAGGTCCAACAATTCGGAGATACACTCTTGTCCCATTTGGCTAATTTAACTGGCGTGCAGAACGCCCTATGTGCGAAAAAATACATTGATTGAGTGAGGGAGGCCGATCTGGAGGACCGCACCAATGGCCCCCACCGAGCAAAACAGGATTCTTGAGGAAGGCACATATCCAGATCTTTTTCCCATACTAATCGCAGGCCTAATAGCTGCGATGGCATCTTATTTCTGAGGAAGCCATAGACACTTGAGATCCGACCTTTCTTCGAGAGCATTTCCACAACAAAGTCTTCCAGGTCCCACTTGTCCGATAACAAGCCACGACTCTGTATTGCGCATCTCACACAATGTCGTAATTGTAACCATTGATATGAGCAAGAATTTGGCAAAGAAAATTCCTCTTGCAACTCTGGAAAGGACTTCCAACCCACAGCCCCCACCAACTGATTCACTCTCCAAATTCCACAATGTTGCCATATCCTCCAGGCGATTGTCTGCTTGTTGATTTTAAAAAAAGGGTTGTTCCAAATAGGCATCCCTCCAGCTATAGACTTATGATTCTCAAAGCGGAGAGCTAGATTTTGAAACGCTCGCTGTGTATTTGAAATGACATTCCCTGCAGCAGAAGGCTCTGGAAAAGTCATCCCCATGACTACATTTATTGGGCATGGAGAGACCATTCGCTCCTCTAGGTCCACCCACACAGGTCTCGGCCCGTCTCCAGGCTCAGCTGCCCACAACGCACCCTGGCTTATTAGAGCTGCCAAGTGATAACAGTAAAAGTCCGGGAATTGCACCCCTCCGTTTTCTTTAGAGGCCTTCAGCTTTTTCATCGAGATCCTGGGGGTTTTCCCATTCCAGAGAAAACGGCTCAAAAGCCTCTCAAGCTCTACATAAAAGGACTCTCGGAATAACACAGGAATCATCCCCAGTACATAATTTATCTTCGGTACCAGCACCATTTTAATGGAATCCAATCTCCCCCACCACGTGATATGTAGAGGGAACCATTTTACTGTGAAAACACGGATAGTTTCCCTCAGACGTTCACTATTCATTCGAAGAATTTCGTCCATTGAGGAGCCAAATTGAACCCCCAGATACTTAATTGTCTCTGGCTCCCATTGGAAATCAAATTGCTGTACCATTGTCCTGGTCCCAAATTTATTGAGAGGAAAGGCTACAGATTTAGTCCAGTTAACCTTATAACCAGACAGTTCAGAATAACGCCCAATATGATGCATTGCCTTAGAGATAGATTCTGGTCTGAGAAACAGCAGGAGATCATCCGCATATGCAGAAGCTTTCACATGCAGGTCCTTGACTTCCACACCTCTTATCTCTACTGTCTGCCGAATTAATAGCATCAGTGGTTCTAATGCCAAATTGAATAGCAGAGGAGACATTGGACAGCCCTGCCGCGCGTGCCCCTGTGTAGAGCAAGAGATTGAGATAACACTCCATTCGCAAGGATCCGAGCTGTAGGGTTAGTATATAACAGCTTGACCATAGCAATGAATTGAGAAGGAATCCCAAACCAACTTAATACTTGGAATAAGAAAGGCCACTCCACTCTATCAAAGGCCTTCTCAGCATCCAACGAGAGGCCAATATAAGGATCATCCAGGGAATCGGTGATACCCACAATATTACAAAGCAGCCGAGCGTTGTCACTAGTAGATCTCCCAGCTACAAAGCCACACTGATCTGGATGGATCAACGTTTCCAGTACTCCCTTTAAGCGGGCCGCCAAAATAGAGGAGTATAGCTTATAATCGGCATTCAGTAACGAGATGGGCCGGTAATTACCCACCTGCCCCGGGTCTCTTCCAGGCTTAGGAAGTACTACGATAGTGGCCTCCGTAAAGGCCCCAGGGTTAACCGCCTGATCTTGTAAGCCCTGATAGAAGGTCAACAGTTGCGGACCTAAGTCTGCCACAAATAGCTGGTAGAACTCTATTGGAATACCATCTGGACCTGCAACTTTCCCACGCTCCATCTCCTTTAATGTCCGCTTAAGCTCATCTAGATGGAATGGTTTACCAAGAGCTGCGCTTTGCTCGTGCTCCAAACGGGGATGGGCAATCCGGTCTAAAAAATCCCTCATTTCTTTCTCCTCCTTGACGCTTCCAGCCGTATACAATTGCTGATAGAACTCAGAAAGTGCGTTCGAGATATCTTGATCATTGTAAAGAGGGCCTGCGCGCTCATCTACTATCTTGACTATCCTTGTTTTATCAGAGCGCGGCCGAAGTTTCGAGGCCAAAAGTTTCCCTGTCTTGTTTGCCTCCACATGGAATCTAGCCTGCAACGGGAAAGATGCCCGTTCCACTTCAGAACTAAGAGCCGAGTTATAAGCATAGCGTAATTTTTGCAGTCGAAGCAGGACTTGATCGTTGAATTGCCGCTGTAGGAGTCTTTCCCCAGCTCGTATCTGCTGTTCTAGATTCTCCAGCTCTATTCGGGCTGCCCTATTCTTGGCGATCACATAACTAGTTATCCGCGCTCTCAGGACTGCCTTAAATGCTTCCCACCAGGCCCATACTGGAGTGTCAGCCAGCGCATTAGACGCAAAATAATCTCGCAGAACATCCTGAAGGTGCTGCCTGAAGGCCTCTTCAGCCAATAGGTATCTCGGAAAGGACCAGGTCATATTCTTGCGGGTTGCATCCCTAAAGTCTAGTACAATCACTACCGCAGCGTGATCCGAAACATTAGTACTGAGGATTTCAGAAGAAGCAGCATATTGAACTAATGATCGAGACATCAGAAAGAAGTCAATTCTTGAGTAGGAGCCATGCGGTGAGGAAAAAAAAGTGAAATCCAACTCGGTAGGATGGTGCAGCCTCCAGACATCCACCACTCCAAAATCGTCCAACATCGAGTTTAACACCTCCAAGGCTCTCTCCTTTCTATATTTCTTAATAGGTTTGCGATCCAGTAGAGGATCTAATGCCAGATTGAAATCTCCTCCAATGACTAGAGGATACTGCGTAAATTCCTGGATTACCTTAGCAAGTGAATGAAAGAAGGCAGGATTATCATTGTTGGGGGCGTATACGTTAAAAACAGAGATGTGCTGATCTTCCAGTAAGAGATGCACCCCAGCCCATCTGCCCTCCACATCAGACCGAGATGAGAGAACCTGAAATTTCAGGGATTTCCTAAGCAGTACCGCCACTCCATTTCTTTTTTGACAGGCGGGCGCATGAGTCACTAAACAAAACTTCCCTAATGCTAATTTTTCTTTCTCCCTGGAATTCAGATGGGTTTCTTGGAGTAGGATTAAGTCTGCATTTTGCTTCTGACAATATAGTAATATTTTTTTGCGCTTGATAGGGTGATTGATTCCCTTGACATTCAGGGATAAACACTTAATTAGACCCATAAGCCTCACAGCGCTGCATTTCTTCAATTGTGAGCTGCGCTCTCCTGCTGTCATTATATAGACCACCCGAGCAGGACAATCCCCACACAGACTTGCAAGGTGTTACAAAAGCCTCCCTTAAGGAGAAAAACAACATGGGTGAGCACATACACTTACAAAATGGCCCATAAAGAACCCCAGCCCACCCCCAACCACAGTATTAATACACAGAAAGAGAAAACATCATCTGGCAAAACATCGAGGACCGTCTAACATACTATGCACCATATCTCCCATTTTATAACACAGTTCAGACTGCTAACAACCCCCCATACATTGCCATGCAGCATCCTCCAAACCTCCCGGTCACAGGCCTCCCAACCATATAGCATACAAATAAAGACCCCCGTCCCGCAGGGCGCAATACACTCCCAACCGGATCTTCCCTCTACGCACCCACACATTACACAGGGCTACATTACTACCAAACATCATGGTTCAAAAAATTCTCAACAGCATAAAGCAAAACCAAGGAGTGCACAGAGAAAAACAAAGAAGAGAGTCCCACAGAACCCTGCAGACCTGGGGTGCCAGGCCCTAGAAAACTTTGGTCCGACATTTCTTCCGCCTTCTATTTCAATCAGCAACCACCGCCCAGCTTCAGCCGCTGTAGCCTACTGCATCTGCAGCGCCTCTTGCTCTTTTATGTAGTGTTCTGTCACCGCTGGAACATCGAAAGATTTTGTCTGATTATTTAAAGTGATCTTGAGACGCGCGGGATAAAATAAGCCATAACGGGCCTGCAAGTGCTGAAGACGGGGTCGCAAGGCAAGGAATTGTTTCCGCCGCTCCACTGTATCCTTACAAAAATCAGGAAAAAAGGATACCTTATGCCCCTCATAAGTTACCGACCTCATGGCTTTTGCAGCCTCCAGAATCTGCACTGCCTGCTGGTACCTCAACAGACAGAATATGATCGGTCTAGGCCCCCGGGCGCGTAGAGTAGGCTGGGCGGGAATACGGTGCGCTCTCTCTATTTCAAGCGGCCCAGGCACTTTCAGACGCAGCAACAATGGTAGGGTGCCCGCCAGAAAAGAGATCATATCCGTCCCCTCAGCGCCTTCCGGGACTCCTAAGACTCTTACGTTATTCCTACGAGTCCTGTTAGCAAGGTCTTCCAGGCTCAATTCCAGCCTTTCAAACTTTTTAATAGCCTTATCCACCTTTGCAAATTTCCCTTCATGGTCAGCCACTTTCTCACTGAGATTATCCATTCTATTAGTAAATGTCGCCATTTGTTCTCTCATGTCCTGCATTTCAGTATGCACCTTCCCCAGCGCTTCACCATTCGCCAAGACAAGAGCTTTCACAGAGCGAATCTTACCCAGTAGCTCCCGTAGCGTCTCATCCGACTCTCTTGTGGCAGCCATTTTATGCGGGGACAAAGGGTCCGACTTCGCCCTTTTCGAGCCCGAATTGCTGCCAGCGGCAAACTCCAACTTAGTTGGTTTACAGTTAGCCATGCCCACAGACACGATAGGCACTTATAGGAGTTCTTCCGTACAAACAGCCCTCTCCGATTCTCGATTTCTCTCAGGATTTTCGCCAGGGAACCAAGGAGCTAGATTCTCATGCTGCCATCCTGCAACCGCTCAGGCTCCGCCCCTAGATAGTGATAGTTTAATGGGAGAAAGCCAACTTGGCTTTAACAATGAAGGTCTTGTCTTACTAATCTTTAATTTTTTTGAAGGTGTGAATAAACAGGTAGACAAAGGTGGGTCGGTCGATATAGTGTATCTGGATTTTCAGAAAGCCTTTGATAAGATCCCTCATGAAAGACTCTTGGTGAAATTAAAAAGTCATGGGATAGGAGGCAGTGCACTATTGTAGATCAGGAACTGGTTAAAAGAGAGAGCGCAAGAGGGTAGGGCTAAATGGCCAATTTTCTGAATGGGGAAAAGTGAATAGTGTAGTACCTTAGGGATCTGTGCTGGGTCTGCTGTTTAACATATTCATAAATGACCTTGAAATGGAATAACGAGGTAATCAAATTTGCAGATGACACAATTATTCAAAGTTGTTAGAACCCAAGCAGATTTTGAAAAAATTGCAAGAGGACCTTAATAAATTGGAAGGCTTAACTTTCAAATGGCAGATGAAATTTAATGTGGACAAGTGCAAAGTTATGCACTTAAGAGAAAAACCCAAACTATGGTTACATGATGCAAGGTTTCACATTAGGAGCCACCACCCAAGAAAGATTTAAGCATCATTGTAAATTGGAGTCGGGAGTAGCCTACTTGGACAAACCTCTAATATCATAAAAGGCATCTGCTAAGAGCATGGCTTCGGTAGTGGCCACTCAGTGCTATCTGTGGCTCTGAAATTTGTCGGCAGATGTCTCCACCAAGGCCAGGTTAAATAAACTTCTGTTCAAGGGTTAGTTCTTGTTCAGGGAAGCCTTGGATAAATTGGTAAAGGTTTTGGGGGAGTCGAAGGATGGCCGGCTTCCAGAGGATAGACCTAGGCCGGTAGGATCTCAGCCCCGCAAGGGGCCAACCTCTCAATTTTCGCCAGTTCCACACAGTACGGTTCGCGCTGTATCAAAGAGGACGTTTTCCCTCTTGGGGGCCAAACCTTTCATGATTTTGAGGAACCAACCGAGGGTTTTATATCTAGTCTGCTAATGTGGCAAAGAAGTCTCAATGAAATGAAGGGGGCCCTGGTGGGGGTAGTTCCCCATAGGAGGGAGGTTAAGGGACTTCTGCTCTGCCTGGGCTCAGCTTACGATCGTTCAGTGGGTGTTGGAGGTTGTCCGAGAAGGATATGCACTGGAGCTTTCTCATCCTCTTGTGGAGGCTTTCGTCCAATCTCCCTGCAAGGTGCCCCTCGAGGTCAAGGCCGTGCGAGACACCTTGATGCAACTCCAGGAGTTGCATGCTGTTGTGAGGTGCCACCAGATCAGTATAGCTTGTATCGATACTCATCTGCTTCTTGGTCCCCAACAAGGGGGCTCATTCTGGCTTATCTTGGAGTTCAAGTGCATCAGTCGTTGCCTCAAGGTACGCCGGTTTCATATGGAAATGCTGCGTTCGGTCATCATGGCTGTCCGCGAAGGAGAGTTTCTGATGCTTGATCTTACAGTGGCATATCTGCACATTCCCATTCGGCCAAAGCATCAGCTGTTTCTCTGGTTTGCAATACCCATGGGGCACTTCCAGTTCTGAGCCACGCCCTTTGGTCTTGCGACCTCCCCCCACACCTTCACCAAGGTCATGGTGGCTGCGGCCACCCTACAGCAGGAGGGAATCCTGGTGCGTCCCTACCTAGACTGCTTTATTTGGGCAAAATCCAAGTAGGAAAGCAATTGGACCACAAAGAGGAGTTGTCTTATCTGCAAAAGCTCGGTTGGGTAATTAACCTCGTGAAGAGCAATCTCCAGCCATCACAGGACATGGTGTACTTAGGGGCCTGGTTCCACACGGATACAGGTCGAGTGTTTATTTGCCAGAGGACAGGATGCAGACTCTGCAAGAAAGAGGAGGGCACCTCTTGCAAAGGCACAAAGAACAAAAAAGAAGCAGGAAAGCCACACCACTAAAAATAGAGCTTTATTGGGGGTCAATGTTGACACCCAATAAAGCTCTATTTCCAGTGGTGTGGCTCTCCTGCATCTTTTTGTTCTTTGCAAACTCTGCAAGGACAAGTCCGCCAATTTCTCAAGATGAAGGCTCCGACAGTGTGGCATTACCTTCAGCTGTTAGGGTCGATGGCGGCTTCAAATAGAGTTGGTGCTGTAGGCTCTTGCACACTTGAGACTCTTGCAGAAGACACTGTTATGGAGATGGTTAACTCGGCACCAGTTGCTGGCAGAGCCGATCCACTGTCCTTGGGCCACTTGGCAATCATTGCAGTGGTTGCTATGGTTGGAGAAGCTTTTGACAGGACTAGCCCTGGAGAGACCTGCTCAAGTTCCACTGACGACTGATGCCAGCCTCACCAGCTGGGGAGCACATTGCAAAATTCAGATAGCACAGGGCCACTGGTCAACAATGGAGATTGCCTGGCCCATAAACCTATTGGAGATACAAGCGGTGTTCTTGGCCTTGCAGAGGTTTCGAGATCATCTTCAGGGAAAGGTGGCGTGAGTTTTTTCAGACAATGCCACAACAGTCGCCTGCCTCAGTCGACAAGGGGGCACTGGCATCGTTCAGTTGGAGAATGAGATGGCTCCGCTGATAGCTGGGGTGGAGGACAACTTGCAAATTGCTCTCCGTAGCTCACGTGGTTGGAAAGTAAAACATGGCCGCCGATTACCTCTGTTTTTCACCTTGACCCCAGAGAATAGCGCTCCATCCAATCGTCTTTGCTCAATTAGTGCAGCGCTGAGGTCAACACATCATAGATCTGGCGACGTTCTAATCAGCGAAGGCATCTGTTTTATAGCTGGAGAAGAGAACCAGTGTCGGAGGGTTTCGATGCATTGGTGCAGCAGTGGCCCTCAGTGGGTTTCCTTTGTGTTTCCCCCATGGGTCCTCATCGGTCGAGTGGTCCAGCGCATCAAAGCACATCATGGGCTGGTCATTCTGGTAGCTCCCAACTGTTCGCAGAGGCGTGGTATGCTGTTCTGATATGGCTGATGGTGGATCGTCGGTGGTGTCTCCCAACCTAGGCCAATCTACTCACTCAGGCACCCATGGTGATGCTTCAGGTGGATCGATTCTCGCTTACGGCTTTGCTCTTGAAGGTGAGATTGAGGAGTTGGGGATACTTCTCCTCTGTGATCACTACTTTGTTGAAGGCCAGGAAACGTTCCATCTCTTTTGTATATTTGAGTGTGATGTCTTCAAGGACTGGTGTGTGGGGCATAGATGACGGTCATTGTCATCTTCCATGCCAAATATTTTGGATTTCCTGCAGATGGGTTTGGAAAAGGGCCTAGCTTGCAGTTTGCTCCATGTGCAAGTGGTGGCTCTAGCCTGTTACTGTGGTAGGGTCCAAAGGTATCCCTGGTGATTCATCCAGACATAGTCAGTTTTCTTCGAGCAGTGAAACTGGTTCGGCCACCGGTGCGCTCGCTGGTTCCCACATGGGACCTCAATCTGGTGCTGTCTGTGCTAGAGGTATTCAAGGAAAGCCAATTAGCAGGTAAGATCTAATTTCACCATTGCGAAGTAGAATAACATGGACTGCTAACAGAAAACAGACCCTCATGTGCTACAGAATTGTTGTTGTTGTTGTTAAGTGCTGTCGAGTCGGAGTCGACTCATGGCGACCCTCTGGATAGCTATCCTAAATTGTGTTCGGTCTTCAGTCAGGCGGCTCATTGTTGACAGACTGGTACCCGTAGCTGCTGTTATTGTAGCGATCCATCTCATTGCTGGCCTTCCTCTTTTGCGTTGACCTTCTATCTTGCCAAGCATGATGTCTTTCTCTAATGATCTCTCTCTTCGCATGATGTGTCCGAAGTATGAAAGTCGAAGTCTTGTCATCTGAGCTTCTAAAGAAAGCTTAGGTTTGATCTCCTCTAGTACCGACTGGTTTGTTCTTCGGGCAGTCCATGGTATACACAGTATTCGCCGCCAGCACCATAATTCAAAGGCATCAATTTTCTTCCTGTCTGTCTTTTTCACTGTCCAGCTTTCACATCCATATGATGTTATTGAAAATACCATGGCTTGAACAAGTCGAATCTTTGTATGGAGAGAGACATCTCTGCTCTTGAGAATCTTATCGAGGTCTTTCATAGCCATTCTGCCAAGAGCAATGCGTCGTCTGATTTCTTGACTGCTTGTTGCTTCTTTATTGATAGTTGATCCAAGTAGGTTAAAGTTGTTCACGATTTTCAATTTCTTCTCCTTCAACGATGAACCTGTTGATTATGCCAGTTGTCATGATCTTTGTCTTCTTTACATTAAGGTGCAGGCCCATTTTGAGACTATGTTCTTTGATTGTGAGAAGCAAATGTTTCAGATCATCTTCACTTTCAGCCAGTAATGTGGTATCAGCATAGCGAAGGTTGTTGATGAGTCTTCCACCAATCTTCACACCTCTGTGGTCTTCATACAGTCCTGCTTCTCTGTATGCTTTCTAGTATGCAAACTCAAGCTAAAGTTGAAAAAGAGCAAACCACTCATGAATGCAGCAAAATATGACCTTGAGAATATACCACTGGAATTTAAAGACTGCCTGCAAAATCGATTTGCTGCTTTAGATACAAATGACAGAGCTCCGGAAGAGTTATGGAATGACGTCAAGAAGGTTGTGCTGGAAGAAAGCGAGAGTGCTACAGAATAAGGAACTGTAAATTAGCACTCTGCATGTTTCAGTTTGTAAAGTAGTGATATCTGCATGTACTATGCAAAATATAAGAGGTTCCTAGTTGTCCTGTCCAGGCCAACCATGTGAGTATATCTTCTCCTTCCAGCAGATGGAGACTGACAGTCACTACTTTGACTATTCCCTTTAAAAGATCCATGCAGCTTACAGCCAACCAATATTTCTCCAGAAACAAGCCAGGAAGTCGGTCCTCGCATGGGTGATGTCGGCACCGACAGAGCCCTTGTGGAAGCATCCCCCAGCATTCAAAGAAAGCCTTTAGAAGATGCCACCATGCATGCGTGGTCCCTTTTCTGCCCAAGGGTGCCATCTTGCTCAGTCTCCTTGTTTTTTTTGGTTTTTTTTTCTTGTGCCTTGTCCCCGGAAAAAGTTGATTTTTCTCTCTGACTTTCATACTTTTCTCCGGTATTGCACCAGTACTCTTCCTGCTTACCGACCTCGTTGCCTCTGCGTCAAATTCGGTCTAGTTTTGTAGTTTTTGTTCTTTTCCTATTGTCTTCATGCCTCTCCCCACCCTCCCCCACTGGCAGTCCAGAGAGTCTTCGACCTTGTAGGTGTACTTCCCCCCCCCCCCCCCATGGCTACCAGTGGCTTTAAAGAAGTGTGATCTGTGGTCCAAAATTATCTTTGACCAACACACATGACCGTCTCCACTGCCTTGGGCCAGACCATAATCTGGCAGCCTACGTTCTCTGCAAGAGGATGTCCAGTAAGGCCCTCAAGAGCCGCCAGCATCAGCAGGATAAGTTGTGGTTTTTTTTTTTTTGGTTCCCCCCCCCCCTCCAAATCCCCAGTGCCTCTGAAGGCCAGGGCCTCTTCTCAGGCCCTGACATCTCGGGCAGAGCTTTCCGAACTCGAGCCTCATCGTGGGCCTTCAGAAAGGCGGTCTCCCTCGAGGGAACCCAGGAAGAACAAAAAACCCTTGAAGGTAGCATCCTTAGACGGTTCCAACTGGCCAGGTGCTCCCCGGGCCCAGTCCCGCAGTCTGAGACGGAGCGGCCTGCGAAGGTCCCCTGGAAGGATGTGACCGTGGATCTGCCCCGGTCCCCAGACTCTATCCTCGTCGCGGATTCCCCTTCGGGGGAGCTGGCGTCGGGCCTGAGTCCCTTGGTGTCCGCACCAAAGGCTGCGGAGCCTTCTAGTTGGGAGTCCAGAATGGTGGCCCTGGAGCGCAGCTTGTCTGTCGTCATGGATCAGTAGTGGGCGCTGTCTGGCATGACCGATTCATCCGCCCCAACCACCAGGCTATTGACGTCCAAGACATCCCTGGATGCCGAGCTGATCCTCAAAGTCCTAAGGTCTTGAGTCGATCCTCAGCCGAGGTCACGATCCGAGTCGCGCTCGACGGGACCACCGTCATCCCTGGCAAGTTAACTGGGCACCAGCTGCAGGGCAATGGGGGCCTCGAGGCCCACGGAGCAGCCCTCCAAGTCCTCGACGGACTACTACAGGTGGGAGATGGAGTCCCCCGATACACATCACCATTCCAACATCCTATCTGACTTTCTCATCTTGGAGCTTTGACGGCAATCCCCTCCCAAGGAAATGGATTTCCTTGATTTTCTCAAGGATATGTCCAAGGCCCTGGCATTCCCACACTCTGAGGAGGACTCTCGGGTGGATGAGTTGGAAATCCTCAAATTCGAGGCCCCTTCACAGGGAATCGCTCACGGTACCCATCCCTCCCATTCTGGAATGGCTGATGCTTTGAATGTGGGAGGCACCGGCTTCGGTGCTGGTGGTGAGCAAGCAGCTCATCTTGATGTATGGAGTCCGCCAGAGCCTGGGCTTCTAAACGTCACTGCTGCCGCATAACTCCAAGGTGGTGGAGTCTGCTGAAAAGCCAGATGAGACACTCCTTGGTGCCCACCCGGCAGGGAGGCCCAGACCCTGACGCCCTCGCAGAAAGTGCTACCAAGGCTCAATGCTCATCGCCACATCTTGGCCTACCAGCTGTACATGGGCATGTACCTGAGAGACCTGGTGAAGGAACTCGCCAGGTTCTGGGCTGGTCTTTCCCAGGAACCTTTCCAGCAGTTCAGGAAGCTGGCCATAGCAGTCTGTGAATGCTCCTTCACTTGACCAATTAAATGACAAAATTCCCAATCTAAATTCCACCATCTCTTCTTGGAATCAAACACTATCCTTAGCATCCCTACTCCCACCTAAGCATCTCTCTAACAAACATCACAGAAGAGCCCCCTGGTTTTCTACAACCCTGAGAAATCTCAAAAGAGAGCTTAGACGTCTTGAACGCAAATGGAGACATACACAAGATCCAGATGTATACAATACCTATAAAACTAAACTCCGATCCTACTGTGCAGAAACCATTAATCATAAAAGAGAATACAATGAAAACATAATCCAGCGTGCCCTCAACAAACCAAGGGAACTCTTCTCTATTGCCAAATCCCTAATAAAAGACCCCAACCCACATGACCATCTAAAATATCCGCCCAAGCTATAGCTGACCACCTGGCCTCTAAATTCCTCCCCCCCTCTCCCCTCCCCCATCTAACAAGCAATTCCCAAACACCTGAAGTCCATAATACTCAACCACTAGAGAACTCATGGTACGAATTTCACACTGTCCCTCGGAAACTAATGTCATAAATATTTTGAATGCTTCTACATCTGCCCTTGACCCCTGTCCTGCCCCCTGGATAAAATCCACCAGAACATCCCTCAGCCCCTACATCCAGACCATTGTACAATCCTCCCTCCAGTCTGGATCTGTACCTCCCCTACTTAAGTGTGCCTCTATCCGCCCTATCTTAAAAGGATCTAGACTTGACCCCACCTCCCCTTCCTCCTATAGACCCATCTCTAGTATACCTTTCCTTGCAAAGATTACTGAGAAAATTGTCCAAGCCCAACTACAGGATTACATAGATGATCACTCTCCTCTTGACCTATACCTACATGGATTTAAGAAGAATCATGGAGTTGAAACCCTCCTAACCTCCCTTCTAGACTCATTGTATTTACACACTCATAACCCTACCCAGGGTTGCTTACTTATATTCCTCGACCTATCTGCTGCCTTTGATTCTCTTCCCCATAATCAACTCCTAACCAGACTTCATGAAATAGGTCTGAGAGGCACTACTCTAAAATGGTTTCGCTCCTACCTAGACTCCAGAACACAACAGGTCCGCATTGGAAGTGACACCTCCCTCCCATTTATACTAAAGCAAGGTGTCCCCCAAGGTTCTAGCCCCTCTGCCTTACTTTTTAACTTCTTCCTCCAACCTGCCTGCAAAATTTTCCAAAACTATGGCATTCAATACCAATTATATGCAGACGATATGATGTGCTTCACACCATTTAGCCTCGCTAACCCTGACTTTACCAAATTAAATGAATGTTTAACCAATCTCAAATCTTGGCTTTCCCAGCACAACCTACTTATTAACCAATCCAAAACTGAGATCCTCCAAGTATTCTCCAACCCCTTATATACCCCTCCCCCAACACTCACCCTTGGCGACCTCACTCTCACTATAAAAAACCAAGTGAAATATCTTGGAATCATCCTCGATCAGAACCTCTCCTTCATTGATCATATAAAGAAAACTACTAACGCAATTTATGCAAAGTTGCGTACACTCCGTAACCTCAAGCCCCTCTTAAGCCCCAACTCCTTTCGTACTGTCTGTCAGGCTCTCACAACCCCCTCACTTGACTATTGTAACCTTATCTATCATGGCCTCCCTAAAAGTACTATCCAACCTCTCCAACTTGCCCAGAATACACTAGCACGTTTAATAACTAACAACCCTAGGCGATCCCATATTACACTTGTCTTCTATGACTTACACTGGCTCCCAGTCCGACTCCGAGCTAAATTTAAAGTGCTCACCCTTATTCATAAAATTATCTCAAAAGAATCAGCTCCTTGCCTTTCCCCTCTCCTAGCCTTCCCTAATAATACAAGAACACGCCGCTCCTCTACCAAAAACCTTCTATCCATTCCTACATCCAAGATACACTTTAAACAATCTACTAGCAACAGGGCCTTCTCTCTCTACGCCCCCTCCCTATGAAATACTCTTCCCCATGACCTACTTAACTGTGTGAGCCACGCAGAATTTCGAAAAAGATTAAAAACTTACCTCTTCCTCGAACATTTTTCCCTACCACCCTAGTTCCTCCCCCCTACTCCTACTCCACTATTCCTACCCTCCTACTAGTCCCTCTAATTGAGATCCCTTGCTATTCCTTAGGTAAACAAACAATTCATATTGTAAATAATATTTTGTACATAGTTATTAGTTTTAGTTCCCTAGTTCTTATGTTACTTATATAACCACTTATTCTCGTCCTATGTAACCTGTTACCTTGTTATATTTTCTATGTAAACAGTTGTATAGTACTGTCAGTTATGTTGCATGTAAACCGTCTTGAATTGTAGAAAGACGGTATATAAAAACTGTTAAATAAATAAATAAATGTCTAGGGCAGCCTATGACGGATTAGAATCGGCGGCTTGAGTAGCGACGGCTGGCATCAGTGCACGCCGCCAAGCTTGGCTACAGTCGTCCGACCTTGAGCAGTGGGTTTGGGACAAATTGGTCAGTGTCCCCTGCCAAGGAGAGAACCTCTTTGGCAAACCCATGACCGACAAGGCTGCCGAGCTGGAGACAGAGTTCATGACCACGACCAGGCTCTCCAAAAAGACCACTGCCCCTCCCTGACAGAAGGGCTCAGGTAAAAAGTCCTTTTACTCGAGGAAGGGAGCCGCTTACAAAAACTACCCACCTGTTCAAGCCTTCCCAGCTCCCCAACAGGGTCATCAGGCCAAGGGACATAGGCATGGCCCTTGTAAGCAGAAGGCTCCAAAACCCCAGGCACTAGCTCTCGCCCAGCCAGGGGGGAGTTCTTGGCTCCTTGAGCATAGCTTATCTACGCCAAAGAGATCAGCAGCCCACAGGGGGACATCTGGTCCTCTATGCCCAGAGGTGGTTGACCATCGCCACCGACTCATGGACACTTCGGGTAGTCAGTGAGGGTTACCTCCTCCACCTGACTCAGACGCCTTCCCCTTACTTTCCAGGAGAGCCCCTCAGGTCTCCCCTTCAGCAGAACCTTCTACTGAAGGAGTTGTGAGGTCTTCTCGAGGACAAAGCGGTGGAACTGGTGCCCCTCCATCTCAAGGGCAGGGGTTCTACTCCAGGTACTTCCTTGTGCCAAAAAGGACAGGGGTCCTAAGGCCCATCCTCGACCTGCGCAACCGTAACAAATTCCTGGTGAGGGAAAGTTCAAGATGCTCTCCCTTGGAACTTTACTGCCATACCTCCAGCAGGGAAATTGGCTATGCTCCTTGGTCCTAAAGGATGCTTATACTCACAAGATCATCCACCCCCCACCATAGGCAGTATCTGCGGTTTGTAGTGGGGGGGGGGGGGGCATGCGTTTTCAGTAAAGGGTTTTACCCTTTGGCTTTTCTTCAGTCCCCAGAGTCTTCACAAAATGCCTGGCAGCTGTGGCTGTCTTTGTCTGCCTGCAGGGAGTCTTTGTCTTCCCCTCCCTTGACTGGCTCATAAATGGAGGCACGTCCATAGAGGTGCAGCAGGCCACTGTACTCACCATTCATGTCCTGCAATACTTCGGGTTTGTCATAAACTACCACAAATCTCACCTTCTCACAGCACAATACTTGGAGTTCATTGGGGCAAAGCTCGACACTCTCCAGTCAAAGGTCTTCTTGCCCAGTGACCTAGCCGACTGCCTCAGGACTCTGGTATGGGACATACAGTGCCACCCCACTGAGCCTGCTTGGCTGCTTCTGCGTCTCCTCGGGCATAAGGCCTCCAGTCACCCCAGAAGCTCACTGCCACATGAGGGCGACGCAGTGGTATCTCCGGGACCAGGAGTCTCAGGGCACAGGTCACCTCAAAGTCTCTGTAACCTGCCATCTGGTAGACTCTCTGGTATGATGGTAGCCCCTCAAGGGTCCTCACCACGGATGCACCCAGGGCAACTGATCACCAGATGAGAGCGCCTAGCAGATCAACCTCCTGGAGCTCAGAGCCACACAGGCCCTGTGAGACTTCTGTCACCACCTGCATCACCAACGGTGCTGGTCCACACGGACAACCAGGTGGCGTTTTTCTACGTCATCAAACGGGGGGGACATGGGGTCTCGTACCATTTGTCAGGAGGCACTTGTCCTCGGCTCGTACGTAATCCTACAGGGTATCCTGTGAGCAGTGTACCTACAAGGCCAGGTCAACCTTTTGGCTGACAGGCTGAGCAGAGTCCTCCAGCTGCACGAGTGGCAGCTGGACCCCAGTGTAGCCACTCAGATTTTCCAGCTCTGGAGGGAACCCGTGTTGGATCTGTTCGCCAGCCTGGACAACTTCCAGTTGCCTGTTTCTGTTCCCAGCAGACCCACTCCTCCAGAGTGTCAGCGGACCCATTCCTTGTCTCATGGTCGGATGGTCTCATGTATGCCTTCCCTCCCATGCCGCTGATCACCAAGGCCTTATTTAGGACCCTCCGCGACAGGGCTTTGCTCATCCTGATAGTTCCTCAGTGGCCCAGGCAACTGTGGTTCCCGCTGCTCCTCCAGTTGACAGGTGGAGACCCCCATTCCCTTTGGAACCACCCCTGGATTCCTCTCTCAGTTGTGGGGCTCTCTTCTGCACCCCAACCTGGGGTCGCTGTTGCTGCTGAGAGGGTGACTGGCCCCTTTCACACCGCCTGCGTGCTGCCTTCCTGCCTTTCCCAACTGTCCCTCACCAGTTCTTCGTTTTCCGTGGAGCCGACAGGTCGCACATCCTGTCACCGCAGAAAATATTCCCTTTTATTCTTCTTTTTTGTGGTCGCGTCTGCCTTCCCTTGACGCTACACCGGTACCACTGGTTCTTCCTTCTTTTTTCTTAACCCCCCCAAAAAACAAACCCTTTTTCTTCTGGAGTCTTTTCCAGGTATTTTCTCCTCAGGTGCCACGTGCCATTTTGGGCATTAGGCCCAGCTTTTCCTTTAAAATGGAAAAACCCGCTTTGGGTTTTAAAAAGTGTTCCAAGTGTGGCAGGTACCATCTCCGTCACCGACACCCATGAGTGGTGCCTCAAATGTTTAGGTCCTGACCACTCTATTTCGGAGTGTGTTGCTTGTGGGATGATGTCGAAGAGGGGCTGGCAAAACCGAGCTGCTAAACTTAGCACCCTTTTTCCCTCCGATGCAGCGTCTGTGGCATCAACGTCTTCCAGGGCTTCGTCTTCCTCCCATGGATCTCAGGTAACTAAACATAAATCTGGCCGGTCCTCAAAGGGTAGATCTCCTTCTAAGCATCGAGATGCCTCTGCAAAATTGCCCCAGCGGGAGGCTTCTGCTTCCAAAGCACTAACAGGGCTCCAGGATGTTCTTGAGGCCTCAACCTCTGCAGAACTACTGGTGCCATGCTCTGGGGTACCGGCCGCTTTGTCCGGTACCGATACCCAGGCATCGGCTCTTCTCTTGGCATCGATGCCCTCGAAACCGCGTCAGACAATTCAACCGGTATTGGTACCGAGGCCAATTGCATTTATGTCAGCAGTTGGATTACTGGTGCCGATGCAGGCTATGCCCTCCGGTACTGACAAGTTGGTACCGGACCCTGTTGATACCGAATTCGATCGGTACCGGTATCGTGCGATGCACGATTACCCGAACAGGAGATACTTTGAATCCTCTGAGTCTGAAGACTGACAGCTCTGTCGATACTAGAGTACTTCTTCCTGAGGATTCTTCCTCTCCTAAACGTAGGATGTCTCCTCCAGAGGACATATCCTTCCAGGATTTTATCCAAGATGTGGCTTGAGGTCTTTCCATCACAGTGGCTCCTGAAACAGAGCCTAGGACAAAGGAATTGGAGATTCTACAGTATCCTAAAGCTCCCAAAGAGGCAGCTACTTTGCCTATGCATGATCTCATGCTAAGGATGTGGGAAACACCTCTCACCACTTCTCCTCATTCTCATAAGCTCGATACCATGTATCGAGTTCCCTGTCATAGATTTCAAAAAACTCAGCTGCCCCACCATTCCATGGTGGTGGAATTAGCTATGAGAAGGATCAAGAGTGCAAAAAGACATGCATCTAATCCTCCAGGACGTGAATATAGAACTCTTGATGCCTTTGGGCATTGAACCTTCCAGGCTTCTATGCTTTCTGCCAGGATTAGTTCCTACATCTTATATATGGGAATGTTCCTTAAGGACGTTACAGGAGATCTAGAGCTTATGAGCCCTCTCCTTCCGGATAAGAGACGAGATTATCTTGCACCTATCAAACATGCTCAGGATGTTTCCAAATTCGTAAATCGTGCCGCTTTTGATTGTTTTGAGTGCATAAGCAGAACTTCTGCTATTGCCATAGGCGCACGTAGGATTGCCTGGCTCCAGGCATCTGACTTGGAACTTTGGGTACAGAACAAATTGGGGAATATTCCTTGCACTGGAGAGAATCTTTGGCAAAAATTGGCAAGAGAAAGCTAATGAGCTAGATGCTGATAATCTCACCATGGATAGATTATCAAAATCTACAGCTGATCCTGCAAGGAAAAAGTCCTACAAAAAACTATTTTTCACTAGAAAGAAGTTCTACCCCTCCTATACCCAACAAGGGCATCGTTCAGGTCAGTCTGCCCAAAAGGGTCAGCAGCAACCTACACAAAGAAAAACAAAGGCTGCTAAGCCTCAACTGGTTCAGCAGACTCGGCCTCCACAGGGGCTTTGACTCCCATCTAGAGAACTTTGTCTTCCTGGCCCTGAACGGGCCAGAGCCTTCCACCATTCCAGGAAGGTTATGTTATTTTGCCCCCAGATGGGGGCAGATAACAGCAGAAAGTTGGACTCTGTCCATTGTAAGAGAGGGATACAAGCTTCACTTCCTCAGCATGCCCTCTCCTACAATGGTAAGACAGTTCAATTCTCAGACCTCTCTCAACTCCCAGTTAGATCACGAGGTCACTCTGCTTTTTGCCCAAGGGCACTAGAAGAAGTATCTGTTCATCAACAGGGTGCAGGGTTCTATTCCCCCTTTTTCCTTATTCCAAAGAAAACAGGAGGGCACAAACCCATTTTAGACCTCAGAGAATTGAACAAATCCCTGTTCAAAGAGAAATTAATAACCTAGCCCCCACAACACTTAGTGACCTTTCACCCTCACCCTGAAAAACAGACTCGGAAGATCAGTAACTGACAACACCTTGCTCATCCCCAAGGAGTCCAAGTGCACCCAGACGACCAAGAAAAGAACATTTGCATTCTATGCCCCAAAATGCTGGAACGACCTTCCACCAGAAATTAGATCCATCAAAGGCCTTATGCAGTTCCGTAAGGCAATCAAACACCATATTTTCCTACTTCACTTTTCTCAAGCACCCACCCCACCTCTGCTCACCCACTCACCAATGTCTACGAATCCTTCCCTGTAACAAGTATTTTGAGCTTACCTTAGCCATCCGTGTATATACAAACCAAATCTAATTGTATTTTGTACATATGTTTATAGTTTACCTGTTGCTCCAAGTTCAAACTCCTGTTACAATGTAAGATCCAAGTTTTAAACTCCTGTTACAATGTAAGCACAGTACAGGCTGCTGACTGTGTACCCTTGTTGTATGTAAACCGCACTGATAACAAATAGCGCGGTATATAAGAGTTGTTAAATAAATAAATAAATTCAAAATGATTTCTTTAGGAACTCTACTGCCATACCTTCAGAGTCAGGACTGGCTTTCTCAAGATCTCAAGGATGCGTACACCCATGTTCTCATCCATCCAACTCACCGAAGGTTTCTTCGCTTTCTATTTCAAGGGAAGCACTACCAATACAGAGTTCTTCCTTTTGGCCTGGCCTCGGCACCAAGGGTGTTCAAAAAATGCATGGCTGTGGTGGCAGCATTTCTCCGCACCCTAAAAATATTTGTCTTCCCTTACTTGGACGATTGGCTCATTTGAGCCCCATCAGAGTCAGAGGCCAGGATTTCCCTATCTCTCGCACAATGCGTATCCTCCAATATCTGGGGCTTGTCATAAACTTCCCAAAATCCAATCTAGCTCCCACTCAGTCTCTAGAGTTCATAGGAGCCCTGTTGGATACCAGACAGACAAGGGCCTATCTTCCACAGTCCGGCTGCCTTCGCATTGGGCAGTTAGCTTCCCAAGCAATGCTAAAGTCTCACCTCACTGCTTGGGAAATGTTACAATTGCTAGGCCACATGGCATCCACCGTGCATGTGGTCCCAAATGCCTGCCTCCATATGAGGGCAACCCAGTGGACTCTATCCACTCAATGGACTCAGGCGTCAGGTTGCCTGTCAGACAAAATAGCAACCTCAGATCGTCTTATGTTGTCTCTCCAATGGTGGCAGTCACCCCAGAATCTGTTGGTGGGGTTCCCTTTTCAGCAACCCCCACCCCAAGTAACTCTAACAGATGCCTCACAGGTGGGTTGGGGAGCCCATTTGCAAGTCCTCTCTACCCAGGGTACCTGGACTCCACAGGAGACCGATCTACACATCAATCTTCTAGAACTCAGGGCAATCTTTCTTGCTCTCTCGAGTGTTTCGCACCCAGCTCAGCTACAAAACTGTCCTAATTCAAATGGACAACTAGGTAGCCATGTTCTGTGTGAACAAGCAGGGCGGAACAGGCTCTCTGTCGCTCTGCAACAAAGCTTTGCGACTTTGGGCCCTCGCCAGAGAGCATCAGATTCTTCTCCTTGCAGTGTATCTTCCAGGCAAATAAAAACTCTTGGGCAAACAGACTCAGTCGAGTTCTGCTTCCACACAAATGGTCTCTCCATGCAGACCAGGTGGCCAAAAGTTTCCAATTTTGGGGAACCCCGGACATAGACCTCTTTGCAAGTCTGCTGAATGCCAAACCTCCCCGGTTCTGTTCCAGAATTCTGGCTCAGGGTTGTCAGGCCAGGGATGCCTTCCTCCTCCATTGGGGTCGGGACTTCCTGTATGCCTTCTCACCCATTCCCCTAATTCCCAAAACCCTGTTCAAGCTTCAGAGACAGAGGCCATATAATTCTCATAGCCCCACATTGGCCACGACAACTGTGGTACCCTCTGCTTTTACATCTCTCTCAAGCTCCATCTCTGGAGTTAGAATCTGCTCCAGATCTCCTAACCAGGAGGGCGGGATGCTGTGGCATCCCAATCCCCAGTCTCTACATCTCAGGGCCTGGTTGCTGAAAGCCTAGAACTTCACGGTCTTAACCTTTCTCAGCAGGTAAAGGATATCCTTTATGCTTCCAGGAAACCATCCACAAGATGCTCTTATGCTTTCAAGTGGAAAAGGTTTACCATATGGTGTTCGCAGAAGGGTCTCAACCTTCTTGTAATACCTCTGGAATCATTATTGGAATATCTCCTTTATTTGTCTAATGCAGGGCTTAAGACCAATTCAGTGAGAGTTCATTTGAGTGCTATTGCAGCTTCTCTCAAACCTTTAAATGGGCAGCCTATTTCCTCTCATCCTATCATAACAAGATTTATGAGAGGCCTTCTCCTAACTAAGCCTCCTGTTAAGCCACCACCAGTGGCATGGGATTTAAATCTGGTTCTTGGCCAGCTCATGAAGCTGCCTTTTGAACCATTGGCTACCACCTCTTTGAAATTCCTTTCCTGGAAGGTTATTTTTCTTATTGCAATCACATCAGCACGTCGCATCAGTGAGTTGCAAGCATTGCTGGCTGATCCTCCTTATACAAGGTTCCATCATAAGGTAGTTCTTAGGACTCATCCTCACTTTATGCCAAAGGTGATGTCACCTTTTCATTTAAACCAGGCAGTTTACCTTCCTGTTTTATTCCCAAGGCCTCATGCCTCTAATGCAGAAAGGAATCTTCATGCTTTGGCCTTTTACTTACAAAGGATGCAGCAACATAGAAAGTCCTCTCAACTCTTTGTTGCTTTTGATCCTAGTCATTTAGGACTTCCAGTCTCCAAAAGAACACTGTCCAATTGGATTGCACAGTGTATATCTTTTTGCCTATCGGCGTAAGAACCTTCCTCTTGAAGGCCATGTCACAGCGCACAATCTTCACTCTGTCTATCGACGACATCTGTCGAGCAGGTACCTGGCCTCGGTTCATACCTTCACAGCCATTACTGCTTGGACAAGGACTCCTGCCGGGATGTCTTGTTTGTTCAGGCTGTTCTTCAACACCTGTTCCATACTTAATCAACTCCTACCCACCATCCCTGGTAGGATGCCAGAGATCCATGGGGGAAGTGGAACCCTTTCAAAAGGGTACACAACTTCTGGGATTTCTCCCTGGAATCTGTAGCTAGGGAGTCCCCCATATGTGAAGACTACATTCCTGCTTGTTCCTCGAGGTAGCATAGTTACTCACCTGTAACAGGTGATCTCTGGGAACAGCAGGAATTTAGTCTTCACAACCCACTCACCTCCCCTAGGAGTTGTATCTCTCTATCTTTATTTTTTTCTTTCCCTTTTTCTCAGCTTTAAACTCAACTAGAAAGAGACAGTTGGGAAAGGCGGGAAGGCAGCACGCAGGCACTGTGGGATGCTCCCCAAAGCATTCTATTTGGACGCTGGGGAGCGTTCCCGCGCAGGCTCCGTCGGTACCGATGATACCCATATGTGAAGACTAAATTCCTGCTGTTCCCCGAGATCACCTGTTACAGGTGAGTAGCTATGCTATCTGGATTTTCAGAAAGCCTTTGACAAGGTCCCTCATGAGATTCTTGGCGAAATAAAAAAAAGTCACAGGATAGGAGGCGGTATACGATTGTGGATCAGGAATTGGATAAAAGATTAGAAAGCAGAGAGTAGGGCTTAATGGCCAATTTTCCCACTGGAGAAAGGTGAATAGTGGAGTACCCCAGGGATCAGCTGCTTTTTAACATTCGTAAATGACCTGGAAATGGGAATAATGAGATGTAATCAAATTTGCAGATGACACAAAATAATTCAGTTGTTAAAACACAAGAGATTGTGAAAAATTGCAAGAGGATCCTGATAAATAGAAATACTGGGCATCCAAATGGCAGATGAAATTTATTTATTTTTATTTATTTATTTACATTCTCTTATATACCTCGCTATTCTGCATCAGTGCGGTTTACATTGAACAAACTGAAATTACATTGAACAGGGCATTATAACTTGGAGATAACTATTTTACAGGGAACATGGGCTATGGAGGGTTAAGTGGCTTGCCCAAGACCACAAGGAGCACCTGTGGGACTAGAAACACCAGTCCTTCCGGCCCAAGGTTGCTGTCCTCTAGTGGGATTTGAACCCCCGACCTTCCGGCCTGAAGTACCTTGCCCCAACCACTAGGCCACTCCTCCACTCCATTTAATGTGGACAAGTGCAGAGTTATGCACCTAGGAAGGAACAACCTAAACTATGGTTACATGATGCAAGGTTCCACATTAGGAACCACCACCTAGGAAAAAGATTTAGGCGGCGGCGTGGTTGAAACCCTATGCCCAGTGTGCAGCAGCGGCAAAGAAAGCAAATAGAATGCTAGGAATCGTAAGGACAGGAATCGAGAATAAAACAAAGGATATTAAAATGCCTCTGTATTGTTCCATGGTGCGACTGCACCTTGAATATTGTGTGCAGTTCTGGTTGCCGTATCTTTTATTTTATTTATTAAACACTAGAAGCCCCAAACTGCGTCAATTGACGTAAATTCATCTTCGTTTGTATACCAGCGCCCCTGCTAGAATCATGTCAGTCATGTTCCATGACTTTGTTAGCAAGATCAAGATGTTCAAATATGTGCATCGAAAACTGACAGATGCACCACCTAGCGGGAAAATGAATTTATACCTAGAAGCCCCAAAGTAAGTCAATTGACGCACTCAGTTGTCTTAGATGCGTCAATTGATGTACTTTGGGGCTTCTAGGTATAAATTAGTGTTCCCACTAAGTGGCGCAACTCAATCACTGTTTACAGTTTTACTCCAACATTACAAACACACATTGCATGACATCACATACTGCACGTATTTAACAAATAAGTAACTTCACATTAATTCACATCTGCATTTCATGCTAAACGCAGTTGTCGTGATAATGCGTCAGTTGACACACTTTGGGGTTTCTAGGTAAAATTTCTTTTGGGGCTTCTAGTGTTAACATTTCTTATATACCGCCTTTCGTGATAGCAAGACGGTTTACATTGAACAAACTGAAATTACATTGAACAGGGCATTATAACTTGGAGATAACTATTTTACAGGGAACATGGGCAATGGAGGATTAAGTGGCTTGCCCAAGACCACAAGGAGCACCTGTGGGACTAGAAACCCCAGTCCTTCTGGCCCAAGTTTGCTGTCCTCTAGTGGAATTTGAACCCTCGACCTTCCGGCCTGAGGTAACTTGCCCCAACCACTAGGCCACTTCTCCCTCCTTAAAAAGGATCTAGTGTTAGAAAAAGTACAGAAAAGAGCCACCAAAATGGTAAAGGGGATGGAAGGATACCCCTATGAGGAGAGGCTAAAAGGGTTAGGGCTCTTCAACCTGGAAAAGAGACTGCTGAGGGGAGATACAATAGAGGTCTATAAATTAATGAATGGAGTGGAACAAGTAAACCTACGTCTCGCAGGAAGCATTCCGAGCCCTAGTGTCGTAGGGGGTTCCTCAGAGAGGGGGGTCTCCCTCGTGGGAACAACGAAGGAAGAAATCCTCGAAGATGGCATCGTTGGATGGCTCCAAGCTACCCAACCCCTCCTGGGGTCTCTCGCGGAGCCCTGAGCGCTGGCCAGTATCCTTGGAGAAGGAGCGCCCGGCAAAGATTACTTGCCGGGAGACGGATCAGCCGAGGCAGGTGACAACTGTCCTCGTCAAGGACTACCCCCTCGCGGGACCCGACCTGGTGGCTTCGGAGCCTTCTGGACTCCAGAGTTGGTGGCCTTGAAGCGCAGTATGTCTGCCTTCATGGAGCAGCAGCGGGCGCTGATTGCCGCTCTGTCCTGTTCTTCTGCCTGGGCCACCGATGTCGAAGTCGACCTCGGAGGCCGAGCTAAACCTTGAGGCCATTCGGGCTCGAGTCGATCCTCGGCCGAGGTACCTCTCAGCCTCCCCTTCGGGACCAGGTCATTGCCACTGGACCTCCTGGCGTCGGGGAGGTCAGTGCCAGGGCCCTGAATCCTGGAACCCAACAATTCCTGCTCTGAGGTATCGGGATGGGAGACGGAGAAGGAGTCCCCGGACACCTGTCGGCACAGGGACGTCCCATCTGATTCCCTGGTGTCCGAACCTCAGAGAAGATCCCCTCCAGAGGACACAAGGTTTTTGGACCATGAGGGATATGTCCAAGGCTTTGGTGTTCCACATGGAGTCTGAGGAGGATCCTCAAGCCGATGAGCTCAAGATCCTGCAGTATGCGGCCCCCCCCTCCCCCTCGGTAGGCCCTTACTGTACCCGTGCCTCAGATTCTGGAACGACTGATGCTTCGCATGTGGGAGACACCGGTGGTGTCGCCAGTTATCAGCAGATGGATCGACTCGATGTATGGAGTCAGCCGGCGCCCTGTCTTTTTTTCAAAAGTCACAATTCCATGGTTGTGGAATCGGCCATGCACAGGCTGAAGAGCCAGAAGAGCATCCCGCAACTTGGATGCTCTCAGCAAAAAGTGCTTCCAGGGTTCAATGCTGACTTGTCGAATCCAGGACTACCAGCTTTACATAGGCATGTACCTGAGGGACCTGGTGAAAGAACTCACTGGGTTCTTGGCTGGTCTCTCCGAGGAACTTTTGCAGCGCTTCAGGGGCCTGTCCACCACCGTCCGTGAGTGTTCGAAGTTCATGACTCGAGCGGCCTATGACTGGTTCGAGTCGGCGTCCCGGGTAGCTGCGGCTGGCATTGGTGCATGCCGCCAAGGATGGCTACAGTCGGACCTTAAGCAATGGGTTCAGGACAAGGTGGTCTATGTCCCATGCCAAGGAGAGTATCTCTTTGGCAAACCCATGACCGACAAGGCCGTGGAACTGGAGTCAGAGTACATGACGAGAACACGGCTCTCCTAGTACCTCTGCCCCTTCTCGCAAGAAGGGCTCGGGTAGAAAGCCCTTTTACCTGAGGAAGGGTGCTGCTTACTGAAGCTACCCCCATTTTCAGGCCTCCCCAACAGGGGCAGCAGGCCAAGGGACAGGGGCATGGCCCGTGTAAGGAGCCTCCAAACCCCAGGCACCGGTTCCGGCCCAGCCTGGCAGTGGCTTTTGACTCCTACAGCATGGCCCCTCTTCCCACAGGAGACAAACAGATCACAGGAGGCCGGCTTGTTCTATATGCCTCCAGGTGGACAGCCATTACCACTGATGCCTGTGCTTTGCAGGTAGTCCAGGAGAGCTATCTTCACCTGGCCCAGGTGCTGCCTCATTACTTCCTGGGAGAGCCCTTCAGGTCTCCCCTTCACCGAGACCACCTTCTGAAGGAGTTGGTGGGTCTTTTTGAGCATCAGGTGGTAGAAACATTGTCCCACCACCTGCAGGGCAGGGGCTTCTACTCCAGGTACTTTCTGGTGCCAAAGAGAACTGGAAGCCTCAGACCCATCCTCAACCTGCGCATCCTCAACAAATTCCTGGTGAGAGAGAAGTTCAAGATGCTCTCCCTTGGAATATTGCTGCCTTACCTCTGCCAGGGAAACTGACTAAGCTCCTTATATCTTAAGGATGCATATACACACATCCTAATGCACCCCAGCCACAGGCAGTATCTGCGCTTTGTGGTGGGAGGCAATCACTACCAGTACCATCAGCCCCTAGGGTGTTCACGAAGTGCTTGGCGGTGGTTGCCGCCTTTCTCAGGTTCCAAGAGGTCTTTGTCTTTCCCTATCTCGACGACTGGCTCATTAGAGGCACTTCAGCCAGCGAGGTTCATCAGGCCACAGCCCGCACCATCCAGGTGCTAAAACACCTAGGGTTTGTGATCAACTACCCCAAGTCCAGCCCCACTCCGACTCAACACTGGAGTTCATTGGGGCTAGAATTGACACCCTTCAAGCAAAGGCCTATCTGCCTGCAGACAGAGCAAGCAGTCTTCTGGCTCTGTCAGGACAAGTGAATCGCAGGTCTGCAGTGTTCGCAAGGCACTTCCTGCGCCTCCTCGGCCACATGGCTTCCACAGTCCATGTGACCCCAGATGCCCTTCTCCACATGCGGACCACTCAATGGTATCTCAGATACCAGTGGTCTCAGGCCACAGGGTGCCATTGGGACAGGGTCAAAGTGTCCAGGCGTCTGGAACGGTCCCTGGACCTTTGGCTCCAACCACAGCACTTGGAGGTGGGAATGTCTTTCCAGGCTCTTCTGCACACGAGGATCCTTACCACAGATGCATCCCTGCTGGGCTGGGGGGCCCATTGCCAGGGTTTCCGTACCCAGGGGGTGTGGTCTCCGAACGAGAGGACCCAACAAATCATTTTCTTGGAACTGTGCCATCTGCCTAGCCCTGGAGGTTTTCAGGCAGCTCCTGGCCAACGATCCTGTCTTAATGCAGACAGACAACCAGGTGGTCATGTTCTGTGTGAACAAACAGGGTGGTACGGGGTGCCATCCCCTATGTCAGGAAACCCTGGACCTTTGCTCCTTTGCAGTCCGGCATGGCATTTGTCTCTGAGCAGTCTGCCTGCCGGGCCAGGACAACTGGCTAGCCGACAGGCTCAGCAGGATTCTTCAACCCCACGAATGGCAGCTGGACCGTGGGGTAGCCAATTGACTCTTCCAGACCTGGGGGCGGCCAGTGATAGACGTGTTTGCAAGTCCAGACATTCACCAGTTGCCCCATTTCTGCTCTAGGCATCCCCACCTGCACAGGGTGGCCGCCGATGCGTTTCTGATGTCATGGTCCTGGGACCTGTATGTGTCGTCCCCCCCCCCCCCCCCGACACCTCTGGTGGCGAAGACGCTGTTCAAGATTCTCCAGAACAGAGCCTCTGTCATCCTTATCGCCCCACGGTGCCCCAGGCATCCCTGATTCCTCTTCTGCAGCTAGCGGTGGAGGCTCCCATTTCCTTGGGGGCCTCCCCACACCTTCTATTTCTGGAGGGGGGTGTTCTCGTCTGCACCCCAATTTCAGCTCCCTCAACATGATGGTGTGGCTGCTGAAAGGGTAATTCTTGCTCCGCTCCTCCTTCCAAAGAATATTGAAGAAGTCTTGCTGGCCTCACGGAGGCCATCGACTCGTCAGATGTACGCCTTGAAGTGGCACAGGTTTATTTATTTAACAGCTTTTATATACCACACTTTTATCATCAGCGCGGTTTACATTTTAACAATTTTGTACTTACTTGTAAACTTAACATACGTTTTTTATGATTAACAGGAAATGAGAACATGGATAACGGGATAAATAGATAACATATATTCAAAACTATTTACAATAGATTCTCAAATGTATGAGCTCTTAAGATGGGGTCTATGAGGTTTTGATCTAGAACGGGTAATGAAGTTTCGGGAACTTATTTGACTAGCCATGGTCGTTGATGGTCGTTGCGTCGTGGTGCAAGGAGTGGGGAGGTAGACCCTTTCTCTTGCCTGGTATGGGTGGTTCTGCAATACCTTCTCCATCTCTCTGATTTGTGCCTCAAGTCCAACTCTGTCAGGGTGCATCTCCATGCCCTTGTGGCGCACCACTTTTCTGTGGATGAGAAGCCTCTCTCCGCCCACCCCTGGTGTCTCAGTTTCTGAGAGGCTTACTTCTCTTGAAACCCTCGGTCCGCCCCCCGCGACCGGGTAGGATCTGAATATGGTGTTAGGGCAGCTTACTAGGCCGCCCTTTGTACCGATGGCTATCTGCCATCTACTCTATCTCTTGAAAGGTGTTTTTCCTGGTGGCACTCGCATCCACTCGGCGAGTGAGTGAGCTCCAGGCCCTAGTGTCGGAAAGACCCTACACCAGGTTCTATAGGAACTGGGTGGTGCTTTGCGTGCACGCCAAGTTCCTTCCAAAAGTGGTCTCCTTGTTCCATCTCATCCAGGAAGTGGTTTTGCCTATCTTCTTTTCCCAGGCCGCATGCCAGTAAGGCAGAATCGGTCCTGCATACCCTGGACTGAAAGAGGCCGTTGGCCTTCTATATCCAGTATACGCAACCACATCGGAAGGCTTCTCAGCTTTTCGTATCGTATGACCCCAGTAAGCTGGGGGTAGTGGTATCAAAGTGTACGCTGTCAACCTGGGTGGCACACTGCATTGGCGGCCGAGCTTCTGATGGATGGTTGTGTTATGGCCCATAGGTCAGGGCCATGGTGGCATCAGTGGCTCATTTGTGCTCTGTTCCTTTGGCAGACATCTGCCGGGCCGCCACCTGGTCTTCGAGTCAGACTTTCGCAACCCATTATTGCCTGGATAGGGAGTCCCAACGGGACAGTGCCTTCGGCCAGGCTGTACTTCATAACCTTTTCGAGGTCTAGGCAACTCCTGCCTTCCGACCCTTCTGTATTCAGGCTACCGGAGTGCTGTTCCTTTAGTTTGGATTTCTGTTGCGGCTGCTTGCAGCTCTTGTAGAGGGAGCCTTTTTTGGCTATGGGTTCTTGGTAGCCTGTAGCTGGGGAGTTCCGTATGTGAAGACCGACTTCTTGCTTGTTCCCGGAGTTGCAGTCTTTTTAGCTATGTCTTTTGACTGAGCAAGATGGCATCCTTGGGCGGGAAGGGGGCCGCGCATGCGTGATGGCAACTCTCGAAGGCTTTCTCTGAAAGCTGGGGATTTGCTCTGCACGAGGGCTCCGTCGGTGCCAACCTCACCCATATGTGAGGACTGATTCCTGCTGTCCCCAGAGAACACGCGTTACAGGTGAGTAACTGTGCTATTTCCGCATATCACTTCTGAATCTATCCCCTTTCACCCTCATCCCATGTCCCCTCATAGCAGAACTTGCTTTCAGTTGAAAGAGGCTCTCCCCCTGTGCATTTATGCCACGGAGGGATTTAAATGTCTCAATCATTTCACCTCTATCCCGCCTTTCCTCTAAGGTGTACATATTAAGATCCTTAAGTCTGTCCTCATATGCTTTATAATGAAGACCACTAACCATTTTAGTAGCCACCCTGTATACAGACTCCATCCTGTTTATATCCTTTTTGAAGGTGCGGTCTCCAGAATTGCACAAAATACTCCAAATGAGGTCGCACCAAAGACTTATACAGAGGCACTATTACCTCCTTTTTTAAATTTATTTTTATTTATTTATTTACATTCTCTTATATACCGCGCTATTCTGCATCAGTGTGGTTTACATTGAACAAACTGAAATTACATTGAAAAGAGCTTTTTCTGCTAGCCATTCCTCTTCATATGCACCCAAGCATCCTTCTAGCTTTTGCCATCGCCTTTTCTACCTGTTTAGCTACTTTAAGATCATCAGACACAATCACGCCTAGGTCCCGCTCTTTAGTGGACAAATGTACTTCACCTCCTATACTGTATTGCTCCCTTGGATTGCTGCAGCCCAAATGCATGACCTTGTATTTTTGAACATTAAATCCCAGCTGCCAAATTCTAGACCATTCTTGAAGCTTAGCTAGATCCCCTCTCATGTTATCTACACCTTCCTGGGTGTCTACTCTATTGCAGATTTTTGTATCATCCGCAAAGAAGCAAACCTTACCTGACAGCCCTTCAGCTATATCACTAACAGAGATGTTAAAAAGAATCGGACCAAGGCCAGATCTCTGGGGCACACCATTGGTAACTTCCTTCTCAGAGTGAGCTCCATTTACCTGTACCCTTTGTTGCCTCCCACTTATCCAATTTCTAACCCAAGCAGTAACTTTAGGGTTCATCCCTAGGGTGCTCAGTATGTTTATAAGTCGCCTGTGAGGAACAGTGTCAAAGGCTTTACTGAAACTAAATACACCACATCTAGGGCTCTCCCTCGGTCCAACTCCCTGGTCACCCAGTCAAAGAAATCAATCAGATTTGTAGTGTACCTCCCATTCAAACTCAATCTCAGAGTGTAGAGACTTGGCCGCATCCTGCGTCCACATATATGGACTCTAAATTAGGACACTTCATCTTGGATCTTCCATCTGTGGAGGACCCTCTCAATAGATCTGTTCGCCACTCAGGAGAATACACTGCCTTGCTCAAGGATTCCCTCCTTCAGTAGTCAAGTAGCGGATGCCTTTCTTCTCCACTTGGGAAAGGGTCTGCTTTATGCATTCCCACCCATTTTTTTTTTTTTTTTTTACATTCTCTTATATACCGCGCTATTCTGCATCAGTGCGGTTTACATTGAACAAACTGAAATTACATTGAACAGGGTATTATAACTTGGAGATAACTATTTTACAGGGAACATGGGCTATGGAGGGTTAAGTGGCTTGCCCAAGACCACAAGGAGCACCTGAGGGATTAGAAACCCCAGTTCTTCCGGCCCAAGGTTGCTGTCCTCTAGTGGGATTTGAACCCCCGACCTTCCGGCCTGAAGTACCTTGCCCCAACCACTAGGCTACTCCTCCACTCCACCCATCCCCTTATATCCAAAACCCTGTTCAAACTGCAGGCCAACAGGGGCCCCATGATTCTAATAGCTCCTTGCTGGGCCCCATCAGCCATGGTTTCCTCTGCTGCTTTGACTAGTATGGACTCCTCAGTCTGGGGTATGCACCCAACCTCCTCTCCCAAGATCATGGGACTCTTCTCCATTCCAATCCACAAGCCCTCTGTCTCATTAGGTGGCTACTGAGAGCATGATATTTGATCTCGACCTTTCTCAACAGGTCAAAGACATCTTCTTGCATTACGCAAGCCATCTACTACGCGTTCTTATGCCTTCAAATGGTGAAGATTCACCCTTTGGTGTACCCTGAAACATATTGACCCTTTGGCCTGTCTAGTATAGTACATTTTACAGTATCTCCTCCTCTTATCGAGAGGTCTCAAGCCTAATTCAGTCAGAGTTCATCTTAGTGCCATCTCATCCTATCACAGGCAGGAGGACAGGCACCCTATTTCATCTCACCCCTTGGTACAACGATTTATGCGGGGTCTCCTGCTTTCTAAGTTGCCAATAAAGTCACCTGTGGCTTGGAACCTCAATGTGGAAGATCTTGTCTTACTAATCTGTTATGTTTTTTTTTTGAAGGAGTGAATAATCAGGTGGACAAAGGTGAGTCGGTTGATATTGTGTATCTGGACTTTCAGAAAGCCTTTGACAAGGTCCCTCATGAGAGACTTTTGGCAAAACTAAAGAGTCATGGGATAGGAGACAGTGTACTATTGTGGATCAGGAACTGGTTAAAAGATAGAAAGCAGAGGGTAGGGCTAAATGGCCAATTTTCCCAATGGAGTAAGGTGAATAGTGGTGTACCCCAGGGATCTGTGCTGGGTCTGCTGCTTTTTGACATATTCATATATGACCTGGAAAGTGGAATAACGAGTGAGGTTATCAAATTTGCAGATGACACAAAACTATTTAAAGTTGTTAAAACCCAAGAGGATTGTGGAAAATTGCAAGAGGATCTTGATAAATTGGAAGACTGGGCATCAAAATGGCAGATGAAATTTAATGTGGACAAGTGCAAGGTTATGCACCTAGGGAAGAACAACCCAAACTATGGTTACACGATGCAAGGTTTCACATTAGGAACCACCACCCAGGAAAAAGATTTAGGTGTCATTGTGGATACCATGTTAAAACCCTCGGCCCAGTGTGCAGCAGCGGCCAAGAGAGCAAATAGAATGCTAGGTATGATAAGGAAAGGAATGGAAAATAAAACAAAAGATATTATAATGCCTCTATATTGTTCCATGGTGAGACCGCACCTTGAATATTGTGTGCAATTCTGGTCGCCGTATCTTAAAAAAGATATAGCGATTTTAGAAAAGGTTCAGAGAAGAGCCACCAAAATGGTAAAGGGGATGGAAGGATACTCCTATGAAGAAAGGCTAAAAAGGTTGGGGCTCTTTAACCTGGAAAAGAGACGGCTGAGGGGAGATATGATTGAAGTCTATAAATTAATGAACGGAGTGGAACGGGTAAACGTAGATCGATTGTTTACCTTATCAGAATATAGAAAGACATGGGGACATGCAATGAAGCTACAGGACTAATAAAAGAAAATATTTTTTCACTCAACGTGTAATCAAACTCGAATTTGTTACCGGAGGATGTAGTAAAGGCTGTTAGTGTAGCTGGGTTTAAAAAAGGTTTGGACAAGTTCCTGGAGGAAAGGTCCATAAACCATTATTAAGAAGGGGACCCAGGATAACAATGCTTGAACCAATACAAGCATTGTGAAACCTGTGTCCCTTGGGGAAACTGCTAGGTACGTATGACCTAGATTGGCCACTGTTGGAAACAGAATACTGGGCTTGATGGACCTTGGTCTGACCCAGTATGGCATATCTTATGTTCTTATGTGGTTCTGGTGCAACTTCTAAAGCCTCCTTTTGAGCCTTTGGCCACCACTTCTTTAAAATTCCTATCTTGGAAGGTAATCTTCCTCCTTGCTCTCACCTTAGCTCGCTGCATCAGTGAACTGGAGTTCCTCCATAACCTAGTTCCACCATGACAAGAGGTTCTCTTTACACATTCACTTTCTCCCGAAGGTTATCTCGGCTTTCCATCTCAATCAATCAGTTATGCTACTGGTCGTCTTCCCCCAACTGCATGCTTCTAGGGCTGAAGCAGTGCTGCATACTTTAGACTGTTAGCGTGCACTGGCTTTCTACTTGGACAAAGTATAATTACTCACCTGTAGCAGGTGTTCTCCGGAGACAGCACGTATCAATCCTCACATATGGGTGACATCAGCACTGATGGAGCCCTCGTGAAAGCATTCCCCCCAGCTTTCAAAGAAAGCCTTTGGGAGTTGCCACCACGCATGCGCGGTCCCCTTCCCACCAAAGCGTGCCATCTTGCTCAGATTACATAGCTAAAGGACGGCAAAATTAAAGATGGTAAAGGAGCAGCTCCAAGGGGAGGAGGGGAGGGTTGTGAGGACGGATTCCTGCTGTCCCCGGAGAACACCTGTTACAGGTGAGTAACTACGTTTTTTCTCTAGGAGCAAGCAGGAAGTCAATCCTCACCTATGGGACTCCCCAGCTACAGGCTCCGAAAACACATAGCAAAAACTCTGACTCCCTCACTGGGAGCAGTGAGCAGCAGCAATTAAATTCATGTCCACAGACCACAATAGTACCCCTATGTCTGATGAAAACCAGCACTCTGGTAGCCTGAACACTGGAGGGTAGGAGTTTCCTAAATCCCGAAGAGATTACGGAGCACAGCTTGGCCAAAGGCACTGTCCCTTTGTTGCTTTTTCCAGGCAGTAATGGGCTGCAAAGGTATTGTTTGAAGACCAAGTGGTGGCCCAGCAGATGTCCACCATCTTGACAGAGTACAAGTTTGCTACTGAGGCTGCCTTGGCCCTTACCCGTTGCGCTGTGACACGGCCTTCTAGCGGGAGTCCCGTCTGCTCATTGGCGAGGGCGAAACAGTCTGCCACCCAGTTGGATAGTGTATGCTTGGTCATAGCCTCCCCCAGCCTACTGAGGTCATCGGAGACGAAAAGCTGAGTAGCTTTGTGGTGGCCCTGAGTGCATTGGATATGAAAGGACAAAGCCCTCTTACAGTCCAAGGTGTGAAGGATCATCTCCACCCTACTGGAGTGAGGTCTCTGAAAGAAGGTAGGGAGTACTACTTCCTGGTTGAGATGGAAGGACGATGCTATCTTCGGAAGAAATTTAGGGTTTATGCGGAGCACCACTGTTCTTGTAGAACCGAGCATAAGGCACCTCCTCCACTAAGGCCTGAAGCTTGCTAACTCTGAGTGGAGGTGAGTACAACCAGGAACGTCACCTTCCAAGAGAGATAGTGTAGGTGGCAAGTAGCCAGAGGCTCAAAGGGTGGGTGAGTGAGCTGCACTAATACTATGTTGTGGTCCCATTCGGTTGCTGGAGGGCGAAACGGGGGCTTTGATAAGAACAGACCCCTAAGAAAGCAGGTCACCAATGGGTGGTGGTGCGCCACCAGGGCACTAAGGTGCACTCTGACGGAGTTAGACTTGAGCCTGTATTGCGAGAGGTGACGAAGGTACTGTAACACCAAATCCCCACCGGGCAGGAGAACGGGTCCACCCTGTTCTCGGCACACCTGACCGAAAACCTGTTCCATTTGAGGGCATAAGCTTTTCTAGTAGAGGCCTTACGAGAGGCCAGCAGGATCTCCTCTACCTCACCCAAGAGGTTGAAAGGGGCTAGTGTCACCCTTTCAGCAGCCACGCTGTTAGCTAACAGGGACCCCAGGTTGTGGTGCAGAAGAGAGCTCTCTTCCTGAGACCAGGAGTCCCAGAGAAGTTCCCAATGGGATTGGGGTCTCCGCCGTTAATCAGAAGAGCAATGGGAACTATGGTTGCCTGGGCTACCGAGGGGCTATCAGGATGAGCAAGGCCCGGTCGTGGAGGGTCCTGGACAAGGTTTTGGTGATCAGTGACATGGGAGGGCAGTTGTACATGAGGCCCTCCGACCATGAGACAAGGAACATGTCTGCTGTCGCCCTGGAGGGGTGGGCCTGCTGTGAACAGAAGCCGGGCAACTGAATTTGTCAGGGCTGGTGAACAGGCCCAAAACTGGTTTCCCTGGATCTGGAAGAGCCGGTCGGCCACCTTGGGGTCGAGCTGCCACTCCTGTGGCTGGGACTCTGCACATCCTGTCTGCCAGGAGGTGGTTATGGCCCGGTCGGTATACTGCCCGCAGGAGAATACCCTGTTGGATTGCGTACGAGCTGAGGATCACTTCCTCCCTATAGAAGGCACGAGACCCTATGCCTCCCTGTTTGTTGACATTGAACATCGCCACCTGGTTGTCTGGCTGGTGACGCAGATGGTGGCAAAACACTCGCAGGGCTAAGTATATCACCCTCAGCTCCAGAAGGTTGATCTGCTGGGTGCTCTCGCCTGTTGACCAGCTGCCCTGGGTGCGGAGCTCCTTGCAGTGGTCTCCTTAGCTGTACAGGGAGGTGTCCGTGTTGAGGACCCTTAAGGAGCACGGGGCCTGAAAATAGATACTGGAGAGACTGCTACCAGACCAGCGAGTCCACCAGTTGGGTTATGGAGACTGTTTTGAAGGCGCCCTGTGGCTTGAGTCCTCTGGTCTTGGAAACGCCTCTGTGCCGCGCTCATGTGGAAGCGAGCTTCTGGGGTGACACGTACCGTGGAGGCCATGTGCCCGAGCGGGCGCAGAGGGGATGGTACTGTGTCCCGTGCCAGAGTCCTGAGACAGTCTGTTTGTTTGGTCCCCGGGCCAGAAGGCCTTTGACTGGAGTGTGTCCAGCTTTGCCCCGATGAACACCAGATATTGTGTTGGGAGGAGGTGAGACTTGGGATAGTTTGACAAACCCCAAGTGCTGCAGAACCTGTATGGTGCATGTGGTGGCCTGCTGCACCTCTGAGGCCATGCCTCCCTTTATCAGACAGTCTTCCAGGTAGGGGAAGACAAAGACCCCCTGGAGACAGAGAAAGGCAACTACGACTGTCAGGCATTTTATGAAGACCCTTGGGTCAAAGCCGAAAGGTAACACCCTGTATTGATAGTGCCTGCCCCCTATTATGAACCGCAGGTACTGCCTGTGATTAGGGTGAATGAGGATGTGGGTATAAGCATCCTTGCAGTCTAAGGAGCATAGCCAATCTCCCTGCTGGAGGTAGGGCAGAAATGTTCCAAGGGAGAGCATTTTGAACCTCATCAGGAATTTGAGGTTGTGCAGGTCAAAGATGGGCCTTAAGCTCCCTGTTCTCTTTGGCACGAGGATGTACCTGGAGTAGAACCCCTTGCTCTTGAGATGGTGGGGCACCGGTTCTACTGCTTTTTCCTCGAAGACTTGCCAACTCCTTCAGTAGAAGGTTCCAGTGGAGGGTAGACCTGAGGAGCTCTCCCGGGAAAATAAGGGGGAGGTGTCTGAGTCAGGTGGAGGAGGTAACCCTCACTGACCACCCAAAGTGCCCGGAGTCAGTGGGGATGGTGAACAACCTCTGGGCATAGTGGGCCAAATGTACTCCTGTGGGCTGCTGATTTTCCTTGGGGTAGAGAGGCTATGCTCAAGGAGTCAAAAACTCCTCCCCTGGCTGGATCGGAGCCGGTGCCTGGGGTTTTAGAACCTTCTGCTTATGAGGCCCATACCCATGTCCCTTGGCCTGCTAACCCTTTTGGAGAGCTGGGGAGATCTGAAAAGGTTGGTAGTTTCTGTAAGCAGCCCTTTTCCTCGGTTAGAAGGACCTTTTACCTGAGCCTTCCGTTGGGGAAGGGCTGTGGTCTTTTTGAGAACCTGGTCCTTTTCATGATCTTGGTCTCCAGCTCTGCAGTCTTGTCGGTCATGAGTTTGCCAAAGGTGTTCTCCCTGGCATTGGACATCGTCCAATTTGCCCTGAACACACTGCTTGGGGTTGGACAACTGTAACAAATTTTGGTGCTGTGCACCAGTGTCCTCTGCCACTACTCGAGCCGCCGACTTGAACCCGTCATAGGCCGCCCGAAACATGAACTTGGAGCACTCACTGACTGCCTTGGCCAGGTTCTTGAACCACTGCAGAGGTTTCTCAGAGAGGCCAACTGAGAACTTAGCGAGTTTCTTCGCTAGGTCTCTCAGGTACATGCCCATGTACAGCTGGTAGGCCTGGATGCGACCGATCAGCATCAAACCCTGGTAACACTTTCTGCCAAGGGCGTCCAAGGTGTGGACCTCCCTGCCAGAGGGCACAGAGGAGTGCGTCTTCTGGCTTTTCAGCTGACACATGGCCGACTCCACCACCATGGAATTATGCGGCAACTGTGATTTCTGGAAGCCCAGGCTCCAGCAGACTCGATACATTGAGTCAAGCCGTTTGCTCACCACCGGTACCGATGCCGGTGTCTCCCACATCTGGAGCATCAGCTGTTCCAGGATGGAGAGGGATGGGCACTGTGAGCAATTCCCTCGGAGGAGCCTCGACCTGGAGGATTTCCAACTCATTCACCCGAGGGTCTTCCTCCAACTCCGTAGGGAATGCCAGGGCCTTGGACATATCCTTGACAAAATCAAGGAAGCCCATATCCTTTGGCAGGGACCACCGTCAAGGCTCCAATATGGGAGAGTCTCTGAGGGGACGTTGCGGTGGCAACTGGTATCTGGGGACTCCTCAACCACCTCTTCCCAGCCAGAGTAGTCAGTCGAGGACTCATAGGAGCGCTGCTCTGTGGGCCTCGGGACTCCTGATGCTCCATTGCCGGTGCCCAGCACACTTGCTGGGGATGATCGTGGTCCCGTCAATCGGGAATCAGATCGAGACCTCGGCCGAGGATCAACTTGAGGCTGAAAGACCTCAAGGATTGCTGTCGTGGGCCTGGTGGTTGAGGCAAATGAACCAGTCATACTGGATAGCAGCACCCGCTGCTGGTCCTTGAAGGTAGACAGACTGTGCTCCAGGACTGCCATTCTGGACTCGGGCCAGAAGGCTCCACAGCCTTTGTGGCCCAGCACCGGTTCCCCCGATGGGGAATCCTTGAGGATATTGTCTGGGGACTGAGGCCGGTCTGAGGTCAAATCCTTCCCGGGGGACCTTTGCAGGCCGCTCCTTTTCTGATGCCTCGGGCGAGCATCTCGGACTGTAGGACCTGGCCCAGGGGGCACCTGGCCTGTCGGATCCGTCAAAGGACGCCAACTTCAAGGGTTGTTTGTTACTATTGGGTTCCCTTGATGGAGACTACCTTCTGAATACCCACAGCAGGGCTCAAACTCAGAAGGGTCTGCCTGAGGTGTCGAAGCTTCAGACGAGGCCCTGGCCTTCAGAGGCACTGGGGACTCAGGTTTCTACTCTCCCCCACCCCCAATCGTGCTGCTACTGGCATCTCTTGAGGGCCTTCCTGGGCATCCTCTTACAAAGGCTGCAAGCTGTCAGGTCGTGGTCTGGCCCAAGCAGCAGAGACAGCAGTTGTGTGTGTGTCGATCAGACATAATTTTAGGGCACTGAACACACTACTTAAAGCCACTGGTAGCCATGGGGGAAAAAGTACCTCTGCAAGGTCGAAGACTCACCGGGCTGCCAGTTGGGGGGAAAAGGTGCGAAGACGCCAGAAAAGTATAGAAATGAAAAACTACAAAAATATACCCGAACTCAACGCAGAGGCAGCAAGGTTGGGTGGCGGGAAGAGTACCGGTGTGATACCGGAGGCGAATAAAACCAGGGGGGGGGAGAGGGGGGAAATCAACTTTTTCCGGGGCCAAGCCAGACGAATGTCTGAAGGGCTCCGTGGAAAAAAGGAGACTGAGCAAGATGGCACTCTTGGGTGGGAAGGGGACCACACATGCATGCTGGCATCTTCCAAAGGCTTTCTTTGAAAGCTGGGGGGATGCTTCCGTGAGGGCTGTCAGTGCCGATGTTCCCATATGTGAGGACTGACTTCCTGCTTGTTCCTGGAGAACCAAGGCTTTTGGGAAATCCTCACAATTGTTCATTTCTTTTGATCCAAGTCACCTTGGACTTCGAATCTTGAAACACACCCTTTCATACTGGATTGCAGACTGCATTTCTTTTGCCTATGTTCAAACGGGATTTTCCCAAGAGGATCACGTTACTGCTTACAATGTGTGTGCTATGGGAACCTTGGTTGCCAACCTTCAGTCTGTCTCCATTGACATCTGTCAGGCAGCTACCTGGTCCTCCATTCACACTTGTCGCTGCTCAATACCGTCGGGATGCTGTCTTTGGCCAGGCTGTCCTCCAGCACCGTTCTGGGTTTAAATGCAGCAACTTCCCTCTGTTCTGGATTTTTTGTGCACCAGACTTCCCTCTCTGTTCTTACTGTCTTCGAGTCCAACGGGGCCACTCTGTATCCATACCCTCTGGCTCCTTCCTTTAGCCTTGCGGATTCCGCTGCTAATCCAGTCTGGAACCTGGCAGCTAGCAAGTCCCATATGTGAAGACTGCATTCCTGGAGATAGTGTATTTACTCACCTGTAGCAGGTTATCTCCAGGAACAAGCAGGAATGTAGTCATCACATATGGGTATCGTCGGTACCGACGGAGCCTGTGTGAGAACGCTCCCCAGCGTCCAATTAGGAAGCTTTTGGGAGCATCCCACAGCGCCTGCGTGCTGCCTTCCTGCCTTTCCCAACTGCCAGTTCTTCGTTTTCCGCAGAGCCAGCTGGTCGTGTTCCTGTCACCGCAGAAAATTTTCTTTTTTTGTGGTTGCGTCTGCCTTTCTCGACACTTTACTGGTACCGCCAGTTTTTTCTTTCTTAATTCTTTTCTTTAAAAAAAAAAAAAAAAAAAAAGTTAGTACTGTTTTCTTTTCTTTTCAGGTGCACGTGCCATTTTGGGCCTTAGGCCCAGGATTTTTTCCATAATGGAGAAACCCTCCTCGGGTTTTAAAAAGTGCACCAAGTGTGGCAGTACCATCTCCGTCACTGACCTCCATGAGTAGTGTCTAAAATGTTTAGGTCCTGACCATTCCATCTCGGAATGTATGGCCTGTGCCATGATGTCCAAGAGAGGTCGACAGAACCGAGCTGCCAAGCTCAGTACCCTTTTTTCCTCTGATGCAGCTTCGGTGGCATCGACGTCTTCCAGGGCTTCGTCTTCCTCCCGTGGATCTCAGGTAACTAAACATAAGTCTAGCTGGTCCTCAAAGGGTAGATCTCCTAAGCATCGAGATGCCTCTGGCATTGCCCTTGAGGATTCTGCACCGGCAAAATTGCCCCAGAGGGAGGCTTCGGTTTCCAAAGCATTATCGGGGCTCCAGGATGTTCTCGAGGCCTTGACCTCGGCAGAACTACTGGTGCCATGCTCTGGGGTACCGGTGATCTTCTCCGGTACCGACATCCAGGCATCGGCAGCATCGATAGACCAAAGAGTCCTGGCTATTGAGTGCAGTCTGGCGGCTCTCCTTGCGGCATAAATGCCCTTGGAACCACGACAGACAATCCAACCGGCACCGGTATTAGTACCGGTACAGATAGCATCGACATTGGTGTCTGCATTGCCGGTACCCAGTCATCCGATGCTTTCCGGTACCGATTACTCCCGGTACCGACTTCAATCGGTATGGGTATCGGGCTCTTCAAGAGCGTCTGGACAAACGGTACTTCGAGTCCTCAGAAGAATCTGAGGATTCTGACAGTTCTGTCTGCAGGAATGCTTCTCCCAGAGGAGCCCTCCTCCCCTAAGCGCAGGATGTCTCCTCCAGAGGATATTTCCTTTCAGGATTTTATCAGGGAGGTGGCTCGAGGTCTGTCCATTACTGTTGCCCCTGAAACAGAGCCCAGAGCAAAGGAGATGGAAATTTTACAGTATCCCAAAACTTCCAAGGAGACAGCTACCTTGCCCAATCATGAGGTTCTGCATGATCTCATGTTAATGTGGGAGACACCTCTTACCACCTCTCCTCATTCTCGTAGACTGGATACTCTGTATCGAGTCTCTCCTTGTCCTGGTTTCCAAAAAACTCAGCTTCCTCACCACTCTATTGTAGTGGAATCAGCTATGAGAAGGATCAAGAGTGCAAAGAGGCATGCCTCTAATCCTCCAGGACGTGAGTGCAGAACTCTGGATGCTTTTGGACGTCGTGTCTTACAAGCTTCCATGCTTTCTGCCAGGATCAGTTCTTATAGTCTATACATGGGAATATTCCTGAAGGAGGTCACAGGTGATTTAGAGGCTTTGAGTCCTAGTCTTCCTGAGGATAGACAGGATTTTCTCACATTGGTCAAACATGCCCAAGATGTTTCTAAATTTGTCAACCGTGCAGCTTTTGACTGTTTTGAGTGTATAAGCAGAACCTCTGCCATTGCCATATGTGCACGTAGAATTGCTTGGCTCCAGGCATCTGATCTGGAGCTCTGGGTACAAGACAAATTGGGAAATATCCCTTGTACTGGTGAGAACCTGTTTGGTAGAGATTGGCAGGAAAAAGCCAATGAGTTGGATGCTGACAACTGCACCTTGGATAGATTATCCAAGTCCATAGCTGATCCTGCTAGAAAGAAATCTTTCAAGAAACCATTCTTTTCTAATAAGAAAAGATATTATCCTGCTTATGCTCAGCAGGGACGTTCTGCAGGTCAGCTTGTCAGGAAAGGTCAGCAACCACCCAAACAGAAGAAAGCAAAGACTGCTAAGTCTCAGCCGTCCCAGCAGTCTCAGCCTCCACAAGGCCTTTGACTTTCAGCTAGAGAACGTAGCCTTCCTGGCTCTCGTGGGACCAGAGCCTTTCACCATTCCAGGAAGGCTATGTCACTTTGCCCCCAGATGGGGGCAAATAACAGCAGAGCATTGGACACTCTCCATTATTTTTTGTATTTAAAATTTTTTATTAGCACTCAACACAACAGGCAATACATAACATACATCTTGAACCCCCCCAACTCATATACCCAAATACATTCCTTTGATCATCATCAACCGGTGGGAGAGATCCCCGCTCTTAGTGCATCTCCGTTTTCTCTATTAACCCCTATATACTCTTTACACTTTATACATTGTGCATTTTACATTTTATACAGTATGCAGTTCCTCCCCCAAACTTAGAGTACCGCACATTTGCCCGGCCAAAGAGTCTCACCTCCGGCCAAACACCTCACCACACTGCACCAACTGAGCCTCTACCGACCAGGCAAAGATTCTTCCCATATGGACCATACAAGCATAAAAAACACATACCACACAATATTCCCCCCCCTACCCATTACCATCCCCCCCCCCTACGACCCCCCCTCCCGCTGACATTAAGCCTCCAAACCGGAAACCCTCCCTCATCCCAGAGTCATAAGATCTCCTTTCCGCAGTACGATCAGCTGCGGACCTACTAAAAGCAACCCGTGCAGATCTTAACAATAAGTGCATACAGGAAACTTCCCACCCTGTACCCCTACCATTTGAGGGATCAGAAATTGAAGATTGCAACCATACCCGCACCATTATACTAGCCCCCCCCCCTCTTCCCTCCAATGTTCGTATCTTTCCCACACCTTATTGTACCTGTGGACATTGTGTTTTTGATGGGCTTCTATTGCACAATACCCCCTAAGCTGCTCCATGCGCCCCACCACCGCCGCTATTGGGGGGACATCCTGTTTCTTCCACCATCGTAGAAGACGCATCCGCCCTGCGATGACACAGTACCCCTGTAGTCTGCCCAATTCTCTCCCTCCCTCTCCCAGCACCTCTTCGTTCAATATCACCATACTAGGGGTAAAACATACCTTCACCCCTGTAATGGCTGCCGTAAGGCTTTCCACCTCACTCCAATTATCCCGAACCCTCGGGCAGCCCCACACCATATGTATCAAATCTCCTCTAGCCCCACACCCCTTCCAGCATCGATCCGAGCTATCAGGGTAGAGGGCATGTAGCCACACCGGGGTCCAATACATTCTTAACCTTAGCTTATAGCTGTTTTCCAGCATGGCTGTTCCCGGAGCTAATTTATGGGTTCGAATATAAATTCTTTCCCACCTCTCATCATCCCACTGCCCCCCCAGCTCCTCCTCCCATTGCAACTGGCCCCGTATAGCTCCCTGTTGAAATTCCCCCAATATTTTATATAACTTGGATATAATCTGATTGGGCATCTCTCTATTCCCCATCATCTCCTCAAATGGCGTACTCTTCGCCATCCAGTCTTGCTTCACCTCCCTCCGCTGGAGCCAGTACCACAGACTAACATAAGCATATCTATCTGGCTCCTCCAAGCAATATTGCTGTTGCAACTCCTCAAAATCCCTGATTCTCCCCCCATCCCCCACCAATTGACCCAGTTTCCGTAACCCTTTCTCCCCCCATCCCCGAAAAACCCTAGCCGCCTCCCCCATCCTACTCTTCATTATGGTCTGAATTGGAGTTTCGCGGGAGTGTTGTTTCCCCCCTAGCAGGTGCCCCTTCCATTTCACCCAAACCTGTCTTGTTAGTTCGCGATAGGGATTCCCATCACCTTCCTCCGTCCCTCCCCCACCAGGATCCCAAATCCATGCTCCCACCTCGGCCCCCTCCGCCTCCTCCATCTCCACCCATCCAGGTCGCTCCACCCCTGCCTTCCATGCAAACAGCGCCCGAAGTTGCGCCGCTTCATAGTACCGGAGCAGCGAGGGGACCCCCAATCCCCCCTCCGCTTTTAACCTATACATGGTCGCCCGGGCGACTTTCGGGCGCTTACCATCCCAAATAAACTGCAGAAGCATATTTTGCATCTTATCTATTTCCTTTCTAACCAACCTACACGGCAGGGACATATACACAAACAATAACCTTGGGAGGACATTCATTTTCACCACCGCGATGCGGCCCATCCATGACAGATACAACCCCCTCCAACGGGATAAATCCTGTCTGATATTCTCAACCAGACCTTGATAATTCCATTGCTTAATCTTAAAAATAGGGGTCCCCAACTGGATCCCCAAATACCTAAATCTCCCCTCCACCCACCTAAACTTAGTGGTGCCTCAAGCTCTCTTCCACCCTGGGCGCCAAATTAAATCCCAACAGTTCCGTTTTCCCTTGGTTCATTTTATATCCCGCTAAGCGGCTGTACCTTTGTATAGCCGTCAAGAGCACTGGTAATGTTGTAAGGGGCTGAGTCAGGGTAAAGACAACATCATCTGCAAACAGTCCAATCTTTTCCTCCCTCCCGCGTATCCTCACTCCTTTAATATCCCCCACCCACCTGATGTATGCTGCCAGCGGCTCATTAGCCAATGCAAACAATAAGGGCGATAAGGGGCACCCCTGTCTGGTACCTCTGTGGAGCTCAAAGCTTTCAGAGTACCCACCATTAACCCTAACTCTGGCGCGCGGTCCCTGGTAGAGCGCTTTTATCCAACTGATATACTTCCCACCAAACCCCATGGTCTCTAAAACCTGAAACATAAAAGACCACTCCACCCGGTCAAAAGCCTTTTCTGCGTCTACAGTGATTAGCACTGCCTCCTCGGTGGTACGCTGAAGTTGCCACATCACATTCAAAACTTTTCTCACATTATCACTATCCTGACGCCCCTTCACAAAACCCGTCTGATCCGGGTGAATCAGGTGCGGAACTACATCCTGAATTCTATTTGCCAAAATTTTTGCCAGTAGCTTTGCGTCCAAATTTATCAAGGAGATGGGTCGATAGGAGCCACATTTATTTAACACTTATTTATTTAACACTTATTTATATACCGCATCTTCCAGCGATCAGTTGCGGTGTACAATTAACAACAGTTAACAAAGCAGAGTTTGTTTTACATAGAACATTGAACATTATAACTTATTACATAGAACATCTTAACTTGCATAATTCAGTGATTCAACAACTAATCAGGATATTTCAGCTATAACAGAGTGTGTAACAATTTAAACAGAAGTACCCCCTTATCTTTGCCTGGTTTCGGCAAAACTGTTATACCCGCCTCCGCCATTGTTCGCGGAAGGCCCTCCCCCTGCAGCACCATATTGACTACCTTGGTAAATAGGGGCGTAATCTGTTCTGATAGGACCTTATAGAACTTTGCCGTATACCCATCTAACCCTGGCGCCTTCCCCACTTTCAGCGTGGTTATAGCCCTCCTCACCTCCTCCTCCTGAATTGCCTGCCCAAGATATTCCTTTTCCTCCTCAGTCACCTGTGACAAGCCACATTCCTCCAGAAATTCTGCTGTGTCCTTCTCCCCCACCTCCAGTTCACTTTCATACAATTTCTTATAGTACTCCCGAAACACCCCCCTAATTTCCTTTGAGGTGTGTATCCATTCCCCTTTATTATTCCGAATGCCCTCAACATGCACTGCTTGCCTCCTCCCCTTCAGGCGACTTGCCAGTATCCTCCCCACCCAATTACCGCCTTCAAAATGGGCCTGCTTCAATACTGCTAGATGGAATGCTATCTCTTGTGCCCGCAATTTACTCAACTCTGCTCTTACCCTATTAAGCTCCGCAAGTGTGCATGGATCCGACACCCTCTGATGTGCCCCCTCTAAACGCCGCAGCTGTTGCAATAATGCACTTTCCACTGCCCCTTTTTCTTGCTTCACCTGCGCCCCTAAACTAACCAACTGTCCTCGAATCACCGCTTTTAAGCCGTCCCAGAGCACCCCCATAGACACCTCCCCTGTATCGTTTAATTGGAGGTAGTCCTGTATATTAACCTTAATCTTCCCCACATGCTTCTCCTCCTCTAACGGAATTGTTGAGTCTCCAAAATTTTAAACTATCATCCTTCCTGCCCATATCAAAGCGTACACTCACCGGGGCGTGATCCGACCAAGTGATCAAACCATGTTCGACTTCCTGTATTCTTTCCAACCAGATTCCACCCCCCATATCATATCCAACCTACTATAGGAGCTATGCACTGGGGAATAGTATGTGTATTTCCGTTCCCCCGGATGCCAGTTTCTCCAAACATCTACCAGGCCCAAACTTTCTCTCAATTTATGCAAGCTTTGTCTATCTCTGCGCCCCCCCCTCCCCCCTGCCCCCCACTTGTCAATTCTGGGGTTACACGTCAGATTGAAATCCCCTCCCATTATTATCGGAATACTTCCAACTCCCTCCAACTCCTGCAAAAGTTGTTCATATGCCTCCCCCTGCTTCTCATTGGGGCCATACAAACTTATCACCCATACCACCTCCTTTTCAATTTGCAATAGCACCCCCACCCACCTACCTCCTTTCCCACGTTTAATCTCCTTCACCATATTATGGTACTCTCCCCCTACCAAGATGCCCACCCCCCCTTTCCGAGAGTTTAGTCTCTGACCCGCCAGAACCACCTTGGGGTATTGCGGAGATTCCAGCAAATATTCCTGCCCCACCTGCAAATGTGTTTCCTGTATGCACATAATATCAGCACCCATTCTCTTACCCTCCATCTCCACCAACTGTCGTTTCTGTCTTGTACGCAACCCTTTTACATTCAATGTCATAATCTGTAATTTCCTCTGCTTCCCACACCCCCTCCCAAAATCCCCCCTCCTCCTCCCCCCCTCACACTTCGAACCCCTTTCGACCTCCTCAAGGCATCGCCCCCCCACCTCCCCTCCCTCCCCATCCCTCCCGTATCCTCCATCACTTCCAGAGGATAACTCAGGAGTAGTGCGCCCCCTACCTTCCCCAGCCTGACACTTACACCCCCCGCCCTCCTCCCTTCCACCATCCCACTCTCCCGCCTCCCTCAGCCACCTACCCATACTCTCATCCCCCCTTTCCTCTCTACCTTCCCCTCCCACTCCCCCTGTGCCCCTCCTTCCTACCCCCTCTCCCCCCACTCACTTAGTCCTTCCCCCCTTTTACTCTACCACAGCTCCATCCACCTCCCCCTCCCATCCGCCTACTCCTTCCCCTTCTCCACCCGCTCTCCACCTCCCCACCCTTCTCTTCCCCATATTGCAATACATAATACCTGTATGATACCAGTATGTTCATTCTGAAACATAACACTCCACCATCACCCTGCAACATTTAGACCTGCATTCTTTCAGTCCGCAAGTTTCTTCAAGTGTCTTCTGTCAGCCGGTCGTCTTGCAGCTCCTGCCCTGGTTTTGCCGTTCGTTTATGCCGGTGCTCTGGGCTGCCCCCACACTGCCCCTGCCGCCCACCAGTTGAAGTACCTGCCCCCAGGCCTTCCGCCTTGGTGCTCAGTCCTGCCTCCCGAAGGGCCGGCATTGCCTCCTCCAGTGTCTGTATCCGCCATGTCCACCCTTTAACTGTAAACGAGAGTCCAAATGGATGAAGCCAACGATATTTAATGTCCTCTCTCCGCAAAAGTTGTGTAACAGGTTACATTGCCCTTCTCTGCAACGTGCCCGCAGAAAGGTCTTCATATATGTGCACTGGGTAACCTTGCCACATGAGAGCTCCTTCTCTCCGTATTTTGTGAACAATTTTCTCTTTAATTTTATAACGTGCTAGGCAGATGATGATATCTCGTGGTTTGTTACCAACTGGTTTTCCCAGTGCACGATGTGCTCTTTCAACTTGTATATCCATAGCCGTCACCTCCTTGCTGGAGAGCTTCCAGGCACACCGATCGCGCAACCTTTTCACTGTCCAGAAACGTTTTCCTCTGGTATTCCGCGGAGTCTCAAATTGTTGCGTCGCGAACGGTTCTCCCGATCCTCCAGCTTATATAGCAAAGCTTCATATTGTGATCCCAACTTCACAGTTCGTTGTGTGTCTCCTTCCTGTTGTTCAAGCTCTTGTAACCTATTCTCACGGTCTCCCATTCTGCACACCAGCTCTCCAACTTCCTCCTTCAGGGGACCCAGCACCTCATTCAACTCGTTCTTCACGGACTGCACCTCATTTTTAATTTCAAGAAACCAGTCTCTAAGCTCCGCTCTTGTGACAGTTTGCGTAGCTTCCATTCCAGGAGCTTTTACATTCTCCATCTCCACTTCTTCGCCCTGCTCTCCGTGCCCATCTGGAGGCTTTTTGTTCTCCATCTGTCCTGCTTCACCCTTCCCTCCGTGCGACCCTGAGTACACATACTCTCTGAGATCTGCCGCTTTTCTTCTAGTGGTCATCTCTGCACCAGATTACGCAGTCTGGCACTGCACTGATCTTTCAATATTCAAACTTGCTGGCACTATGAGCAGCCTCACGAAGCTCCGGTACACTTCTCTAAACTGCAGCGTCCTGCGGCTGCCCGGCGGTCACCAGTTCTTCTCAGTGCCCTCTGACTGCAGCTCTGCAGACTCAGTTTTTTCTGCTGTCTCAGGGCCTATGGGCTCCCTCCTCAGCCCCTGCTCACCTCCAGATCTTGTGCCCCACGATTCTGGCCGCCTCCAGCTCCACTGTGCACCACGATTTCCTCCCTCGGAAGAGCTGCGAAGCTTTTTAGGAGCGCAGGACCCGGTCTGCCGCCGGCCTCTTACACCTCCTTCACTATGCCTCCGGGCGCCATTTCTGCCCGCCACGCGGCTGTGCAGGCCTCTTGCACATGCGGCTCTCTGCCGTGGAATTTCACCGCCGCCGGCGTTCCAGCAATCGCGGTCACCTCCTGCCGCTTTCCACACTCAGGGCCACCGCTTTCCACCTCCGGGGGGCTGCGTTTTAATTAATAATGGCTGGATCGGTGCCGGAGCAGCTCCTTCAAGCCGCCATCGGCTCCGGTGACGTCACTTCCTCCGGAAACTCTCCATTATAAAGGAGGGGTACCAGCTTCATTTTTCGAGCATGCACCGTCCCGCAATAATAAGGCAGTTCAATTCTCCGACCTCTCTCATCAGCCTGTTAGGTCAGGAGGTCACTATGCTGCTTGCCCAAGGGGCAATAGAAGAAGTACCCATTCATCAGCAGGGTACAGGGTTTTACTCCCCCTATTTCCTTATCCCAAAGAAAACAGGGGGATACAGACCTATCTGGGACCTCAGAGAATTGAACAAATTCCTTGTCAAAGAGAAATTCAAGATTTCTCTCGGAACTCTGCTGCAATACCTTCAGAGTCAGGATTGGCTTTGTTCTCTAGATCTCAAGGATGCGTACACCCATGGTATCCGCAATGACGCCTAAATCTTTTTCCTGGGTGGTGGTTCCTAATGTGGAACCTTGCATCGTGTAACCATAGTTTGGGTTGTTCTTCCCTAGGTGCATAACCTTGCACTTGTCCACATTAAATTTCATCTGCCATTTTGATGCCCAGTCTTCAATTTGTCAAGATCCTCTTGCAATTTTCCACAATCCTCTTGGGTTTTAACAACTTTAAATAGTTTTGTGTCATCTGCAAATTTGATAATCTCACTCGTTGTTCCACTTTCCAGGTCATTTATGAATATGTCAAAAAGCAGCGGACCCAGCACAGATCCCTGGGGTACACCACTATTCACCTTTCTCCATTGGGAAAATTGGCCATTTAGCCCTACCCTTTGCTTTCTATCTTTTAACCAGTTCCTGATCCACAATAGTACACTGCCTCCTATCCCATGACTCTTTAGTTTTGCCAAAAGTCTCTAATGAAGGACTTTGTCAAAGGCTTTCTGAAAGTCCAGATACACAATATCAACCGACTCACCTTTGTTCACCTGATTATTCACTCCTTCAAAAAAACATAACAGATTAGTAAGACAAGATCTTCCTTGTCTAAAGCCATGTTGGCTGTCTCCCATTGGGTCATGACTATCTACATGCTGAGTAATTTTATTCTTTATGATGGTTTCTACCATTTTTCCCGGTACTGACGTCAGGCTCTCACCGGTCTGTAGTTTCCCGGATCACCCCTGGAACCCTTTTTAAAAATTGGTGTTACCTGAAGATTGGAGGATCGCCAATGTATTAGAGATGATTTTAATGATAGTTCACAGATTACTAATAGCAGGTCTGCAATCTCATATTTCAGTTCTTTCAACACCCTTGGATGTATACCATTCGGCCCAGGTGATTTGCTACTCTTCAGTTTATCTAATAGTTGTAATACATCTTCCCGATGTATCGATATTTCCTTCAATTCTTCCGCACCTTTAAATACCACTTCAGTCATGGGTAACATCCCTACATCTTCCTCAGTAAAGACCGAAGCAAAGAATTCATTCAATCTCTCCGCTATCGCCTTGTCGCCTCTTAGTGCTCCTTTAATCCCTTTATCATCTAATGGACCAACTGACTCTCTCACAGGTTTTTTGCTACGAATGTACTTGAAAAGGTCTTTACTTTGCGTTTTTGCTTCTGTAGCAAGCTGCTTCTCAAATTCTCCCTTTGCCTGCCTTATCAATGCCTTGCATTTGACTTGCCAGTGTTTGTGCTGTTTCCAGGTTTCGTCGTTTGCCTCTTTTTTTTTTTTTTCCATTTCATGAAAGATGCTTTTTTTGGCAACCACAGCCTCTCTGACCTCACCTTTAAGCCATGCTGGCAGTTTTTTGGAATTCCTTCCACTTTTCTTAAAGCGCGGAATACAGCTGGTCTGGGCTTCCAAGATAGTATTTTTCAACAGCCAAGCCTGATGTACGTCTTTAACCTTTGCAACTGCTCCTTTTAGTTTTTTCTTAACTGTTTTCCTCATTTTATCATAGTCTCCCTTTCGAAAGTTAAAAGGTAGTACTGTGGATTTCCTTACTATCCCTCCTCCACTAATTAAATTAAAGGCGATCATGCTATGATCACTATTGCCAAGTAGCCCCAACAACCTTATCTCTTGCACTAGATCTGGTGTTCCACTAAGGACTAGGTCTAATATGGCTTCCCCTCTGGTGGGTTCATGAACCAGCTGCTCCAAGAAGCAGTCATTTATTTCATCTAGGAACTTTATCTCCCTAGCATGTCCTGACGTGACACTGACCCAGTTGATACCGGGGTAGTTGAAATCACCCATTATTATTACTGCACTGTAGCTTTTGTTAGCTTCGTTGATTTCTTTGAGCATTTCATCATCCATTTGGTCATTCTGGCAAGGCGCTCGATAGTACCCCCCCACTGCCATTGCCTTCCCCCTTTTACATGGAATTTCAATCCATATAGATTCTACAGCAGATTTTGTTTCCTGCAAAACTTTAATCCTTTGTGACTCAATGCCCTCTCTAACATAGAGAGCAACCCCTCCACCAATTTGATCAGCTGTATCATTATGATATAGTTTGTATCCAGGTATCAGTGTCCCACTGGTTGTCCTCCTTCCACCATGTCTCTGATATTCCAATCATATCCAATCATATCGGGGCTGAGATCTGCACCCGGCTGAGATCTGCACCCGGCCAGCCTGCCCTCCCGAGCAGCAACTCTGGCCCATTCGGGGCTGTGGGAGGAGGGGAGGAGCAGCAGGCCGGCTTAAAAGAGAGCCGCTGCCGGCGGGAAAATTCAAAAAGGCACCATCTTCCCCTAATCGGGGCTGAGATCTGCACCCGGCCAGCCTGCCCTCCTGAGCAGCAACTCCGGCCCATTCGGGGCTGTGGGAGGAGGGGAGGAGCAGCAGGCCGGCTTAAAAGAGAGCCGCTGCCAGGCGGGCCCGCGCCTGAGGGCCTCGCCAGAGGGCCCTTTGGCGTGGCCCTTAGGCGTGGCACGTATCAGGGCTGAGCAAAGAGCTAGAAGCCATTGTGTTTGAGGTCACAGAGGCCTATAGAAAAAGAAACGACGCCGCTCCGAGACAGCCCTTTGTCCACAACTACAGTCATCTTTACCGTCTCCATTGTTGATGCTGATCACAGTCCCTGAAGAAAGCTGCAACATAATGAAAGCCAGCAGCCACTCTCAAGTCCAGCTATTTACTAAATAGACTGTAAGTTACAATATCAAGTGCTCTTGCAAGAAATGGTCATATGCAACAAGTAATGTAAGATTGTAAAAATATCACACAACTGCCTAATCACTACATGCTCCAGATAGTAAATATTCCTTTATTTGCTATTTCGAAAACATCACTAATGCGTTAATACTTACAACTAATATCTTTGCCAGTATTCACATTTGTGCTCACAAGGTTTTCCAATAGTGCAAACTTTGATGTTATTTCATTGTGCTTGCTAATACGTTGCCATTCATTGCTGTCAGCATCCTCTCATGTAACATTTTCTCCCATATGTCTAGCACTTCTCACATATATCTACATTGTTTCTAATCTGTTTACACTGTTCCCAGTACCTCTCACATTTGGTAATTTGTTATTTGTACCTAGCTACACTCCATTGAACTAGCTCTGCCTAACCAAATTGCTCCTCTCACTATCTAAGCTTCAGTTACACCTTTCTGTAACTAACTAATCTCCAGTGTACAATCTTCCCCTAACCAGATATTAATACTTCACCACAATAGTACAAACCATCTCTCTAAAACCTCTCAAGTAACATTCCTCACATCCACACAATGGCCCTCCACTTCAAGATTATAGTAGGCCTATACCTCCTCCTCATAGGTCTTATACCGGATATCCTAGCTCTAATTTCTTCAGAAAATTCCATACCTATCGTACATAACAACTGGCAAAAATGGTCAGGCACCAACCACCACAATGGAAATTGGTACCACCGCTCTCATCACCATTATTTATTATACATACCTCTCCAGCACTCTACAAAGTCAAACGCAGAAAATTACAAGCAATCATGCCCTCTCAAATGTGCCCTCATTAATGCTCGCTCGCTTCGTAAAAAATGGCCAGCTGTCATAGACATAATAACATCTAATAACCTTGACATACTTATGGTCACTGAAACATGGCTATCGCCCGAAGACAATATTATTCTTAACCAGCTCCTCCCCGATAACTTTGACGTCTTCATCAGCAGTAGACAAGGCAAAAGAGGTGGAGGGGTACTTATCCTCGCCAAGGCTGAATTTCAACTTAAAATGATCGACTCTTCCAGCAATAACCGCCTTGAGACCATCTCTATCTCTAACAGCATTCTCTCTATAAACTTAATTTATAGAGCACCATCACCTTCACCAGATGACCTTTCAACTATAATAAATCTTGCCTCCAATTCACAGAATCCAAACAGACCCAATTGGATCCTAGGAGACATTAATCTACCGTCTCTACAAGACAACCAATCTGATGCCTTTATAGATGCTCTAGAATCTTTAGGTTACAAGCAAGTGATACAACAATCCACACATACTAAAGGTAACATCCTGGATCTCATATTTGCCCCACTATCAGCTCTCAATCAACTTCAAAATATTATACTATCAATTACAGATGTCCCATGGTCAGACCATAATCTCATTTTGTTCCAGATTCCCATTCAAAAGATTAAATATTCTGATGTCAAGAACCTAAACAAATATGCAAATACCACATCCAGAAGCTTCCAACCTTTTAACAGGGAACAGATACTCGAGGAAACTGACGCAATCTTTAATGACTCCACCCTAAACCTGGATGAGATTATCACTTCTTGGAACAACAGACTCAACCGCATTTCATTTCGTCCACCCAGAATCAACCCCTCAGGAAGAAAAGTTACGGCACCTTGGTTTACATCAGATCTGAAAGAATCCCTAAAACTCTTGCGAAAACTCGAGAAGAAATGGAGGAGATCACGCACCAATACCAATCAGACCTCATACTTGCAACACCTTGACGCCCACCGTAAAGCCATTTCAGAAAAAATGAGACTATATCATACAGACTCCCTTAAACGTGCTATAAACAAACCCCATGATCTATTTACCCTTGTCAAGAAATTAGCCAAGGAACCATCACAGGAACAACAGTGCGAAATCAACCCACAAGAATATGCCCTTTACATACAATCTAAGATGTGCTCTACAAATAAAATTACAATACCCCCTATCCCGAATATTCATGGGCTCCCAGCTCCGTTAGTTTCATTCTCAACCCCCTCTCTGAAGCTAATTGAAGATACAATCTCATCTCTCAACTTATCCACAGCACATACTGATCCGTGTCCAGCCTTTTGGATTAAAGACCTTCGCAAAGAGCTTGCTCCAATAATATCCAAGATCATAAGCCTATCTTTTGACACCGGCTCATTCCCTGCTGCCCTCAAACAGACCTCCATCAGACCTCTACTAAAAAACCTCAAGTTAGACCCACAAAAAACAGACTCTTACCGACCTATCTCCAGTATACCCACTCTTGCTAAAATAATTGAAAAAATAGCTTACAGACAAGATCATATCGACACTGAAGCGCCTTTGGATACCTGTCAACATGGATTTAGGGAATTCCACGGCGTCGAAACGCTCCTCACCTCTCTTCTCAACAGCTTAAACTCTGGTATCGACAACATCAAACAGGGCTTTGTTCTCATCTTCTTAGATATCGCGGCTGCTTTTGACTCGGTCTGTCACGATCTGCTCATTATCCGCTTGAGAGAAGGGCCTTTGTGGAAATGCCCTCGATTGGTGCATCTCATACCTCTCAGAAAGATGGCAGCAGGTCCGCTCAAATGGCGAAACATCAGATCCATTTCACCAAGGACAAGGAGTCCCGCAAGGTTCTTCTTTGTCATCACTATTATTCAACATCTACATGCAACCCTTATGCAACATTATCAAGTCTTTCAATGTCAACTACATGATATATGCTGACGATGTGTTACTATATATCCCTTTCTGCATAGATAAGATTAATCTCACCCCCATAACCAACTGTTTTAATGCCATCTCAGATTGGCTACTGACTCAAAATCTCAGAATCCAGAACAAAAAAACAGAGGTTCTTTTCATCTCAAGGAACCCTAAGTTTACACCACCCACATTTCTTGAAGTTCAAGATGCCAAGCTGCAAGTAAAATCCCACATCCGATACCTTGGAGTGACCTTGGATCAGAATCTAGGTATGAAGACCCACATAGCCAACACCGTAAGGACAATTTATTTTAAGATTCTCTCCCTCAGACACCTCCGCCAACTGATTGATCCGGATGATTTCCGTACGGTCTACCAGGCTCTGGTTATACCGCACTTTGACTTCGCAAACTGTATTTTACAGGGGCTCCCCCAATCTACCCTTAACCCACTTCAACTAGCATTAAACAGCGCAGCAAGAATACTCTTCGGGGTTCCAAAAAGAGAACATGTAACACCTCTCCTGAAACAATTACACTGGCTCCCTATCCAAGCGAGAATTACCTTTAAGACCTTGCTTCTAGCCTTCAAAGCTCAAAAAGGGCTTGCTCCTCCTTCACCTTCGGAGTTAATCCTACCAATTCCTTCCAACAGGAGTAGAAGAACCACTGAACTAAACATGCTAAGAGTTCCAAAAGAGTCCTTAAGATACAACTCCGCAACTGTAAACCGATCCTTCAGTTTATGTGCTCCAAAGCTATGGAACACCCTCCCACCACAAATTAGAACCATCACTGACCTCTTCCAATTTAGAAAGGCCTTGAAGCATCACCTTTTCATCAAATATTTCCCAGAAAACACAATAACACAAGATCACTCAAATAGCACCAGTTCCGTTCTTAACACGCCACCTCTGCTAACCCAATAACTTTTCACACCTCTCTCATACTATGAAAATTCTTTTAGGCTTTATTCCATTCATATGTAAATAGCCAATGTGATGTATTCACTGTAAATAATTACCCCGGTTATCCAAGTTTTTGTTCCTTGTTCTATGTAAAAAACAGATAACATGTACCTTATCTGATGTTTTCTTGTTCTATGTAAACCGCGCTGATTATAAATAGAGCGGTATATAAAAGATGTTAAATAAAATAAATAAATAAATAAAATATCTAACCTTTCATTTAGTGCTATATATTCTAACTTTCCCATATTATTTTTTAGACTTCTAGCATTTGCATACAAGCATTTTAGAGAATGTATTTTATTCATATTAATTTGGCTATTGTTAGACATGGGTAATTTGGGATCTTTAAGCTCTGTCTGCTCCATACTTGAGGGCATTTGGGCTAGTTTACTCTTTTGTGGAACCTCTCTGCTTTTGGTAGTATCCTTCAAAGATACATTCTTCTGAACCATCCGCTCTTGGGTGACTGTCGGCTTTCCCCTAATGTCTAGTTTAAAAGCTGCTCTATCTCCTTTTTAAAGGTTAATGCCAGCAGCCTGGTTCCATCCCGGTTAAGGTGAAGCCCATCCCTTCGGAAGAGCCTCTCCTTTCCCCAGAATGTTCCCCAGTTCCTAGCAAATCCAAAACCCTCATCTCTGCACCATTGTCTCATCCACGCATTGAGACTCCGGAGCTCTGCCTGCTTTTTGGGTCCTGCGTGTGGAACAGGAAGCATTTCGGAGAACGCTACCCTGGAAGTTCTGGATTTTAGCTTCCTACTTAAAAGCCTAAATTTAGCCTCCAGAACCTCCCTACCACATTTTCCTATGTCATTGGTACCGACATGTACTAAGACAGCAGACTCCTCCCCAGCACTATCTAAGACCTTATCTAGGTGGCGCATGAGGTCCGCTACCTTTGCACCAGGTAGGCATGTTACCAGGCGATCCTCACGTCCACCAGCCACCCAGCTATCTACATGCCTAATGATCGAATCACCAACTATAACGGCTGTCCTAACCCTTCCCTCATGGGCACATGGCCCTGGAGAAACTTCCTCGGTGCGAGAGGGTTTTACATCACCTGGAGGACAGGTCCTAGTTACAGGATCACTTCCTGCCACACCAGGGTGATGCTCTCCTGTCACGTCACCTCTCTCCTCCATGGCAACAGGAATGCTGCCAGACTGGAGGTGGGACTTCAGGACTGTATCCCTGTAGGTCTCGTCTATGTACCTCTGTCTTATGCTTTCCAGGTCTGCTACTTTAGCCTCTAGAGAAGGGACTCGTTCCCTGAGAGCAAAGAGCTCCTTGCACCTAGTGCACACGTAAGACCTCTCACCAACTGGGAGAAAATCATACATGTGACACTCAGTGCAAAAGACTGGAAAGCCCCCATCCCGCTGCTGGACTGCTGTCTGCATCTTAGTTATAAGTTTGTGTTTAGATGTAAGTTCTTTACTTTACTAAGGGTTGCTATGGATATTTATTCTAATAAAACTGTACCTAATACGTGTAATATACCTTGTTCACCTGAAGCTTAACTAATCTCTGGTCCTTAGTGTATAACTGATTTGGGTAATGAACTTCACCTCAGAGCACCTCCTGTCTTTTAAGATGTGTAAGTACCTATAAAGCTACGATTATCCCAGGGGTGGGTGGGTGTGGGGATGGAGGGAGGGAAATAACACTTATTAAAAGAGGGCTGCTACACAGTACCCTGTCTTATGCTGCTGAGGTAAGCTATATTCTGATTTGATTTAAATTATAGCTCTTAGCTGCTGCTAGGCTCTAACTTCTTATGAAATTTAAACTACAAGCTCTCTGTTGGGTTCTAAATTTAACCAGAAAGCTCTCTTCTGTGTTTTAAATTTAAGCTAAAAGTACTTTGCTGATGCTAGGCCCTGAGTGTGACTATTAAATTTGGACTACAAGTTCTCTGAGATGATCCTGGGGAGATGTCTGTGACATTGGCCAAGGGGGCTCAGGACAGAGGCAGTCCTGCTGCACGTCCACAGGGGCTTGAGGGATCCAGGCAGCTTCCTCTGGTGGGTGAGCCTGCCTCTCCTCCTCCCTTATCCCCTCTTGCTCCAGAATCTTTCATTCAACAAGAGCCACTGCATGTCTCGGATACCCAGTTTTTGGCCCTTTTTAGGCAAGCCTGGGATCTCTAACATACTAATACTTACAGATCTATGGTGGATATCCCGGCTCAGTTTCCTCAGTCTGCAGCCACAGCCTGCCGCAATCGCTTTAGGCCAGAGGACATATCCAAGATAGATACTCGGTCTCCTAAGGAAATTTCCTGGGCCACTAGCTCTTGGTCAAAAGCCTTGGAGGATGAGCCGTCCTTTGGTGAGGAGAGCGACTGCTTGTCAGACCGGGAGAATGGGCAAATGGTCACCCTCAGAGTTTTCTGTGGAAGGCCAAGCAGAAGCGCAGGATATTTGCTTGTTTCGCAAGAGGAGTTGCTAGCACTAATTCTCTAGGACCAAGCAGGAAGTCAGTCCTCACATATGGGTGACGCCGGCGCCGACGGAGCCCTCGCAGAGCAATTTTCCCCAGCTTTCAAAGAAAGCCTTTGGGAATTGCAGCGCGCATGCGCGGTCCTCTTCCCGCCCAAGGGTGCCATCTTGCTCAGTCTTCTTTTTTCCGCGGAGCCCTACAGACGTTGCCTGTGAATCCCCGCAGAAAAGTTGATTTTTTTCTCTATTTTCCTCTTTTTTTTCTTCGGTTCGACGCCGGTTCTTTTCCCGCCCGGACTCGCGATGTCGGTTGCGAGTCCGTTCCTTATTTTTCGGTTTTTTGTCCTTCGTGACAGATTTCGTGCCTTTTACCTTTTTCCCTGGCAGCCCGGTCATTCGACCTCGCAGGGGCCCTTTTTCCCCCGATGGCTGCCAGCGGCTTTAAAAAGTGTGATCTCTGTAAGAAACTCATGTCTTACAGACACTCATGACTTCTGCCTCGGCCCAGATCATGACTCTCTGATCTGTGTGCCTTGCGGCAAAATGTCCTCAAAAGCTTTGAGGAGTCGGCAGCACCAGCGGGAGCGTATCTTCTCTGACTCCGGCCGGGCTCGGACCTCGTCAGAGGCTTCGACGTCTCGGGACTCTGGTCCTGAGCATCGTCGAAGTTCCTCTGAAAGGGGGTCTCCTACCCGGGAACATCATCGGAAGAAGAAACCCGCGAGGGCGGGATCGGTGGACGCTCCTGGTTCCTCGAGGGCCAGGTCGCATAGCCCTGATTCCCGTCCCGGGTCCTCGGAGACGGAGAGGCCATCAAAACATCCTCGACTCGAGGTGGACTTGCCCGCTCACGTGAGTACTGTTGTCCTCGTTGACTCTCCTCCGAAGGACCCGACGTGTCGGGGCCCGAGTCGGGGGCTGCTGGGTCTCCTGAGCTCGGACTCAGGTTGACGGTCTTGGAGAGCAGTCTGACTGCCTTCTTGGACCAGCAGCGGGTATTGATCGCTGGCCTCGCCGGTGCTTCTGCCCTGACCGCCGGGACGTCGACCTCCAAATCGACCCCGGAGACCGAGCCGATCCTAGAGTCCATGAGGGCTCGAGTCGATCCTCGGTCGAGGTCTCCTTCGGCCTCCCATTCGTGACCGAGGTCGTCGACGCCGACTCCCTTGGCGTCGGAGCGGATAGCATTGGTGCCCGCCCGACCGGAGCCGATCGACGACGACTCCTAGGAGTCGGCCTGGGAATCTGAGGACGAAGAGTCACCTGGTTCCTTTCGGACTCGGTGTGTCCCTTCGGACTCCCCCGAGTCCGAACCTCAGACGGTCCCCCCCGGAGGATACCCGTTTCTCGGACTTCGTGAGGGATATGGCCAAGGCCTTGGCCTTCCCTGCGGATCCCGAGGAGGAGCCTCGAGTCGAAGAACTCGATGCCCTCCAATATGACTCTCCCCCGAAGGAGGCCTTTATTGTACCCGTTCCTCCGATGCTGGAACAACTTCTCTTCCGCATGTGGGAGAGCCTGGTGTCGTCGCCGGTGTTAAGCAAGCGGGTCGATTCCATTTATCGAGTCCGCAAGAGCCCCAGCTTCCAGAAGGCACAACTACCGCACCATTCCATGGTGGTGGAATCGGCCATGCATAGACTAAAGAGTCAAAAAATGCACTCCTCGGTGCCCCCTGTTAGGGAAGCCCGAAGCCTGGATGCCCTCGGTAGGAAGTGCTTCCAGGGCTCTATGCTTGCTTGTCGAGTCCAGACCTACCAGCTCTACATGGGCATGTATCTCCGAGACCTGGCTAAGGAAATAGCCGGGTTCTCTGCTGGTCTCTCCGACGAACCTTTGTAGAGGTTCCAATCCTTGTCTACTGGTATTCGGGAGTGCTCCAAGTTTATCTCTCGAGCAGCCTACGATGGTTTTGAGGCGTCGGCTCGAGTAGCTGCGGCCGGCATCGGTGGATGCCGCTAGGCTTGGCTTCAGACGTCCGACCTCGAGCCCTGGGTACAGGACAAGTTGGTCGATGTCCCCTGCCGAGGTGATAACCTCTTTGGCAAGCCCATGGATGAGAAGGCTGCACAAATCGAGACGGAGACTCTCACCAGGACTTGTCTCTCGAGGAAGACCTCTGCCCCTTCTCAAAAGAAGAAGGCCTCGGGGAAAAAGCCCTTTTACCCGAGGAAAGGTGCTGCCTATAAATACTACCCTCAGTATCAGGCCTCAGCAGCTCCCCCACAGGGAAAGCAGGCCAAGGGATGGGGTAATGGGTCCCGTAGGCAGCAAGCCCCCAAGCCTGCACCACCGGCCCCTGCTCAGCAGGGTGGGGGTTTTTGACTTCCTCAGCATAGCCTCTCCCCCTCAGCTGTTTTCTCTCAGCACAGGAGGCTGGCTGGTCCACTTTGCCCAAAGGTGGTCCACCATCACCTTTGTACTTCACCTGGGAGTGTACTTCACCTGGGTACTTCACATAGTTCAAAAGGGCTATCTTCTTCACTTTCACCAGGTACCTCCCTCCTACTTTCCGGGGGAGCCTCCCAGACTCCCTTTGCACAGGGACTTGCTACTTCAGGAGTTAGCAAGTCTTGTTCAGGAACAAGCCGTGAAACCAGTGCCCCACCACCTGATGGGCCAGGGGTTTTACTCCAGGTACTTCCTGATTCCAAAAAGAACAGGAGTCCTCAGGCCCATCCTGGACTTGCGAAACCTCAACAAGTTCCTTGCAAAGGAAAAGTTCAAGATGCTTACCCTTGGAATTCTGCTGCCCTACCTCCAGCAGGGAGACTGGCTATGCTCCTTGGATCTGAAAGATGCATATACTCATATCCTCATTCATCCGGACCACAGGCAATATCTCAGATTTGTTGTAGGAGGAAATCATTACCAGTACAGGGTACTACCCTTTGGCTTATCCTCCGCACCCAGGGTGTTCACCAAGTGCCTCGCTGTGGTGGCGGCTTATCTGAGACTTCAAGGTCTGTTTGTGTTCCCATACCTGGACGACTGGCTCATTAGAGCCCAGTCTTCCCAAGAGGCCACTCACGCCACTCAGCGCACTGTGGCCCTGCTCCAACACTTGGGTTTTGTCATAAACTTCGCAAAGTCCACTTTGCTCCCCTCTCAAAATCTCGAGTTCATCGGCGCCCGGTTGGACACACTTCAGGCGCGGGCCTTCCTCCCTCTGGACAGGGCCAGGCGGCTCATGGACCTCGCCGGCCACTTTCACAGCAATGCGCTGGTCCCAGCCAGACATTTTCTGCGACTGCTCGGCCATATGGCTTCCACGGTCCATGTGACACCCAATGCCCGACTGAACATGCGTCCTGCACAGTGATGCCTTCGCAATCAATGGCATCAGGCCACGGGGAGCCTAGCGGACTCCGTGCAGATCTCCGACCAGCTGATCTCTTCTCTACAATGGTGGCTTCATCTGCCCAACCTAGTCCTAGGAGTGACTTTTCAGCCTTCTACGCATTCTCACGTCCTGACGACCGATGCTTCTCTCCTAGGTTGGGGTGCACATTGCCAGGAGACCTGTACTCAAGGCCTCTGGACTCCTTGGGAGCCTGCTCAACAGATAAACTTCCTAGAGCTCAGAGCCATCCGCCTAGCGCTCAAAGCATTCTCTCACCTGGTTTCTCACCAGTCGGTGATGATACAGACGGACAATCAGGTTGCAATGTTCTACGTGAACAAACAAGGCGGAACAGGCTCCTTCCTTCTCTGTCAGGAGGTACAAAAACTATGCTCTTGGGCTGTCCACCACGGCATCATCCTCAAGGCTGTCTATCTCCCAGGTCAAGAAAATTACCTGGCTGACAAGCTCAGCAGGATCCTCCAGCCACACGAGTGGAGGTTGGACCCGCTGGTGGTTCAGCGGATCTTTCTCAAGTGGGGCCTCCCCACCATGGATCTGTTTGCCAGTCCTCTAAACCGGCAGCTGCCCAGATTCTGCTCTCGACAGCCGCATCCTCTTCGGGTAGCGGCGGATGCTTTTCTAATTCCATGGTCCACCGGCCTCTTGTATGCCTTTCCTCCCATGCCACTGGTGTCTCGGACGCTCTTCAAGGTTCTCCGAGACAAAGCATCGCTGATCCTCGTGGCTCCCCGGTGGCCGAGACAACCTTGGTTCCCGCTTCTGATGCAGCTAGCGGTAGACACTCCTCTTCCACTGGGATTTCAGCCCAACCTCCTGTCGCAGGATCAGGGGACTCTCCTACACCCCAATCTCCGGTCCCTTCATCTGATGGCCTGGCTGCTGAAAGGGTAGTCCTTGCTCCTCTGCAGCTACCTCCGGATGTGGAGGAGGTTGTCTTGGCCTCCAGGCGGCCCTCCACCCGGACGTCCTACGCACTCAAGTGGCGTCGGTTCTCCGTCTGGTGTACTCAGCAGTCTCAAGATCCTTTCTCCTGTTCAGCATCAGTGGTCTTGCAGTACTTGCTCTCTCTCTCCAACCTTGGACTTAAGTCCAACTCGGTAAAAGTCCACCTCAGTGCTCTTTTTGCGCATCACCTGCCAGTGGATGGTAGACCTCTTTCCAGCCACCCTCTGGTGGCTCGGTTTCTCAGAGGCCTCCTTCTCCTTAAGCCACCTTTGCGCCCGCCAGCCCCAGACTGGGATCTTAATGTGGTGTTGCAGCGTATCACCTGTCCGCCTTTTGAGCCTATGGCTACCTGTCTGCTCCGTTTTCTTTCGTGGAAAACCTTGTTCTTGGTAGCCCTCACTTCGGCTAGACGCGTTAGTGAGTTGCAGGCCCTGGTGTCTGATCCTCCGTACACTAGGTTCTACAAGAACCGGGTAGTCCTACGGACTCACCCTAAATTTCTTCCCAAAGTGGTTTCCCCTTTTCACATCAACCAGGAGGTGGTACTTCCGACCTACTTTCCCAGGCCGCACTCCAGCCGAGCTGAAATGGTCCTGCATACCCTGGACTGTAGAAGGGCGTTGACCTTCTACCTTGACCGTACGCGGGAGCACCGAATGGCTGTTCAGCTCTTCGTGTCTTATGACCCCAACAAGTTGGGGCTCCCTGTCTCCAAGCGTACTCTGTCCATCTGGATTGCGGACTGCATCGCTTGGGCTTACGAGGCTGCGGGCCTCGTGCTGGAAGGTAGAGTCACAGCTCATCGTGTTCGGGCGAAGGCTACGTCAGTAGCTTACCTCCGCTCTGTTCCATTGGCAGACATCTGCCGGGCCGCTACTTGGTCTTCAAGCCAGACTTTTGCAGCCCATTACTGCCTGGAGAGGGAGTCCCGCAGGGACAGTGCTTTCGGACAGGCATTCCTCCGTAACCTCTTCGAGGTATAGGCAACTCTCCTACCCTCCGTCCCGGATGTTGGGCTACCGGTTGGAGACATATTCAGAGAAGATTCCTTCCTTCTGTGCTACTGACCTCGAGGGAGCTCATTTTTTGTGCTTAGGGTCTCCGGTAGCCTTAAGCTTGGGAGTCCCATATGTGAGGACTGACTTCCTGCTTGGTCCTGGAGAAAGCGTAGTTACTCACCTGTAACAGGTGTTCTCCAGGAGCAGCAGGAATCAGTCCTCACAACCCTCCCTCCTCCCCTTGGAGTTGCAGTTATATGCTGTCGTTTTTGCTAATTTTTGCTGTCTTTTAGCTGTCATCTGACTGAGCAAGATGGCACCCTTGGGCGGGAAGAGGACCGTGCATGCGCGCTGCAATTCCCAAAGGCTTTCTTTGAAAGCTGGGGAAAATTGCTCCGTGAGGGCTCGGTCGGCACCGACGTCACCCATATGTGAGGACTGATTCCTGCTGCTCCTGGAGAACATCTGTTACAGGTGAGTAACTACGCTTTGTGCAGGTGGTTGAAGCCCTATGTTTGACGGATCAACAGGAGCAGCAAAATCCGCAGTCTGCTGCTACTTCTCAGCCATACCCGATATTATAAGTCAGTCGCAAACCCTCTAGAGCCTTTTCATTCCCGGCAGAGCTGCAACGGATGGTGTCACGGGAATGGGACACTCCGGATATCCCCCTCCAGTCTGCCTGTCGTCTAGGGCAGCTTTATCTCTGGGCATCGCCGGACTTAGATAAATGGCTAACATACCCCAAGGTGGATGCTCTTGTTACCGGTGTAACAAAGCACACTACCCTTCCCGTGGAGGGCGGTGCAGTACTTCGTGACCAACAAGATAGGAAAGTTGAGTCTTCTCAAGGCAGCCTTTTTAGCTTCATCTTTATCTCTCCAGGCCTCTGTTTGCAGGGTTCTAGCAGCCCGAGCCCTTCTCAGGTGGCTCAAGGCCCGAGCCCTTCTCAGGTGGATTCAATGTCTGCCAGAAGATTCGGCTTTGGCCCATCTGGGAGGAATGCCTACTAGCAAACTTAGGCTTATCTTCCGGGAGCCGCTGGGGTCGAACTTCCCCTAGGACTTTGACCAATTTGTCCAGGTCCTCCCCAAAAAGCATCTTTTGCGACTTCCTTTTATGATCTCTTGCGCCTCTCGGCGAGACCTGTGGCGGCTGTCACAGTATCTCACAGATGGCTCTGGCTTCGGCAATGGTCAGCAGACTCTTCATCTAAAGCTCGCCTCTCCAAACTTCCCTTCAGATGAAAGCTGCTTTTTATGGAGGACCTGGACAAATTGGTCAAAGTCCTAGGGGAAATTCGACTCCAGCGGCTTCCGGAAGATAAGCCTAAGTTTGTTAATAGGTGTTCCTCTCAGCGGTTTTCACCTATGTCGAGACGCAACTCCAGATTTTGCGACACTCGTCGCTATCGCCAGGGTAAGCCGCCTTCCTCTTCGACTTCTGGACGTTTTGGCCAGAGGTCGCAGCCCTTTCTGGGTGCCTGTAGGGGATCTGAAAACTCATCTTCCAAGTTTGCCGGGCCTGCAAAATCTTCCTACTGATTGGCCGGACAGTCCGCCTCAGGAACTCTTTCTGGAGGGCGGTTCACCCAAAGGGATCCCTCCGATAGGTGTACGTTTTTGACTCTGTTTTCTTGTCAGTGGTCTCATATTACTTCAGATCAGTGGGTCCTCGACGGTCTCCCACGGTTATGTTCTCAACTGTTCCCAACCCATTCCCAAAGTGTTTCTCGCCAGGTGGAGGGAGGACCGCTGAAGAGAGTTGCGATTCGCTCCACTGTCCGCCGACTGCTTCTTTTGAGGGCTATTCAGCCTATCCCTCGCGAAGAAAGAGGCTGCGGGCGTTACTCCATTTATTTTGTAGTGCCCAAGAAGGATGGTGCCTTCTGCCCAATTCTAGACATCAAAGGGGTAAATCGGCATCTGTGGGTTCCACATTTCCAGATGGAGACTCTTCGATCAGTGATCCAGGCGGTGCATGCAGGAGAGTTCCTCTCCTCTCTAGATCTGGCGGAGGTTACTTTCACATTCCCATAAAGGATGACCAGCAGTGTTTCTTCTGCTTTACGGTACTGGGTCAGCACTTCCAGTTTTGTGCAATGCCTTTCGGCTTGGCCTCAGCTCTGTGCACCTTTTCAAAGGTCATGATAGTAGTTGCTGCAGCTTTGCGCAAACGAAATCAGTGCATCCTTACCTGGACGACTTGTTGATTTGAGCGGACTCCCTGCTGGAAGCGCGTCGGGCAGTGACTCAAGTGGTGTTCCTTTCCTCAAAGCTTTGCTGGTTGGTAAATGTTGCCAAAAGTCATCTTAAACCGTCTCAACTCGAGTTTCTAGGAGCACGATTCGACACGGCGAAGGGAAGTGTCTTTCTAACACACAAAAGGCTTCGAAAGTTCACAGCCTTGCTGCATTTGTTCCTTATTCAGACAGCCCCAAGGGTCTGGGATTACCTACAGATTCTGGGGTCCATGGCGGCAGCTATCGAGGTCGTGCCTGGGGCCACAGCGCACATGAGGGGTCTCCAAATGGCTCTTCTTTCGCGCCGGTCCCCTGTGTCGGAAATCTGACATTCGTCTGCCGGTCATCCCGGAGACCCAATGCAGCCTGCATTGGTGGCTGGTGCCCTATCATCTACTCAGAGGTGTTGCCCTGGAGACTCCTTGTTGGATTCTAGTGACAACGGATGCATGTCTCCTGCGGGTGGGGTGCTCTCTGTCAGCATCAATCGACGCAGGGGACGTGGTCGACTCAGGAGACGCAGTGGTCCATAAATTGACTGGAAGCGCGGGCGGTTAGCCTAGCTTTATGGCATTTTCTGCCTATCCTCGAGGCACAGGCAGTATGAGTTCTATGTGACAACGCAACGACAGTGACATATATCAACCGCCAGGGCAGCACCAAGTCCCTACAAGTATCCATGGAAATGGCCCTTCTCCTTCCCTGGGCAGAAGCACATCTGCAGGCTCTCTCGGCGCAACACATCGCCGGGGTGCAAAACTTGCGAGCCAACTTCCTCAGCCGACACACTCTCGATCCCGGAGAGTGGGAGCTAGCCCCTTGGGCTTTTCAGAGAATTGTCCGAACATGGGGGCAGCCGATAATGTATCTAATGGCGATGTCAGCAAATTCCAAAGTACTGGTCTTTTTCAGTCGCAGGAGGGGGTTTTACTCCTCTGAATTGGATGCCTTGGCTCAACCATGGCCGCAGGGGGAGCTACTATACATGTTTTCTCCATGGGTTCTCATCGGCAGAGTACTCAACAACAACAAAAAAAAATTGTCACACTGGGGGAGTGTAATTCTGGTAGCTCCTGACTGTCCTCGGAGGCCTTGGTATGTGGACCTTGTTTGATTAACTCGAGTGCCACCATTGCATCTGGGTGCTGCTTGGAGTCTACTACATCAAGGCCCGATTCTGATAGACGACCTAATTCGCTACTTGCTTACTGCCTGGTTCTTCAACACCGATGCCTAAGCGGTAAAGGTTATTAGAGTAGCGTGGTCGCAACCCTTCTACGGGCACGCTGTCCGTCGACTTTGTCAGCGTATGCCCGAGTTTGGCGTGTCTTTGAGGCTTGGTGCACGCAGCAGAGTATCTCTCCTTGGAAGACGGGAATCCCAAAGTTTCTTACCTTCCTCCAGGAGGGTCTGGATAAAGAGTTAGCGCTGGGGTCCCTCCGGGTGCAAGTAGCTGCTTTGACTTGTTTTTGGGGGGCCTGTTGGTGGTTGCTATATAGCGTCCCATGCGGATGTGTCCCGTTTCCTTAAGGTGGTTAAGGTGGTTCGTCCTCCGGTTCGGCCTCTGGTATCGACATGGGATCTGTGGGGTTTTGATGCAGGCTCCTTTTTAGCCGCTTAATCACATCACCGTGAGATTTAACGCTTAAAACTGTGTTTCTAGTAGCAATGAATTTGGCACGGAGAGTATCTGAATTACAAGCACTGTCCTGCAGGGACCCTTATCTTTCCTTCTCAAACGAAGGGGTCCTCTTTTGTACTGTTCCTTCTTTCCTTCCAAAGATACTTACGTCGTTTCCTGTCAATGAGCCGATTTTCCTACTGTGTTTTTCAGAGGATCAGTGTGTGGGTGAAAATAAGGGACTCTATTTTCTGGATCTAGGCAGAATCCTTCGGTATCTTTGGGTAACCAATCCTTTCCATCTCTCGGATCATATTTTCGTGCTGTTTGCTGGACCCCGTAAGGGTCAAGCTGCTTCCAAGTGCACAATCGCTCGGTGGTTGCAGTTGACAATTGAATCGGCGTACATACTTAAGTGGAAACCTGTTTCTATCAGTCTCCGAGTGCACGCTACATGAGCGCAAGCTGCGTCTTGGGCAGAGCTCTCTTGCACCTGTGAGCAGCAGAGATCACACGGTGTGATTTGAGAGAAAAAACAAGGTGCAGTCTAACTATAGCAAGCTCAAAGTCCTAAACTTCAAAAACACTTACTTCAATAAAATGGCCATGCACCTAAAGGAGGAGTTGACAGGGTGGTTGGAGATAAGGGAAGTGGAATTGCAATGGGCTAAACTAAAGGTGGCAATAAAAGGGGCAATGGATAAAAATATGTAAGAAAAGTAAACAAAAACAAAAGAAGGAAACCAATTTGGTTTTCCAAAGAAGTGGCTGCTCTAAGGCAAAAAACGTAGCTTTCGCAAAATACAAAAGCTTGCAAACAGGAATACAGAAATAAATACAGGATCGAACTCAGACACAAAAAGAAATAAGGATAGCAAAATCAAAGGTAGAGGAAAAGATGGCTAAAGATGTGAAGTGTGGCAAAAACGTTCTTCAGGTATATTTGGGAAAGGAAGAAGATCAGAGGTGGAATTGCAGGACGCAGAAGTGCTGGGAATGGGCTCGTGGAAAGGGACATTGAAAAAGCGTAATTGCTAAACAAATACTTCTGCTCTGTTTTTACTAAAGAAAATCCTGGAGAAGGACCAACTGACTCCCAAATATAAAGATGGGAATAAAGTAGATATCACACCATTCACAGAAGATGATGTGTTAGAACAACTTGCGAAACTGAACGTGGACAAGGCCATGGGACCGGATGGGATACATCCCAGGATACTGAAAGAGCTGAGAGGTTCTTGCAGGGCCGTTAAAGGATGTTTTCAACAGTTCCTTGGAAACAGGAGTAGTTCCTCAGGACTAGAGAATGGCTGTCGTACCTCTACACAAAAGTGGTGACAGGGAAGAAGTGTCAAACTACAGGGCCGTGAGCCTTACCTCGGTGGTGGGAAAAGTAATGAAGGTGCTTCTGAAGGAGCGAATAGTGAACTTTCTTGAAACCAACAGGTTGCAAGATCCGAGGCAACATGGTTATACCGAAGGTCGATCTTGCCAAACAAATCTGAATGAGTTCTTTGACTGGGTGACTAGAGAACTAGATCAGGGGCATGCAATGGATGTCATCTACCTGGATTTCAGCAAAGCCTTTGATACTGTTCCTCATAGGAGGCTTATCAATAAACTCAGTAGTTTGGGGATGGGGGTCCCAAGGTGGTAAACTGGATCAGAAATTGGTTGACTGATAGAAGACAGAAGGTGATGGTAAATGGAGCTCACTCAGAGGAAAGGAAGGTGGTTGGGGTGCCCCAGGGTTCGGTCCTGGGCCTGGCACTGTTCAATGTATTTGTGAGTGATATTGCTGAAAGACTGAATGGAAAGGTCTGTCTTTTTGCAGATGACACGAAAATTTGCAACAGAGTGGACTCCCCAGTCCTTAACATGAGAAAAGATCTACAAAAGCTGGAAGAATGGTCAAATGCTTGGCAATTAAGATTTAATGCAAAGAAGTGCAGAGTCATGCACTTGGGTAGCAGAAACCCAAGAGAAATGTACACGATAGGGGGCTAGAGGTGTGCACGGATCAGGAGAAAGACCTTGGTGTGATTTATTTCTGTAGATCTCAAGGTGGTAAAGCAGTGTGACAAGGTGGTGGCAAAAGGCAGGAGGATGTTGGGCTGCAAATGAAGAGGAAATCTCCAGGAACAAGCAGGAATGAGTCTTCACATGTGGGTACGTCGGCGCCGACGGAGCCCGCACGGGAATGCTCCCCAGCATCCAATCAGAAAGCTTTTGGGAGCATCCCTCGCGCCTGCACGGTGGCTTCCTGTCCTTCCAACTGCCTTTCCCCAGTTTTTCGTTTTTCCGCGGAGCCGGCAGGACTACCTCCTGTCACCGCAGAAACTTTTTTCTTAATTTTCCCTTTTTTCCTGTTTCTTGTGGTCGCGGCCTTCTTCCCGCCGACACCGGCACCACCGGTGCCTTATTCTTACTTTTCGGGGGAAATTTTTTCCTCGAGTCCCTTCTGAGGCCTACCGCGCCTTTCCAGCATGGAGCCTTCTTCCCCTAAGAAGTGCCCTCACTGTGGAGACTTAGTTTTTTACCTAGACTCCAATGCCTGGTGTCTCTCCTGTTTGGACCCTGATCCTTTTTCCCCCGGTCATCCGGGCTTCAGTATCGGGAGAAGACCTTCCCTGTTTCGGGTGTCCCTCGATGACGTTTTTCCTCCTAAGGTGCGGTCATCGGTTTACTCTTCTCTCCAGGATCAGGTAACCCAAAAACAGTCTGTTAAGACTAGCCAAGTCTTGAGGGGTGAGTCTCATGCTCGGCATGATGACAGCTCCGGCCTCCCCCTCAAGTCCCCCTTGGCAAATAAACCCCGGCGGGAGTCTTCAGGCTCCAAAGCATCCATGGGGTTTCGAGTTGTTCCTGGGGTTCGCTCCTCACAGAACATTCCCGAGCCATGCTCGGGGGTGGTATCCGCTTCGAGCGATGCCGATTCCCCCGGCATCGGCGCCGGCGTCGTGCTCCTCTCTTCGCCAGGGATCGTCAGCTGGTGTCCTCGGTGCCTTCGGGGCCGATCGATTCGACCCAGTCTGGCTTTCCTGCATCCCAGCCATGTGCGGAGGTGGTACCCGCTTCGGGCGGTACCAATTCATCGGCGTCGGTGTCGAGTGCTCCACTCTTCACCGGGGATCGTCATCTGGTGTCCTCGGTATCTTCGGGGCCGATCGATTCGACCCACACTGGCTTTCCTGCATCCCAGTCATGCGCGGGGGTTGTACCGGCTTCGAGCGGCACCGCCTCCCCGGCGTCGCATCGGTGTCGAGTGCTCCACTCTTCACCAGGGATCGTCACCAGGTCCCCCTGGTACCTTTTGGGGCCGATCGACCTGATCCGGACTGGCGTTCCTGCACCCCAGCCATGCGCAGGGCTGGTGCCGGCCTCGGATGGCGCCGATCTCCCGGCATCAACACGGGCGTCGAGTGCTCTGCTCGTCACTAGGGTTCGTCCTCGGGGGGCCTCGGTGCCTTCGATCGATACGACCCAGGCTGGCTTCCCTTCGTCCCGGCCAACCACGGAGTTGGTTCCGGCGTCGGGTGGCGCCGATGCCCCGGCATCGGCGCCGGGGTTGAGCGTTTCACTACCCTCTGGGGCCCGTCGGGTAACCTGGGTACCCTTGGGGCCGATCGGTATGCCCCGGAAGGGTTTTCCTCTTGGCAAGCCAGGCTCGGTAGGGGTACCGGTGTCTAGCGGTGCCTATCTCCCAACATCGGCGCCGGTGTCGGGTGTTCCCCTCTTCACCGAGCGTCGTCCCCAGAGGTCCTCTATGCCTGCGGCACAGATCGATGCGATTCCGATTCGCTTTCCGGGTCCAGCATTGCCGCCACCGCCGCCGGAGCCCTCTCGGAGGGCGTCTAACCTCGCTCGGTTCGATGCCCAGCCTCGAATCGGTATCCAGTCTCGAAGACTTGGTTTCGACATGCTTCGGCACCGATCTCTGTCCCTTCCGGCGACGCAGTACCGAGGATAATTGCCACTGCTCTCCGGTGGCTTCTGAATCGCTTCAGCCGCCTCCGCTGTCTGCTCCGAGGCCATGGCCGGAGTCGGGGCCGATGCCGATCCCTGCGGTTCCATCGGTGCCATCGATCCTTTCGATGCCTAGCTTGGAATCAATACCAGGAACAGACGATGCAGTACTAACTACCTTGATTCAGGAATGTTGGTATCCTCCTCGATCTAGCAGGATTCCTTTTGGGCACCAGCCCGGTGGGTCTTCTGGTGTCCAAGCGGCCCCTCCAACCTCAGCCTCCCCAGGAATAGCTCCTCTGGGAGTACCTTCTTTTCAGGATTTTCTCCTTGACATGGCAGACTTGCTTGCCACTCCTATCCCTGGTCCTTCTCTAAGTCAGGGTCCTGCGGAACAGGCAGCCATGATGCTTCCTTTACATCCTTCCCTGCAGGATCTTCTCCTAGGGGTTTGGCGGTCACCTTTGAAGGTTCCTGCGCTGTCTACAGCCACGCATGTGCTGTATCAGGTGCCCCCCTCTCCGGGGTTTCAGAAGCACCAGCTTCCGCATCATTCCATTGTGGTGGAATCGGCACTGAGAAAGGTCGGCAGCAAGAAGAAGCATTCTTCTTGCCCTCCAGGTCGTGCATATAAAGCGCTTGATACCTTTGGGCGTCAAACCTTCCAAACGTCCATGTTGGCTTCTAGAATTATTTCATATATTTTTTATATGAGCCTGACACTTTGGGAGGTCACAGAGAAATTATCCCTTTTGTCTCCTTTTGTGTCCGAAACTAAGGCCTCTGAATATTCCTTGCTCCTTTATCATTGCAGGAATATCTCTTGGTTCCTTTCTCGTGCTTCTCTAGACTCTTTTGAGTCTGTTGGCAGGTCCTCTGCTATTGCTATTGGAGCGCGTCGTACAGCCTGGCTGCAGGCTTCAGACTTGTGCAGATGGGCACAACATAATCTGGGTAATTCTCCGTGTACTGGAGAAAACCTTTTCAATAGCGAGGCTTTACGTCAGGTTGCTCAGTGCTCTGCTGACCTTCCTAGCGCTGGAAGCCGTCCTAAGCCTTCCTTTTCCCCTGGGGGTAGGAAATGTCCTACCAGACCTTTCCCGAGGAAGAGAAAGTTTCATCCGCCCGCCCATCCTCCAGGTATGCCCAAGCAAGGGGCATCTCACCCCGGTCAGCAGTTCCCGGACTCGCGCCAGGATACTCATTCCAGGCAGCCATAGGCTCCGGTATGCGGCAACCTGCAATTAACTACTTCTTACCAGAAGTTTACTCTTCCAGCTCTACACTGGGGTTTTGTTTCTGTATGACAAGTGGTTTGGATGCTTTGTCCAGTGGTTAAGGTATTCTCCCGTTCTTCGTTGGTAGAGGGAGATCACCGCTATCCCATGATAGTTCTGGCCTCTCATGGACGTTCTATCCTTCAACTGACTTACCCTAGGGTGCGTCCTCCGCACCCCTCTCTCCAGGGTTCCCCTGTTGTGTGGGTACCATACCGAACCATCCCTCTCTCTGTCCAGTGTAGACTTTCTGCTATCCTTCAACGCATGTTCTGAACAACTCCTTCCGACAGGGCCGGAAGATCTCCGCTCCCTTGTCTGTTCTCCCTGTTCTTACCGGAGAATCCCCTTGTTCTGTTCAGTTGCTGTGCGTGCAGGAGTTCGTGAGTGCTTAATGCTTCTGCAAGCTGCTTCAGCTATCGTGCGTACTAACACTCACTGCAGGCTCTCTTCTTCTAGCCCTATCCTTTTCTAGGATGTGGCCACGTGTCTGACTCCTGTCAGTTTTATCTCACCCTCCTCCTGCACACCGCTCCCTGCAATCTTCAGAGAGGCTTCCCATAGGGCATTGGACCTTATCTCTGAGGGTCCCCCATATAATAGAAGAAGCTTATATAGTCACTCCATGGCTATATAGATAGTTATACCCTCTTGCCTCCCATTGTGGTCCGGAGGGCATGTTTTTTCTGCATGAATGTCCGGGGGACGCATCAGAAGCCTAAAATACTCCTGACGTGCTCTTACCAGACTGATATTATCCTCTGTTCTTCACGCAACTATACTGTTAATCCTCTCTGATCTGCATCCCTGCGCCGCAGAAATAGATTCTCTATACTCTTCGGGTGGTTCACCCCTATTATTGGATGAATCTTTTCACGTCACCTTCCCCAGGTGGACGTTCTTCTGTGGCTCAGGGCAGGCCTGGATTCTGTGTTATACTCATGTATGTATGTGCCCTCTGCATACATGTTTTGGTACCTGGGTGGGCATTTGCCATGCCCCTCTATATCTAGATATATCTATCTATCTATCTACGTTCTATACAGATATATATATATATATATATATCACACTTGTATAGACAGATATTTTCACATCTGTATAGCTATGTATGTAGCTCCCTATATATGTGTGTGTGTGTGTGTGTGTATGCATGTATATATATATATATGGTAGGCGCATATTGGGAGATGTTCATAGCACCCTGTGTATTACCGACTATCTCCCCAACTGTCGGTACTTACGTTTTACGTTCTTAAGGGGCCCAGACAGTCCACTTGCCTATTATCATACGGCTCGGTAACTGGGACCGGTTATGCTCAAAATTACTGCTGTGAAGTCAACAGCTTCTATTTTTGTTTTACACCTCCCTATCTATGAGGTATCATGTCTTCCTATCTCTTACCAGCTAGGAAAGACAGTGTACTACTTCGGTATTCCGGAGTACACTCCTGTTCTCCCTGGGAAAAGGGTTTTTTTCCATACCCTCTCTTCCCTTCCGGACTGGGCTCATTCCAGATCGGTCAGTCTTCTACTTTTCGTCCTCAAGGTTAATGACTCTGCACCTAAAAGAGTTCTCAGCTTTTTCACATAAAGCTTTCTATTGAAGACCTACCGTTCTTCTCCTGCACCAGTTGACACCTGGGTCACCTGCCCTTTCCGGACTTGGAACTTCATCCTCACTGCTGTGAAGTTCCCTTGAAGACTCAGCTACTGCGTCTACAGTACCTTCTATCACAGCTCTACTTTCTACGATCCGGTAGGTAAGCTCTATATTGTACTGGTTCATTAAATACTTAATGATACTTGGCATGCATTCTAAAGACTCTTTTCCCCTGTAGTCTTTAGGATTTTGCTGTTCCTCTGCAACTCTTCTCAACTCCTAACCCCCATCCCTCAGGGGATGCCGGGGATCCAGGTTGGGAAAATGCCGTCCTGTCCAGGGATACACATTTTATGGGATCTCCCCTGGCACCCTCAGCTAGGGAGTCTCCACATGTGAAGACTCATTCCTGCTTGTTCCTGGAGATAGCACAGTTACTTACCTGCAACAGGTGATCTCAGGGAACAGCAGGAATTAGTCTTCACAACCCTTCCACCTCCCCTAGGAGTTGTATCTCTCTATTTCCTTTCCTCTTCCTCTCCTTCTGTCTCAGCTATGAAACTCAACTGGGGAGAGGCAGTAGGAAGGGCGGGAAGCCACCGCGCAGGCGCGAGGGATGCTCCCAAAAGCTTTCTGATTGGATGCTGGGGAGCATTCCCGTGCGGGCTCCGTTGGCGCCGACATACCCACATGTGAAGACTAATTCCTGCTGTTCCCTGAGATCACCTGTTACAGGTAAGTAACTGTGCTTTACCAGCAGAAAGAAAGAGGTTCTAATACCACTATATAAGTCACTGGTGAGGCCTCACTTGGAATACTGTGTTCAGTTTTGGAGACGTATCTTGCAAAGTATGTAAAAAGAATGGAAACTGTTCAGAGGAAGGCGACCAAAATGATTTGGAGCCTGCGTCAGAAGCCTTATGAGAAGAGACTTGAAGACCTAAATATGTACACTTTGGAGGAGAGGAGGGATAGGGGAGATATAATTCAGATCTTTAAATACTTAAGGAGAAATAATGAACAAACAAACCTCTTCCAAAGACGGGGAAGCTGTAAAACGAGAGGGCATAACATGAAGCTGCAAGGTGGAAAATTGGCTATATCGGGAAAATACTTTTTCACTGAGAGGGTGGTGGATGCTTGGAATGCCCTCCTGATGGAGGTGGTGGGGGCAACTACCGTGACAGAATTCAAAATGGCATGGGACAGACACAATGGATCCATTTATAGCAACAGAATAAAATCAAAATAAACTGAACCATCTAACTTCCCAAGAAATAGGGGTGTCCTGCATGGAGCGGTGGGTTCACAGACATGGGGAGGGGTGGCCTGCACAGAGTGGCACCTACTCCTGCCATCTTACTCTGGCCATCTTACTGGGCCGACTAGATGGACCATACTGGTCTTTATCTGCCATCATTTACTATGTTACTATCTTGATATCTGTTGGGCGGCCAAGTGGTCCTCCCTGTCCACTTTTGTGCGTCACTATTGACTTGATACTCAAGTTCGGGAAGAAACGCAGTTCGAAGCAAAGGTTGTCTCGGCGGCTGTCTCTTCCCACCCAAAGGGTAGTTAGCTTGGGTACTTAACCGCTTGTTTGGACTGGTCTAGCAGGATGTACTGGAAGGAGAAATTTTCACTTACTATTAATTTCCTTTCCTGGAATCCTGCTAGACCAGTCCAGGACCCTCCCTATTCTGACTATTTGGTTCAGAGGTATATTGCGGAGCAGCCAAGACTTTGCAGCGGAGTGCTATCGCCTCTTGCAAATATTTGCTTCATCGTTACATCTGTTTTCCATTATGGCTTGTTACAGTACTGGAGCGCCCTCTACTGGGGTTTGCTAGTTATTACCAGGGAACAGCCTATCAGGCTACTGGTATTTTTTTATTTGTCTCTGTCTCCAACATCTGCTGGTAGGGGGACTAAACCCTCTTGTCTGGACTGGTCTAGCAGGATTCCAGGAAAGGAAATTAACGGTAAGTGAAAATTTCTCCTTTAATGGTCGTGGCAATTCCAGCCTCTCCAGTATACTGAACTCACTCTGACCCTATGTTTTGTTTTGTTTTTTTTCTTTGAATACCCTCAACCATTCAGTTCTGTTTAGGCTTCAGTTGGAAGCACCAGGCCTTGGTGAACATGCTGTACTGAGTATCCAGGAGAGACCTCCACTTTAAGAGCCTTGCCTATATCATCTGGAGCTAGTGACACCTCAAGGCCCTTATCAATGCCACCTCCTGTTCCACCTTCACCAGTGGTATGATCTGAGACCTTGGGGAGACCCTCCACTGCTACCAGTCTTTGTCCCACAACAGGTGGCTCAGGACTGCCCAAGTCATGGCTTTGTTTCCCCAGGCTTGGGACCTCTGGCACTCCGTCCCCTCAGCCCTCCATCCCTCCCCAGTGGCCTCACAGATCATCATCTCTGCACAATCCTTTAGAAAGAGGCCTTCATCTGGGCAGGCTGCTGTGCTGACTGTCCTCCCAAGGCAGTTTTGTTGACCTCTGGGGACTGGTCCCCTGATGCTGAGGGGAAATGTTCCAACGCCAACAGTGCCTCAATCGGCTCAGACCGCGAAGACAGAGTGGTCCTTGCCTGATGAGACTCAGGACAGAGGACAGGACATCTGCTTATTCTGCAAAGAGGTTCTCCTCACCTTGATTTCTCAGGTTGAGGCCCTTCATATTCCTGACCTTCAGGAACCACAGGACACTGCCCAGACTATCTAAGGCTGATCTGATCATTGTGGGGATTTGGAAATTTTCCAAGGCCTTTCCCTTCCCTCTGGAGCTTCAACAGATCTCTCTGGAGTGGTCAGCTCAGCGCCTTGGTCATTTCTATGTCTGGTTGCCCATGGACCTGGATGAATGGCTACGCTTCCCAAAGATTGACGCTCTAATAAGGGCAATCACAAAGCAAGCCATGATTCCAATGGAAGGCAGTGAAGCTCTGCAGGATCAGCAAGATCATAAGTGCTGAAACCAGCCTTCTAATTTTCGCTCGCCTTACAAGCCTCATCTGTGGTGGTTTGGCGACCCATGCTCTGTTGAGATGGATTCAGCTCCTGCCAGAAGACCCCTCCCTGGCAAGACTGGAGTCGGTGACGGCCTTTTTGGCAGATGCTCTTTATGATCTGCTTCGACTGACAGCCCATTCGGTAGCAGCTGTGACGGTAGCATGGAGATTGCTATGGCTTTGCAATCAGAATGCTGATGCTGGCTTCAAGGCCCACCTCGCAACGCTTCCCTTTTGGGGTAAGCTCCTCTTTGGGAGGACCTCGAAGCTAGTCAAGGATCTGATGAGGTAAACCCACATCTACCAGAGGACAAGCTTAAATCCAGTTCCTGGAAATCTGGCACAGGATCCTATTCCTTTTCCAAGAGCCGGTTTTGGGATTCCAGACTCTCAGCCAGGGAAGTCATCCTTATCTTCCTGATTTGGCCAGAAGTTGCAGCCCTTTCGAGGCATCTATCGTGCGTGTGACAACTTCTCCGCTCCCTCCAAATTCTTGAGCTCTGTCTGTGCATCATGCTGACCAGCCAGGTGACTAATCCAGGATGCTGCAGGTTGGCAGGTGCTTTTGCTTTTTTTTTTTTCTCCTGCGAATGGGCTCACATTTCAGACTTGGGTGCTGGAAGTGATTTCTCAAGGTTGTCCTTGACTGTGCTGAGCCCATCCCAGACACCACCTTGATTTTTCCTTTATGGCCGTGCCAGCAAAAGAGCTACAGTACAGACAGCTCTCCAGCATTTTTTACCTCCTCCAGGTGATCTTTCTAGTTCCCCAGTCTAAGACTAGTTCTGGGCACTATTACATCTACTTTATCGTTCCCAAGAAGGACTATTCTTTTATTTAACAGGTTTTATATACCGCTTTATTATTTCACTCCATGCGGTTTACATTGTAACTTAAACTTGGTAATGTACATTAAACAGGGATATTGATAACTTGGATTTTTTCTGAGGCAATGGAGGGTTAAGTGACTTGCCCAGGGCCAAAAAGAGTGCTAGTGTGAATCAAACCCTGGTCTCTGGGTTCCCAAGCCAGTGCTCTTTACCATTAGGCTACTCCTCCACCCTATTTACACCCTATTCTGGACCTCAAGGGTTTCAACAGCTGCCTGAGTCCCCCTCTTTTGCATGGAGACTTTCAAGTCTGTCATTCAGGTAGTTCGGCCAGGGAAGTTCCTAGCATCCCTGGATCTCGCAGAGGTCTACTTTCACATTCCCATCCATGAAGCCCAGCAGAGTTTCCTCTACTTTGCTATCCTTGGGAGGCAGCATCAGTTCAAGGTGTTGCCCTTTGGCCTCACCATGGCTCCTCTGACCTTTTCCAAGGTCATGGTGGTGGTTGCGGCAGCCTTGCATTGCAAGGGCATTCGGATCCACCCCTATTTGGACAACTGGTTCATCTGAATGAAATCATTTGCCGAAGCGCAGTTAGCAATTGAGTAGGTCATGACTTTCCTGGGAGGCCTTGGATGGCTGGTGAACCACATCAAGAGCTCTCTACATGCTTCCCCGTCCTTAGAGTTCCTCTGGGCCAGTTTTGACACACATCTAGGCTGGGCTTTCCTTACGCAGGAGAGATGTTTGGTTCTTTAGCAGCCTCATCAATTGTTTCATTCTTGGTCCCAGGCTCTGGGCACTGGAAGATCTTCAGAGTTTAGGAGCCATGACAGTCGTGCTAGACGCGATGCCTTGGACTTGAGCACACATGCATCCTCTCCAGCGTTCCCTTCTGTCCTGCTGGAATTCCTGCTCCCAGAACTACTCAGTATGACTGCTGGTTCTGCCCACGATGTACAGCAGTCTCCGGTGGTGGCTCTCACAAGACCACTTGTTTGCTGAGATGCCCATCGAAGTCCCTCACTGGGTGGCATTGACACAGATGCCAACCTCTTCAGCTGGAGAGCGCATTGACTGGGTCAAATGGCACAAGGTGCATGGACTCATCTGGAGACCAAGTGGACCATCAAACACCTTGAGGCTCGGGTGGTCTGCCTAGCCCTGCATGCCTTCCTTCCTGTGGTCCAAGCCAATCCAGTTAAGGTTTGGAGTCCTACCTGAACAAATGGGGTGTGGGACCAAATGTCTGGCTGTAGCCTTGGAGATGTCCCTTCTATTTCCATGAGCTGAGCTCCACCTCCATGCACTGCTAGCACAACAGAATGTCTAGGTGGATTTTCTCAGTCACTACATGCTCGATCCAGGTGAGTGGGAACTTGCTTCCTAGGTGTTTCAACGCATAGTGAACTGCTGGGGTCCACCAGCCTTGATCTCATGGCCACCTCCTGCAACTCCAAGACCCGTGCCACCTTCATTTGCTGGAAGGAACTATTGATAGTGGGCTTGGATGCCCTGCTTCAGCCATGGCCCCCTTCACAGTTCCTTTGTCTTTCACCGTGAGCTTTGGTGTATCGAATCACATCCCGGGCAGGTGATCATAGTGTCACCAGATTGGCCCTGTTGCTCCTGGTATGCAGATCTGGTTTGCCTGCAGATGGCAGATCTGTTGGCCCTCAGAGACCACAAGGGACTCCTTCACCAAGGCTGATAATACTGGATGACCCCACTCTCTTCTCTCTTACAGCCTGGCTCTTGAAAGGCATAGGCTAGAGCGCAAGGGATATTCTGCTTTGGTGGCATCTTTGCATAAAGCGTGGCAAACCTCCACCTCTGCGACCGTTAATTTCCTTTCCTGTAATCCTGCTAGACCAGTCCAGACTAATAGGTTATGTCCCCCTGCCAGTAAATGATGGTGGCAAAGTACCAGAAGCTTCAGTGACCTCATCACTGGTACCTATATATATCCCCCTAGGGACCAGATTCAGTATTCCACTGGCAAAGCAAAAAAGGACTTTGCGAAAAGGATTAGCTCAGCTAATAAACTATTCACTCATAGCACCACTTATACAACTACAGACAGGGTAGCAGAGCAGCCAAACTATATACAAGAACTAGCCGAGGGGGACTAGTCAAGAACTCCGAAATGTCGGTGCCAGTGACATAAGAAAATGTGGTAGGGAGGTTCTGGAGGCTAAATTTAGGCTTTTAGGTAGGAAGTTGAAATCCAGAACTTCCAGGATAGCATTCTCTGAATTGCTTCCTGTTCCACGCGCAAGACCCAAAAGGCAGGCAGAGCTCCGGAGTCTCAATGCATGGATGAGATGATGGTGCAAGAATAAGGGTTTTGTATTTCTTAGGAACTGGGGAACATTCTTGGGAAATGAGGGGCTCTTCCGAAGGTATGGGCTCCACCTTAACCAGGATGTAACCAGGCTGCTGGCATTAACCTTTAAAAAGGAGAGAGAGCAGCTTTTAAACTAGATAATAGGGGACAGCCGACAGTCGCCCAAGAGCGCATGGTTCGAAACAATGTATCCTTGAAGTTAAGGCATATCAGCAGAGAGGTTCCAATAAAAACAAAAGTAGCCCAAATGCCTTTGGGTATACAGCAGACAGATTCCAAATTACCCCTGCCTACTGATAGCCAGATTAATATGAATAAAATGCAGCCTCTAAAATACTGGTATGTAAATGCTAGAAGTCTAAAAAAATAAGATGGAAGAGTTAGAATATATAGCACTAAATGAGAGATTAAATGTGATTAGTATTTGAGACATGGTGGAAGGACAGCCAGTGGGACACTGTGATATCTAGGTACAAACTATATTGTAATAATAGAGCAGATCAAATTGATGGAGGGGTTACGCTCTTAGAGAGGGCATTGAGTCACAAAGGATTAAAGTTCTGCAGGAAACAAAATTCACTGTAGAATCTCTATGGATTGAAATTCCATGTAAAAAGAGGAAGGGGAAGGCGATGGCAGTGGGGGTGTACTATCGACCGTCTGGCCAGAATGAACAAATGGATGATTACATGCTCAAAGAAATCAGGGAAGCTAACAAACGTTACAGCACATTAATGGGTGATTTCAATTACCCTGGTATCAACTGGGTCAGTGTCACGGCAGGACATGCTAGGGAGATTAAATTTCTAAATGAAATAAATGACTGCTGCTTGGAGCAGCTGGTTCATGAACTGACTAGAGGGGAAGCCATTTTGGACCTAGTCCTTAATGGAACACAAAATCTGGTGCTAGAGATAAGGGTGTTGGGGCCACTTGGCAATAGCGATCATAGCATGATCGTGTTTGATTTAATAAATAAAGGATGGACGTTGAGGAAATCCGCAGTACTACCTTTTAACTTTCAAAAGGGAGACTATGATAGCATGAGGAAAATAGTTAAACAACTAAAAGCAGTTGCAAATGTTAAATTTACATCAAGTTTGGGTGGTGATTAAAAAAAACTATCTTGGAAGCCCAGACCAGCTGTATTCCACGCTTTAAGAAAAGTGGAAGGGAGACAAAAAAACTGCCAGCATGGTTTAGAGGTGAAGTCTGAGGCTTTTGCCAAAAAAGCATCTTTCAGGAAATGTAAAAAGGAGCCAAATGATGAAAACTGGAAAGCATACAAGCACTGGCAAGTTAGATACAAGGCATTGATAAGGCAGGCTAGGGGAGAATTTGAGAAGAAGCTTACTGTGGAAGCAAAAACGCATAATAAAGACTTTTTCAAGTACATACGTAGCAAAAAACCTGTGAGTGTCAGTTGGACAATTAGATGATAGAGGGGTAAAAGGGGCACTAGGAAATGACAAGGCCATAGCGGAGAGATTGAATTCTTTGCTTCAGTCTTTACTGAGGAAGATGTAGGGATGTTACCCATGACTGAAATGGTATTTAAAGGTTATGCTGCAGAAGAATTGAAAGAAATACTGATACACCAGGAAGATGTATTACAACTATTCGATAAATTGAAGAGTAGCAAATCACCTGGACTGGATGATGTACATCCAAGGGTGCTGAACTGAAATATGAGATTGCAGACCTACTATTAGCATTCTGAACTATCATTAAAATCATCTGTAATTCCTGAAGATTGGAGGATGGCCAATGTAATAACTTTTAAAAAGGGTTCCAGGGATAGGAGCATAGAAACATGATGACAGAAAAAGACCACATGGCCTATCTAGTCTGTCCTTCCATAACAACTACAACAGTCCACTTTTTACCTTTAGAGATCCTCTGTGTTGGTCCCATGCTTTTTTGAATTCAGTTACTGTCCTCATCTCTACCACCTCCACTGGGAGACTATTCCACGGATCCACTACTCTTTCTGTAAAGAAATATTTCCACATATCACTCCTGAATCTATCTCCCTTCACCCTCATCCCATGTCCCCTCGTAGCAGAACTTGCTTTCAATTGAAAGAGGCTGTCTCCCTGAACATTTATGCCACGGAGGTATTTAAACATCTCAATCATATCACCTCTATCCCGCCTTTCCTCTAAGGTGTACATATGAAGATCCTTAAGTCTGTCCTCATATGCTTTATAATGAAGCCCATTAATCATTTTAGTAGCAACCCTCTGCACCGACTCCATCCTGTTCACATCCTTTTGAAGGTGCGGTCTCCAGAATTGCACACCATACTCCAAATGAGGTCGCACCAAAGACTTATACAGAGGCATTATCACCTCCTTTTTTCTGCTAGCCATTTCTCTCCGTATGCACCCAAGCATCCTTCTAGCTTTTGCCGTCGCCTTTTCTACCTGTTTAGCTACTTTAAGATCATCAGACACAACCACGCCTAGGTCCCGCTCTTCTTTAGTGGACAAAAGTACTTCACCTCCTATACTGTATTGCTCCCTTGGATTGCTGCAGCCCAAATGCATGACCTTACATTTTTTAACATTAAATCCCAGCTGCCAAATTCTAGACCATTCTTCAAGCTTAGCTAGATCCCTCCTCATGTTATCTACACCTTCCTGGGTTTCTACTCTATTGCAGATTTTGGTATCATCTGCAAAGAGGCAAACCTTACCCGACAGCCCTTCCGCTATATCACTAACAAAGATGTTAAAGAATCGGACCAAGGACAGATCCTTGGGGCACACCATTGGTAACATACTTCTCAGAGTGAGCTCCATTTACTTGTACTCTTTGTCGCCTCTCACCCAACCAATTTCTAACCCAAGCAGTAACTTTAGGGTCCATCCCTAGGGTGCTCAGTTTGTTTATAAGTCACCTGTGAGGAACAGTGTCAAAGGCTTTACTGAAATCTAAATACACCACATCTAGAGCTCTCCCTCGGTCCAACTCCCTGGTCACCCAGTCAAAGAAATCAATCAGATTTGTCTGACAAGACCTGCCTCTGGTGAATCCATGTTGCCTCGGATCCTGTAATCCGCTGGACTCCAGAAACCTCACTATTTTCTCTTTCAGCAGCGTTTCCAATAATTTACTCACCACCGAAGTTAAACTAACCGGCCTGTAGTTTTCAACCACATCCTTACTTCCGCTTTTGTGTAAAGGCACCACATGAGCCTCTCTCCAGTCCTTTGGCACCACTCCCGACTCCAACGAGGCATTGAAAAGGTCAGTCAGTGGAGTTGCTAGAACGTCCCCAAGTTCCCTCAGTATTCTAGGGTGTATCCCATCCGGTCCCATCGCTTTGTCTACTTTAAGTTGAGCTAGTTTCTCACGAACACAGTCTTCTGAAAATTGTTCAAGATGTCCCTCGCTTCTGTTCTTATTTGTGGGTGTTTTCTGAGGTCCTGCTCCTGGTTCTTCATCTGTGAACACAGAACAAAAATATTTGTTAAGCAATTCCGCTTTATCCTTATCAGCTTCTACATATTCCCCCCCCTGCACCCTTGAGTCTGACATTACCACTTTTGCCCTTCCTCTTCTCACTAATATATCTGAAAAATCTTATCCCCCCATTTTATTGCATTGGCTATTTCCTCCTTCTTTTGAATCTTTGCCTTCTTGACTACTTTGCTAGCTTATCTAAGCTTTTTCCAAATACAGATGCCTGTCTTCCTCTCTCTGTGATCTCTTGTATTTCATGAAGGCCTCCCTCTTTTTCTTCACTTTTTCAGCTACTTCCTTCGAAAACCATAGCGGTCTCCTGTTCCTTTTGCCTTTATTTACCATTTTAACAAAGGTTGGTTGCCGTTAAAATACCCCCTTTCAGTTTTGCCCACTGTTTTTCTACATCCCCCAGCTGTTCCCATCCCACTAACGACTCCCTGAGGTATTGGCCCATCTTCGCAAAGTTAGTCTTCCTAAAGTCTAAGATCCTCACCTTGGAATGGATTCTAACAGCCCTAGTCCTAATACTGAACCACACCATCTGGTGATCACTGGATGCAAAATGATCTCCCACTACAACATCAGAAACACTTTCACCATTGGTAAGCACCAAGTCCAGTATGGCCCCTTCACGTGTGGGGTCTGTTACCAATTGCCTGAATTAGTTCTCCCTGTAGAGAATCCAGGATCTCCTTACTTCTAGATGATACTGCAGCAGGAATGTGCCAATCAACATCTGGCATATTGAAATCTCCTATCAGTAGCACTTCCCCTTTCCTAGCAATGCTGCGTATGTCTTCAGTTAACTCGGTCCACCTCTTCCTCTTGTGAGGGAGGTCTGTATATCACACCAATGCAAATAGATTTCTCTTTCCCTCTTTCTAGTTTAACCCACAATGCCTCCCCTCTCTCTTTTAAGCTCTGTAATTCCAAAGCTTTAATAGTAGTTTTTACATATAGTGCCACTCCTCCTCCCCTTCTTCCTCCCCTGTCCTTTCTGAATAAAGTAAAGGCAGGTATAGTTACATCCCAGTCATGGTTTTCTGTGAACCATGTTTCTGTAACTGCCACTAAATCCAAGTCAGCCACTCCCACCAAAGCTTCAACTTCAGGGATCTTATTTCCCATGCTACGGACATTAATACACACTGCTTTCCATATGTTACCCCTGTTACCCATTTCCATAAAGGTATTTAATGTATCACCTACCTGGGGGCTTTCACTTACCTGGGGGCTTTCTTCACCCATCCCCAACGAATCTAGTTTAAAGCCCTCTTCAGTAGATTAGCCAGTCTACTACCAAAGATGCGTTGACCTTTCTTGGACAGATGGATGCCATATCTGTTCTGCAACCCTTGGAACAGCATCCCATGGTCTAGGAAACCAAAACGCTCTCTGACACCATCCACGCAGCCATGCATTCATCTCCAGGATGCGAGCCTCTCTGCCTTGGCCTTTACCCTCAACAGGGAGGATTGAAGAGAACACCACCTGTGCACCTAACTGCTTCACCCTCTGTCCCAGAGCCATGAAGTCACTTTTGATACATTCCGAGGTATACCTGGCAGTATCATTTGTTCCAACATGGATTAGCAACATTGGGTAATAGTCAGTGGGCTTGATGAGTCTCGGCAAACTCTCCGTAACATCTTGGATCTTGGCACCAGGCAGACAGCATACCTCTCTGGACATCAAGTCTGGTCGGCAGATGGACGCCTCAGTACCCCTCAGAAGAGTCTCCAACCACCACTACCCTTCGTTTCCTTCTGGTCACTGATTCTGCAACTTTGGGGTACTTGAACTCTGGTTCTTCCCTTTCCAGGGATGTTTTCACCACCTCCACTTCCATGGCTGCATAATGGTTCTTCAATTCAAGGGCTGGAGAAGTTGGATTGGTGATTTTGCAGGCCCTGGTGACTTGTGTCCAACCATCGACATTCTGTTGGCACCCATCTTCTCCTGTGCTGGAGAGCCTGGTTGCTGCAAGAAGCATCTCATCAATGTATTTCTCACTGTCTTGAATGCTCCTCAGCTTCGCCGCTGCCTCTCTGAGTTCCTCCACTTGTTTCCTCAGAGCTTCAGCATGCAGGCACCCTGCACATGGAACCGGTCCTTCAACTGGCATTAGGACCTCTGTCTGGACCGAGGTAGAAGCTGTAACGGGGGCAACAGCTTTAGCGATACGATTTTTCCCAGCCATTGTTCTGTTCGTGGAGCTTAGGTATCTGTTAAAGCAAAAGAGAGCTACCAAGTACCATCCGGTTTCGCAGCTGTCCTTTCAGAGTAAAAGCAGTTAAATCTCTTTAATTATATTCAAAATGTGTTGGTCCAATTCACTGTGATTTGTTAAAGGGGGAGGTGCCCTATAAAGCAAGGCTGCTCACTAGGGGTGGGTGGGAGTCCGGGTTGGTAGGGAGGGAACTAACAGCTGATTAGGTGTTAGCAGTTTCTAAACCTGAGGAGGTTACTGGAGTTCAGCAACCTACTGTGCTCAAGGAAAGTTCCCCTAAAACAGCAAAAATGAAAGTAACCTTGCTTTAAAAAATATACACAAAACCCTTTTAAGAGCTCCCAGTCAGAGAGCTAGCAATGTAATATAATAAAACAAACAAAGAAACCAGCGTAGTTCAGTCACTCCCTTAACCATGTTGCCACCCAACAAGTACCTTATCACTTTTCTCTATTATCAAACATTACCGCTTGTGTGTCCACACTCTGGTGGACATAGCTTTTGCAGAGATTTTGAAAGCTGCTGTTTCTTCCCACCCAGTGGAGTTGTAGCTTTAGTAGGTCCTAGTTTGGATTGGTCTAGCAGGATGATATGGAAGGTGACATTTTACTTACTGAGTCCTTGAGTTCTCATAGACCAGTCCAGGACACGCCTCGTGACCTGCTATGATCTGCTGTATTCCTTGGTTTTTGACCATTGGCTCATAATTTTCTTGACAGATGTTCTGTCTGAAGACTGTTCTGTACATAGTTATAGTCCCTTGTTCTGTTGATCATTTTTACTCATTGAGTTTGTGTATAGTCGGGAGTTCTTGACCATAGCTTGGGTATGCATACTAGTGTGCCCCTAGCTGCATAACCTAGTAGGATGAAGTCGTAATAAACCTCTGGATTTTTCTTCTGTCTTCACCTCTGCTGGTAGGGAGAGCACAGCTCACTTGTCTGGACTTGGTCGAGCAGGGCCCCAAGAAAAAAAATTATGTGGTAAATAAAATGCCACCTTTACAATCTCATTCTCCTATGGGCAGTAGTGGAGACTGTCTTCCTGGTACTACTGGTTGTGGCTGAAAGATACTGGTCAGCTGATGCAGCTTATAGAGCTCAGCTGACTAAGATGCCCTTTAATGGAAAACATCTCTTTTGGGAGGAGTTGGAGAAGTTAGCTAAAGATTAGTGAGAGTAAATCTCAACCACTTCCGGAGGGCAAATAAAGGAGATCTTCTAAGTAATCTTCTCTGTCCTGTTTTTGGAAGTCCTGTAGGCAGCATCCTGGGGAGTCAACATCCTCTTAGTCAAGTAAAGTCCTGTTCAGAGTCTCAGCACCCTTTGGGAGGCCAGAAAGTCTTAGGAGGCTTCCTTTGCATATGCAAATTTTCTTGTTCCAGACAGTGATGGGTGTGGTCTACCTCATAGTGATCGTGGTGGGTGGTTGCTTCAGTCTCTCTTACTGGGATTAGACTCAGATAATGATGGAATTTGTGGCTCCTGGGCATCATCCAGCGCTGCTATGTTGTAAAATGTGCCAAGTTTATCATGGATGCCTTCATGGCCTTCCAGTGTTTGGTCTCCTCTCAAGCAAGAGGCCTTAAAGGCTACTTTGAATCAGCTTCTCCAGTTATAAGTAATTATTCTGGTGCCCAAGTTTGAACAGGGCAGGGGTTGGTATTCCTCAAGAAAGATGGCTCCTTCCAGCTTGTTCTTGATCTTAAGTGCAGGGAGGGTGGGGGGTAGCAGGGGTCTCAGAGTCTAGCGCTTTTGTATGGAAATGCAATTGATCATTATAGCAGTCAGGAATGGTGTGTTTCTTTCATCTCTAGATCTTTCCGGTGCTTAAACTCACTTTGCCCAGAATCATGAATTGCAGAAAGCATTGTTTGTCTGCCCAAATGGGAAACGTTTTTAGTTTCAGGCCATGCCCTTTGGACTTGGAACAGATTCCCAGATCTTCCTCTAAGGTGAAGGTGGTTGTGGCAGAAGCCTTCAATCAAGGGAATTTGAGTTCATCCCTATCTCTAACTGGCTAATTTGGGCCAGAATGGAAAGGGACAGTTGACTTTGGCCTGCGGGTTGGTTCATTTCCTGTATGGTCTAGGTTGGGTTGTGAACTGTGGGAAGAGCTATCTGGTTACCCCCTTGGACTACTTTGGGGCCTGTTTCACTATCTATGCGAGTCAAGTCTTTTTCCTCCACAAGAGGTAAGCTAATATTGTGTCCCAAATTTCTGCCTTTTGGGCACAGAGGATGCTTGGAGTATGGGACCATCCGCAGCTGTTAGGAACATGGCGGCCACTTTGGATCTTCTTCTCTGGGTGAGAGCCCACATCAAGTCACTCCAGCACTTGCTTCATTCTCAGTGGTCCCTCTTGTCTTAAGATTGACATTTGCCTTCTGTTGCTCCCATTCGTTGTGGTGCAGTTTTGTGTGCTGACCTTTTCCTGGGAACTTATTGAAGGGAGTTGACTTGGAATCTCTCCTCCCCCTACACACCCCCTTCAGTGGATTGTGTTGACAACAGATGTAGGGCTGGGGGCTTACTGTTTGGATTGGGTATCCTAAGGTTGCTGGTCTTCAGCAAAGGCTGTCAGGCTGGCCTTGCTTCAGCACTATATAAATGAACAGCAGTAGTTTTTCTCCTTGGTTCAGGGAAAGGCAGTCTTGAGTATTTTTGCACAGTGTGACTGTCATACATCAACAGTCAAGGGGGGACCAAGAGCATAATAGTGTAGCCCCTGGGAAATACACTTGTTCTACTGGGCGGAGTGCCACCTTTAGATAATCACCACCGCGCACATTGCTGGTGTAGAAAATGTCAAAGTGGACTTTGTCGTGTTCTCTATCCTGGGGAATGGCAGCTGGGGCCAGGGGCCTCTCAGCCAATTGTGGGCTGCTTGGAGCTGCTGTCTCTGGATTTCATGGCAACATGATTGAATACTAAGGCCATGTACTTTTCTAGTCAAAAGGAGCTTGGCTCCAATGATCTCAATTCTCTCATGTTGGACTGTCTACACAGTAGTCTCCTTTACATGGTGCTCCATGGCCTCTCATTACACAAGTATTGAGGAGGGTGGACTGTCTGGGCCTGGTCATCCTAAAGGTCCTGGAGTTGTCTTTTTGGCCTTGGTATGTAGATTTTAACTTGCCTGTTGGTTGGCCAGCCTCTTCCCTTGTTGCTGGGGAAGGTCCTTCTCTGCCAAGATATGATTCTCATAGATGATCAGTGTCTGTTTTGCCTTTTGGCTTGCCCTTGAGAGGTTCTGTTTTGAATCAAAAGGGGTATCCCTCGGTGATGATTTTGACCCTGTTAACCTGTTTTGGACCAGCGTATGTTTTACATACATAAGGATCTCCAGGAACAAGCAGGAATGAGTCTTCACATATGGCTATCGTCGGTACCGACGGAGCCTGCGCGGGAACGCTCCCCAGCGTCCAATAAGAAAGCTTTTGGGAGCATCCCACAGCGCCTGCGTGCTGCCTTCCCGCCTTTCCCAACCGCCTCTCTCCAGTTCTTTTTTTCCGCGGAGCCAGAAGGTCGTGTTCCTGTCACCGCAGAAGAAGTTCTTTATTTTTTCTTAATTCTTTTGTCTCGCGTCTGCCTTCTTCGACGTCGGACCGGTACCGCCGGTCTTTTCTTTTCTTTTTCTTTCAAAAAAGAAAACAAAACAATTTCTTTTCGTCACTGCATTTTCAGTTTTTGGGCCTTAGGCCTAAAAATATTTTCCTCATGGAGAAGCCCGCTTCCGGGTTCAAAAAGTGCACAATATGTGGCGGCACTATTTCTGTCACCGACACCCATGACTGGTGTCTAAAATGTTTGGGGCCTGACCATTCCATCACGGATTGTATGTCCTGTACCATGATGTCTAAAAGAGGTCGGCAGAACCGAGCAACCAAGCTCAGTACCCTGTTTCCCTCTGATGCAGCTTCGGTGGCATCGACGTCTTCCAGGGCTGCTTCTTCCTCCCATGGATCTCGGGTAACCAAGCATAAATCTAGCCGGTCCTCGAAGGGTAGTTCTCCCTCCAAGCATCGAGATGCCTCCGGGCTTGCCCTTGAGGATTCCGCACCGGCAAAATTACCCCGGCGGGAAGCTACGGCTTCCAAAGCGTTATCTGTGGGGTCACAGGTTGACATCGATGGCTCGGCTTCGACAGATCACCTGTTGCCGTGTTCTGGGGTACTGGTGGCTCCCACTGGTACCGACATCCAGACATTGGTGGCGTCGATCGATCAGAAGATTCTGGCCATGCAGCGCACCCTGTCGGCATTCATACAGGCTGCGACGCCTCCGGTACCGCAACAATCCCCGTTGTCGGTACCGGCTTCGACACCGGCATTACTCCCAGTGCAGGTACCGATTGCATCGGCTTCGGTGTCGACTGCAACGGTACCCTGTCCTATGATGCCCATCTGTACCGAACCGGTACCGGTTACTCCCGATACCGATCCTACTCGGTACGGCTATCGGGCTTTACAGGAGCATCCAGACAGGCGATACTTCGATTCCTCTGAAGACTGAGTCTGAGGATTCTGTCAAGGCATCGATACTACTTCCTCAGGAGTCTTCCCCTAAACGAAGAATGTCTCCTCCAGAAGACTTGTCTTTTCAAGACTTCATTAGGGAAATGGCTAGGGGCCTCTCCATCACAGTGGTCCCTGAGTCAGAACCCATAGCCAAGGAGTTAGATATTTTACAATATCCTAAAACTCCTAAAGAGGCAGCTACTTTACCTCTCCATGAGATTCTGTATGATCTCATGTTGAGGATGTGGGAGACACCTCTTACCACCTCTCCTCATTCTCGCAGGCTAGACACCATGTATCGTGTCCCTCCTTGTCCTGGCTTCCACAAGACTCAGCTTCCTCACCACTCTATTGTGGTCGAGTCTGCCATGAGAAAGATAGTGCAAAGAGACACTCATCTAATCCTCCAGGGCGTGAATGCAGGACCCTAGATGTTTTTGGCTGAAGGGTTTTCCAAGCTTCTATGCTAGCTGCCAGGATCAACTCCTATAGTCTCTATATAGGAATGTTTCTAAAAAGTCACAGATCATCTGCAGACTTTAACCCCTTTTATTTCAGAGGATAAAAGGCAGGAGTTTCTCACTTGGCTCAAACATGCCCAAGATGCCTCCAAATTTTCCAACCGTGCAGCCTTTGACTCTTTTGAGTGTGTAAGCAGAGCTTCGGCTATTGCCATAGGGGCACACAGAATTGCTTGGCTACAAGCTTCTGATTTTGAGCTCTGGGTACAAGATGAATTAGGGAATATCCCTTGTACAGGTGAAAACATTTTTGGTAAGGATTGGCAAGCAAAGGCCAATCAGATGGATGCTGAAAACTCTGCTTTGGATCAACTTTCAAAGTCTACCTCTGCTCCTGTTAAGAAAAGATTGTTCAAAAAGACATCTTTTTCCAAAAAGGGAAGATACTATCCTGCTTATGGTCAGCAAGCATCTTCTGCAGGTCGTTTTGCTGCAAAGCATCAGCAACCACCTAAACAGGCCAAATCAAAGGCTGCTAGGCCTGCCATGACCCAGCAGCCTCAGCTTCCTCAGGGCCTTTGACTTGCAGCTTACAGCAGAGCAATGGACACTCTCTATCATAAGGGAAGGGTACAAGCTTCATTTCTTAAGCCTTCCCCCTCACACCATAGTGAAACAGTTCAATTCTCCAACATCTCTCCTCGACCTTCTGGGTCAGGAGATTGCCACCCTTCTTGCCCAAGGGGCAATAGAAGAAGTACCTCTTCTGCAAGGCACAGGGTTCTACTCCCCTTATTTTCTTATTCCAAAGGAAACAGGGGGCTACAGACCCATCTCAGAGAATTGAACAAATTTCTATTCAAGGAGTAATTCAAGATTTCTCTCAGTGCTCTGCTTCCATACCTTCAGAGTCAGGACTGGCTTTGTTCTCTAGATCTCAAGGTCCTCATCCATCCAACACACAGAAGGTTCCTTCGGTTCCTTTTTGGAGACAAGCACTACCAATACAGGGTGCTTCCTTTCGGTCTGGCCTCCGCACCAAGGGTGTTCACGAAATGCATGGCAGTAGTAGCTGCATTTCTACGCACCCTGGGAATATTCGTTTTCCCATATCTAGACGACTGGCTCATTCAAGCTCCCCCTCAGTCGGAGGCCAAGACTTTTTTCTAACCTGCACAATGCGTGTCCTTCAGTATTTGGAACTGGTAATAAACATCCCAAAATCCAATCTCACCCCTACTCAATCTCAAGTTTATAGGGGCTGTCCTGGATACCAAACTGCAAGGGCCTATCTTCCTCAGGCTCGTTGCCTACGCTTGGTGCAGTTTGCCTCCCAAATACAGTTAAAGTCCCATTTAACTGCTCGGGAAATGTTACAACTCTTAGGCCACATGGCATCCACCGTGCACGTGGTTCCATATGCTCGCCTTCACATGAGGGCAGCTCAATGGACTTTGTCAACCCAATGGACTCAGGCATCAGGTTGCCTGTCAGACAAAATAGCAAACTCCAGTCGCCTTTTTTTGGTCTCTCCAGTGGTGGAGGTCCTCTCAAAACCTGTTGCTGGGGTCCCCTTTTCAACAGTCACTTCCCCAAGCAACCCTTACAACAGATGCCTCTCCAATGGGTTGGGGAGCTCATCTGCAAGATCTCTCCACCCAGGGCATCTGGTCTCCACAGGAGACTTCTCTACACATCAATCTCTTGGAACTCAGAGCAATTTTCTTAGCTCTGTGTTCCACTCCCTGCTCAGCTACAGGACAGTCCTCATCCACACGGACAACCAATTAGCCATGTTCTCTGTGAACAAGCAGGGAGGGACTGGCTCTGTCGCTTTGCAACGAAGCTTTGCGACTGTGGGCCTTCGCCAGAGAGCATCAGATTCATCTTATGGCAGTATATCTTCCAGGCGTTCAAAACTATTGGGCAGACAGACTCAGTCGAGTTCTGCTTCCACACGAGTGGTCCCTCCACATGGACCAGGTAGCCAGGATTTTTCGAATTTGGGGAACCCTGGACATAGACCTCTTTGCAAGTCCGTGGAATGCCAAACTTCCCCGGTTCTTTTCCAGAATTCTGTGTCAGGGAGTTCAGGCCAAGGATACCTTCCTTCTTCACTGGAGTCAAGACTTCCTTTATGCCTTTCCACCCATTCCCCTAATTCCCAAAACACTTTTCAAGATTCAGAGAGACCGAGGTTCCATGATCCTCATAGCACCACATTGGCCATGCCAAGTGTGGTACCCTCTACTTCTGCATCTCTCTCTCAAGCTCCCTCCCTGGAATTGGGCTCTGCACCAGATCTTCTATCCCAGGAAGACGGAACGTTGTGGCACCCAAACCCCCAGTCTCTTCATCTCAGGGCCTGGTTGCTGAATGCCTAGACCTTCGTTTTTCATCTCTCTCAGCAAGTCAGAGATATTCTTCATGCTTCTAGAAAGCCTTCCACTAGACGTTCTTATGCTTTCAAATGGAAAAGATTTACCATTTGGTGTTCAGAGAAGGGTCTTAACCCTATTGCAATACCTCTGAATTCTTTACTAGAGTATTTTCTGCATCTATCCCATACAGGCCTTAAAACAAATTCAGTAAGAGTCCATTTGAGTGCTATTGCAGCGTCCCTCAAGCCTCTCAATGGACAGCCTATTTCCTCTCATCCTCTTATAGCAAGATTCATGAGAGACCTTCTTTTAACTAAACCTCCCATTAGACCACCTCCAATGGCATGGGACTTAAATCTGGTTCTTGGCCAGCTTATGAAGCCACCCTTTGAACATTTAGCCACCACCTCCTTGAAATTTCTTTCTTGGAAGGTTATCTTTCTCATTGCAGTCACCTCAGCACGTCGCATCAGTTAATTGCAAGCCTTGGTGGCTAATCCTCCTTATACAAGGTTCCATCATGGTAAGGTAGTCCTCAGGACCAATCCACACTTTATGCCCAAAGTGGTCTCGCCTTTTCATCTGAACCAAGAGGTATAGTTCCCTGTCTTTTTTCCAGGACCTCATGCATCAAGTGCAGAGAGGAATCTTCATATTTTGGATTGTAAAATAGCTCTTGCCTTTTACTTACAAAGAACACAGCAACATAGAAAGTCTTCTCAACTCTTTGTTGCTTTTGATCCTTCCCATTTAGGACTTCCAGTTTCTAAGAGAACACTGTCCAACTGGATTGCTCAGTGTATTTCTTTTGCCTACCACAGTAGGAACCTTTCTCTGGAAAGCCATGTCACAGCTCACAATGTGAGGGCCATGGCAGCCTCAGTGGCTCATCTAAACTCTGTGTCCATCGACCAAATCTGTCGAGCGGCCACCTGGGCCTTGGTTCATACCTTCACAGCCCATTACTGTTTGGACAAGGACTCCCGCTGGGATGCCTCGTTTGGTCAGGCTGTTCTCAAACACCTGTTCCATTCCTAATCAACTCCTACCCATCTACCCTGGTTGGATGCCAGAGATCCATGGGGGGAGGTGGAGCCCTTTTCAAGGACACACAACCCTGGGGTCTCTCCCTGGCATCTGCAGCTAGGGAGTCCCCATATGTGAAGACTCATTCCTGCTTGTTCCTGGAGATAGCACAGTTACTTACCTGTAACAGGTTTTCTCTGGGAACAGCAGGAATAAGTCTTCACAACCCACCCACCTCCCCTAGGAGTTGTATCTCTCTATCTTTCCTTCCCTGTCTCTCTCTCTGTCTCAGCTTTAAAACTCGAACTGGAGAGAGGCCGTTGGGAAAGGCTGGAAGGTAGCACGCAGGCGCTGTGGGATGCTCCCAAAAGCTTTCTTATCGGACGCTGGGGAGCGTTCCCGCGCAAGCTCCGTCGTTACCGATGATACCCATATGTGAAGACTTATTCCTGCTGTTCCCAGAGATCACCTGTTGCAGGTAAGTAACTGTGCTTTTCCATACTTTACTACTCAACTGTTTACTAATTAATGGTTATAAATTCAATGGAACTATGTTTAGCTATTATCGTTATGTCAAAAAGCGTGTTATACAGATTTTTTTAAAATGAGATCTAGTTAGTTTAATAGGTATTTGAAGTTTGCGGATTTTGATGGTACTGGCGGCTCAACATAAAAAGATCACAAAAAATAGTTAGTAGCTTATAATGCTGTAATAGCTACTGTTTTGTAAATAAAAGTATTTGTAGACTTTAGAAAATAGGTTTCCTTAGCGTTCCTCCAGTTCAGTCCTCTACCTCTGGGTTGTCAATCTCCTCCTGCAGCTAGGAGACTGGTATGTCAGAATGATGACATCACTGGATATAGCCTGCTGCACTCCCACTTGCATCCCAGTGTAACCAGTCTCCTTGCAGCAGGAGGTATTGACGAGCCTTAGGGAGAGGCTCTCTGCAGGAGTGGATAAGGAGCAGGGAGTTTGTTTTTTGAGGATAGTTAAGTGGGTTAGCGTTTAATTAGCAGCAGTGCCCTTTATAAAAAAAAAAAAAAAAAAAGAGAAGTAAAGGGAAGAAAGCCTTCTTGAGCCCTGTCTGTGCCGGCCCTGGGGTTTTCTTCCTGGGGGGGGGTCCTAGCTCAGGATCGAGTTGTCGCCCCTCCCCCCGCTTGGCCCAGAAGTCTCACCTCCCTGACATTACGGGGGTGAGTCCTTCTTAACAGCCGGTCTCTCAGTGCTGCCTAATTCTGAGTGCTGAGACTCAACTGGTGCTTAGTTTTTCTACGGCGATTGCAGGGCCCGGGGACATAGCCGCGATCGCGGCGATTGAGTGGCAGCCCGGTTCGGTAAGTGTTTCGCCGGTTTCGGGCTGCTTATTTCGGTCCAGACGTGCTGAGTCCGCAGGGCAGGAGCGCCACAGTGTTTTTGGCGCCCTTTTCCTTCGCGGTTTGCAGTCGCGGCGGCCATTTTGTGTGCCGCGCTTCAGCCGCGTGTCAGAGCATCGGCTCCTGTCTTTTTCCTGCCGGTGCCCTTCTGCGCTCTTTAATTTAATTTACTTTAGTTTTTGTTATTTGATTTGATTTCCTTTTGCTTTGGGGGGGGTCTCCTTTATTTTTTTTATTCCTTCAGCCTCTCCAGTCGGCCCGGTGGATTACGGGGGGGGGGGGGGGGCTGCGGGGCCTTCCTTTTTCTTGGGAGCTCACTCTTCAGCTGTTCTAGCTCACCTTACAAAAAAAAAAAAATGGATAAAGCAAATTAACAACTAAACGTAAAGGGTTTTTATACCAGCAATTTTGTCTTTGCCTGCCCCGCCTAAGTTGGCATCAGCACTTCGGGGTGTTTGGTTTTTTCTGATGGCTACCCGACCTCTCTGTCTGGTGTGTGCTGCCAGAAGAGGCACGGTCACGGACACCGGCGTGTGCCGGGGCTGCGTGGCCCTCTCTTCGGAGGTGGAGCTTCAGATGGCAGCCCATGAGTCTCAGGAAGAGCATGGGGCGACAGCGGGAGCGCGAGCTGCCTCCCCGCGGATCTCGGAGCAGGAGCCCGAGTTGGATGCGCTGCCGGGGCCCTCCGGTGCACCCTCGGCCCCTCAGCCGTCCGGTATCAGCGGCTTCAGTCCAGAATTTGTTCTTCTGCTGCATCAAGCTTTTTGCCTGCCCCAGCAGGGGAAAAGGCCGCGTTCGGTTTCACCTGCGTCTCAGCCTCCGCAGGTGGTGGCGGAAAGAGCGGTGGTCACAGAGCCGCCAGTGCCGAAGCAGGCGCAGCTTGCAGACCCGCTGGAGGGCACCTGGCTGGAAACCACGGATCCGGAATGGGAGCCTGAAGAGGGATCACAGGACCTGGAAGAAGGGGAGATCCCGGAGCCCGAGGAGCAAGCCAAGATTATTCGGGTGTTCCGCAGGGAGGAGTTGCCTGCCTTAATTTCGGAGTCCTTGCAGATGTTGCACCTAGCTCCGCCGGCCGCCGTGGAGGACGACTTGGAGGATCCGGTCATCCAAGCGGTTCGACAGACTCAGGTGGTTTTCCCGCTGCACCGAATGGTCGAGAGGATGATTCAGGACGAATGGGACAAACCGGAGGCGGGTCTCCGAGGCATTCGTGCTATGAGCCGGTTATATCCTTTGGCGGAACCCGCTAAAAACCATTTCTGAGCGCCGCGCCTAGACGCGTTGGTATCGGCTGTTACAAAACGGACCACCATTCCCGTTGAAGGGAGTGCGGCCTTGAAGGATCCCCAAGACCGTAAGGTTGACGGCCTGCTCAAGCAGGTGTTTGAAGCAGATTCCCTATCGCTTCAAGCGTCCATCTGCGCTGCCTGGGTGGCCCGAGCGTGTTTGCGCTGGGCCCAACGGCTGCGCCAATCTCCGCACGTTGACCTCGAGGAGGTGAAAGAGCTGGATTGTCTGGAGTCAGGTGCGGCCTACCTTGCTGATGTGCATTATGACCTCATTTGGGCGCTGGCCAATAGCACGGGTTCCGTGGTGGCTGCCCGTCGCTCATTGTGGCTGCGAAATTGGGCTGCGGACGGTCCTTCCAAATCCCGCCTCAGTAAGCTTCCCTTTAAGGGCGGTTTACTGTTTGGGGAGGATTTGGAAAAGTTGGTGAAGGACCTGGGTGAGTCTAAAGTGGGCCGTTTGCCCGAGGACAAGCCAAAACAGACCAAGGCTGCCCAGAGCGTTCGGGGTTCCTTTCGAGACTTCCAAAGATTTCGTTCCACGCGGCCTGGAGGTTTCCAGAGGGGAAGGTTCCCCTCTAGGGGCCAGGGCTTTAGGGGATTTCGGGGAGCGAGTAGAGGATTCTCCTCCCTCCCGGCTTCGTCTGCCCATAAGCCCCAATGAAGCGAGGCGGGTCCCGGCGGTGGAGCCTCCCATTGGCGGTCGGCTTCGGGAGTTTGTCCGCCTGGACCCTCATCACTTCCGATCAGTGGGTGTTGGAAATCATTCAGCATGGTTATGCGCTGGAGTTGGCCCGGCCCGTGCGGGACGCCTTTGTCATGTCGCCTTGTCGGGGCCCTGCGAAGGCGGCGGTGGCGGTTCACGAAACCCTAGACAGGCTCCTGCGCTTGGGAGCCGTTGTGGAGGTTCCCAAGGCCGATTACGGCTTGGGTCGGTATTCCATTTATTTCGTGGTGCCCAAAAAGGGCGGGCAGTTGCGACCTATTCTCGATCTGAAAGGGGTAAATCGGTGCTTGCGAGTACCACACTTTCGGATGGAAACTTTGCGCTCCGTCATCGTAGCAGTGCGCCGAGGGGAATTCTTGACGTCTCTCTAGACCTTTCGGAGGCGTACTTGCACATTCCCATTCGAGAGGTCCATCAGCGCTTGCTGCGGTTTGCCCTTCCCTGGGGCCACTACCAGTTCCAGGCCTTGCCGTTCGGCCTGGCGACGGCGCCTCGGACATTCACCAAGATCATGGTGGTGGTAGCGGCGGCATTGCGCAAAGAAGGGATTCTGGTCCACCCTTACCTGGACGATTGGTTAATTCGCGCCAAATCCGCGGAGGAAAGTCTCCGGGTGATGGACAGGGTGGTGTGATTTTTGCAGGACCTGGGTTGGGTGGTCAACCCGGCCAAGAGCCCGTTTGCAACCCACTCAAATCCTCGAATACCTGGGAGTCCAATTCGATACGTGCAAGGGTCAGGTGTTCCTGCCGCACAAACGAGCCAAAGGGTTGCGGTCTCTGCTGAGGCAATTTCTGTCGGTGGCGGTTTCCTCGGCATGGGATTATCTCTGCGTGCTGGGCACCATGGCGGCGATGCTAGAGGCGGTGCCTTGGGCCCGGTTTCATATGCGGCCTCTCCAGAGGGCGCTGCTTCGTCGGTGGTCGTATCAGAAACATTCGTTGAGCGCGCGTCTCCCTTGTCCGGACCCGGTTCGGTGGTGGCTCCGCCCCTCGTCGCTGGCGGGGGGCTTGTCGCTGGACCAACCCGAGTGGCTGCCGTTGCTGACGGATGCCAGTCTGGCGGGCTGGGGGGCCCACTGCGAGAGTCACTTTGCGCAGGGGGTTTGGTCTCCTCTGGAGTCATCCTGGGCGATCAATCGTCTAGAACTTCGAGCAGTGTTTCGAGCCCTTCAGGCGTTCGAGGACTTGGTGCGCGGCCAGGCCGTGCGGGTGCTCTCCGACAACTCGGCGACGGTGGCGTGCATAAATCGACAGGGTGGCACCGGGAGTGCCGCAATGGAGGCAGAGGCCGACCTCCTCTTCGCGTGGGTAGAGCTTCGCTTGACTGCGATTTCGGCGGCGCACATCGCTGGCAAGGACAATGTCACCGCGGACTTCCTCAGCCGGGTGCACGTGCATGCAGGCGAGTGGGAGCTGCATCCCGCGGTCTTCCGCCAGATCGTCAGGCGCTGGGGGACTCCGGTCATGGATCTCATGGCGACCTTTCAGTCGGCGAAAGTCGGCCGTTTCTTCAGCAGACGGCGAGAAAGGATGTCAGAAGGCATCCACGCCCTGCTGCGTCGGTGGCCGGAGGACGGCCTCCTTTATGTCTTTCCGCCCTGGGCGCTGATAGGCCGGGTGGTTCAGAAGATCGGGGCACATGCGGGGCAGGTGCTGTTGGTGGTTCCCTATTGGCCGAGGCGTCCCTGGTACGCGGACATGATTCGCCTCTTGGACGGGGACCCTTGGCGGTTGCCGGACAGGTCGGATCTGTTGCTCCAAGGGCCCCTGTTCATGCCTCAGGTGGATCGGTTCTCGCTTACAGTTTGGCCATTGAGAGGGCTAAACTCCTGAAGAAGGGCTACTAGTCGGCGGTGGTGGCTACCTTGCTGCGGGCACGTAAGCAGTCCACGTCCTTGGCGTATGTGCGGGTCTGGCGTGTGTTTGAGGATTGGTGTTCCCAGCGGCAAGTTCGGCCAGGCTCGGCTTCAATTTCTTCCGTCTTGGAGTTTCTGCAGGACGGTTTTGACAAAGGTCTTGCTGCCAGTTCCTTACGAGTGCAGTTGGCAGCCTTGTTCTGTTACCGCGGCAAAATCAATGGTCGCCCGTTTGGGGCTCATCCCGACTTGCGTCGTTTTCTGAAGGCTGTCGTGCGAGTGCGGCCGGCGTGCAGAGTCTGCGTTCCCCCGTGGGATCTAAATCTTGTGCTCACGGCTCTGGCCGAGTCCCCTTTTGAGCCTTTGCGTCGTGCTTCTGTGAAGGATTTGACGCTCAAGACGGTGTTTCTGGTGGCGATTTGTTCCGCACGGCGGGTTTCGGAGTTACAGGCATTGTCTTGCCGTGAACCCTTCCTTTCCTTTTCTAGGGAAAAGGTGGTCTTGCGTCCGGTTCCGTCCTTTCTGCCTAAGGTCGTGTCCCCTTTTCATCTAAATCAGGTAGTTTCCTTGCCCGTCTTAGGATCGCGGTCTTCGGCGGCTCGACGTGAAGAGAGCCTTGCGTCAGTATTTGAGGGCCACGACGTCGTTTCGCAAGACGGAGCGTGCGTTTGTTCTCTTCGGCGGTGCTCGGCGCGGCGGCGGCTAAGGCGTCTATCGCCCGCTGGCTTAAGGAAGCGATTGCGTCCGCTTATTTGCTCCGGAGGCGTGTGGTTCCTGTGGGTCTGCGGGCGCATTCTACCCGGGCGCAGGCGTCTTCTTGGGCAGAGCATAGTTTGGCCCCTCCGGGCGACATTTGTAGGGCGGCGACGTGGTCGTCTCTGCATACGTTCAGTAAACACTACAGATTGGATGTTGCTGCGGCGTCGGATGCTCGTTTCGGCGCGGCGGTTTTGTCTGCCGCCTGGAAGGGTCCCTCCCATTGATTACTGCTCTGGTACTTCCCAGAGGTAGAGGACTGAACTGGAGGAACGCTAAGGAAATGATAATTACACTTACCTGGTAATTGTAGTTCCTTTAGTGACGACAGTTCAGTCCTCCTTCCCGCCCGGATGTTTCTCGCAGATTTCGTGTTTCGTACCGAACAGAAGAGGGTTACAGGTGAGTCTGATTTCCTTCCTTCCTTGGTTGGTGCCCTTTCCTTTGGCAGGGCAGGAGGTAAGAAGGCCTGTCTTTGGGGGTATTTTCCTGATAGTACGGTTGTTTTTACTGTTTTGCTACTTATTTGTTGCTCCTTTGAGTCTGCTTTGTTATAGTTTACACTGGGATGCAAGTGGGAGTGCAGCAGGCTATATCCAGTGATGTCATCATTCTGACATACCAGTCTCCTAGCTGCAGGAGGAGATTGACAACCCAGAGGTAGAGGACTGAACTGTCGTCACTAAAGGAACTACAATTACCAGGTAAGTGTAATTATCATTTAGATAACTAAGTTAATTAGTGTCAGTTATTGGTGCGTATATCGGCCTTGTATGTTTTTCATACGCTGGGCTAATATGTTGAAACTAATTGCTGTCAAGCATTCTGTTCTAGGTGTTTCAATGGTGCAATATCGACGTACTGCATCAAGTGTTTTCACGTATATCATATTCTGCCATCAGAATGGACGGTTGACAAACTATTATATCATAATAAAGTGTTTTAAATGAAAACTGCAGTTTCAGTAGTATACAGTATGTTTGTCAATGAATGTTGAAACCGAATCCTATCTTTTCTGAAGACGGACAATATACTATATTGGACCAGTGTATGAAAAACATACACTATTTATTTATTTATTTATTTAACAGTTCTTCTATACCGCTCTATTTTAGATCAGAGCGGTTTACATTTAACATCAACTATACAACACAGGCACTCTGAGTTGTATTTACAATAAACAGGGAGATCAACTTGGAAGTAACTGGGGGAACTATATACATTGTATTTACGCTGTTATCTGTTTTCAGGCAGATCCTATCTACATCTTATTTACACTGGGAGTCTAAATTCTATTTCTGGGAGTACTTCTGAGGGATAAGTTGATTATCCTTTTTCATACTATGTGAAACTTCTATTTTCTGCAAAGTTTTAATATTTTTTATTGCTGGTATTTCATAGTTGTTTGAGTGTAACAAATCTAATAAATCATCCAGAACAGAGAGAGAATATGCGAGCTGTCCAAAACGGGTTAAAGGCATGGTACTGGTCTGTCTCTTTTGCTTATATCAGAGTATGCCTTTTTTAAAAAATGTAGTGGTAAGACCAGTTCACATGTCCTTGGCAGACCAAAACCAGAAAAATTCTAGTCTCTTTCAAGGAAGGACTGGATAAAGGGGCCTGCATTGGATTTGTGAACGGTTCAGGTGGCTATCCTAGCCTGTTTTTAGAGGGTCCATTTTTGGCAGATCCCTGGTGGCACACCATGATATATAGTGTCCTTTCTGCGAGTAGAAAAGCATGTATGCTCTCTTATCGGAGCCTTGGTTCCACAGTGGAGTTCACACTTTAGTACTTAGCGTGGAGGAGTGGCCTAGTGATTGGGGCAAGGTACTTCAGGCCGGAAGGTCGGGGGTTCAAATCCCACTAGAGGACAGCAACCTTGGGCCGGAAGGACTGGGGTTTCTAGTCCCACAGGTGCTCCTTGTGGTCTTGGGCAAGCCACTTAACCCTCCATAGCCCATGTTCCCTGTAAAATAGTTATCTCCAAGTTATAATGCCCTGTTCAATGTAATCTCAGTTTGTTCAGTGTAAACCGCATTGATGCAGAATAGCGCGGTATATAAGAGAATGTAAATAAAAATAAATAGTACTCCAGGGGTTGGACAGTGCCTTTGGTTAGCCTTCACTAGGAAACCTTTTTGCTTAAGATCTGCCACTCAAATTGTATCACATTGCCTAAAGAGTCAGATCCCTGGGTGACTGTCAGCTCTGTAGCCACCCACATGTGACTATCTCCTCCCAGCAGGGCCGGACAAGGGTTTCTGCTGCCCCAGACAGAAGCCCAGGCTGTGCTTCAGTCTTTTGGGGGCCAGTGGCAGCAGTTTAAAAGCGGCAGCTTTGTGCTGCCAATTTGGTGCCCATGGCAGGCCATGTACTTTGGCACACATGGCCTGCTGCTTTTGACTCTGACAGGAAGTTGCTTCAGACGGGGGGTCAGAAGCAGCATATCATGTGTACTAAATACATTCCCCTGCTGTCCACAATCTGCTCTCCATCCTCTTCATTAAAACTTCAGCTCTGTTCTTGCCTGAGGTGTTTGGGATGTTTTTGCTAGAGTGGGAACACCCGTGTTGGGCTCTCATGAGCTTTGAGAGCTCTGTCCATACTCGGGAGGCCCTTTCCCAGGGATCTTCTGAACTTTGGAAGAGCAAGAATTTTGGGAAACGGATATTGTAGAGAACATTACCCACATGCAACTCCATTCTCCTGCTTTCCACAGAAAGTAATTTTGGTATTTGTGTACGAAGTCCGTCCAAAAAGAAACCAAACTTTGTAAAGAGAACACCAGCGAGCCAACACAGCAGACTTGCAATAATAGTGATGTGTAGTGTGAACTTGAGCTTTAGCCTCCCACTTGCTCAATCATGCCACATGAATTTAGTTATAGACTACATGCAGTAGAGTGAACTTGTCTTGTGTGCCTTTTGCTATTTCTGAAACATGTAACAGGTGACCTTTCAGAGTGGATTTCAATTCAACTTCAGGAACAAAAAAGTCTGCAGGGGCCAAATCTGGAGAGTAGGGAGGCTGCAGGACTAGACATTTCGTGCTTCGCCAAAAATTCACGGATAAGGAACGATGAGTGATTGACACGGTTTGCTTTTTGCTCATCTGTCCAGAGATGTGGGACAAATTTTGCAGCAACACGATACATCTGAGGTTTTTCAGTCACAATTGTGTGACACAAACTTTTACTGATTTTCAAGAATCAAAGCGCACATTTAATGTGATCATCATCCATTGACATGGAAGGCCATCCAGTTTTGGGTTGTAACATTGCTTGCAGCTTAAATAATCCTTCACATAAGCTTGTTGCAAGATTTGAAAAGTCTTTCACACAGGATTTAACATAAACGTATTGCTTTTCAAGACCCTCCATAAAAAATAGCAAGAGGGCGCACAAGATGAGTTCACTGTACTACATGTAGTCCATAACTAATTCACGTGATATGAACGAGCAAGTTGTAGGCTAAAGCTCAAGGTCACTACTACACATCACCATTATCGTGAGTCTGCTGTGTTGGCTTGCTGGTGCCCTCTTTGGTTTCTTTTTGAACAGATCTCAAATTCTAAAATAACATAGTAGGTCATAACAGGGACTTGCTGTGTATGCAGAACTCTAGAAACACACAGTTATGGTAATGTAGAAATCTATTTGTTTTATGCTAAAAACCTTTGTGAACCCTTTCCAATAACACTACTTTTTTCTTTTTTTCTTTATAAACTTATTGCCCGGTTGATCCTGAATGCTGAACTTCCCTGTAGTATGAGCCTCTTGAAGTAAGTTGTGCTTTCCTGCCATTATCACTTGTAATTTTTATGTATCATTCTACTTTCCGTATCATAGTGAGAGGAGAGGGTATTTATTTATTTAACATGTTTTGTATCCCGCCTTTTCCTTCAATCAAAGCGGTTAATACAGCACAGAGTTAAACAAAGGTGAGGGAAACATACATTGCATTATCATTACATCACAACAAAACACTAGGAGTACAAACAGGGAACACAGTACATAACTTACATTACATTACCTTACATTAACTACAAACAGCATATCGCTGAACAGAATGAGCATATAGAATAAGCATATAGCAGCAGATAGTGGGTCCCGCACGGTCCACCGCCTAAGGGCCACGCCAAAGGGCCCTCTTGCGAGGCCCTCAGGCGCGGGCCCGCAAGGCACGGGCGCGCCATTGCTGAAGGGATTCTAAATGATTTGAAAAGTGCTCAGATTGGCTGCAGTTTTCTCTCACACACAGTTCCCAACTAAGTAGGCACAGCTGATTCTCACTCACTGCTCACAGGATCGTTGAAGCCTTTGCTGAAGGGATTCTAAATGATTTGAAAAGTGCTCAGATTGGCTGCAGTTTTCTCTCACACACAGTTCCCAACTAAGTAGGCACAGCTGATTCTCACTCACTGCTCACAGGATCGTTGAAGCCTTTGCTGAAGGGATTCTAAATTATTTGAAAAGTGCTCAGATTGGCTGCAGTTTTCTCTCACACACAGTTCCCAACTAAGTAGGCACAGCTGATTCTCACTCACTGCTCACAGGATCGTTGAAGCCTTTGCTGAAGGGATTCTAAATGATTTGAAAAGTGCTCAGATTGGCTGCAGTTTTCTCTCACACACAGTTCCCAACTAAGTAGGCACAGCTGATTCTCACTCACTGGGTAGAGCATAGCTGGGAATTTGGACCTTCTGTGAGCCAGTCTGTTTGGGAGGCCAGACTTTCCCAAAGCCAACAGCTATTCCTTATCGGTCCTCCAGTTTAGTCTTCCACCTCTGGGTTGCGCACCTCCTCCTGCAGCTTGGAGACTGGGCATGTCACAAAAATGTGACATCACTGGATGTACTCTGCTGGCTGCTCCCAACATCCCCAGTGTGTCCAGTCTCCATGCAGCAGGAGGGTAGTGTGAGCCTAAGTGCTGGGCTCACTAGACAACAGATAAGGAGCAGTTAGTGTAGGGATTGGGTTTAATTTGCTTTATCTCTACCTTTTACTTTTTGTTCATTTGGATACTGTTGCTTTAAAAAAAAAAAAAAATCTCTCTGCCAGTTTGTTCCTGATCCTGCTGGTCCGGTCACTTTGTCTGCTGTTTCTTGCCGCCGAAGCAGATCTCTCCCCCTTGATCGGTACAGGGGAGAGCACTGCAGTGCCAGAGAACTGTGCTCGTTTTCGGCAGCACGGAGCTGCCAAGGCGGCAGTATCGCGCTTCTCTTCTCTGCTGCTGGACTTCCTCGCAGTTGCCCGCTCTTTCTCCTGTGAAGCGGAGCCTCGGGGATTCTGCACCGTGGTTGCGGTGCTAGAGTACGCTGCGGCAGGGACAGTGAGTACCGGCCTTAGGCTGCTGTATTTAGCGGAAAGCAGGCCTCGGCCGTGCCGTGAGAAGCCCGGCGCTTTTGGCGCCTTTTTTTTCCTTTACTTGCTGACGGTCACAGTGGCCATCTTGTCAGCGTGCTACCTGCATGCAGGCAGGCAGTGGGAGCCGCAGCATTTTCAAAGACAGGTTTAACTTTCATTTCTTTTGCGGTTTCTTTCCTGATTGTTTTTTCTTTCGGTTTAACTTGGTTTTAATGCACTATCTGGGTTAAGTGGTAGAGTTTCTTCGGGGGTGCACATTAGGAGTCCTGGGTTGGACTATTAAAAAAAAAAAAAAAAAAAAAGAGAGAGAAAAGAAAGTGATTAAAGAATAAGGACAGAAGACCTTTTTGTTGGGATATCACTATAATAAAACAAAAACAGAGGGACATAGGCATAGGAAGCCAGAGTCCTTGGTCTGTTTGATATCAGTGACGGCGTTGCGGCCTCAATGTGTAGTGTGCGGTACCCGTAGGAGGACTTTCACCGACTCAGGGATTTGCCGCGGCTGCACGCAGGTCTCCACCAGCGTGGAACAGCAAATGGAAGTTAAGGGAGCGCATGACACTCAGGGGTCCTTGCTGGGGTTGAACTCGGCGGAGTTGCGGTCTTCCTCGCCTGGGGTCGAGCTCGGGTCATCAGCTGGGCCGTCGGGGGCTCTGCTGACTTCGGGGCCGCTGCCTGATGATTTCTGCCCTGACTTCATCTTAATCATGCATCAGGCTTTTTGTTTACGGCAGCAGGGGAAGGTGCTGGAGCCTCTGCCCCTGGCTGTGGCTCCGCAGCATCCAAGCCTGGCTGAGGCGAATGCCGGCTTTGCAAGACCGTTAAAGCGTGCAAGGACTCGGGAGCCTTCAATTTCTGAATTGGAGGGACATGAGTCGGAGGAACATGAGATGGACATGGACGGAGATGAGGAGTTGGAAGAAGGCGAGATTCTTGAACCAGAGGATCAGGCTAAGATTATTCGTGTGCTCCGGAAAGAGGAGTTGGCAGCGCTTATAACGGAGTCGCTGCAGACACTCAAACTCGCTTCGGAGCCGCCTGCGGAAGATGACACCTGGGAAGACCCCATTATTCAGGCTGTGAGGCAAACGCAGGTGGTGTTTCCCGTTCACAAGATAGTGGACAGAATGATACAGGATGAATGGGATCAACTGGAAGCGGGGCTACAAGGAATTTGCATCATGAATAGACTCTATCCCCTATCAGATAAGGACAAGGAGAGATTTAGATCTCCAAGAATTGATGCAGCAATGTCAGCGGTGACCAAGACAACCACCATTCCAGTTGAAGGCAACTCTGCCTTGAAGGATGCACATTATAGAAAGTTGGATGGCTTGTTGAAGCAGGCTTTTGAGGCCAACGCGGTGTCCTTGCAGGCTTCCATTTGTGGAGCATGGGTGGCAAGGGCCTGTTTGCGATGGTCACAGCGTCTGTGTCACTCGGGTCAGCTGGAGCAGGAGGGTCTGAGTGAACTGGATCGCATGGAGTCCGGGACGGCTTATTTGTCAGATGTGCATTATGATCTGATCAGGGCTCTGGCTAAAAGTATGGCTTCGCTCGTGGCCGCCCGCAGATCCCTTCGGTTACGAAATTGGGCGGTGGATGGCTCAACCAAATCGTGCCTCGGTAAGCTCCCTTTCAAAGGCAAATTGCTCTTTGGAGAAGATCTCGATAAGTTGGTTAAGGACTTAGGGGATGCTAAAGGTGGACAGCTGCCAGAGGATAAGCCGAAGCAGGGGAAGTCCGCTTCCAACGTTCGGGGTGCCTCTCTTGATTTCCGGAGGTTTCGAACGTTTCGCCTGGGCAGATTCCAAAGAGGCCATTTCGCTCCTCGAGCCCAGGGGTTTCGGGGCTTTCGCAGAGCGGGTAGAGGTTTTGTGGGAGCAACCACAGCTTCCAACCGAAAACCTCAATGAAGTGCGGGGGGCTCCGGTAGGAAGTGTGCCGATAGGCGGGCGACTTCAGAACTTTCTTCCTGCCTGGCCCCAAATAACGTCCGACCGGTGGGTGTTGGCGGTAATCCGGGACGGGTATGCGCTGGAGTTCGCAAAGCCCGTTCGGAATTCCTTTGTACAGTCGCCCTGCAAAGGGCAGCAGAAAACTCAAGCGGTTCGTTGCACGCTAGATCGACTATTATACTTAAGTGCAGTCGGTCTGGTGCCCAAGGAAGATTACGGCAAGGGACGATACTCAATTTCTTTTGTTGTCCCCAAGAAGGACGGTTCTCTTCGTCCAATATTAGATCTCAAAGGAGTGAATCGCTGCCTTCGGGTGCCTCATTTCAGGATGGAAATGCTGCGGTCCGTAATTGTGGCGGTGCGCCAAGGAGAATACCTGACATCCCTCGATCTTACGGAGGTGTATTTACACATCTCGATCAGGGAGGGGCATCAGAAGTTCCTGCGCTTTGCGCTGCCGTGGGGACACTATCAATTTCAGGCATTGCCCTTCGGGCTGTCAACAGCCCCGCGGGCCTTCACCAAGCTCATGATGGTGGTAGCGGCGGCATTGTGAAAGGAGGGAATTCTGGTTCATCCCTATCTAGACGATTGGTTAATTTGAGCGAAAGCATACAAGTAACGGACAAGGTGGTGATGTTTTTGGAAAGGCTAGGCTGGGTAGTCAATGTACGCAAGAGTCATCTGACTCCTTCCCAGAGCCTCAAGTACCTCGGGGTGCAGTTCGACACTCAGAGGAGCTGTGTTCCTGCCGGAACGGACGATCAGTGTCACGGCAAGTGATTCGTCAGTTCAGGGCCGATCCAGCCCCGTCAGCCTGGGGTTACCTCCGGGTATTAGGTACAATGGCGGCGACCTTGGAAGCGGTTCCGTGGGCCAGAGCTCATATGCGGCAGTTGCAGTGGTCCTTACTGCACCGTTGGTCTCATCAGTCCGATCCGCTGAGCAGGCGGCTGCCCTGTCCTCCCAGGGTACGGCGGGTGTTGAAGTGGTGGCTGATGCCAGCGTCTTTGAAGTCTGGGATGCTGCTGGAACAGCTGGATTGGCTACCGTTGTTGACGGATGCAAGCCTTGCGGGTTGGAGTGCACTGCGGGGAGCTCTTCACGCAAGGGCGTTGGTCGGCGCAGGAGAGCGCCTGGTCAATCAACCGGCTGGAGCTTCGAGCGGTGAGATTGTCGTTGCAAGCGTTCGAAGGGCTGGTGCAAAGCCGGGTGGTAAGAGTTCTATCAGACAACTCCGCGACAGTGGCCTACATCAATCGCCAAGGGGGCACACGGAGTACGGCTTTAATAGAGGAAGCAGAGGTGCTTTTCGTGTGGGTCGAGTACAAGTGGATGCCGGAGAGTGGGAGTTGAATCCGGAGGTGTCTGCACAGGTGGTGGCCAGGTGGGGTCCCCCGATCATGGATCGCATGGCGACCTTTTACTCAGTAAAGGCCAGTTGGTTCTTCAGCAGGCGGTGAGAAAGAATGTCGGAGGGGATAGACGCGCTGCTGCAACATTGGCCAGTGTCGGGTCTTCTCTATGTATTTCCTCCTTGGGTACTTATCGGACGAGTGGTACAGTGCATTGAAGGTGCATCCGGGGAGAGTGCTACTGGTGGCTCCGGACTGGCCAAGCCGACCTTGGTATGCCGATCTCATTCAACTTCTCGACGGAGAGCCGTTGCGCTTGCCGGCGTCAGACATCCTGTTGCAAGGGCCGCTACGGATTCCTCAGGTGGATTGGTTCTCACGGTCTGGCAATTGAAAGGGCACGTTTAAGGAAAAAAGGCTATTCAGGGGCAGTTATTGCGACCTTGCTTAAAGCGCGAAAGTCATCTACGTCTCTGACATATGTTTGCATATGGCGCATATTTGAGGATTGGTGTTCACAGAAACAGGTACATGTGGCGTCCGCGTCCATTGCGGTGGTAAGCTTTTTGCAGGATGGTTTTGAGAAGGGGCTGGCGGCCAGTTCCTTGAGGGTGCAGTTGGCTGCGCTGGCTTGCTATCGAGGCAAGGTGCAGGGGAAAGCGCTCGGTACACATAGTGACGTGTTGCGTTTTCTCAAAGCAGTTTCCAAGATCTGTCCCACACATAGAGTTTTGGTTCCTCTGTGGGATCTCAACTTGGTCTTAGCAGCCCTGGCAAGGGAACCCTTTGAACCTTTACAACAGGCGACTGTAAAAGATTTGACTCTCAAGATGGTGTTTTTGGTGGCCATTTGTTCAGCGAGGCGAATTTCGGACTTACAAGCCTTGTCTTGTAGAGAGCTGTTTCTGTCTTTTTCTAGGGAAAAGGTGGTGCTGCGGCCGGTGCCTTCCTTTTTGCCCAAGTTAGTTTTGCCGTTTCATTTGAACCAGTCAATTTCCCTTCTGGTGCTCGGGTCGTTGGGGAATAGCGCTTCGGACCGGGGATTAAGCCACTTGGACTTAAAGCGTGTGTTGCGTCAATATTTGAAGATTTCTGAAGTTTTTCGTAAATCCGAATGTCTGCTCGTCCTGTTCGGGGGATCCCGTAAGGGAGAGGCCGCGGCGAAAGCCACCATTTCTCGCTGGATAAGGGAAGTGATAGCTTCGGCATATTTGTTATCCGGGCATCAAGTGCCAGCTGGATTGCGAGCTCATTCTACCAGAGCGCAAGCAGCGTCTTGGGCGGAACACAGTCTAGTTCGCCTATAGACATTTGTAGAGCGGCTACTTGGTCCTCTCTTCACACTTTCAGTAAACATTACCGCCTGGATATCTGGGCAGCCAACAATGCTGTCTTTGGGGCGGCGGTATTGCAAGCTGGCTGGAAGGGTCCCTCCCAATAGGTACTGCTCTGTTACATCCCAGAGATGGAGGACTAAACTGGAGGACCGATAAGGAAATGGAAATTACACTTACCTGGTAATTGTTCTTCCTTGAGGGACGACAGTTTAGTCCTCATTCCCACCCAGGATATTAGATGGGGTGGTGGACGTCAGCCGGGGGAAGAGTAACATTTCCGGTAGGTATCTGTCTTTTTCAGTGGCTGGTTGCTGCTTCTAGTGCTTTCTTGTCTGTCCTTCTGGCGGGGGTGGAAGGAGAAGGCACAAAGTGGCAAGCCTAATTTCCAAAACAGAAAATTTCTGTTGTAATTGGTTATGGTTATAGTTTCACTTGCAATGTTATGGTTAGTTACTTATTTGTTGCTCCTTTAAGTGTGCTTTGTCAATAGTTCACTGGGGATGTTGGGAGCAGCCAGCAGAGTACATCCAATGATGTCACATTTTTGTGACATGCCCAGTCTCCAAGATGCAGGAGGAGGTGTGCAACCCAGAGGTGGAGGACTAAACTGTCATCCCTCAAGGAAGAACAATTACCAGGTAAGTGTAATTTCCATTTCTGGGTTGCTTCAGTTTTACTAAAATTAAACAGGTTCTATGACAAACACTACAAAGAGGTATAAGAAGCTCAAGGTATACGTACTTGAATACAAGAGAAAATGTGATTGCCCTAAACATTGATATTTCTCAAACTTCCAATAAAGGGAAAGGAGGTAATTTCTGTTGTAGAGAAAAAACAAACAATAAAATTGAAGAGAATTTATTCAAGTTGCTTTTTATGTTCTGCTGGTTCAACAGGGAAGTATAATAAATAAATACTCCTTTCCATTGGTAAACAGGATTGTTAGGACACAAATGGGTGGTGTCATCCAGCTTTGGGATGGAACTGCTTTCTGACAGTTCAGAACTTAGTGTAAAATTCTGAGCATAGGTCCTTCCTATGCATAGTAGCCTGTTCCTCCTCATTATTTATTTATTTATTATTTTTTATTTAGCTGTATTTATATCCCGCTTTTCACCGCTCCTCATCTCTCCAGACTAGCACAGACACATGGGTTATTAGTCCTTCGCCAATAGACTGAGAGCCACTAGTTTGTCATGCTATATAAAGTCCTGTGCAGTCAGTACTTTTCTATTTCCAGCAAATATAATAGATGAAAGTAAGACTGTGCAGTCCTGGGGTCAGTTAAGCGAGGAGCTTAGTTCCTGGTAGAAGTTGTATTTACAAAAAATGCAAAGGAAGAAACAGGAAAGGCTGTTTGGCTGGGAATCCTTCCACTAGCTTTTTTGAACTAAGTCTGCCAGAGCTTACCTAGCAGGCAATGTTCCCTCTAATTTTCTGTAGGCTGTGTGCGCATAAAATATCAGCTGTGTGAAACTTTTGAAGGAAGGTTAAATTTTTGTGCGCCACATAACGACACTGAGTTATATACTTTAAAATTTGACTACATGTCAGAATACAGTATGTACGCCACATTGATTTTAATCAAATTAAATGAAAATAGATGATTACTAAATGAAGCAGAAAATTTCTAGTAATTACAATCATAACTTTTAAATTTTAAGACGTCTGTGTTTTCTATCAGAATCAGAGCTGTAATTTCTGTGCGCTGTGTTGTAAAGTATGTGCACTCGCTCGGCGAGGTGTGTGCGCGCGCACATGCGCACAGCTTAGAGGGAACAGTGCTAGCAGGATTCTCTGGTGTCTGGACCTGTTTCCCGTGTGAGGAACAGTTACAATAGACGGAGCAGCCTAAGCCCTCTGACCTGACTTTCCTGGAATTCTTCACTTTTATTCAGCACATCCTGTATGGCTTCTGGGCCCTCTTGGTCCTTCTCCCCTCGTGTGGGAGCCAGCCCCTCCATGCAGAGCTGTCAGAGCCCAGCAGGGCTTCCTTTGCAGATGTGCTCCTGGAAGACAACAGCTTTGGGGAAATCTGATCATCTCCCTTGTGTACAGCACCAGGCTTTGAGCTCCAGAGGATCAGATGATTTCGTGTGTGAAGATGATGAGCCTCGAACTCCTGATGACCAGAACAATTCATTCATTTGTTTCAGGGAGAAAAAAAAGCTGGCGGCTTTGATCAAGTTTCCTCAGCCCTTCGACTGCTGGAGGCGCTGTCCGTGGAGCAGGAGCCTCTGGTGCATTCCCCCTTGCAGGGGGTCTGAAAACTTTCCAAAGTGTTCCCCCTTCTGGAGGCTCTGAAGAGTGATGTGTGCGGAACGCGACTTGCCTGATCCCCATTAGAGTGGGGGCAGGATCCTTGATAAGCTCTTCATTCTCTCCTATGAAGGCCTCATGGCCTGCATGCACTTGCCCCAGGCCCCAGGCAAATGCGCAGGTGACAGCACACCACTATTCTAAGCACACTACTATTCTGGTTGTGGGCAGGGTTGCTCTTAAAGATCAAGTGAATAGCAAGGTGAGCCTTTTTGAAGTCAGTTTTTGACTGCCTTACATTCTCCAGACAGTAGTATGCAGATGCTTTAAGGCGTGTGACCTGTTCCTTTGGATTCAGTTTCTTCTATGGGATTATAGTTGTTTTTGTTCCTGGAATCAGCAGCAGCCTTTTTGGTGGACACCATGTATGATTTGGCCTGTTTGATGGCTAGGATAGTACCTTTTCCATGATGGCACGTTGTTGGCTTTGGCTGCGTCATTGGGTAGCGCACACCGCATCAAAGTCCTGATTATCTGCACTCCCTTTCAAAGGTAAGCTCATCTTTGAAGACCTAGAGAAGCTGGTCATGGATCTAGCTGCTTCCAAACCTTATTGTCTTCAGGAGGATTGTCTCAAAGGACCTGAAGCATAGACTCTTCAGAAGCGACACTCCTTGGACACTCACCTTAGTGATTCCGAAGTGTTGGGGAATTGTCCGGGATAGCCTTCCCTTGCTATACCCTCCCCTCCCCCCTCAGGCACACATACACATAGTAATAAGCATACAAAACCATTATTGTAGCGTTTAAACAAGAAATCTTTATTCTCCAGGACCAAGCAGGAAGTCAGTCCTCACTTATGGGTGACGTCGGCGCCGACGGAGCCCTCGCGGAGCAATTTTCCCCAGCTTTCAAAGAAAGCCTTTGGGAATTGCAGCGCGCATGCGCGGTAGTCTTCCCGCCCGAAGGTGCCATCTTAGCCAGTCTTCTTTTTTCCGCGGAGCCCTACAGACGTCCCCGTCTTGTCCCCGCGAAAAAGTTGATTTTCCTCTGTATTTATCCTTTTTTCTTTCGGTTCGACGCCGGTCGTTTTCCCGCCCGGACTCGCGACGCCGGTCTCGAGTCCTCTAACGGTTTTTCGGTTTTTCTGACTTAGTCAGCTTTCGTTTTCGTTTTTTCCCTGGCAGCCCGGTCCTTTGACCTCGCAGGGGCCCTTTTTCCCCCGATGGCTGCCAGTGGCTTTAAGCGGTGTGGTCGGTGTGACCGAAATATGTCACTCACCGACTCACACGACCTTTGCCTCCGCTGCCTGGGCCCAGATCACGAGGAACTGATCTGTGGGCCCTGCAGCAAACTGTCCTCGAAGGCGTTGAGAAGTCGGCGGCATCAGCGCGAAAGAATCTTCGCTGACCCCAGCCGTACCCGGACCTCGTCGGAGGCCTCACTGTCGAAAGGCTCCAGTTCGGACCGTCGACGGAGCTCCTCCGACCGGGGTTCTCCCTCCGGGGACCATCGACGGAAGGAAAAAACCCGCGAGAGGGCGGCGTCGGTGGACGCTCCTGGCTCCGCGAGGGCCAGGTCGCATAGCCCCGACAGCCGCCCCGGGTCCTTGGAGAAGGAACACCTCCCGAAGCGACCTCGCCTGGAGTCGGAGATGCCTGCCCGGGTAAGTCCTGTTGTCCTTCTGGACTCGCCTCCGCGTCAGCCGACGTCGGGCCCGACGCCGTCGGGGCCCGAGTCGGGGGCTGCTGGGTCGCCTGAGCTCGGACTCAGGTTGACGGCCTTGGAGAGCAGATTGTCTGCCTTCATGGACCAGCAGCGGGCACTGCTCGCTGGCTTCGCTGGCGTCGCTGCCCCGACCGCCGGGACGTCGACGTCCAAGTCGACCCCGGAGACCGAGCCGATCCTCGAGTCGATGAGAACTCGAGTCGATCCTCGGTCGAGGTCGCCCTCGGCCTCCCGTTCGGGACCGAGGTCGCCGACGCCGACTCCCTCGGCGTCGGGGCGGCTGGCGCCGCACCCTGCCCGAGCCGACCCCACCGAGTCCTCGTCGGAGTCGGTCTGGGAGTCTGAGGAGGAAGAGTCACCTGATTCTTTCCGGACTCGGTGTGTCCCATCGGACTCTCCGGAGTCCGAGCCTCGGAAGCAGTCCCCCCCGGAGGATGCCCGGTTCTCGGATTTCGTTAGGGATATGGCCAAGGCTTTGGCCTTCCCTGCGGACCCCGAGGAGGAGCCTCGAGCCGAAGAGCTCGACGCCCTCCAGTATGACTCTCCCGCGAGGGAGCACTTTACTGTGCCGGTTCCTCCTATGCTGGAACGACTACTCTTCCGCATGTGGGAGAGTCCGGCCTCCTCGCCGGTCCTGAGCAAGCGGGTCGATTCTATCTATCGAGTCCGCAAGAGCCCTGGCTTTCAAAAGGCGCAGTTGCCACACCATTCCATGGTAGTGGAATCGGCCATGCATCGTCTTAAGAGCCAGAAGATGCACTCCTCGGTGCCTCCTGGAAGGGAGGCCCGTAACCTGGATGGCCTTGGCAAAAAGTGCTTCCAGGGCTCTATGCTCGCCTGTCGTGTCCAGACTTACCAGCTCTACATGGGCATGTATCTCAGGGATCTAGCTAAAGAGCTAGCCGGCTTCTCCGCTGGTTTGTCCGAGGAACCCTTGCGGAGGTTCCTAGCCTTGTCCACAGGTATTCGGGAATGCTCAAAGTTCATGTCCCGAGCAGCCTATGATGGCTTTGAAGCCTCGGCTCGAGTAGCCGCAGCCGGCATCGGTGCCCGCCGACAGGCTTGGCTTCAGTCGTCCGACCTTGAGCCCTGGGTACAGGACAAGTTGGTCGATGTCCCCTGCCGAGGCGAAAACCTCTTTGGCAAGCCCATGGCGGAAAAGGCTGCACAAATTGAGACTGAGACTCTCACCAGGACCAGGCTTTCTAGGAAGACCTCCGCCCCTTCCCAGAAAAAGAAGGGCTCGGGAAAAAAGACCTTTTACCCGAGGAAGGCGGCTGCCTACAAACAATACCCCCATTATCAGGCCCCTGCAGCTCCCCAACAGGGCCAGCAGGCCAAGGGACGGGGTAACGGGTCCCGTAGGCAGCAAGCCCCCAAGCCTGCGCCACCAGCCCCTGCTCAGCAGGGTGGGGGTTTTTGACTCGTTCAGCATAGCCTCTCCCCCCCCGCTGGTTCCCCCCAGCACCGGAGGCCGGCTGGTTCACTTCGCCGACAGGTGGTCCAGCATCACCGCAGATGCCTGGGTGCTTCAGGTCGTGCGAGAGGGCTACCTTCTCCACTTCCATCAGGTCCCTCCCTCCTATTTTCCGGGAGAGCCTCCGCGCCCCCCTCTGCACAGGGAGTTGCTCCTTCAGGAGTTAGCAGGTCTTCTGCAGGATCAGGCGGTGGAACCGGTGCCACACCACCTGAGAGGTCAGGGCTTCTATTCAAGGTATTTTCTGATACCAAAGAGAACAGGAGGCCTCCGACCCATCCTGGACTTGCGCAACCTCAACAAGTTCCTTGTGCGGGAGAAGTTCAAAATGCTTACCCTTGGAATTCTTCTGCCCTACCTCCAGCAGGGAGATTGGCTATGCTCCTTGGATCTAAAGGATGCTTACACGCACATCCTCATCCACCCAAGCCACCGACAATACCTAAGGTTTGTGGTGGCAGGAAATCATTACCAGTACAGAGTACTGCCCTTCGGCCTGTCCTCCGCACCGCGAGTCTTCACAAAATGTCTCGCGGTCGTGGCGGCCCATCTCCGGCTTCACGGCCTCTATGTTTTTCCGTACCTCGACGACTGGCTCATCAGAGCAGCATCCGCTCAGGAGGTCACCACCGCCACGTGCCGCACGGTGACTCTGCTGCAGCACTTGGGCTTTGTCATCAACTTCGCAAAGTCCACTTTGCTCCCCTCACAGGATCTCGAGTTCATCGGCGCAAGGCTGCACACCCCTCAGGCGCGAGCGTACCTACCGCTCGACAGGGCTCAGCGGCTCATGGACCTAGCCGACCGCTTTCGCAGCCAGCCCCTGGTCTCCGCCAGGCGCTTCCTGAGACTGCTCGGCCATATGGCTTCCACCGTCCATGTGACCCCCAATGCCCGCCTGAATATGCGGCCTGCTCAGTGGTGTCTCCGCCAGCAGTGGCGACAGGCCACGGGCGGCCTAGCAGACCTGGTGCGCGTCTCCGAGCCGCTGGTCTCGTCTATCCGGTGGTGGCTCCGGCAGCCGAACCTGGTATTGGGAATGCCTTTCCAGTCACCTCAGCCGACCCGGGTGCTGACCACCGATGCATCCCTCCTGGGCTGGGGAGCCCATTGCCAAGAGGCACGTACTCAGGGCCTCTGGACCAAGTGGGAGTCTGCTCAGCAGATCAACTTCCTGGAGCTCAGGGCGATCCGCCTAGCTCTCAAGGCCTTCTCCCACCTGACCTCCCAACAGTCCGTCCTTGTCCAGACGGACAATCAAGTTGCCATGTTCTACGTGAACAAGCAGGGGGGCACGGGCTCCTTCCTCCTCTGCCGGGAGGCACAGAAGCTCTGCTCTTGGGCCGTCAGTCACGGCATTCTCCTCAAGGCAGTTTATCTCCCGGGCCAAGAAAATTGCCTGGCGGACAAACTCAGCAGGGTCCTCCAGCCGCACGAGTGGCGTCTGGACCCCTTGATCGTTCAGAAGCTCTTCCTCAGGTGGGGCCTCCCCACAGTGGATCTCTTTGCCAGTCCTCACAACCGGCAGCTTCCTCGCTTCTGCTCTCGTCAGCCTCACCCCCTTCGGGTGGCGGCGGACGCCTTTCTGATCTCATGGTCGGGGAGCCTTCTGTACGCTTTCCCTCCCATCCCGTTAGTCTCTCGGACCCTTTTCAAGGTTCTCCGAGACAAAGCTTTCGTGATCCTGGTGGCCCCTCGCTGGCCCAGGCAGCCGTGGTTTCCGCTCTTGCTGCAACTGGCGGTGGAGGATCCAATCCCTCTGGGGGTGCAACCGGATCTCCTCACCCAGGATCAGGGGTCCCTACTGCACCCCAACCTCAGGTCTCTCAACCTCATGGCCTGGCTGCTGAGAGGGTAGTCCTTGCTCCTCTCCTCTTGCCGGCAGAGGTGGAGGAGGTCGTCTTGGCTTCGCGGCGGCCTTCTACCCGCAAATGCTACGCCCTTAAATGGCGTCGCTTTGCAGTCTGGTGTACCCAACAGTCTCAGGATCCCTTCTCCTGCCCGGTGTCGGTGATCTTACAGTACTTGCTACACCTCTCTAATCTGGGACTTAAGTCCAACTCCGTCAAAGTTCACCTCAGTGCTCTTTCCGCACATCATGTGCCGGTGGACGGCAGACCTCTCTCCAACGACCCTCTCGTAGCGAGGTTTCTCCGAGGTCTCCTACTACTTAAACCACCTCTGCGCCCGCCAGCGCCTGACTGGGACCTGAATGTGGTTTTGCAGCGGATCACCTGTCCGCCTTTTGAACCTATGGCTACCTGCTCTCTCCGTTTTCTGTCTTGGAAAACGCTGTTCTTGATAGCCCTCACTTCCGCTAGGCGCGTAAGTGAATTACAGGCCCTCGTGTCTGATCCCCCCTACACTCGGTTCTACAAGAATAGGGTAGTCCTACGGACTCACCCAAAGTTTCTGCCTAAAGTGGTCTCCCCTTTTCACTTGAATCAGGAGGTGGTACTTCCAACCTTCTTTCCCAGACCACACTCCAGCCGAGCTGAGACGGTCCTCCATACCCTGGACTGTAGAAGGGCGTTGAACTTCTACCTTGACCGTACGCGGGAGCACCGTAAAGCTGCGCAGCTTTTTGTGTCCTTTGACCCCAATAAATTGGGGCTCCCGGTCTCCAAGCGTACTCTGTCCATCTGGGTTGCGGACTGTATCTCTTGGGCTTATGGGGCAGCCGGACTCTCCTTAGAAAGTCGAGTCACGGCTCATTGCGTTCGGGCAAAGGCCACGTCAGTGGCTTACCTCCGCTCTGTTCCGCTGGCAGACATCTGCCGGGCCGCTACTTGGTCTTCGAGCCAGACTTTTGCGGTCCATTACTGTCTCGAGAGGGAGTCCCGTAGGGACAGTGCTTTCGGACAGGCAGTCCTCCGTAATCTCTTTGAGGTCTGAGCAACTCCTACCCTCCATCCCGGATGTGGGCTACCGGTGGGTGATAATTCAGCGAAGATTCTATCCTTCTGTGCTGCTGAGCTAGAGGGAGCTCATTTTTGTGCTTAGGGTCTCCGGTAGCCTTGAGCTTGGGAGTCCCATAAGTGAGGACTGACTTCCTGCTTGGTCCTGGAGAAAGCGTAGTTACTCACCTGTAACAGGTGTTCTCCAGGAGCAGCAGGAATCAGTCCTCACTACCCTCCCTCCTCCCCTTGGAGTTGCAATCGTCTGCTTATGTTCTTTTTGCAAATTTTTATGCTGTCTTTTTAGCTATGTCATCTGACTGGCTAAGATGGCACCTTCGGGCGGGAAGACTACCGCGCATGCGCGCTGCAATTCCCAAAGGCTTTCTTTGAAAGCTGGGGAAAATTGCTCCGCGAGGGCTCCGTCGGCGCCGACGTCACCCATAAGTGAGGACTGATTCCTGCTGCTCCTGGAGAACACCTGTTACAGGTGAGTAACTACGCTTTATAGAAGCTTGAGTATATTATTTAATTGCACATAACAAGCAGATAGCATAAGCTTTCCTAATAGAGAGAGAGGTCGGTACAGCATACCTCTGTGTTCTGTTACCACTAACTCTACACTGTACATTTCTTCTCCTACTTACTTCATAGGCCTTCCAGCACATACCTGTGTGCAGACACACATACAGCCTTATCTCTATATTTTCAGTTACCAGACCTCATGTCTTAGTTCTCCAATATATATTTATTTTTAATTAACTCATATCCTGCCCTTGGTGTGTTACATTTAGCACTCACTCCTCTGTTCCTTTCTTCTGTTGCACTTCGTTCTTTTGTGTCTGAATCTGTCCTTCAAGGTCAAAGACAACTATGCTGAATTAATCACATAGTTTTTCTATTAACCCTTATGCTGATTTTATAGCAAACAGATGGTAGGCCTTTACGTCACCCCCATCCCCTCCGGTGTGGCAAATTGAGCCCACCACAGACCTAGGGGTCATAAGTGCAACTAATGGCCAAATGTATGACACCAAATACTGGTGTGCAGGAACAGGATGTACAGATAGTGACTGCACCATAACCTCGGTAGGAGGAGAACATCATAATGACATGATAAAATTTATAGAATGGAACTAAATGCAAGTAAACACAATAAGCAGCACTGGACCAAATAGCGAATTATGGAGCCAGGAGGAGAAACCTCCAAACAATGAAGGTAAGGGAAGAAAACCACAAATCTACTTTAGGATCTACCTCAGACTGTTTTTGCATGTAAACACTTAGATCCCTCAAGTGCTGTATAACAATGGATAGATTTCCATCCTTCCCAGCTACTGTAGGGATATAAGTACAGCACGTACCTCCCACGACTGCTCAAACACCACCTTCTACCGCTAAAAGCCGACAGTCGCCCAAGAGCGGATGGTTCGGAAGAATGTATCTTTGAAGGATGCTACCAAAAGCAGAGAGGTTCCACAAAAGAGTAAACTAGCCCAAATGCCTTCAAGTATGGAGCAGACAGAGCTTAAAGATCCCAAATTACCCATGTCTAATAATAGCCAAATTAATATGAATAAAATACATTCTCTAAAATGCTTGTATGTAAATGCTAGAAGTCTAAAAAATAAGATGGGAGAGTTAGAATATAAAGCACTAAATGAAAGGTTAGATATGATTGGAATATCAGACATGGTGTAAGGGAGGGACAACCAGTGGGACACTGATACCTGGGTACAAACTATATCGTAATGATAGAGCTGATCAAATTGGTGGAGGGGTTGCGCTCTGTTACAGAGGGCATTGAGTCAGAAAGGATTAAAGTTTTGCAGGAAACAAAATCTGCTGTAGAATCTATATGGATTGAAATTCCATGTAAAAGGGGGAAGGCAATGGCAGTGGGGGTGTACTATCGAGCGCCTTGCCAGAATGACCAAATGGATGATGAAATGTTCAAAGAAATCAAGGAAGCTAACAAAAGTTACAGCGCAGTAATAATAATGGGTGATTTCAACTACCCCGGTATCGACTGGGTCAGTGTCACTTCAGGACATGCTAGGGAGATAAAGTTCCTAGATGAAATAAATGACTGCTTCTTGGAGCAGCTGGTTCATGAACCCAACAGAGGGGAAGCCATATTAGACCTAGTCCTTAGTGGAACACCAGATCTAGTGCAAGAGATAAGGTTGTTGGGGCCACTTGGCAATAGTGATCATAGCATGATCGCCTTTGATTTAATTAGTGGAGGAGGGGATAGTAAGGAAATCCACAGTACTACCTTTTAACTTTCGAAAGGGAGACTATGATAAAATGAGGAAAACAGTTAAGAAAAAACTAAAAGGAGCAGTTGCAAAGGTTAAAGACGTACATCAGGCTTGGCTGTTGTTGAAAAATACTATCTTGGAAGCCCAGACCAGCTGTATTCTACGCTTTAAGAAAAGTGGAAGGAAGTCCAAAAAACTGCCAGCATGGTTTAAAGGTGAGGTCAGAGAGGCGGCTGTTGCCAAAAAAGGCATCTTTCAGGAAATGGAAAAAAGAGCCAAACGACGAAACCTGGAAACAGCACAAGCACTGGCAAGTCAAATGCAAGGCATTGATAAGGCAGGCAAAGGGAGAATTTGAGAAGAAGCTTGCTACAGAAGCAAAAACGCAAAGTAAAGATCTTTTTTCAAGTACATTCGTAGCAAAAAAACCTGTGAGAGTGTCAGTTGGTCCATTAGGTGATAAAGGGGTTAAAGGAGCACTAAGAGGCGACAAGGCGATAGCGGAGAGTCTGAATGAATTCTTTGCTTCGGTCTTTACTGAGGAAGATGTAGGGATGTTACCCATGACTGAAGTGGTATTTAAAGGTGCGGAAGAATTGAAGGAAATATCGATACATCGGGAAGATGTATTACAACTATTAGATAAACTGAAGAGTAGCAAATCACCTGGGCCGGATGGTATACATCCAAGGGTGTTGAAAGAACTGAAATATGAGATTGCAGACCTGCTATTAGTAATCTGTGAACAATCATTAAAATCATCTCTAATACCTGAAGATTGGAGGATCGCCAATGTAACACCAATTTTTAAAAAGGGTTCCAGGGATGATCCGGGAAACTACAGACCGGTGAGCCTGACGTCAGTACCGGGAAAAATGGTAGAAACCATCATAAAGAATAAAATTACTCCGCATGTAGATAGTCATGACCTAATGGGAGACAGCCAACATGGCTTTAGACAAGGAAGATCTTATCTTACTAATCTGTTATGTTTTTTTGAAGGAGTGAATAATCAGGTGGACAAAGGTGAGTCGGTTGATATTGTGTATCTGGACTTTCAGAAAGCCTTTGACAAGGTCCCTCATCAGAGACTTTTGGCAAAACTAAAGAGTCATGGGATAGGAGGCAGTGTACTATTGTGGATCAGGAACTGGTTAAAAGATAGAAAGCAGAGGGTAGGGCTAAATGGCCAATTTTCCCAATGGAGAAAGGTGAATAGTGGTGTACCCCAGGGATCTGTGCTGGGTCCGCTGCTTTTTTGACATATTCATAAATGATCTGGAAAGTGGAATAACGAGTGAGGTTATCAAATTTGCAGATGACAAAAAACTATTTAAAGTTGTTAAAACCCAAGAGGATTGGAAAATTGCAAGAGGATCTTGATAAATTGGAAGACTGGGCATCAAAATGGCAGATGCAATTTAATGTGGACAAGTGCAAGGTTATGCACCTAGGGAAGAACAACCCAAACTATGGTTACACGATGCAAGGTTCCACATTAGGAACTACCACCCAGGAAAAAGATTTAGGCGTCATTGTGGATACCATGTTAAAACCCTCGGCCCAGTGTGCAGCAGCGGCCAAGAGAGCAAATAGAATGCTAGGTATGATAAGGAAAGGAATGGAAAATAAAACAAGATATAGTTTAATGCCTCTATATCGTTCCATGGTGAGACCGCACCTTGAATATTGTGTGCAATTCTGGTCGCTGTATATTAAAAAGGATATAGCGATTTTAGAAAAGGTTCAGAGAAGAGCCACCAAAATGGTAAAGGGGATGGAAGGATACTCCTATGAAGAAAGGCTAAAAGGTTGGGGCTTTTTAAACTGGAAAAGAGACGGCTGAGGGGAGATATGATAGAAGTCTATAAATTAATGAACGGAGTGGAACGGGTAAACGTAGATCGATTGTTTACATTATCAGAATATAGAAAGACTAGGGGACATGCAATGAAGCTACAGGGTAAACTATTTAAGACTAATAAAAGAAAATATTTTTTCACTCAACGTGTAATCAAGCTCTGGAATTTGTTACCGGAGGATGTAGTAAAGGCTGTTAGTGTAGCTGGGTTTAAAAAAGGTTTGGACAAGTTCTTGGAGGAAAGGTCCATAAACCATTATTAAGAAGGGACCCAGGATATCAATGCTTGAACCAATACAAGCATTGTGGAACCTGTGTCCCTTGGGGAAACTGCTAGGTACATATGACCTAGATTGGCCACTGTTGGAAACAGAATACTGGGCTTGATGGACCTTGGCCTGACCCACTATGGCATATCTTATGTTCTTACCGCTAATCTATTTTGCAAAGTCACATGTGTGTTAGCATCAAGTGCTGTGCTTAAAACACGAAAACTTTGTTCTGTCAAATTAAGCAGCTTCATTAAATCAAAACATGCTTTCTGTATCCATTTAGCATTAGTAGCAGCCTGCAATCCTGGTGTAAGAATTGAGGCAAACATAACTTCTGTGTCTGAGAACAAGTGAAATTCATAGGATACATCATTTTCAGAAAGATATGAGGACCTCCCCCGCCCCCTATAATGGGGACAATATTTAGACCATGCTTTTGAAATCCTAGAGGAGTTTTGTAGGGGAATTGAAGCTGCAGGTAATATACCTTGCACATAAGCACAGGTACCACTCCATCCTGGTGGCAGGCATGACTTTAATCGATGACCACACTGATAAGTATAATTTACAAAAGGGAAGGCAGTACCACCTTGGGGAAATGTTGATCTCCAGGAACAAGCAGGAATGAGTCTTCACATATGGGTACGTCGGTACCGACGGAGCCTGCGCGGGAACGCTTCCCAGCGTCCAATCAAAGAGCTTTTGGAAGCATCCCACCACGCCTGCATGCTGCCTTCCCGCCTTTCCCAACTGACTCTCCTCAGTTTTCGTTTTTCCGCGGAGCCGGCAGGACGTATTCCTGTCACTGCAGAAAATTATTTTTTATTTCTTTTTGTTTTCTTGTGGTCGCGGCTGTCTCCCCGACACCACTGGTACCGCCGGTGTTTCTTTTTTCTGTTTTCCCTTCAGGGAAGATTTTTTCTTCTGAGTGTCTTCAGGTGTTAGTCCTTCAGGCCTCTCCATATCCCTCATGGAACCGCCAGCCATTTTCTCCAGAAAATGTTTAAGCTGTGATGGTACCACTTTATTTTTAGACTCCAAAGACTGGTGTCTAACCTCTTTGGGGCCTGACCCTTTTCCTCCGGAGCCCTCCGGATACAGTAGTGAGAAGAGACCTTCAACATGGTGTTTCCCTCGACACCAGTTTCCCTTCCAGTGTCAGTGCACAGACCGTTTCTTCTTCCACGCATGTTCAGGTAACCCACAAACAGTCTGTTAAGACTAGCCAGCCCTCGATTGGTAGGTCTCATGCACAGCATGAAGACGGCTCCGGCCTTGCCCTCGAGGGTCTCTTGGCTTCAAAACCCCGGTGGGAGTCTTTGGTCTCTAATGCCTATGAGGGGTTTCAGGTTGTTCCTGGGGTTCACCCCTCACAGAACATACCTGAGCCATGCTCGGTGGTGGCATCCGCTACGAGCGGTACCGATACCCCGGCATCGGCACTGGTGTTGGATGTAACACTCCTCACCAGGGATCGTTATCTGGCCTCCTCGGTACATAAGGGGCCGTTGGATACGCTCCAGATTGACTTTCCAGTATTGGCATCGACACCGATACTACCATCGACATCGGTACCCTCCAGACGTGCATCGATAGACTCGTTGCCTTCGATGCAGAGTCTCAAATCAATCTCTAGTCTGGAAGACTGGGTACCGACACGTCTCGGTACAGATATCTATCGGTACCGGACGTTCGATACCGAGGGTAATTACCGAAGGCCTTCGGTTACCTCGGTACCGACTGAGCTGCCATCGATACCTACGCCAGTGTCGGTGTCCCCTTCGATTCTGACGCCGCTACCGGTATCGACCCCGGTACCGGTATCCGCAGCAGCATCGAGGCCAGCTCCTTCCATGCTTCTTTCACCAGGATCGCTCCTTTCTATACCGAGCCTGGAGTCTATACCTGGCATGGACGATGTAGTACTGCTGTCACAGGTTCTGACTTCCAGTACCAGCATCTATCCTTTCAGGATCCTTTTTTGCACCGGGCAGGATCTTCCATTCCCATATATTCCGGCAGATTCTCCGGTGCCCAGGCTAGTTCTGCAGATCTAGCCAGCCCAGGAAAGGTTCTCTTTAAAGATCCTTCTTTTCAGAGATTCCTCCTAGATATGGCAAGTTCACTTGCCATTCCTATCCCTGGCCATGATCCTGCACAAGGCTGTTTCTTTTGAAGCAAAGGGAAATATAATGCTTCCTTAGAAGAAGATCCTGCAAAGAATGATGCAAAGGATATGGGAAGCACCTTTAAGGGTACCCCCCACCTTCTAGAGCAACTGATCTTCTGTATCAGGTGCCCCCCTCTCCAGGGTTTCGAAAGACTCAACTTCCTCATCATTCCATTGTAGTGGAATCAGCAATGAGGAGGGTGAAAAGTAAGAAAAAGTACTCTTCTTACCCTCCAAGTCGTGAGTCTAGGACACTAGATGCCTTTGGACGTCAAACCTTCCAGACATCCATGATGTTGTCAGCAAGGATTCTCTCATATATTTTTTGAGTCTATCTCTTCAGGAAGTCACAAGGAAATTATTTCTTTTGACTCTTTTTCTTTCAGAGCCCAAGACTGCAGACTATTCCTTACTACTTAGTCATATGCAAAACATATCTTGGTTTCTTACTCGTGCTTCCCTAGACTCATTTGAGTCTGTTAGCAGAACTTCTGCTATAACCATAGGGGCACGACGTAGAGCCTGGCTCCAAGCTTCAGACCTAGACAAATGGGCACAACAGAGACTGGCTATGACCCCTTGTACTGGAGATAATCTCTTCAATATCGAGTCTTTACATCAGGTTGCTCAGTGCTCCACTGACTTCTCTGTTGCTGAAGGCTGTCCTAAGCCTTCTCCTTCACCAGTAGCTAGGAGATGCCCTGCCAAACCTTCTTTCCCTAGAAGAAGAAGGTTCTATTCTTCTGCCCATCATACAGATGTTCCCAAGCAAGAGGCACATCGCCCTGGTCTGAAGCATCCACCCTCTTACCAAGCTAAATAAACCCAGCAACCATATGGTTCCTGATTAATCAGTTGTTCTGCCTCTTGGGGTTTAGAACCCACAGTTGACTTCTTCCCAGCAGAAGCTGTTTTTTCTTTCCAAACCCTACACATGGATCTCTTTCTCAAGACATCCAGTTTTCCTATATATATATATAATTTTCTATATATCTGAGCTGTCAGGATATCCATGCCATAGGTCACAGTTTCTCCTCTTTTTTTTTCCTGCCAGGAAAAGAGGTTTAACAACTATCACATGATAGTTTCCTGTACCTACATGGAAATCTTTCTTTTCTTCTACAGACTTTCCACATGGTAAGTCTCCTTTCAGCTCCTCTTTCTTTGTAAGAGTGGTACTATTACACTGGAGGGCTGCTCTTCAGCCTTCTAGTCTCTTTCCATTCCAGTGTGGAGTTTTTTCGCTTGAATAAACTCTTTTCTTTTTGCTTGGGCAGCTCATCTGACAGGAACAGAGTTTTCTACTCTTGTTCTGTCTGTTCTTTCTGTTTTACACAAAGATTCTCTCTGCTGTCTTATCAGCAGCTGTCCTTACAGGAGTTCTAGTGATTGGACCACTGGTGCTTCTCCACAAGTATCCAGAGTTGTCGTCCACTATTTTACGCCTAGCCATAGTAGTGATTCCAAGACGGTGCATGCATCCTTCTTGGACAATCCTTATCACTATAGGCTTCTCACACTGTCTTCTACTCTTGCCATCTCCAATTCCTTTGGGTTTGGCATCATAGTTGACGTGGCTGCTGGCTTTTCCAACAGCCCATTCTATTCCCCAATTCTCCTGCATTATGCTCTCTGCAAATTCACAGAGAAGCTTTCCACTATGGGCCCTTGCTAGAGAGCATCGGGTTGTTTCTCTAATGAATAGTTGAAAGAGGTTTCCTCAGTCATGCCCCCCATGACTAAGGGTTCTTCTACCCTACTATCTCTTTTTAAAACAAAGGACATAAGCCTCCTCTACGTGAAATCCTAAAGTTGTTCAATTCCTACACGGAATATTCTCTTTTTTCCTTGCAGCTTGTCCTCATGGTATCCTAATCCTTCATGGACAACACATATTTCACTAAAGAACGCATGATCCCCCTTTTGTCCTCAAGTGGGTCAATTGGTATCTCATTCTTATGCGTTCTGTCCATTTACCATGCTAGAGTTCTAATAAGACTCGTGACCTGCTGCTTACAGATTAATATTATCACGTAACCATTCTGGTTATTTTTACTGGATAGCATCCCTGCACCATCATAACCAGAGGGAATAGATTCTCTATATATGTTCTCTAAAGTAGGTTCTACCTTCTTGTTTTTACATGAATCTTTCCTCTTCACATCTCTTATATGAATGTACTTATAGACATATCTCTGCCTGCTTAATTGCAGACATTTGTCTTTAGACCTATAGATTCATGTGTGTGTGTGTGTATATATATATATATATCTATATATATATATATATATATATATACACATCTCTATACATAGATGTCTGTCAGTTGGGTGTACATATGTTATGCCTTTCTAGATATCATTAAAGATATATAGATTTCTGCATACCCATCTATCTCTATGTATGCCAATATCTACACATATATATACTGATATATCTATAGATATCTATATCTATCTATATTTACATACTTATTCCTATCTGTCCACGTTCATATAGGCTTTACCCTCCTATATGTTTCCGACAGTGGACTTTACCCATATTCATACTGTTCCACAGCATGCTTCAGATAGTACACACACAACCACTCCTGTGGTACTGACAGTTCCTACCATAACTCTATGGTTAGGTAACCCTGAAGCTCCATATCCAATGTCCTTCCTACCTCTCACCAGTATGGAAGGACAAGGCGGATCTTCAGTGAATCTGAGGTCCAACTCCTCAGACACCTGTCCTTTCTTTGGGAATACGGGGTCCTCCCATACCCCTTCTTCCTCAAGGACTAGGCCGGTTTGTCCAAATCAGTCAGTCTCCTTTTTTGCCCTAAGTGTGAATAACTTTGTAGCCAAAAGAGTTTCAGCTTTGTCCATAAAGCTTTCTCCTGGAGACCTATCGTTTTTTGGACTACCCCAGTTAACTCCTGGGGTCACCTTTCACTCCAGTTTGACCTTCACTGTTAGTCTACAGGTTATCACCTTAACTCCAGTAAGGTCACCTTGAAGACATCTCTACTAGATCCTCCAGTAGATTCCATGAGCCTCTCTACTTCCTGCAATCCAGTAGGTGAGGTCCATATTGTAACTATTCATTTTTAATATATTTCATGATAATTATCATACATTTAAGGACTCCTTGCCTGTAGTCCTATTTTAGGTCAGCTGTTTTTCCTACAGCTCCTTTCTATCTCAACTCCTGCCCTCCATCCTCGGGATGCCTGGCCATATAAGGTGTGGCATGTTTTCAATCCCAACATGCTAGGGCTCCAGGCATCTTAGCTTGGGAGTCCCCATATGTGAAGACTCATTCCTGCTTGTTCCTGGAGATAGCACAGTTACTTACCTGTAACAGGTGATCTCTGGGAACAGCAGGAATAAGTCTTCACAACCCACCCACCTCCCCTAGGAGTTGTATATCTATCTTTCCTCTCTCTCTCTCTTTGTTTCAACTGAGGAGAGTCAGTTGGGAAAGGCGGGAAGGCAGCACGCAGGCGTGGTGGGATGCTTCCAAAAGCTCTTTGATTGGATGCTGGGAAGCGTTCCCGCGCAGACTCCGTCGGTACCGACGTACCCATATGTGAAGACTTATTCCTGCTGTTCCCAGAGATCACCTGTTACAGGTAAGTAACTGTGCTTTCTTCAGGAACAAGCAGGAAGTCAGCCCTCACATATGGGTGACTGCATTGACTGAGCCTGCACGGAGCATTTCCCCAGCTTTCAAAAAAAGCCTTTGGTAATGCTACCACACATGCGTGGTCCGCTTACTGCCCAAGGGTGCCATCTTGACAGTCTCTCCTTTTTTCCGTGGAGCCCAAAGGACGTCTGTCAATTTCCCTGGGAAAAATCCTTGCTATATCCTTTAAAATTAGATATTTCCGGTTTAATACTGGCTTTTCTTTCTGCCTTGAGCTGGCTTTGGGCCCAGCACCATTCTCGGCACTCTTTCCCTTTTAGATCGAGGCTTACCTCGAACGGCATTCACTCCCTTTTTCGCCGGGGGTCGTTGACCCCAGCTGGATGTCTCCCCACCATGTCTCCTGGTTCAAAAAAATGTGACCGCTGAAGTCAAACTGTCTCACTGACACCCATGACTGCTGCCTGGGACAGGACCATGATGCTTAAAACAAATAGAAAGAGGTCAGAGTTGCAAGAGAAATTGTTTTCCAGGTCCGACTCGGCACCGGCCTCCCCGACACCAAGCTCCAAGCCCAGCCAGAGAGGGCCGAGTGTCTTCTGAGTCCTGTGGCGGTGGCGACTCCGACAAGACCTCATACCCTGAGCGGAAAAGGAAAGTCTGTCTGCTCTACCAAAGAAACCCAGTAAGACTACCCAGAGGGACTTGGGCGACTCCGAGAAACTAAGGTCCTCAAGAAGGATGCCTCGGCTGGCGGAGACCGTGCAAGGGTCCTCTAGGAAGAGGCCAGGCCCAAGATCCTCTTTGCCTGCGCCAAAAGCTGCAGAGATTTCTGACTTGGAATCCAGAATGGCTGCCGTGGAGCAGACCATTACTGCTATCCTGGCCATGCAGCAGGCAATGATGGCAGGTTCATCCGCATCATCTGCCCAGATGACTGGGCCCCTGACTGCAGGGGAGTCCCTAGTCATCAAGCCGAGCTCAGAGCGCCACTGGCCTCTAGTAAGTTCTCAGACCCATTCCCCAGGAATCTGGTCCTCCCTGGCCAGTTTCAGAGACTGATCCCAGGTCCTCGGAAGGGCCCTGACCTTTCGGGGGGGAGCCTTGAGCCAAGGAGTCGCAGGGCCTTGGACCCGTCGCCCCCTCTCAACTCTGAGTGGTGCACCGACGACGAGGCCTCCCTGGAAACCAGACAGCACAGACATCCGCTCGGACCTGTCTCCCCCGGTGCCATCCTCCTCTGGAGGATGTGACCTTCCACGACTTTGTCAGGGATATGGCTTGGGCCCCCTCGGTGCAAACTGAGGCGGAGGAGGATCCTTGCACCGAGAAGCTGGAAATCCTCCAGTTCTTGTCTCCACCCAAAGAGACAGTCATGGTGCCAGTACATCTGATCCTCGAACGGCTACTACTGCGAAGGTGAGAGACTCCAGCATCGGTGTTGGTGGTCATTTGACACCTTGACGCCATATACCGCATCCGGAAGGGGCTGGGGTTCCACAATCCCCCTAACTCCCTCGTAACTCAATGGTTGTCGAAGCAACTATGCAGAAACTTAAACGCCAGAAGACTTACTCTTCTGTCCCCCCCCTGGCAGGGATGCTAGAGCCCTTGATGCCCTGGGGTTCAAGTGCTACCAGGGCTCGATGCTGGGGGGTGTCTCATTCAATCCTATGAACTATACATAGGCATGCACTTTGAAGGCCCTGGCCCAGGAGCTGTCTGGGTTCTTGGTGGGGCTGGCCGGGGAACTTCCCAGTCTGTTCCAGGCTCTAACCTCTGGTATCAAGGACTGCTCCAAGTTCCTCTCCCGGGCAGCTTACAACTGATTTGAGTGAGCGGATCAAGTAGCAGAAGCTGGCATTGAAGCCCGAAGCCAAGCCTGGCTACAGTTCTTGAGCAGTGAGTCCAGGACAAGTTGCTTGACGTCCCCTGCACTGCTGAGAACTTGTTGGGCCAACCCATGGCTGACAAGGCAGCCAAAGTGGTGACCCGCCAGAGTCTCTCAAAGAAGACATCTTCTTTCCCCTGCTAAAAAAGCCTCTGGGAAAAGGCCCCTATTCCCTGGGAAAAAAGGGGCACTTCCCAGCAGTCACTGCAACCAGACTTTCTCGGGCCATCAACAGGGTTCTCACCCCAAAAGGCAGGGCCAAGGAGCTCAGAAGCCTAAAACACTCAAGCCCCAAGCCCCGGCTGTAGCCCAACAAGGGGGTAGCTTTTGACTCCCAGAGCAGGGCCTCCCCTCCCCCGGGAGACCCTCACCAGCCCACAGGGTGCCGCTTGGCGCTCTTTGCGCAAAGGTGGACCAAGGTCACCTCAGGCCAGTGGGTGCTGCAGGTGGTAAAGGATGGATACCTCCTCCACTTACAATTAGTACCACCCAGGTTCTTTTCAAGAGAGCAAGTGCGACCTCTCGGAGCTTTTAGGTCTGCTCAGTGACAATGCTGTGGATCCCATACCCTGGAATCGGTGGGGGAAGGGCTTCTACGAAGGAGAAGTTCAAGATGCTCTCCCTTGGAACACTGCTGCCCTACCTCCATCAGTGAGATAGACTGTGCTCCTTGGACCTAAAGGATACGTACACTCGCATCCTGATCCACCCCTTCCACAAGCAGTACCTATGGTTCATGGTGGGAGGAGACCACTACCAGTACAGTGTGCTGCCCTTCGGCCTGGCCTCATCCTCAAGGGTCTTTACCAAGTGCTTGGTAGTGGTAGCCGCTTACTTGCATCTTTAAGGGGTTTTTGTCTTCCCCTACCTGGACGACTGGCTAATCAGAGGCGGTACGGCCTCAGTCAGGCAGGCCACAGAGCATACAGCCCTCCTGCTGCAGCACTTGGGGTTCGTCATCAATTACTCCATTGCACTCCAACCCAAAGTCTGGAGTTCTTAGGGGTGCAGTTGGACACACTACAGATCAAGGCTGTCCTTCCAAGAGAGAGGGCAGACCACATACAGCTGGCAGGAGAGGGTGCAATGCTGCCAGTCAGTGCCAGCTCACCGCCTCCACTTGTTGGGTCACATGGCCTCAGCGGTCCATGTCACACCACTAGCCCGCCTACACATGTGGACAGCCCATGGTGCCTCCGCTCACAGTGGACTCAAGCCACGTGCAGGCTATGAGACAGTTCCTCACCTGGTGGCAAAACTTGCACCATCTCTGGGCGGGAATGCTATTCCAGGCACCACACTACAGAGGACCCTGAAAACGGACACCTCTCTCCTGGTTTGGGGGGGCGGGGGAGGTGCATTATGAGAACCACTGCACACAAGGCAGCTTGTCCCAGGAGGAGTCACCTTGAAGATCAATCTCCTTGAATGCAGGGCAATCTTCCTGGCCCTGCGAGCAGTCTGCCACCGCCTACATCGGCATATCCTCATCCAGACAGACATTCAGGTGACCATGTTTTATATCAACAAGCAGGGGGACATGGGCTTGTACTCCCTCTGTCAGGAGGTGGTAGCTCTCCTCTTCACAGTGCGCAACAGTATGCTCCTGCAAGCAGTATACCTGCCAGGCAGGACAACGGCTTGGCTTAGACAGGCTGAGCAGAGTCCTTCGCCCACACAAGTTGAACCCCAGGGTAACGAAGCAGCTCTTCCACCACTGGGGCAGGCCAGTGATAGACCTTTTCACCTCCCCGGACAATGCACAGCTACCGGGCTTCTGCTCGTACCATCAGTAACCGGGGAGAGTGGTGGCAGATGCCTTCCTAGTCCCATGGTCTGAGGGCCTACTGTATGCATTCCCACTGACCCCCCTCCCCCCCCCCTTGGCTGTAAAAACCCTCTTCAAGGTCTAGAGTGAGTGGATGTCAGTCATACTGATTGCACCCAGGTGGCCCAGGCAACCCTGGTTCCCTCTGCTGCTATCCCTGTCGGTGGCACCCCGAGTCCCACTGGGCTGAGCCCCAGACCACCTGTCCCAGGAGGGGAGGGCTCCCTTCTGCACCCCAATCTGGCGTCGCTATTAACTAACAGCATGACTGCTGAAAGGGTAGCGCTGGTCCCCTTTAACCAGCCAGGGGAAATCGAGGAGGTCCTACTGGCCTCTCGAAAACCCTCCACCAGGCGAGCCTACGGCCTTTAAGTGGAGACAGTTCTCCATCTGGTGTTCACAGGAGGAGGTGAATCCCTTTTCCTGCCGTGCAACTGGTTCTTCAGTACCTGTCGCACACCGGGCTGAAATCCAACTTTGCGAGGGTGCATCTCAGCACCATAGCCATGCACCCACCACCCTGTTGAAGGGAAACCCCTCTCTAGCCAGCCAGTCCCTGGTCTCTAGGTTCCTCTGGGGCCTTCTGTTGTCCTGCCCGCCCCTCTACTCTACAGTGGTGGAATGGGACCTCAACGCGGTGCTCCTCCAGCTCATTAAACTGCCATTCGAGCCCCTGGCCACTTGCCACCTGAGATACCTGTCTTGGAAAGTGGACTTTCTCCAGGACCAAGCAGGAAGTCAGTCTTCACATATGGGTGTCATCGACGCCGATGAAGCCCCAGTGGAGCATTTCCCCAGCTTTCCATAAAAGCCTTTGGGAATGCAGGCACGCATGCGTGGTTCCCTTCCTGCCTAAAGGTGCCATCTTACCTCAGTCTCTCTTTTTCCTAGAAGCCCACCGGACGTGTGCTGCTTTCCACCTCGGCTCCCCATCTGCTCTCCCCGGCGCGGGATCGAGCGAGCCGCAGCACTGCTCCACCTCCACCTGGAAGAGCTGCCCAATCGGGGCAGCCGGCGGGCGCTTTAAAAAGGCTGCGCTGCCAGGCGCGCCCGTGCCTCGGCGGGCCCGTGCCTGAGGGCCTCGCCAGAGGGCCCTTTGGCGTGGCCCTTAGGCGTCGGCCCTATAGAACAGCCTCACAACGTGCTACCCTGCTGGCCAGACCCTCCAGCAACAGCTGCTCGCTACACAACGAACTGACCACTTCCCAGGCATACTCTGCTTCAAAAGCGAGAGGCGTCATCGGCTTTGATCAGAGTCGCCCTCCAGCTCTCCAGTCGCTCTCCAGCTCACCCTCCAGCTCTCCAGACGACTACCATACCCCTAGAGGCACTCAGCAGTCCTCCATCCTCTCTCAGGCGTTAACGCAATCCAGACCTTCATCTCCTGCCTCCTGACCACCTCTGATTAGCACGGACATGACCAAACTATCCACATAAGAGGTAACTCCTGCTAGGACTCTCTACAGTGAATATCTCTCATATATCATTAGCCATATCTATTGAATTTATATAATAGTTACCAAGTCCTGTAATACTATCTACGCTATGTAACTAGATATATTACTAGACACAATACTAGATATATTACTACATACATTATTGAAGTTGTATAGCTGTTACCAAACCCTGCAACACTGTCTACACGTTTTAACTGTTACCTTTTAAGAATGCCAGTCACCTCTGTGTACTTACCATACTGTTGTCAGTAACCTTTTAAGAATACCAGTCACCTCTGTGTATTTACCTTACTGTTGTCAGTAACCTTTTAAAAGTACCAATCGCTACTGGTCCACTACCAGCACCCACTGTACTGCTACCAGTAATCCTCCATTGCCAATCATCCTTTTACTGTTATCAGTAGCCAATCATCCAGATACTGTTGTCAGTAGCCCCATTAGCTCCAATCACCATTGTACTGCTACCAATAACCTACTATTGCTAACAATCTACTCTTCTGTTGTCAGTTAACCTCACCAGTTTGTCATCAGTATAGCTTTACTATCGATCTAACCTTAACCACTGCCTGTGACTATATTGTCTGTTGAGACCCAGCATACTGCTCTAAGTATCAAGAGGTTTTTAATAACTTCCTAGTAGTCTAACCTGATTAACCTGCTCCCCAATTTACATAGTGCTCTACCAAGATGGGTTCCCCCATTACCACCATAATAGGATGCTTTATCATATCAAGTTGGTTCTCCAACTCCCTCGCCTTAACCCCAGCATCCAAACAGATCCCTATTTTACGGAGCCATGGGAGAAGGTGGTCTAATGCATCCCACGACAACATAACATGGGCCAACCGCCCACACCACCCCCACCTGTTAACATTACACGTCAGCACAATATGAAACCCAAACGATTTGAAAACCCCTACCCTCATAGCCTAAAATATGCCCTCATCAACCCCCTTTCTATCCGGAAGAAGTGGCCAGCCGTCACTGACATCATTGCCAGCCACAGCCTTGACATACTCATGGTCACTGAGACGTGGTTACCCACCGAAGACAACGTCTTACTCAACCAGATCCTCCCCCAGAATTTCACCGCACATTCAAGTCATAGACAAGACAAAAGAGGAGGTGGCATGCTCATCCTCACGAGGTCAGACCTCCATTTTCGAACTGTAGACTCCACCAGTACAAACCATCTGGAGACCGTCACTATCTCCAATAAACGCTGCTCAATCATCCTGCTTTACAGAGCACCTTCAGCCTCCCCAGATGATCTCTCCACTATCATCGACCTGTCATCTAACACTCATAACCCAAGCATCCCAAATTGGATCCTAGGGGACTTTAACCTGCCTACACTACAAGATAATCAAGCATCAGCCTTCCTCGATGCCCTCAAAAATCTTGGCTTCAAGCAATTAGTTAATGAGCCTACTCATATTAAGGGAAATACCCTGGATCTAGTATTCGCCCCGCAAACCTCTCTTAACTCAGCCCAGGATCCTATAACCTCCATAACTCCTGTTCCTTGGTCAGATCACAAACTGATCATCATCCAGATTCCTTCGTACAAAGCCTACACAAAAATCAACAAAATACAAAGCAACACCACAAGACCGCCCTCTCGATGTTTCAAGCCTTACAACAGAGATCTTATCCTTGCGGAGACGCAACAACTCTTCTCTGAATCCACCCAGAACCTTGATGACCTAATCTCTCACTGGAACAATTGCCTCAGTTCGATTGCCCTATGTACGCCAACCAACAGGCCCCCAGGCAAAAGGATGAGTGCCCCATGGTACTCAGCTGATCTTAAAACATCACTTAACCAATTACGGAAACTAGAGAAGCGCTGGCGCCGATCTCATTCTTTACATGACCAGACAACATACAACTGTCATCTAGCTGCGCATCGCAACGCAATCACCGACACGATGAAGCAGTACTACTCAAACACCTTAAAGAGATTGCTTAATAAACCGCATGACCTTTTCGACCTGGTTAAGACCTTATCAAAGGAACCATCCTCAGGACCTCCATTTGAGATACACCCAAAAGATTTTGCAACTTATCTCCAATCCAAAATACGCCAGACTGACAATATCTGTACTACAACCTTCGAAATAGAGCAGGACTGCCAAACAACTCTAACCATGTTTTCTACACCCACCAAGAGAGAACTCGAAGATACTATTGCAGCACTAAATATCACTACTGCCCAGTCTGATCCATGCCCAGCCTTCTGGATCAAGGAGCTTTGCAGCCACTTCAGCCCAGTACTATCCAAAATAATGACCCTCTCATTCTCAACCGGCTCCTTCCCTTCAGCCCTTAAACACACCTCTATTAGACCTTTGCTAAAAAACTGCAAGCTTGATCCCCAGCAGGTGGAATCCTATAGACCCATATCCAACATTCCACTACTTGCGAAGATCGAAAAGGAAGCTCAACGACAATTGCAGGATCATATCGACTCCGCTGCACCGTTAGACCCATGCCAACACGGCTTTAGAGAATTCCACGGAGTGGAAACCCTCCTTACCACTCTCTTCTGCAAGATAATCACAGGCATTGATGACATCCGTAAGGGTTTTGCTCTCATCTTTCTAGACACCGCTGCAGCCTTTGATTCAGTAAATCACGAGCTTCTATTAAGACGATTGATTGAAAAAGGCATTAATGGACGAGCGCTCGAATGATGCAGATCCTACCTATCCGAAAGATGGCAACATGTTCGTTCTGGAGGGGCAAATTCTGAACCTTTCCACCAAAGTCAAGAAGTCCCACAAGGATCCTCCCTTTCTGCGCTCTTGTTCAATATCTACATGCAGCCAATTTGTAACATCCGGTCCTTCAATGTCGACTGCATGTTATACGCAGACGATGTCCTTCTCTACATACCTTTCTCTACTGAGCATCCGGACCTCTCCCCACTGACTAGCTGTTTCAATGCAATATCTGACTGGCTTCTCTCTCAAAACCTCAGAATACAACATAAGAAAACGGAAGTACTCTTCATTACGAGGAACCCCAACTTCACCCCACCACAATATCTTAAAGTAAAGGAAGCTGAGCTGCACACTAAATCCTCAATATGATACCTGGGAGTCACCCTAGATCAACGCCTGGATATGAAGGCCCACATAGGAAACATAGTCAGATCAGTCTACTACAAGATCCGCTCACTTAAGCATCTACGCTCCATGCTTGAACCAACTGACTTTCGGACAATTTTCCAGGCATTGGTCATACCTCATTTCGACTATGCCAATGCCATATTACAAGGTCTTCCCCAGTCCACACTAAACCCGCTGCAGCTAGCCATGAACGCGGCAGCAAGAATCCTCCACGGAGCCTCCAGGAGCGACCACGTGACGCCTCTGCTAATACAGTTGCATTGGCTACCCATCCAGGTTAGAATAGTTTTCAAGATCTTGATAATCACTTTTAAAGCTGTTCACAATCTCTCGTCCACATCCTTAACCTCCCTCATCCATGCCACTTCACCAAATAGAGTAAGAAGATCCACGGCTATAAACTCCCTAACCATACCAAAGGCACTTACTGTTTGCTCTAAATCGACAGCCAACAGGGCCTTCAGTCTCAGTGCCCCAAGATACTGGAACGCATTACCCCATGATATCCGGGCTATCAAGAATCTACCACAGTTTAGGAAAGCCCTCAAAGGCCACTTCTTCAACAAGTACCTTATTGAGCCCAACTGCATCCCCTAGAGCTCCAAGACACCCCCATACCACCCACATTCCCAGACAAACTTATAGCATACCAACAACACACCAAGTTGATACTCAAACCCACGACGTGGATTGTGTTTTCTAAGCATCCTATTTGATCATGATTCCATGTAATAAGTTTTGTATATAGTTACCCCTGTTATCCAAGTTTTTGTTCCCTGTTATCTGTAAACTCATACATGTTATTTGTACTGAGCATTTTGTTCCATTTAAACCGCGCTGATGCCGAATAGTGCGGTATATAAGAGAATGTAAATAAATTAAATAAATAAAATCCTGGATAAAAAGTTTGTTTTTTTTCGGCGATTCTCGCTATTTTTCTTCTCCGGTTCGACGCCGGTTCCCCTCCCGCCGGGTTCGGTACACCAGTATCGAGCCCATTTCTTCTTTTTTGGTTTTTGCCCTTCGTGGCTGGCGTTCGTGCCCTTTTTTTGCTTTTTCCCTGGAAGGCTGGTCCTTTGACCTCGCGGGGACTCTTTTTTTTTTTTCCGGAGGGGATCTACTCCAGGGTTCCGACTGCGGTCAGTCCGGGACGTACCGAGTCTTGAAGGTGTCTGGGGACTCCTCATCCTTCGTCAACTCGAGGGCCAGGTCTCAGACCCCCGACCGTCGCCCCGGGCCCGTGGAACAAGAGAAGCTCTCCAAAGTTCCTCGCATGGAGCCGGAGTCTGCTGGACACGTAAGCCCTGTGGTCCTCGGACTCTCCTCCCAGAGAGCCGACGTCGGGCCCGGCGCCGCCGGGGCCTGAGTCGGTGGCTGCTGCATCTCCTGAGCTGAGTCTCAGGATGACAGCCTTGGAGTGCAGATTGTCTGCCTTCATGGAGCAGCAGCAGGCACTGATGGCCAGCCTGTCTGGCGCATCTGCCCCGACCACCGGGACATCGAAGTCGACCCCGGAGACCGAACCGATACTCGAGGCCATGAAGGCTCGAGGTCGACCTCCCGTTCAGGACCGAGGGCGTTGACACCGATGCCTCCGGCGTCAGGGCGGGTGCTCCCAGGCCCCGTGGGGTTGGACCCAGACTCCTCGTCGGACGAGTCCGCCTGGGAGACGAAGGATGAGGAGTCCCCCGACACCTTCAAGACTCAGTGCGTCCCGTCGGACTCACCGCAGTCGGAACCCCAGAGTAGATCCCCTCCGGAGGATACCTGGTTCTCGGAGTTTGTCCGGGATATAGCCACTGCGTTGGCTATCCCGGCGGACCCCGAGGAAGAGCCTCAAGCCGAAGAGCTCGAGGCCCTGCAGTACGACTCTCCTCCGAAGGAGGCCTTTACTGTCCCGGTTCCTCCGATGCTGGAACTGCTCCTCTTCCGGATGTGGGAGGCACTGGCCTCGGTGCCGGTTCTAAGCAAGTGGGTAGATTCGATCTATCGACTCCGGAAGAGCCCTGGCTTTCAGAAGGCACAGCTACCACACCATTCCATGGTGGTGAAATTGGCCATGCATCGCCTGAAAAGTCAGAAGATGCACTCCGCGGTGCCTCCTAGCAGGGAGGCCCGAAACCTGGATGGTTTTGGTAGAAAGTGCTTCCAGGGCTCGATGCTTGCTTGCCGTGTCCAGTCTTAGCAGCTGTACATGGGCATGTACTTGCGAGACCTGGCCAAGGAGTTGGCCGGGTTCTCTGCTGGTCTCTCCAGGGAACCCTTGCAGAGATTCAAGTCCTTGTCCTCAGGGATTCGGGAATGCTCCAAGTTCATGTCCCGCGCCGCCTACGATGGCTTCGCGGCTTCGGCCCGAATTGCGGCAGCCGGCATCGCGGCTCGACGCCAGGCGTGGCTGCAATCATCGGACCTCGAGCCATGGGTTCAGGACAAGTTGGTCGATGTCCCTTGCCGAGGTGAAAACCTTTTTGGCAAGCCCATGGCCAAGAAGGCCGCTCAGCTCGAGACCGAGCACCTTACAAGGACAAGGCTGTCTAGGAAGACCTCTGCCCCTTCTCACAAGAAGAAGGGCATGGATAAAAAGCCCTTTTACCCGAGGAAGGGCACTACCTACAAACAGTACCCTCAGTATCAGGCTGCACCCCAGGGTCAGCAAGCTAAGGGGCAGGGTAATGGGCCCCGTAGACAGAGGACCCCCAAGCCTCCGGCCCCTGCTCCCACTCAGCAGGGTGGGGGTTTTTGACTCCTCAAGCTTTGCCTCTCCGTCCCTGCTCTCCCAACCCTGCACAGGAGGTCGCCTCGCCCTCTTTGCCCACCAGTGGCCCCACGTCACTGGGGACAGTTGGGTGTTAAACATAGTCCACAGGGGCTATGCACTGCACTTTCACCAACTGCCTCCTCCATATTTTCCAGGGGAGCCTCCAAGGCCTCCCCTGCACACAGATCTTCTCCTCCAGGAGCTCCAAGGTCTGTTGGTGGACAGGGCGGTGGAGCCTGTGCCCCTTCAAATGCACGGCCGAGGATTCTATTCCAGGTATTTCCTGGTACCTAAAAGAACCAGTGGCCTTTGACCCATCCTGGACCTCAGGAATCTCAAGTTCCTAGAAAGAGAAATTCAAGATACTTACTCTTGGGACACTTCTGCTCTACCTCCAGCAGGGAGATTGGCTATGCTCCTTAGATCTAAAGGATGCGTACACTCACATCCTCATTCATCCAGACCAGAGAAAGTACCTCAGGTTCATTGTGGGAGGAAACCATTATCAGTACAGAGTACTGCCTTTTGGCCTCACCTCCGCTCCCAGGTTCTTTACCAAGTGCCTGGCAGTGGTGGTGGCCTACCTGAGAAATCAGGGAATCTTTGTCTTCCCCTATCTGGACGATTGGCTCACCAGGGGTCTGACGTGCCAGGAGGCCAGACAAGCCACCCTCAAAACTTTTGCTCTTCTACAAAGCCTGGGGTTTGTCATAAACTTTGCAAAGTCCACTTTGCTCCCCTCCCAGAACTTCGAGTTCATAGGGGCAAAGCTGGACTCTATCCTGGCAAAGGCATTCTTGCCAGAAAACAGAGCCCAAAGGCTGATGGACTTGGCCAACATGTTTCTCAACGGGTCAGTGGTCTCCGCCAGACTCTGCCTGAGGCTGCTTGGCCACATGGCTTCGACAGTTCATGTAACCCCCAATGCCAGGCTCCATATGAGGCCTGCACAGTGGTGCCTTCGGAGTCAGTGGTCACAGGCCACAGGCAGCCTGAGATAAGATAAGGCTGTCCAGACCTTTTCTGGACTCCCTCAACTGGTGGCTGCACCCACCCAATCTACTAAAAGGGGTGCCTTTTCAAATTCCTGGGTACACAGTGGTACTGACCACAGACGCCTCCCTACAGGACTGGGGGGCTCATTGTCTGAACAAGTGCACCCAGGACCTGTGGTCTCCCTGGGAAGCCGCACAGCAGATCAATCTATTAGAAGTCAGGGCTATTCGCTTAGCTCTCAAAGCTTTCTCTCCGGCCCTAGCTCGTCAATCTGTCCTGGTCCAGACAGACAACCAGGTAGCCATGTTTTATGTGAACAAGCAAGGCGGGACTGGGTCTAGGCTCCTTTGTCAGGAGGCTCAGGACCTTTGCTCCTTTGCCCTCAAGCACAACATGCTCCTCAAGGCTGTGTACCTTCCAGGCCAGGAAAACCCACCTGGCCGACAGGTTGAGCAGAATTCTGCAGCCCCACGAGTGGCAGCTCCATCCTATGGTAGTTCAGAAGATATTCCTGAAATGGGGACTTCCATCCATAGATCTGTTTGCCAGTCCCCTGAACAAACAGCTGCCAAAGTTCTGTTCCAGACAACCGCGTCCTCTGCGACTGGCAGCAGATGCTTTTCTGATTCCCTGGTCTCAGGGCCTCCTGCATGCATTTCCTCCCACGCCTTTAGTGGCCCGCACTCTGTTCAATATTCTTCAGGACAAAGCCTCAGTCCTGCTGGTGGCTCCCAGGTGGCCGAGACAGCCTTGGTTTCCACTTCTCCTTCAACTGGCGGTGGATCCCCCAATGCCTCTGGGGTTGCAACCCGGCCTTCTCTCCCAGGATCAGGGTTCACTTCTGCACCCCAATCTCAAAGCTCTCAATCTGATGGCCTGGAGGCTGCAAGGGTAGTTTTGGCTCCCTGGGGCCTACCTCAGGAAGTTGAGGAGGTTGTCCTAGCCTCTAGCAAACAGTCCACTAGGAAAACCTACGCTGCTACGTACAGAAGATCCTTTCTCCTGTACTGTGCCAGTAGTGCTTCAGTACTTGCTGCACTTATCCAATCAGGGACTTAAGTCCAATTCTGTTCGGGTCCACCTCTCAGCTCTAGCAGCTCACCACTCACTGGTGGAAGGACATTCTCTGTCGGTTCACCCCTTGGTGTCCCGCTTTCTTAGGGGCTTGCTTTTGCTCAAGCCTCCAATCCGTCATCCTGCCCCTGAGTGGGAGTTGAATGTGGTCTTGCAACAACTGACTTGCCCACCTTTTGAGCCGATGGCTACTTTCCCTCTGTGCTTCCTGTCCTGGAAGACCCTCTTCTTGGTAGCCCTCACCTCGGCCAGGCGAGTGAGTGAGCTTCAGGCCCTGGTCTGTGACAGGCCTTATACTCGCTTCTATAGGAACAGGGTGGTCCTTAGGACTCATCCAAAGTTCCTCCCTAAAGTTGTCTCCTCTTTCCACCTCAACTAGGAGGTGGTTCTTCCAACATTCTACCCTTGGCCTCATACAAGCCAGGCTGAGGCAGTTCTGCATACCCTGAACTGTAGGAAGGGCCTTATCCTTCTACCTTGACCGTACGCAGGGGCATAGAAGGGCTACTCAGTTCTTCGTGTCTTTTGACACTAATAAGTTAGGGTTGGCTGTGTCCAAGCGTAACTTGTCCATCTGGGTAGCTAACTATCACCTGGGCTTACAGGACGGCTGACCTTTCCTTTGCAGGGTCGGGTCACGGCCCACCGTGTCCGGGCAATGGCTGCCTCAGTGGCTCATCTCCGCTCTGTGCCCTTGGTAGACATCTGCAGGGCTGCAACTTGGTCTTCAAGCCAGACGTTTGCGGCCCATTACTGTCTGGAGAGGGAGTCCCGTAGGGACAGTGCTTTTGGCCAGGCAGTACTCCGGAATCTCTTTGAGGTTTAGTCAACTCCTGCCCTCTGTTGGGCTACCGGTGGAGGTTGTGTCAGTGAAAAGCCTTTCTTTGATGCTGGGACTAGAGGGAGTTCTCTTGTTCAGCCTGGGTTCCTTGGTAGCCCAGATCTAGGGAGTCACCCATATGTGAGGACTGACTTCCTGTTTGGTCCTGGAGAAAGAGTAGTTACTCACCTGCAACAAGTGTTCTCCAGGAGCAGCAGGAATCAGTCCTCACAACCCTCCCTCCTCCCCTGGGAGTTGCAGTTGTACATAGTTTAATTCTTTCATTTTTGTGTGCTGTTCTTAGCTATGTCATTTGACTGTGGTAAGATGGCACCTTTAGGCGGGAAGGGAACCGCGCATGCATGCCTGCATTCCCATAGGCTTTCATGGAAAGCTGGGGAAATGCTCCGCTGGGGCTTCATCGGCGTCGATGACACCCATATGTGAGGACTGATTCCTGTTGCTGCTGGAGAACACCTGTTACAGGTGAGTAGCTACTCTTTCTGGTGGCCCTCACATCTGCTGGAAGGGTGAGCAAACTCCAGGCCATGGTGGCAGACCCACCATATACGAGGTTCTATAAAAACAGGGTGGTGCTCTGCGCACACTCCAAATTCCTCCTGAAGCTTGTCTCCTTTTCACCTCAACCAAGAGGTGGTCCTCCCCACCTTCTTCCCGCAGCCTCACGCTGGCAGGGAGGAACTAATACTTCATACACTAGATTGCAAAAGACCCTATCCTTCTACTTGCAGCAGACTCCAGTCCATCGAAAAGCTCCTCAGCTTTTCGTGTCTTATGACCCCAGTAAACTCTCTCGACTTGGGTGGCAGACTGTATTGCCCTAGTCTGATTATTTTTATCATCTTTGTTAGTGATATAGCGGAGGGGCTGTCAGGAAAGGTTTGCTTCTTTGCAGATGATACCAAAATCTGCAATAGAACAGACACCCAGGAAGGTGTAGATAACATGAGGAGGGATCTAGCTAAGCTTGAAGAATGGTCAAGAATTTGGCAGCTGAGATTTAATGTTAAAAAATGCAAAGTCATACATTTTGGCTGCAGCAATCCAAGGGAGCAATATAGTATAGGTGGTGAAGTACTTTTGTCCACTAAAGAAGGGCGGGACCTAGGCATGGTTGTGCCTGATTATCTTAAAGTAGCTAAACAGGTAGAAAATAGGACATCAAAAGCTAGAAGGATGCTTGGGTACATAGGGAGAGGAATGGCCAGCAGAAGAAAGGAGGTGATAGTGCCTCTGTATAAGTCTTTGGTGTGACCTCATTTGGAGTATTGTGTGTAATTCTGGAGACCGCACCTTCAAAAGGATATAAACAAGCTGGAGTCGCTACAGAGGGTGGCTACTAAAATGGTTAGTGGTCTTCATTATAAAGCATATGAGGACAGACTTAAGGATCTTAATATGTACACCTTGGAGCAGAGGTTCCCAACTCCAGTCCTGGAGGGCCAAACACCATTCAGGTTTTCAGACTCCCTAATAAATATGCATGAGATGCATTTGCATGCACTGCCCCCATTGTATTCAAATGTATCTCATGCATATTCATTAGGGACAACCTGAAAACCTGAATGGTGTTTGGCTCTCCAGGACTGGAGTTGGGAACCTCTGCCTTAGAGGAAAGGTGGGATAGAGGTGATATGATTGAGACATTTAAATATCTCTGTTGCATAAATGCACAGGAGGAGAGCCTCTTTCAATTGAAAGCAAATTCTGCTACGAGCGGACATGGGATGAGGGTGAAAGGGGATAGATTCAGGAGTGATATGCAGAAATATATTTCTTTCCGGAAAGAGTGGTGGATCCGTGGAATAGTCTCCCAGTGGAGGTGTAGAGATGAGATTAGTATCTGAATTCAAAGAAGCATGGGACAAACAGAGGATCTGTAAAGGAAAAAAGGGGACACTTGTAGTGGTTGGTATAGAAGGACAGACTAGATAGGCCATGTGGTCTTTTTCTGTCATGTTTCTATGAGCGAACTGGCCCTTCCCTTGAGCACTGGATCATAGCGCATTGTGTTAAGGCAATGGCTGTGTCGGTTGCCAACCTCTGCTTAGTGCCGGTGATGAAAATCGGCAAGGCTGCCGCATGGTTTTCATTTCATACGTTCACAGCTCATTCTACTGCCTGGAGAGTGAGTCCCGCAGGGACAGTGCCTTTGGCCAGGCAGTACTCTGTAATATTCTAGGGTTGTAGGCAATTCCTGCCCTCCGACCCTTGTGTTCAGGCTACCGGAGTGATTGTGCTGCTGGACGCTACTGTCTTGCAGAGTCTCTCAGTGGAGACTCACCTTCTGCAACTCACGGCTATCTGATTTGTTGCTGTTAGTACTGTCTTGGTTCAGTCTTCGGTAGCTTGGAACTAGGGAGTTCCAGACCTGAGGACTGACTTCCTGCTTGTTCCTGGAGAAAGCATAGTTTCTCCGGGAACAAGCAAGAAGTCAGCCCTCACATATGGGTGACATCGGCACTGATGGAGGCCTCACAGAAACATCCCTCCCAACTTTCAAAGAAAGCCTTTGGGAGATGCCACCACGCATGCATGGTCCCCTTCCAGCCTAAGGGTGCCATTTTGCTCAGTCTCCTTTTTTTCTGCGGAGCCCTTCAGACGTCTGTCTGGCTTGTTCCCAGAAAAAGTTGATTTTTCTCTCCCAAGTTTTCATACTCTCCTCTGGTATCATACTGGTACTCTTCCCGTCACCCGACCTTGTTGTCTTGGCGTCGCGTTCGGGTCTATTTTTGTAGTTTTTGTTCTTCTCTTTTCTTTGGCTTCTTCGTGCCCTTCTTTCCAACTGGCAATCCGTAGAATCTTCGACCTCGCGGGGTACTTTTTTTCCCCTATGACTACCAGTGGCTTTAAGAAGTGTGATCGATGCTCTAAAATTATGTCCTTAACCGACACACACGACTGCTGTCTTCACTGCCTCGGACCAGATCACGACCCGGCAGCCTGTGGTCTCTGTAAAAGAATGTCCAGCAAGGCCATCAAGAGCCACCAGCAACAGACAAGTTTTTTCCCCGAGTCCCCCAGTGGCTCATAATGCCAGGGTCTCGTCTGAGGCCATGGGCAGAACCCTTTGAACTGGAGCCCCATTATCTGTCCTCCGAAAGGGGGTCTTCCTCGAGGGAATCCAGCAAGAAAAAGAAACCCTCTATGGCGGTGTCTTTGGACGTTACAACCAGCCGGGTGCCTCCCAGATCTGGTCCTGCAGTCCGAGGCACTCGTCCACGGCGTCGGATAAGGAGCAGCCTGCAAATTGTCCCCCAAAAGTACTCTACCTCAGACCGGCCTCAGTCCCCAGACACCATCCTTGTTGAGGAGTCCCCTTTGGGGGAGCCATTGTTGGGCCAGAGTCCCTCAGTGACCACGCCGAAGTCTGGGGAGCCTTCTGGCCTGGAGCACAGTTTGTCTGCCTTCATGGACCGTCAGCAGGCGCTGTTGTCTGGCATGACTGGTTCATCCGCCCTGACCACCTGGCCTTCGATGTCCCAGACTTCCCTGGAGGGCGATCCGATTCTCAAGGTCCTTCGGTCTCGGATCGATCTTTGTCCAAGGTCGCGATCTAAGTCCTGCTCGATGGGACTGCGATGCTTCCCAGCAAGTATGCCAGGCACCGATCATGGAGCATCTGGAGCCCAAGGCCCACTTAGCAGTCTTCCTACAAATCCTCGACTGACTACTCCGAGTGGGAGATGGAGGATGAGGAGTCCCTCGAAACCTTTCGCCAATGTGATGTCCCATCAGACTCCCCAGTCTCGGAGCTCCGTCGGCGGTCCCTGCCGGAGGATACAGGCTTCCTTGATTTCATCAAGGATATGTCTAAGGCCCTGGCGTTCCCTACGAAGTCGGAGGAGGACCCTCGGGTGGAGGAGTTGGAAATCCTCCAGTACAAGGCTCCTCTGCAGGAATCACTCGCGGTGTTCATTCCTCCCATCCTGGAACGGCTGATGCTTCGGATGTGGGAGACACTGGCATCGGTACTGATGGTGAGCAAGCAGCTCGACTCGATGTATCGAATCCGCCAGAGCCCAGGCTTCCAAAAGTCACAGCTGCTGCATAACTCCATGGTGGTGGAGTTGGCCATGTGTCAGCTAAAGAGCCAGAAGACGTGCTCCTCGATGTCCCCCGTCAGGTAGGCCTGCACCCTGGATACTCTCGGCAGAAAGCGCTACCAGGGCTCAATGCTCATTGGCTGCATCCAGGCCTACCAGCTGTACATGGGCATGTACCTGAGAGACCTGGCGAAGGAACTCGCCGGGTTCTCGGCTGGTCTCTCCGAGGAACCCTTGCAGCGGTTCAAGATCCTGGCCAAGGCAGTCAGTGAGTGCTCCAAATTCATGTCTTGAGCGGCCTATGATGGGTTCGAGCCGGCGGCTTGAGTAGCGGCGGGCATTGGTACATGACACCAATGGGTTCAGGACAAATTGTTCGATGTCCTATGCCAGGGAAAGAACCTCTTTGGCAAAACCATTATCGTCAAGGCTACCTAACTGGAGACAGAGTTCATGATGAGGACCAAGCTCCTAAAAAAGACCACTGTCCCTCCCTAACGGAAGGGCTCAGGTAAAACATCCTACCTGTGGAAAGGGGCTGCTTACAGAAACTACCCATCTTTTCAGGCCTCCCCAGCTCCCCAACAAGGTCAGCAGGCCAAGCGACATGGACATGGCCCTTGTAAGCAGAAGGCTCTAAAACTCCAGGTACTGGCTCCAGCCCAGCCAGGGGGGAGTTTTTGACTTCTTGAGCATAGCCTCTCTACCCCCAAAGAGATCAGCAGCTCACAGAGGGACATCTAGCCCACTATGCCCAGAGGTTAGCCATCACCACCAATTCATGGGCACTTCGGGTGGTTAGGGAGGGTAACCTCCTCCAATTGACTCAGACACCTCCCCCTTATTTCCCAGAAGAGCCCCTCAGGTCTCCCCTTCACCGGGGCCTTCTACTGAAGAAGTTGGCAGGTCTTCTCGAGGACAAAGTGATGGAACTGGTGCCCCACCCTCTCAAGAGCAAGGGGTTCTACTCCAGGTACTTCCTCGTGCCAAAAAGAACAGGGGACCTAAGGCCCATCCTCAACCTGCGCAACCTCAACTAATTTCCTTTTGAGGGAGAAATTCAAGATGCTCTCTCTTGGAACATTGCTGCCCTACCTCCTGCGGGGAGATCGGCTATGCTCCTTAGACCTCAAGGATGCCTATACCCACATCTTCATTCACACCAACCACAGGCAGTACCTGCGGTTCATAGTGGGGGCAGACATTTTCAGTATAGGGTGCTTCCTTTTGGCTTGGCCTCTGCCCCAAGAATCTCTTCACAAAATGCCTAGCAGTCGTGGCCGCCTTCCTCCTTCTCCAGAGTCTTTGTCTTCCTCTACCTGGACTGCTGGCTCATAAAGGGAGGCACGGCCTCAGAGGTATAACAGGCCACTGCACGCACCATCCAGGTTCTGCAACACTTGGGGTTTGTCATAAACTACCCCAAGTCTTACCTTCTTCCGATACAATGCCTGGAGTTCGTTGGGGAAAAGCTCGACACTCTCCAGTTAAAGATTTTCTTGTACAGGGGCTGAGCAGACTGTCTCAGGACTCTGGCATGGGAAATACACCACTGTCCCTCAGTGCCCGCCCGGCTTCTTTCGCACCTCCTTGAGCACATGGCCTCCACGGTCCACGTTACTCCAGACGCTCTCCTCCACATGTGGACGGCGCAGTGCTCTCTCTGGGACCAGTGGTCTCAGGTCACATGATGCCTCTGAGACAGTGTTTCTGTAAGCCGCCAACTGGCAGACTCCCTGGCCTGATGGCCGTCTCGCCAGCATCTCGAGGCGGGCATGTCTTCAGGCCCTGAACCCCTTGAGAGTCCTCACCCTCACCATAGACTTCTCCCTGCTCGCCCAGGCTAGCTGGTCACTAAATGAGAGCACCAAGCAGATCAACCACCTGGAGTTGTGGACCATATACTTAGCCCCGCGAGTTGTCTGCCACCACCTGCGTCACCAGCTGGTGCTGGTTCAGAGGGACAACCATGTGGCGATGTTCTGTGTGAACAAGCAGTTGGGCACGGGGTCTTGTGCCCTCTGTTGGGAGGCAGTGGTGCTCTGCTCTTATGCAATCCAACAGGGTATTCTCCTGCAGGCAGTGTACCTACCAGGCCAGGACAACCTTCTGGCTTGACAGGCTGAGTAGAGTCCTCCAGCCTCAGGAGTGGCAGCTGGACCCCATTGTAGCCAATCAGCTTTTCCAGATCTGGGGGAAACCAGTGATGGACCTGTTCGCCAGTCCGGACAAATTCCAGTTTCAGCAGGCCCACCCCTCCAGGGTGGCAGCATACGCCTTCCCTCCCATGCCGCTGATCATCAAAACCTTATTCTTTACCCTCCGCGGCAGGGCCTCACTCATCCTGATAGCCCCTTGGTGGCCCAGGCCACTGTGGCTCCCATTGGTCCTCCGATTGATGGTGGATACACCCCATCACCTTGGGGACCTCTCCAGGACTCCTGTCTCAGGAGGGAGGCGCTCTTCTGCACCCTAACCTGGGGTCCCTGTTGCTGACAGCATGGCTGCTGAGAGGGTGACTCTGGCCTCTTTCAACCTTTTGGTTAAGGTGGAAAAGATTTTGTTGGCCTCTCGCAAGTCCTCTACTAGGAAGGCTTATGCCCTCAAATGGCGCAGGTTTTCAGCTTGGTGTGCCGAGCACGGGACAGACCCGTTCTCCTGCCCGGTGGTACTAGTATTGCAGTGCCTTCTCTACCTCTCACAATCCAGGCTCAAGTCTAATTCCGTCTGGGTGCACCTTAGTGTTCTGGTGGCGAAACCACCACATGGTGGATGGCAAGCCCTTCTCGGTCCAGCCTTTGACCCACTTTCTTTGGTGCCTGCTCCTATTGAAGTCTCCAGTTTGCCTTCTGGCAACTGAATGGGACCGCAACGTAGTGTTGGGGCTGCTCACTCGTCCACCCTTTGAGCCTCTGGCCACCTGCCACCTTCACTACCTCTCTTGGAAGGTGGTGTTCCTGGTTGCATTCACTTCTGCTCACGGAATTAGCCAACCTTCAGGCCCTAGTGGCAGAGGATCCTTATACCAGGTTCTATAAGAACAATGTGGTGCTTTGCACGCACCCCAAGTTCCTTCCGAAGGTAGTATCGCCCTTCCATCTCAACCAGGAAGTGGTGCTCCCTACCTTCTTTCCAAGACCTCACTCCATTCGGGCGTAGACTGTCCTTCACATCTTGGACTGTAAAATAGCTTTTTCTTTCTCTATCTAATGCACTCAGGACCACCGTAAAGCTGTTCAGCTTTTCATCTTCTATGATCCCTGTAGGCTGGGGGAGGCGGTGACCAAGCGTATGCTGTCCACCTGGGTGGCAGATTGTATCGCTCTGGCTTATGGGCAGTCGAAGCTTCTACTGGAAGGTTGCATCACGGCACACTGTGTCAGGGCCATGACAGCCTCGGTGGCCAACTTGTGCTCTGTCCCTATGGTTGACATCTGCCTGGCCGCCAAATGCTCTTCAGTCCATCTTTCGCAGCGCATTACTGCCTGGAAAGAGTCCTGATGGGACAGTGTCTTCAGCCAGACTGGGCTCCGTAACATTTTCGGGATTTAGACAACTCCTACCCTCTTGAGTTTTCTGTGTTCAGTCTACTGGAGTGCTGGTTTCATCGGACACAGGGGTCCTACTGTGGTCTGTGGACATGTACTCATTTTCTACTGCTTGTGGCTCCCCATGAGGAAGCCCCTGTTTTTTTGGGTTTTTTTTTCCTATGGGCTTTCGGTAGTCTGTAGCTGGGGAGTCTCATATGTGTGGACTGACTTCCTGCTTGTTCCCGGAGAAAGCGTAGTTACTCACCTTTAACAGGTATTCTCCGGGGACAGCAGGAATCAGTTCTCACAACCCTCACTCCTCCCCTTCGAGTTGCTGCTTTACCGTCTCTTATTTTTGCTGTCTTTTAGCTATGTCATCTGACTGAGCAAGATGGCACCCTTGGGTGGGAAGGGGACCACGCATGCGTGGTGGTATCTCCCAAAGGCTTTCTTTAAAAACTGGGGGGGGGGGTTGCTTCCGCAAGGGCTCCGTTGGTGCCGACATCACTCATAAGTGAGGATTGATTCCTGCTATTCCCAGAGAACACCTGTTACAGGTGAGTAACGCTTTATAGCTTTGCAAAAAGGGTTGTCATCTTCTTTTCCGGCAGTAACACTTGGTGATTTAATACAAACATTAAACTTGCCATATGCTGCTAAGTCATAGGCCTCACAAGCTAGCTATGTCAGTTTTGCAGACAACCTAAATTCCTTCCCTAAAAAGGCTTGACAAAATCTTTCAGGGATATAGCTGGAAAAATTAGGAAATTTAAATGACCAGGCCTTCAGTCTCTTAGTTATAGTGTTAATACATTCTATATGCTGTGAAGTGACATTGGCAACAAGTATTCTTCTGTACAGTTAAATATATTGGTCATAGCTGAAGACCATGAACACTGTTAGATTCTGATATCTGGCACAGCAATAGAAAAGACATCAGACATGTCTGCAGCTACAAATTTGTTTGAACATATCACACAAACCTTAGTATCCAAAGAGGCAGCAGTCTGGCTCATCAAAGAATTCCAAGCATTTATTTACAGCAAATTTGGTGGAAGATTTATAGAATTGTTAGTCTGTTAAAGAAGTATCATGACTCAGGATTCTTGAAGAAATCAGTGTAAAGGACTCCCAAAAACAAATCAGTCTGAGTAGACACATCGGGCGGGCCGGACGTCTGTGATATAGCGGAAGGGCTGTCGGGTAAGGTTTGCCTCTTTGCGGATGATACCAAAATCTGCAATAGAGTAGACACCCAGGAAGGGGTAGATAACATGAGGAGGGATCTAGCTAAGCTTGAAGAATGGTCTAGAATTTGGCAGCTGGGATTTAATGTTAAAAAATGTAAGGTCATGCATTTGGGCTGCAGCAATCCAAGGGAGCAATACAGTATAGGAGGTGAAGTACTTTTGTCCACTAAAGAAGAGCGGGACCTAGGCGTGGTTGTGTCTGATGATCTTAAAGTAGCTAAACAGGTGGAAAAGGCGACAGCAAAAGCTAGAAGGATGCTTGGGTGCATACGGAGAGGAATGGCTAGCAGAAAAAAGGAGGTGATAATGCCTCTGTATAAGTCTTTGGTGTGACCTCATTTGGAGTATGGTGTGCAATTCTGGAGACCGCACCTTCAAAAGGATGTGAACAGGATGGAGTCGGTGCAGAGGGTTGCTACCAAAATGATTGATGGGCTTCATTATAAAGCATATGAGGACAGACTTAAGGATCTTAATATGTACACCTTAGAGGAAAGGCGGGATAGAGGTGATATGATTGAGATGTTTAAATACCTCCGTGGCATAAATGTTCAGGGAGAGAGCCTCTTTCAATTGAAAGCAAGTTCTGCTACGAGGGGACATGGGATGAGGGTGAAGGGAGATAGATTCAGGAGTGATATGCGGAAATATTTCTTTACGGAAAGAGTAGTGGATCCGTGGAATAGTCTCCCAGTGGAGGTGGTAGAGATGAGGACAGTAACTGAATTCAAGAAAGCATGGGACCAACACAGAGGATCTCTAAAGGCAAAAAGTGGACTGTTGTAGTTGTTATGGAAGGACAGACTAGATAGGCCATGTGGTCTTTTTCTGTCGTCATATTTCTATGTTTCTATATGGATCCATACTCCTTCCTCGGATATCCGTACTGCGGTGGGTGTAGATGCTTGTACTGAAAATGGTGCTTCAAAGTAGGGCTGTGTCCAACCAGTCCGAAGTTTAATCTTCTTGTACACTGAATCTCCAGGCTTTGTACTTTACTATCGGTGGAACATGCAATGTTGTCCTTGAGTCTGTCCTACTAATAATTTGATCAATTAACTGCAAGGAGTTATGCAACGTTGTAAGATAAGTGTTTGTCTTCTGGAATCTTGCCATCCTCTGGATTGATCAACGTACATCTCCTTCCTGTAAGCAATGGAAATTAGCAGCATTACCGATGCATCGGATCCTATAGGATCTAATGCTACGTATGTGGGAGGCCCCGCTAATGTACTGAGTTCCACCATGCCCAGGGTTTCAAAATTCTCAACTACCACACCATTCTGTGGTGGTAGAATCGATGGTATGATGCACCAAAAGTTCTAAAACTCATTCATTCTTGGTGCATCTCCCAAAGGCTTTCTCTGAAAGCTGGAGAGATGCCGACAGAGCCTGCGTAGAGGTACAGTCACCCGTATGCGAGGACTGATTCCTACTGTCCCCGAAGACCACCTGTTATAGGTAAGTAACTACACTTTATCCGGTAATATCACCTATTCTTGCCCCCGATACTGAGATTTTGCTGACTCCCAAGACTCATGGTTCTGCCAGCCATGTCAGCTTGTCACTGCCCTTTTCAGCTTTTAAGCCCAGTCTGTCCTTCCACGAGGCCTATGATTCTTTCTCTTCCAAAGCAAACACTTTTCATTCAGCACAATGTGACAGCAAGAGGGCCTGTTTCAGGTTACCAGCAGTGGGTGGGTGGCTGTCTCTGCCTTTATCGCTAGGAGTGTGCCCGGGTCACTTCCCAATGCTGAGTGCTCAGCTTGGTTTTATCCTGGAGTGTAAGGGACCTTGTTTGGGTGCCTTCATGGTCTACATGACAAAGCCGAAAGTGCCGCCGGCGCCATCCAATCCACCTCGGTGGACTGGTGTGACTACCTCCTATTCAAAGAGGCAAGGGAAGATACACAGTGCACTTTGTTCTGACTGATCCTGGATCTGAAGAGCTTCAGTGCCTCTGAAGGTCTCTCACTTTCAGATGGAAATGCTGAGATCATTCAGGTGTATGATGCAGAGAGTTTCTTGCATCCCTGTACCTGGCAGTGTAGTTTCATATCTCCAGGAACAAGCAAGAATGTAGTCTTCACATATGGGTATTGTCGGTACCGACGGAGCCTGCGTGGGAACGCTCCCCAGCGTCAAATTAAAAAGCTTTTGGGAGCATCCCACAGCGCCTGCGTGCTGCCTTCCCGCCTTTCCCAACTGCCTCTCTCCAGTTCTTCGTTTTCTGCAGAACCAGCAGGTCGTCGTTCCTGTCACCACAGAAGGTTTTACCTTATTCTCCTCCTTTTTTGTGGTTGTCTCTGCCTTCCTCGACGCTATACCGGTACTGCCGGTGGTTCGTTCTTTCTAAAAAAAAAAAAAAAAAAACCCAGTATTTTTTTTTTCAAAATTTTCTTTTCCAGGTGCATGCACTATTTTGGGCCTTAGGCCCAAAATTTCCTCCTATGGAAAAACCCGCTTCGGGTTTCAAAAAGTGCACCAAGTGTTGCAGTACCATCTCCGTCACCGACACCCATGAGTGGTGTCTTAAATGTTTAGGTCCTGACCACTCCATCTCCGAGTGTATGGCTTGTGCCATGATGTCCAAGAGGGGTCGAAAAAACCGAGCTGCTAAGCCCAGCCCCCTTTTTCCCTCCGATGCAGCTTCTGTGGCATCGATGTCTTCCAGGGCTTCGTATTCCTCCCATGGATCTCAGGTAACTAAACAAGTCTGGCCAGTCCTCAAAGGGTAGATCTCCTTTACCAGCTGCTTTCTCTGGTACCGATACCCAGGCATCGGCAGCGTCGATAGACCAGAGGTTCCTGGCTATTGAACGCAGTCTGGCGGCACTCCTTGCGGCATCGACTCCTTCGGAACCGCGTCACAGTTCAACCGGTACCGGCACCGACTCCGGCACCGGTATCGGTAACTGTACCGACAGCATCAACATCGGTGTCTGCTTTGCCGGCACCCAGTCATGCGATGACTTCTGGTACCGACACACCGGTACCGATTACCCCCGGTACCGACTTCGGTCGGTACGGGTATCGGGCTCTTCAGGAGCATCTGGACAGAAGGTACTTCGAATCCTCGGAGGAGTCCGAGGATTCTGACAGCTCTGTCGGTACTGGAATACTTCTCCCGGAGGAGCCTTCCTCTCCTAAACGTAGGATGTCTCCTCCAGAAGATATCTCCTTTCAGGATTTTATCAGAGAGGTGGCTGGAGGTCTTTCCATTACTGTGGCTCCTGAAACAGAGCCCAGGGCAAAGGAGTTGGAGATTCTACAATATCCCAAGGCTCCTAAAGAGGCAGCTACTTTGACTATCCATGAGATCTTACATCAGAGGTCCTCAAACTACGGCCCGCGGGCCACATGCGGCCTGCCGAGGACATTTATCTGGCCCGCCGGGTGTGTTTGCTTTAAAAGTAAATTTTACATTTTTTTTAAAAAAAAGCTGTCTGCTGCCGGCCTGCCGCTGCCTCCATAGCAGATTCCAGTGTCCTGCGGGGCCCCTCCTTCCCGGCAGAGCCTGCCCTCCCTGCATCAGCTCCCTCTCCGCAGTCGAAACCGGCTTTCAGAGCGCGAAGGGAGAGTTCCCCTTTCGCGGCTTTAAGACTGCAGTGGCTGATGGGAACTTTCCCATCAGCGCCCGCGGGCTTAACAGAGCCACAAGGGAGAAACTCTCCCTTCGCGCTCTGAAAACCGGTTTCGACTGCGTAGAGGGAGCTGATGCAGGGGGGGGGGCAGGCGCTGCCGGGCAGTGGGGCCCCACGGGACATTCAAATCTGCCGCAGCAGCAGTAGCAGGCCGGCAGCAGACAGCTTTTTTTAATTTTAAATTTTCCCTAGGCTGGGGGGGGAGAGGGGGGGTCTAGGACTTCTAATGGGCTATGGTGGGGGCTAAGTCTGGAAATGGGGTGATGGGGGGGAGTTAGTACTGGTAATGGGCTATGGGGACTAAGACTGGAAATGGGCTGATGGGATTAGGGCTGGAAGTGGGCTGATGGGGATTAGGACTGGTAATGGGCTATGGGGGGGGCTTAAACTGAAAATTGGGTGATGGGGGCTAGGACTGGAAGTGGGCTGATGGGATTAGGATTGGAGTGGGCTGATGGGGGGTTTAGGACTGGTAATAGGCTATGGGTGGCTAGGACTGTAATGGGCTGAGTGGAAGGGAAGGCTTGAACCGAAAATAGCTGATGGGGACGGGGCTTGGAATGGAAGTGGGCTGATGGGGGGTTAGGACTGGTAATGGGCTGGGGGGAGCTTAAACTGGAAATGGGCTGATTGGATTAGGACTGGAAATGGGCTGATTGGATTAGGACTGGGAGTGGGCTGATGGGGGGTTAGGACTGGGAGTGGGCTGATGGGGGGTTAGGACTGGGAGTGGGCTGATGGGGGGGCTTAAACTGAAAATTGGGTGATGGGATTAGGACTGGGAGTGGGCTTATGGGGGTTTAGGACAGGTAGGCTATGGGATGGCTAGGACTGGTAATGGGTTGGGGGGTTGCTAAGACTGGGAGTGGGCTGAGTGGAAGGGAAGGCTTGAACTGCAAATAGCTGATGGGGACGGGGGCTTGGAATGGAAATGGGCTGAGGGGTAGGGGGTCCTTGAACTGCAAATAGCTGATGGGGAGGGGGCTTGGAATGAAAATGGGCTGAGTGGAAGGGGGGCTTGAACTGCAGATAGCTGATGGGGAGGGGGATTGGAATGGAAATGGGCTGTGAGGGGAGGGAGCTAGGACAGGAAATGGGCTGATGAAGGGGCTAGGATAGGACTGGGAATTGGGTATTGGGGGGAGCTAAGATTGGAAATGGGCTGTGGTGGGGTCTTGAATTGAAATGGATTCATGAAGGGGCTGGAACTGGAAGTAGGCTCATGGGGGGCTTGGATTGGAAGTGGGCTGAGTGGAGGGGAGCTAGGATTTGACATGGGCTGATGGTGGGGCTAGGAAAGGACTAGAAATGCGCTGATGGGAGGCTGGTATTGGAAATGAGCTGATGGAGGGACTCGGATAGGACTGGAATGGATGGGGGAGCTAGGACTGTAAATGGGCTGATGGGGGGGGGGCTAGGACTGGAAATGGGCTGATGCGGGGACTAGAATGGGGCTGGAACTAGAAGGGAGCTGATGTTGGGGGAGATTAGATTGGGATGGGGCTGGAGAGTGAAATGGAGAGGGGAAAAATATTTTGTGGGAGGGAAGAAAAATCTATAATTCCTTTTCGTCCCTCTAGTCCAGTCCCGGAACCATTGAGTCTAGAATCTCCTATGAGCTCCGCACATATATAGGCAAGGACCGCCCCTTCCTCTTCAGTAGTTTGTCTCCAAGCAGCTGGAGAAGCTTCTGAGCCATAGGCTCACTCAGCACAAATAAGCAGAGCTAGGAATAGGCATTAGCTTATCTTTCGTTTTAGGTTTTCTTTTAAGTATATTTTGGTAGTTTTACTTAGTGTTTTGGTTTTACAGGAAAGGTGCTGCTGCTTCGGGGTGTCCTCTGCTACCGCTGGCCGAGTTCTCTGTCCTTGTCTCTCTTCTTCCCTCCCCCCTCTCCCCCCCCCCCCCCCACTACCTCCCCTTCACTTTAACGAGCAGTGGAGGAGAAGCAGGGGCCGTTAAAGGCAGGACATAGCGCAGCACCTTCGCCTCCCTGCTCCCGAACCTGCGGTAACGGGTGAGGAGCAGGTGGCAGGCTTAGGATCTCACCACTGGCAGGAGAGGGCTTAGCAGCCTGCAGAACACGCTGAGAGCAGCCGGAGCCGAAGCCGCGGTCCGGCTGAGCTCCGGCGAATTTAAAGGGTCCCCTTCCCGGGCATGGTGAGGTGAGTCGGGTCGGTGGACTGTGTTAATTTGCCCGGGGAGCAAGTGGCAGGGGGAACCGCGTTTCGGCAACTGGCCCGCCTGCTCAATTTCGGGCATGAAAAAGTGACGGTGGCCATTTTGGCTGCCACGGGGTGAATCGTGGCAGCCGGAGCTGGCTCTTCCTGGCCGGTCGGGGGGCTTTCGTGCCTCGTTTCAGAGGCGCTTTCATTCCTTTGAGCTGGGCAGTCCTCAAAGGCTGAGGTAGTTAAAAAATAAAAATCCACCGTCAGGTTTGTTGGAGGCAGGCAGTGCTTTCTGGGTGCGGGGAGCATGCCGGCCAAGCCGCGTTGTCTGGTGTGCGGCTCAAAGAGGGGGGAGCTGATGGAGTCTGGTGTGTGTAGGCCTTGCCCCCGGGAGGCAGCCCTGCTTGAGGATCCTATGGAGGGTCCTAGTGGAACACAGTTGGGAGATGGTCAAGAGAAGGGGGTTGCCCCTCTCTCCTCGAGTGCTGCCGTGGAGCAGAAGTCGGGGCCGGCTTCGGGGGACAGAGCGGTTCCTGGGTCTTCAGTCAACCAGGCGAGGGGTTCGGAGGGGGGGTTCCCGTTGGATTTTCTCGCTCTCTTGCAGCAGGCCTTGGCTTCCTTACAGCCAGCAATGGTAGTGCCGCCTCAGAGTCCGAGGGGGCGCAAGTGGGAGGCGGCGGTAGATGCTCCTCCGCTTAAGAAGAATACAGGAGCTAGTGCAGAGGATCTTGTGTCTCCTCTCTGAGAGGACTAGAGTGCGGGGGAAGCGGATCTCATAGATGTTTCAGAGGATGATTTGGAAGAAGGGGAACTACCTGAGGATGACCAGCAAAGCAGGGTGGTCCAGGTCTTTCGGAAGGAGGAGCTGCCCGCCTTGATTACGGAGACTCTGAAAATGCTTAATATGCCCTCGATGGAACCTTCCTCGGAGGAAGCGCTGGAGGGACCCCCTGTTGCAGGCAGTCCACACATCCCAGTGTGTGTTTCCCGTCAATAGGGTGTTTCGGCATATGATTCAGAAGAATGGGATTTGCCAGAGTCGGCCCTGAGGGGCTCTAGGGTGATAGCTCGGTTGTATCCGCTCTCGGACCAGTATAAGGAGCTTTTTCGCTCCCCAAAGGTGGATGCTGCAGTGTCGGCGGTCTCAAAGAAGACTACGATCCCAGTAGAGGGTGCCGCGGCTTTGAAAGATGTTCAGGACAGGAAGTTGGATACCCTGTTGAAGCAAGTGTTTGATGATAATGCTCTCTCCATGCAGGCCTCTAGCAGGGGCGTGGGTAGCGAGAGGCTGCCTCCGTTGGGCCCAGAGACTGCAGGGGGATCAGTTGGGGGAGCAGGATTCGGAGACAGCGCAGATAGTCGGGGATGGCTTATTTAGCGGATATTCATTACGATCTTATCAGGAGTCTGGCCAAGGCGATGGCGTCGGTCGTTGCAGCTCGCAGTTCCCTGTGGTTGAGAAACTGGGCTGCGGACACTTCGTCTAAGGCTAGGCTCATTAGGCTTCCGTTCCGAGGGAAACTGGAGAGGATTTGGAGAAGTTGGTTAAGGATCTCGGGGAGTCCAAAGGTGGTCGTCTGCCGGAGGATAAGCCCAAGCAGGGCCGGGGGCTTTCCGGTTCAAAGGGGGGGCTCAAAGACTTTCGTAGGTTTCGGTCCTCTAGTTTTGCTCCCTCGTAATGCGGAAGGTTTCCAGGGAGGAACCAGGGATTTCGGGGGGCAGGCAGAGGTTTTGCGCCCTTTCAGTCCTCAGGTGTTAAGAAGTCACAATGAAGTGAGGCGGACTCAAGTGGCGGTGCTGCCCGTGGGAGGTCGGTTACAGGAGTTTTACCCTGCCTGGGTCCAGCTTACGTTGGACCAGTGGGTCTTGGAGGTCATTCGAGAGGGGTATGCATTAGAGCTCCACCGACCCGTCTTAGATTCCTTTGTTCTGTCTCCTTGCAGGGCTCCGCTCAAGGTGCACGCGGTGTCCGAGACGCTACACCGGTTGCTGGCTCTCAAGGCGGTAGTTCCCGTCCCCGCGGATCAGTGCGGTTGCGGTCGTTACTCCATCTACTTCGTAGTGCCAAAGAAGGAAGGTTCGTTTCGTCCGATTCTGGATTTGAAAAGGGTGAATCGGTGTCTCAGAGTATCGCATTTCAGGATGGAGACCTTGCGGTCCGTGATTGCGGCTGTCAGGGGGAATTCCTAACGTCGCTGGATCTCACGGAGGCTTATCTGCATATCCCTATTCGGCAAGAGCATCAGCAGTTCCTGCGCTTTGCGCTCCCCATGGGGCATTTCCAATTTCAGGCCATGCCCTTCGGGTTAGCGATGGCGCCTCGCGTGTTCACCAAGGTCATGGTGGTGGTGGCGGCGGCTCTCCGGAAAGAAGGCGTACTGGTGCACCCTTATCTGGACGATTGGTTGATTCGGGCAAAGTCGCGTGACGAAAGTGTCAAGGCCACTGCCCGCGTGGTACAGGTGTTGGAAAGCTTGGGCTGGGTGGTCAACCGGACAAAGAGCAGGTTAGTCTCCTCTCAGTCTCTGGAGTACTTAGGGGCGCGTTTCGAGACGGCGTTGGGCGAGGTGTTTCTCCTGGAGCACCGCGCTCACGCTCTTCGGAGCTTGGTGAGAGTTTTTGGCTCGACGGGCTCCGATGGCGTGGCAGTACCTACAGCTGCTGGGAACGATGGCGGCATCTATCGAAGTGGTGCCGTGGGCCAGAGCGCACATGAGGCTGCTGCAGCGGGCGCTGCTGCGGCGGTGGTCGCATCAATCGGACCCGTTATCTCGCCTGCTAATCTGCCCTCAGGATGTCCAAAACGAGTTGGAATGGTTGCGGAAGGAGAGTCTGGAGACCGGCGCCCCATTGGAACCTCCATCCTGGGGAGACTTGGCCACGGATGCCAGTCTCCTGGGGTGGGGAGCCCATTGCGAAGGGAACATAGCCCAGGGCTGCTGGTCTCTGGAGGAGAAGCGATGGTCCATCAACCGGTTAGAGATGAGGGCTGTGTTGGCCCTGCGAGAGTGTCAGGCGTTGCTGAGGCGGTCAGCAGTCAGAGTGCTGCCCGACAATGCGACTACGGTGGCCTACATCAATCGTCAGGGCGGCACAGGAAGTGCAACTCTGGAGGCAGAGGCAGGCCTTCTGCTAGCCTGGGCAGAACAGAACCTGACGTACCTGTCAGCGCAGCATGTGGCCGGGGTGGACAATACCGCAGCGGACTTTCTCAGTCGGCGGAGGATGGACCCGGGGGAGTGGGTCCTCCACCCGGAGGTGTAGTCTCTTCTGGTACAGCGTTGGGGTTCTCCAGTCATGAATCTGATGGCAACATTCGAGTCCGCAAAGGCGTTCAGGTTTTTCAGCAGGAGGCGGGAACGCATGTCAGAAGGGCTCGATGCGTTGGCGCAGAGATGGCCAAGGGCAGGTCTGCTCTACGTGTTTCCGCCTTGGGCTCTCATAGGTCGCGTGGTGCAGCGCATAGAGCGGCACCGGGGCAGAGTAATCCTCATTGCACCCGATTGGCCCAGGGGGCTGTGGTATGCCGACTTGGTGCGGCTTCTGGTGGATGTCTCGTGGAGGCTTCCTCAGTGGCAGGATCTGTTGCTACAGGGGCCGTTAAGGATGCCTCAGGTGGCTCGATTCTCGCTTACGGCATGGCTCTTGAACGGGCTCGGCTGAGAGCCAAGGGTTATTCTTTGGCGGTCATTTCTACTTTGTTGCGGGTGCGTCGGCGGTCTACTTCGTTGGCATATATTCGGATTTGGCGCATTTTTGAGGGATGGGATACGGAGAGAGGTCTTACTCCGCTCGCGGCGTCTGTCCCTCAGTTCCTTTCCTTCTTGCAAGGAGGTGTGGAGAAGGGATTGGCATCCAGTTCCTTGCGAGTCCAGGTGGCAGCGATTTCCTGTTTTCGGGGCAAGATTCAGGGTAAGTCATTAGGGGTGCATGGCGACATCCAGAGGTTTTTGCGAGCGGTATTGCTCCATGCGGCCTCCTCGCAGATGCTCAGTTCCGGCCTGGGATCTCAATTTGGTGTTGGAGGCCTTGGTCAATCGACCATTTGAGCCGTTAGGGCAGGCTTCAGTTAAGGATCTGACGTTGACGGTGTTTCTGGTAGTTATTTGTTCTGCTCGCCGAATCTCCGAGTTGCAGGCGTTGTCCTGCAAGGAGCCGTATCTCTCTTTGATCACAAGGTGGTGTTGCGCACCGTGCCGGCGTTCTTGCCCAAGGTGGTGTCCGTTTTCCATGTTAACCAGGTGGTCTCTCTTCCGGTATTTTTGGGGGAGCAGGCAGCGCGGACTGATAGCTGTTTGCATCTTCTCGATGTGCGGCGGGCGCTCCGGCGCTATCTTCGCGGCACGGAGGTCTTCCGTAGATCCGACAGGTTGTTTGTGTCATTCGGTGGCCCGCGAAAGGGGGAAGCGGCTGCGAAGTCGTCTATCTCCAGGTGGCTGAAGGAAGCTATTGCATCTGCCTACCTTTTGAAGGGTAGAGGAGTGCCGGAAGGTCTACGGGTTCATTCTACTAGGGTGCAAGCGACGTCTTGGGCGGAGTTTAGTCTGGTGCCCACCGTGGACATTTGTAGGGCGGCGACGTGGTTGTCATTGCATTCCTTCGCTAAACACTATAGGCTTGATGTGCAGGCGGCGGAGGATGGCCGATGTGGATCCGCAGTACTTCAGACTGCGCTAGCTAGGCCCTCCCGTTGACTTTCACTGCTGTTACATCCTCAATGGTTCCGGGACTGGACTAGAGGGACGAAAAGGAAGAGTAAATTAGACTTACCTGCTAATTGTTATTCCTTAAGGAACTCTAGTCCAGTCCCGGTTCCCTCCCGAGCTGTTTAGTTTCAGCCTGAAGTTCAGTGTGGGTGTGGATGTCTCGGCGGGGCAGATGTAGGGAGACGGCAGCGGGGGAGCTCTGGTGTAGCCCTGTCTCGTCCCCCACGGTCTACTAATTGGTCAATCAGTTAAAAAAAAAAAAACACAAGAAGGCAAAGAAGTACAGAGACGGGAGGGGCAAAGCAGTAGGACTGCGAATGCCAGCCTTCCCTGGGGGGGGGGGGGGGGCGTAGAGCTAGTTGTTGAGTTATAGATTTTCATTACTTGTTTAACTACTTATTTGTTGCTCTGCTGAGTCTGCTTTGTCAATAGGTACTGAAGAGGAAGGGGCGGTCCTTGCCTATATATATGCGGAGGTCATCAAAGCAATGACAAGTTTTCAGTCTCCAAAGCTGCTGGAGGAGATTCTAGACTCAATGGTTCCGGGACTGGACTAGAGTTCCTTAAGGAACAACAATTAGCAGGTTAGTCTAATTTACTCTTGGCTGGGTATTGGGAGAGTAAGTGGGGATTGAGGATGGAGGGGTAAAATTTGGGTGGATGAAAAAGGAATGAGGAAAGAGCAAAAGGAGAAAGATTAGTATGTTAAAGCAGATGTAAGAGAATGGGAAAAAAACTAGAAGAAAAGAAAGGACAATGGACAGCAGATGATGGAGAGTTAGCAGAAGACACAAAGAAACCAGAAGAAAGTGTCTGGAGAAATTGCAACTGAAAAAAAAATGCACAAAAGGTACAAAGATATCTCCTTATTTTGAATTTATTAACTGGAATATGACAGCTCTGGGAAATGTGCATCATTAACGTCTGTGCTTTGTTTAGTACAAGAGGAAATTAATTTATAGTTTTATTTCTACATTGTTGTTCATTCCAAGTTTGGCTTTTTAGGGTTCCCAGTTTAATTATTGTCTTCCTTGTGATTCCTTGTTTGGTGATGGTCTGTGTTCTGCATGTGTAACTGAGCTGAGGTATTCTGTTTATGTAATTCCTATTTGACATTGCCACTTGTTTTTCCCCAGTAGGTCATGTATTGTTGTTCTCTGAAATGAATTGGTTTAATATTTGCAATGTTGCCTTTTGATAGGTAAGGTATGGTGCTTTGTGAGTCCTGGTAGTGCTGCTATGATATGGCGGGTTTGCTATGGGTTCTAAATGGGCAGTGTTTGTAGTAGTTCCTAATGTGCGTGGCGGTTGGCACTGGATTATAGTAATACAGAAATCTTTTAGTCTTCCTTTATCCATACACTCATGAAGAGGCATGTTTACTAAAAGTTAGTGTATGGTAACATGCAAATATTTATGCAAATGAGGACCCTTATGCAAATGAGGCCCCGCGCTGAGTCTCTGCACATGGCCCCGCACACTTGCATCACTTACGACTAGCAGTGACAAATATGGAACTGGACATTGACCATCTCATTAGCCAAAATCAGGCCCATAGTTCCCATTGAAATACTGATAAGTTTGTTGATTTAACTTTACTTCATTTTAAATATTGTATTTGTTCCCGTTTTGTTTTTTTACTTCAAAATAAGATATGTGCAGTGTGCATAGGAATTTGTTCATAGGTTTTTTTTAAACTATAGTCCGGCCCTCCAACGGTCTGAGGGATAGTGAACTGGCCCCCTGTTTAAAAAGTTTGAGGACCCCTGTCTTACATGATCTCATGCTAAGAATGTGGGAAACGCCTCTTACCATCTCTCCTCACTCTCGTAGACTGGATACCATGTATTGAGTCCCTCCTTGTCCTGGGTTCCAGAAGACTCAGCTTCCTCACCACTCTATTGTAGTGGAATCAGCTATGAGGAGGATCAGGAGTGCAAAGAGGCATGCCTCTAATCCTCCAGGACATGAGTGTAGAACTTTGGATGCCTTTGGACGTCGTACTTTCCAGGCTTCCATGCTTTCTGCCAGGATCAGTTCCTATATTTTATATATGGGAATGTTCCTTATAAGGAAATCACAAGAGATTTAGAGGTTTTGAGCCCTCTTCTTCTTGATAAGAGGCAGGATTTTCTCACACTGGTTAAACATGCCCAGGATGTTTCTAAGTTGTCAACCGTGCAGCTTTTGACTGTTTTGAGTGCATAAGCAGAACCTCTGCCATTGCCATAGGTGCACGTAGAATTGCCTGGCTCCAGGCATCCGATTTGGAGCTCTGGGTGCAGGACAAACTGGGCAATATTCCTTGTACGGGTGAGAATCTATTTGGCAAGAATTGGCAAGAGAGAGCCAATGAATTAGATGCTGACAACTCTACTTTGGATAGATTATCCAAAGCCACAGCTGATCCTGCAAGAGAGAAATCTTTCAAGAAACCATTCTTCAAGAGGAGGTTTTATCCCTCTTATTCCCAGCAGGGACGTTCTGCAGGTCAATCTGCCCAAAAGAGTCGGCAACCACCTAAACAAAGGAAAGCAAAGACTGCTAAGCCTCAACCGTCTCAGCAGTCTCAGCCTCCACAAGACCTTTGACTTTCATCTAGAGAACTTAGCCTTCCTGGCTCTCAATGGACCAGAGCCTTCCACCATTCTAGGAAGGTTGTGTCACTTTGCCCTCAGATGGGGGCAAATAACAGCAGAACATTGGACACTCTATTATAAAAGAGGGGTACAAGCTGCACTTTTCGTGCATGCCCCCTCCCACAATGATAAGACAGTTCAGTTCTCGGACCTGTCTCATCAACCTGTTAGATCAAGAGGTCACTATGCTTCTTGCCCAAGGGACAATAGAAGAAGTACCCATTCATCAACAGGGTACAGGGTTTTATTCCCCTATTTCATTATCCCAACGAAAACAGGGGGACACAGACCTATTTTAGACCTCAGAGAATTGAACAAATTCCTGTTCAAGGAGAAATTCAAGATTTCTCTGGGAACTCTGCTGCCATACCTTCAGAGTCAGGATTGGCTTTCTCTAGATCTCAAGGATGCGTACACTCATGTTCTCATCCATCCAACTCACAGAAAGTTCCTTCAGTTCCTTTTTCAAGGAAAGCACTACCAGTACAGGGTGCTTCCTTTTGGCCTGGCTTCAGCACCAAGGGTGTTTACGAAATGCAAGGCTTTGGTAGTAGCATTTCTTCGCACTCCAGGAATATTCGTCTTCCCTTACTTAGACGACTGGCTCATTCGAGCCCCATCAGTGTCAGAGGCCAGGATTTCTCTATCTTGCACAATGCGTATCCTTCAGTATTTGGGTCTGGTCATAAACATCCCAAAATCCAGTCTAACTCCCACTCAGTCTTTAGAGTTCATAGGAGCTTTGCTGGATACCAGAAAAGCAAGGGCTTATCTTCCTCAGACCTGTTGCCTTCGCATGGTGCAGTTAGCTTCTCAAGCAGTGCTAAAACCTCATCTCACTGCTCGAGAGATGTTACAACTACTAGGCCACATGGCATCTACCGTGCATGTGATTCCCTATGCTTGCCTCCATATAAGAGCAACCCAGTGGACTTTATCCACTCAATGGACCCAGTCATCAGAGTGCCTGTCAGACAAAATAGCAAACACAAATCGCCTTATTTTTTCCCTCCAATGGTGGCAGTCCACTCAAAACCTGTTGCTGGGGTTCCCATTTCAACAGCCTTTACCCCAGGCAACTCTCATAACAGATGCTTCTCCAATGGGTTGGGGAGCTCATCAGCAAGACCCCTCCACCCAAGGCACTTGGACTCCACAGGAGACTCATCTACATATCAATCTCTTAGAGCTCAGAGCAGTCTTCCTTGCTCTTTGTGTGTTCCACACTCTACTCAGCTACAAGACAGTCCTCATTCACATGGACAATCAAGTAGCCATGTTCTATGTGAACAAGCAGGGGGGAACAGGCTCTCTGTTGCTTTGCAACGAAGCATTTCGACTATGGGCCCTCGCCAGAGAGCATCAGATTCATCTCCTGGCAGTGTATCTTCCAGTCATACAAAACTCTTGGGCAGACACTCAGTCGCGTTCTGCTTCCACACGAATGGTCTCTGCATGCAGACCAGGTGGCCAAGTTTTTTCAAATTTGGGGAACCCCGGACATAGACCTCTTTGCAAGTCCGTTGAATGCCAAACTTCCCCGGTTATGTTCCAGAATTCCGGCTCAGGGCTCTCAGGCCAGGGATGCTTTCCTCCTTCACTGGGGTCAAGACTTCCTTTATGCCTTTTCACCTATTCCCCTAATTCCCAAAACCCTGTTCAAGCTTCAGAGAGACAGAGGTCATATGATTCTCATAGCTCCACATTGGCCACGGCAAATGTGGTACCCTCTGCTTCTACATCTCTCAAGCTCCCTCTCTGGAGTTAGGGTCTGCTCCAGATCTCCTGTCCCAGGAGGACGGAATGTTATGGCATCCCAATCCCCACTCTCTGCATCTCAGGGCTTGGTTGCTGAAGGCCTAGATCTCCATGATCTTAACCTCCCTCAGCAAGTAAAGGATATCCTTTATGCTTCCAGGAAGCCTTCCACAAGACGCTCTTATGCTTTTAAGTGGAAAAGGTTTACCATATTGTGTTCGCCGAAGGGTCTTAACCCCCTTGCGATACCTCTGGAATCATTACTGGAGTATCTCCTTCATTTATCCAATGCAGGACTTGAGTCCATTTGAGTTCTATTGCAGCTTCTTTCAAGCCTCTAAATGGACAACCTATTTCCTCCCATCCTCTTATAGCAAGATTTATGAGAGGCCTTCTCCTAACTAAGCCTCCCATTAGGCCATCACCGGTGGCATGGGACTTAAACCTGGTTCTTGGTCAGCTCATGAAGCCACCTTTCGAACCCTTAGCTACTGCCTCATTGCAATTCCTTTCTTGGAAGGTTATCTTTCTCATTGCAATCACATCAGCACATCGCATCAGTGAGTTGCAGGCATTAGTGGCTGATCCACCTTATACAAGTTACATCATGACAAGGTAGTCCTTAGGACTCATCCACACTTTATGCCAAAGGTGGTCTCGCCTTTTCATCTGAACCAAGCGGTCTTCCTGACTTTTTTTTTTCCAAGGCCTCATGCATCAAATGCAGAAAGGAATCTTTATACTTTGGACTGTAAAAGAGCTTTAGCCTTATCTCCAGGAACAAGCAGGAATGAGTCTTCACATATGGGTACGTCGGTACCGACGGAGCCTGCACGGGAATGCTCCCCAGCATCCAATCAGAAAACTTTTGGGAGCATCCCTCGCGCCTGCGCACTGACTTCCCGCCTTCTCCACTGCCTTTCCGCGGAGCCGGCAGGACGTCCTCTTGTCACCGCAGAAACCTTTTTCTTTAAATTCTTCATTTCTTGTTTTCTTGTGGTCGCGGCTGTTTTTCCCGCCGGTGGTTTTTTCTTTTCTTTTTCTTAAACTCAGAGATTTTTCCCTCTGCTTCTGTCGTAACATTTTTGGGCCTACAAGGCCTCTTTATCATGGAGCCTTCTTCTCCTAAGAAGTGCCTTCACTGTGAAACCACAGTTTTCGTTTTAGACTCCAATAGCTGGTGTCTAACCTGTTTGGGTCCTGACCCTTTTTCCCCTGAACTATCAGGCTGCAATACTGAGAGAAGACCTTCCCTCTTTCGAGTTTCCCTCGATACCGTTTTTCCTCCTGCAGTGAGGGCACCGTTTTTTTCTTCTCTACAGGATCAGGTAACCCACAAACAGTCTGTTAAGACTTGCCAATCCTTGAGTGGTAGGTCTCATGCCAAGCATGATGACTGCTCCGGCCTTGCCCTCAAGACCCCATTGGCATTAAAACCCCGGCGGGAGTCTTCGGGCTCCAAAGCATTTCAGGGGTTTCAGGTTGTTCCTGGGGCTCACCCCTCACAGAACATACCTGAGCCATGCTCGGGGGTGGTATCCGCTTCGAGCGGTACTGATACCCCGGCATCGGCACCGGTGTTGAGTATCCCACCCTTCACCAAGGATCGTCATCGGGCATCCTCGGTACCTTCGGGACCGATCGATACGACCCAGATTGACTTTCCTGTATCTCAGCCATGCTCGGTGATGGCATCCGCTTCGAGCGGTACCGATACCCCGGCACCGGCACTGGTGTCGAGTGTTCCACTCTTCACCAGGGATCGTCATCTGGCGTCCTCGATCTCCAGGAACAAGCAGGAATGAGTCCTCACAAATGGATACGTCGGAACCGACGGAGCCTGCGCGGGAAAGCTCCCCAGCTTCCCAGAAGGAAAGCTTTTGGGGCTTCCCACAGCGCATGCGCGCTGCCTTCCCGCCTTCCTGACCAACTCTCCTCAGTTCTTCTTTTTCCGCGGAGCCAGCAGGTCGTGTTCCTGTCACCGCTGAAGAATTTCTTATTTTAAATTGTTTCTTTGACCGCGTGTCTGCCTTCCCCGATTCCGAACTGGTACCGCCGGTCTCTATTTCTTTAAAAAATAAAATAAAAAAAAAATCTTATTTTTCCCCACTTGGTGTATTTGTTTTTTGGAAGGCCTACAGGCCTTTACAAATTCTCCCTCATGGAGAAACCAGCCTCTGGTTTTAAAAAATGCACCAAGTGTACTGGTACTATTTCAGTCACAGATAACCATGAATGGTGTCTTAAATGTTTGGGCCCTGACTATTCTATTCCGGATTGTCCATCCTGCTCTCTGATGTCCAAACGTGGCTTACAGAACTGAGCAGCCAAATTTCATATGCTGTTTTCTACAGATAATCCAGCATCAACATCCTCCAGGTCTTCCTCTCCGGATGGATCTCAGGTAACCAAACATTCTGCAGGCAGGTCTTCAAAGGGCAAATCTCCCTCTAAGCAGCGAGAGGCCCTTGGGTTCGACCCTGAAGACCCTGCCCCAGCTAAACAACCCCGGCGGGAAGCTCCGGCTTCCAAAGCTCCTCCTATGGGGTTACAGGTTGACATTGATGGCACGGCCTCGACCGTTCACCTGTTATACTGCTCTGGGGTACCGGCCCAAACCGGTACCGACATCCAGGCAGTCGTAGCGTCTATGGGTACTACTGTACAATCCATGCAGCAAGCCATATTCGCTTTCATTAATGCTGCAAAGACCTCGGTACCGCAACCGTCGGTTCCGACCCCGGTTGCGGTACCACAACCGATACCGGTACCCAGAGCATCTATTTCTAATAGAATGCCGGTTCCGGGGATTTTTTCGATACCGACCCGGTTCCCAGTACGCCCGATGTCGATACCGGTCGGTATGCGTATCGGTCTCTGGAAGCAAATAGGCGATACTTTGAGTCTTCTGAGGATGCCGATACCTCAGATGATTCTGATGAAGCATCCCTTATTCTTCCTGAGGAGCCCTCTTCCCCAAAGAGGAGAATGTCTCTTCCAGAGGACTTGTCCTTTCAAGACTTCATTCTTGAAGTAGCCAAGGGACTCTCTATTTCAGTGTCCTCTGAGAAAGAACCTAGAGCAAAAAAATTAGACATTTTAGGATACTCTAAGGTTCCTAAAGAGGCAGTCACCTTGCCCATTCATGACATTCTTCAAGAACACATGATGGACTTATGGGAGGCTTCTCTTACTCTATCTCCACATTCTCGTCGGTCACCATGTATCGGGTCCCTCCTTCTCCTGGGTTTCAAAAAACTCAGCTTCCTCACCATTCTATTGTGGTGAAGTCTGCTATGAAGAAGATAAAGAGTACCAAAAGACACTCTTCTACCCCACCAGGAAGAGTGTAGAACATTGGATGCTTTTGGCAGGAAAATCTTCCAAGCTAGTATGCTTATTGTCAGAATCAACTCATACAGCCTCTATATGGGCATGTTTCTTAAAGAGCTTACTCTCAAAATAAGACAATTCCTCCCCTTTATCCCAGAGGATCGGAAAGAGGAATTCCTGCTTCTTTTAAAGCATACCCAAGATGTGTCAAAGTTCTCCAATAGAGCTGCCTTTGACTCCTTTGAGGGTGCTAGCAGGGCATCAGGCATTGCTATAGCTGCTCGCAGAATTGCTTGGCTCCAGGCCTCTGACCTGGAATCCTGGGTGCAAGATGGCCTAGGCAATCTGCCCTGTACAGGTGAAAATCTATTTGGCAAGGAGTGGCAAGTCAAAGCCACTCAAATGGATGCAGAGAATGCTGCTCTAGATAGACTTTCTAAGTCTACTTCCACCTCTGCCAAGAAAAAGTCTTTTAAGAAACCCTTCTACAAAAACACCAGATTTTCTACCAATGCTGGCCAATCAACTTCTCAGGTTCGCTTTGCTCCTAAACGTCAGCAATCTAAACAGGCCAGACCAAAACCTGCAGGGGCTGCTACACTTCAACAGTCCCAACCCCCTCAGGGTTTTTGACTTACTTCTAGAGAACATACCCTTTCTGGCTCTGCAGCAACCAGAGCCTCTCACCATTCCAGGAAGGTTAACTCATTTTGCTCCCAGATGGGAGCAAATCACTTCAGAACAATGGACCCTCTCTATCATCAGAGATGGCTACAAACTGCATTTTTCCAGCCTTCCTCCCCGTACCATGGTGAGACATTTCATCTCTCCCCCATCTCTTTTACACCTGTTGGGTCAGGAGGTGAATACCCTTCTTGCCCAAGGGGCAATAGAACAGGTTCCCCTTCTTCAACAGGGGTCAGGGTTTTACTCCCCCTATTTTCTCATTCCAAAGAAAACAGGGGGGCACAGACCCATTCTAGATCTGAGAGAATTAAACAAACAAATTTCTATACAAAGAAAAATTCAAAATGCTCTCTCTAGGTACTCTCCTTCCATACCTGCACAGTCAGGACTGGCTTTGTTCTCTAGACCTAAAGGATGCGTACACACATATACTCATCCATCCATCCCACAGAAAATTCCTCCGATTTCTGTCCCAGGGGAAACATTTCCAATACAGAGTACTCCCCTTTGGTCTAGCCTCTGCTCCAAGAGTGTTCACCAAATGCATGTCAGTAGTAGCTGCATTTCTACGCACTCTGGGAATATTTGTCTTCCCATATCTAGACGACTGGCTCATCCGAGCTCCATCTCAGTCCGAGGCTCAGACTTCCCTGGACCACACCAGACGCATTCTGCAGTATCTGGGACTTGTCATCAATCTGCCAAAGTCTTAACTCACCCCTACTCAATCCCTGGAATTCATAGGGGCCTGGCTAGATACCAGCACGGCAAGGGCCTATCTTCCCCAGGCACGTTGCCACCGTCTAGTGCACGTGGCCTCTCAAATTCAGTCCAGAAGCCATTTGACTGCCAGAGCAATGCTTCAACTGCTAGGCCACATGGCATCCACAGTTCATGTGGTGCCTTATGCTCGTCTGCATATGAGAGCAGCTCAATGGACTTTGTCCACCCAGTGGAACCAAGCATCAGGAGCTCTCTCAGACCAAATAGCAACCTCCAAACGTCTCTTTGGTCTCTCCAATGGTGGATCTCCACCCAAAATCTGTTGTTGGGGTCCCCCTTCCAACCGGTACTACCCCAAACAACCCTCACAACAGATGCCTCCCAAACAGGCTGGGGAGCTCATCTTCAAGACCTCTCCACTCAAGGCACTTGGTCTCCACAGGAGACCACCCTTCATATCAACCTTTTGGAGCTCCGAGCAATTTTCCTTGCTCTCAAGGTCTTTCATACCCTCCTGCACAACATGACAGTTCTTGTTCATACCGACAATCAAGTAGCCATGTTCTACATAAACAAACAAGGAGGGACTGGCTCTCTATCGCTTTGCAACGAAGCTCTCATACTATGGGCCTTCGCCAGAGAGCGTCAAATCCATCTCCTGGCAGTATATCTCCCAGGAATCCAAAACTCTTGGTCAGACAGACCCAGTCGAGTTCTGCTTCCACACAAAATGATCCCTGCACATGGATCAGGTACTCAGAATCTTCCAGAAATGGGGAACCCCGGACATAGACTTCTTTGCAAGTCTGTGGAATGCCAAACTTCCCCGGTTCTGTTCCAGTATTCCGTGTCAGGGAATGCAGGCCAAGGATGCCTTCCTCCTTCATTGAGGTCAGGGCCTCCTATATGCCTTTCCACCCATTCCTTTGATTCCCAAGACTCTGTTCAAACTACAAAGGGATCAAGGATCTATGATCCTCATAGCTCCATGCTGGCCACGCCAAGTGTGGTACCCTCTACTTCTGCATCTCTCCCAGGCCCCCTCCCTGGATCTGGGAGCTGCTCCAGACCTCCTGTCTCAAGAGGGGGGGACTTTGTGGCACCCAAACCCCAAGTCCCTTCACCTCAGAGCTTGGTTACTGAAGGCCTAGACCTTCAAGACTTAAATGTCTCTCAGCAAGTGAAGGATATCCTCCATGCTTCCAGAAAACCTTCCACTAGGCGTTCCTATGCTTTTAAGTGGAAAAGATTTTCCATTTGGTGTGCTCAAAGGAGTCTTGACCCTCTCTCGCTACCTCTGAATTCTCTATTAGAATATCTCCTGCATCTTTCCAATGCAGGCCTCAAGACGAATTCAGTACGAGTCCATTTGAGTGCTATTGCAGCATCACTTAAACCTATCAATGGACAACCCATTTCCTCTCATCCGCTTATTGGTAGATTCATGAGAGGCCTAACCTTAACTAAGCCTCCCATTAGACCTCCTCCGGTGGCATGGGACTTAAACTTGGTTCTTGGTCAGCTTATGAAGCCACCCTTTGAACCCTTAGCCTCAACCTCCTTGAAATTTCTTTCCTGGAAGGTTATTTTCCTTATTGCAGTCACTTCAGCCCGCCGCATCAGTGAACTGCAGGCCTTAGTGGCTAATCCACCTTATACAAGGTTCCATCATGATAAGGTAGTCCTTAGGACGAATCCACACTTTATGCCTAAAGTGGTTTCACCTTTTCATCTTAATCAAGAGGTGTATTTACCTATCTTTTTTCCACCTCCTCATGCATCTAATGCAGAGAGGGCCCTTCATACTCTGGATTGTAAAAGGGCTCTCGCCTTTTACCTCCACAGGACACAGCAGCATAGAAAGTCTTCCCAACTTTTTATTGCTTTTGATCCTTCCCATTTGGGACTTCCAGTCACTAAGAGAACCCTGTCCAATTGGATTGCTCAGTGTATCTCGTTTGCTTACCAGAGTAAGAACCTCACTCTGGAGGGCCATGTCACGGCTCACAATGTGAGGGCCATGGCCACCTCTATGGCTCATCTTCATTCTGTATCCATGGATCAAATCTGTCGAGCAGCCACCTGGGCCTCGGTTCATACCTTTACAGCCCATTACTGCTTGGACAAGGACTCCCGCCGGGATGCCTTATTTGGTCAGGCTGTCCTCAAACACCTGTTCCATTCTTAAACAACTCCTGCCCACCTTCCCTCAATGGATGCCTGAGATCCATACGAAGATGGGGAACCCTTGGAGGGGGATCTCCCAGGCATCTGCGCTAGGGAGTCCCCATATGTGAGGACTCATTCCTGCTTGTTCCTGGAGATAGCACAGTTACTTACCTGTAACAGGTGATCTCTGGGAACAGCAGGAATTAGTCCTCACAACCCACCCACCTCCCCTAGGAGTTGTATCTCTTTCTCTTCCTTTCCTCTCTATTGTCTCAGCTTTCAACTCGAACTGAGGAGAGTTGTTCAGGAAGGCGGGAAGGCAGCGCGCATGCGCTGTGGGAAGCCCCAAAAGCTTTCCTTCTGGGAAGCTGGGGAGCTTTCCCGCGCAGGCTCCGTCTGTTCCGACGTACCCATTTGTGAGGACTAATTCCTGCTGTTCCCAGAGATCACCTGTTACAGGTAAGTAACTGTGCTGTACCTTCGGGACCGATCGATACGACCCAGAGTATCTTTCCTGTATCGGCATCGCCGGTACCACCATCGACGTCGGTGCCCTCTAGACATGCATCGATAGACTCGCATCCTTCGATGCCGTCTGGAATCGATATCTAGTCTAGATGACTGGGTACCGACGCGCTTTGGAACCGACCCTTATCGTTTCCGGATACGCAGTACCGAGGATACTCACCAAGACTCTCTGGTTACCTCGGTACCGCTTGAGCAGCCTCCGATGACGGCCTCGATGTCATTACCGGTATCGTTATCGATGTCGATTTCTGCAGTTACATCGGTACCATCGATCCTTTCTATGCCTAGTTTGGAATCGATACCTGGCATGGACGATGCAGTACTAACTGCCTCAAATCGTGACTACCAGTATCACTATCCATCTAGTAGGGTTCTTTTTCTGCACCAGACCAGTACATCCTCTGGTGCTCAGGCTACTTCTTCAACCTTGGCCTTCCCAGGGATGGTTCCCATTGGAGATCTTTCTTTTCAGAAATTTCTCCTTGACATGGCAACCTTTCTTGCTATTCCTATCCCTGGCTGTGATCTTAGACGTGGCTCTCCTGCAGAAAAGGAAAATATAATGCTTCCTTTACATTATTCTTTGCAGGATCTTCTTCTGAGAATATGGGAATCACCTTTAAGGGTTCCCCCACCTTCTACAGCAACTAATGTTCTGTATCAGGTGCCCCCCTCTCCAGGGTTTCAAAAGATTCAACTTCCCCATCATTCCATTGTAGTGGAATCAGCAATGAGGAAGGTAAAAAGCAAGAAGAAGCATTCTTATCCGCCAGGTCGTGCATCTAGAGCACTTGATGCCTTTGGATGTCAAACCTTCCAAACATCTATGCTGGCATCAAGAATTATTTCTTATATATTTTATGAGTCTAACACTCCAGGAGGTCACAAAGAAATTATCTCTTTTGACTCCTTTTTTGTCAGAGCCTACGGTTGCTGACTATTCCTTGCTTCTTAGTAATAGCTGGAATATCTCTTGGTTTCTTTCTCGTGCTTCTCTAGACTCTTTTGAGTCTGTTAGCAGATCCTCTGCTATTGCCATTGGAGCACGTCGTAGAGCCTGGCTCCAAGCTTCAGACTGGAGCAGATGGGGACAACACACACTGGGTAATTCTCCTTGTACTGGAGAAAATCTCTTCAATAAGGAGGCTTTACGTCAGGTTGCTCATTGCTCCACTGACTTCCCTGGTTCTGGAGACCATTCTAAGCCGCCTTCTTCCCCAGGAGGTAGGAAATGTCCTACCAAACCTTCTTTCCCTAAGAAAAGAAGGTTTCATTCTTCTCCTGCCCATCATCCAGATGTACCCAAGCAAGGGACACCTCGTCCTAGTCTGAAGTTTCCAAACTCTAGCCAGTCTCAGCATACCCAGCAACCATAGGTTCTGATGGTTGCAATCTACAGTTAACTACTTCTTAGCAGAAGTTTGTTCACTGTTTTTTCTTAAAGCTCTACACTGGGTTTTCCTTTTTTCAGTATGCTAAGCTGTCAGGATATTCTTGTCCATGGGTTACAGAATTCTCCTCTTCTTACTATTAAGAAGGGAAGTTACAACTATCCCATGATAGTTTCTGTCCCAACATGAACATTTTTTCCTTCAGCTGACTCGCCATATGGGGCTGTGGGAGGGGAGAAGCAGCTTCAGAGAAAGGCAGCCGCCGACGGCGGGAAACATCAGCTGAGCCGGTCCCCTGAGAGGCGCGAGTCTGTTCAACTGCCTCCAGCCCGAACGGGGCTGTGGGAGGGGAGAAGCAGCTTCAGAGAAAGGCAGCCGCCGACGGCGGGAAACATCAGCTGAGCCGGTCCCCTGAGAGGCACGAGTCTGTTCAACTGCCTCCGGCCCGAACGGGGCTGTGGGAGGGGAGAAGCAGCTTCAGAGAAAGGCAGCCGCCGACGGCGGGAAACATCAGCTGAGCCGGTCCCCTGAGAGGCGCGAGTCTGTTCAACTGCCTCCGGCCCGAACGGGGCTGTGGGAGGGGAGAAGCAGCTTCAGAGAAAGGCAGCCGCCGACGGCGGGAAACATCAGCTGAGCCGGTCCCCTGAGAGGCGCGAGTCTGTTCAACTGCCTCCGGCCCGAACGGGGCTGTGGGAGGGGAGAAGCAGCTTCAGAGAAAGGCAGCCGCCGACGGCGGGAAACATCAGCTGAGCCGGTCCCCTGAGAGGCGCGAGTCTGTTCAACTGCCTCCGGCCCTAACGGGGCTGTGGGAGGGGAGAAGCAGCTTCAGAGAAAGGCAGCCGCCGACGGCGGGAAACATCAGCTGAGCCGGTCCCCTGAGAGGCGCGAGTCTGTTCAACTGCCTCCGGCCCGAACGGGGCTGTGGGAGGGGAGAAGCAGCTTCAGAGAAAGGCAGCCGCCGACAGGCGGGCCCGCGCCTGTCGGGCCCGCGCCTGAGGGCCTCGCCAGAGGGCCCTTTGGCGTGGCCCTTAGGCGCGGGCCCGTGGCAAAACGTATGCTCTGTTTAATGTCCTCTTTGTGTCTCTCCCTTAGTCCGCTCCTACGTTTAGAGGTATGTCTGTATTGCATGTGAACATGATGTAGTCCTTCCCTGTTACCTATGGATCCATTGCTTATCACTTTGATAATTTGATAAGGTGGTATAAACTGGATTTATAGTTTGGTCTGTATAGTCTGATGTTTGTAAGTTATGCTAACCTGATGTAGTCCTGTAACCGCTTTGATTGTATGAAAGGCGGTATAAAAACCTGTTAAATAAATAAAATAAATAAGTCACCCTCCAATTACCTGTTTTCTCTACCCTCTCATCCAGGGTTCCCCTGACTGAGTGGTACCATACTGAAAAGCTTCTCTAGCCTTTCATTCCAGTGTAGACTTTTTGTTTCCTTGAATACATTCTCAAGATAACTCAGACAGGGACAGGAATATTTCCTCTCCCTTCGTCTGTTTCTCTTTGCTTGCACAGGAAGATTCTCTCTGCTGTCTTTTCAGCTGCTGTGCATGCAGGAGTTCCAGTGATTGATCTACTGGTACTTTTCCACAGGTTCCAGTCTATCTTCCACAATTTTTGTCTAGCCTCAGTAGTGATTCCAAGCTAGTCCTCATCTATCTTGCATAATCCTACTCACTTTAGGCTTCTCACATTATCTTCTTTCTAGCCATCTCCTTTTCCTAGGATGTGGCAACACACCTGACTTCAGTCAGTTTTATCTCATAATTCTCCTGCACAATGCTCTCTGCAATCTTCAGAGAAGCTTTCTACTAGGGGGCCTTGCTACAGAGCATTGAACTTTGTCTCTGAGGGCTATTCCATATAGTAGGAAAAAGCTTATAAATCATTCCCATGACTGTGAGGGTTCTCCACACCCTCTTGTCTCCTGTTATAATACAGAATATAAGCTTTTTCTGCGTGAATATCCAAGGCTACTAGTAACACATGATACCCCTATGTCCCTCCAGTCGGTCCTCCTGGTATCTTCTATGCGTTTCTGTCCATCTGCCATGTCAGAGTTCTAAAGGACTCCCGACTTGCTCTTTACAGACTGATATTATCCTCTGTTTTTCACGCAACCATCCTGGTTATTTCACTTGATTGCGTTCCTGCATCCTTTTAGCCCACGGAAATAGATTCTCTATATATCTGTCAAGTGGGTTTCACCCTCTTGTTGTTGGATGAATCTTTCCCCTTCACATTCCCCATGTGAATGTTCTTATGGGGGTTAGTGGTAGACATGTATCTTCAGACTTATTTTCATGTATGTAAATATCTCTATATATGCCTCTACATACATATGTCTGTAGGCTGTGTGTGCATAATTTATGCCCCCATGTATGTGTATATATATATATATATATATATATATATATATATATATATATATAATCTAGATACATATCTCTACACATATCCACATATACATATATATAGGTATATATATATATGTATCTGTTGGGAGGTTTTTTACAGGTTGATAAGTATTACATACTATCTCCCTCACTGACTATGCTATAAAAACTTTTACCACCTTAGAGGTTCCAGACAGTGGGCTTCCATTTTTCATACTGTTCCTCAGTATGTGGGGGCTGTTATGCACACAACCACTACTGTGCTGCTAACAGCTTCCACTTTACTCCTAGGTCTCCCTATCCTTGAAGCATCAGGCTTCAGTATCTTTCCTATCTCTAATCAGCTAGGAAAGACAGTGTACATCTTCGTTAGTTTTTATGTACACATCTGTTCTCCTTGGGAATATGGGCTTTTTTCCATACCCCTTCTTCCTTCCAGTACTGGGCTAGTTGTCCAAATCGGTCAGTCTTCTTCTTTTAGTCCTCAATGCTAATGACTCTGTACCTAAGAGTTTTCAGCTTTTTCCCATAAAGCTTTCCATTGAAGACCTGCCGTTCTTATCCTACCCCAGTTGACACCTGGATCACCTGCTAATTCCAGGTTTGGACCTTCATCCTCACTGCTGTGAGGTCACCTTGAGGATTCCGCTACTGCATATCCAGTAGACTCCATCACGCTTTCTACTTCCTACAATCCAGTAGGTAAGCTCCATATTATAACTGTTCATTAAATAATTTTAATGGTACTTATCATACATACCATGGACTCCTCTTCTGTAGTCCTTAGGTTCGCTGTTTTTCCTTTCAGCTCCTCTCTTCTCAACTCCTACCCTCCATCCCTCATGGGATGCTGGAGATTCCTGTGTGGAAAATGCACTCCTGATCCAGGGATACGCATTTTATGGGATCTCCCCCTGGCATTTATAGCTTTGGGAGTCCCCATATGTAAAGACTCATTCCTGCTTGTTCCTGGAGATAGCACAGTTACTTACCTGTAACAGTCTTCACAGCCCACCCACCTCTACTAGGAGTTGTATCTCTCTATCTTCCTTTCCTCTTTCTCTCCTTTGTCTCAGCTATGAAATTCAACTGAGGAGAGGCAGTGGAGAAGGCGGGAAGTCAGTGCGCAGGCGCGAGGGATGCTCCCAAAAGCTTTCTGATTGGATGCTGGGGAGCATTCCCGTGCAGGCTCCGTCGGTACCGACGTACCCATATGTGAAGACTTATTCCTGCTGTTCCCAGAGATCACCTGTTACAGGTAAGTAACTGTGCTTTACTTACAAAGAACACAGCAACATAGAAAGTCCTCTCAACTCATTGTTGCTTTTGATCCTTCTCATTTGTGACTTCCAGTCTCCAAGAGAACACTGTAACACTGAGCAATCCAGTTAATTTCCTTTGCCTGTCAGAGTAAGAATCTTCCTCTGGAGGGCCATGTCACAGCTCACAATGTCAGAGCCATGGCAGCTTCAATGGCTCATCTGCACTCTGTGTCTATCGATGACATCTGTTGAGCAGCCACCTGGGCCTCGGTTCATACCTTCACAGCCCATTACTGCTTGGACAAGGACTTCCGCCGGGATGCCTTGTTTGGTCAGGCTGTTCTCCAATACCTGTTCCATACCTAATCAACTCCTACCCAACATCCCTGTTTGGATGCCAGAGATCCATGGTGGGAAGTGGAGCCCTTTCTCAGGGACGCACATATTCTGGGGTGTCTCCCTGGCATCTAAAGCTAGGGAGTCCCCATATGTGAAGACTACATTCCTGCTTGTTCCTGGAGATAGCATAGTTACTCTCACCTGTAACAGGTGATCTCCGGGAACAGCAGGAATTTAGTCTTCACAACCCACCCACCTCCCCTAGGAGTTGTATCTCTCTATTTTTCTCTTTTCCTCTCTCTCTTTGTCTCAGCTTTAAATTCAACTGGAGAGAGGCAGTTGGGAAAGGCGGGAAGGCAGCACGCAGGCGCTGTGGGATGCTCCCAAAAGCTTTCTAAATGTACGCTGGGGAGCGTTCTTGCACAGGCTCCGTCGGTACCGACGATACCCATATGTGAAGACTAAATTCCTGCTGTTCCCAGAGATCACCTGTTACAGGTGAGTAACTATGCTTTCTCCAGGAACAAGCAGGAAGTCGGTCCTCATGGGTGACGTCGGCACCGACGGAGCCTGCGTGGTACAATTCCCCAGCTTTCAAAGAAAGCGTTTGGGATTGCTATCACGCATGCGTGGTCCTCTTCCCGCCCAATGGTGCATCTTGCTCAGTCTCTCTTGTTCCGTGGAGCCCTTCATACACATGTCCTCGTCCCTCTGAAAAAGTTTTCGTTTCTTCACCTTTACAGGCTCTCAATTTTTTTTTTCCCGTTTGCACCAGTCCTCTACCCGTCCTCCCCTTGCTCTCTTTTGGAGCTTACGAGGATACCTTTTCTAATTTTTTCTTCTTGGGCTTTGCACCCATTTTTTCTTCCCAACCGTGGTTTAAAAAATGCGATAGTTGCTCTAGGAACATGTCGCTTATGGACACATGACTTGTCTAAGGTTTCTGGGAGCCGACCATGACCCAGAGCTCTGCTCACTCTGTAAGTAAATGTCCTCTAAGGTCCTGCTGAGCCGTAAGCAGAAGTCCGTAGACATTTTTTGAAAGACTGCCTCGGAGTCTTGGGTGGCACCCTCGGTTGTCTCCCCTCCGTTGGGTTCTCCCCCCTGCGGCACCGGGTTCCAGGTGGCATTCTGACCCGGGGTCCCCCGAGGTGGAACAGCGGAAAAAGAAGGCCTCGAAGTCGCTGTCTGGGGCACTTGACAAGCACGAGTCCTTCTGCGCCCGATCGCTTAGTCCCCTTTTGCGTTTCCAAGAGTCGGACAAGGAGCGGCCCTGCAAGGAACCTCGCAGAGAAATGGGGACCTCCAGCAAAGGCGCCCAATCTCCTGAGGGCCGTCCTGGTCAGGATCCTCTCTCCTCCTCGACGCCTGATCCGGTGACCCTGGTTTCGGCATCCCAAGGCCCCACGCCCACGTGGGAGTCCCGTATGCTGGCGCTGGAACGCAGCATTTCTGCGTTCATTGCTTCCCAGCAGGTGCTCAAGGCCAGCGTTGCTAACTTGCGCCTGGAGACCACAGGTCCCTCTGAGCACTAGATCGACCCCTTCTCATGCCCGGTTTGGTGGGTTCTCCAGTACCTTCTCCACCTCTCGAGGGAAGGGCTGAAGTCAAACTTAGGGTTCATTTGAGCTCCATATTGGCTAATCATCTCCCTATCGAGGGAAAGCCTCTCTTGGCAACTAGTCTCCCGCTTCATGCGGACCCTTCTGTTATCCAAGCCACCCATCTGTCCCCTCTGTCGGAATGATATTTGAACGTGGTGCTCACGCAGCTCACTCGTCCACCCTTCGAGGCGATGGTGAGGTGTTCGCTCTGGCTTTTGTCCTGGAAGGTGGCCTTCTGGTGGCACTGTCGACTCACTGAGTCAATGTGTTTCAGGCGGTCATATCTGGTGCCCCTTACAGCATGTTTTATCGGAAGAAGGTGGATAAGGTTCCTCCACTGCTTAGAGGAGGGGATCGTCGGGCTATCCTACACCACCATGAGCAGCGGTGGATATTCAAACTTAACACAGTTGCTCCATTTGGTATGAACGCGGAGATTGAATGGTGGAAGATCCGATAATACTTCAAATTTATTATTCAATACGTCATCAGTAGGTTCCATGTTGGTGCTGACGTCATCTGGTATGTGCAGGGAACAGGAAGCGGGCTGGGTTTGCTTGATAAAGAGCCAGAGCTACGGCGGGCTTGAAACACAATGGTTTGTGTCGCATCAATACCCAACCATAGCCTGACTGTGATGGAAGTTTTTTTGGCTGATGTATGGTGAAGTTCTGGGTTATCACCTGAAGATTGAACAGTGTTTGGAACTCTCATTCAGGTCTATTGTTTTTGGACTGCTATCTTCCAGACCCGACGGACAGAGAGCTTGGAGCTTGGAGCTTGGAATGCTCCATTTTACTTCACCACTCAGCTAAGTGTTCTTACTTCCACATATATCCAGTTAGTTGATGACAGATTTGTTCTGTTTTGAAATAATTTTTTGATGCGAGTATAGCATCTTCATTATGCATGGGCTGGTCCTTTTGGGCTGGTTGTAGCCCAGAGCATATCCAGGTTGTGTGGACCTCAGGTTATACTGACCTTTTAAAACTAAGTTGAACAAAAGGAGGGCCTGTCTAAAGAGAGGGTTTGTACACCCTCGTAACAGGCGATCCGACAAAAATTAGAGTTTCTGTCAAACGTTTTCGGTTAGACACAAAGGTGGATGATCTTTTAGGGGACAGTGAATGATCTTTAGGATATAGTTCAAATAGTGTTCATTTCACGGGATTTTATAGTTTATAGTCCAGTCAGTAGAAGGCTTGACTCCTTGTACAGAGTTCAGAAGGCTCCCAGATTCAAGAAACCTCCGCTTCCTCACCATTCCTTGGTGGACGAATCCACCCTAAAGAAGGGAGGACTGCACATTGAACTCTATAGGAAGAAGGTATTTTCAGAATTCCATGCTCATATAGCCCACATGTCCTCTTACCAGCTCTACATGAGCATATTCTTGAAGAATATCATGTGCAACCTTGCTGAGCTGTCTATTTCTCTATCCAGAGAAATTGGAACAGTATCGTTCCCTAATGTCTCACGGCAAGTGCTGCTCGAAGTTCATGGTCTGGGCAACCTATGACATCTTTGAAACAGCATAGAGAGCTTCTGCCTTGGGTATTGGTGCTCGGAGATGCGCCTGGCTCCAGTTCTCAGACCTGGAACAATCTGTGCATAACAAGCTTGCTGACATACTGTGCCGTGCTCTGGAGAGAATCTCTTTGGGAAACAGGTTGAAGAGAGAGCTGGCTTCATCGAAAATCAACATGTCACCTTTGTAATCTCTCAAGGTGCACATCTGAGTCAGCCGCCTATCACAGGAGGTACCAAGGAGGGGGGCAAAGAAAGACCAATAACTCTCGTAGGTACTTTCCTGGGTCCCAAACCTCCCAGCCCAAACAGGCTTCTCGCTCATAACATCGAGAGAAGCCTCAAAGCCCAGCCAACTCCTCTGCCAAAGCCGGGGGTGGGGGTTTGACTGATTCCTTTGGAGCATAGCCACTCTATCAGTACCCACAGTAAGAAACCCTCCGGTTGAGGAGGAAGACTTGTACTTTATGCCCAAAGGTGGCCCCTTTTAACAGACTCAAGGGTTCAACAAATACAAAGCGGTTACAAACAACTTTTATTGGATCTGCCACCAAATTGCCCTCTGAGGGTACATCACCTGAATCCTCTGCTTCATTAACTGCTTCAGGGAGAAATCACTGCTCTCTTGTCAAATCTCACGATCGTGATACCAGAGCAAAGAGGGCGAGAGTTTTATTCCAAGTACTTCCTAATACCCAAGAAAATGGGGGGGATACCATCCCATCCTTGACCTAAGAGATCCACATACAAATACTTCTCCAGGAACAATCAGGAAGTCGGTCCTCACTTATGGGTGACGGCACCGACTGAGCCTCATGCGGAGCATATCCCCAGCTTTCAAAGAAAGCTTTTGGGAATTGCTACCATGCATGCGCGGTCCCCTTCCCGTCCAAGGGTTCCATCTTGCTCAGTCTCCTTTTTTCCACGAAGCCCTTCGGATGTAGTCCATAGTGTCCCGGAAAAAGTGATTATTTTCTGTTTTTCTTCGCCGGTAGACACCGGTACCCTTCCCGCATCGGTACTTCGGTACTTTTTCTACTTTAACTTTTTGTCCCTGAGAAGCTTTTGCGCCCTTTTTGTCCCTCGTTTTCTTGCTGGCAGCCCACAGGGTCTTTGACCTTGCCAGTGTTCTCTCTTCCCCAATGGCTACCAGCGGTTTTAAGAAGTGTGATCGATGTACTACTATTTAGCACTTATAAAGTGCCACGCATGCAGCGCTGCACAGCTAACCTACAAGAGGTAGCCAACATACAAGAGACAGTCCCTGCCCGTCAGTCATGCTCATCGGAGCTTACAATCTAGTTAGAACAGTACAGAACATTAGTCAGTTCTGCAGAAGGTACGGTGTGGTATAGTTTGGTTTAAGGTTTGGTCGTAAACATAGATGGGGGGTCAGGGTAAGATGAGGATGAAAGTCAGGAACTTAATGCAACGGTGAAGAGGTGGGTCTTCAACCTGGATTTGAAGAGGGCCAGGGAGGATGCCTGGCGCCCAGACGCAGGTAGGCTGTTCCAGGTGTATGGTGCAGCAAGGTGAAAGGAGCACAGTCAGGAGTTCGCGGTGCGGGTGAAAGGCATTGATAGAAGTAATTTGTTGGCGAGCGCAAATTTTGAGCGGGGACGTAGGGAGAGAACAGGTACTGGGGCCATATATAGTGAATGCATTTATAGGTCAGCAGGTGAAGCTTGAATTGGATGCGGAATAGGACAGGGAGCCAGTGAAGTGACTTGAGAAGAGGAGTAATGTGGGCATGGCGAGGCTGGCAGAAGGATTAGTTGAGCAGCATGATTTTATATAGATTGAAGGGGAAGGAGGTGGCTCACGGGGAGACCAGCGAGGAGTAGGTTGCAGTAGTCGAGGCGATTAAGGAGTGGATAAGCGTTTTGGTAGTGTTCAGAGAGGAAGGGGTGGATTTTGCTGATGTTGTAGAGAGAGAAGCGGTAGGTCTTAGCTACAAGCTGGATATGAGCGGAGAAGGAGAGAGAAGTGTCGAAGATAACCCCTAAATTGCGGGCCGAGGGAACAGGAAGGATGATAGATCCATCAACCTGGATTGAGAGAGGGGGACGTGGGGGGGAGGAGTTGGGTGGAAAGACAAGGAGTTCAGTCTTGGCCATGTTCAGTTTCAATTGGCGATGAGACATCCAGGCAGTGATGTCCAGAAGACAGGCAGAGATCTTGGACTGGGTTGCCGGAGAAATGTTAGGTGTAGAGAGGTAGATTTGGGGGGGAGTCGGCATAGAGATGGTAGTGAAAGCCATGGGAGGAGATAAGCGTTCCGAGGCCTTCGGTATAGAGAGAGAAGAGGAGGTGGCCCAAGACAGATCCCTGAGGTACACCTACCTGGAGCGGGGTAGGGGAGGAGGAGAAGCCACCAGAGCTTACACTGAATGAGTGATGGTAGAGGTAGGAGGAGAACCAGGATAGAATGGAGTCTTTGAAGCCAAGCAAGGAGAGGGTGGTGAGGAGAAAGTAGTGGTCATCTGTGTCAAAGACAGCAGAAAGGTCAAGAAGGATGAAGATGGAATAGAGGCCCTTAGATTTAGCCAGGAACAGGTCATTTGTGACTTTAGTGAGTGCCGTTTCAGTGGAGTGTAGGGGACGGAAGCCGGATTGTAGTGGGTCCAGGAGGGCCTGGGAGGTGAGGAAGTCGAGGCAGTGACGGACTGCTCATTCTAATAGTTTGGATATGAAGAGAAGGAGGGAGATGGGTCGATAGAAGGGCATGTGGGATCACGTGAGGGTTTCTTGAGGAGGGGTGTGACAACAGCATGTTTGAGGTCAGCAGGGACGGTTGCAGTGGAGAGAGAAAGGTTGAGGATGTGAGTGATGGAGGGGACAATGTTGAGGGAGATGGAATGTAGGAGATGGGTGGGGATAGGGCCTGATGAACAGGTGGTGGGTTTGGAGGAGGAAAGGAGGAGTGCGAAGGATTTGGAAAGATAATGTCTGTCACCAACACACACGACTGCTGCCTCCGTTGCCTCGGGCCGGATCATGACCCGATGGCTTGTCTCCTGTATAAGAGGGTGTCCTCTCAGGCCCTGAGGAGCTGCCAGCAGCAGCACGAAAAAATTTCCCCAAGCCTCAGAGCCAGGACCTCGTCCGAGACCTCAACGGCTCGGAGGGAACACTCCGAGCCCAAGCATTGTCGAGGTTCTTCGGAAAGGGGGTTCCTTTTGCAGGAACACAAGAGGAAGAAGTCCTCAAAGGTGGTGCCTGAATTGCTCCGGTGTCGGGCCTTCTCGGGGACAGTCGCGGAGCCCCAAACGCCTGCTCGAGTTGTCGGAGGGAGCGGCCTGCTAAGGTTCCTCGGCGAGACCCGGACCCGTCTAGTCCAGTACCGAGACTGTCCTTGTTGAAGACTCCCCTCTGGGGGAGCCGGCGTCTGGGCCGATCGAGTCAGCACCCAAGCCGGAGGCTGCGGAGCCTCCTGGACTCATGGCGGATTTGGAACGCAGTTTCACTGCCTTCATCGCAGAGCGGTGGGCGCTGATGTCCGGTACCTCTGCCATGACTACCGGGCCCTCGACGTCCAAGTTGACCCTGGAGGCTGAGGTGATCTTCGAGGCCTTTTGGGCTCGAGTCAAACCTCTGCCGAGATCGTTCTGACGGGGCGGAAGGCGCCGAGGCCCTTGACATCTGCAGAGGCTTTGTCTTGGGAGATAGAGGATGAGGAGTCCCCGGACATCTGCAGGCATAGGGACATCCCGTCTTATTCCCTGGTATCCGAACCTCGTAGAAGGTCCCCACCAGAGGATATGCGGTTCCTGGTTTTCATGTGGGATATGTCCACGGCTTTGGCTTTCCCTACGGAGTCCGAGGAGGATCCTCGAGCTAACAAGCTCAAGATCCCCCAGTATGAGGCTCATTCTCAGGAGATCCTCACGGTACCCGTTCCTCTGAGAACGACTGATGCTCTGCATGTGGGAGGCATCGATGCCGTTGATCAGCAAACGACTCTACTCAATGTATCGGGTCCATTGGAGCCCTGGATTCCAGAAATCACAGCTGCCGCACAACTCCATGGTTATGGAATCGGCCATGTGTCAGCTGAAGAGTCAGAAGATGCACCACTCGGTGCCCCCTGGCTGGGAGGCCTGGAACTTGGATGCCCTCGGCAGAAAATATTTCCAGGGTGCAATGCTGTATGGTCGAATCCAGGCATACCAGCTGTACATGGGCATGTACCTGAGGGACCTAGCGAAGGAGATCGCTGGGTTATCAGCTGGTCTCTCCGAGGAACCTTTGCAGTGCTTCAAGGGTCTGTCCAAAAGCTATTCATGAGTGCTTCAAATTTGTCTCTGGTGGCCTATGATGGTTTTGAGTCGGCGGCTCAAGTAGCTGCTGCGGGCATTGGTGCATGCCGCCAAGCCTGGCTGCAATCGTCCAACCTCGAGCAATGGGTTCAGGAGAAGTTGTTGATGTCCCATGCCAAGGGGAAAATCTCTTCGGCAAACCCACGACCGACAAGGCTGCAGAGCTGGAGACTGAGCACATGATGAGGGGACAGCTCTCCAAGAAGACCTCTGCTCCTTCTCGTAAGAAGGGCTCTGGTAAAAAGTCCTTTTACCCGAGGAAGGGAGCTGCTTACCGAAATTACCCCCTTATCAGGCCTCCCCGGCTCCCCAACAGGGGCAGCAGGCCAAGGAACAGGGGCATGGCTTACGTAAGCAGAAGGCCCTTGCTCCTGCCCAGCCTGGCAGGGGTTTTTGACTCCCACAGCATGGTCCCTCTTCCAGCCGGAACCAGGCAGCCTACAGGAGGCTGACTCACCTTGTTTGCCACAGGTGGATATATATAACCACTGACTTGGGCATTACAGGTGGTCAGGGAGGGCTACCTTCTATGCCTAGCCCAGGTGCCTCCATATTACTTTCCAGGAGAGCCTTTCAGGTCCTCCCCTTCACCAGGACCTCCTTTTGAAGGAGTTGGCGGGTCGTCTCGAAGATCAGACGGTGGAACCGGTGCCCCATCACCTTCAAGGTAAGGTTTTCTACTCAACGTACTTTCTGGTACCAAAGAGAACAGGAGGCCTCAGACCCATCCTAGACCTGCACAATCTCAACAAATTCCTGGTACGGGAGAAGTTCAAGATGCTCTCCTTTGGAATATTGCTGCCTTACCTCCGCCAGGGAGACTGACTATGCTACACGCATATTATGATCCACCCAAACCACAGGCAATACCTCCACTTTGTGGTGGGAGGAAACCACTATCAGTACATAGTACTCCCCTTTAGCCCTGCCTCGGTCCCCGGGGTATTCACAACATAAGAACATAAGATATGCCATACTGGGTCAGACCAAGGTCCATCAAGCCCAGTATTCTGTTTCCAACAGTGGCCAATCTAGGTCATATGTACCTAGCAGTTTCCCCAAAGTGCCTGGCGGTGGTCGCTGCCTTCATCAGGCTTCAGGGAGTCTTCGTCTTTCCCTATCTGGACGATTGGCTCATCAGGGGCACTTGAGTCACCGAAGTGCAACAGGCTACGGCCCGTACCATCCAGATCCTGCAGCACTTGGGGTTCATAATCAACTACCCCAAGTCTCATCTGGAACTGGCTCAGGAGCTCAAATTCTTTGGGGCAAGGCTCGACGCCATCTAGTCGAGGGCCTTTTTGCCCACGGACAGGGCAGAACGACTCATGGCCCTGGCAGGCCAGATAAGTCGCAGTTTCTCAGTGCCAGCAAGACAATTGCTGTGTCCTCTGGGCCACATGGTGAGTATCCTCACCACAGACACCTTCTTACTGGGCTGGGGAGCTCATTGTCAGGGGTACCATACTCGGGGAGTGTGATCCCGGGAGGAGAGTACACAGCAGATCAACTCGCTGGAGCTGTTCACCATTCGCCTCGGTTTCGCAGTCTTCAAACCCTACCTGAGCCACAGAACTGCCTTGTCCAAACGGACAGTCAGGTGGCCATGTTCTATGTGAACAAACAAGGGGGCACGGGGTCCCACATCCTATGTCAGGAAGCATTAAGCTTGTGCTCCTTTGCAATTCAGCAAGGGATTCTTCTGAAAGCGGTGTACCTGCCTGGCTAGGACAACTACCTGGCAGACAGGCTCAGCAGGATACTCTGACCGCATGAGTGGCACCTCGATCGGGAGGTGGCCCACCAGCTCTCAGACCTGGGGGAAGCTAGTGTTGGACTTGTTCGCTAGTCCAGACAACCACCAGTTCTCCAGGACCAAGCAGGAAGTCAGTCCTCACATATGGGTGATGTCGGCACCGACGGAGCCCTCGCGGAGCAATTTCCCCAGCTTTCAAAGAAAGCCTTTGGGAATTGCAGCGCGCATGCGCGGTCCCCTTCCCGCCCAAGGGTGCCATCTTGCTCAGTCTTCTTTTTTCCGCGGAGCCCTACAGACGCTGTTTGTGATCGCCGCAGAAAAAGTTGATTTTATTTATTCTTTTCTCTGTTCGAAGCCGGATCCTTTTCCTGCCCGGACCTGCTACGCCGGTATCGGGTCCGTTCTTTATTTTTCGGTTTTTTGTCCTTCGTGACTAGCGTTCGCACCATTTTTTATTTTTCACTGGCAACCCTGTCTTTTGACTTCGCAGGGGCCCTTTTTCCCCCGTTGGCTGCCAGCGGGTTTAAAAAGTGTGATCGGTGTAAGAAACTTATGTCTCTTACCGACACACACAACTGCTGCCTCGGACCCGATCATGTCCCGATGATCTGTGGTCCGTGTGGCAAGATGTCCTCTAAAGCGTTGAGTCGGCAGCATCAAAAAGAACGAATCTTCTCTGACTCCGCGTCCGGCCAGGCCCGGACCTCGTCAGAGGCTTCGACGTCCCGGGACTCCGGTCCTGAGCATCATCGGAGTTCCTCTGAGCGGGGGTCTCCTGCCCAGGAACATCATAGGAAGAAGAAACCCACGAGGGCGGCGTCGGTGGACACTCCTGGTTCCTCGAGGGCCAGGTCGTATAGCCCCGATAGCCGTCCCGGGTCCTTGGAGTCGGAGAGGCCTTCAAAACATCCTCGTCTTGAGATGGAGTCTCCTGGACACGTGAGTACTGTAGTCCTCGTGGACTCGCCTCCGAAGGAGCCAACGTCGGGCCTGACGCCGTCGGGGCCCGAGTCGGGGGCTGCTGGGTCTCCTGAGCTCGGACTCAGGTTGAAGGCCTTGGAGAGCAGTTTAGCTGCCTTCATGGACCAGCAGCGGGCATTGATCGCTGGCCTCGCCGGTGCATCTGCCCCGACCACCGGGACGTCGACCCCGGAGACCGAGCCGATTCTCGAGTCCATGAGAGCTCGAGTTGATCCTCTGTCACGGTCTCCCTCGGCATCGGGGCGGAGAGCATCGGTGCCTGCCCGACCGGAGCCGCTCGATTCCTCCTCCGAGGGATCAGCCTGGGAGACGGAGGACGAAGAGTCACCTGGTACTTTTCGGACTCGGTGCGTCCCATCGGACTCGCCCGAGTCCGAACCTCGGAGACGGTCTCCCCCGGAGGACACCCGGTTCTCGGACTTCGTGCGGGATATGGCCAAGGCCTTGGCATTCCCCGCGGATCCCGAGGAGGAGCCTTGAGCCGAAGAGCTCGATGCCCTCCAGTATGACTCTCCCCCGAAGGAGGCCTTTACTGTACCGGTTCCTCCGATGCTGGAGCGACTTCTCTTCCGCATGTGGGAGAGCCCGGCGTTGGCGCCGGTGTTAAGCAAGCGGGTCGATTCCATTTATCGAGTCCGCAAGAGCCCCGGGTTCTAAAAGGCACAACTACCGCACCATTCCATGGTGGTGGAATCGGCCATGCATCGACTCAAGAGTCAGAAGATGCACTCCTCGGTGCCTCCTGGCCGGGAGGCCCAGAACCTGGATGCCCTCGGTAGGAAGTGCTTCCAGGGCTCTATGCTTGCTTGTCGAGTCCAGACCTACCAGCTCTATATGGGCATGTATCTCCGAGACCTGGCAAAAGAAATTGCCGGGCTCTGCTGGTCTCTCCGAGGAGCCTTTGCAGAGGTTCCAGGCCTTGTCCACTGGTATTCGAGAGTGTTCGAAGTTTATCTCTCGAGCAGCCTATGATGGCTTCGAAGCATCGGCTCGAGTAGCCGGAGCCGGCATCGGTGCCCGCCAACAGGCTTGGCTTCAGTCATCCGACCTCAAGCCATGGGTACAGGTCAAGTTGGTCGATGTCCCCTGCAGAGGTGAAAACCTCTTTGGCAAGCCCATGGCTGAAAAGGCTGCACAGGTCGAGACCGAGACTGTGACCAGGACTCGGCTGTCCAGAAAAACCTCTGCCCCTTCTCAGAAAAATAAGGGCTCAGGGAAAAAGCCCTTTTACCCGAGAAAGGCGGCTGCCTATAAACACTACCCTCATTATCAGGCCTCAGCAGCTCCCCAACAGGGTCAGCAGGCCAAGGGACGGGGTAATGGGTCCCGTAGGCAGCAGGCCCCCAAGCCCACAACACCGGCCCCTGCTCAGCAGGGTGGGGGTTTTTGACTCAGTCAGCATAGCCTCTTCCCCTCTGCTGGTTTCTCTCAGCACAGGAGGCCGGCTGGTCCACTTTGCCCACAGGTGGTCAGCCATCACATCAGATACCTGGGTGCTTCATATAGTTCAGAAAGGCTATCTTCTACACTTTCACCAGGTACCTCCCTCCTACTTTCCAGGGAAGCCTCCAAGACTCCCTCTGCACAGGGACTTACTCCTTCAGGAGTTAGCAAGTCTTCTTCAGGAACAGGCTGTGGAACCGGTGCCCCACCAGTCTGTGCTGGTCCAGACGGACAATCAAGTTGCAATGTTCTACGTGAACAGTCAGAGGCACAGGCTCCTTTCTTCTCTGTCAGGAGGCACAAAAACTGTGCTCTTGGACCGTCCTTCACGGCATCCTCCTCAAAGCTGTCTATCTCCCAGGTCAAGAAAATTACCTGGCAGACAAGCTGAGCAGGATCCTCCAACCTCACGAGTGGAGATTGGATCCGTTGGTGGTTCAGCAGATATTTCTCAAGTGGGGCCTCCCCACCATGGATCTCTTTGCCAGTCCCCTGAACTGGCAGCTTCCCAGATTCTGCTCTCGACAACCGCATCCTCTCAGAGTAGCAGCGGATGCTTTTCTGATTCCATGGCCTCTTGTATGCCTTTCCTCCCATGCCACTGGTGTCTCGGACGCTCTTCAAAGTTCTCAGAGACAGAGCCTCGATGATCCTAGTGGCTCCCCGGTGGCCGAGACAACCCTGGTTCCCGCTTCTAATGCAGCTGGCGGTGGACACTCCTCTTCCTCTGGGGTTTCAACCCGATCTCCTGTCACAGGATCAGGGGACTCTCCTACACCCCAATCTCCGGTCCCTTCATTTGATGGCCTGGCTGCTGAAAGGGTAGTCCTTGCTCCCCTCCTGCTGCCTCAGGAGGTGGAAGAGATCGTCTTGGCCTCCAAGCAGCCCTCCACCCGGAAGTCCTACGCTCTTAAGTGGTGTCGGTTTTCCGTGTGGTGTGCTCAGCAGTCTGAGAATCCCTTCTCCTGCTTGGTGGCAGTGGTCTTGCAATATTTGCTTTCCCTCTCCAATCTGGGCCTTAAGTCCAACTCTGTCAGGGTCCACCTCGGTGCTCTCTTTGCGCATCACGCACCGGTGGATGGCAGGCCTCTTTCCAACCACCCTTTGGTGGCTCGTTTTCTCTGAGGCCTCCTTCTCCTTAAGCCTCCTTTGCACCCACCAGCCCCTGAATGGGATCTGAATGTGGTCTTGCAGCGGATTACCTGTCCGCCCTTTGAACCTATGGCTACCTGCCCTCCTCGTTTTCTTTCCTGGAAATCCTTGTTCTTGGTAGCTCTTACCTCTGCTAGGCGCGTTAGTGAACTGCAGGCCCTAGTGTCTGATCCTCCTTACACTAGGTTCTACAGGAATAGGGTAGTCTTACGGACTCACCCTAAGTTTCTTCCAAAAGTGGTTTCTCCTTTTCATCTCAACCAGGAGGTGGTTCTTCTGACCTTCTTTCCCAGGCCGCACACCAGCTGGGCTGAAATGGTCCTGCATACCCTGGACTGTAGGAGGGCCTTGTCCTTCTACCTTGACCGTACGCGGGAGCATAGGAGGGCTGTTCAGCTCTTCGTTTCTTTTGACCCCAATAATTTGGTGCTCCCTGTCTCCAAGCGTACTTTGTTCATCTGGGTCGCTGACTGTATCGCCTGGGCTTATGGGGCAGCCGGCCTCTCGTTGGAGGGTCGAGTCACGGCTCATCGTGTCAGTGCGAAGGCTGCGTCAGTGGCTCATCTCCGCTCTGTTCCGTTGGCAGACATCTGCCGGGCCGCTACTTGGTCTTCAAGCCAGACTTTTGCGGCCCATTACTGCCTGGAGAGGGAGTCCCGCAGGGACAGTGCTTTCGGTCAGGCAGTCCTCCATAATCTCTTTGAGGTTTAGGCAACTCCTACCCTCCGGCCCTGATGTTGGGCTACCAGTCGAGGGCGTTTTCAGAGAAGATTCCTTCCTTCTGTGCTACTGAGTTAGAGGGAGCTCATTTTTCTGCTTGAGGTCTCCGGTAGCCTTAAGCTAGGGAGTCCCATATGTGAGGACTGACTTCCTGCTTGATCCTGGAGAAAGAGGAGTTACTCACCTGTAACAGGTGTTCTCTAGGAGCAGCAGGAATCAGTCCTCACGACCCTCCCTCCTCCCCTTGGAGTTGCAGTCCTATCATTTCGTTTTTGCTAATTTTTTTGCTGTCTTTTAGCTATGTCATCAGACTGAGCAAGATGGCACCCTTGGGCGGGAAGGGGAACGCGCATGCGCGCTGCCATTCCCAAAGGCTTTCTTTGAAAGCTGGGGAAATTTCTCCGCGAGGGCTCCGTCGGCGCCGACGTCACCCATATGTGAGGACTGATTCCTGCTGCTCCTGGAGAACACCTGTTACAGGTGAGTAACTTCTCTTTACCCACTTTTGCTCAAGGCAGCCGCACCCGGCCAGGATGGCCGCCGATGCCTTTCTAGTCTCATGGTCAGTGGGGCTTTTGTGCATATTTCTGCTGACCCTTCTGGTCGCCCGGACTCTGTTAAAGATTATTCGACAGAGCCCTGGTCATCATCATAGCACCGCGTTGGCCCAGGCAGCCGTGGTTCTCCAGGAACAAGCAGGAAGTCAGTCGTCACATATGGGTGTCTCGTGCGGAGCAATTCCCCACCTTCCAAAGAAAGCCTTTGGGATTGCATCACGCATGCGCGGTCCCCTTCCCTCCCAAGGGTGCCATCTTGCTCAGTCTCCCTTTTTCCGCAGAGCCCAGCAGACGTAGTCCAACTTCCCTCGCCGAAAAAGTGTGTCAAAACTACTGAAGATACTCTTCTTCGGCCCGGTTCGACGCCAGTTCCCCTTCCCGCCTCGGTTCGATACACTGGTATCGAGTCCGGTCACTCTTTTTTTGTTTGTCCTTAGTGACTAGCGTTCACACTCTCTTTTTCACTGGCAGCCCTGTCGTTTGACCTCGCAGGGGCCCTTTTTTCCCTGATGGCTTCCAGCAGGTTTAAAAAGTGATTGGTGTAAAAGATTGTCACATAGACACACACGACTGCTGTCTCCACTGCCTCGGGTCCAACCATGACCTGAAGGTTTGTGGCCCGTGTGGCAAGATGTCCTCCAAGGCACTTAGAAGTAGGCAGCAGCAGCGTGAAAGGATTTTCTCCGAGTCCGCATCCACCCAGTTCTGGACGTCTTGGGAGCTATCTGAATCTGAGCATCATCGTGGGTCTTCTGAGTAGGGTTCTCCCTCGCGGGAACACTGGAGGAAGAAGAAACCTGCGAGGGCGGCGTTGTTGGATGCCTCTGATCGGCCTGGATCCTCGCTGGCCAGGTCGCGGAGTTCTGACCGCTGCCTCAGGTCCTGGGAGTTAGAGTGGCCTGCAAAGGTGCCTTGCACGGAGCCGGAGACACCGAGGAAGGTAACTGCTGTTGTCCTCGTTGACTCTCCTCCGGGAGAACCGGCATTGGAACCCGACCCGGAGGCTGCAGAGCCTTCTGAGCTCAGTCTCAGAATGGCAGCTCTGGAGCGCAGCATGTCTGCCTTCATGGAGCAGCGGGTGCTAATGGCTGGTCTTACCAGTCCATCCGCCCCGACCACCGGGACCTCGATGTCCAAGTCGACCCCGGAGGCCAAGCCAATCCTCAAGACTCTTCGGACTCGAGTCAGTCCTCAGCTGAAGTCTCCCTCGACCTCCCTTTTGGGACCGACGTTGACACCGGTGCCCTCAGCGTTGGGGCGGTCAAGACCAAAGCCCTTATGGCTGGAGCCCATCGATTCCTCCTCGGAGGACTCTGCATGGGAAACGGAAGATGAGTCCCCGGACACCCACCGGACCCGGTATGTCCCATCGGACTCGCCGGGTTCCAGGTTCCGAGCCTTGGAGTGGTCCCCCCCCCATAGGATACCCAGTTCTTGGACTTAATCAGGGACATGGCTAAGGCTTTGACATTCCCAGTGGACACAGAGGAGGAGCTTCGAGCCGAGGAGCTCAAAGCCCTCCAGTATGACTTTCCCCCTCGGGAAGCCTTTACGGTACCGGTTCCTCCGATGTTGGAATGGTTGATGGCTCCGTATGTGGGAGTCACCGGCCTCGATGCATTTTCTCAGCAAGCGGGTTGATTCCATCTATCGAGTCCGCAAGAGCCCTGGGTTCCAAAAAGCACAGCTGCCGCAGAACTCCATGGTTGTGGAATTGGTCATGCACATGCTCAAGAGCCAAAAAACACACTCCTCGGTGCCTCCTGGCAGGGAAGCCCAGAACCTGGACTCCCTTGGCTGAAAGTGCTACCAGGGTTTGATGCCGTCATGCCGAGTCCAAACATACTAGCAGTACATGGGCATGTACTTGCGGGACTTGGCAAAGGAGATTGCCGGATTCTCAGTTGGCCTTTGTGAGGAATCCTTGCAGCGCTTCAAGAACTTGTCCACTGGGATTCGGGAGTGCTTGAAGTTCGCCTCGAGCAGCCTATGACGGCTTTGAGGCCTCGGCCCAAGTAGCCGCAGCCGGCATTGGTGCCTGCCGTCAGGCATGGCTAATGTCATCAGACCTGGAGCCATGGGTTCAGGACAATTGGTCGATGTCCCTTGCCGGGGTGACAACCTCTTTGGCAAACCCATGACTGAGAAGGCTGCTGACATCGAGTCCGAGTACTTGACCCAGACACGACTCTCCAAGAAGACTTCCTCCCCTTCTAAAAAGAAGGGCTCGGGTAAATAGCCCTTTTTCGCGAGGAAGGGTGTTGCTTACCGCAACTACCCCACTCACCAGGCCTCCCCAGCTCGTCCAGAGGGACAGCAGGCCAAGGGACAGGGGCATGGCCCGCATAAGCAGAAGACCCCCAAGCCTCAGGCCCCGGCTCGAATCCAGCCAGGAGAGGGGGTTTTTGACTGCCAAAGCATAGTCTCTCTCCAACCAGGGGTGAGATTCTGCACAGGAGGAAGGCTGACATGTATGCCCACAGGTGGCCAGCAATCACCACAGATACCTGGGTCCTTCAAATAGTCCAAAGGGGCTATTTCCTCCACTTCAACCAGGTACCTCCCTCCTACTCACCAGGAGAGCCTCTCAGACTCCCTCTACACAGGGACTGCCTCTTGCAGGAGTTGGCCGGTCTTCTAGAGGATAAGGCGGTGGAACCGGTGCCCCACCACCTGTAGGGACAGGGCTTCTACTCCAGGTATTTACTGATGCCAAAGAGAACAGGTTGCCTCAGACCCATCCTCGACCTGCAAAACTTAAACAAGTTCTTGGTGAGGGAAAAGTTCAAGATGTTTTCCCTTGGTGGAATATTGCTGCCATACCTCCACCAGGGAGATTGGCTATGCTCCTTAGACCTGAAGGATGCCTACACGCACATCCTCATACATCCAGACCACGGACAATATCTCAGATTTGTAGTTTGAGGAAACCATTTTCAGTACAGAGTACTTCCATTTGGCCTAGCCTCTGCTCACAGAGTGTTTACCAAATGCCTGGCGGTAGTGGTGGCCTTCCTCAGGAACCAAGGGATTTTTGTCTTCCCTTACCTGGACAACTGGCTCATCAAGACCCAGTCGCCTCAGGAGGCCCAACAGGCCACAGCTTGCACTGTCAACATGCTACAGCATCTAGGCTTTGCCATAAATCAAGCAAAGTCCACTTTGCTCCCCCCACAAAACAGAGTTCATAGGAGCAAGGCTAGACACACTTCGGGCAAGGGCTTACCTGCCAGAGGACAGGGCACAGAGGCTTCTGGCACTGGTGCACTAAGTCAGCCACAAGTCTCAGATCTCAGCGAGGCACTTTGTATGCCTCCTGCACCACATGGCCTCCATGGTACATGTAACCCTAAATGCCTGTCTCCACATGAGGACAGCTCAGTGGTTCCTCAGATCAGTGGACACAAGCCACAGGACCACTCCAAGACAGGATCAAAGTGTCCAAACCTCTTATGAAGTCGTTGGCATGGTGGCTTCAGCCACCCAACCTGCTTGAGGGAGTGCCTTATCAGCCTCCCTCTCACACAAGAGTGCTGACTACAGATGCCTCCTTGCTGGGCTGGGGAGCCTATTGCCAGGGATCATGCATTCAGGGGTCGTGGTCTCCTCAGGAGAGTACACACCAAATCAACCTCTTAGAGCTTTGGGCGATTCGCCTAGCTCTTCAAACCTTCTGTCATGTTCTCTTACATCAGTCTGTCAGGTAGCAATGTTCTACGTGAATAAGCAGGGAGGTGCAGGGTCCTGTCTCCTATGTCAAGAGATACAATCAGGAGAACTTCCTAGCAGACAAGCTAAGCAGGATTCTTCAACCTCACGAGTGGCAACTGAATCCAAAAGTGGCCCAGCATATCTTCCACTGCTGGGAGCATCCGTCCATAGATTTCTTTGCCAGTCTGCAAAATCACCAGTTGCCCAGCTTTTGCTCCAAACAGCCACATCCTCAGAGGGTGGCTGCAGATGCTTTTCTGATCTCCTGGTCAGTGGGCCTCCTGTATGCGTTTCCTCCCACGCCTCTGGTGGCCCGGCCTCTGTTCAGAATCCTTCGGGACAAGGCCTCTGTCATTCTGGTAGCCCCCAGATGGCCAAGACAGCCTTGGTTTCCGCTAATCCAGCTGGCAGTGGAATCCCCACACAGCCCAACCTCCTGTCCCAGGAGCAGGGCTCTCTTACATCCCAACCTCAGGTCCTTCAACCTGATGGCATGGCTGCTGAAAGGGTAGTGCTGGTTCCTCTCCTCCTACCTAAGAATGTAGAAGAAGTGTTACTGGCCTCAAGGAGACAGTCCACTAGGAGAACCTGTGCCTTCAAGTTTATTGTTTATTGTTTTTTATTGTTTATAATCACTTGATATACCGTCCCCCCATTACATCGAGGCGGTTTGCAATAAAACTATAAAATATATAAAATGATTAAAAAGAAAAGGAAAATAATACTTTAAAAAATACTTTTTTTTTAAAAAAAAGGATAGGAGAAAAAGGTCAGGATAGAGAAGATAGATTGCAAATAGGAGCAAATCATAGGAGAAGCAGAAGTCACTGGAAAAGATTAAAAGCAGTGGAGAAAAAATGTGTTTTGAGATGGGAGTGGAAATTAGGAATGGACTGTTCTAGACGGAGGTCAGTGGGGAGGGAGTTCCAGAGAGCAGGACCAATGTAAAAAAAGGCTGATTGCCGGGTAGAGTGAAGGTGAGCTTGAGAGGGAGAAGGGAGGTGCAAGATATTAATATGAACTGAACGAAGACTGCGGGTGGGAGTGTGAAAGGTTAATAGATCGGATAAATACTGAGGTGTGTGCAGATAAATAGCCCGATGGACAAGTGGCGCTGGTTTGAGGTGTGGTGTACCCAGCACAATGAAAACCCTTTCTCCTGTCTTGTACCAGTTGTGCTGCAATACCTCCTTCACCTCTCAGAATTAGGTCTTAAGTCTAACTCTGTCAGGGTCCACCTGAGTGCTTTGTTAGGTCACCACTCTCCAGTGGAAGGACAACCTCTTTCGGCTCACCCCTTGGTGTCCAGATTCCTCAGAGGTCATCCACTACTAAAACACCCGGTTCGTCCCCCGACAACCGAGTGGGACTTGACTATGGTCTTGGAGCAGCTTACTCGCCCACCTTTTGAGCCGATGTCCACTTGTAATCTGTGCTTCCTCTCCTGGAAGGTGCTCTTCCTGGTGGCACTCAATCTGCCAGACGAGTGAGTGATCTGCAAGCTCTCGTTTCGGATAGACCATACACACGGTTTTATAGGAACAGGGTAGTCCTTCGCACCCACCAAGTTTCTTCCAAAAGTGGTCTCTTCCTTTCACCTCATCCAAGAGGTGATTCTTCCAACCTTCTTTCCCAGACCGCATGCCAGCCGGGCAGAGGCGGTCCTGCATACCCTGGATTGTAAGAGGTCGTTGGCCTTCTACCTGGAGCCTACGCGGGGACATCGAAGGACTACTCAGCTCTTCGTCTCTTATGATCCCTAGTAAGCTGCATTGCCTGGGCGTACAGGGTGGCCGACCTTCGGTTGCAGGGTCGAATCACAGCCCACCATGTCAGGGCTAAGGCCACATCAGTGGCTCACTTCCACTTTGTTCCGCTGGCAGACATCTGCCGGACCGCCACCTGGTCTTCGGGCCAGACTTTTGCAGCCCATTACTGCTTGGATAGGGAGTCCCGACGGGACCGTGCTTTCGGCCAGGTGGTACTCCGTAACTTATTTGAGGTTTAGGCAAATCCTACCTAAAGGGAGGAATAGCCTAGTGGTTGGGGCAAGGTACTTCAGGCCGGAAGGTCGGGGGTTCAAATCCCACTAGAGGACAGCAACCTTGGGCCGAAAGGACTGGGGTTTCTAGTCCCACAGGTGCTCCTTGTGGTCTTGGGCAAGCCACTTAACCCTCCATTGCCCATGTTCCCTGTAAGTATTAGTGTGTGTGTCTCATATCCCCGTGTGTTAAATGTATCCCCCACTTGTGTTGTGACCGCTTTGATTGAAGGATAAGGCGGTATACAAAACTGTCTAAATAAAATAAAAAATAAAAAAATACCCTCCAACCCTTTGGTGTCAGGCTACCGGAGGTGTTGTGTTCTCCACTGAATTCCTATCACAGCTGCTGCAGCTCTTCTAGAGGGAGCCATTTTTCAGCTATGGGGTCTCGGTAGCCTATAGCTAGAGAGTCCCATATGTGAGGACTGACTTCCTGCCTATTCCTGGAGAAAGTGTAGTTACTCACCTGTAACAGGCGTTCTCCAGGGACAAGCAGGCATCAGTCCTCACGACCCTCACTCCTCCCCTAGAGTTGCAGTCTTACTATATTTTGTTCATTTTGCCGTCTCTTTAGCTATGTCATTTGACTGAGGAAGATGGCACCTTGGGCAGGAAGGGGACCACACATGCAGGAATTGCTCCACACGAGGGCTCCGGCGGCGCTGACGTCACCCATATGTGAGAACTGATTTCCTGCTGTCCCTGGAGAACACCTGTTAGAGGTGAGTAACTACGCTTTCCTGCTTCTCCTGCAGCTGGTAGTGGAGGCCCCTATTCCCTTGGGCTCGTCCCCATGGCTCCTGTCCCATGAGGGGGGCTCTCTCCTACATCCCAACCTTCGCTGTGTGGCTGCTGAGAGGATGACTCTTGCCCCACTTCTCCTCCCAGAGGAAGTGGAGGAGGTCTTACTGGTTTCTCGTAAACCGTCCACTAAACGGACGTATGCCTTCAAGTGGAACAGATTTGCTATTTGATGTGCTGGGCGGAGCGTGGATCCCTTCTCCTGCTCAGTCGTTGTGGTTCTGCAATACCTGCTCCATCTCTCTGAGCAGGGCCTTAAGTCTAACTCCGTCAGAGTGCATCTCAGTGCCCTGGCAGCAAACCACTTTCTCGTAGACAGGCCTCTCTCTGCTCACCCAGTGGTGTACAGGCTTTTGAAAGGCTTGCTTCTCTTAAAGCCACCAGTGTGTCCACTGGCGGCTGAGTGTGATCTTAATGTTGTCTTGGGACAGCTCACCTGGGCGCCCTTTGAGCCGATGGCTACGTACTATCTTCGTTACCTCTCTTGGAAAGTGGTGGTCTTTGTGGCGCTCACCTCTGCCCACAGGATCAGTGAGCTTCAAGCCCTCGTAGTCGAGAGGCCTTATGCGATGTTTTACCAGAATAAGGTGGTGCTCTGGACGCATCCCAAGTTCCTTCCGAAGGTGGTTTCTCCGTTTTACCTCAATCAAGAGGTGGTGCTTCCCACCTTCTTTCCAAGACTGCATGCCAGCCGGGCGGAGGCGGTCCTCCATACCCTGGATTGTAAGAGGGCCCTGTCCTTTTATATTCAGCGTACGCAAGGTCACAGGAAAGCTTCTTAGCTGTTTGTTTCTTATGACCCCAGTAAGTTGGGGTCAGCTGTGACGAAGTGTACGCTGTCCACCTAGGTGGCGGACTGCATTGGCTGGGCTTATGAGGCAGCGGGCCTCCCACTGGAAGGCTGGGTTACGGCTCATAGGGTCAGGGCCATGGCGGCTTCAATGGCTCACCTCCGCTCTGTTCCACTGACAGACATCTACCGGGTCGCCACCTGGTCTTCGGGTCAGACCTTCACAGCTCATTACTGCCTGGATAGGGAGCCGCGATGGGACAGTGCCTTTGGCCAGGCAGTACTCCGGAATTTATTTGAGGTCTAGGCAACTTCTGCTCGTCTACTCTCTATGTTCAGGCTACTGGAGTGTCACTCCCTTGTTAGGTTTGTCCTTGTGGCTCTCCTGAGGGAGCCTTTTTTGGCTATGGGTTCCAGTTAGTCTGTGCCTGAGGAGTCCCATAAGTGAGGACTGACTTCCTGCTTGTTCCTGGAGCAAGCATAGTTACTCACCTGTAACAGGTGTTCTCCAGGGACAGCAGGAATCAGTCCTCACTACCCACCCTCCCTCCCATTGGAGTTGCAGCTCTTATTTCATTTTCTTTTTTGCCGTCTTTTAGTTAGGTCATCTGACTGAGCAAGATGGCACCCTTGGGCGGGAAGGGGACCATGCATGCGTTGTAGCAATTCCTAAAGGCTTTCTTTGAAAGCTGAGGATTTGCTCCGCATGGGGCTCTGTCAGCGCCAACGTCACCCATAAGTGAAGACTGATTCCTGCTGTCCCTGGAGAACACCTGTTACAGGTGAGTAACTATGCTATTCCGCTCACAGGGGGTATCTCCAATTCATCCTGGGAGGACAACACTTCCAGTACAGGGTGTTACCTTTTGGCCTAGCTTCTGCATTTCACCTGTTCACAAAGTGCCTCATGGTATGAGTTGCATGAGTTTGTCTTCCCTTATCTGGATGATTGGTTGATCAAGCATACCACCCCGGAAGGGTTCAAGAATCAACACGATTGACCATGCAGGTGTTAGAACTATTAGGGTTCATTATAAATTACCCCATCCCACCTTCAACCCACCCAGCAGTTGGGCTTCATAGGAGCGCCCTGTTCGACACGACTCAGTTGAGAACCTTCCTCCCGCATGACAGACTTCTCAGACTGAAAGCACTAGTGTGGAAGACTCAGTCGAGTCAGTAGGTATCAGCTCACAGGATGCTGACTGTACTAGGCCACATGGCCTCTACATGTCACACCCTTGGCACATCTCCATATGAGGAAGGCTCAGTGGACTGAACTGTCACAGGTCGACTCGGGGGGCATTGTCTGTATGTCGCCAATCTTCTCTTCAGTCACTGCAGTGGTGAAATATTTACCACAATTTGCTCAGAGGGTCTTCCCTTCCAAATGGCTTCATCCCAAAACTTTGATAGACACGTTCAAGCTGGGGTGGGGAGCTCATCTCAATGGGTTTCACACACGCAGTGACTGGCCCATCCAAGAAAGTCTCCACCAGATCTTCCTCTTGGAATTAAGAACTGTGGCAAACTCTCTAAAAGCTTTCTGAGATCGGCTGGCCAACCAAATTGTTCTAATTCAGACCGACTATCAAGTCATCATGTTCCTCCCTGCTTGTTTATGTAGAACATGGCTTCTTGATTGTTCTGATTCAGACTGACAATCAGGAGGGCCTCAACAAGAAAGTCTTATTCCTGCAAATGGAAGAGGTTTGCTGTGTGATGTGAGGGCAGGCCCTAGATCCTTTTCTGTCCCACACAAAAACTGCTTATCTTCTGTACCTCTCCAAGTTGGGACTTAGTCCAACTTTGTGCAACTGGAGCTTACTGAGGTGTGGACGGAAAGTCCATCTCAGTACAACCTTTAGTTTGCATTACGCAGGGGTTGTTTCTCATGAAGCCTTCTTACAAACCACCTACTCTGTCTTGGGGTCCTCAGTGTGGTTCTTGCACAGCTCATGAAGGCTCCCTTTGAACCCTTTAATTCTTGCCTTCTGGAGTTCTTATCCTGGAAGGTGGTGGTTCTGGAGGCGGTCATTTCAGCACACAATGTGAGCAAGCTTCAGGCTCTAGTAGTTTATTCACCTTACACCAAATTCCATCATAATAGAGTGGTTCTCAGTACTCATCCTAAATTCCAGCCAAAAATGGTATCTGATTTCTATCTTAGTCGTTCTTCCAACATTCTTCCCAAGACCTCATGCCCACAAAGGTGAAGCTGTATTGCACATGTTGGGACTGCAAACGAGCCTTAGCCTTCTGTTTGTAACAGACAGAATCCATCTAACATTTTTTTCTTTTGACGTCAGCAAGCTAGGGACTGCCATTTCCCAATGCTCTTTCAATTTGGCTAGCAGACTGCATCTCTTTCGCTTATGCCCAGGCGGGCCTGAGCCTTGATATTCATGTCAGCTCACAATGTCAGAGCTCTGGTTATGTCAGTGGAAGAGATCTGCAGAGCAGCAATGTAGTCCTCTGTCCACACATTCACATCTCACTACTTTCTAGATGGGGACTCCCGACACAACAGCAACTTTGACCAATCTGTACTTCAAAATCTGGGTATTAGAATCCAACTCCATCCCTTCTAGACCAATTCTGTTCTGTCCAGACTACAAAAATAAACGTGGTAGAGAATCAGTCATAGTGTACATAGTTGGTCTCTTGACTGCTGAGGCCTGTTGCCATTATTCAGATGAGTTATTGCCTCTGTTGGACTTCTGTATTCTCCTCTGTTTTGTTAGCCTGTAACTAGGAAGGCTCATTCCTGCTTGTCCATAGAGAAAAGTTAGTTATTTGTCTTCAGCAGGTGTTCTCCTTGGACAGTAGGATTACCGGTAAGTCATCATATCCCTCCCACCTCCCTGAGGAGTTGTATTCTGCTACAGCTATGCTATCAGGCTGAAGATGGCGCTGTGATGGCAGGCAGGAAGGAGCCCCAAAAGCTTTCCAATAAGAGCTTGGGAGCATTCCTGTGTGGGCTTTGTCAGAGGAAGTCATCCATATGTGAGGACTTATTCCTGCTGTCCACGGAGAACACCCTCCTACAGGTGAATAACTACCTTTTACGGAAAGAGTTGATAGATGTGTATAATAGTCTCCAAGGGAGAGGAGGTAGATACAAAAGCTTTTTCTGAATTCAAGAAAGCATGGAACACACAAAGGAACTTCTAAAGGGATAAAAAGAGACTGTAGACATTAGTGGTTGGTATGGAAGAGCAGACTGGATAGGCCATGTGGTCTTTATCTGCCATTATGTCTCTGTGTAAAGCAACCCTAACTTTGGATTCACCATAAAGTTTGTCTGCATTTCCTATTCTTGTAGACAGAGAAAGCAAAGTTACTTGTCTGCAGTATGGTGTTCTCCATAGCCTGCAAGGAAATGTAGTCATGCTTTTCCTCCTTTTCTCCTCCCCCTCCTCCCAAAATAAATAAAGGAAACTCTGGTAACAAACGGAGGATTGGTGGCTGCACAGGAATACCTGGGCATACTTAACTTCAAAGGGATTCCATGAGCTAGAAGAGAATACCCCAGACTGCATCTGGCTGGAATTCATCACCATGAAGTATAGCTGCATTTTCTGCTGTCTACTGAGATTCCCCAATACAGAAAAGCAACTTTGCTTTCTCTATATTCACTATGGGGAATTTTCTGTAGAAGCTGACACTTAATATTTTTTTCTCCTCTCGCTTTCTTCCCAGGCCTGGTGAGCCACAGTCTGCTCAGGATAAAGCACGTATGGATAAAGAGTATCTCTCTCTCATGGCCGAGCTGGGAGAAGCTCCAGTACCTGTGTCAATTGGGTCCTCCTCATCTGGGCCCACCAACTCAACTCTTCAGGTTGGACCAAGACCATCAGCAGCCCCAGGGAGTAACCAGCTTCCTCCAGTGAGTACATCTTTTGGCTTTTTTACATGTGTAGGTCCTGTCACCAACAGTGGGGACAAAGCATATATTTGGAAGATTTGATTCAATTCTACAGCCATTTTTTTCCTTTCCTCCTCTAGAGTCGTCCCCCCTGGATGAGCTCGAGCCCTTCAGATAATCGGGCCTATCATAGCATACATACAGGTGGACCAAATGGCCCTGGGGCCCCACACAGTTTCCCTCATGCTATGCCCAGCATGAGTGGACACCATATATCTCATAATCCCAATGGGCCGCCTCCACCTTGGATGCAGCCCCCTCCTCCTCCTATGAATCAAGGCCCGCACCCTCCTGGCCCACTTCCAATGGGTAAGTAGTGGTTTACAGAGAATTATTTCTTAGGTTTGGACACCTACCCAGTGATTCATGTTTGCACTTCTTTTCAGTTTTTTCCAAATGTTGCAATCCACTGCTTAATGTGTCACCTGGGCATACAGTAGAGATTAATACCACTGTGACAAATGGTCTGAAATGTAATTCTTTAGTGAATGTGTCTAATCTTCATGCCTTCATTTAAACTTAAATTGTATCAAAATCTTACATTTGCACTATATTTTTTATATGAGACAGCATACCATTTGCTCCTGCTATCTTCTAATGTAGCTTTTTAACTTTTCCACAACCTTCCTACAGATATGAATAAAGCAAGCTTATTTGGTTTGTACCTTGTGCTTCACTATTCCTCTGTGAGCTAGAGATGAGGCCACCATATTGGCACACAGCCTGGGTATTTCTCTATGTAATTTAGTTTTGCCATAGCAAATGTGTGCTGCACTGTATGAAACCATGATTCAGTTCTGGGTTTCATGGAGAACTTACTGATAGCAGCCAGATGTGCCTTAGCCAGATTTTGTATGTAAGACTTGTTGCCTAGCTGTAGGCGTTGAGTACTAGAAATATAACTAGACGACCAAGATGTGCTATGGGAGGATTATGCTTGTTCGTGTATCCAGGAAACCACTCTATCAGACACTGTATATGGGAAAGAGGAAAGGGAAATTGGATTTAGCTTATGCCTTTCTCTGGAGACAAGCAAGGGGTTATGCAGGCACACTCAATTGGTGATGTCTAAGCATGCATCCGATTTCTCGCCCAAGTTCCTGCCTCCACAGTCTCTTCTGACTGCAGTTTGTCAGCCATGGCTCTCCTCTTGTCTATTGTGGTTTTTTACTTTTGTTTTCATTTTTACCTCTGTTGCTTCTGTTCTCTTCAGAATTCAGCAGCAGCAGTCACCACTGGTGGTTTCTCATAGGGACAGCAGTTCGGAAGGAGAAAAGAAAAAATGAAAAAAAAACCCACCTTCACTCAACTTTGCAGCTCCTGCGCCGCACTACCTCTTTTTCATAGCTTAGCCAAACAGTAAGAAAAAAGCAACGCAAAACAAAAAGAAACCAGCCTAGCTCACACTGCTTCAGCTCTGCTGTATAGTAAGTAATTCCCTGAGTACTGAGGCCGCCTCCAGCACTGTGCTACCCAGCTCATCCAGTCCAAGCAGCTTTACCTACTGTGGTGGACTTGGTAAATTTAAAAAAAAAAAAGTAAATGGAATGGTGACTCCAGGTTCTTCGCTTGCCCCAGTCCCATCAGGCACAATCGGGGACAGAGGGGACCGCCATGTGGCCGGAGGCAGACTCCCTGCCAACCCCAGCACACCATATGTCAGCCTAGAGTCTCAGAATCCAGGCCCGTGGCTCTACACCTCTTCCCTCCCACCATGGCTCCACACTTTTCCAACCCCCCCCCCCCCCCTTGATTCCAGCGCTACCACTACTTCCCCTGGTGCACTCAGGGGACCTGGTCCCTCGAGGAATCCTGGCAGCAGATCAACCTGTTGGAGCTCTGGGCCATTTGCCTCGCTCTCAAGGTTTTCAGGGACTGCCTGCAGCACCAAGCGGTGCTGGTCCAGGCGGACAACCAGGTCAAGATGTTCTGTGTGAACAAACAGGGAGGTACAGGCTCCTACAGCCTCTGTTCGGTGGCGACAGCCCTGTGCTCCTTTGCAGTGAGCCAGGGCATGACCGTCCGGACCACTTACGTCCCGGGTTAGGAGAGTGCATTGGCGGACCGGCTCAGCAGAGTCCTCCGGCCACACGAGTGACACCTGTGTCCCCCAAATGGCGCAATGGCTCTTCCAGCATTGGAGGTCTCCAGACCTGGACTTCTTTGCCAGCCCTGTTAACTCGCAGCTCCCCCAGTTCTGCGGTCTCCTCCCGCACCCGGAGAGGGTGGCCCCCTGATGCCTTCCTCATCTCGTGGGAAAGGGGCCTGTTATATGCCTCCCCCATGCCCTTCATCGCCCGGAGTCTTCTCAAGGTCCAGCGGGACAGGGCCTCTATTCTCATAGCCCTGAGGTGGCCCAGGCAGCCTTGTTTCCCCCCCTGCTGCTTAGTCTCTCGACAGAGCCCCTGTCCTGCTCAGGTTCTCTCTGGAGCTGCTAACGCAGGTGGAGGGTCTGCTGCTTCACCCCATTCTGAGGTCCTTGTCCCTCACAGCTTGGCTGAGCGGGTCACTCTAGCCTTCTACCATCTCCCCGTGGAGATCGAGGACATTCTTTTGGCTTATGCCTTCAAGTGGTGTCTGTTCTCGGTGTGGAGCTCGGAGCTCCGGGCAAACCCATTTTCATGCCCTACTAGTTTGGTCTTGCAGTACCTGCTCCACATCTCGCAGTCTGAGCTGAAATCTGATTCGGTCAGGGATCACCTGAGTGCCATCTCAGCGAACTACCATCTCATCGAGGGCAAATCTCTTTTGGAGCAACAATTTCTCTTGTTTCATGCGAGGCCTGCTCCTTTCCAGGCCCCCTTCCCACCCCCCTCAAGTGGAGTGGGACCTCAATGTGGTCCTCACGCAGCTGACCAAGCTGCCTTTAATAGCACATGGCCACCTGCCCACTGCGGTATCTGTTGTGGAAGGGGTGGCCTTCCTGGTGGCTTTCACCTCCACCAGGAGGGTCAGCAAACTCCAGGTGCCGATGGCCAAGGCACCATTCGTGAGGTTTTATAGGAACAGGGTGGTCCTGTGGACTCATCCCAAGTTTCTACTGAAGGTTGTCTCAGGTTTTCATCTCAATCGAGAGTGCTGCCCACCTTCTTCCCGAAGCCCCTTGTCCAATGGGCATTGGCGATTCTCCACACCCTGGATTGTAAGAAGGATCTTTCTACCTGCAGCGGTCTCAGGACCACTGCAGATCCAGGCAGCTCTTTTTTTTTCCGTCGATCTCAGCCGTCTGGGGCTGGCGGTCACCAAGCTTACCTTGTCCATCTGGGTGGCAAACTGCATCGCCCAAGTCCAGGCCGGGTTTCCCCTGGACCGCCTAGTCATGACTCACAATGTCCAAGAGATGGCGACATCTGTCGCTAGCCTGTGCTCTGTGCCACTGGTAGACATCTGCCGGGCCACCACCTGGTCCTCCACTCACACCTTTGTGGTGCATTATTACCTGGAGAGAGTCCCGTTGGGACACCACCTTTTTAAGCAACTCCTGTCCTCCAATCCTTCTTGATCTGGCTACCAGGAGTGTGGCCATCCATGCACCCAGAGTCCTTGGGCAGCCTTCGGCTTTCACTGGCGACTGCTCACGGCACTGTCGTGCTTTTTCCTATAGGTCCTTGGTAGCCTGTAGCTAGGGAGTCCCATATGTGAGGACTGACTTCCTGCTTGTTCCTGGAGAAAGCGTAGTTACCTGTAATGAGTATTCTCCAGGGACAGCAGGAATCGGTCCTCACAACCCTCCTCCTCCCCTTTGAGTTGCTGTATATTTTTGCCATCTTCCTAGAGGGGCTCTAGCTATGGCACCTGACTGAGTAAGATGTCACTTTTGGGCAGGAAGGGGACCATGTATGCGTGGTGGCATTCCCAAAGGCTTTCTTTAAAAGCTGGGGAAATGCTCCGTGCCGGCTCCATCGGTGCCGACGTCACCCATATGTGAGGACTGATTCCTGCTGTCCCTGGAGAACACCTGTTGCAGGTGAGTAACTACGCTTTGTCTTATCTAAACTTATGAAGCTGCCCTTTGAATCTTTAGCATTGAAGTTCCTAAAACATCTCACCTGGAAGGTCCCATCACCTTGGTGACCATCACTTCCGCCAGGCAGGTTAGTGAACTCCAAGTTCTCCAGGACCAAGCAGGAAGTCAGTCCTCACTTATGGGTGACGTCGGCGCCGACGGAGCCCTCGCGGAGCAATTTTCCCCAGCTTTCAAAGAAAGCCTTTGGGAATTGCAGCGCGCATGCGCGGTCGTCTTCCCGCCCGAGGGTGCCATCTTAGCCAGTCTTCTTTTTTCCGTGGAGCCCTACAGACGTCCCCGTCTTGTCCCCGCGAAAAAGTTGATTTTCTTCTTTATTTTATCCTTTTTTCTTTCGGTTCGACGCCAATCGTTTTCCCGCCCGGACTCGCGACGCCGGTCTCAAGTCCTCTTACTTTTTTCGGTTTTTTCTGACTTAGTCAGCTTTCGTTTTCGTTTTCCCTGGCAGCCCGGTCCTTTGACCTCGCAGGGGCCCTTTTTCCCCCGATGGCTGCCAGTGGGTTTAAGCGGTGTGGTCGGTGTGACCGAAATATGTCACTAACCGACACACGACTTTTGCCTCCGCTGCCTGGGCCCGGATCATGAAGAACTGATCTGTGGGCCCTGCAGCAAACTGTCCTCAAAGGCGTTGAGAAGTCGGCGGCATCAGCGTGAGAGGATCTTCGCTGACCCCAGCCGTACCCGGACCTCGTCGGAGGCCTCCGTGTCGAAAGGCTCCAGCTCGGACCGTCGCCGGAGCTCCTCCGACCGGGGTTCTCTCTCCGGGGACCATCGTCGGAAGGAAAAACCCGCGAGGGCGGCGTCGGTGGACGCTCCTGGCTCCGCGAGGGCCAGGTCGCATAGCCCCGACAGCCGCCCCGGGTCCTTGGAGAAGGAACACATCCCGAAGCGACCTCGCCTGGAGTCGGAGATGCCTGCCCGGGTAAGTCCTGTGGTCCTTCTGGACTCGCCTCCGCGACAGCCGACGTCGGGCCCGACGCCGGCGGGGGCTGCTGGGTCACCTGAGCTCGGACTCAGGTTGACGGCCTTGGAGAGCAGACTGTCTGCCTTCATGGACCAGCAGAGGGCACTGCTCGCTGGCTTCGCTGGCGTCGCTGCCCCGACCGCCGGGACGTCGACGTCCAAGTCGACCCCGGAGACCGAGCCGATCCTCGAGTCGATGAGAACTCGAGTCGATCCTCGGTCGAGGTCACCCTCGGCCTCCCGTTCGGGACCGAGGTCGCCGACGCCGACTCCCTCGGCGTCGGGGCGGCTGGCGCCGCACCCTGCCCGGGCCGACCCCACCGAGTCCTCGTCGGAGTCGGTCTGGGAGTCTGAGGAGGAAGAGTCACCTGATTCTTTCCGGACTCGGTGTGTCCCATCGGACTCACCGGAGTCCGAGCCTCGGAAGCAGTCCCCCCCGGAGGATGCCCGGTTCTCGGACTTCGTTAGGGATATGGCCAAGGCTTTGGCCTTCCCGGCGGATCCCGAGGAGGAGCCTCGAGCCGAAGAGCTCGACGCCCTCCAGTATGACTCTCCCGCGAGGGAACACTTTACTGTGCCGGTTCCTCCTATGCTGGAACGACTGCTCTTCCGCATGTGGGAGAGTCCGGCCTCCTCGCCGGTCCTGAGCAAGCGGGTCGATTCTATCTATCGGGTCCGCAAGAGCCCTGGCTTTCAAAAGGCACAGCTGCCACACCATTCCATGGTAGTGGAATCGGCCATGCATCGTCTTAAGAGCCAGAAGATGCACTCCTCGGTGCCTCCTGGGAGGGAGGCCCGTAACCTGGATGGCCTTGGCAAGAAGTGCTTCCAGGGCTCTATGCTCGCATGTCGTGTCCAGACTTACCAGCTATACATGGGCATGTATCTCCGGGATCTGGCTAAAGAACTAGCCGGATTCTCCGCTGGTCTCTCCGAGGAGCCCTTGCGGAGGTTCCTAGCCTTGTCCACGGGCATTCGGGAATGCTCAAAGTTCATGTCCCGAGCAGCCTATGATGGCTTTGAAGCCTCGGCTCGAGTAGCCGCAGCCGGCATTGGTGCCCGCCGACAGGCTTGGCTTCAGTCGTCCGACCTTGAGCCCTGGGTACAGGACAAGTTGGTCGATGTCCCCTGCCGAGGCGAAAACCTCTTTGGCAAGCCCATGGCGGAAAAGGCTGCACAAATTGAGACTGAGACTCTCACCAGGACCAGGCTTTCTAGGAAGACCTCCGCCCCTTCCCAGAAAAAGAAGGGCTCGGGGAAAAAGTCCTTTTACCCGAGGAAGGCGGCTGCCTACAAACAATACCCCCATTATCAGGCCCCTGCAGCTCCCCAGCAGGCCAAGGGACGGGGTAACGGGTCCCGTAGGCAGCAAGCCCCCAAGCCTGCACCACCAGCCCCTGCTCAGCAGGGTGTGGGGGCTTTTGACTCGCTCAGCATAGCCTCTCCCCCCCGCTGGTTCCCCCCAGCACCGGAGGCCGGCTGGTTCACTTCGCCCACAGGTGGTCCAGCATCACCGCAGATGCCTGGGTGCTTCAGGTCGTGCGAGAAGGCTACCTTCTCCACTTCCATCAGGTCCCTCCCTCCTATTTTCCGGGAGAGCCTCCGCGCCCCCCTCTGCACAGGGAGTTGCTCCTTCAGGAGTTAGCAGGTCTTCTGCAGGAACAGGCGGTGGAACCGGTGCCACACCACCTGAGAGGTCAAGGCTTCTATTCAAGGTATTTTCTGATACCAAAGAGAACAGGGGGCCTCAGACCCATCCTGGACTTGCGCAACCTCAACAAGTTCCTTGTGCGGGAGAAGTTCAAAATGCTTACCCTTGGAATCCTTCTGCCCTACCTCCAGCAGGGAGATTGGCTATGCTCCTTGGATCTAAAGGATGCCTACACGCACATCCTCATCCACCCAAGCCACCGCCAATACCTAAGGTTTGTGGTGGCAGGAAATCATTACCAGTACAGAGTACTGCCCTTTGGCCTGTCCTCCGCACCGCGAGTCTTCACAAAATGTCTCGCGGTCGTGGCGGCCCATCTCCGGCTTCACGGCCTCTATGTCTTTCCGTACCTCGACGACTGGCTCATCAGAGCAGCGTCCGCTCAGGAGGTCACCAACGCCACGTGCCGCACGGTGACTCTGCTGCAGCACTTGGGCTTTGTCATAAACTTCGCAAAGTCCACTTTGCTCCCCTCACAGGATCTCGAGTTCATCGGCGCAAGGCTGCACACTCCTCAGGCGCGAGCGTACCTACCGCTCGACAGGGCTCAGCGGCTCATGGACCTAGCCGACCGCTTTCGCAGCCAGCCCCTGGTCTCCGCCAGGCGCTTCCTGAGACTGCTCGGCCATATGGCTTCCACCGTCCATGTGACCCCCAATGCCCGCCTGAACATGCGGTCTGCTCAATGGTGTCTCCGCCGGCAGTGGCGACAAGCCACGGGCGGCCTCGCAGACCTAGTGCGCGTTTCCGAGCCGCTGATCTCGTCTCTCCGGTGGTGGCTCCGGCAGCCGAACCTGATATTCGGTATGCCTTTCCAGTCACCTCAGCCGACCCGGGTGCTGACCACCGATGCATCCCTCCTGGGCTGGGGAGCGCACTGCCAAGAGGCGCGTACTCAGGGCCTCTGGACCACGTGGGAGTCTGCTCAGCAGATCAACTTCCTGGAGCTCCGGGCGATCCGCCTAGCTCTCAAGGCCTTCTCCCACCTGACTTCCCAACAGTCCGTCCTTGTCCAGACGGACAATCAAGTTGCCATGTTCTTCGTGAACAAACAGGGGGGCACGGGCTCCTTTCTCCTCTGCCGGGAGGCTCAGAAGCTCTGCTCTTGGGCCGTCAGTCACGGCATTCTCCTCAAGGCAGTTTATCTCCCGGGCCAAGACAATTGCCTTGCGGACAAACTCAGCAGGGTCCTCCAGCCGCACGAGTGGCGTCTGGATCCCTTGGTAGTTCAGAAGCTCTTCCTCAAGTGGGGCCTCCCCACGATGGATCTCTTTGCCAGTCCTCACAACCGGCAGCTTCCTCGCTTCTGCTCTCGTCAGCCACACCCCCTTCGGGTTGCGGCGGACGCTTTTCTGATCTCATGGTCGGGGAGCCTTCTGTACGCTTTCCCTCCCATCCCGCTGGTCTCTCGGACTCTTTTCAAGGTTCTCCGAGACAGAGCCTTTATGATCCTGGTGGCCCCTCGCTGGCCCAGACAGCCGTGGTTTCCGCTCCTGCTGCAACTGGCGGTGGAGGGTCCGATCCCTCTGGGGGTACAACCGGATCTCCTCACTCAGGATCAGGGGTCCCTACTGCACCCCAACCTCAGGTCTCTCAACCTCATGGCCTGGCTGCTGAGAGGGTAGTCCTTGCTCCCCTTCTCCTGCCGGCGGAGGTGGAGGAGGTCGTCCTGGCTTCGCGACGCCCTTCTACCCGCAAATGCTACGCCCTTAAATGGCGTCGCTTTGCAGTCTGGTGTACCCAACAGTCGCAGGATCCCTTCTCCTGCCCGGTGTTGGTGATCTTGCAGTACTTGCTACACCTCTCTAATCTGGGACTTAAGTCCAACTCCGTCAAAGTTCACCTCAGTGCTCTTTCGGCACATCATGTGCCGGTGGACGGTAGACCTCTCTCCAGCGACCCTCTCGTAGCGAGGTTTCTCCGAGGTCTCCTTCTACTTAAACCACCTCTGCGCCCGCCAGCGCCGGACTGGGACCTGAATGTGGTTTTGCAGCGGATCACCTGTCCGCCTTTTGAACCTATGGCTACCTGTTCTCTCCGTTTTCTGTCTTGGAAAACACTGTTCTTGATAGCCCTCACTTCCGCTAGACGCGTAAGTGAATTGCAGGCCCTCGTGTCTGATCCCCCTTACACTAGGTTCTACAAGAATAGGGTAGTCCTACGGACTCACCCGAAATTTCTGCCTAAAGTGGTCTCCCCTTTTCACATCAATCAGGAGGTGGTACTTCCAACCTTCTTTCCCAGACCACACTCCAGCCGAGCTGAGACGGTCCTCCATACCCTGGACTGTAGAAGAGCATTGAACTTCTACCTTGACCGTACGCGGGAGCACCGTAAAGCTGCTCAGCTTTTTGTGTCTTTTGACCCCAATAAATTGGGACTCCCGGTCTCCAAGCGTACTCTGTCCATCTGGGTTGCGGACTGTATCTCTTGGGCTTATGGGGCAGCCGGACTCTCCTTAGAAAGTCGAGTCACGGCTCATTGCGTTCGGGCAAAGGCCACGTCAGTGGCTTACCTCCGCTCTGTTCCGCTGGCAGACATCTGCCGGGCCGCTACTTGGTCTTCGAGCCAGACTTTTGCGGTCCATTACTGTCTCGAGAGGGAGTCCCGTAGGGACAGTGCTTTCGGACAGGCAGTCCTCCGTAATCTCTTTGAGGTCTGAGCAACTCCTACCCTCCATCCCGGATGTGGGCTACCGGTGGGTGATAATTCAGCGAAGATTCTATCCTTCTGTGCTGCTGAGCTAGAGGGAGCTCATTTTTGTGCTTAGGGTCTCCGGTAGCCTTGAGCTTGGGAGTCCCATAAGTGAGGACTGACTTCCTGCTTGGTCCTGGAGAAAGCGTAGTTACTCACCTGTAACAGGTGTTCTCCAGGAGCAGCAGGAATCAGTCCTCACTACCCTCCCTCCTCCCCTTGGAGTTGCAATCGTCTGCTTATGTTCTTTTTGCAAATTTTTATGCTGTCTTTTTTAGCTATGTCATCTGACTGGCTAAGATGGCACCCTCGGGCGGGAAGACGACGACCGCGCATGCGCGCTGCAATTCCCAAAGGCTTTCTTTGAAAGCTGGGGAAAATTGCTCCGCGAGGGCTCCGTCGGCGCCGACGTCACCCATAAGTGAGGACTGATTCCTGCTGCTCCTGGAGAACACCTGTTACAGGTGAGTAACTACGCTTACTTGTCCACTACCCCCCTACATGCAATTTCTACATGAGTGTTCCTAAGAACTCATCCAAAGTTCCTGCCTAAGATCATCTTGACTTTTCTTCTCAATCTATTGTGGTACCTGCCTTCTTCCCATTTGCACCAGTGGTTCACCTGAACATTCTCTACACTCCCTGGATTATCGTAGAGCTGCTCTTTACTACCTACGTGCAACTCAACTATTTCGTAAAGCCTCTCAGCTGCTAGTCACCTTAATTCCCAACAATACTGAACAACTTGCCTCCAGTTTCTTCCTGGATCTCTGATTGCATCGCCATCGCCTTCTGCTATGAACAGGTGGGCCAAACACCTCTGGGTAGGGTCAGGGCCCACTGCCTCAAGAGCCACAGCAACAATCATTGCCAGTTTGTCTTCATTTCCTTTGCAGTAGATCTGCAAGGCAGCCACCTGGTCCTCCCTGCACACCTTTGCAAAACATTACAGTTTGGATCGCGCCTCAGCCCGAGACCTCTCATTTGGCCAGGCCATGCTCTGAAATATTTTGCCTTACTCCTACCACCATCCGTCAACCCGGGCCGTATTGAGGCGCCTAACGGCAACCTTCAGCTCTGGACTCACTGATCGAGTGTTCCTGCATAACCCCCTGTTTGTCTCTGAAGAAAGCATAGTTGATTACCTGTAACAGAGGTTCTCGGTAGATATCGGGGTGTGCAGCCACACTCACCTGCCCGCTTTCCCCTCACAAAAAAAATAAGACAAGGTGAACTAGGGAGACAAGTAGCAATAGCAGCAATTTCTCGAGATACTCCACAGCTCGAAGCAGTTAATTCTTTCTCCTCCTCTGTACGCTGGACCTTGCTCACCAACCAGCTGAATTCCATGCTTTACGAAAAGTGCTAGGAAGTCCAAAAAAACTGCCAGCATGTTTCAAAGGTGAGGTCAGAAAGGCGGCTGTTACCAAAAAAGCATCTTTCAGGAAATGGGAAATGGAAAAAGGAGCAAATGGCAAACTGGAAACAACATAAGCACTGGCAAGTTAGATGCAAGGCATTGATAAGACAAAGAGAATTTGAGAAGAAGCTTGCTGTGGAAGCAACAACAACATATAATAAAGACCTTTTTCAAGTACATCTTTCGCAAATAAAACCCTGTGAGTCAGTTGGACCATTAGATGATAGAGGGGTAAAAGGGACACTAAGAGGGCACAAGGCCATAGCAGAGGTACTGAATGAATTCTTTGCTTCATTCTTTACTGAGGAAGATGTAGGCATGTTACTCACGACTGAAATGGTATTTAAAGGTGATGCCGCAGAATAACTGAAAGAAATATTGATACACTGGAAAGGTTTATTACAACTATTTGATAAACTGAAGAGTAGCAAATCACCTGGACCGGATGATATACTTCTGAGGGTGTTGAAAGAACTGAAATATGAGAGAGCTCACGGATTACTAATAGTAGGTCTGCAATCATTAAAGATTGGAGGATGGCCAATGTAATGCCAATTTTTAAAAAGAATTCCAGGGCTGATCTGGGAAACTACAGAGTGGTGACCTGACATCAGTACTGGGAAACCATTATAAAGAACAAAATTACTCAGCATGTAGATAGTCATCGCTTAATAGGAGACAGCCAACATGGCTTTAGCCAAGGAAGTCTTGTCTTACTAACTTGTATTTTTTTTTGAAGGTGTGAATAAATAAAGGTGAATCGGTTGATATAGTGTATCTGGATTTTCAGAAAGCCTTTGACAGGATCCCTCATGAAGAGACTCTTGGCAAAATTAAAAAGTCACGGGATAGGAGGCAGTGTGTACTATTGTGGATCATGAATTGGTTAAAAGATAGAAAGCAGAGTAGGGCTAAATGGCCAGTTTTCCCAATGGAGAAAGGTAAATAGATGGTGTATTCTAGGGATCTATGCTAGGTCTGCTGCTTTTTAACATATTCGTAAATGACCTGGAAAAGGGAATAATGAGCGAGATAATCAGATTTTCAGATGAGACAAAATTATTCAAAGTTAAAATCCAAGAGGATTGTGAAAAATTGCAAGAGGATTAGACATACAAATGCAGATAAAATTTAATGTGGACAATTGCACCTAGGAAAGAAGAACTCAACCTATGGTTACACAATGCAAGGTTCCACATTAGGAACCACCACTCAGGAAAAAGATCTAGGCGTCATCGTGGATAGCACGTTGAAACCCTCTGCCCAGTGTGCAGTGGCTGCCACGAAAACAAATAGAATGCTAGGAATCATAGGTAAAGGGATGGAGAATAAAACAAAGGATGATATAATGCTTCTGAATTGTTCTGTGGTGCGACCGCATCTTGAATATTGTGTGCAATTCTGTTGCCGTATCTTCAAAAGGATGTAGCATTATTAGAAAAGGTACAGAGAAGAGCCACCAAAATGGTAAAGGGGATGGAAGAATATCCCTATGAGGAGAGGCTAAAAAGGTTAAGGCTCTTAAATCTAGAAGTGAGGGGAGCTATGATAGAGGTCTATAAATTAATGATTGGAGTGGAACGGGTAAACGTAGATTGATTTGTTTATGCCATCAAAATATAGAAAGACCAGGGGACATGCAATGAAGCTGTAGTATAACCCGTTTAAGACTAAGAATATTTTTTCACTCCAAGCGTAATCAAACTCTGGAATTTGTTACCAGAGGATGTAGTAAAAGCTGTGAGTGTAACTGGATTTAAAAAAAGGTTTGGACAAGTTCCTGGAGGAAAGGTCTTTAAGTCATTTTTAAAGGGGACCCAGGAAATCTACTGCTTGCCCCAGTTACAAGCATTGTGGAACCTCTGTCTTTTCAGGAAACTGCTAGGTACTTTTGATCTAGATTGGCCACAATTGGAAACAGGATACTGGGCTTGATGGACTGTAGTCAGACCCAGTAAGGCATATCTTATGTTCTTACCTCTGCACATTGTTTATTTTTATTTTATTGTAGCGCTTGATATACCGCCCAAGCAAAACACCAGAGCAGGTAAAGAAAGTAAGGAATGCCATTGTTTAGACAGGAAAGCAGCAGATGGAGAGAGACAGGAAATAAGAGGAAAGATGCATCAGACAGACATGGAAGGGGGAGTGGAGGTTGATTAAGGGAGGAAAGCCCTAGTGATTGGTGAGAGGGAAATCAAAGGCAATGTGGAAGAGTGGGTCTTGAGTATCTCCTCCACCTATCTTCTGGTCTCAAAACCAATTCTGTAAGAGTACACCTAAGTGCAATTGTGGCTTCTCATGTGCCCTTAGATGGTTGTCGTCTTCTCTCAGCCGCTCGTAGCGCGTTTCATGAGGTGTCTTTTATTAACCAAGCCTCCCATTAAGCCACCACCAGTGGCATGGGACCTCAGTTTTGTTCTATGGCAGCTTCTCAAGCTGCCCTTTGAACCTCTAGCCACTAGGTCGCTTAAGTTTCTCAAATATGTCGTCTTCCTCATTGCTCTCACTTTAGCAAGGTGCATTAGTGAGCTCCAGGCCTTAGTGGCTGACCCACCTTACACACGGTTCCACCATGATAAGGTAGTCCTTAGGGCTCACCCTCACTTCTTGCCGAAGTTGGTCTCGCTCTTCTATTTGAACCAGTCAGTCTACCTCCCTGTGTTTTTCCCTAGACCACACTTATCTAAGGCAGAAGCAACCCTCCACACTCTGGATTGCAAACGTGGCTTAGCTTTTTATCTTCAGAGCACCAGAAAGCTGCTCAGCTGTTCGTCTCCTTTGACTCTAGCCACCTGGGGTTGCCAGTCTCCAAACCTATCCTCTCCAAGTGGATAGCAGACTGCATCACCTTTGCTTATGAGAAGGTAGGACTCTTCCTCGAGGGTCATGTCTTTGCCCATAATGTTCGAGTCATGGCTACCTCATTGGCAAATCTATGATCTGTGGCTATTGACGAGATCTCCAAAGCAGCAACTTATCTCCAGGAACAAGCAGGAATGTAGTCTTCACATATGGGTATCGTCGGTACTGACGGTGCCTGTGCGGGAACACTCCCCAGCGTCCAATTAGAAAGCTTTTGGGAGCATCCCACAGCGCCTGCGTGCTGCCTTCCCACCTTTCCCAACTGCCTCTCTCCAGTTCTTCGTTTTCCGCGGAGCCAGCGGGTCGTTTTCCTCTCACCGCAGAAATTATCCCATATTTTTCATTCTTTTTTGTGGTAGCGTCTGCCTTCCTCGACGCTATACCGGTACCGCCGGTTCTTTCTGTCTTTAAAAAAAAGAAAAAAAATTGTAATCTTTTCCTGGATTTTCCGGCCTTTTTTCTCTCGGGTGCCATGTGCCATTTTAGGCACTAGGCCCAATTTTTCCTCAACATGGAAAAACCTGCTTCGGGTTTTCAAAAGTGTTCCAAGTGTGGCGGAAGCGTCTCCATCATCGACACTCACGAGTGGTGCCTCAAATGTTTAGGTCCTGACCACTCCATCACGGAGTGTGTTGCCTGTGGGATGATGTCGAAGAGGGTTTGGCAGAACCGAGCTGCTAAGCTTAGCACCCTTTTTCCCTCAGATGCAGCATCTGTGTCATCGAGGTCTTCCAGAGCTTCATCTTCCTCCCATGGATCTCAGGTAACCAAACATAAATCTGGCCGGTCCTCAAAGGGTAGATCTCCTTCCAAGCATTGAGATGTGTCTGGCGTTGCCCTTGAGGGATTTGTACCGGCAAAAATGCCCCGGCGGGAGGCTTTGGCTTCCAAAGCACTATCCGGGGCTCCAGAATATTCTCGAGGCCTCAACCTCGACAGAACTACTGGTGCCATGCTCTGGGGTACCGGCCGCTTCGTCCGGTACCAACACCCAGGCATCAGCAGCATCAATTGACCAGAGATTCCTGGCTATTGAGCGCAGTCTGGCGGCTCTCCTTGTGGCATCGGTGCCTTCGGGACCACTTCAGACAGTTCAACCGGTTCCGGCATCGATATTGGTACCGGTACCAACAGCATCGACATCGGCGAGTATGTTACCAATACCGAGTCATGCTATTTCCTCCGGTATCGACAGGCTGGTACTGGACCCCTCCGGTACCAACTTCGATCGTTACCGGTATCGTGCTTTACAAGAGCACCCGGACAGAAGATATTTTGAATCCTCTGACTCTGAGGACTCTGACAGCTCTGTCGATGCCGGAGTACTTATCTCTGAGGAGCTGCCTTCTCCTAAACGTAGGATGTCCCCTCCAGAGGATATGGCCTTTCAGGATTTCATCAGGGAGGTGGCTAGAGGTCTTTCCGTCACTGTGGCTCCTGAAACAGAGCCCCAGAGCAAAGGAGTTGGAGATCTTACAATGCCCTAAAGCTCCCAAGTAGGCAGCTACCTTGCCTATTCATGAGATCTTGCATGATCTCATGTTATGAATGTGGGAAACACCTCTTACCACCTCTCCTCATTCCTGTAGGCTGGATACCATGTATCGAGTGCCTCCTTGTCCTGGCTTTCAGAACACTTAATTGCCACATCACTCCATAGTGGTGGAATCGGCTATGAGAAGGTTCAAGAGTGCAAAAAGACATGCATCTAATCCTCCAGGACGTGAATATAGGACTCTTGATGCCTTTGGGCGTCAAACTTTCCAGGCCTCTGTGCTTTCTGCCAGGATTAGTTCCTACAGTTTATATATGTGGAGGAGTGGCCTAGTGGTTGGGGCAAGTTTATATACAGTTTATATATGTGGAGGAGTGGCCTAGTGGTTGGGGCAAGGTACTTCAGGCCGGAAGGTCGTGGGTTCATATCCCACTAGAGGACAGCAACCTTGGGCCGGAAGGACTGGGGTTTCTAGTCCCACAGGTGCTCCTTGCGGTCTTGGGCAAGCCACTTAACTATTTTACAGGGAACATGGGCTATGGAGGGTTATCTCCAAGTTATAATGCCCTCTTCAATGTAATTTCAGTTTGTTCAATGTAAACCGCACTGATGCAAAATAGCGCGGTATATAAGAGAATGTAAATAAATAAATAAATATATATGGGAATGTTCCTTAAGGAGGTTACAGGAGATCTAGAGCTTATGAGCCCTCTCCTTCCTGATAAGAGGCCGGATTATCTTACACTTGTCAAACATGCCCAGGATGTTTCCAAGTTTGTTAATCGTGCAGCTTTTCTCTGCTTTGAGTGCATAAGCAGAATCTCTGCCATCGCCATAGGTGCTCATAGGATTGCCTGGCTCCAGGCATCTGACTTAGAACTCTGGGTACAGGATAAACTGGGGAATATCCCTTGCATAGACGAAAATCTCTTTGGCAAAAATTGGCAAGAGAAAGCTAATGAGCTGGATGCTGATTACACCACTTTGGATAGACTATCCAAGGCTACAGCTGATCCTGCAAGGAGAAAATTCTACAAGAAACCATTCTTCTCTAAAAAGAAGAGGTTTTACCCCTCCTATACCCAGCAGGTGCATTCTGCAGGTCAGTCTGCCTGAAAGGGACAGCAGCCCCCCAAACAAAGGAAAACAAAGACTGCTAAGCCTCAACTGGCCCAGCAGACTCAGCCTCCACAGGGGCTTTGACTCCCATCTAGAGAACTTGCCCTTCCTAGCCATGAATGGGCCAGAGCCTTCCACCATCCCAGGAAGGTTGTCATTTTGCCCCCAAATGGGGGCAGATAAAAGCAGAAGAATGGACTCTTTCCATTGTAATGGAGGGGTACAAGCTTCGTTTCTTCAACATGCCCCCTCCTACAGTGGTATTTCGATTCTCAGACTTCACTCAACACTCAGTTGGGTCAAGAGGTCAGTTTACTTCTTGCCCAGGGGGCAATAGAAGACGTACCCATATCTCCAGGAACAAGCAGGAATGTAGTCTTCACATATGGGTATCGTCGGTACCGATGGAGCCTGCACGGGAACGCTCCCCAGCGTCCAATTAGAAAGCTTTTGGGAGCATCCTACAGCGCCTGCGTGCTGCCTTCCCGCCTTTCCCAACTGCCTCTCTCCAGTTCTTCGTTTTCCACGGCACCAGCAGGTCGTCGTTCCTGTCACCGCAGAAAAGTTTTCCCTGTTCTCCTTTATTCTGGTCCTGTCTGCTTTCCCTCTATGCTATACCGGTACCGCCGGTGTTTTAATTTTTTTTTTTTTTAAAGAGTTTTTTTCCAAACTTCTTCCTCAGGTGCACGCGCCTTTTTGGGCCTTAGGCCCAAAATTTCCTTTACTATGGAAAACCCGCTTCGGGTTTTAAGAAGTGCACCAAGTGTGGCGGTACCATTTCCGTCACCGACACCCATGAGTGGTGTCTTAAATGTTTAGGTCCTGACCACGCCATCTCGGAGTGTATGGCCTGTGCCATGATGTCCAAGAGGGGTCGACAAAACCGAGCTGCTAATCTCAGCACCCTTTTTCCCTCCGATGCAGCCTCTGTGGCATCGACATCGTCCAGGACTTCGTCTTCCTCCCATGGATCTCAGGTAACTAAACATAAGTCTGGCCGGTCCTCAAAGGGTAGATCTCCTTCCAAGCATCGAGATGCCCCTGGCGTTGCCCTTGAGGGTTGTGTACTGGCAAAATTGCCCCGGCGGGAGGCTTCGGTTTCCAAAGCATTATCGGGGCTCCAGGATGTTCTCGAGGCCTCGACATCGGCAGAACTACTGGTGCCATGCTCTGGGGTACCGGCTGCTTTCTCTGGTACCGATACCCAGGCATCGGCAGCATCGATAGACCAGAGGTTCCTGGCGACACTCCTTTTGGCATCGACACCCTCAGAACCGCGTCAGACAGTTCAACCAGTACCGGCACCAATTCCGGCACCGGTACCGACAGCATGGGAATCAACATCGATGTCTGCATTGCCGGCACCCAGTCATGCTATGCCTTCCGGTACCAATACACCGGTACCAATTCCCCCCGGCACCAACTTCGGTCGCTACGGGTATCGTGCTCTACAAGAGCATCCGGACAGAAGGTACTTCGAATCCTCGGAGGAGTCTGAGGATTCTGACAGCTCCGTCGCTACTGGTGTACTTCTTCCGGAGGAGCCTTCCTCTCCTAAACGCAGGATGTCTCCTCCAGAAGATATCTCCTTTCAGGACTTTTATCAGGGAGGTGGCTCGAGGTATTTCCATTACTGTGGCTCCTGAAACAGAGCCCAGGGCAAAGGAGTTGGAGATTCTTCAATATCCCAAGGCTCCTAAGGAGGCAGCTACTTTGCCTATCCATGAGATCTTACATGATCTCATGTTGAGAATGTGGGAAACACCTCTTACCACCTCTCCTCACTCTCGTACACTGGATACCATGTATCGAGTACCTCCGTGTCCTGGCTTCCAGAAAACTCAGCTTCCTCACCACTCTATTGTTGTGGAATCAGCTATGAGAAGGATCAGAAGTGCAAAGAGGCATCATGCCTCTAATCCTCCAGGACATGAGTGTCGAACTTTGGATGCCTTTGGACGTCGTACTTTCCAGGCTTCCATGCTTTCTGCCAGGATCAGTTCCTATATTTTATATGTGGGAATGTTCCTTAAGGAAGTCACAGGAGATTTAGAGGTCTTGAGCCCTCTTCTTCCTGATAAGAGGCAGGATTTCCTGATCGTTCCTCTAGTCTAGTCCCGGAATCCATGGGTTGTCAACCTCATCCAGCAGCTTTGTAGACTGAGAAACTTCACAGTTGTGATGTCACTAGCATATATAAGCGCTGGCACCACCTCCTTTCACCAGTTATCAGTCTCCAAAGCAGCTTGAGAGGTGGTGAGCCCAAGGCTTTAGGGGCTCACTTGAGGAACAATTAAGAGGATTAGTTTTTACCTATATAAAGAAAATTAACACTAATCATAATATAAAATAAAAGAAGATAGAAAGGGCCCAGACTGGGTCTTCAAGGGTTAATTGCATAGCTCTTGCCTGTGCCGGTGATTTCCCTGAGGTCCTCGGGTTTCCCTTTGTTTTCTTTATTTTCTTTTTTTTCTTACTTTCCTTTGCCTTGGGGGCATCGACGGTCAGCAGTTCAAACGGCGGGAGCAGGAGACCCGCGCCTGTGTGTCTGAGTTCCTCAGGCGGGCTCTACAGTCAGTAAGGGGCTGGACTCAGCACGCAGAAGTGTTGCTTGCAAGCGCTTTGAGCCGCCCTCTCCGTTCTCTGCGGGAGATGGAGTTTTCAGCGGTGGCGCTTCCGAGGAGAAGCAGGAAGTCTCCGATAGCTGGTTTCGCTGAGTAACGCTGCTGACAGAGTCCGGAGAGGTAAGGGACTTGCTTAGCGACGAGCTGCGATTGCGAGGGGAAGTAGGCCGCGCCGCATGTGTTAGCGCGGGAAACTTCACCGTGGACGGTTGGGGCTGCGGTGACTCGTTCTGAGGCGCAGAAATCAGCCCTCCCGTTCTTTTTGTTGCTTTATTTCTAGCTCTGCTTAGTTCTTTATTTCTTAATTTCTCCTGCCTCTTCAATTAACAAAAAAAGAAAAATAAAGAATAAGAAATCAAGCCATAGTAGACGGAACAGCCTCTTTTCTTTACAGGGCAAGGCATGCCAGCCAAACAGCTTTGCCTTTTGTGCGGTGCCCGGAGGAGTTCTGTGTCCTCGGATGGGGTGTGTTAGGGCTGTATTCTAGAGTCCTCCACTGGAGCAGAGGCTGCTGGAGAGGGGGCTGAAGGGAGAGCGGACAGCATAGGGGAGCCGGAGTCTGTTCGGGCCCCTCTGCCGGTTCCTGATTTTATGTTCTTATGACCCTCTACTTCAGCAGGTCAGGGTCCTCCTGGGTCTCAGCTTCCTGTCACAGGGGGTTTGGAAGCTATTTTTTCCTCAGAATTTTTGACCTTGCTTCAAAAGGCGTTAGGGGCTTCTTCTGATGCCCCACAGACAGGGTCTTCTGGGGACAGTCTGCACGGAAAAAGGTCTGCTTTGCCTTTCCCGGGGGTTTTGGTTACCGGTATGTCAAAGAAGCCCAGTTTGGACAAGGATAGAGTGGATCTGTCAGTCCTGTCGGATGACTTTCGGGCGGATGACGCAGACCTAGAGGAGGGCCTGGATGGGGACCTAGAGGAAGGTGAAATTAAGGATCCAGAGGATCAATCTAGAGTAGTCCGGATATTCCGTAGGGAGGAGTTGCCGGCGCTCATTTCGGAGTCCCTTAAGGCTTTGAATATGCCCACGGGGGGGGTCCGGCGGAGGATTCCACCCTGGAGGATCCTTTGCTGCAAGCTTTCCGCAAGACTCAGAGGGCCTTCCCTGTTCATAGGGTGTTTAAAGAGATGATTCAGGAGGAATGGGATATGCCGGAAGCAGTGCTCAAGGGTTCGAGTGATGTCGTGTCTTTACCCGCTGATGGATCAGGATCGGGATCTGTTTAAGGCGCCAAAGGTGGACGCGGTGGTCTCAGCTGTCACTAGGAAGACCACCATTCCGGTGGAGGGGTCCGCGGCACTTAAGGACGCGCAGGACCGTAGGTTAGAAAATTTGCTTAAGCAGGTTTTTGAGGCGAATGCATTGTCCTTGCAGGCGTCTATTTGTGGAGCTTGCGTAGCCAGAGCCTGTCTACGATGGGCGCAACGGCTTCAGGGGGCGACCTCGGTGGCGGAGAGCGAGGAGGCCGTCCCATTTGGAATCCGGAGCGGCATATCTCGCTGATATTCATTATGATCTGATCCGCGGTTTGTCCAAGAGTATGGCTTCGGTTGTAGCGGGTAGGAGATGTCTTTGGCTGCGTAATTGGGCGGCGGATGGTTCTTCTAAAGCTAGGTTGAGTAAGCTTCCGTTCCGTGGCAAGTTACTTTTTGGGGAGGATTTGGAGAAGTTGGTCAAGGATTTGGGTGAGTCCAAGGGAGGCAGATTGCCGGAGGACAAGCAGAAATTAGGCCGGGCAGGCTTTAACCTCCGGGGTCAGCAGCGGGATTTTTGTCACTTTCGTATCCCCAGGTTTGGCCAGAGTCAGCGTGTGGACGTTTTCCATCTCGAACCCAGGGGTTTCGTGGGGCAGGCAGAGGCTTTATGCCCGCGTCCGCCTCCTCTTCTTCTTCTTCCTTCTCCTTCAGAAAGTCACAGTGATGGGGCCCAGGTGGGGTTAGTTCCCGTGGGGGGTCGGTTACGGGACTTCTACCCTGCCTGGGTCCAACTAACGTCCGATCAGTGGGTCTTGGAGGTGATCAGGGAAGGTTATGCCCTGGAGTTGCAGTGCCCGGTGACCGATTCTTTTGTGCAGTCCCTGTGCAAGGCCTGAGCGAAGCACGGAGCGGTGCAGGAAATGGTTCAGTGGCTGCTGGCACTCAAAGCAATTTTCCGGTACCAGCAGTCGAATTAGGCAGCGGTCGGTACTCCATTTATTTCGTCGTTCCAAAGAAAGAGGGGCAGTGCGTCTCATTCTAGATCTAAAGAGGGTGAATCGCTGTCTCCGAGTGTCGCACTTTCGTATGGAAACCCTCAGGTCGGTGGTGGTAGCGGTACAAAAGGGGGAGTTTTTGACGTCCTTGGACCTGTCAGAGGCATACCTTCACATTCCAATACGGCAGGAGCATCAGAGGTTTCTCCGGTTTGCGGTTCCGATGGGGCATTTTCAGTTTCAAGCGCTTCCCTTCGGTCTGGCGACTGCGCCACATGTATTTACCAAGGTGATGGTCGTTGTCGCAGCGGCGTTAAAGGAAGGCGTGTTGGTTCACCCATATCTAGACGATTGGTTGATAGGGGCAGAGTCTTGTGCGGAGAGTTTCTCCGCCACGGCAAAAGTAGTGGCGAAGCTCCAGAGTCTCGGTTGGGTGGTCAACGTTGCGAAGAGCCAGTTGCAGCCGTCGCAGCACCTGGAATACCTGGGAGCTCGTTTCGACACCGGTCTCGGGCGAGTCTTTCTTCCTCGTCATCGTGTCTTGGCGCTCAGACAGTTGGTAGTCAGTTTCCTCAGCATGCGCAATCCCTCCTCCTGGGCGTACCTGCAGGTGTTGGGGACAATGGCGGCGACACTAGAGCTGGTTCCCTGGGCACGGGCTCACATGCGGCCCCTGCAGAGAGCGTTGTTGAGAAGATGGTCCCATCAGAGAGATTCTTTGTCGCGGAGTTTGGTTTGTCCTCCTCAAACTCGTCAGGCCCTGCAGTGGTGGTTAGCTCCGGGGAATCTCGAGAAGGGCATGTCGTTGGAAATGCCGGCGTGGATAGCACTTACAACGGATGCCAGTCTTCAGGGCTGGGGAGCCCATTGTCAGGGCCACATAGCGCAGGGGGCGTGGTCCGCTCGGGAGTCGGCTTGGGCCATCAACAGGTTGGAGTTGAGAGCGGTCACGCTGGCGTTGCAGGAATTTCGGCCGTTTCTTCAGGGGCAGGCCATTCGTGTATTCTCGGACAATGCGACAGCGGTAGCTTACATCAACCGTCAGGGGGGCACCAGCAGTGTGCAGCTCGAGTCTGAAGTGGACGGCTTGTTCGAATGGGCAGAGCGACATCTGGTGGCCCTCTCGGCGGCACATGTCGCGGGGGTGGACAATGTGCAGGCCGACTTCTTGAGTCGTGTGAAGATAGACCTGGGGGAGTGGGTTCTTCATCCGGAGGTGTTCGGAGAGTTAGTGCTTCGCTGGGGATTGCCGGTGATGGATCTCATGGCAACTTTTCGGTCCGCTCAAGTCGCATGTTTCTTCAGCAGAAGAAGGGAAAGAATGTCGGAGGGGCTAGACGCCCTTGTTCAGGCGTGGCCGCAGGACCAGCTTCTGTATGTGTTTCCTCCATGGGTGCTTATTGGTCGGGTGCTTCAGCGCATCGAGCTTCACAGGGGAGTGATTTTCGTGGCTCTGGATTGGCCGCGTTGCCCCTTGGTACGCGGACCTGATGCGCCTCGTGGTGAGGGGCCCTGGCGGCTTCCAGTTCGCAAGGATCTCTTGACTCAGGGGCCCCTTTGCATACCCCAAGTGGAATGGTTCTCGCTTACGGCCTGGGTATTGAAAGGGCTCGGCTGAGAGCGAAGGGATATTCGGGGGCAGTAATTGCGACCCTTCTGCAGGCAAGGCGCAGATCTACCTTGTTGGCGTATGTCAGTGTGTGGCGTATCTTTGAGGAATGGTGTGCAGAGAGGGTTTCTACCTTTTCGGGCGTCCGTTGCCCAGATTCTCACTTTCTTGCAGGGCGGTTTTGAGAAGGATTTGGCGGCAGCGTCCTTGAGAGTCCAGTTGGCAGCGTTGTCCTGTTACAGGGGTAAAGTGCTCGGCAGGTCACTGGGTGCACATGTGGATGTGAAAAGCTTTTTGAGGGCGGTGTCCTTGCTGAGGCCACCGTGTCGGCGTTTAGTTCCGTCCTGAGACCTTCCCCTGGTCTTGGAGGCGTTGGGGAAGGCGCCTTTTGAGCCCTTGGCGACAGCGACGCTGAAGGATCTTGCCCTCAAGGTGGTGTTTCTGGTGGCTATTACGTCTGCTAGACGAGTCTCGGAGTTGCAGGCACTATCTTGCAGGAAGCCTTTTTTATCCTTTTCCGACTCGAAGGTGGTGTTGCGCACCGTACCATCGTTCTTGCCTAAGGTCGTCTCAGGGTTTCATATGAATCAGGTGGTGTCTTTACCAGTGTTTGCGGCCAGGACACAAGATCAGGAGGCACGGCGGCTCCGTTGTTTAGATGTTAAGCGGGCTTTGCAGGTGTATTTAACCAGAACGGCTAGTTTTCGCAGATCGGACAGGTTGTTTGTTCTTTTTGCAGGGCCTAGGCGAGGAGAAGCCGCCTCTGTCGATTGCTCGGTGGTTGAAGGAGGCGATTGCTTCTGCGTATCTTTTGCGAGGCCGTCGGGTTCCAGAGGGCTTGAAGGCCCATTCTACTAGGGCGCAGGCCGCGTCCTGGGCGGAGTACGGCTTGGTACCTTTAGAGGACATATGTCGTGCGGCCACATGGTCTTCAGCGCACTCTTTTGTGAAGCATTACCGTCTTGATGTGCAGGCGGAGAAAGATGCCTGTTTTGGTTCGGCGGTGCTTCAGGCGGCGTTTGCAGGCCCCTCCCGGTGATTGTTTCACTGCTCTGTTACATCCCATGGATTCCGGGACTAGACTAGAGGAACGATCAGGAAGGTTAAATTAGACTTACCTGCTAATTGTAGTTCCTGGAGGGACTCTAGTCCCGGTTCCCGCCCTAGATGGTTTTATTTCAGCGCCTGAAGCTGGAGCATACTTACAGGTAAGCCATTTTTTCCTAACGAAACGTCAGTTCTGTTTCCGGTGGGGGGTATATCCCTTGGGATTGAAGGGAAGAAGGAGGAACTCCGGCGTAATCATGGGCCGGGGGGGTTTTGTGTACATAGTTTGTAGGCTCGTTTGCCTTGATGTTTCTAGTTTTCTCTACTTACTTGTTGCTCCGGTGAGTGTGCTTTGTCAATAGGTTAACTGGTGAGAGGAGGTGGTGCCAGCGCTTATATATGCCAGTGACATCACAACTGTGAAGTTTCTCAGTCTCCAAAGCTGCTGGATGAGGTTGACAACCCATGGATTCCGGGACTAGACTAGAGTCCCTCCAGAAACTACAATTAGCAGGTAAGTCTAATTTAACCTTTCTCAAACTGGTTAAACATGCCCAGGATGTTTCTAAGTTTGTCAATCAATTCCCCCCGGCACCAACTTCAGTCGGTGCAGGTATCGGGCTCTTCAAGAGCATCCGGACAGAAGGTACTTCGAATCCTCGGAGTAGTCTGAGGATTCTGACAGCTCCGTCGCTACCGGTGTACTTCTTCCGGAGGAGCCTTCCTCTCCTAAACGCAGGATGTCTCCTCCAGAAGATATCTCCTTTCAGGACTTCATCAGGGAGGTGGCTCGAGGTCTTTCCATTACTGTGGCTCCTGAAACAGAGCCCAGGGCAAAGGAGTTGGAGATTCTGCAATATCCCAAGGCTCCTAAGGAGGCAGCTACTTTGCCTATCCATGAGATCTTACATGATCTCATGTTGAGAATGTGGGAAACACCTCTTACCACCTCTCCTCACTCTCGTACACTGGATACCATGTATCGAGTACCTCCGTGTCCTGGCTTCCAGAAAACTCAGCTTCCTCACCATTCTACTGTTGTGGAATCAGCTATGAGAAGGATTAGAAGTGCAAAGAGGCATGTCTCTAATCCTCCAGGACGTGAGTGTCGAACTTTGGATGCCTTTGGACGTCGTACTTTCCAGGCTTCCATGCTTTCTGCCAGGATCAGTTCCTATATTTTATATATGGGAATGTTCCTTAAGGAAGTCACAGGAGATTTAGAGGTCTTGAGCCCTCTTCTTCCTGATAAGAGGCAGGATTTTCTCACACTGGTTATACATGCCCAGGATGTTTCTAAGTTTGTCAATCAATTCCCCCCGGCACCAACTTCGGTCGGTGCTGGTATCGGGCTCTTCAGGAGCATCCGGACAGACGATACTTTGAGAGAAGAATCTGAGGATTCTGACAGTTCTGTCGATGCAGCAATGCTTCTCCCAGAGGAGCCTTCCTCCCCTAAACACAGGATGTCTCCTCCAGAGGATATTTCCTTCCAAGATTTTATCAGGGAGGTGGCTTGGGGCCTGTCCATTACTGTGGCCCCTGAAACAGAGCCAAGGGCCAAGGAGTTGGAAATTCTACAATATCCCAAAACTCCTAAGGAGGCAGCTACCTTGCCCATTCATGAGATTTTATATGATCTCATGTTAAGGATGTGGGAAACACCTCTTACCACCTCTCCTCATTCTCGTGGACTTGATACTATGTATCAAGTCCTTCTTTGTCCTGGGTTCCATAAGACTCAGCTTCTTCACCACTCTATTGTAGTGGAGTCAGCTATGAGAAGGATCAAGAGTGCAAAAAGGCATGCCTGTAATCCTCCAGGACATGAGTGCAGAACTCTGGATGCTTTTGGACGTCTGGTCTTCCATGCTTTCTGCCAGGATCAGTTCCTATAGTCTCTACATGGGAATATTCCTGAAGGAGGTCACAGATGATTTAGAGGCTTTAAGTCCTTTTCTTCCTGAGGATAAAAGACAGGACTTTCTCACTTTGGTCAAACATGCCCAAGATGTTTCTAAATTTTCCAACTGTGCAGCCTTTGAGTGCATAAGCAGAACCTCGGCTATTGCCATAGGTGCACGTAGAATTGCTTGGCTCCAGGCATCTGATCTAGAGCTCTGGGTACAAGACAAATTGGGAAGTATCCCTTGTACTGGTGAGAACCTGTTTGGTAAAGATTGGCAGGAAAAGGCCAATGAAGTGGATGCTGTAAATTAGAATCATAGAAATATGACGACAGAAAAAGACCACATGGCCTATCTAGTCTGTCCTTCCATAACAACTACAACAGTCCCCTTTTTACCTTTAGAGATCCTCTGTGTCCCATGCTTTTTTGAATTCAGTTACTGTCCTCATCTCTACCACCTCCACTGGGAGACTATTTCACGGATCCACTACTCTTTCTGTAAAGAAATATTTCCGCATATCACTCCTGAATCTATCTCCCTTCACCCTCATCCCATGTCCCCTCGTAGCAGAACTTTCAATTGAAAGAGGCTCTCTCCCTGAACATTTATGCTACGGAGGTATTTAAAGATCTCAATCATATCACCTCTATCCTGCCTTTCCTCTAAGGTGTACATATTAAGATCCTTCAGTCTGTCCTCATATGCTTTATAATGAAGACCACTAATCATTTTAATAGCCACCCTCTGCACCGACTCCATCCTGTTCACATCCTTTTGAAGGTGCGGTCTCCAGAATTGCACTATACTCCAAATGAGGTCGCACCAAAGACTTATACAGAGGCATTATCACCTCCTTTTTTCTGCTAGCCATTCCTCTCCGTATGCACCCAAGCATCATCCTAGCTTTTGCCGTCGCCTTTTCTACCTGTTTAGCTACTTTAAGATCATCAGACACAACCACGTCTAGGTCCCGCTCTTCTTTAGTGGACAAAAGTACTTCACCTCCTATACTGTATTGCTCCCTTGGATTGCTGCAGCCCAAATGCATGACCTTACATTTTTTAACATTAAATCCCAGCTGCCAAATTCTAGACCATTCTTCAAGCTTAGCTAGATCCCTCCTCATGTTATCTACACCTTCCTGGGTGTCTACTCTATTGCAGATTTTGGTATCATCCGCAAAGAGGCAAACCTTACCTGAAAGCCCTTCCGCTATATCACTAAGAAAGATGTTAAGAATCGGACCAAGGACAGATCCCTGGGGCACACCACTGATAACATCCTTCTCAGAGTGAGTTCCATTTACTTGTACTCTTTGTCGCCTCCCACCCAACCAATTTCTAACCCAAGCAGTAACTTTAGGGTCCATCCCTAGGGTGCTCAGTTTGTTTATAAGTCGCCTGTGAGTTAGTGTCAAAGGCTTTACTGAAATCTAAATACACCACATCTAGGGCTCTCCCTCGGTCCAACTCCCTGGTCACCCAGTCAAAGAAATCAATCAGATTTGTCTGACAAGACCTGCCTCTGGTGAATCCATGCTGCCTCGGATCCCGTAATCCGCTGGACTCCAGAAACCTCACTATTCTCCAGGACCAAGCAGGAAGTCGGTCCTCACTTATGGGTGTCATCGACGCCGATGAAGCCCCAGCGGAACATTTCCCCAGCTTTCCATGAAAGCCTTTGGGAATGCTGGCACACATGCGTGGTTCCCTTCCTGCCTAAAGGGTGCCATCTTACCTCAGTCTCTTTTTTTCCGTGAAGCCCAACGGACGTGTGTCCTTTTTTTCCCGGAAAAGAGGTGGTTTTTTTTCTTGACTTTATTTCGCTTTTTTCCTCGGATTCGACGTCGGTTCCCCTCCTGCCGGGTTCGGTACGCCTGTATCGAATCCTTCTTTTCCCTTTTTCGGTTTTTGCCCTTAGTGGCTTGGCGCTCGTACCAAAACTTTTTCTTTTTCCCTGGAAGGCCGGTCCTTTGACGTAGCGGGGACCCTTTTCTCCCCGATGGCTTCCAGCGGTTTCAAAAAGTGTGATCAGTGTAAAAAGATAATGTCTCTCACCGACACACACGACTGCTGCCTTCGGTGCCTCGGCCCTGACCACGATTCTAAAACGTGCGGGCCATGTGGAAAAATGTCTTCCAAGGCCCTCCGAAGTCGTCCGCAGCAAAGTGAAAGGCTTTTCTCAGACTCTGCCTCTGCCCAGGCCCGGACCTCGTCTGAGGCCTCGACATCTCGGGATTCCGATCCCAAGAGGCGTCGGAGCTCCTCGGACAGGGGGTCCCCCGACCGGGAACGTAAGAGGAAGAAGCAGCTCGCGAGGGCGGCGTCGGATGAGGTCCCTGAGCCCTCGAGGGCCAGGTCTAAGACCCCCGACAGTCGTCCCGGGCCCGTGGACAAGGAGAAGCCAACCAAAGTTCCTCGCATGGAGCCGGAGTCTGCTGTTCACGTAAGTCCTGTTGTCCTCGAGGACTCGCCTCCCCGAGTACCGACGTCTGGCCCGGCGCCGCCGGGGCCCGAGTCGGGGGCTGCTGCGTCACCCGAGCTGATTCTCAGGTTGACAGGCGTGGAGAGCAGAATGTCTGCCTTCATGGGTCAGCAGCAGGCGCTGATGGCCAGCCTGTCTGGCACATCTGCCCCGACCACTGGGACATCGACTTCGAAGTCGACCCCGGAGACCGAGCCGATACTAGAGTCCCTTGCGGCTCGAGGTCGTCCTCGGTCGAGGTCTCCCTCGACCTGCCGTTCGGGACCGAGGGTCTCGACACTGGTGCTGCCGGCGTTGGGGCGGGTGCCTAGAGGCCCCACGGGGTCGGACCTTGACTCGACATCGGACGAGTCTGCTTGGGAGACCGAAGACGAGGAGTCTCCTGACACCTTCAAGACTTGGTGTGTCCCTTCGGACTCACCTGAGTCTGAGCCCCGGAGTAGATCCCCTCCTGAGGATACTAGGTTCTCGGAATTTATCTGGGATATGGCCGCTGCCCTGGCTATCCCGGCTGACCCCGAGGAAGAGCCTCGAGCCGAGGAGCTTGATGCTCTGCAGTATGACTCTCCTCCGAAGGAGGCCTTTACTGTCCCGGTTCCTCCGATGCTGGAACGGCTCCTCTTCCGGATGTGGGAGGCACCGGCCCCGGCGCCGGTTTTGAGCAAGTAAGTTGATTCCATCTGTCGGCTCCGGAAGAATCCTGGCTTCCAGAAAGCACAGCTACCACACCATTCCATGGTTGTGGAATTGGCCATGCATCGTCTGAAGAGTCAGAAGATGCACTCCGCGGTGCCTCCTGGTAGGGAAGCCCGAAGCTTTGATGGCATCGGCAGAAAGTGCTTTCAGGGCTCCATGCTTGCTTGCCGTGTCCAGACTTACCAGCTGTACATGGGCATGTATTTACGGGACCTGGCCAAGGAGCTGGCCGGATTCTCTGCTGGTCTCTCCGGGGAACCCTTGCAGAGTTTTAAGTCCTTGTCTTCGAGGATCCGGGAATGCTCTAAGTTCATGTCCCGCGCCGCATACGATGGCTTCGAGGCTTCGGCCCGAGTAGCGGCAGCCGGCATCACGGCCCGACGCCAGGCATGGCTGCAGTCATCGGACTTCAAGCCATGGGTTCAGGACAAGTTGGTCGATGTCCCTTGCTGAGGTGAAAACCTTTTTGGCAAGCCTGTGGCCAAGAAGGCCGCTCAGTTCGAGACAGAGCACCTCACGAGGACCAGGCTGTCGAGGAAGACCTCTACCCCTTCTCATAAGAAGGGCTCGGGTAAAAAGTCCTTTTACCCGAGGAAGGGCACTGCCTACAAACAGTACCCACAATATCCGGCTGCCCAAGCTGCCCCCCAGGGTTAGCAAGCCAAGGGCCAGGGTAATGGGCCCTGTAGGCAGAGGACCCCCAAGCCTGCAGCCCCTGCTCCCGCTCAGCAGGGTGGGGGTTTTTGACTCCTTGAGCATAGCCATACCTCCCTTGCAGACCCAGCCCTGCACAGGAGGCCGCCTAGCCTTGTTCGCCCACAAGTGGCCCTTGATCACCCAGGACAGTTGAGTGCTGGACATAGTCCGTCGAGGCTATGCCCTGCACTTTCACCAACTGCCTCCGCCACACTTCCCAGGGGAACCTTTCCGGCCTCCCCTGCATACAGCCCTTCTCCTTCAGGAGCTACAAGGTCTGTTGCTGGACAAGGCGGTGGAGCCTGTGCCTCCCCACTTCCAAGGTCACGGGTTTTACTCCAGGTATTTCCTGGTGCCAAAAAGAACCGGTGGTCTTCGACCCATTTTGGATCTCAGAAACCTCAACAAGTTTCTAGTGAAAAGTTCAAGATGCTTACTCTTGGAATACTTCTGCCCTACCTCCAGCAGGGAGATTGGCTTTGCTCTTTAGATCTAAAGGATGCTTACACTCACATCCTTATTCATCCGGACCACAGAAAGTACCTCAGGTTCATTGTGGGAGGAAACCATTATCAGTACAGAGTACTGCCTTTTGGACTGACCTCCGCTCCCAGGGTGTTTACCAAGTGCCTGGCAGTGGTGGCAGCCTACCTGAGAAATCATGGAATCTGTGTTTCCTTACCTAGACGACTGGCTCATCAGAGGCCAGACTTCCCTGGAAGTTCAACAGGCCACCAACAGGACCATAGAACTGCTCCAAAAGGTGGGCTTTGTCATCAACTTCGCAAAGTCCACTTTGCTCCCCTCCCAGAACTTGGAGTTCATAGGAGCAAGGTTGGATTCTCAGCTGGCAAGAGCATTCTTGCCAGTGGACCGAGCAGAAAGGCTCATGGGCCTCGCCAGCAAGTTTCTGCACAGGTCCCTGTACTGTCTCAGGCTTCTGGGCCACATGGCGTCGACAGTACAGGTGACCCCCAATGCCAGGCTCAATATGAGACCTGCCCAGTGGTGCCTTCAGACTCAGTGGTCACAAGCCTCAGGCAGTCTCGGAGACAGGATCAGTGTGTCCCACCATTTCCTGGCCTCCCTCAGCTGGTGGTTACACCCCCCCCCCCCCAATCTGCTAGTGGGGGTGCCCTTTCAGATCCCACCTCATACAGTGGTCCTAACCACCGATGCCTCTCTACAGGGTTGGGGAGCACATTGCCTAGACAAGTGCACCCAGGGCCTGTGGTCTCCTTGGGAGGCGTCCCAGCAGATCAATCTACTGGAACTCGGAGCTATCCGCTTGGCCCTCAAGGCCTTTACTGCCTCCTTGACACAATAGTCTGTCTTGATCCAGACAGGCAACCAAGTAGCCATGTTCTATGTCAACAAACAGGGCGGGACTTGTTCCCAGCCCCTTTGCCAGGAGGCCCAGGACCTCTGTCCCTTTGTCCTGAAACACAACATGCTCCTCAAAGCAGTCTATCTTCCAGGCCAGGAGAATTCCCTGGCAGACATATTGAGCAGGATTCTGCAACCGCACGAGTGGCAGCTGCACCCTTTAGTGGTTCAAAAGATTTTCTTGAGATGGGGGCTTCCCTCCATACACCTGTTTGCCAGTGCACTGAACAACCAGCTGCCAAGGTTCTGCTCCAGGCAACCACATCCTCTGCGAGTAGCAGCAGATGCTTTTCTGATTCCCTGGACTCAGGGCCTACTCTATGCGTTTCCTCCCACCCCTCTGGTGGCCAGAACACTGTTCAAGATTCTCCGAGACAGGGCCTCAGTCCTGGTAGCTCCCAGGTGGCCAAGGCAGCCTTGGTTCCCCCTCCTGCTTCAACTGGCAGTGGATCTGCCTCTGGGACTGCAACCCGACCTTCTCTCTCAGGATCAGGGCTCCTTGCTGCATCCCAATCTCAAAGCTCTCAATCTGATGGCATGGAAGCTGCAAGGGTAGTGTTGGCTCCCTGGGGCCTGCCTCCTGAGGTTGAGGAAGTTCTCCTAGCCTCCAGGAAACAATCCACTAGGAAGACCTATGCTCTCAAGTGGAAAAGGTTCTCTGTGTGGTGTCAGCTGAGTGCTGAGGATCCTTTCTCCTGTACTGTCAGTAGTGCTTCAGTACCTGCTGCACTTGTCCAATCAGGGTCTCAAGTCCAACTCTGTTCGGGTCCACCTCTCTGCTTTAGCAGCTCACCACTCCCTGGTTGGGGGCCATTCCTTGTCTGTGCACCCTTTGGTGTCTAGGTTTCTCAGAGGCTTGCTTCTGCTCAAACCTCCCATACGTCTTCCTGCTCCTGAGTGGGAGCTTAATGTGGTCTTGCAGCAACTGACTCGCCCAACTTTTGAGCCTATGACCACTTGCCCTCTACGCTTCCTTTCCTGGAAGACTCTCTTTCTGATAGCCCTTACTTCGGCTAGGAGAGTGTGTGAGCTTCAGACCTTGGTCTGTGATAGACCTTACACCAGGTTCTATAAGAACAGGGTGGTCCTCAGGACTCACCCTAAGTTCCTTCCTAAGGTTGTCTCCTCTTTCCACCTCAACCAGGAGGTGGTTCTTCCTACTTTCTTCCCTAGGCCTCATGCGAGTCAGGCTGAAACAGTTCTCCATACCTTGGACTGTGGGAGGGCCTTATCCTTCTACCTTGAACGTACACAAGGTTACAGGAAGGCTTCTCAGCTCTTCCTTTTGACCCCAATAACTTGGGGAGGCCTGTGTCCAAGCGTACCTTGTCCATCTGGGTGGCTGACTGTATCACCTGGGCTTACAAGGCGGCTGACCTTCCTTTGCAGGGTAGGGTCACGGCCAATGTTCCCTCTAATTTTCTGTAGGCTGTGTGCGCATAAAATATCAGCTGTGCAGCTTTTGAAGGAAGGTTAAATTTTTGTGCGCCACATAACGACACTCGGAATTATATACTTTTAAAATTTGACTACACGTCAGAATACAGTATGTACACCACATTCATTTTAATCAAATTAAATGAAAATAGACGATTACTAAAGGAAGCAGAAAATTTCTAGTAATTACAATTACAACTTTTAAATTTTAAGACATCTGTGTTGTTTTCTATCAGAATCACAACCATAATTTTTGTGCGCTCTGTTGTAAAGTATGTGCGCTTGCTCGGCGAGGTGTGTGCGCGCGCACACGCGCACAGCTTAGAGGGAACAGTGGTCACGGCCCACTGTGTGAGCACTGTTCCCTCTAAGCTGTGCGTGTGCGCGCGCGCACACACCTCGCCGAGCAAGCGCACATACTTTACAACAGAGCGCACAAAAATTACGGTTCTGATTCTGATAGAAAACAACACAGATGTCTTAAAATTTAAAAGTTGTTATGTGTTTATGGTTTTCACAAGTTCTACAATGTTTTCTAGTGCAATCAATGTGATGTACATACTGTATTCTGATGTATAGTCAAATTTTAAAGTATATAACTCCGAGTGTCGTTATGTGGCGCACAAAAATTTAACCTTCCTTCAAAAGTTGCACAGCTGATATTTTATGCGCACACAGCCTACAGAAAATTAGAGGTAACATTGCGTGTGAGGGCAATGGCTGCATCAGTGGCTCACCTCCGCTCTGTTCCATTGCAAGACATCTGCAGGGCTACTACTTGGTTTTCAAGCCAGACTTTTGCAGCCCACTACTGTCTGGAGAGGGAGTCCCGTAGGGACATTGCTTTTGGCCAAGCAGTACTCCGGAATCTCTTTGAGGTTTAGGCAACTCCTGCCCTCTGGTTGGGCTACCTGTGGAGGTGTGTCCTTGCAAAGCCTTTACTGTGTTGCTGAGACTAGAGGGAGTTCTCTTGTTCAGCCTGGGTTCCTGGTAGCCCAGAGCTGGGGAGTCACCCATAAGTGAGGACTGACTTCCTGCTTGGTCCTGGAGAAAGAGTAGTTACTCACCTGTAACAGGTGTTCTCCAGGAGCAGCAGGAATCGGTCCTCACTACCCTCCCTCCTCCCCTTGGAGTTGCAGTTGTACATAGTTTAATTTTTACATTTTTGTGTGCTGTTCTTAGCTGTGTCATTTGACTGAGGTAAGATGGCAGCTTTAGGCGGGAAGGGAACCGCGCATGCGTGCCACCATTCCCAAAGGCTTTCATGGAAAGCTGGGGAAATGCTCCGTTGGGGCTTCATCGGCGTCGATGACACCCATAAGTGAGGACTGATTCCTGTTGCTCTTGGAGAACACCTGTTACAGGTGAGTAACTACTCTTTTTCTCTTTCAGCAACGTTTCCAATAATTTACTCACCACCGAAGTTAAACTAACCGGCCTGTAGTTTTCAACCACATCCTTACTTCCGCCTTTGTGTAAAGGCACCACATGAGCCTCTCTCCAGTCCTTTGGCACCACTCCCGACTCCGAGGCATTGAAAAGGTCAGTCAGTGGAGTTGCTAGAACGTCCCCAAGTTCCCTCAGTATTCTCGGGTGTATCCCATCCGGTCCCATCGCTTTGTCTACTTTAAGTTGAGAGAGTTTCTCACGTACACAGTCTTTTGAAAATTGTTCAAAATGTCCTTTGCTTCTGTTCCTATTTGTGGGTGTTTTCTGAGGTCCTGCTCCTGGTTCTTCATCTGTGAACACAGAACAAAAATATTTAAGCAATTCCGCTTTATCCTTATCAGCTTCTACATATTCCTCCCCTGCACCCTTGAGTCTGACCATACCACTCTTGCCATTCCTCTTCTCACTAATATATCTGAAAGTCTTATCCCCCCATTTTATTGCATTGGCTATTTCCTCCTCCTTTTGAATCTTTGCCTTCTTGACTACTTTGCTAGCTTCTCTAAGTTTTTCAAAATACAGATGCCTGTCTTCCTCTCTCTGTGATCTCTTGTATTTCATGAAGGCCTCCCTCTTTTTCTTCACTTTTTCAGCTACTTCTTTCAAAAACCATAGCAGTCTCCTTTTCCTTTTACCTTTATTTACCATTTTAACAAAAAGGTTGGTATCCTTAAAATATCCACTTTCAGTTTTTCCCACTGTTTTTCTACATCCCTCAGCTGTTTCCATCCAACTGCCCATCTTTACAAAGTAAGTCTTCCTAAAGTCTGAGATCCTCGCCTTTGAATGGATTCTAACAGCCCTAGTCCTAATACTGAACCACACCATCTGGTGATCACTGGATGCAAAATGATCTCCCACTACAACATCAGAAACACTTTCACCATTGGTAAGCACCAAGTCCAGTATGGCCCCTTCACGTGTGGGGTCTGTTACCAATTGCCTGAATAGTTCTCCCTGTAGAGAATCCAGGATCTCCTTACTTCTAGATGGTACTGCAGCAGGAATGTGCCAATCAACATCTGGCATATTGAAATCTCCTATCAGTAGCACTTCCCCTTTCCTAGCAATGCTGCGCATGTCTTCAATTAACTCTGTCCACCTCTTCCTCTTGTGAAGGAGGTCTGTATATCACACCAATGTAAATAGATTTCTCTTTCCCTCTTTCTAGTTTAATCCACAATGCCTCCCCTGTCCCTTTTAAGCTCTGTAATTCCAAAGCTTTAATAGTAGTTTTTACATATAGTGCCACTCCTCCTCCCCTACTTCCTACCCTGTCTTTCTGAATAAAGTATAGCCAGGTATAGTTACTTCCCAGTCATGGTTTTCTGTGAACCATGTTTCTGTAACTGCCACTAAATTCCACTTTGGATAGATTATCCAAGTCCACTGCTGATCCTGCTAGAAAGAAATTGTTCAAGAAACCATTCTTTTCTAAAAAAAATATTTTATCCTGCTTATGTTCAGCAGGGATGTTCTGCAGGTCAGCTTGCCAGGAAAGGTCAGCAACCACCCAAACAGAAGAAAGCAAAGGCTGCTAGGCCTCAACCGGCCCAGCAAGCTCAGCCTCCACAGGGCCTTTGACTCTCATCTAGAGAACTTAGCCTTCCTGGTTCTTGGGGGACCAGAACCTTCCACCATTCCAGGAAGGTTATGTCATTTTGCCCCCCAGATGGGGGCAAATAACAGCAGAGCATTGGACAGTCCATCATAAAGGAGGGGTACAAGCTTCATTTTTCAAGCATGCCCCCTCACACAATAGTAAAGCAGTTCAATTCTCCGACCTCTCTCTTCAACCTGTTAGGTCAGGAGGTCGCTATCCTTCTTGCCCAAGGGGCAATAGAAGAAGTACCCCTTCATCAGCAGGGTACAGGGTTATATTCCCCTTATTTCCTTATTCCAAAGAAAACAGGGGGTTACAGACCTATCTTAGACCTCAGGGAATTGAACAAATTCCTTTTCAAAGAGAAATTCAAGATTTCTCTAGGAACTCTGCTGCCATACCTTCAGAGTCAGGATTGGCTTTGTTCTCTAGATTTCAAGGATGCGTACACCCATGTTCTCATCCATCCAACTCATAGAAGGTTCCTTTTTCAGGGAAAGCACTACCAATACAGGGTGTTCCCTTTTGTCCTGGCCTCAGCACCAAGGGTGATCTCCAGGAACAAGCAGGAATGAGTCTTCACATATGGGTACGTCGGTACCGACGGAGCCTGCACGGGAATGCTGCCCAGCTTCCAATCAGAAAGCTTTTGGCAGCATCCCTCGCGCCTGCGCGCTGACTTCCCGCCTTCTCCAGAGCCTCTCTTCAGTTTTTGTTTTTCCGCGGAGCCGGCAGGACGTCCTTCCTGTCACCGCAGAAACTTTTCTTTTTACTTAATTTCTTTAGTTTTTTGTTTTCTTGTGGTCGCGGCTGTATTTCCCGCCGCCGGTGGATTTTTGCCTAAATTCTGAGAAACTTCAGTTTTTTCTGCCTTAACTTGTTAGGCCTACCAGGCCTCATGGAGCCTTCTTTTCCTAAGAAGTGCATTCAATGTGGAAACACTTGTTTCCTTTTAGACTCCAATAACTGGTGTCTCCACTGTGTGGGTCCTGACCCTTTTTCCCCTGACATGTCAGGAGATATTTTTGTGAGGAAACCTTCAGTTTTTCAAGTTTCCCTCGATGCCATTTTTTCCTCGGCAGTGAGGGTACCCGGTTTCTCCATTTCACAGGATCAGGTAACCCACAAACAGTCTGCTAAGACTAGTCAATGCTTGAGTGGTATGTCCCATGCCCAGCATGGTGACGGCTCCGGCCTTACCCTCAAGAATCCATTGGCATTACCCCTGCGGGAGTCTATGGGCTCCAAAGCGTTAAAGGGGTTTCAGGTTGTTCCTGGGGCTCACCCCTCACAGAACATACCTGAGCCATGCTCGGGGGTGGTATCCGCTTCGAGCGGTACCGATCCCCCGGCATCGGCACCGGTGTCGAGTGTTCCACTCTTCACCAGGGATCGTCATCTGGCGTCCTCGGTACCTTCGGGGCCGATCGATACGCTTCAGATTGACTTCCCTCGATCCCCACCGTGTCCGGTGGTGGTATCCGCTTCGAGCGGTACCGATACCCCGGCATCGGCACCAGTGTCGAGTGTTCCACTCGCCACCAGGGATCGTCCTCAAGCGTCCTCGGTACCTTCGGGGCTGATCGATACGCTACCCATGGACATTTCTATATCCCAGCCATGCTCGGAGACGGTACCGCCGTCGAGCGGTTCCGATGCCCTGGCTATGACATCGGGATGCAGTAACCTGTTTCTCGCAGGTGGGTATCCTCGGTACCTTCGGGACCGATCGATGTAACCCAGACTGATTTATCGGTATCAGCATCGCCGATACTGCCACCGACGTCGGTACCCTCGAGGCATGCATCGATAGACTCGCTTCCATCGATGCCGTGTCTTGAATAGATTTCTAGTCTTGAGGACTGGGTACCGACGCGTCCTGGAACCGACTCCGCTCGCTTCCAGATAAGCAGTTCCGTAGATCCTAGCCATAACTCTAAACTCATGATCTCGGTACCACTGCAGCAGTCCCCGATGACAACTTTGACCGCTGGTCCTGTATCACCATCGATGCCGATGCCTCCGTTGGAACCGATACCTGGCATTGCTGATGCAGTACCAACTGCCTCTGAGTTAACACGCCAGTATACCGGTCCATCTACTACGTCTCTTGCTTCACACCATGGTACGTCCTCTGGTGCTCAGCCTCTTTATTTGGCCTTACCCAGGGATGGTTCCCATAGGGGATCAGTCTTTTCAGACTTTTCTCCGAGACATGGCAACCTTTCTTATTATCTCTATCCGTGGTTGTGCTGATACTCATAGCCCACCGGCACAAATGGAAAATATCATGCTTCCTTTACATCCTGCTATGCAGGATCTCCTTCTGAGGGTTTGGACATCACCCTTACGGCTTCCTCTAGCTTCCACAGCTACTGAGGTTCGGTACCGAGTGCCTCCCTCTCCAGGATTTCAGAAGCCGCAACTTCCTCATCATTCCCTGGTAGTAGAATCAGCACTGAGGAAGGCTAAGAGCAAGAAGAAGCATTCTTCTTATCCGCCAGGTCGTTCTTCAAGAACACTCGATGCTTTTGGTCGTCAAGCCTTCCAAACATCTATGCTGGCCTCCAGAATTCTTTCATATATTTTCCACATGAGTCTAACACTCCAGGAGGTCACAGAGAAATTCTCTCTCTTGACCCCTTTTTTGCCAGAGCCGAAGGCTACTGATTATTCCTTGCTCATCAATCATAGCCGGAATATATCCTGGTTTCTGTCTCATGCTTCTATAGACTCTTTTGAGTCTGTTAGCAGATCCTCTGCTATTGCCATTGCAGCATGTCGCAGAGCCTGGCTCGAAGCTTCAGACTTGAATAGATGGGCATAAACTATACTGGCTCATTCTCCTTGTACAGGAGACGGTCTTTTTGGTAAGGAGGCTTTACGTCTGGTTGCTCAATGCTCCACTGACTCTCCTTCCACTACAGACCATTCTAAGCCATCCCATTCTTCGAGGGGTAGGAAATGTCCTTCTAAACCTTCTTTCCCTAAGAAAAGAAAGTTTCATTCCTCTCCTGCCCATCATTCAGAGGTACCTAAGCAAGGGACACCTCAGCCTAGTCTGAAGTCCTCCAGCTCTGGCCACTCTCAGCATTCCCAACAACCATAGGGGCTGAGAATTATAGTCTGCAGTTCACTTCTACCTATTAGAAGTTGCTTCACTGTGCTTTTCTTTCTCAGTGTACTAAGATGTCGGAACATTCTTGTTCAGGGACTACGCACTTCTCCTCCTTTACTCTCTAGAGGAGCAGTTACTACTATCCCCTGATAGTTCTGTCCCACTTTGAACATTTTTTTCCTTCAAGTTGCACTTACCCTGAGGGTACGCCACCCTCCACTTACTTGACTACCCTCTCTACAGGACTTCTTCCTGGTTGAGAGGTACCATACTGAGAAGCTTCTTAGCACGCTTATTCCTTAGAAAGAGACAGGAGATGCCTCCTCTCCTTCCTTGTCTCTTATTCTTAAATGGGCACAGTACAGTCTCTCTGCTGGTTTCTATCACCAGCTGTGCCTGCAGGAGTTACAATGATTGTGTTACTGGTACTTTTTAGTTCCAGTCCCTTGTTCCAAGGTTTATCTAGCCTCAGTAGTGATTCCAGGCTGCTCCTCAGCTATCTTGGATCCTCCTACTTTTTGGCTTTTCACAATCTTCCTCCATCTCCTCTCTTAGGATATGGCAATACCACTGACTTCAGTCAGTTTATCTCCTCTTTCTCCTGCACAATGCTCTCTGCACTCTCAGAGAAGCTTTCTACTATGAGGGCCTTATTTTAGAGCATTGACCTTATCTCTGAAGCTATCAGTAGGGAAAAGCTTAATTCCTTCCCATGCCTATGAGGGTTCTCCAAACCCTCTGGTCTGGGCTGTTGGTATGATATATAAGTTCTTCTGCGTGAAGATCCAAGGCTGATGTTTCCGCATGCTCCCTCTGGGTCCCTCCAGCAGGTCCCTCTGATATCTTCTTGCGTTGCTGAACATCTGCCATGTCAGTGTTCTTTGCAACTCCCGCCTTGTTCTTTACAGACTGATATCATCATCTGTTCTCACGCAAACATCAAATTATCTTACTGGATTCCCTCAATCCACGGAAATAGATTCTTCACACATATCCCAAGTGGGTTCACCCTCTTGTGGAGCAGGGAATCTTTTCTTTTATATTCCCCATATACAACTATGGGGCTGGGTGGTAGATATGTATCTTCAATCTCTATCTGGTATGTAGCATCTCCATATATGTCTACATACCTCTCATTACCCTGGTGGTGCAATTCCATGCCCCACCAATGTGTATATATTTCCGTATATCATATATATATATATATATATTTATTTTGATACATTTCTCCACCCATATCCTAATATACACATATGGACATATGTATATATCCATACATATATATATATATTCCATCCTCATACATATATATACATATATATATATATATATATATATCGGTTGGAGGGCTTCTCAAGGGTTGATATGTCTTACACACTATAACCCTTACTGTCTATACTAAATGTTTTACCTTCTAGAGGGTTTAGACAGTCTATCGCCGTACTTGCATACCATATTATGATGCAGGAACTGTTAGGCACCAATAACTACTGTGGTGCTAACATCTTCCATTTTTTCTTTAAGTCCTTGAAGCATCAAGCTTCAATATATTTTTTCCTATCTCTCGCCAGCTAGGAAAAATAGTGTACATCTTTATCTTGAGTAGACAACTGTTCTCCTTGGGAATAGGGGTTTTTTCCACTCCCCTTCTTCCCGCCAGGACTGGGCTAGTTCTCTACCTCCGTCAGTCTTCTTCCTTTAGCCTTCATTGTTAATGACTTTATGCCTAAAGGAGTTTTCAGCTTTTTCCCATAAAGCTTTCCATTGAAGACCTGACGTCTAATCCTACCCAGTTGACACCTGGATCGTCTGCTACCTCCAGGTCTGGACCTTCATCCTCACTGCTGTGAGGTCACTTTGAAGATTCCGCCACTGCTTATCCAGTAGACTCCATCATGCTCTCGACTTCCTACGATTCAGTAGGTAAGCTGCATATTTTAAGTGTACATTAAATGTGCTTAATGTTACTTATCATATATACCAAGGACTTCTCCCCTATAGTCCTTGGCTATGCTGTTTCTTTCCTCACAGCTCCTTTATTGTCAACTCCTGCCCTCCATCCCACGAAGGATGCCGGGAATTCCTGGAGACAAAATGCATCCCTGGCCGAGGCCTCTGCATTTTTATGGGATCTCCCCCTGGCATCCCTAGCTAGGGAGTCCCCATATGTGAAGACTCATTCCTGCTTGTTCCTGGAGATAGTACAGTTACTTACCTGTAACAGGTGATCTCTGGGAACAGCAGGAATTAGTCTTCACAACCCTCCCACCTCCCCTGGGAGTTGCATCTCTTTATCTTCTTCCTTTCTCTCCTCGCCTTTGTCTCAGCTTTGAAACTCAACTAAAGAGAGGCTCTGGAGAAGGCGGGAAGTCAGCGCGCAGGCGCGAGGGATGCTGCCAAAAGCTTTCTGATTGGAAGCTGGGCAGCATTCCCGTGCAGGCTCCGTCGGTACCGACATACCCATATGTGAAGACTAATTCCTGCTGTTCCCAGAGATCACCTGTTACAGGTAAGTAACTGTGCTTTCACGAAATGCATAGCTGTTGTAGCAGCATTTCTCTGCACTCTAGGGATATTCGTCTTCCCCTACTTAGACAACTGGCTCATTCGAGCCCCAACAGAGTCAGAGCCCAAGACTTCTCTATCCTGCACAATGCGTATCCTTCAGTATTTAGGGCTGGTAATAAACATCCCAAAATCCAGTCTAACTCCCACTCAGTCTTTAGAGTTCATTGGAGCTTTGCTGGATACCACAAAGGCAAGGGCCTATCTCCCCCAGGCCCATTGCCTTTGCCTGGTGCAGTTAGCTTCTCAAGCAGTGCTAAAGCCTCATCTAACTGCTCGAAAAATGTTACAACTACTAGGCCACATGGCATCTACTGTGCATGAGGTTCCCTATGCTCGCCTCCATATGAGGGCAGCTCAGTGGACTTTATCTACCCAATGGACCCAGGCATCAGGATGCCTGTCAGACAAAATAGCAAACACAAGTTGCTTTATTTTGTCCCTCCAGTGGTGGAAGTCCACTCAAAACCTGTTGCTGGGGTCCCCTTTTCAACAACCCTTACCTCACAACAGATGCTTCTCCAATGGGTTGGGGAGCTCATCTGCAAGACCTCTCCACCCAGGGCACCTGGTCTCCACAGGAGAGTTATCTACATATCAATCTCTTGGAGCTCAGTGCAATCTTCCTTGCTCTGCGAGTGTTCCACACCCTGCTCAGCTACAAGACAGTCCTCATTCATATGGACAATCAAGTAGCCATGTTCTATGTGAACAAGCAGGGAAGAACAGGCTCTTGTCGCTTTGCAAAGAAGGTTTGCGACTATGGGCCCTCACCAGAGAGCATCAGATTCATCTTCTGGCAGTGTATCTGCCAGGCATTCAAAACTCTTGGGCAGACAGACTCAGTCGAGTTCTGCTTCCACACGAGTGGTCTCTACATGCAGACCAGGTGGCCAGGATATTTCAACTTTGGGGAACCCCGGACATAGACCTCTTTGCAAGTCCGTGGAATGCCAAACTTCCCCGGTTCCGTTCCAGAATTCCAGCTCAGGGGGCTCAGGCCAGGGATGCTTTCCTCCTTTACTGGGGTGAAGACTTCCTGTATGCCTTTCCACCCATTCCCCTAATTCCCAAAACCCTGTTCAAGCTTCAGAGAGACAGAGGCCATATGATTCTCATAGCTCCACATTGGCCACAGCAAGTGTGGTACCCTCTGCTTCTACATCTCTCTCAAGCTGCCTCCCTGGAGTTAGGGTCTGCTCCAGATCTCCTATCTCAGGAGGACGGAATGTTATGGCATCCCAATCACCAGTCTCTGCATCTCAGGACTTGGTTGCTGAAGGCCTAGATCGCCATGATCTTAATATCCCTCAGCAAGTAAAAGATATTCTTTTTGCTTCCAGGAAACCTTCCACAAGACGCTTTTATGCTTTCAAGTGGAAAAGGTTTACCATATGTTGTTCGCAAAAGGGTCTTAACCCCCTTGCGATACCTCTGGAATCATTGCTGACGTATTTCCTTCATTTATGCAATGCAGGTATTAAGAATTCAGTAAGAGTCCATTTGAGTGCTATTGCAGCTTCCTTTAAGCCTCTAAATGGTCAGCCTATTTCCTCATCCTCTTATAGCAAGATTTATGAGAGGCCTTCTTTTAACTAAGCCTCCCATTGGGCCACCACCAGTGGCATGGGACTTAAACCTGGTTCTTGGGCAGCTCATGAAGCCACCTTTCGAACCCTTAGCTACTACCTCATTGAAATTCCTTTCCTGGAAGGTTATCTTTCTCATTGCAATCACATCAGCATGTTGCATCAGTGAATTGCAGGCACTAGTGGCTAATCCACCTTATACAAGGTTCCATCATGACAAGGTAGTCCTTAGGACTCATCCACACTTTATGCCAAAGGTGGTTTTGCCTTTTCATCTGAACCAAGCAGTCTACCTGCCTGTGTTTTTTCCAATGCCTCATGCATCAAATGCAGAAAGGAATCTTCATACTTTGGACTGTAAAAGAGCTTTAGCCTTTTACTTACAAAGAACACAGCAACATAGAAAGTCCTCTCAACTCATTGTTGCTTTTGATCCTTCTCATTTGGGACTTCCAGTCTCCAAGAGAACACTGTCCAACTGGATTGCACAATGTATCTCGTTTGCCTATCAGAGTAAGAATCTTCCTCTGGAGGGCCATGTCACAGCTCACAATGTGAGCGCCATGGCAGCTTCAATGGCTCATCTGCACTCTGTGTCTATCTACGGCATCTGTCAAGCAGCCACTTGGTCCTTGGTTCCTATCTTCACATCCCATTACTGCTTGGACAAGGACTCCCGCCAGAATACCTTGTTTGGTCAGGCTGTTCTCCAACACCTGTTCCATAGATCTATGGGGGGAAGTGGAGCCCTTTCATAGGGACACACAACTTCTGGGGTTATCTCCCTGACATCTAGAGCTAGGGAGTCCCCATATGTGAAGACTACATTCCTGCTTGTTCCTGGAGATAGCATAGTTACTCACCTGTAACAGGTGATCTCCAGGAACAGCAGGAATTTAGTCTTCACAACCCACCCACCTCCCCTAGGAGTTGTATCTCTTTTTTTTCTTTCCCTCTCTCTTTCTTTGTCTCAGCTTTAAAACTCAACTGGAGAGAGGCAGTTGGGAAAGGCGGGAAGGCAGCACGGAGGCGCTGTGGTTTGCTCCCAAAAGCTTTCTAATTGGACGCTGGGGAGCGTTCCTGTGCAGGCTCCGTCACTACCGACGATACCCATATGTGAAGACTAAATTCCTGCTGTTCCTGGAGGTCACCCGTTACAGGTTAGTAACTATGCTTTCCCAACAGGGTTCAGGGTTTTACTCCCCCTATTTCCTTATTCCAAAGAAAACAGGGGGACACAGACCCATTTTAGACCTCAGAAAATTGAACAAATTCCTGTTCAAAGAGAAATTCAAGATTTCTCTGGGAACTCTGCTGCCATACCTTCAGAGTCAGGATTGGCTTCTCTAGATCTCAAGGATGCATACACTCATGTTCTCATCCATCCAACTCACCAAAGATTCCTTCATTTTCTTTTTTAAGGAAGGCACTACCAGTACAGGGTGCTTCCTTTTGGCCTGGCCTCAGTACCAAGGGTGTTTACGAAATGCATGGCAGTGGTAGCAGCATTTCTTTGCATTCTAGGAATATTCGTCTTCCCCTACTTAGACGACTGGCACATTCGAGCTCTATCAGAGCCAGAGGCCAGAATTTCCCTATCTTGCACAATGCGTATCCTTCAGTATTTGGGCCTGGTCATAAACATCCCATAATCCAGCCTAACTCCCACTCGCTCGAGTTCATAGGAGCTTTGCTGGATACCAGAAAATCAAGGGCCTATCTTCCACAGGCCCGCTGCCTTCTCATTGTGCAGTTAGCCTCCCAGGCAGTGTTAAAAACTCATCTCACTGCTCGGGAAATGTTACAGCTACTAGGCCACATGGCATTTACCATGCATGTGGTTCCCTATGCTCGCCTCCATATGAGGGCAGCCCAATGGATTCTATCCGCTCAGTGTACTCGGGCATCAGGCTGCCTATCAGACAAAATAGCAAACACAAATCACCTTATTTTGTCTCTACAATGGTGGCAGTCAACCCCAAACCTGTTGGCGGGGTCCCCTTTCCACCAACCCCTTCCCCAGGTCACTCTAACAGACGCCTCATAAGTGGGTTGGGGGGCTCTTCTGCAAGATCTCTCCACCAAAGGCATCTGTACTCCACAGGAGACCCACTTACATATCAATCTCCTAGAACTCAGAGCAATCTTCCTTGCTCTTCGAGTGTTCCACACCCAGCTGAGCTACAAGACAGTCCTAATTCAGACGGACAATCAAGTAGCTATGTTCTGAACAAACAGGGAGGAACAGGCTCTCTGTCGCTTTGCAACGAAGCTTTGCGACTATGGGCCCTCGCCAGAGAGCATCAGATTCATCTCTTTGCGGTGTATCTGCCAGGCATTCAAAACTCTTGGGCAAACAGACTCAGTCGAGTTCTGCTTCCACACAAATGGTCTCTTCATGCAGACCTCTTTGCAAGTCCATTGACTGGCAAACTTCCCCAGTTCTGTTCCAGAATTCCGGCTCAGGGTTCTCAGGTCAGGGATGCTTTCCTTCTCCATTGGGGTCAGGACTTGCTATATGCCTTTCCACCCATTCCCCTAATTCCCAAAACCCTATTCAAGCTTCAGAGAGACAAAGGCCATATGATTCTCATAGCTCCACATTGGCCACGGCAGGTGTGGTACTCTCTGCTCCTCCATCTGTGGAGTTAGGATCTGCTCCAGATCTCCTGTCTCTGGAGGACGGGATGTTGTGGCATCCCAATCCCCACTCTCTGCATCTCAGGACCTGGTTGCTGAGAGCCTAGACCTTCATGGTCTTAACCTTTCTCAACAAGTAAAAGATGTCCTTTGTGCTTCCAGGAAACCTTCCACAAGACGCTCTTATGCTTTCAAGTGGAAAAGGTTTTCTATATGGTGTTCGCAAAAGGGTCTTCACCCCATTGCGATACCTCTGGAATCATTACTGGAGTATCTCCTTCATTTAGCTAATGCAGGACTTAAGACTAACTTAGTAAGAGTTCATTTAAGCGCTATTTCAGCTTCTTTAAAGCCTTTAAATGGACAGCCTGTTTCCTCTCATCCTCTTGTAGCGAGATTTATGAGGGGCCTTCTTCTAACTAAGCCTCCTATTAGGCCGCCTCCAGTGGCATGGGACCTGAATCTGGTTCCTGGGCAGCTCATGAAGCCGCCTTTTGAACCTTTAGCTACTACCGCCTTGAAATTTCTTTCCTGGAAAGTTCTTTCTCATTGCAATCACATCAGCACGTCGCATCAGTGAATTGCAAGGTACTTCAGGCCGGAAGGTCGGGGGTTCAAATCCCACTAGAGGACAGCAACCTTGGGCCGGAAGGACTGGGGTTTCTAGTCGCACAGGTGCTCCTTGTGGTCTTGGGCAAGCCACTTAACCCTCCATAGCCCATGTTCCGTGTAAAATAGTTATCTCCAAGTTATAATGCCCTGTTCAATGTAATTTCAGTTTGTTCAATGTAAACCGCACTGATGCAGAATAGCGCGGTATATAAGAGAATGTAAATAAATAAATAAATAAATAAAAATTAGTTGCTGATCCTCCTTACACGAGGTTCAATCATGATAAGGTAGTCCTTAGGACTCATCCACAAGGTTAGTTCACTTTACTCCCAGATGGGAACAAATCACAGCAGAGCAATGGACCCTCTCCATCATAAGGGAGGGGTACAAGCTTCATTTCTTAAACCTTCCTCCTCACACCATGGTGAGACAGTTCAATTCTCCAACATCTCTCCTCGACCTTCTGGGTCAGGAGATTGCTACCCTTCTTGCCCAAAGGGCAATAGAAGAAGTACCCCTTCTGGCCTCTGCTCCAAGAGTGTTCACAAAATGCATGGCAGTAGTAGCTGCATTTCTACGCACTCTAGGAATATTTGTATTCCCATATCTGGACGACTGGCTCATCCGAGCTCCATCCCAGTCAGAGGTCCAGGCTTCCCTAGCCTGCACAAGGCGTGTTTTCAGTATCTGGGACTTGTAATAAACATCCCAAAATCACAACTCACCCCTACTCAGTCATTGGAGTTCATAGGGGCCTTGCTGGATACCACAACTGCAAGGGCCTATCTTCCCCAGGCCCGTTGCCTACGCTTGGTGCAGTTAGCCTCTCAAATTCAGTTAAAGTCCCATTTAACTGTTCGAGAGATGTTACAACTGTTAGGCCACATGGCATCCACCGTGCATGTGGTTCCTTACTCTCGCCTTCACATGAGGGCAGCTCAGTGGACTCTGTCCACCCAATGGACCCAGGCATCAGGTTGCCTGTCAGACAAAATAGCAACCCCCAGTCGCCTCTTTTGGTCCCTCCAGTGGTGGAAGTCCACTCAAAATCTGTTGCTGGGGTCCCCCTTTCAACAGTTGCTACCCCAAGGGGGAGCTCATCTACAAGATCTCTCCACCCAGGACATCTGATCTCCACAGGAGACATCTCTACATATCAACCTCTTAGAGCTCAGAGCAATTCTTCTAGCTCTGTCTTCCACACCCTGCTCAGCTACAAGACAGTCCTCATCCACACGGACAACCAAGTAGCCATGTTCTACGTGAACAAGCAGGCGGGACTGGCTCTCTGTCGCTTTGCAACGAAGCTTTGAGATTGTGGGCCTTCGCCAGAGAGCATCAAATTCATCTCATGGCAGTGTATCTTCCAGGGGTTCAAAACTCTTGGGCAGACACTCAGTCGAGTTCTGCTTCCACACGAATGGTCCCTCCATGGGGACCAGATAGCCAGGATCTTTCGAATTTGGGTAACCCCGGACATAGACCTGTTTGCAAGTCCGTGGAATGCCAAACTTCCCAGGTTCTGTTCCAGGATTCCGTGTCAGGGAGTTCAGGCCAGGGATGCCTTCCTCCTCCACTGGGGGCAAGACTTCCTCTATGCCTTTCCACCCATTCCCCTAATTTCCAAGGCACTGTTCAAGCTTCAGAGAGATAAGGGGTCTATGATCCTCATAGCTCCACGTTGGCCACGCCAAGTGTTGTACCCTCTACTTCATCTCTCTCAAGCTCCCTCCCTGGACTTGGGAACTGCTCCAGACCTCCTGTCCCAGGAGGAGGGAACGTTGTGGCATCCAAATCTCCAGTCTCTTCATCTCAGAGCCTGTTTGCCTTAGGCCTACACCTTCAAGATTTGCATCTTAGCAGGTGAAGGATATCCTTCATGCTTCCAGAAAGCCTCCCACTAGACGTTCCTATGCTTTTAAATGGAAAAGGTTTACCATTTGGTGTGCAGAGAAGGGTCTTAACCCTCTTGCAATACCTCTGAATTCTCTACTGGAGTATTTGCTGCATTTATCCCATGCAGGCCTTAAAACGAATTCAGTAAGAGTCCATTTGAGTGCTATTGCAGCATCCCTTAAGCCTCTCAATGGACATCCTATTTCCTCTCATCCTCTTATTGCAAGATTCATGAGAGGCCTTCTTTTAACTAAACCTCCCATTAGACCACCTCCAGTGGCATGGGATTTGAATTTGGTTCTTGGCCAGCTTATGAAGCCACCCTTTGAACCCTTAGCCACTACTTCCTTGAAATTCCTTTCCTGGAAGGTTATTTTTCTCATTGCAGTCACCTCACCTCGCCGTATCAGTGAGCTGCAAGCCTTGGTGGCTAATCCTCCTTATACAAGGTTCCATCATGACAAGGTAGTCCTCAGGACTAATCCACACTTTATGCCTAAAGTGGTCTCACCTTTTCATCTGAACCAGGTGGTGTATTTGCCTGTCTTTTTTCCAGGACCTCATGCATCAAGTGCAGAGAGGAATCTTCATACCCTGGATTGTAAGGGAGCACTTGCTTTTTACTTACAAAGGACACAGCAACATAGAAAGTCCTCTCAACTGTTTGTTGCTTTTGATCCCTCTCATTTAGGACTTCCAGTCTCTTAAGAGAACTCTGTCCAATTGGATTGCTCAGTGTATTTCCTGCGCCTACCAGAGTAAGAACCTATCTCCAGGAACAAGCAGGAATGAGTCTTCACATATTGGGTACGTCGGTACCGACGGAGCCTGCGCGGGAACGCTCCCCAGCTTCCCAAAAAGGAAAGCTTTTGGGAGCATCCCACAGCGCCTGCGCGTAGCTTCCCGCTTTTCCTAACCGCCTCTCTCCAGTTCTTCTTTTCCGCGGAGCCAGCAGGTTGTGTTCCTGTCACCGCTGAAGATGTTCTTTATTTTATTTTATTTCTTTAGTCGCGCGCCTGCCTTCTTTGACATCGGACCGGTACCGCCGGTCTTTTCTTTCTTTTCTTTAAAAAAAAAAAAAAATTAATACTCCGTTCTCCAGGACCAAGCAGGAAGTCAGTCCTCACATATGGGTGACGTCGGCGCCGACGGAGCCCTCGCGGAGCAATTTTCTCCATCTTTCAAAGAAAGCCTTTGGGAATTGCAGCCTGCATGCGCGGTCCTCTTCCCGCCCAAGGGTGCCATCTTGCTCAGTCTTCTTTTTTCCGCGGAGCCCTACAGACGTTGCCTGTGAATCCCCGCAGAAAAGTTGATTTTTTTTCTCTATTTTTCTCTTTTTTCTTCGGTTCGACGCCGGTTCTTTTCCCGCCCGGACTCGCAACGCCGTTTGCGAGTCCGTCCCTTATTTTTCGTTTTTTTGTCCTTCGTGACAGATTTCGCGCCTTTTTCCTTTTTCCCTGGCAGCCCGGTCATTCGACCTCGCAGGGGCCCTTTTTCCCCCGATGGCTGCCAGCGGCTTTAAAAAGTGTGATCTCTGTAAGAAACTCATGTCTCTTACAGACACTCATGACTTCTGCCTCGGCTGCCTCGGCCCAGATCATGACTCCATGATCTGTGGGCCATGCGGCAAAATGTCCTCAAAAGCATTGAGGAGTCGGCAGCATCAACGGGAGCGTATCTTCTCTGACTCCGGCCGGGCTCGGACCTCGTCAGAGGCTTCGACGTCTCGGGACTCTGGTCCTGAGCATCGTCGAAGTTCCTCTGACAGGGGGTCTCCTACCCGGGAACATCATCGGAAGAAGAAACCCGCGAGGGCGGGATCGGTGGACGCTCCTGGTTCCTCGAGGGCCAGGTCGCATAGCCCCGATTCCCATCCCGGGTCCTCGGAGATGGAGAGGCCGTTAAAACATCCTCGACTCGAGGTGGACTTACCCGCTCACGTGAGTACTGTTGTCCTCGTTGACTCGCCTCCGAAGGACTCGACGTCGGGGGCTGCTGGGTCTCCTGAGCTCGGACTCAGGTTGACGGCCTTGGAGAGCAGTCTGACTGCCTTCATGGACCAGCAGCGGGCATTGATCGCTGGCCTCGCCGGTGCTTCTGCCCTGACCGCCGGGACGTCTACCTCCAAATCGACCCCGGAGACCAAGCCGATCCTCGAGTCCATGAGGGCTCGAGTCGATCCTCGGTCGAGGTCTCCTTCGGCTTCCCGTTCGGGACCGAGGTCGTCGACGCCGACTCCCTCGGCGTCGGAGCGGATAGCATCGGTGCCCGCCCGACCGGAGCCGCTCGACGACTCCTCCGAGGAGTCGGCCTGGGAATCTGAGGACGAAGAGTCACCTGGTTCCTTTCGGACTCGGTGTGTCCCTTCGGACTCCCTCGAGTCCGAACCTCGGAGACGGTCCCCCCCGGAGGATACCCGGTTCTCGGACTTCGTGAGGGATATGGCCAAGGCCTTGGCCTTCCCCGAGGAGGAGCCTCGAGTCGAGGAACTCGATGCCCTCCAATATGACTCTCCCCCGAAGGAGGCCTTTATTGTACCGGTTCCTCCGATGCTGGAACGACTAATCTTCCGCATGTGGGAGAACCTGGCGTCGTCGCCGGTGTTAAGCAAGCGGGTCGATTCCATTTATCGAGTCCGCAAGAGCCCCGGCTTCCAGAAGGCACAACTACCGCACCATTCCATGGTGGTGGAATCGGCCATGCATAGACTTAAGAGTCAAAAAATGCACTCCTCGGTGCCCCCTGGTAGGGAAGCCCGAAGCCTGGATGCCCTCAGTAGGAAGTGCTTCCAGTGCTCTATGCTTGTCGAGTCCAGACATACCAGCTCTACATGGGCATGTATCTCCGAGACCTGGCTAAGGAAATAGCCGGGTTCTCTGCTGGTCTCTCCGACGAACCTTTGCAGAGGTTCCAATCCTTGTCTACTGGTATTCGGGAGTGCTCCAAGTTTATATCTCGAGCAGCCTATGATGGTTTTGAGGCTTCGGCTCGAGTGGCTTAAGACGTCCGACCTCGAGCCCTGGGTACAGGACAAGTTGGTCGATGTCCCCTGCCGAGGTGATAACCTCTTTGGCAAGCCCATGGATGAGAAGGCTGCACAAATCGAGACGGAGACTCTCACCAGGACTCGTCTCTCAAGGAAGGACCTCTGCCCCTTCTCAAAAGAAGGAGGACTCGGGGAAAAAGCCCTTTTACCCGAGGAAAGGTGCTGCCTATAAATTCTACCCTCAGTATCAGGCCTCAGCAGCTCCCCCACAGGGAAAGCAGGCCAAGGGTCGGGGTAATGGGTCCCGTAGGCAGCAAGCCCCCAAGCCTGCACCACCGGCCCCTGCTCAGCAGGGTGGGGGTTTTTGACTTCCTCAGCATAGCCTCTCCCCCTCAGCTGGTTTCTCTCAGCACAGGAGGCCGGCTGGTCCACTTTGCCCAAAGGTGGTCCAACATCACCACAGATACCTGGGTACTTCACATAGTTCAAAAGGGTTATCTTCTTCACTTTCACCAGGTACCTCCCTCCTACTTTCCAGGGGAGCCTCCCCGACTACCTTTGCACAGGGACTTACTACTTCAGGAGTTAGCAAGTCTTGTTCAGGAACAAGCCGTGGAACCGGTGCCCCACCACCTGAAGGGCCAGGGGTTTTACTCCAGGTACTTCCTGATTCCAAAAAGAACAGGAGGCCTCAGACCCATCCTGGACTTGCGCAACCTCAACAAGTTCCTTGCAAAGGAAAAGTTCAAGATGCTTACCCTTGGAATCCTGCTGCCCTACCTCCAGCAGGGAGACTGGCTATGCTCCTTGGATCTGAAAGATGCATATACTCATATCCTCATTCATCCGGACCACAGGCAATATCTCAGATTTGTTGTGGGAGGAAATCATTACCAGTACAGAGTGCTGCCCTTTGGCCTATCCTCCGCACCCAGGGTGTTCACCAAATGCCTCGCAGTGGTGGCGGCTTATCTGAGACTTCAAGGTCTGTTTGTGTTCCCATACCTGGACGACTGGCTCATCAGAGCCCAGTCTTCGAAAGAGGCCACTCAAGCCACTCATCGCACTGTGGCTCTGCTCCAGCACTTGGGTTTTGTCATAAACTTCGCAAAGTCCACTTTGCTCCCCTCTCAAAATCTCGAGTTCATCGGCGCCCGGTTGGACACACTTCAGGCGCGGGCCTTCCTCCCTCTGGACAGGGCCAAGCGGCTCATGGATCTCGCCGGCCACTTTCACAGCAATGCGCTGGTCTCAGCCAGGCACTTTCTGTGACTGCTCGGCCATATGGCTTCCACGGTCCATGTGACCCCCAATGCCCGACTGAACATGCGTCCTGCTCAGTGGTGCCTTCGCAATCAATGGCATCAGGCCACGGGGAGCCTAGCGGACTTCGTACAGATCTCCGACCAGTTGGTCTCTTCTCTACAATGGTGGCTTCATCTGCCCAACCTGGTACTAGGAGTGACTTTTCAGTCCCCTACGCATTCTCAGGTCCTGACGACCGATGCTTCTCTCCTGGGTTGGGGAGCACATTGCCAAGGGACATGTACTCAAGGCCTCTGGACTCCTTGGGAGTCTGCTCAGCAGATAAACTTCCTGGAGTTCAGAGCCATCCGCCTAGCGCTCAAAGCATTCTCTCACCTGGTTTCTCACCAGTCGGTGCTGATACAGACCGACAATCAGGTTGCAATGTTCTACGTGAACAAACAAGGCGGATCAGGCTCCTTCCTTCTCTGTCAGGAGGCACAAAAACTATGCTCTTGGGCAGTCCACCACGGCATCATCCTCAAGGCTGTCTATCTCCCAGGTCAAGAAAATTACCTGGCCGACAAGCTCAGCAGGATCCTCCAGCCACACGAGTGGAGGTTGGATCCGCTGGTGGTTCAGCAGATCTTTCTCAAGTGGGGCCTCCCCACCATGGATCTGTTTGCCAGTCCTCTGAACCGGCAACTGCCCAGATTCTGCTCACGACAGCCGCATCCTCTCCAGGTAGCGGCGGATGCTTTTCTAATTCCATGGTCCACCGGCCTCTTGTATGCTTTTCCTCCCATGCCACTGGTGTCTCGGACGCTCTTCAAGGTTCTCAGAGACAAAGCATCGATGATCCTAGTGGCTCCCCGGTGGCCGAGACAACCTTGGTTCCCGCTTCTGATGCAGCTAGCGATAGACACTCCTCTTCCACTGGGATTTCAGCCCGACCTTCTGTCGCAGGATCAGGGGACTCTCCTACACCCCAATCTCCGGTCCCTTCATCTGATGGCCTGGCTGCTGAAAGGGTAGTCCTTGCTCCTCTGCAGCTACCTCCAGATGTGGAGGAGGTCGTCTTGGCCTCCAGGAGGCCCTCCACCCGAAAGGCCTACGCTCTCAAGTGGCGTCGGTTCTCCGTCTGGTGTACTCAGCAGTCTCAAGATCCTTTCTCCTGTTCAGCATCAGTGGTCTTGCAGTACTTGCTCTCTCTCTCCAACCTTGGACTTAAGTCCAACTCTGTAAAGGTCCACCTCAGTGCTCTTTCTGCGCATCACATGCCGGTGGATGGTAGACCTCTTTCCAGCCACCCTCTAGTGGATCGGTTTCTCAGAGGCCTCCTTCTCCTTAAGCCACCTTTGCGCCCGCCAGCCCCGGACTGGGATCTTAATGTGGTGTTGCAGCGGATTACCTGTCCGCCTTTTGAGCCTATGGCTACCTGTCCGCTACGTTTTCTTTCGTGGAAAACCTTGTTCTTGGTAGCCCTCACTTCGGCTAGACGCGTTAGTGAGCTGCAGGCCCTGGTTTCTGATCCTCCTTACACTAGGTTCTACAAGAACCGGGTAGTCCTATGGACTCACCCTAAATTTCTTCCCAAAGTGGTTTCCCCTTTTCACATCAACCAGGAGGTGGTACTTCCGACCTACTTTCCCAGGCCACACTCCAGCTGAGCTGAAATGGTCCTGCATACCCTGGACTGTAGAAGGGCGTTGACCTTCTACCTTGACCGTACGCGGGAGCACCGAAAGGCTGTTCAGCTCTTCGTGTCTTATGACCCCAACAAGTTGGGGCTCCCTGTCTCCAAGCGTACTCTGTCCATCTGGATTGCGGACTGTATCGCTTGGGCTTACGAGGCTGCCGGCCTCGTGCTGGAAGGTAGAGTCACAGCTCATCGTGTTCGGGCGAAGGCTACGTCGGTAGCTTACCTCCGCTCTGTTCCATTGGCAGACATCTGCCGGGCCGCTACTTGGTCTTCAAGCCAGACTTTTGCAGCACATTACTGCCTGGAGAGGGAGTCCCGCAGGGACAGTGCTTTCGGACAGGCAGTCCTCCATAACCTCTTCGAGGTATAGGCAACTCCTACCCTCCGTCCCGGATGTTGGGCTACCGGTTGGAGACATATTCAGAGAAGATTCCTTCCTTCTGTGCTACTGACCTCGAGGGAACTGATTTTTATGCTTAGGGTCTCTGGTAGCCTTAAGCTTGGGAGTCCCATATGTGAGTACTGACTTCCTGCTTGGTCCTGGAGAAAGCGTAGTTACTCACCTGTAACAGGTGTTCTCCAGGAGCAGCAGGAATCAGTCCTCACAACCCTCCCTCCTCCCCTTGGAGTTGCAGTTATATGCTTTCGTTTTTGCTAATTTTTGCTGTCTTTTAGCTATGTCATCTGACTGAGCAAGATGGCACCCTTGGGCGGGAAGAGGACCACGCATGCGCGCTGCAATTCCCAAAGGCTTTCTTTGAAAGCTGGGGAAAATTGCTCCGCGAGGGCTCCGTTGGCGCCGACGTCACCCATATGTGAGGACTGATTCCTGCTGCTCCTGGAGAACACCTGTTACAGGTGAGTAACTACGCTTTCCACTTCAGTGTATTTTTCTTCTTTGGGCCTTGGGCCTAACAGAAAAATTCCTCATGGAAAAAAGCCGCCTCCGGGGTTGAAAAAATGCACTAAGTGCAGCGGTACTATCTCTGTTACTGACACCCATGACTGGTGTCTTAAGTGTTTGGGTCCTGACCATTCCATCACGGATTGTGCGTCCTGCTCCATGATGTCTAAAAGAGGTTTACAGAACCGAGTAGCCAAGCTCAGTACACTATTTCCCTCTGATGCAGCTTCGGTGGCATCGACGTCGTCCAGGACCTCTTCTTCCTCCTATGGATCTCAGGTAACCAAACATAAGTCCATCCGGTCCTCGAAGTGTAGATCTCCCTGTAAGCATCGAGATGCCTCCAGGCTTGCCCTCGAGGATCCGGCACCGGCAAAAGTACCCTGGCGGAAGCTCCGGCTTCCAAAGCTGCTCCTATGGGGTCACAGGTTGACATCGATGGCACGGCCTCGACCGATCACCTGTTGCAATGTTCTGGGGTACCGGTAGAATCTGCCGGTACTGACCTCCAGACATTCATGGCGTCGATGGATCAGAATGTTCTGACAATGCAGCGTGCCATTACGGCTTTCATACAAGCTGCGATGCCGCTGGTACTGCAACAAGCTTCGTTGTTGGTACCGGCACCGGCTCCGATATCGGTTCCGGTGCTGGTACCGGTTGCATCGACATCGGCTTCGGTGTCGACTGCAGCGGTACCCTGTCCAATGATGCCTATCGGTACCGATCCAGTACCGATGACTCCCGATGTCGATACCACAAGGTATGCGTATCGGGCTTTACAGGAGCATCCAGACAGGCGATACTTCGATTCCTCCGAAGACACTGATGCATCGGAGGCCTCTGTCGAAGCATCGGTAATCCTTCCTCAGGAGATGCCTTCTCCAAAAAGAAGAATGTCCCCTCCAGAAGACTTGTCTTTTCAAGACTTCATAAGGGAAGTGGCCAAGGGCCTTTCTATCTCAGTAGCCCCTGAGACAGAACCTAGAGCCAAAAAATTGGATATTTTGCAATATCCTAAGGCTCCTAAAGATCTCACCATCTCTTCTCATTCTCGTAGGTTAGATACCATGTATCGTGTCCCTCCTTGTCCTGGATTTCATAAAACTCAGCTTCCTCACCATTCTATTGTGGTGGAGTCTGCTATGAAAAAGTTAGAGTGCAAAGAGACACTCATCTGCTCCTCCAGGAAGAGAATGTAGAACCTTAGATGCTTTTGGCAGGAAAATCTTCCAAGCCAGTATGCTTGTTGCCAGAATCAACTCCTATAGTCTCTATATGGGGATGCTTCTGAAGGAAGTTACAGATCATCTGCAAACTTTTCTCCCTTTTCTTCCAGAAGATAAAAGGGAGGACTTTCTTGCCTGGCTTAAGCATGCCCAGGATGTTTCCAAATTCTCTAACTGTGCAGCCTTTGACCCTTTTGAGGGGGCCAGCAGAGCCTCGGCCATTGCCATAGGTGCACGCAGAATTGCTTGGTTGCAGGCTTCTGATTTGGAACCCTGGGTCCAAGATGGATTAGGAAATCTTCCTTGTACAGGTGAAAACCTGCTTGGCAAAGATTGGCAAGCTAAGGCCACTCAAATGGATGCAGAAAATTCTGCTTTGGATAGGCTTTCAAAGTCTACCTCTAATCCTGTTCAGAAGAGGATGTTCAAAAAGACATATTTTCCCAAGAAGGGAAGATATTATCCTGCTTATGGTCAGCAGACATCTTCTGCAGGTTGTTTTGCTGCAAAGCGTCAACAACCTAAACAGGCCAAGTCTAAGGCTGCAAGGCCTAGTGTAGCCCAACAGCCTCAGCCTCCTCAGGGCCTTTGACTTGCAACCAGAGAACTTAGCCTTTCTGGCTCTAAAGGAACCAGAGCCTCTCACCATTCCAGGAAGGTTAGCTCACTTTGCTCCCAGATGGGAGCAAATTACAGCAGAGCATTGGACCCTATCTCCAGGAACAAGCAGGAATAAGTCCTCACATATGGGTACGTCGGTACCGACGGAGCCCGTGCGGGAAAGCTCCCCAGCTTCTTAGAATAGAAGCTTTTGGGACCTCCCACTGCACATGCGCACTGCCTTCCCGCCTTCCTGAACAGCTCTCCTCAGTTTCTCTTTTTCCGCGGAGCCAGCAGGTCGTGTTCCTGTCACCGCTGAAGAAATTGTTATTTTATTTGTTTCTTTAGACCGCGTACCTGCCTTCCCCATACCGATACCGGTATCGCCGGTCTTTTCTTTCTTTCTTTAAAAAATTATAATTCTTTTTTCTTATTTTTTAGCTTTTTGGTCACTTCAGAGAGGCCTCTCGGCCTACTCAATTTTCTCCTCATGGAGAAGCCAGCCCCTGGATTTAAGAAGTGTACCAAATGTAATGCTGTTATTTCAGTCACAGACACCCATGACTGGTGTCTGAAATGTTTGGGGCCTGACCATTCCATACCGGACTGCCCATCTTGCTCCCACATGTCTAAACGTGGGCTGCAGAACCGGGCCAACAAATTCCATGTGCTGTTTGCTTCAGAGAATACAGCATCACAGTCATCCAGGTCTTCTTCTCCGGATGGATCTCAGGTAACCAAACCTTCTGTGGGCAAGTCCTCAAAGAGCAAATCTCCTTCAAAGCATCGAGAGGCTCTTAGCTTAGAACTTGAGGACCCTGCCCCAGCCAAACAACCCCGGCGGGAAGTCCAACTTCCAAAAACGCCAATTCAGGGGTCTCAGGTTGATATCGATGCTACAGCCTCGACAGATCACCTGTTAGCCTGCTCTGGGGTACCGGGTCACTCCGGTACCGACATCCAGGCAGCTATGGCGTCCATGGGCGATACTGTACAGTCCATGCAGCAGGCCGTCATGGCTTTCATTAAAGCTGCAACGCCATCGGTTCCGCTTTCAGCGGTTCCGGGCCCGATACCGGTATCGTCCGCCATGCCGGTATCGAGGCCGTCCACCTCTAAACGCAAGTCGGTACCGTATGGGCTTTCGCTCCATACCGGTTCCATACCCGATACGCCCGATATCGATACCGATCGGTACGCGTATCGTGCGTTAGAGGAAAGCACCGATTCCTCTGAGGATTTTCACTCCTCTGATGATTCTGCTGAGTTTTCACTCAACTTACCTGAGGAGCCCTCTTCTCCTAAAAGGAGAATGTCCCCTCCAGAGGATTTGTCCTTCCAGGACTTTGTTTTAGATATGGCTACAGCCCTTTCTATTACCACATCCTCTGAAAAGGAACCCAGATCCAAAAAACTGGATATTTTGGGATACTCAAAGGCCCCTAAGGAGGCAGTTACCCTGCCTATCCATGAAATCCTTCAAGAACAACTGATGGATTTCTGGGCAAATCCTTTGACTTTGTCTCCTTATTCCCGTAGGTTGGACACCATGTATAGGGTCCCTCCTTCTCCTGGTTTCCAAAAGACTCAATTGCCCCACCACTCTATTGTGGTGAAGTCTGCAATGAAGAAGATTAGGAGTACCAAAAGGCACTCTTCCACCCCTCCAGGACGGGAATGTAAGACTTTGGACTCTTTTGGTAGGAAAATTTTCCAGGCTAGTATGCTTATAGCCAGGATTAATTCCTACAGTCTCTATATGGGCATGTTCCTGGAGGAACTTGCCAAAAAGGTGCGGCATTTTGCCCCCTTTATCCCTGAGGATAAAAAGCAGGGTTTCCTTTCCCTAGTGAAACAACTCTTAGAGGTTTCTAAGTTCTCTAATAGGGCAGCATATGATTCCTTTGAGGGAGCCAGTAGGGCTTCGGGCATTGCTATTGCAGCCCGACGTCTTGCTTGGCTCCAGGCCTCTGATCTGGAACCTTGGGTTCTAGATGGCTTACGTAATCTGCCCTGTACAGGTGAGAACTTATTTGGGGAAGAGTGGCAAATCAAAGCCACCCAGATGGATGCTGAAAATGCCACCTTGGAAAGACTTTCAAAGTCCACTTCAATTCCTACTAAGAAAAAGTCTTTTAAAAGGCCTTACTATAAGAAGGCCAGAGTTGCTTCAAATACTGGCCAGCAGTCTTCTCAACCTCGCTATACTGCTAAGCGTCAGCAATCCAAACAAGCACGAGCTAAGCCTGCAGCAGCTACTGTAGCTCAGCAGGCTCCAACCCCTCAGGGGTTTTGACTTGCTCCTAGGGAACTTGCCACTTCTGGTTCTAACACAACCAGAACCTCTCACCATACCCGGAAGGTTGGTTCACTTTGCTCCCAGATGGGAACAAATCACAACAGAACAATGGACCCTCTCTATCATTCGAGAGGGTTACAAACTTCATTTCTCCAGCCTTCCTCCCCATCATATGGTGAGACCATTCAATTCTCCCCCATCTCTCCTAACCCTGTTGGGTCAAGAGGTTTCCTCTCTTCTTGCCCAAGGGGCCATAGAAGAGGTTCCTCTTCCTCAACAAGGGTCCGGTTTCTACTCCCCTTATTTTCTCATTCCAAAGAAGACAGGGGGATTCAGACCAATCCTAGATCTGAGAGAATTGAACAAATTTCTCTTCAAGGAGAAATTCAAAATGCTGTCTCTCGGCATTCTCCTTCCTTACCTCCAGGGTCAGGACTGGCTTTGTTCTCTAGACCTACAGGATGCGTATACACATATACTCATCCATCCATCCCACAGAAAGTATCTTCGCTTTCTGTTTCAGGGAAAACATTTCCAATACAGAGTACTCCCCTTCGGTCTAGCCTCTGCTCCAAGAGTATTCACAAAATGCATGGCAGTCGTAGCCGCATTTCTAAGAGGCATGGGAATCTTTGTCTTCCCATATCTGGACGACTGGCTCATCCGAGCTCCAACTCAGTCACAGGCCCAGATTTCCCTGGACCACACAAGGAGCCTTTTGCAGTATCTGGGACTGGTAGTAAACCTTCCCAAGTCCCAACTCATCCCTACTCAATCTCTAGAATTCATAGGGGCCCAGTTGGACACCATCACTGCAAGGGCCTACCTTCCACAGGTTCGAGGCCAGCGCCTCCTGAGTTTGGCCTCCCAAGCTCAGTCCAGCACTCACTTGACAGCCAGGGAAATGCTACGCCTACTGGGTCATATGGCCTCCACAGTGCATGTGGTGCCCTATGCTCGTCTTCATATGAGAGCAGCTCAATGGACCCTGGCCACTCAGTGGACTCAGGCGTCAGGAGCGCTCTCAGACCAAATACAAACCTCCGATCGTCTGTTTTGGTCCCTCCACTGGTGGACTTCCACCAAGAATCTGTTGTTGGGGGCTCCATTTCAACCATTGCTACCCCAAGCAACCCTCACAACAGATGCCTCCCAAACAGGGTGGGGAGCCCATCTGCAAATCACTGTCCTAGTTCAGACGGACAATCAGGTGGCCATGTTTTACATAAACAAACAAGGAGGGACGGGCTCTCTGTCGCTTTGCAACGACGCTCTAAGACTATGGGCCTTCGCCAGAGAGCATCAGATTCACCTGCTAGCAGTGTATCTCCCAGGAGTTCAAAACTCTCGGGCAGACAGGCTCAGTCGAGTTCTGCTGCCACACGAATGGTCCCTACATTTGGACCAAATAAACCGAATCTTTCAGGAATGGGGGACCCCGGACATAGACCTCTTTGCAAGTCCGTGGAATGCCAAACTTCCCCGGTTCTGTTCCAGAACTCCGTGTCAGGGAGCTCAGGCTACGGACGCCTTTCTCCTGAATTGGAATCAGGCATTCCTATATGCCTTTCCACCCATTCCTTTGATCCCCAAGACTCTGTTCAAACTCCAGAGGGATCATGGAACTATGATCCTCATAGCTCCACGCTGGCCACGCCAAGTGTGGTTCCCTCTACTTCTACAGCTCTCCCAGGGATCCTACTTGGATCTGGGAGCTGCGCCAGACCTCCTGTCTCAGGAGGAGGGGACTTTGTGGCACCCAAACCCCAAATCCCTTCACCTCAGTGCTTGGTTACTGAAGGCTTAAGCCTTCAAGACTTTCATCTTTCCCAACCAGTGAAAGATATCCTTTCTGCCTCTAGGAAACCCTCTACCAGGCGTTCCTATGCTTTCAAATGGAAACGTTTTTCCATTTGGTGTGCTCAGCAGGGTCTTGACCCTCTGGCACTTCCTTTGAATTCTCTTCTTGATTATCTCCTGCATCTATCCAATGCAGGCCTCAAGACGAATTCGGTAAGAGTCCATTTAAGCGCTATTGCAGCATCCTTGAAACATATAAATGGACAACCTATCTCCTCTCATCCTCTTGTTGCAAGATTCATGAGAGGCCTGACTCTCACTAAACCTCCCATCAGACCACCCCCGGTCGCATGGGATTTGAATCTAGTGCTCGGTCAACTTATGAAGCCACCTTTTGAGCCAATGTTTTCCACCTCCTTGAAATTTCTTTCCTGGAAGGTCATCTTCCTCATTGCAGTCACTTCGGCTCGCCGCATCAGTGAGCTGCAGGCTTTAGTGGCTAATCCACCTTACACAAGATTTCATCATGATAAGGTGGTCCTTAGGACGAATCCCCACTTTATGCCTAAAGTGGTCTCGCCTTTTCATCTTAATCAAGAGGTATATCTACCTGTCTTTTTTCCAGCTCCTCATGCATCCAATGCAGAGAGGAACCTTCATACTCTGGATTGTAAAAGAGCTCTCGCTTTTTACCTTAATAGGACTCAGCCACATCGAAAGTCTTCTCAACTTTTTGTGGCCTTTGATCCTTCCCATTTGGGACTTCCAGTCTCCAAGCGTACACTTTCCAATTGGATTGCTCAGTGTATTTCTTTTGCTTACCAGAGCAAAAACATTTCTCTGGAAGGCCATGTCACTGCTCACAATGTGAGGGCCATGGCAACTTCTATGGCTCATCTGCACTCTGTTTCCATAGATCAGATCTGTCGAGCCGCTACCTGGGCCTCGGTTCATACCTTCACAGCCCATTACTGTTTGGACAAGGACTCCCGCCGGGATGCCTTGTTTGGCCAGGCTGTCCTCAAGCACCTGTTCCATTCCTAAACAACTCCTGCCCACCTTCCCAGAATGGATGCCTGAGATCCATACGAAGATGGCGAACCTTTACAGGGGATCCCATGCATCTAAGCTAGGGAGTCCCCATATGTGAGGACTTATTCCTGCTTGTTCCTGGAGATAGCACAGTTACTTACCTGTAACAGGTGATCTCTGGGAACAGCAGGAATTAGTCCTCACAACCCACCCACCTCCCCTAGGAGTTGTATCTTTTATCTATCTATCTTCCTGTCCTCTCTCTGTTGACTCAGCTATAAACTCGAAACTGAGGAGAGCTGTTCAGGAAGGCGGGAAGGCAGTGCGCATGTGCAGTGGGAGGTCCCAAAAGCTTCTATTCTAAGAAGCTGGGGAGCTTTCCCGCACGGGCTCCGTCGGTACCGACGTACCCATATGTGAGGACTAATTCCTGCTGTTCCCAGAGATCACCTGTTACAGGTAAGTAACTGTGCTTTCCATCATAAGGGTAGGGTACAAACTTCATTTCTTAAGCCTTCCTCCTCACACCATGGTGAGACAGTTCAATTCTCCAACATCTCTCCTCGACTTTCTGGGTCAAGAGATTTCTACCCTTCTTGCCCAAGGGGCAATAGAAGAAGTGCCGCCTCTTCAACAGGGCTCAGGGTTCTACTCCCCCTACTTTCTCATTCCAAAGAAAACAGGGGGTTACAGACCCATCTTAGATCTCAGAGAATTGAACAGATTTCTATGCAAGTAGAAATTCAAGATTTCTCTAGGTTCTCCAGGACCAAGCAGGAAGTCAGTCCTCACATATGGGTGACGTCGGCGCCGACGGAGCCCTCGCGGAGCAAATTTTCCCAGCTTTCAATGAAAGCCTTTGGGAATTGCAGCGCGCATGCGCGGTCCTCTTCCTGCCCAAGGGTGCCATCTTGCTCAGTCTTCTTTTTTCCGCGGAGCCCTACAGACGTTGCCTGTGAATCCCCCGCAGAAAAGTTGATTTTTCATTATTTTCTTTATTTTTCTTCGGCAACGCCGGTTCTTTTCCCGCCCGGACCCGCGACGCCGGTTACGAGTCCGTCCGTTATTTTTCGGTTTTTCTTGTCCTTAGTGACAGACTTCGAGCTTTTTTCTTTTCCCTGGCTGCCCGGTCATTCGACCTCGGAGGGGCCCTTTTTCCCCCTATGGCGGCCAGTGGCTTCAAAAAGTGTGACCTCTGTAAGAAAGTTATGTCTCTTACAGACACTCACGACTTCTGCCTCCGCTGCCTGGGCCCGGATCATAACTCCATGATCTGCGGGCCATGCGGCAAGATGTCCTCAAAAGCATTGAGGAGTCGGCAGCACCAGCAGGAGCGTATCTTCTCTGACTCCGGCCGAGCTCGGACCTCGTCAGAGGCTTCGACGTCTCGGGACTCTGGTCCTGAGCTTCGTCGAAGTTCCTCTGAAAGGGGGTCTCCTACCCGGGATCATCATCGGAAGAAGAAACCCGCGAGGGCGGGTTCGGTGGACGCTCCTGGTTCCTCGAGGGCCAGGTCGCATAGCCCCGATTCCCGTCCAGGGTCCTTGGAGTCAGAGAGGCCGTCAAAACATCCTCGACTCGAGGAGGACTTGCCCGCTCACGTGAGTACTGTTGTCCTCGTGGACTCGCCTCCGAAGGAGCCGACGTCGGGCCCGACGCCGTCGGGGCCCGAGTCGGGGGCTGCTGGGTCTCCTGAGCTCGGACTCAGGTTGACGGCCTTGGAGGTCAGCTTGGCTGCCTTCATGGACCAGCAGCGGGCATTGATCGCTGGCCTCGCTGGCGCTTCTGCCCTGACCGCCGGGACGTCGACTTCCAAGTCGACCCCGGAGACCGAGCCGATCCTCGAGTCCATGAGGTCTCGAGTCGATCCTCGGTCGAGGTCTCCTTCGGCTTCCCGTTCGGGACCGAGGTCGTCGACGCCGACTCCCTCGGCGTCGGGGCGGATGGCTTCAGTACCCGCCCGACCGGAGCAGGTCGACTCCTCCTCCGAGGAGTCGGCCTGGGAATCTGAGGACGAAGAGTCACCTGGTTCCTTTCGGACTCGGTGTGTCCCATCGGACTCCCCCGAGTCCGAACCTCGGAGACGGTCCCCCCCCCCCCCGGAGTATACCCGGTTCTCGGACTTCGTCAGGGATATGGCCAAGGCCTTGGCCTTCCCTGCGGATCCCGAGGAGGAGCCTCGAGTCGAAGAACTCGATGCCCTCCAATATGACTCTCCCCCAAAGGAGGCCTTTATTGTACCGATTCCTCCCATGCTGGAACGACTTCTCTTCCACATGTGGCAGAGCCCGGCGGCGTCGCCGGTATTGAGCAAGCGGGTCGATTCCATTTATCGAGTCCGCAAGAGCCCCGGGTTCCAGAAGGCACAACTACCGCACCATTCCATGGTGGTGGAATCGGCCATGCATAGACTGAAAAGTCAGAAGATGCACTCCTCGGTGCCCCCTGGTAGGGCAGCCCATAGCCTGGATGCCCTCGGTAGGGGTAATGGGTCCCATAGGCAGCCAGCCCCCAAGCCTGCACCACCGGCCCCTGCTCAGCAGGGTGGGGGTTTTTGACTTTCTCAGCATAGCCTCTCCCCCTCCGCTGGTTCCTCTCAGCACAGGAGGCCGGCTGGTCCACTTTGCCCACAGGTGGTCCAACATCACCACAGATACCTGGGTTCTTCAGATAGTTCAAAATGGCTATCTTCTTCATTTTCACCAGGTGCCTCCCTCCTACTTTCCAGGGGAGCCTTCCAGGCTCCCTCTGCACAGGGACTTACTCCTTCACGAGTTAGCAAGTCTTATTCAGGACCGGGCCGTGGAACCGGTGCCCCACCACCTGAAGGGTCGAGGGTTTTACTCCAGGTACTTCCTGGTTTCAAAACGAACAGGAGGCCTCAGACCCATCCTGGACTTGCGAAACCTCAACAAGTTCCTTGCAAGGGAAAAGTTCAAAATGCTTACCCTTGGAATCCTGCTGCCCTACCTCCAGCAGGGAGACTGGCTATGCTCCTTAGATCTGAAAGATGCGTATACTCATATCCTTATTCATCCAGACCACAGACAATACCTGAGGTTTGTGGTGGACGGACGCCATTACCAGTACAGAGTACTGCCTTTCGGCCTATCCTCCACCCCCAGAGTGTTCACCAAATGCCTAGCAGTGGCGGCGGCCTATCTGCGGCTTCAGGGTCTCTTTGTGTTCCCCTACCTGGACGACTGGCTCATAAGGGCCCAGTCTGCCCAAGAAGCCACTCTGGCTACTCATCGCACAGTAGCTCTGCTCCAGCACTTGGGATTTGTCATAAACTTCGCAAAGTCCACTTTGCTCCCCTCTCAAAATCTGGAATTCATTGGCGCCAGGTTGGACACTCTTCAAGCGCGGGCCTTCCTGCCCCTAGACAGGGCCCAAAGGCTCATGGATCTCGCCAGCCGCTTTCACAGCAATTCCCTGGTCTCGGCCAGGCAATTTCTGAGACTGCTCGGCCATATGGCTTCCACGGTCCATGTCACCCCCTATGCCCGCCTGAACATGCGACCTGCTCAATGGTGCCTTCGCAAACAATGGCATCAGGCCACTGGGAGCCTAGCGGACTCCGTACAGATCTCTGACCAGCTGGTCTCCTCTCTGCGATGGTGGCTTCACCTGCCAAACCTAGTACTCGGGGTGACTTTTCAGCCCCCTACACATTCTCAGGTCCTGACGACCGATGCTTCTCTCCAGGGTTGGGGAGCACATTGCCAAGGGACTTGTACTCAGGGTCTCTGGACTCCTTGGGAGTCCGCTCAGCAGATCAACTTCCTGGAGCTCAGAGCCATCCGCCTAGCGCTCAAAGCCTTCTCTCACCTGATTTCTCACCAGTCAGTACTTGTCCAGACATGTTCTACGTGAACAAGCAAGGCGGAACCGGCTCCTTCCTTCTCTGTCAGGAAGCACAGAAGCTCTGCTCTTGGGCCGTCCATCGCAACATCGTTCTCAAAGCTGTCTATCTCCCAGGTCAAGAAAACTACCTGGCAGACAAACTGAGCAGGGTCCTCCAACCGCACGAGTGGAGGTTGGATCCGCTTGTGGTTCAGCGGATCTTTCTACGGTGGGGCCTCCCCACCATGGATCTGTTCGCCAGTCCTCTGAACCGGCAGCTTCCCAGATTCTGCTCTCGACAGCCGCATCCTCTCCGGATAGCGGCGGATGCTTTTCTGATTCCATGGTCCATAGGCCTCTTGTATGCCTTTCCGCCCATGCCTCTGGTGTCTCTTACGCTCTTCAAGGTTCTCCGAGATAAGGCATCGTTGATCCTCGTGGCTCCTCGGTGGCCGAGGCAACCTTGGTTCCCGCTTCTGATGCAGCTAGCGGTGGACACCCCTCTTCCTCTGGGGTTTCAGCCCGATCTCCTCTCGCAGGATCAAGGGACGCTCCTGCACCCCAACCTCCGATCCCTTCATCTCATGGCCTGGCTGCTGAAAGGGTAGTCCTTGCTCCTCTCCAGCTGCCTCCAGATGTGGAAGAGGTTGTCTTGGCCTCCAGGAGGCCTTCCACCCGGAAGTTCTACGCTCTTAAGTGGCGTCGGTTCTCCGTCTGGTGTACTCAGCAGTCTCAGGACCCATTCTCCTATTCGGCATCAGTGGTCTTGCAGTACTTGCTTTCTCTTTCTAATCTTGGCCTTAAATCCAACTCGGTCAAGGTCCACCTCAGTGCTATTTCTGCGCATCACGTGCCGGTGGATGGTAGACCTCTTTCCAGCCACCCTCTGGTGGCTCATTTTCTCAGAGGCCGCCGCCGCCTCAAACCACCTTTGCGCCCGCCAGCCCCGAACTGGGATCTCAATGTGGTTTTACAGCGACTTACCTGTCCACCTTTTGAGCCTATGGCTACCTGTCCTCTTCGTTTTATGTCCTGGAAAACCTTGTTCTTGGTGGCCCTCACTTCCGCTAGACGCGTTAGTGAGCTGCAGGCCCTGGTATCTGACCCTCCTTACACTAGGTTCTACAAGAACCAGGTAGTCCTACGGACTCACCCTAAGTTTCTTCCCAAAGTGGTTTCCCCTTTTCATATCAACCAGGAGGTGGTACTTCCGACCTACTTTCCCAGGCCTCACTCCAGTCGAGCTGAAATGGTCCTGCATACCCTGGACTGTAGGAGGGCGCTGAACTTCTACCTTGACCGTACGCGGGAGCACCGAAAGGCTGTTCAGCTCTTCGTGTCTTATGACCCCAACAGGTTGGGGCTCCCTGTCTCCAAGCGTACTCTGTCCATCTGGATTGCGGACTGCATCGCTTGGGCTTACGAGGCTGTGGGCCTCGTGCTGGAAGGTAGAGTCACCGCTCATCGTGTTCGGGCGAAGGCTACGTCAGTGGCTTACCTCCGCTCTGTTCCATTGGCAGACATCTGCCGGGCCGCTACTTGGTCTTCAAGCCCGACTTTTGCAGCCCATTACTGCCTGGAGAGGGAGTCCCGCAGGGACAGTGCTTTCGGACAGGCAGTCCTCCGTAACCTCTTCGAGGTATAGGCAACTCCTACCCTCCATCCCGGATGTTGGGCTACCGGTTGGAGACATATTCAGAGAAGATTCCTTCCTTCTGTGCTGCTGAGCTAGAGGGAGCTCATTTTTGTGCTTAGGGTCTCCGGTAGCCTTAAGCTTGGGAGTCCCATATGTGAGGACTGACTTCCTGCTTGGTCCTGGAGAAAGCGTAGTTACTCACCTGTAACAGGTGTTCTCCAGGAGCAGCAGGAATCAGTCCTCACAACCCTCCCTCCTCCCCTTGGAGTTGCAGTTTTATGCTTTCGTTTTGCTAATTTTTTGCTGTCTTTTAGCTATGTCATCTGACTGAGCAAGATGGCACCCTTGGGCGGGAAGAGGACCGCGCATGCGCGCTGCAATTCCCAAAGGCTTTCTTTGAAAGCTGGGGAAATTTATTTTATTTATTTATTTAGCAAGCATTTGTAGCCCGCTCCTTCCAGCGATCAGAAGCGGGTAGGATTACTATTGTGAAACTGCCGAATCAAGGCAGGTACAAATTTTGTTTACATACAGATTGTCAGAAAAGCACATCATACAGAGTTAACACTTCTTAGCTATGGGGGAGTTCATTTACATATATACATAAATACATATATACAGGATAATCTTCTTGGACACAGTGGTCAGGGGCTGCTCCATCTGTGGGTTTAATTCAGGTTGAAATGTGATTGGAACATGTGCGTTTTGAGTTTCTTTCTGAAGTCTAGAAGGTCATTGCTAGCTCGTAGTTCTGGTGGGAGTTGGTTCCACAGTGTTGGCGCCGCATATGAGAAAGCCCTGTGGCTGGTGTTAGCTTTGGCAGATCTTATATCTGTTGGAGTGTGAAGGATGTTGGAATTGTGGGTTCTTCTGTTTCGGGTAGGAGGTTGCAATCTTACTAGGTTGTTGAGGAAGGAAGGTGCTAAGTTGTGGATGAGTTTGAAGGTGGTTGTTTGTATTTTGTGCGAGCTGTTATGGGTAGCCAGTGTAATTGAATTAGTACTGGTGTGATGTGGTCACTTAGATTTTTCTTCATTATGACCCTGGCAGCTACATTTTGTGCCATTTGTAATATGTTTAGGGTTTTTTTAGGTAAACCTTGTAGGATGGCGTTGCAGTAGTCAAAATGTGGCATGATGAGTGCTTGGGCCACTGTTCTGAAGTCTTGGGGATCAATAATATTCCGAATGGGTTGGAGCACTCTAAGCTTGTGGAAAACTGCTCTGTTGGTCTTTCGGAGGTGTTTTTCCATCTTTAGGTCACAGTCAAATGTGACTCCTAGATACTTTATTTCTTTTTTTGTTTGGTAAGTGTTGTTACATAGTGTTATTGATGTGGGAGGGTCAAAATTCGGTTCTTTGGAGATATACAATACTTTGTTTTTTTTGTGATTAATTGACATACTACTTTGTTGTAACCAGTCTTGCATCTCTCCGATACATGTCTCCAGTGGGTTGTAGTCTGGGTTTTTAGTGTCTAGTTGTGTGTATAGCATGATATCATCGGCATAGATGTGGTAATTAATTTCGTGCCGTGAGAAAACTTTGCATAGTGGCTGCATATATATGTTAAACAGAAGTGCTGAGAGAGCAGAGCCTTGGGGGATTCCCTGTGTTTGTGAGAAAGATTCTGCTTTTTCTCCGTTGAATTGAACCTGTTGTGTTCGATTTGAGATGTAGGATGAGAACCATTTTAGTGGGGTTCCTGTTATTCCTATTGATTTTATCCTATTTATGAGGGTCCCATGATTAACTGTATCAAAGGCAGCTGAGATGTCAATGAATACAAGAATGTACATTTTCTTTTTGTTTTCAAGGCCCTTTAGGAGGTTGTTAAGTAGAACTAGTAACAGGGTTTCAACTCCATGATGTTGCCTGAAGCCATATTGCTGGTCATCAAGAGGAGCACTGTCAGTCAGATGGTCTTGGAGTTGTAGAAGGACCGTTTTTTTCTATGATCTTTGCCAGGAATGAGATACTTGATATGGGACGGTAGGAGGCTGGGTCTTCTCCGTTGAGTGTAGTGTTTTTTAGGATCGGTCTAATGACTGATTTCTTTAGTTCTGAGGGCATGATTCCTTGTTGTAGGGATAGGTTAACTATGTGTGCTATGTGAGGTGCTATGTCTTGTTTCACTGCCTTGATCCAGGATGCAGGACAGGGATCTAGTGGGGAGGTGGTGCTTTTCAGGCTTGTGACAATGGCTGTGATTTGCTTGGTTCCTATTTTGTGGAAGTGCTCCCATAACTGGTTTTGCGTTGTGTTGTTCTCACTTCTGATTTGTGGTGTTGGTGGGGGGGGGTGGAGGACCAGGGGCCGTCAGTTTGGTCACGTAGTGGTTTGCCAGTGTTTGGACCTTGATGGATTTGTTGAGGTTGGCATTTTGGTCGGTTTTGGATAGTGATTTGACTAGTTCAAATAACTCTCGTGGGCGATTGATTGCCTTGTTTAGGATGTTGGTGTGATGTAATTTTTTTGCATTGTTCACGTCGTCTTTGTATTTTGCGAGATGGGCCATGTATTTAGTTTTGAGATCGGAGGATTTGGTTTGTCTCCATTTTCTCTCTATTTTACGGAGCTCCCTTTTTGATTTTATTAGAGTTCCTGTGTACCAGGGTTCCGAGTTGATCTTATGTGGGTTTGATGTGTGTTTCAGAGTTGGGTTAGATGTATTTTGGATGTGTGGTTCCATCTGTTAGTTCGTCTAGGTCTGTGGAATCTAGGTTTATGTGGGATGCAATGGTGCTTATGAGGTGTTCCTCGTTGAGTTTGCTGAATTTCCTAATGGGGTTGGTCATTCTCATCTCCTTTGAGTTTTTGGGTTGGCACTGTAGTTTAAGTTTACAGTTGATTTGGTGGTGGTCTGACCATGGTACTTGAGTTATGTTTATTATAGGTGGTTCATTGCTTTGCTTGGCGAGGGCCAACGTCACCCATATGTGAGGACTGATTCCTGCTGCTCCTGGAGAACACCTGTTACAGGTGAGTAACTACGCTTACTCTCCTTTCATTCCTTCAGAGTCAGGATTGGCTTTGTTCTCTAGATCTCAAGGATGCGTTTACCCATATATTCATCCATCCAGCACACAGAAGGTTCCTTCGGTTCCTTTATCAGGGAAAGCACTATCAATACAAGGTGCTTCCTTTTGGTCTGGCCTCTGCTCCAAGAGTGTTCACAAAATGCATGGCAGTAATAGCTGCATTTCTACGCACTCTAGGAATATTCGTATTCCCATATCTGGACGACTGGCTCATCTGAGCTCCATCCCAGTCAGAGGCCCAGACTTCCCTAGCCTGCACAATGCGTGTCCTGCAGTATCTGGGATTGGTTATAAACATTCCAAAGTCCCAACTCACCCCTACTCAGTCCTTAGAGTTCATAGGGGCCTTGCTGGATACCACAACTGCAAGGGCCTATCTTCCCCAGGCCCGTTGCCTACGCTTAGTGCAGTTAGCCTCTCAGATTCAGTTAAAAACCCACCTAACTGCTCGAGAGATGTTACAACTGCTAGGCCACATGGCATCCACCGTGCATGTGGTCCCTTATGCTCGCCTTCACATGAGGGCAGCTCAATGGGCTTTGTCCACCCAGTGGACCCAGGCATCTGGAAGTCTCAGACAAAATAGCAACCTCCAGGCGCCTCTTTTGGTCTCTCCAGTGGTGGAAGTCCACTCAAACTCTGTTGTTGTGGTCCCCCTTCCAACAGTTGTTACCCCAAGCAGTCCTTACAACAGATGCCCCTCCGAAGGGTTGGGGAGCTCATCTTCAAGACCTCTCCTGCCACGGCATTTGGTCCCCACAGGAGACCTCTCTACACATCAACTTCTTAGAGCTCAGAGCAATCTTCCTGGCTCTCAGTCTTCCATACCCTGCTCAGCTACAAGACAGTTCTCATTCACACGGACAACCAAGTAGCCATGTTCTATGTGAACAAGCAGGGGGGAACTGGCTCTGTCGCTTTGCAACGAAGCTCTGAGATTGTGGGCCTTCGCCAAAGAGCATCAAATTCATCTTCTGGCAGTATACCTTCCAGGAGTTCAAAACTCTTGGGCAGACAGACTCAGTCGAGTTCTGCTTCCACACGAATGGTCCCTTCATATGCACCAGATAGTCAGAATCTTTCGAATTTGGGGAACCCCGGACATAGACCTCTTCGCAAGTCCGTGGAATGCCAGACTTCCCCGATTCTGTTCCAGAATTCCGTGTCAGGGAGTTCAGGCCAAGGATGCCTTCCTCCTTCATTGGGGTCAAGACTTCCTGTACGCCTTTCCACCCATTCCCCTAATTCCCAAGACCCTGTTCAAGCTTCAGAGAGATCGAGGGACTATGATCCTCATAGCTCCCCGTTGGCCACGCCAAGTGTGGAACCCTCTACTTCTGCATCTCTCCCAAGCTCCCTCCCTGGACTTAGGGTCTGCTCCAGATCTCCTGTCTCAGGAGGGGGGAACGTTGTGGCACCCAAACCCCCAATCTCTCCATCTCAGGGCTTGGTTGCTGAAGGCTTAGACCTTCAAGATTGGCATCTTTCTCAGCAAGTAAGGGATATCCTTCATGCTTCCAGAAAGCCTTCTACCAGACGTTCCTATGCTTTTAAATGGAAATGTTTTACCATTTGGTGTACTGAGAAGGGTATTAACCCTCTAGCAATACCTTTGAATTCCTTACTAGAGTATCTCCTGCATCTTTCACATGCAGGCCTCAAGACGAATTCAGTAAGGGTCCATTTGAGTGCTATTGCAGCATCTCTCAAGCCTCTCAATGGACAACCTGTTTCCTCTCATCCTCTTATTGCAAGATTCATGAGAGGCCTTCTCTTAACTAAGCCTCCCATTAGACCACCTCCAGTGGCATGGGACTTGAATCTGGTTCTTGGTCAGCTCATGAAGCCACCCTTTGAACCCTTAGCTACTACCTCCTTGAAATTTCTTTCCTGGAAGGTTATCTTCCTTATTGCAGTCATCTCAGCTCGCCGCATCAGTGAACTGCAAGCCTTAGTGGCTAATCCACCTTATACAAGGTTCCATCATAAGGTAGTCCTTAGGACCAATCCACACTTTATGCCTAAAGTGGTCTCGCCTTTTCATCTTAACCAAGAGGTATATTTACCTGTCTTTTTTCCAGGTCCTCATGCATCAAGTGCAGAGAGGAATCTTCATACCCTGGATTGTAAGAGGGCTCTTGCCTTTTACTTGCAAAGGACACAGCAACATAGAAAGTCTTCTCAACTCTTTGTTGCCTTTGATCCCTCTCATTTGGGACTTCCAGTCTCTAAGAGGACACTGTCAAATTGGATTGCTCAGTGTATTTCTTTCGCCTACCAGAGTAAGAACCTTTCTCTGGAGGGCCATGTCACAGCTCACAATGTGAGGGCCATGGCAGCCTCTGTCTCATCTAAATTCTGTGTCCATCGACCAGATCTGTCGAGCGGCCACCTGGGCCTCGGTTCATACCTTCACAGCCCATTACTGCTTGAACAAGGGCTCCCGCCGGGATGCCTTGTTTGGTCAGGCTGTTCTCAAACACCTGTTCCATGCTTAATCAACTCCTACCCTCCATCCCTTGTTGGATGCCTGAGATCCATGGGAGGAGGTAGAGCCCTTCTCAGGGTCTCACAACCGTGGGGATCTCCCGGGCATCTCTAGCTGGGGAGTCCTCATATGTAAAGACTCATTCCTACTTGTTCCTGGAGATAGCACAGTTACTTACCTGTAATAGGTGATCTCTGGGAACAGCAGGAATAAGTCTTCACAACCCACCCACCTCCCCTAGGAGTTGTATCTCTCTATCTTTCCTTTCCTCTCTCTCTCTTTGTCTCAGCTTTAAAACTCGAACTGGAGAGAGGCGGTTAGGAAAGGCGGGAAGGCAGCGTGCAGGCGCTGTGGGATGCTCCCAAAAGCTTTCCTTTTTTGGAAGCTGGGGAGCGTTCCCGCGCAGGCTCCGTCGGTACCGACGTACCCAATATGTGAAGACTTATTCCTGCTGTTCCCAGAGATCACCTGTTACAGGTAAGTAACTGTGCTTTACTCACCTGTAACAGATGATCTCCGGGAGCAGCAGGAATCTAGTCTAAACAACCCACCTTCCTCCCCTAGTAGTTGTAGGGTTTCTTTTTTCTATTTCTCTCCATTTATCTCAGCTACAAACTCAGCTGAAGAGGGAGAGCGGGAAAGGCAGGAAAGCAGCTACATGGATGCGGTGGGATGCTCTTAATCGCTTTCCTTTTGGACGCTGGGGAGCATTCCCGTACTGGCCCCATCAGCACCAATGTCACCTATATGTGAAGACTAAATTCTCCAGGACCAAGCAGGAAGTCAGTCCTCACTTATGGGTGACGTCGGCGCCGACGGAGCCCTCGCGGAGCAATTTTCCCCAGCTTTCAAAGAAAGCCTTTGGGAATTGCAGCGCGCATGCGCGGTCGTCTTCCCGCCCGAGGGTGCCATCTTAGCCAGTCTTCTTTTTTCCGCAGAGCCCTACAGACGTCCCCGTCTTGTCCCCGCGAAAAAGTTGATTTTCTTCTTTATTTTATCCTTTTTTCTTTCGATCGTTTTCCCGCCCGGACTCGCGACGCCGGTCTCGAGTCCTCTTACTTTTTTCGGTTTTTCTGACTTAGTCAGCTTTCGTTTTCGTTTTCCCTGGCAGCCCGGTCCTTTGACCTCGCAGGGGCCCTTTTTCCCCCGATGGCTGCCAGTGGGTTTAAGCGGTGTGGTCGGTGTGACCGAAATATGTCACTAACCGACACACACGACTTTTGCCTCCGCTGCCTGGGCCCGGATCATGAGGAACTGATCTGTGGGCCCTGCAGCAAACTGTCCTCAAAGGCGTTGAGAAGTCGGCGGCATCAGCGTGAGAGAATCTTCGCTGACCCCAGCCGTACCCGGACCTCGTCGGAGGCCTCAGTGTCGAAAGGCTCCAGCTCGGACCGTCGCCGGAGCTCCTCCGACCGGGGTTCTCCCTCCGGGGACCATCGTCGGAAGGAAAAACCCGCGAGGGCGGCGTCGGTGGACGCTCCTGGTTCCGCGAGGGCCAGGTCGCATAGCCCCGACAGCCGCCCCGGGTCCTTGGAGAAGGAACACGTCCCGAAGCGACCTCGCCTGGAGTCGGAGATGCCTGCCCGGGTAAGTCCTGTGGTCCTTCTGGACTCGCCTCCGCGACAGCCGACGTCGGGCCCGACGCCGTCGGGGCCCGAGTCGGGGGCTGCTGGGTCACCTGAGCTCGGACTCAGGTTGACGGCCTTGGAGAGCAGACTGTCTGCCTTCATGGACCAGCAGAGGGCACTGCTCGCTGGCTTCGCTGGCGTCGCTGCCCCGACCGCCGGGACGTCGACGTCGAAGTCGACCCCGGAGACCGAGCCGATCCTCGAGTCGATGAGAACTCGAGTCGATCCTCGGTCGAGGTCGCCCTCGGCCTCCCGTTCGGGACCGAGGTCGCCGACGCCGACTCCCTCGGCGTCGGGGCGGCTGGCGCCGCACCCTGCCCGGGCCGACCCCAACAAGTCCTCGTCGGAGTCGGTCTGGGAGTCTGAGGAGGAAGAGTCACCTGATTCTCTCCGGACTCGGTGTGTCCCATCGGACTCACCGGAGTCCGAGCCTCGGAAGCAGTCCCCCCCGGAGGATGCCCGGTTCTCGGACTTCGTTAGGGATATGGCCAAGGCTTTGGCCTTCCCTGCGGATCCCGAGGAGGAGCCTCGAGCCGAAGAGCTCGACGCCCTCCAGTATGACTCTCCCGCGAGGGAACACTTTACTGTGCCGGTTCCTCCTATGCTGGAACGACTACTCTTCCGCATGTGGGAGAGTCCGGCCTCCTCGCCGGTCCTGAGCAAGCGGGTCGATTCTATCTATCGAGTCCGCAAGAGCCCTGGCTTTCAAAAGGCACAGCTGCCACACCATTCCATGGTAGTGGAATCGGCCATGCATCGTCTTAAGAGCCAGAAGATGCACTCCTCGGTGCCTCCTGGCAGGGAGGCCCGTAACCTGGATGGCCTTGGCAAGAAGTGCTTCCAGGGCTCTATGCTCGCATGTCGTGTCCAGACTTACCAGCTATACATGGGCATGTATCTCCGGGATCTGGCTAAAGAGCTAGCCGGATTCTCCGCTGGTCTCTCCGAGGAGCCCTTGCGGAGGTTCCTAGCCTTGTCCACTGGCATTCGGGAATGCTCAAAGTTCATGTCCCGAGCAGCCTATGATGGCTTTGAAGCCTCGGCTCGAGTGGCCGCAGCCGGCATCGGTGCCCGCCGACAGGCTTGGCTTCAGTCGTCAGACCTTGAGCCCTGGGTGCAGGACAAGTTGGTCGATGTCCCCTGCCGAGGCGAAAACCTCTTTGGCAAGCCCATGGCGGAAAAGGCTGCGCAAATTGAGACTGAGACTCTCACCCGGACCAGGCTTTCTAGGAAGACCTCCGCCCCTTCCCAGAAAAAGAAGGGCTCGGGGAAAAAGTCCTTTTACCCGAGGAAGGCGGCTGCCTACAAACAATACCCCCATTATCAGGCCCCTGCAGCTCCCCAACAGGGCCAGCAGGCCAAGGGACGGGTCCCGTAGGCAGCAAGCCCCCGAGCCTGCACCACCAGCCCCTGCTCAGCAGGGTGGGGGCTTTTGACTCGCTAAGCATAGCCTCTCCCCCCCCCCGCTGGTTCCTCCCAGCACCGGAGGCCGGCTGGTTCACTTCGCCCACAGGTGGTCCAGCATCACCGCAGATGCCTGGGTGCTTCAGGTCGTGCGAGAAGGCTATCTTCTCCACTTCCATCAGGTCCCTCCCTCCTATTTTCCGGGAGAACCTCCGCGCCCCCCTCTGCACAGGGAGTTGCTCCTTCAGGAGTTAGCAGGTCTTCTGCAGGAACAGGCGGTGGAACCGGTGCCACACCACCTGAGAGGTCAAGGCTTTTATTCAAGGTATTTTCTGATACCAAAGAGAACAGGGGGCCTCAGACCCATCCTGGACTTGCGCAACCTCAACAAGTTCCTTGTGCGGGAGAAGTTCAAAATGCTTACCCTTGGAATCCTTCTGCCCTACCTCCAGCAGGGAGATTGGCTATGCTCCTTGGATCTAAAGGATGCCTACACGCACATCCTCATCCACCCAAGCCACCGCCAATACCTAAGGTTTGTGGTGGCAGGAAATCATTACCAGTACCGAGTACTGCCCTTTGGCCTGTCCTCCGCACCGCGAGTCTTCACAAAATGTCTCGCGGTCGTGGCGGCCCATCTCCGGCTTCACGGCCTCTATGTCTTTCCGTACCTCGACGACTGGCTCATCAGAGCAGCGTCCGCTCAGGAGGTCACCAACGCCACGTGCCGCACGGTGACTCTGCTGCAGCACTTGGGCTTTGTCATAAACTTCGCAAAGTCCACTTTGCTCCCCTCACAGGATCTCGAGTTCATCGGCGCAAGGCTGCACACTCCTCAGGCGCGAGCATTCCTACCGCTCGACAGGGCTCAACGGCTCATGGACCTAGCCGACCGCTTTCGCAGCCAGCCCCTGGTCTCCGCCAGGCGCTTCCTGAGACTGCTCGGCCATATGGCTTCCACCGTCCATGTGACCCCCAATGCCCGCCTGAATATGCGGTCTGCTCAATGGTGTCTCCGCCAGCAGTGGCGACAAGCCACGGGCGGCCTAGCAGACCTAGTGCGCGTTTCCGAGCCGCTGGTCTCGTCTCTCCGGTGGTGGCTCCGGCAGCCGAACCTGATATTCGGAATGCCTTTCCAGTCACCTCAGCCGACCCGGGTGCTGACCACCGATGCATCCCTCCTGGGCTGGGGAGCGCATTGCCAAGAGGCACGTACTCAGGGCCTCTGGACCACGTGGGAGTCTGCTCAGCAGATCAACTTCCTGGAGCTCAGGGCGATCCGCCTGGCTCTCAAGGCCTTCTCCCACCTGACTTCCCAACAGTCCGTCCTTGTCCAGACGGACAATCAAGTTGCCATGTTCTACGTGAACAAGCAGGGGGGCACGGGCTCCTTCCTCCTCTGCCGGGAGGCACAGAGGCTCTGCTCTTGGGCCGTCAGTCACGGCATTCTCCTCAAGGCAGTTTATCTCCCGGGCCAAGAAAATTGCCTTGCAGACAAACTCAGCAGGGTCCTCCAGCCGCACGAGTGGCGTCTGGATCCCTTGGTAGTTCAGAAGCTCTTCCTCAAGTGGGGTCTCCCCACGGTGGATCTCTTTGCCAGTCCTCACAACCGGCAGCTTCCTCGCTTCTGCTCTCGTCGGCCACACCCCCTTCGTGTGGCGGCGGACGCCTTTCTGATCTCGTGGTCGGGGAGCCTTCTGTACGCTTTCCCTCCCACCCCGCTGGTCTCTCGGACTCTTTTCAAGGTTCTCCGAGACAAAGCCTTCATGATCCTGGTGGCCCCTCGCTGGCCCAGGCAGCCGTGGTTTCCGCTCCTGCTGCAACTGGCGGTGGAGGATCCAATCCCTCTGGGGGTGCAACCGGATCTCCTCACTCAGGATCAGGGGTCCCTCCTGCACCCCAACCTCAGGTCTCTCAACCTCATGGCCTGGCTGCTGAGAGGGTAGTCCTTGCTCCCCTTCTCCTGCCGGCGGAGGTGGAGGAGGTCGTCTTGGCTTCGCGACGGCCTTCTACCCGCAAATGCTACGCCCTTAAATGGCGTCGCTTTGCAGTCTGGTGTACCCAACAGTCTCAGGATCCCTTCTCCTGCCCGGTGTCGGTGATCTTGCAGTACTTGCTCCACCTCTCTAATCTGGGACTTAAGTCCAACTCCGTCAAAGTTCACCTCAGTGCTCTTTCAGCACATCATGTGCCGGTGGACGGCAGACCTCTCTCCAATGACCCTCTCGTAGCGAGGTTTCTCCGAGGTCTCCTTCTCCTTAAACCACCTCTGCGCCCGCCAGCGCCTGACTGGGACCTGAATGTGGTTTTGCAGCGGATCACCTGTCCGCCTTTTGAACCTATGGCTACCTGTTCTCTCCGTTTTCTGTCTTGGAAAACACTGTTCTTGATAGCCCTCACTTCCGCTAGACGCGTAAGTGAATTGCAGGCCCTCGTGTCTGATCCCCCCTACACTAGGTTCTACAAGAATAGGGTAGTCCTACGGATTCACCCAAAATTTCTGCCTAAAGTGGTCTCCCCTTTTCACATCAATCAGGAGGTGGTACTTCCAACCTTCTTTCCCAGACCGCACTCCAGCCGAGCTGAGACGGTCCTCCATACCCTGGACTGTAGAAGGGCATTGAACTTCTACCTTGACCGTACGCGGGAGCACCGTAAAGCTGCTCAGCTTTTTGTGTCTTTTGACCCCAATAAATTGGGGCTCCCGGTCTCCAAGCGTACTCTGTCCATCTGGGTTGCGGACTGTATCTCTTGGGCTTATGGGGCAGCCGGACTCTCCTTAGAAAGTCGAGTCACGGCTCATTGCGTTCGGGCAAAGGCCACGTCAGTGGCTTACCTCTGCTCTGTTCCGCTGGCAGACATCTGCCGGGCCGCTACTTGGTCTTCGAGCCAGACTTTTGCGGTCCATTACTGTCTCGAGAGGGAGTCCCGTAGGGACAGTGCTTTCGGACAGGCAGTCCTCCGTAATCTCTTTGAGGTCTGAGCAACTCCTACCCTCCATCCCGGATGTGGGCTACCGGTGGGTGATAATTCAGCGAAGATTCTATCCTTCTGTGCTGCTGAGCTAGAGGGAGCTCATTTTTGTGCTTAGGGTCTCCGGTAGCCTTGAGCTTGGGAGTCCCATAAGTGAGGACTGACTTCCTGCTTGGTCCTGGAGAAAGCGTAGTTACTCACCTGTAACAGGTGTTCTCCAGGAGCAGCAGGAATCAGTCCTCACTACCCTCCCTCCTCCCCTTGGAGTTGCAATCGTCTGCTTATGTTCTTTTTGCAAATTTTTATGCTGTCTTTTTTAGCTATGTCATCCGACTGGCTAAGATGGCACCCTCGGGCGGGAAGACGACCGCGCATGCGCGCTGCAATTCCCAAAGGCTTTCTTTGAAAGCTGGGGAAAATTGCTCCGCGAGGGCTCCGTCGGCGCCGACGTCACCCATAAGTGAGGACTGATTCCTGCTGCTCCTGGAGAACACCTGTTACAGGTGAGTAACTACGCTTTCCTGCTATTCCCAGAGATCACCTGTTAACGGTGAGTAACTACGCTTTCCATAGTGCGGGCGCTAGAATGAAGAAGCGTTCTATGTAATCTGCTCTGGGCAGGACTGAGAAGGTGGTAGCTTGAGCAGGAAATCCAATGCATTCTCAGAAGTCCAAAAGACTTCTCTGAGCTAGGGAAGAGCCTGGCACACTGGTGCTGTCTCAAACATCACCGATAGACCAATCGAGTGTGGCTACATACCCTTGCTCTCTACAGAGAACTTCCGTTATAGGTAATCTACTACGCTTTCTCAGAAGTTCAAAGTAATTTGCATCCAGGTACAGTAGGTGGTGGTGTATCCCCAGAGATCTTACAATCTAAGTTTGTACCTGAGGCTGTGGAGGGTTAAGTGATTTGCCCAAGGTCACAAGGAGTGGCATTCAACCCTGACTTTCCTGATTCTCCAGGAACAAGCAGGAAGTCAGTCCTCACTTATGGGTGACCATGCGGAGCAATTCCCCAGCTTTCAAAAAAAGCCTTTGGGATTGCTGCCACGCATGCATGGTCCTCTTCCCGCCCAAGGGTGCCATCTTGCTCAGTCCCCCTTTTTCCATGGACGCACGTCCTTGTCCCTCGGAAAAAGTTTTTTCTCTTCTGGTCCTTCAGCCTTTTTTTTTTTCGGGTTGCACCGGTCCTCTCCTCGGGCCCTTTTTGCGCCCTTTTTTCTAACCACTGGCCTCGAGGGCATTCGACCTCGCAGGGGCTCTTTTTGCCCTCTTGGCCTCCGGCTTCAAAAAATGTGACATGCTACAAAAATATGTCGCTCATGGACACCCACGACTGTTGTCTGCAGTGTCTGGGGGCTGACCACAACCTGGAGCTCTGCTCGCTTTGTAAGAAAATGTCCACTAAGGCCTTGCTAAGCTGTAAGCAGAAGTCGGATGTCATTTTCCATAATGCAGCCCCGGGGTCCCTGGTGATGCCCCGCTCCACTGATCCACCACTTGCGGGGTCCCCCTGCAATCATTCTGCTTCCCAGTCGTCATTCCAACCAGGGTTCGCCTGAGGTGGAATGGCAAAAGAAGACGACGATCTCGAAGTCACTATCGGGGGCACCGGATAAGCATGAGTGGTCTCGCGCTCGTTCCCTCAGCCCTCCCTGGGGTTCCCGAGAATCGGACAAGGAGCAGCCTTGAAAGGTACTTTGTACAGATATGGAGGCCTTCGACAATGGTGCCTGGTCTCCTGAAGGTTGTCCTGGTGAGGACCCCCTCTCCTCCTCCACACCAGACCCAGTAACCCCAGTGTCGGCATCACCGGGACCCACCCCTGAGTGGGAGTCCTGTATGCTGGCACTAGAGTGCAACGTTTTTCATTTCCTAGCTGCCCAGCAGGCGCTTTTGCCCAGCATGGCTGGCTTGTGCCTTGAGACCAAGTGTCCCTCGACTGTGGTCCCGAAAACTGCATTGGAAACCCCCGAGAGCCATGGGCCTTGTGAGTCATCGTCACCGGTCTTGTTCACTGTCCTGTTCCTCGGGGGCGAGGTCTTCGAGTCAGTGCCTCCACCTCCAAGCGGGCCTCGGCCACCGGACGTGCAGATCAGCCTGACTCAGAGTCCTTCTCGGACCTTTTGGACTGGGAATTGGACAGGGACACGTCCCCTGAAACCCGCACCCATAGGGACCTTCCTTCTGACCCATCCCCGCCCTCCTCGCAAAGGCTGTCACCTCCCTAAGATACTTCCTTCTTGGTATTTTCCCTCACCGCATATAAATAGGTTCAAGTCTTCTGCCTATGTGGCAGCAGCTGGCATCGGAGTCCAGCATCAAGCATGACTCCAGTCCTCAGACCTGGAACAGTGGGTCCAGGAGAAACTCTTGAATGTTCCCTGCCTCAGCGAATAACTGTTCGGCAAGCCCATAGAGGACAAGGCAACTGAGATAGAGACGGAGTTCATGACCCGCACCCATCTCTCAAAAAACCTCTTCTCTTACCCGGAAGAAACAGCACAGTAAGAAACCCTTCTTCCAGAGGAAGGGGCTCCCTTTCTGGGGATACCAACCCTATCCGCCTGCTCCTATGCTGGCACGCTGTGGCCAAGGCAAAGGGGGGAGCTCTGGGTCACCGGAAACCTAAAGGGCCCAAGACCCAACCACCGGCACCATCCCAGCCAGCCCCTGGGTTTTGACGCCAAAGGCATAGCCTTTCACCTCCCGGTGGCATCCCTGCCGGTGGGAGGACGTCTTTCCCTTTTTGCCACCAAGCAGGAGGCCATCACATCGGACACCTGGGTCCTCCAGGTAATCTGGGGCGGTTATAGTCTTCATCTGGACAGACTCGCTTCTCCCCAATTGAGCCTCCTCGGCTTCCTTTGCACCAGACTTGCTTATAGCAAGAATTGAACAACCTCCTCGGTCAACAGGAGGTCAAAAAGGATCCCCCGCAGCTTCGCGGTCGGATTTTTTTATTTTTTATTTTTTTTATTTTATATTTATGAAATTTTACACACAAAAACAAAGTTCACAGAACAATCTTGAAGAAAAAGAGCAAATACAATTAGCAAATAACATAGCAAGAAAATATTTTGTCTTATACTTACTGAAAACAAATACAATGTATCAGCTCTACAAGCCCACAATGAGGGAGGTGAAAAAGAAACATTTTAAAACACAAGTAGCAAAAAAGCTAGGCAACCAAAAAACCCGGTGTATACATTAACCAAGCTCAGGGGAGGCTTCTATAGAGGATTCCACCCGACGAGCAGAAATAAAGGCTAGCAGTTGAGAGGGGTCATAAAAAATATAGGAAAGAGAGTGATATTTCACTAAACATTTACATGGGTGTTTCAAGAAAAACAGGCCTCCCAACTGTAGAACTCCAGATCGCAATAACAGAAATTCTCTACGCCGCCTCTGAGTTTCTCTAGATAGGTCTGGATAAATCCGGACCAGCATACCCTTGAAAGACAACCTCCGCTTCCGAAAAAAAAGCCTCAATAACCACTCTTTATCCAACAGTAATGCAAAAGTAATTAACAAAGTGGAGGGAACAGGAGGCTCGCTAGAAGACTTTTCTATCAAGTCAGTAACATTTAATACATTTACATGATCAAGATCCCCACCAATATCCACTATCCCAGGAGAAAGCTTCCCCTTAGGCAGATAATAAATCTTCACCAAAGGTGGCACTAATTCAGGGGAAACCCCCAACACCTCTACCAAATATTGCTTAAACATATCCCGGGGGGGGGGGGTCACAGTTGAAATTCTGGGAAAATTAATTAATCTTAAATTATTAGCTCTTGATAAATTTTCTAAATGTTCTAACTTGGTATTTACCGCAGAAAAGTTCTTTTTCAACAGTTCAGACTGTTCTTCCAAGTCATCTACTTTCTTCTTATATTCCACAACTTCTGACTGCAAACCATCCACCTTCCTCTCCACCATCTCCAGTGCCAAAACGGAATCATTCACCTTCTGAGATACAGAAGCAATCTTCGGAGCCAAGGCTTCTCCAAGGGAGAGAATAGCTTGCCAAATGGACTCTAAAGTAAAACTAGGCGATCGCTGCAAAGAAAAAACAAAAGCAGAGTCCACAGAAACCGCAGCTTCAGTTCCTTTCGTCAGCTCACCTCGGGGCAATTCAAAACCAACCGCCCCAGCTTTCTCCTCCCCATTTGGCGTCAAAGTTGGAAGGGTACTGTGCAGCCCAACGACTGCACTCCCCATGCCTCTCTGACCTGAAGCTTCCAGCCCACATGGAGCTTTGTCCAACACCTTCATCGAGGAGGTATCCAGCTCCAAGAAACCAACAGGAAGAGGCTGGTTCCGCTGAATCTTCGGCGCAGGGCTCTGCGGGGAAATAGATGTATTCGACACAGCCAACGAGCCATCCGACTCAGCTTCAGCTGAAGCTCGAACAATTTCCCCACCAACCACTGGGTTGCGAGCCGTTAAACTAACAAAAGCATCCATAGGGCCCGAGGTAACTGGCGTCGAGGTAACCGAGGGTGGAGAGGGCTGACCACCCCCTTTCCCCGTTCGCTTCCTCCCCATAGAAAACACGGCTTACTCGATGTAAGCAGCTGCCGCCATCTTGAATTCACCCCCCTATCAATGCAGCATTCGCGGTCGGGGATTTTACTCCCTGTTACTTCCTCGTTCCGAAGAGGATGGGGGGCCTGTCCCCCATCCTCGATCTCAGGAACTTGAACAATTTCTGGTGTGGGAGAAGTTCAGAATGCTATTGCTTGGTGTCCTGCCCTTCCTCCGGAAGGGTGATTGGCTATGCTCCTTGGATCTCAGGAACCGCTTACATCCACATCCCTGTCCCCAAGTACAGGAAGTACCTGCGTTTCAGGGTGCAAGGGGATCACTTCCAGTACAGTGCGCTCCCCTTCAGTCTCGCGTCTGCCCCGCGAGTCTTCATGAAATGCCTGTCAGCAGCTGCAGCCCACCTCCGGCTGCAGGGCATATTCTCTACCCTTCCCTAAACGACTGACTCGTCACTAGCGTATTGGCAGAAGAGGCTCGCTTCTCGGCATCACGCACAGTCGTCGTACTCGAGCACCTTGGTTTCCTAATCAACTACTCCGTCCCACCTCGAACCAGTGCAGGCACTGGAGTTCATCGGCGCTCTACTCGTCACGGAATGAGCACGCATGGACCGCCTCCACGCTGTGGCTGCTGAGGTCCAAAGCTGTTCCAGGGTCTTGACGCAGGCCATGCTGCGCCTTCTGGGGCAATTGGCTCGACGGTGCATGTAGTCCCCCACACAAGCGGCCCAATGGTGCCTCAGAGCACAATGGTCCCAAGCCTCGGGCCGTCTCTGGGATCCCATTTCGGTCTCCCTCAGCCTATCCAGTTCCATGGATTGGTGGCAATATCCCCAAAGCCTTCTTTGGGGCATGCCCTTCCAGACTCTGCAACACAAGCTCATCTTGACAACTGATGCCTCACTGTCGGGCTGGGGAGCCCACTGTGACAGCCTCCGTACGCAGGTCACCCAAGGAATCTCAGCAGGAGATCAACCTGCTCGAACCTGCTGAAGGTCTTCGAGTACCACTTACGAGGCAAGTCTGTGCTTGTGCAGACCGACAGCAAGGTCGCAATGTTTTAAATAAATAAGGAAAGAGATATGGGCTCCCGCCTCCTCTATCAGGAACCAGTCCTCCTCTACTCCTTCGCTCTGGCATGACTCTAAGAGCTGTTTACCTCCCAGGCCAGGACAGTGCCCTCGCGGACAGGCTCAGCAGGCTTCTCCACCCACACGAGTGGCGCCTGATTCCATAGGTGGTTCTCCACCTGTTTCGCCACTGGGGAACTCTGTCCATAGACCTGTTCGCCAGTTGGCAAATGCACAGCTTCCCTGCTTTTGCGGGCCGATACCACACCTGAGCAGAGTAGCCCCGGATGCATTCCTCCTGAACTGGACCTCTGGGCTTCTGTATGCGTCTCCTCCCCCCTCCCTCCACTCCTCTCATTGCAAGGACCCTCCACAAGATTCTGCGGGACTGAGTCTTTGAATCTCATGGCTCCCTTGTGTCCTCGATAGCCTTGGTGCCCACTTCTACTCTGACTCTAGTCGGAGCCCCCAATCCTGGGCAGTGCCCAGGGTCTGCTGACACAGGAGGAGGGACAGGTGCTTCACCCGAACCTGGACTCGCTATCCTTAACAGCCTGGCGGCTCAACGGGTCTCTTTAGTCTCACTGCACCTCCCAGAGAAGATAAGGAAGTTCTCCTTGCGTCGAGGAAGGACTCGACGAGACTGGCCTATGTCCTAAAGTGGTGGCGCTTCTTGGTCTGGTGCTCCTAGCTCCAGATCGATCCATTTTTCTGCTCCACCCGGTGGGTTCTACAGTACCTCTCGCAGGTGGGGCTGAAATCCAGTTTGGTCAGGGTTCGGCCAACCACTTCTCCGTTGAGGGTAAACCCCTCTTGGGCCAGGCTCTGGTCTCTCGCTTCATGCAGGGCCTCTTACTTTCCAAGCCCCCCGTCCAGCTTCCGTCAGCGGAATGGGACCTGAACATCGTGCTCATGCAGCTAACGCAGCTGCCCTTGGAGCCAATGGCGTCGTGCTCGCTTCAGCACCTCTCCTGGAAGGTAGTCTTCCTGGTGGTGCTGACCTCAGCCCAGTGAGTCAGCAGCTGCAAGCCCTCATGGCCGCGGCTCCCTACACCAGATTCTACGGAAACAGGGTGGTCCTCCAAACTCACCCCAAGTTCCTTCCAAAAGTTGTCTCGGATTTCCATCTCAACCAAGAATGAGTCTTACCAACTTTCTTCCTGAGACCTCACGCCGACCGGGCGTCGGTGGTCCTGCATAAGCTCGACTGCAAGAGGGCTCTTGCCTTCTACCTGCAGTGCACCCAGGGTCATCGCAGGTCCAACCGGCTCTTCATCGCCTGCGCTCCTAACTATCTTGGGCTTGCAGTCACCAAGCGCGCACTCTCCGTCTGGGTGGCGAACTGCATCACCTTTGCTCAGGCAAAAGCTGGGGCCTTGCTGTATCGGCAAGTCACCGCACACAACATCCGTGCCAAGGCAGCATCAGTGGATTCGCTGCGCTTAGTGCCTTTGACACACACATGCTGGGCTGCGATCTCTGGTCTTCAGCGAACAGCTTCGCCTCACATTACTGCCTGGAGAGGTAGTCCTGCCGGGACAGTGCCTTCTGCCAGGCTGTCCTCCGTAATCTGTTTGGTGTATATGCAACTCCTGCCCTCCGACCCTTCTGCGGCTACGGGGAGCTTGGCCCCTGAGGACTTGGGCTTCCTTTGGTTCATCGGCATCTGCTCACGACTTCGCGGAGACACTTTTTGCTTACAGGTTTCGGTAGTCTGTTGCTGGGGAGTTCCATAAGTGAGGACTGACTTCCTGCTTGTTCCTGGAGAAAACGTAGTTACTCACCTGTAACGTGTTCTCCAGGGACAGCAGGAATCAGTCCTCACTATCCTCCAACCTCCCCTTAAGAGTTGCTATCCTTATTCTTCCCTTATCATCTGCTTAGTAGGGCTCTAGGTTTGGGTCCTTGGGCGAAGGAAGAGAACCACGCATGCGTGGCAGCAATCCCAAAGGACTGATTCCTGCTGTTCCTGGATAACACCTGTTACAGGTGAGTAACTACGCTTTCACAGCCTATTGCTCTAACCATTAAGCTGCTACACCACTTGTACATACACATATTGAAAGCACCCAGCTCTATCTTTTTTTAACCAATCAGGCAGTATGTAATTTTGAGGTGTCTTAATTAGGAAATTATTTAAGAGGTTTTTATACCGCTTTATCATTTCATTAAGTGGTTTAAACTTGGTACTGTACATTAAACAGGGACATTGATAACTTGGATTTTTGAGGCAATGAAGGTTTAAGTGACTTGCCCAAGGCCACGAGGAGTGCTAGTAGGAAATGACCCATGGTCTTTTGGTTCCCAAGCCAGTGGTCTAACCATTAGGCTACTCTTCCACTCAATTATCCTTAGCTGTTATTTTTTTTTTTCAGTTGGAATGATCCATTTCCATTCTTTCTCAAACACTGGCACTTCACCTTTTTATAGATTAGTCTTCCTTATTATCGTGTCAGACTGGTTCAAGTCTTGGCCAAAAATTGTGGCTAGAGGGAGCGGAGGATAGCGAAGCTGAAAATTCACTTCATCAGATAAGATGAGCATTTATGCCCTGCTGAATATTGCTCTAAGTTCATGGTCTCTTTGTTTATATTTAGTTCATGCCTTTCCATTATTTTTATTTAGCTGGTTTATGTACCGCCTTTCCGAAGGCCAAGGTGGTATCTCCAGGAACAAGCAGGAATAAGTCCTCACATATGGGTACGTCGGTACCGACGGAGCCCGTGCGGGAAAGCTCCCCAGCTTCTTAGAATAGAAGCTTTTGGGACCTCCCACTGCACATGCGCACTGCCTTCCCGCCTTCCTGAACAGCTCTCCTCAGTTTCTCTTTTTCCGCGGAGCCAGCAGGTCGTGTTCCTGTCACCGCTGAAGAAATTGTTATTTTATTTGTTTCTTTAGACCGCGTACCTGCCTTCCCCATACCGATACCGGTATCGCCGGTCTTTTCTTTCTTTCTTTAAAAAATTATAATTCTTTTTTCTTATTTTTTAGCTTTTTGGTCACTTCAGAGAGGCCTCTCGGCCTACTCAATTTCTCCTCATGGAGAAGCCAGCCCCTGGATTTAAGAAGTGTACCAAATGTAATGCTGTTATTTCAGTCACAGACACCCATGACTGGTGTCTGAAATGTTTGGGGCCTGACCATTCCATACCGGACTGCCCATCTTGCTCCCACATGTCTAAACGTGGGCTGCAGAACCGGGCCAACAAATTCCATGTGCTGTTTGCTTCAGAGAATACAGCATCACAGTCATCCAGGTCTTCTTCTCCGGATGGATCTCAGGTAACCAAACCTTCTGTGGGCAAGTCCTCAAAGAGCAAATCTCCTTCAAAGCATCGAGAGGCTCTTAGCTTAGAACTTGAGGACCCTGCCCCAGCCAAACAACCCCGGCGGGAAGTCCAACTTCCAAAAACGCCAATTCAGGGGTCTCAGGTTGATATCGATGCTACGGCCTCGACAGATCACCTGTTAGCCTGCTCTGGGGTACCGGGTCACTCCGGTACCGACATCCAGGCAGCTATGGCGTCCATGGGCGATACTGTACAGTCCATGCAGCAGGCCGTCATGGCTTTCATTAAAGCTGCAACGCCATCGGTTGCGCTTTCAGCGGTTCCGGGCCCGATACCGGTATCGTCCGCCATGCCGGTATCGAGGCCGTCCACCTCTAAACGCAAGTCGGTACCGTATGGGCTTTCGCTCCATACCGGTTCCATACCCGATACGCCCGATATCGATACCGATCGGTACGCGTATCGTGCGTTAGAGGAAAGCACCGATTCCTCTGAGGATTTTCACTCCTCTGCTGAGTTTTCACTCAACTTACCTGAGGAGCCCTCTTCTCCTAAAAGGAGAATGTCCCCTCCAGAGGATTTGTCCTTCCAGGACTTTGTTTTAGATATGGCTACAGCCCTTTCTATTACCGCATCCTCTGAAAAGGAACCCAGATCCAAAAAACTGGATATTTTGGGATACTCAAAGGCCCCTAAGGAGGCAGTTACCCTGCCTATCCATGAAATCCTTCAAGAACAACTGATGGATTTCTGGGAAAATCCTTTGACTTTGTCTCCTTATTCCCGTAGGTTGGACACCATGTATAGGGTCCCTCCTTCTCCTGGTTTCCAAAAGACTCAATTGCCCCACCACTCTATTGTGGTGAAGTCTGCAATGAAGAAGATTAGGAGTACCAAAAGGCACTCTTCCACCCCTCCAGGACGGGAATGTAAGACTTTGGACTCTTTTGGTAGGAAAATTTTCCAGGCTAGTATGCTTATAGCCAGGATTAATTCCTACAGTCTCTATATGGGCATGTTCCTGGAGGAACTTGCCAAAAAGGTGCGGCATTTTGCCCCCTTTATCCCTGAGGATAAAAAGCAGGGATTCCTTTCCCTAGTGAAACAACTCTTAGAGGTTTCTAAGTTCTCTAATAGGGCAGCATATGATTCCTTTGAGGGAGCCAGTAGGGCTTCGGGCATTGCTATTGCAGCCCGACGTCTTGCTTGGCTCCAGGCCTCTGATCTGGAACCTTGGGTTCTAGATGGCTTACGGAATCTGCCCTGTACAGGTGAGAACTTATTTGGGGAAGAGTGGCAAATCAAAGCCACCCAGATGGATGCTGAAAATGCCACCTTGGAAAGACTTTCAAAGTCCACTTCAATTCCTACTAAGAAAAAGTCTTTTAAAAGGCCTTACTATAAGAAGGCCAGAGTTGCTTCAAATACTGGCCAGCAGTCTTCTCAACCTCGCTATACTGCTAAGCGTCAGCAATCCAAACAAGCACGAGCTAAGCCTGCAGCAGCTACTGTAGCTCAGCAGGCTCCAACCCCTCAGGGGTTTTGACTTGCTCCTAGGGGACTTGCCACTTCTGGTTCTAACACAACCAGAACCTCTCACCATACCCGGAAGGTTGGTTCACTTTGCTCCCAGATGGGAACAAATCACAACAGAACAATGGACCCTCTCTATCATTCGAGAGGGTTACAAACTTCATTTCTCCAGCCTTCCTCCCCATCATATGGTGAGACCATTCAATTCTCCCCCATCTCTCCTAACCCTGTTGGGTCAAGAGGTTTCCTCTCTTCTTGCCCAAGGGGCCATAGAAGAGGTTCCTCTTCCTCAACAAGGGTCCGGTTTCTACTCCCCTTATTTTCTCATTCCAAAGAAGACAGGGGGATTCAGACCAATCCTAGATCTGAGAGAATTGAACAAATTTCTCTTCAAGGAGAAATTCAAAATGCTGTCTCTCGGCATTCTCCTTCCTTACCTCCAGGGTCAGGACTGGCTTTGTTCTCTAGACCTACAGGATGCGTATACACATATACTCATCCATCCATCCCACAGAAAGTATCTTCGCTTTCTGTTTCAGGGAAAACATTTCCAATACAGAGTACTCCCCTTCGGTCTAGCCTCTGCTCCAAGAGTATTCACAAAATGCATGGCAGTCGTAGCCGCATTTCTAAGAGGCATGGGAATCTTTGTCTTCCCATATCTGGACGACTGGCTCATCCGAGCTCCAACTCAGTCACAGGCCCAGATTTCCCTGGACCACACAAGGAGCCTTTTGCAGTATCTGGGACTGGTAGTAAACCTTCCCAAGTCCCAACTCATCCCTACTCAATCTCTAGAATTCATAGGGGCCCAGTTGGACACCATCACTGCAAGGGCCTACCTTCCACAGGTTCGAGGCCAGCGCCTCCTGAGTTTGGCCTCCCAAGCTCAGTCCAGCACTCACTTGACAGCCAGGGAAATGCTACGCCTACTGGGTCATATGGCCTCCACAGTGCATGTGGTGCCCTATGCTCGTCTTCATATGAGAGCAGCTCAATGGACCCTGGCCACTCAGTGGACTCAGGCGTCAGGAGCGCTCTCAGACCAAATACAAACCTCCGATCGTCTGTTTTGGTCCCTCCACTGGTGGACTTCCACCAAGAATCTGTTGTTGGGGGCTCCATTTCAACCATTGCTACCCCAAGCAACCCTCACAACAGATGCCTCCCAAACAGGGTGGGGAGCCCATCTGCAAACTCTCTCCACTCAGGGCACTTGGTCTCTACAGGAGACCACCCTTCATATCAATCTTCTGGAACTGCGAGCAATTTACCTTGCCCTCAAGGTCTTCCACTCCCTCCTAGCCAACCTCACTGTCCTAGTTCAGACGGACAATCAGGTGGCCATGTTTTACATAAACAAACAAGGAGGGACGGGCTCTCTGTCGCTTTGCAACGAAGCTCTAAGACTATGGGCCTTCGCCAGAGAGCATCAGATTCACCTGCTAGCAGTGTATCTCCCAGGAGTTCAAAACTCTCGGGCAGACAGGCTCAGTCGAGTTCTGCTGCCACACGAATGGTCCCTACATTTGGACCAAATAAACCGAATCTTTCAGGAATGGGGGACCCCGGACATAGACCTCTTTGCAAGTCCGTGGAATGCCAAACTTCCCCGGTTCTGTTCCAGAACTCCGTGTCAGGGAGCTCAGGCTACGGACGCCTTTCTCCTGAATTGGAATCAGGCATTCCTATATGCCTTTCCACCCATTCCTTTGATTCCCAAGACTCTGTTCAAACTCCAGAGGGATCATGGAACTATGATCCTCATAGCTCCACGCTGGCCACGCCAAGTGTGGTTCCCTCTACTTCTACAGCTCTCCCAGGGATCCTACTTGGATCTGGGAGCTGCGCCAGACCTCCTGTCTCAGGAGGAGGGGACTTTGTGGCACCCAAACCCCAAATCCCTTCACCTCAGTGCTTGGTTACTGAAGGCTTAAGCCTTCAAGACTTTCATCTTTCCCAACCAGTGAAAGATATCCTTTCTGCCTCTAGGAAACCCTCTACCAGGCGTTCCTATGCTTTCAAATGGAAACGTTTTTCCATTTGGTGTGCTCAGCAGGGTCTTGACCCTCTGGCACTTCCTTTGAATTCTCTTCTTGATTATCTCCTGCATCTATCCAATGCAGGCCTCAAGACGAATTCGGTAAGAGTCCATTTAAGTGCTATTGCAGCATCCTTGAAACATATAAATGGACAACCTATCTCCTCTCATCCTCTTGTTGCAAGATTCATGAGAGGCCTGACTCTCACTAAACCTCCCATCAGACCACCCCCGGTCGCATGGGATTTGAATCTAGTGCTCGGTCAACTTATGAAGCCACCTTTTGAGCCAATGTTTTCCACCTCCTTGAAATTTCTTTCCTGGAAGGTCATCTTCCTCATTGCAGTCACTTCGGCTCGCCGCATCAGTGAGCTGCAGGCTTTAGTGGCTAATCCACCTTACACAAGATTTCATCATGATAAGGTGGTCCTTAGGACGAATCCCCACTTTATGCCTAAAGTGGTCTCGCCTTTTCATCTTAATCAAGAGGTATATCTACCTGTCTTTTTTCCAGCTCCTCATGCATCCAATGCAGAGAGGAACCTTCATACTCTGGATTGTAAAAGAGCTCTCGCTTTTTACCTTAATAGGACTCAGCCACATCGAAAGTCTTCTCAACTTTTTGTGGCCTTTGATCCTTCCCATTTGGGACTTCCAGTCTCCAAGCGTACACTTTCCAATTGGATTGCTCAGTGTATTTCTTTTGCTTACCAGAGCAAAAACATTTCTCTGGAAGGCCATGTCACTGCTCACAATGTGAGGGCCATGGCAACTTCTATGGCTCATCTGCACTCTGTTTCCATAGATCAGATCTGTCGAGCCGCTACCTGGGCCTCGGTTCATACCTTCACAGCCCATTACTGTTTGGACAAGGACTCCCGCCGGGATGCCTTGTTTGGCCAGGCTGTCCTCAAGCACCTGTTCCATTCCTAAACAACTCCTGCCCACCTTCCCAGAATGGATGCCTGAGATCCATACGAAGATGGCGAACCTTTACAGGGGATCCCATGCATCTAAGCTAGGGAGTCCCCATATGTGAGGACTTATTCCTGCTTGTTCCTGGAGATAGCACATTTACTTACCTGTAACAGGTGATCTCTGGGAACAGCAGGAATTAGTCCTCACAACCCACCCACCTCCCCTAGGAGTTGTATCTTTTATCTATCTATCTTCCTGTCCTCTCTCTGTTGACTCAGCTATAAACTCGAAACTGAGGAGAGCTGTTCAGGAAGGCGGGAAGGCAGTGCGCATGTGCAGTGGGAGGTCCCAAAAGCTTCTATTCTAAGAAGCTGGGGAGCTTTCCCGCACGGGCTCCGTCGGTACCGACGTACCCATATGTGAGGACTAATTCCTGCTGTTCCCAGAGATCACCTGTTACAGGTAAGTAACTGTGCTTTACATTGACCTGAACTCAACATTACATATAACTTACATGGAACATTAGAAGCTAAACATAACATAGGCGACATAACTTAATATAGAATAGCTATGTACAATGACTTGATAATAGCTCTAAGGTAACATTAAACTTGTGGGGTAGGAATTGTGGGAGATAAAACTGGGGGGGGGGAGAATAAGGGTTTATGGACAAGGAGCGTCAGGTGGCGTAAGATGCCAGGCAGTTGAGTAGGAAAGTTGGGGCATCTGAAGGGGGGTGGAAAGAGGTCTAGGTCAAGTTATATTTGCAAAGTGTACATTAAAAATGAAGTGTTTTAAGGACTTGCGTAAAGTTGTGAGGTCAGGAGAGACATGAAGTTCCTGTGGGAGTGAGTTGCAGATGCTGGGTGCATATAGAGAAAAGGTGCATGCACAAGTTGTTTTAGATGTTGTGGTTAACTCTGGGAAAGGCAACGTGTTTTTGCAGAGCTGCTTCTGGGGTGATTTTCAAGAGGTCTTTGCAGGAGGTTCTGAAGGTATTCTGGTCTGAGCTTTGGAGGAATTTGTATGTGATTACAGTATGCGATTCTAGAGAGAAAAGGTAGCCAATGTAGATCTTTCAGTATCGGGGTAATACAGCTAGATCCTGGTGTGCTTGTGAGTATCCGAGCAGCGGCATATACAGCAAGTACATCAAGCAAGAATTAAAGTACCTAGGTGTAACGCTTGATAAGGCTCTTAGCATGGAAACTCATCTAAGACTATCAAGCAGAACAATTTTCCACAAACTGAGAAATCTTACAACCGCTACGCAATATCAAACAATCAGATTTTAGAATAGTGCAAGCACTCATAATTCCACATCTGGACTATTGTAATGGCATCCTCCATGGACTACCTAAAAAAACAATCAACATACTCCAAATGGCCAAGAACGTCACAGCTCGAATATTAATGAATGTGCAGATTTCAGATCACATCACACCCATTCTAATGGAACATCACTGGCTACCTATCCAAGCACGTATAAGATACAAAATAATTACAAGATTCAAGTTAATTCACAATATTGCCCCATCATTCCTCGCCACACATTAAAACACAACCCCCCAACAGAAACTGACGTGTACACAATCTAAACACACTACAGATTCCACTCACTATATGCAAGGTAAAAATGAATCTCCAGGAACAAGCAGGAATGAGTCTTCACATATGGGTATCGTCGGTACCGACGGAGCCTGCGCAGGAACGCTCCCCAGCGTCCAAAAGGAAAGCTTTTGGGAGCATCCCACAGCACCTGCGCGCTGCCTTCCCGCCTTTCCTAACTGCCTCTCTCCAGTTCTTCTTTTCTGCGGAGCCAGCAGGTCGTGTTTCCTGTCACCGTTGAAGAATTTCTTATTTTCTTTTATTTTTCTATAGTCGCGTGTCTGCCTTCTCGACTCCGGACCGATACCACCAGTCTTTTTTCTTTCTTTAAAAAATAAAAAAACCCTACTCTTTTCTTCAGTGCATTTTTTCTTCTGGGGCCTTAGGCCTACAGATATATTTTTCCTCATGGAAAAACCCGCCTCCAGGTTTAAAAAGTGCACAAAGTGCAGCAGCACTATTTCTGTCACTGACACCCATGACTGGTGTCTAAAATGTTTAGGTCCTGACCACTCCATTGCGGATTGTGAGTCCTGTTCCATGATGTCTAAAAGAGGGTTACAAAATCGGGCAGCCAAGCTCAGTACCTTGTTTCCCTCCGATGCAGCTTCTGTGGCATCGACGTCTTCCAGGGCTGCTTCTTCATCCCATGGATCTCAGGTAACCAAACTTAAATCTGGCCAGTCCTCAAAGAGTTCATCTCCCTCTAAGTATCGAGATGCCCCCGGGCTTACTCTTGAGGAATCCACACCGGCAAAATTACCCCGGCGGGAGGCTCCGGCTTCCAAAGCTTTCCCTATGGGGGTCACAGGTTGACATCGATGGCTCGGCCTCGACTGATTACCTGTTACAATGTTCTGGGGTACCGGCAGTTACCACCGGTAGAGACATCCAGACATTGGTGGCGTCGATGGATCAGAATATTCTGACCATGCAGCGTGCCATCACGGCATTCATACAAGCTGCAATGCCTACAGTACCGCAACAAAAACCCCGTTGTCGGTACAGGTACCGATTCTGGAACCGGATCCGAAATCGGTTCCGATACCGGTACCGTTTGCATCGACATCAGCGGTACGCTATCCAGTGATGCCCATCAGTACCGACTCGGTACCGATTACTCCCGATGTCGATACCTCCCGGTACGCGTATCGGGCTCTGCGAGAGCATCCAGACAGTTGATACTTCGATTCCTCTGAAGACTCTGATACTTCAGAGGCCTCAATTGAAGCATCGGGGATCCTTCCTCAGGAACCCTCTTCTCCAAAAAGGAGAATGTCTCCTCCTGAAGACTTGTCTTTTCAGGACTTCATTAGGGAGGTGGCCAAAGGCCTGTCCATCTCAGTGGCCTCTGAAACTGAACCTAGAGCCAAAAAATTAGATATCCTACAATATCCTAAGGCTCCTAAAGAGGCAGCCACCTTACCAATACATGAGATTCTTTATGATCACATGTTGGGCATATGGGAGACTCCTCTTTCCACCTCCCCTCATTCTAGAAGGTTGGACACCATGTATCGTGTTCCTCCTTGTCCTGGGTTTCATAAGACTCAGCTTCCTCACCACTCTATTGTGGTAGTCTGCTATGAAAAAGATCAAAAGTACAAAAAGGCACTCCTCTGCTCCTCCAGGAAGAGAATGCAGAACCCTAGATGCCTTTGGCAGGAAAATCTTCCAGGCCAGTATGCTTGTAGCCAGAATCAACTCCTTTAGTCTCTATATGGGGATGTTTCTAAAGAAGTTACAGATCAACTGCAAACCTTATCTCCTTTTATGTCAGAAGATAAGAGAGAAGAATATATCACCTGGCTTAAACATGCACAGGATGTATCTAAGTTTTCCAACCGTGCAGCCTTTGACTCTTTTGAAGGTGCCAGTAGAGCCTCGGCTATTGCCATAGGTGCACGCAGAGTTGCTTGGTTGCAAGCCTCTGATTTGGAATCCTGGGTTACAGGATGGTCTAGGTAACCTTCCATGTACAGGGGAAAACCTGTTTGGCAAAGATTGGCAAGCAAAGGCCAACCAGATGGATGCTGAAAATTCTGCTTTAGATAGACTTTCAAAGTCTACTACTGCTCCTTTTAAAAAGAGGTTGTTCAAAAAAGGATCTTTCCCAAAAAAAGGAAAATTTTCTTCTGGTTATGGTCAGGCCTCTTCTCAAGGTCGTTTTGCTACAGTTATCCAAGTTTGTATATAGTTAACCCAGTTATCCAAGTTTGTACTCCTGTTCAATGTAAAACCTGACAGTTTGTCGTTATGGTCGTTTTGTTATGATGTAAACCGCGCTGATTCTAAATAGCGCGGTATATAAGAAACTGTAATAAATAAAAATAAATAATAAATAAAGAGACAGCAACAACCAAAACAGGTCAAACCTCAGGCTGCGAGGACTGCTACGGCCCAACAGCCTCAGCCTCCTCAGGGCCTTTGACTTTCCACTAGAGAACTTAGCCTTTCTGGCTCTAGAACATCCAGAGCCTCTCACCATCCCAGGAAGGTTAGCTCACTTTGCTCCCAGATGGGAACAAATCACAGCAGAGCAATGGACCCTCTCCATCATACGAGATGGGTACAAGCTTCATTTCTTAAACCTTCCTCCTCACACCATGGTGAAACAGTTCAATTCTCCAACATCTCTCCTCAACCGTCTAGGTCAAGAGATTGCTACCATTCTTGCCCAAGGGGCAATAGAAGAAGTACCCCTTCTTCAACCTCCTATTTTCTCATTCCAAAGAAAACGGGGGGCTACAGACCCATACTAGATCTCAGAGAATTGAACAAGTTTCTATGCAAGGAGAAATTCAAGATGACTTCTCTCGGAACTCTCCTTCCATACCTCCAGAGTCAGGACTGGCTTTGTTCTCTAGATCTCAAGGATGCGTACACCCATGTTCTCATCCATCCAACACACAGAAGGTTCCTTCGGTTCCTTTACCAAGGAAAGCACTACCAATACAAAGTGCTTCCTTTCGGTCTGGCCTCTGCTCCAAGAGTGTTCACAAAATGCATGGCAGTAGCAGCTGCATTTCTGCGCACTCTAGGAATATTCGTATTCCCATATCTGGACGACTGGCTCATCCGAGCTCCATCCCAGTCAGAGGCCCAGATTTCCCTGGCCTGCACAAGGCGTGTTCTTCAGAATCGGACTGGTAATCAACATTCCAAAATCCCATCTCACCCCTACTCAGTCTCTAGAGTTCATAGGGGCCTTACTGGATACCACAACTGCAAGGGCCTATCTTCCCCAGGCCCGTTGCCTACGCTTGGTGCAGTTAGCCTCCCAGATTCAGTTAAAATCCCATTTAACTGCTCGAGAGATGTTGCAACTCTTAGGCCACATGGCATCCACGGTACATGTGGTTCCTTATGCTCGCCTTCACATGAGGGCAGCTCAGTGGACTCTATCTTCCCAATGGACCCAGGCCTCAGGTTGCCTGTCAGACAAAATAGCAACCTCCAGTCGCCTCTTTTGGTCCCTCCACTGGTGGAAGTCCACTCAAAATCTGTTGCTGGGGTCCCCCTTTCAGCAGGTGTTACCCCAAGCAACCCTTACAACAGATGCCTCTCCAAAGGGTTGGGGAGCTCTTCTACAAGATCTCTCCACCCAGGGCATCTGGTCTCCACAGGAGACATCTCTACATATCAACCTCTTGGAGCTCAGAGCAATTTTTCTAGCTCTGAGTCTTCCACTCCCTGCTCAGCTACAAGACAGTCCTCATCCACACGGACAACCAGGTAGCCATGTTCTACTTGAACAAGCAGGGCGGGACTGGCTCTCTGTCGCTTTGCAACGAAGCTCTGAGATTGTGGGCCTTTGCCAGAGAGCATCAATTCCATCTCATGGCAGTGTATCTTCCAGGGGTTCAAAACTCTTGGGCAGACATACTCAGTCGAGTTCTGCTTCCGTACGAATGGTCCCTCCATGGGGACCAGATAGCCAGAATTTTTCGGATTTGGGGTACCCCAGACTTAGACCTGTTTGCAAGTCCGTGGAATGCCAAACTTCCCCGGTTTTGTTCCATGATTCCATGTCAGGGAGTTCAGGCCAGGGATGCCTTCCTCCTCCATTGGGGCCAAGACTTCCTCTATGCCTTTCCACCTATTCCCCTCATCCCCAAGACTCTATTCAAGCTTCAGAGACAAGGGGTCTATGATCCTCATAGCACCACTTTGGCCACACCAAGTGAGGTACCCTCTACTTCTGCATCTCTCTCAAGCTCCCTCCCTAGACCTGGGGTCTGCTCCAGATCTCCTCTCCCAGGAGGAGGGAACCTTGTGGCACCCAAATCCTCAGTCTCTTCATCTCAGGGCCTGGTTGCTGAAGGCCTAGACCTTCAGGATTTACACCTTTCTCAGCAAGTGAAGGATATCCTCCATGCTTCCAGAAAGCCTTCCACCAGGCGTTCATATGCTTTTAAATGGAAAAGATTTTCCATTTGGTGTGCAGAGAAGGGTCTCAACCCTCTTGCAATACCTTTGAATTCTTTACTAGACTATTTGCTGCATTTATCTCATGCAGGCCTTAAAACAAATTCAATCAGAGTCCATTTGAGTGCTATTGCAGCATCCCTTAAGCCTCTCAATGGACAACCTATTTCCTTTCATTCTCTTATAGCAAGATTCATGAGAGGCCTTCTTTTGACTAAACCTCCCATTAGACGACCTCCAGTGGCATGGGACTTGAATCTGGTTCTTGGCCAGCTTATGAAGCCACCCTTTGAACCCTTAGCCACTACCTCCTTGAAATTCCTTTCCTGGAAGGTTATTTTTCTCATTGCAGTCACCTCAGCTCGCTGTATCAGTGAGTTGCAAGCTTTAGTGGCTAATCCTCCTTATACAAGGTTCCATCATGACAAGGTAGTCCTCAGAACTAATCCACACTTTATGCCTAAAGTGGTCTCACCTTTTCATCTGAACCAGGAGATGTATTTACCTGTCTTTTTTCCAGGACCTCATGCATCAAGTGCAGAGAGGAATCTTCATACCCTGGATTGTAAAAGAGCACTCCTTTTCTACTTACAAAGGACACAGCAACATAGAAAGTCATCTCAACTTTTTGTTGCTTTTGATCCTTCTCATTTAGGACTTTCAGTCTCTAAGAGAACTCTGTCAAATTGGATTGCTCAGTGTATTTCCTTCGCCTACCAGATTAAGAACCTTTCTCTGGAAGGCCATGTCGCAGCTCACAATGTGAGGGCCATGGCAACCTCTATGGCTCATCTAAACTGTGTCCATCGACCAAATCTGTTGAGCGGCAACCTGGGCATCGGTTCATACCTTCACAGCCCATTACTGCTTGGACAAGGACTCCCGCCGGGATGCCTTGTTTGGTCAGGCTGTTCTCAAACACCTTTTCCATACCTAATCAACTCCTACCCTCCATCCCTGACTGGATGCCTGAGATTCATGGGTGGAAGTGGAGCCCTTCCCAGGGACTCACAATCTGGGTGATCTCCCAGGCATCTCTAGTTGGGGAGTCCCCATATGTGAAGACTCATTCCTGCTTGTTCCTGGAGATAGCACAGATCTCCAGGAACAAGCAGGAATGAGTCCTCACATATGGGTACGTCGGTTCCGACGGAGCCTGCGCGGGAAAGCTCCCCAGCTTCCCAGAAAGAAAGCCTTTGGGGCCTCCCACAGCGCATGCGCGCTGCTTTCCCGCCTTCCTGACCAACTCTCCTCAGTTCTTCTTTTTCCGCGGAGCCAGCAGGTCGTGTTCCTGTCACCGCTGAAGAAGTTCTTATTTTAATTTGTTTCTTTGGCCGCGTGTCTGCCTTCCCCGACTCCGGACCGGTACCGCCGGTCTTTTTCTTTACTTTTCTTTAAAAAAAAAAAATATATATCTTTTCCCCACTTGGTGTATTTTCCTCTTAGGCCTTGACAAAATTCTCCTCATGGAGAAACCAGCTACTGGTTTTAAAAAATGCACCAAGTGCAGCGGTACTATTTCATTTACAGACACCCATGAATGGTGTCTTAAATGTTTGGGGCCTGACCACTCCATTCCGGACTGCCCATCCTGTTCTCTGATGTCCAAACGTGGCTTACAGAACCGGGCAGCCAAGTTTCATATGCTGTTTTCTGATACTCCAGCATCAACATCATCCAGGTCTTCCTCTCCTGATGGATCTCAGGTAACCAAACATTCTTCCGGCAGGTCTTCAAAGGGCAAATCTCCCTCTAAGTATCGAGATGCCTCTGGGCTTGACCCTGAGGACCCTGCCCCAGCCAAGCAATCCCGGCGGGAAGCTCCGGCTTCCAAAGCTGCTCCTGTGGGGTTACAGGTTGACATCGATGGCACGGCCTCGACCGATCACCTGTTAGACTGCTCTGGGGTACCGGCCCATTCTTCCGGTACAGATATCCAGACAGTCGTGGCATCCATGGATCATACTGTTCAGACCATGCAGCAGGCCATAATGGCTTTCATTAAGGCTGCGATGCCCACGGTACCGCAACAAGCGGTACCGACTCCGGTACCGGTACCACTACCGGTACCCATAGCATCCACATCGACCAGGATACCGGTTCCCGGTTCCAGAGCCTTTCCCGATACCGATCCGGTTCCGGGTACGCCCGATGTCGATACCGGTCGATACGCGTATCGATCCCTGGAAGCCAACAAACGATACTTCGAGTCTTCTGATGATTCAGACTCCTCAGATGACTCTGCTGAAGCATCTCTTATTCTTCCTGAGGAGCCCTCTTCTCCAAAGAGGAGAATGTCTCCTCCAGAGGATTTGTCCTTTCAAGATTTCATTCTTGAAGTAGCTAAAGGACTCTCTATTTCAGTAACCACTGAAAAAGAGCCTAGAGCAAAAAAATTAGATATTTTGGGGTGCTCTAAGGTTCCTAAGGAGGCAGTCACCTTGCCCATTCATGAAATTCTTCATGAACACATGATGGACTTATGGGAGACTCCTCTCACCCTCTCTCCACATTCTCGTCGTTTGGACACCATGTATCGTGTCCCCCTTCTCCTGGTTTTCAAAAAACTCAGCTCCCTCACCACTCTATTGTGGTGCAGTCAGCTATGAAAAGGATAAAGAGTACCAAAAGACACTCTTCTACCCCTCCAGGAAGAGAATGTAGGACTTTGGATGCTTTTGGCAGGAAAATCTTCCAAGCTAGTATGCTGATTGCCAGAATCAATTCATACAGTCTATACATGGGCATGTTTCTGAAGGAGCTTGCACTACAGTGGCGCAATTTTCTCCCCTTTATCCCAGAGGATAAAAAGGATGAGTACCTTCTTTTGCTGAGACATACCCAAGATGTTTCAAAGTTTTCCAACAGGGCAGCTTTTGACTCTCTGAAGGTGCTAGCAGAGCCTCAGGCATTGCTATAGCTGCTCGCAGAATTGCTTGGCTTCAGGCTTCTGACCTAGAACCCTGGGTCCAGGATGGCTTGGGAAATTTGCCCTGTACAGGTGAGAATCTGTTTGGGAAAGAGTGGCAAATCAAAGCCACTCAAATGGACGCAGAGAATGCTGTTTTGGATAGACTTTCTAAGTCTACCTCTACCCCTGCCAAGAAAAAGTCTTTTAAAAAGCCTTTCTTCAAGAAGGCCATATTTTCTACAAATACTGGCCAACAATCTTCTGCAGCCCGCTTTGCTCCTAAGCGTCAGCAATCTAAACAGGCCAGGGCAAAACCTACAGGGGCTGCTACAGTCCAGCAGTCCCAACCTCCTCAGGGTTTTTGACTTGATTCTAGAGAACTTAACCTTTCTGGCTCTGCAACAACCAGAGCCTCTCACCATCCCAGGAAGGTTAACTCATTTTGCTCCCAGATGGGAGAAAATAACATCAGAGCAGTGGACCCTCTCTATCATCAGAGGGGGCTACAAACTGCACTTCTCCAGCCTTCCTCCCCATACCATGGTGAGTCGTCTCAATTCTCCTACGTCTCTCGTACACCTTTTGGGTCAGGAGATCACCACCCTTCTCGCCCAAAGGGCCATAGAAGAAGTACCTCTTCTTCAACAGGGCTCAGGGTTTTACTCCCGTTATTTTCTCATTCCAAAGAAAACAGGGGGGTACAGACCCATTTTAGATCTCAGAGAATTGAACAAATTCCTCTACAAAGAGAAATTCAAGATGCTTTCTCTAGGAACTCTCCTTCCATACCTGCAGAGTCAAGATTGGCTTTGTTCTCTAGATCTCAAGGATGCGTACACACATATACTCATCCATCCCTCCCACAAAAAATTCCTACTGTTTCTGTTCCAGGGAAAACATTACCAATACAGAGTACTTCCCTTCGGTCTAGCCTCTGCTCCCAGGATGTTCACCAAATGCATGACAATAGTGGCTGCCTTTCTACGTGCCCTGGGAATCTTTGTCTTTCCATACCTGGACGACTGGCTCATCCGAGCTCCATCTCAGTCCGAAGCCCAGTCTTCCCTGGACCACACCAGACGCATTCTGCACTATCTGGGACTTGTGATCAACCTCCCAAAGTCTCAGATCACCCCTACTCAGTCCCTGGAATTCATAGGGGCCTGGTTAGATACCACCACTGCAAGGGCCTACCTTCCTCAGGCCCGTTGCCAAAGTCTAGTGCACCTCGCCTCCCAGGCTCAGTCCAGAACCCACCTGACAGCCAGGGAGGTGCTACAGCTGCTGGGCCACATGGCCTCCACAGTGCATGTGGTACCTTATGCTCGCCTACACATGAGAGCAGCTCAATGGACTTTGTCCACCCAGTGGACTCAAACATCGGGAGCTCTCTCAGACCAAATAGCAACCTCCAAACGTCTCTTTTGGTCTCTCCATTGGTGGATATCCACCCAAAATCTGTTGTTGGGGGCCCCCTTCCAGCCACTGCTGCCCCAATCAACCCTCACAACAGATGCCTCCCAAACAGGTTGGGTAGCTCATCTTCAAGACCTCTCCACTCAGGGCATTTGGTCTCCACAGGAGGCCACCCTTCATATCAATCTTTTGGAACTTTGAGCAATTTTCCTTGCTCTCAAAGTTTTTCATACCCTCCTCAACAACATGACAGTCCTTGTTCACACGGACAATCAAGTAGCCATGTTTTACATAAACAAACAAGGAGGGACTGGCTCTCTGTCGCTTTGCAACGAAGCTCTAAAATTGTGGGCCTTCGCCAGAGAGCATCAAATCCATCTTCTGGCAGTATACCTTCCAGGAGTTCAAAACTCTTGGGCAGACAGACTCAGTCGAGTCTTGCTCCCACACGAATGGACCCTGCACAAGGATCAGGTACTCCGAATCTTCCAGGAATGGGGGACCCCGGACATAGACCTCTTTGCAAGTCCGTGGAATGCCAAACTTTCCCCACTTTTGTTCCAGAATTCCGTGTCAGGAGGCTCTGGCCAAGGATGCCTTCCTCCTTCACTGGGGTCAGGCCTTCCTGTATGCCTTTCCACCAATGTTCCCTCTAATTTTCTGTAGGCTGTGCAGCTTTTGAAGGAAGGTTAAATTTTTGTGCGCCACATAATGACACTCGGAGCTATATACTTTAAAATTTGACTACACGTCAGAATACAGTATGTACACCACATTGATTTTAATCTAATTAAATGAAAATAGACGATTAGTAAATGAAGCAGGAAATTTCTAGTAATTACAATCATAACTTTTAAATTTTAAGACGTCTGTGTTTTCTATCAGAATCAGAGCCGTAATTTTTGTGCGCTCTGCTGTAAAGTATGTGCGCTCACTCGGCGAAGTGTGTGCGCGCGCACATGCGCACAGCTTAGAGGGAACAGTGCTTTCCACCCATTCCCTTGATTCCCAAGACTGTTCAAACTCCAGAGGGATCAAGGATCTATGATCCTCATCGCTCCACGCTGGCCACGCCAAGTGTGGTATCCTCTACTTCTGCAGCTCTCCCAAGCCCCCTCCCTGGACTTGAGAGCTGCTCCAGACCTTCTGTCCCAGGAGGAGGGAACTTTGTGGCACCCAAACCCCAAGTCCCTTCACCTCAGAGCTTGGTTACTGAAGGCCTAGACCTTCAAGCCTTCAATCTTTCTCAACAAGTGAAGGATATCCTCCATGCCTCCAGGAAACCTTCCACTAGGCGTTCTTACGCTTTCAAATGGAAAAGATTTTCCATTTGGTGTGCTCAAGAGTCTTGACCCTCTTGCACTACCTGTGAATTCTCTATTAGAATAACTCCTACATCTCTCCAATGCAGGCCTCAAGACGAATTCAGTACGAGTCCATTTGAGTGCTATTGCAGCATCACTTAAACCCATCAATGGACAACCTATTTCCTCTCATCCTCTTATTGCAAGATTCATGAGAGGCCTAACGTTAACTAAACCTCCCATTAGACGCCACCCTTTGAACCCTTAACCTCAGCCTCCTTGAAATTTCTTTCCTGGAAGGTTATTTTCCTTATTGCAGTCACCTCGGCTCACCGTATCAGTGAACTGCAGGCCCTAGTGACTAATCCACCTTATACAAGGTTCCATCATGATAAGGTGGTCCTTAGGACCAATCCCCACTTTATGCCTAAAGTGGTCTCCCCTTTTCATCTTAATCAAGAGGTATTTTTACCTATCTTTTTTCCAGCTCCTCATGCATCTAATGCAGAGAGGGCCCTTCATACTCTGGATTGTAAAAGAGCTCTCGCCTTTTACCTCCACAGGACACAGCAACATAGAAAGTCTTCCCAGCTTTTTGTTGCTTTTGATCCTTCCCATTTGGGACTTCCCGTCACTAAAAGAACGCTGTCCAATTGGATTGCTCAGTGTATCTCTTTTGCTTACCAGAGAAAGAACCTTTCTCTGGAGGGCCATGTCACTGCTCACAATGTGAGAGCCATGGCCACCTCTATGGCTCATCTTCATTCTGTATCCATCGATCAGATCTGTCGAGCAGCCACCTGGGCCTCTGTTCATACCTTTACAGCCCATTACTGCTTGGACAAGGACTCCCGCCGGGATGCCTTATTTGGTCAGGCTGTCCTCAAACACCTGTTCCATTCTTAAACAACTCCTGCCCACCTTCCCTGATTGGATGCCTGAGATCCATAGGAAGATGTGAAACCTTACAGGGTCTCATACCCTTACATGAGGGGGATCTCCCAGGCATCTTAGCTAGGGAGTCCCCATATGTGAGGACTCATTCCTGCTTGTTCCTGGAGATAGCACAGTTACTTACCTGTAACAGGTGATCTCTGGGAACAGCAGGAATTAGTCCTCACAACCCACCCACCTCCCCTAGGAGTTGTCTCATTCTCTCTTTCCTTTCCTCTCTCTATTGTCTCAGCTTTAAACTCGAACTGAGGAGAGTTGGTCAGGAAGGCGGGAAGGCAGCGCGCATGCGCTGTGGGAGGCCCCAAAGGCTTTCTTTCTGGGAAGCTGGGGAGCTTTCCCGCGCAGGCTCCGTCGGAACCGACGTACCCATATGTGAGGACTAATTCCTGCTGTTCCCAGAGATCACCTGTTACAGGTAAGTAACTGTGCTTTACTTACCTGTAACAGGTGATCTCTGGGAACAGCAGGAATAAGTCTTCACAACCCACCCACCTCCCCTAGGAGTTGTATCTCTCTATCTCTTTCCTTTCCTCTCTCTCTCTTTGTCTCAGCTTTTAAACTCGAACTGGAGAGAGGCAGTTAGGAAAGGCGGGAAGGCAGCGCGCAGACGCTGTGTGATGCTCCCAAAAGCTTTCCTTTTGGACACTGGGGAGCGTTTCCGCGCAGGCTCCGTCGGTACAGACGATACCCATATGTGAAGACTTAATCTCCAGGAACAAGCAGGAATGAGTCTTCACATGTGGGTACGTCGGCACCGACGGAGCCCGCACGGGAATGCTCCCCAGCATCCAATCAGAAGGCTTTTGGGAGCATCCCTCGCGCCTGTGCGGTGGCTTCCCGCACTTCCTACTGCCTCTCCCCAGTTTTCATTTTTCCGCGGAGCCGGCAGGACGTACCTCCTGTCACCGCAGAAACTTTTTTCTTTTGATTTCCCCTTTTTCTTGTTTCTTGTGGTCGCAGCCTTTTTCCCGCCGACACCCGCATCACCGGTGCCTTTTTCTTTCTTTTAATCACTTCGAGGTCAATTCTTTCCTCGAGTCCCTTCTGAGGCCTACCGGGCCTTTCCAGCATGGAGCCTTCTTCCCCTAAGAAGTGCCCTCACTGTGGAGACTTAGTTTTTTATTTAGACTCCAATGCCTGGTGTCTCTCATGTTTGGGCCCTGATCCTTTCGTCCCCGGTCCACCGGGCTTCAGTATCGGGAGAAGACCTTCCCTTTTCCGGGTGTCCCTCAATGACGTTTTTCCTCCTAAGGTGCGGTCATCGGTTTACTCTTCTCTCCAGGATCAGGTAACCCAAAAACAGTCTGTTAAGACTAGCCAAGTCTTGAGGGGCGAGTCTCATACTCGGCATGATGACGGCTCCGGCCTCCCCCTCAAGTCCCCCTTGGCAAATAAACCCCGGCGGGAGTCTTCGGGCTCCAAAGCATCCACGGAGTTTCGGGTTGTTCCTGGGGTTCGCTCCTCACAGAATATTCGCGAGCCATGCTCGGGGATGGTATCCGCTTCGAGCGGTGCCAATTCCCCGGCATCGGCGCCGGCGTCGAGTGCTCCACTCTTCGCCAGGGATCGTCAGCTGGTGTCCTCGGTGCCTTCGGGGCCGATCGATTCGACCCAGTCTGGCTTTCCTGCATCCCAGCCATGCGCGGAGGTGGTACCCGCTTCGGGCGGTACCGATTCCTCGGCGTCGGTGTCGAGTGCTTCCCTCTTCACCAGGGATCGTCATCTGGTGTCCTTGGTACCTTCGGGGCCGATCGATTCGACCCAGACTGGCTTTCCTGTATCCCAGTCCTGCGCTGGGGGGTGGTACTGGCTTTGAGCGGCACCGCCTCCCCGGCATCGGCATCGGTGTTAAGTGCTCCACTCTTCACCAGGGATCGTCACCTGGTCCCCTCGGTACCTTCGGAACCGATCGATCTGACCCGGACTGGCGTTCCTGCAGCCCAGCCATGCGCGGGGCTGGTGCCGGCCTCGGACGGCGCCGATCTCCCGGCATCTACGCAGGCGTCGAGTGCTCCGCTCGTCACTAGGGTTCGTCCTCGGGGGGCCTCGGTGCCTTCGATCGATACGACCCAGACTGGCTTTCCTTCGTCCCGACCAGCCACGGAGTTGTTTCCGGCATCAAGTAGCGCCGATGCTCCGGCATCGGCGCCGGAGTCTAGCGTTTCACTCCCCACCGGGGCTCGTCGGGTAACCTGGGTACCCTCGGGGCCGATCGCTACGCCCCGGAAGGATTTTCCTCTTGGTACGCCATGCTCGGGAGGGGTACCGGCGTCTAGCGGTGCCTATCTCCCGACATCGGCGCCGGTGTCGGGTGTTCCCCTCTTCACCGAGCATCGTCCTCGGCAATCCTCGATGCCCGTGGCACCGATCGATGCGATTCCGATTCGCTTTCTGGGATCGGCATCACCGCCACCGGGACCCTCTAGGAGGGCGTTGATAACCTCACTCGGTTCGATGCCCAGCCTCAAATCGATATCCAGTCTAGAAGACTTGGTTCCGACACGTTTCGGAGCCGATCTCTGTCCCTTCCAGCGACGCAGTACAGAGGATAATCACCACTGCTCTCCGGTTGCCTCGGAACCGCTTCGGCTACCTCCGCTGTCTTCTCCGAGGGCATTGCCGTCCCCAAGGCCGGGGTCGGGGCCGATGCCGATTCCTGCGGTTCCATCGGTGCCATCGATCCTTTCGATGCTTAGCTTGGAATCAATACCAGGAACCGACTATACAGTACTAACTGCCTCGAATCGGGACTGTTGGTATCCTTCTCCGTCTGGCAGGATTCCTTTTGTGCACCAGTCCGGTAGGTCTTCTGGTGTCCAGGCGGCCCCTTCAACCTCATCCTCCCCAGGAATAGCTCCTCTGGGAGATCCTTCTTTTCAGGATTTTCTCCTTGACATGGCATCCTTGCTTGCCATTCCTATTCCTGGTCCTTCTCTGAGTCAAGGTCCTGCGGAACAGGCAGCCATAATGCTTCCTTTACATCCTTCCTTGCAGGATCTTCTGGGGGTTTGACGGTCACCTTTGAAGGTTCCTGCGCCTTCTACAGCCATGCATGTTCTGTATCAGGTGCCCCCCTCTCCGGGGTTTCAGAAGCACCATCCTCCGCATCATTCCATTGTGGTGGAGTCGGCACTGAGGAAGGTCGGAAGCAAGAAGAAGCATTCTTCTTGTCCTCCAGGTCGTGCATCTAAAGCACTTGATACCTTTGGGCGTCAAACCTTCCAAACGTCCATGTTGGCTTCTAGAATTATTTCATATATTTTTATATGATTCTGACACTTCGGGAGGTCACAGAGAAATTATCTCTTTTGTCTCCTTTCTTGTCAGAAACCAAGGCCTCTGACTATTCCTTGCTTCTTAATCATTGCAGGAATATCTCTTGGTTCCTTTCTCGTGCTTCTCTAGACTCTTTTGAGTCTGTTGGCAGGTCCTCTGCTATTGCCATTGGAGCGCGTCGTACAGCCTGGCTGCAGGCTTCAGACTTGTGCAGATGGGCACAACATAATCTGGGTAATTCTCCGTGTACTGGAGAAAACCTTCTCAATAGCGAGGCTTTACTTCAGGTTGCTCAGTGCTCCGCTGACCTTCCTAGCGCTGGAAGCCATCCCAATCCCTCTCTTTCCCCAGGAGGTAGGAAATGTCCTACCAAACCTTCTTTCCCGAGGAAGAGAAAGTTTCATCCTTCCCATCCTCCCGGTGTACCCAAGCAAGGGACATCTCACCCCGTTCTGAAGTTCCCGGACTCGCGCCAGGATATGCATACCAAGCAACCATAGGCTCCTGTATGCGGCAGTCTACAATTAACTACTTCTTACCAGAAGTTTATTCTTCCAGCTCTACACTGCGGTTTTGTTTCAGTATGACAAGTGGTTAGGATGCTTTTGTCCAGGGGTTAAGGTATTCTCCCTTTCTTCGTTTGTGAAGGGAGACCACCACTATCCCATGATAGTTTCTGGCCCCACATTGACATTCTATCCTTCAACGGACTTACCCTAGGGTAAGTCCTCCGAACCCCTCTCTTCCAGGGTTCCCCTGCTTGAGTGGGTACCATACCGAAACGTCTCTCTCTCTTCCAGTGTAGTCTTTTTCTGTTATCCTTCAACGCATGTTCTGAACAACTCCTCCGACAGGGCCGGAAGATCTCCGCTCCCTTGTCTGTTCTCCCTGTTTCATACAGGAGAATCCCCTTGTTCTTTTGTTCAGTTTCTGTGCATGCAGGAGCTCCAGTGAGTGCTTAATGCTTCTGCAAGCTGCTTCAACTATCTTGCGTACTAACACTCACTGCAGGCTATCTTCTAGCCATATCCTTATCTAGGATGTGGCGACGTGTCTGACTCCTGTCAGTTTTATCTCATCCTCCTCCTGCACACTGCTCTCTGCAATCTTCAGAGAAGCTTCCCATAGGGCATTGGACCTTGTCTCTGAGGGTCTTCCCTATAATGGAAGAGGCTTATATAGTCACTCCATGGCTATATAGATAATTATACCCTCTTGTCTCCCGTTGTGGTATGGCAGACAAGTTTTTCTGCGTGAATGTCCTGGGGACACATCAGAAGCCTAAAGTACTCCTGACGTGCTCTACCGGACTGATATTATCCTCTGTTCTTCACCAACCACACTGCTAATCCCACTGATCTGCATCCCTGCACCACAGAAATAGATTCTCTATACTCCTCGGGTGGTTCACCCCTATTTTGGATGGATCTTTCCACGTCACCTTCCCAGGTGGACGTTCTTCTGTGGCTCAGTTGCAGGCCCGGATTCTCAGTATTATACTCATGTATGTATGTGTCCTCTGCATACATGTTTTAGTACCTGGGTGGGCATTTACCATGCCCATCTATATCTAGATATATATATCTATATAGAACGTAGATAGATATATATCACTTATATATCACCCTGTGTATTACCGACTATCTCCCCAATTGTCGGTACTTACGTTTTTACTTTCTTAAGGAGTCCAGACAGTCCACTTGCCTATTATCATACGGCTCGGTATCTGGGACCGGTTATGCTCAAAATTACTGCTGTGAAGTCAACAGCTTCTATTTTTGTTATACACCTCCCTATCTATGAGGTTTCAAACTCAATGTCTTCCTATCTCTTACCAGCTAGGAAGGACAGTGTACTTCTTCGGTATTCTGGAGTACACTCCTGTTCTCCCTGGGAAAAGGGGTTTTTTCCATACCCTCTCTTCCCTTCCGGACTGGGCTCATTCCAGATCGGTCAGTCTTCTACTTTTAGTCCTCAAGGTTAATGACTCTGCACCTAAGAGTTCTCAGCTTTTCACATAAAGCTTTCCATTGAAGACCTGCCGTTCTTCTCCTGCACCAGTTGACACCTGGGTCAACTGCCCTTTCCGGACTTGGAACTTCATCCTCACTGCTGTGAAGTTCCCTTGAAGATTCCGCTACTGTGTCTACAGTACCTCCGTCGCAGTTCTACTTCCTACAATCCAGGAGGTAAGCTCTCTATTGTACTGGTTCATTAAATTCTTAATGATACTTGGCATGCATTCTAAAGACTCATCTCCCCTGTAGTCTTTAGGGTTTTGCTGTTCCTCTGCAACTCTTCTCAACTCCTACCCCCCATCCCTCAGGGGATGCCGGGGATCCAGGTTGGGAAAATGCCGTCCTGTCCAGGGATATGCATTTTATGGGATCTCCCCTGGCACCCTCAGCTAGGGAGTCCCCACATGTGAAGACTCATTCCTGCTTGTTCCTGGAGATAGCACAGTTACTTACCTGCAACAGGTGATCTCAGGGAACAGCAGGAATTAGTCTTCACAACCCTCCCACCTCCCCTAGGAGTTGTATCTCTTTATCTATCTTTCCTCTTCCTCTCCTTCTGTCTCAGCTATGAAACTCAACTGGGGAGAGGCAGTAGGAAGGGTGGGAAGCTCCCAAAAGCCTTCTGATTGGATGCTGGGGAGCATTCCCGTGCGGGCTCCGTCGGCGCCGACGTACCCACATGTGAAGACTAATTCCTGCTGTTCCCTGAGATCACCTGTTACAGGTAAGTAACTGTGCTATACCAGCAATAGAACATTCACTTACCTAGCCCCCACACTATGGAACAAACTCCCTGACACACTAAGAGCCAACAAGGACCTCCAATCATTCAGAAAAAATCTTAAAACTTACTTATTCCAAGAATATTATCTGTCAGAAATAACATAAATCAAATTGTCTTCAAGAATAAATCATATCATATGACGGATTCCAACAACTCCATCGTCATATGACACACCAAGCTCAACAGAGTATATTAAAATGTAAACCCATTAGACATGTGACATTCCCATTGTACGTCAATGTAAATATTATGTATATAAGTTAACTGAACATACCCGGTTCTCTATGTAAATAGTTTTGAGTTTGATTTCCTATGCTACCTTTGCTATGTACATAGTTCTATATTGTTATATGTAACTGCTGTCCTTGCAGAGTTAAATGTTAAAATGTAAACCGCTGCTGATCACTGGAAGGAGCGGTATAAAAATAGATTCAAATAAATAAAGTTGTAGGGGATTAAGAGCTTTTGGGCAGTGTTGCAGGATGGCATTGCAAAAATCGAAGTGGGGGAATATTAGAGTTTGAAAAACTGTCCTAAAGTTCTGTGGCTGGAGGAGCAGTCAAAGGTGCTGAGTGATTCTGATTTTATTGTAGATAGTTTGCGTTACTGTTTTAATATGTGGTTGGCGTGAGAGATGGTGGTCTAACACCATCTAGATAATGTACTTCTGTTTTCACAGATAGGTTAGTGGTAACTGTGAGTGTTGATGGTGAGGAGAAAGCCTGGTCTCTGGTTATAAAGAGGACTTCCGATTTTTTGTACTTGATGGTAAAGTTGTAATTCGATAGCCGATGGGCAATGGCATTAAAGCAGTTGGTAATATCAGTGAAGGTTGTCTGTACTGTGGAGAACGGTACGTAGATCATAATGTCATCTGCATAAAGATGAAAAAAGACATTATGCTTCCAGATTTTTATTTATTTTATTTATTTACATCTCTTATATACCGCACTATTTGCGATCAGCGCGGTTTACATAGAACAAACAATATCCGACAATAAACAAGAGTCAGGTCAATATATACATACATTGGTTGTATGTATATATTAAACAGTAAAGCAGATGGGGCGGAGTCCTGGGGGACTCCTTGTTTCTGAGTATAATTTGGGGATGTCTGGTCCAAGGTGTATATATTGTAGACATCCTCTTAGGAATGAATGGAATCAGTTGAGCACAGTTTCTTGAATACCAATGTAAGGCAAGATGTGTTTTGTTTTTTGTTTTTTTTTGGGGGGGGGGGGGGTTCAAGTATAGTAGGTATTGCTTTTTTCCCCAGAGAGCTTAAAATCTATATGTACCTGAGGTTTCTTGTGAACAATTTCATTAATAAGTTTGTGAATTGGTTGTATTTCATTTGCTAGCTCCACCAGCCACACAATTTGGGTTGCTTCAGAAAACAAACTTCCATATCGTCCTGCTAGACCAGTCCAGACAAGCGGGTTATGTTCCATTACCAGCAGATTGGTGGTGACAAAGACCAATGAAAAGCCAAGGTTTCAATTACATCGCCCCTGTGTCTCTGTTCGCCTCAGTCACCTGAGGTCTTTTCAGTATTTCTCTCTCCAGCAGATAGATGGATTTTCTCCTCTCTGAAGATTGAGAGGAAAAGATTGATTAAACACTCGTGAATGACCACCTTGAGTGACTCTCTCTCACTTGAGCACGATGTGGGAGGCTCCACTGGACTGCGTTCTTTTTGGTAGCCATAGGAGGAGGGAAAATTGGTTTTGTTCCACACCCTTATGATAAGGGCCTGTTGAGCAGCCACAAATGGAAGGATCTGAAAGTCTGCAGCAGCCTCGCGCAATCTCAGTGCCCCTTCCCTCCCCCCCCCCCCCCTCAAGATTGCAGAAGGCTGAGGGATCTGTCTGCCAGACACCTTTTAAACACTGTGCTGCAAAGCCAGCAAAACTGTTCAGGAAAGTAGAGCTGAACCTGGCACAGAATCTCTGCTTGGGGCTTTGAGGGTGAATACTAAGGCTCGACTTTGTCATTGTCCTTGCTGGGGGCTCCTGATTCTGTCTGTGGGGGACACAAATTCAAGGTGGACGACTGGTGACCATTGGCAGTGTGGGGGTTTCCTGCCGTTTTCTGCATGTTAGTAGTATTTTTTGTCTATTGTGTGCCTGGCAGTCGGTGTCTGTATGCGTTGTGCCCATGCGGCTCCAACGCACATTCCTTTCCTAACACCTGCAATGTACATTTCAATAAAAAAGCACAATAAATGTGTGCCACAGTTAAAAAAAAAAAAAAAAAAATGCCGTTAATGAATGCCTTCGGGCAGCCACGGCCTTAGTGCACGCTGTTGTGATACTTGCCTTAACTATGTTTTCTTCTAGGAAACGTTTGACCTTTATTAAGTGAGGTGCCTCATCTCTGGATTCTGGACTCTGCCCTTCTTGCATGGCAGCTTCTGAGTCATCCCTGGTGGGCCTGCCCCTCTCAGTCAGGGTATGCAGTTAGTCGTTAGTCTGACTTTGCTTGACTCGGGGCAGGAGATGACAGATGGTGCTATGTGTAAGGATAGAGCAAGAGAGGGCACCCTTCCCGCAGCATCACCAGGCACACATTAAGCAGGACAACAGACCCACCATGGAAAGAAACACTTTATTCAAAGCCTGTGAGGTCAATCCGACACATGTTTCGGCCGGGAGACCGCCTTCAGGGGTACATGATCTTTATAACAAATAAAACAATGAAATTAATAAAATAAGTTATAAAAAATATAACAATATACACATTAAACTAATGACGAACCATTATACCCAATGGTAAAAGTAAGTAAAACAACAACAAAGAGAGCCAAGACACACACAGTGGAGGATTTATATACCCAATTTCATTTATTTTTATGTGCAGAGCATCACTAAATTCAAATTCAGTGATACATTGTGACATACAGAGAGGTTTAAAATCTTGTTAGTCTTTGGTTAAGCGTTCCCAGTGACAGTAACTTTGGCCAAGCCATACTCTGGCATCTGTATGGGACTTAGGTCCAACTCCTTCCCACAGGCCCTTCTGCCCACCCAGGCTACCGAAGTCATCCTGATGTCTGTAGAATCCTGAAGAGGGACTACACATGCTGTTTTTTTTTGTTCTTGCCCCAGTTGGGCTTTTTTGGGTTCAGTAGCCTGTAGTTTGGCAGTCCCATATTTGAGGACTTCTTCCTGCTTGTTCACGGAGAAAGCATAGTTATTCATTTGTAGCAGATGACTAGCAGAAATAAGTCCTCTCAACCCTCCCACCTCCCCGTGGAGTTTTTTGGCTACTGGCTTTATATTCTACTGAGGATAAGATGGTGCCGTGGCAGGTAGGAGGCAGGCACACATTCGTGTTGGAGGCTCCCAAAAGCTTCCAGTGGAAGCTGGATAGTGTTCCCATGCAGGGCTCTGCTGGGGGACATCATCCATACATGAAAACGTATTCCTCTTGTTTACAGAGAACACATGCTACAGGTGAGTAGCTACATTTTACATGCTCAAGGAGTGCGTCACATGGTTCAGCATGCCTAAGATGGATGTACAAGTCACAGTGGTTATGAGATGGATCACCATTCCCATGGAAGGCGGCTCTGCCTTAAAGGATACTCTAGATCGAAAGGTGAACTTTTTGCTGCAGATTCAGTTTGCAACAGCGGCTGCTGTTCTGAAGTTGGTCGTGTGTGCAGACATCTCGAGCCCTTCTCCAGTGGGTGCTGTCTCTGCCACCAGATGATACTACCCCTCTTTTGAAGCTGGCTGCTGCTGCCTTTTCTGATGCAATGTATGATCTCGTATGTTTAGCAGCTAGAGATAACGCCCCATCAACAGTATCACGGCATTGGATTTGGTTTCACCACTGGGTAGCAGACATGTCTTCCAGAACCCAGTTGATTCAACTAGCCTTTAGGGGGAGGCTCTTTTTTGGGACTGATTTGGTGAAGTTGATCAAGGACCTGGGTGAGACCAAGCCTTATCACCTTCCCCCTCCTCTGCCTCCACTTGTCCGTAGCAGACACGTTAGACTGACTTCCAGGAATCTGGAAATTCTTGTTGTCCTGGAAAGCCTTTCTTCTCTTCTTTGGATTTCGGATCCTTAATCCTTTCAGGAGGGCTTGTGGGCTCAGGATTCTTTCCTCCAGAGAGAGTTTCCCCTGTTCAACGCAATGAAGGTTTGAGGACCCATTCCCAGGTACTTCTGGTTGGGGGCAGGCTTTGCAGTTTTTCAAGCATGGCCTGGGCCACCAAGTATCGCTGGGTGCTAAACTCCATTCAATATAACACTGTCCTAGAATGTAAGGAGCTGATCCCAGAGGCATTTGGCATCTCCCCCTGTGTTTTGATAAAAGAGCTGTCATACAGATCGCATTTGATAAGTTGCTGCACCTGAAGGCAGTGGTGCAGAGTCCCCTGTTGAATGGGACAAGGGCAGATATGTCAAAGAAAGATGGCTCTGTCTGACCAATTCTCAACCTCAGGTTGAATGAGTGCTTCTCCAGGACCAAGCAGGAAGTCAGTCCTCACTTATGGGTGACGTCGGCGCCGACGGAGCCCTCGCGGAGCAATTTTCCCCAGCTTTCAAAGAAAGCCTTTGGGAATTGCAGCGCGCATGCGCGGTCGTCTTCCCGCCCGAGGGTGCCATCTTAGCCAGTCTTCTTTTTTCCGCGGAGCCCTACAGACGTCCCCGTCTTGTCCCCGCGAAAAAGTCGATTTTCTTCATTATTTTATTCTTTTTCCTTCGGACGCCGATCGTTTTCCCGCCCGGACTCGCGACGCCGGTCACGAGTCCTCTTACTTTTTTTCGGTTTTTCTGACTTTGTCAGCTTTCGTTTTCGATTTTTCCCTGGCAGCCCGGTCCTTTGACCTCGCAGGGGCCCTTTTTCCCCCGATGGCTGCCAGTGGCTTTAAGCGGTGTGGTCAGTGTGACCGAAATATGTCACTAACTGACACACACGACTTTTGCCTCCGCTGCCTGGGCCCGGATCATGAGGAACTGATCTGTGGGCCCTGCGGCAAAATGTCCTCAAAGGCGTTGAGAAGTCGGCGGCATCAGCGTGATCGAATCTTCGCTGACCCCAGCCGTACCCGGACCTCGTCGGAGGCCTCCGCGTCAAAAGGCTCCAGCTCGGACCGTCGCCGGAGTTCCTCCGACTGGGGTTCTCCCTCCGGGGACCATCGTCGGTCGGGGAAACCCGCGAGGGCGGCGTCGGTGGACGCTCCTGGTTCCGCGAGGGCCAGGTCGCATAGCCCCGATAGCCGCCCCGGGTCCTTGGAGAAGGAACGCCTCCCGAAGCGACCTCGCCTGGAGTCGGAGATGCCTGCTCGGGTAAGTCCTGTAGTCCTTCTGGACTCGCCTCCGCGACAGCCGACGTCGGGCCCGACGCCGTCGGGGCCCGAGTCGGGGGCTGCTCGGTCACCTGAGCTCGGACTCAGGTTGACGGCCTTGGAGAGCAGACTGTCTGCCTTCATGGACCAGCAGCGGGCACTGCTCGCTGGCTTCGCTGGCGCCGCTGCCCCGACCGCCGGGACGTCGACGTCCAAGTCGACCCCGGAGACCGAGCCGATCCTCGAGTCGATCCTCGGTCGAGGTCACCCTCGGCCTCCCGTTCGGGACCGAGGTCGCCGACGCCGACTCCCTCGGCGTCGGGGCGGCAGGCGCCGCGCCCTGCCCGGGCCGACCCCACCGAGTCCTCTTCGGAGTAGGTCTGGGAGTCTGAAGAGGAAGAGTCGCCTGATTCTTTCCGGACTCGGTGTGTCCCCTCGGACTCACCGGAGTCCGAGCCTCGGAAGCAGTCCCCCCCCGGAGGATGCCCGGTTCTCGGACTTCGTTAGGGATATGGCCAAGGCTTTGGCCTTCCCTGCGGATCCCGAGGAGGGAGCCTCGAGCCGAAGAGCTCGACGCCCTCCAGTATGACTCTCCCGCGAGGGAACACTTTACTGTACCGGTTCCTCCTATGCTGGAACGACTACTCTTCCGCATGTGGGAGAGTCCGGCCTCCTCGCCGGTCCTGAGCAAGCGGGTCGATTCTATCTATCGAGTCCGCAAGAGCCCTGGCTTTCAAAAGGCACAGCTACCACACCATTCCATGGTAGTGGAATCGGCCATGCATCGTCTTAAGAGCCAGAAGATGCACTCCTTGGTGCCTCCTGGCAGGGAGGCCCGTAACCTGGATGGCCTTGGTAAGAAGTGTTTCCAGGGCTCTATGCTCGCATGTCGTGTCCAGACTTACCAGCTATACATGGGCATGTATCTCCGGGATCTGGCTAAAGAGCTAGCCGGATTCTCCGCTGGTTTGTCCGAGGAACCCTTGCGGAGGTTCCTGGCCTTGTCCACTGGCATTCGGGAATGCTCAAAGTTCATGTCCCGAGCAGCCTATGATGGCTTTGAAGCATCGGCTCGAGTGGCCGCAGCCGGCATCGGTGCCCGCCGACAGGCTTGGCTTCAGTCGTCAGACCTTGAGCCCTGGGTGCAGGACAAGTTGGTCGATGTCCCCTGCCGAGGCGAGAACCTCTTTGGCAAGCCCATGGCGGAAAAGGCTGCACAAATTGAGACTGAGACTCTCACCAGGACCAGGCTTTCTAGGAAGACCTCCGCCCCTTCCCAGAAAAAGAAGGGCTCGGGGAAAAAGTCCTTTTACCCGAGGAAGGCGGCTGCCTACAAACAATACCCCCATTATCAGGCCCCTGCAGCTCCCCAACAGGGCCAGCAGGCCAAGGGACGGGGTAACGGGTCCCATAGGCAGCAAGCCCCCAAGCCTGCACCACCAGCCCCTGCTCAGCAGGGTGGGGGTTTTTGACTCACAAAGCATAGCCTCTCCCCCCCCGCTGGTTCCTCCCAGCACCGGAGGCCGGCTGGTTCACTTCGCCCACAGGTGGTCCAGCATCACCGCAGATGCCTGGGTGCTTCAAGTCGTGCGAGAAGGCTATCTTCTCCACTTCCATCAGGTCCCTCCCTCCTATTTTCCGGGAGAACCTCCGCGACCCCCTCTGCACAGGGAATTACTCCTTCAGGAGTTAGCAGGTCTTCTGCAGGAACAGGCGGTGGAACCGGTGCCCCACCACCTGAGAGGTCAAGGCTTTTATTCCAGGTATTTTCTGATACCAAAGAGAACAGGGGGCCTCAGACCCATCCTGGACTTGCGCAACCTCAACAAGTTCCTTGTGCGGGAGAAGTTCAAAATGCTTACCCTTGGAATCCTTCTGCCCTACCTCCAGCAGGGAGATTGGCTATGCTCCTTGGATCTAAAGGATGCCTACACGCACATCCTCATCCACCCCAGCCACCGCCAATACCTAAGGTTTGTGGTGGCAGGAAATCATTACCAGTACAGAGTACTGCCCTTTGGCCTGTCCTCCGCACCGCAAGTCTTCACAAAATGTCTCGCGGTCGTGGCGGCCCATCTCCGGCTTCACGGCCTCTATGTCTTTCCGTACCTCGACGACTGGCTCATCAGAGCAGCGTCCGCTCAGGAGGTCACCAACGCCACGTGCCGCACGGTGACTCTTCTGCAGCACTTGGGCTTTGTGATAAACTTCGCAAAGTCCACTTTGCTCCCCTCACAGGATCTCGAGTTCATCGGCGCGAGGCTGCACACTCCTCAGGCGCGAGCGTACCTACCGCTCGACAGGGCTCAACGGCTCATGGACCTAGCAGACCGCTTTCGCAGCCAGCCCCTGGTCTCCGCCAGGCGCTTCCTGAGACTGCTCGGCCATATGGCTTCCACCGTCCATGTGACCCCCAATGCCCGCCTGAATATGCGGTCTGCTCAATGGTGTCTCCTCCAGCAGTGGCGACAAGCCACAGGCGGCCTAGCAGATCTAGTGCGCGTCTCCGAGCCGCTGGTCTCGTCTCTCCGGTGGTGGCTCCGACAGCCGAACCTGATATTCGGAATGCCTTTCCAGTCACCTCAACCGACCCGGGTGCTGACCACCGATGCATCCCTCCTGGGCTGGGGAGCACATTGCCAAGAGGCACGTACTCAGGGCCTCTGGACCACGTGGGAGTCTGCTCAGCAGATCAACTTCCTGGAGCTCAGGGCGATCCGCCTAGCTCTCAAGGCCTTCTCCCACCTGACTTCCCAACAGTCCGTCCGTCCTTGTCCAGACGGACAATCAAGTTGCCATGTTCTACGTGAACAAACAGGGGGGCATGGGCTCCTTCCTCCTCTGCCGGGAGGCACAGAAGCTCTGCTCTTGGGCCGTCAGTCACGGCATTCTCCTCAAGGCAGTTTATCTCCCGGGCCAAGAAAATTGCCTTGCGGACAAACTCAGCAGGGTCCTCCAGCCGCACGAGTGGCGTCTGGATCCCTTGGTAGTTCAGAAGCTCTTCCTCAAGTGGGGCCTCCCCACGGTGGATCTTTTTGCCAGTCCTCACAACCGGCAGCTTCCTCGCTTCTGCTCTCGTCAGCCACACCCCCTTCGGGTTGCGGCGGACGCCTTTCTGATCTCATGGTCGGGGAGCCTTCTGTACGCTTTCCCTCCCATCCCGCTAGTCTCTCGGACTCTTTTCAAGGTTCTCCGAGACAAAGCCTTCATGATCCTGGTGGCCCCTCGCTGGCCCAGGCAGCCGTGGTTTCCGCTCCTGCTACAACTGGCGGTGGAGGATCCAATCCCTCTGGGGGTACAACCGGATCTCCTCACTCAGGATCAGGGGTCCCTACTGCACCCCAACCTCAGGTCTCTCAACCTCATGGCCTGGCTGCTGAGAGGGTAGTCCTTGCTCCCCTTCTCCTGCCGGCGGAGGTGGAGGAGGTCGTCTTGGCTTCGCGACGGCCCTCTACCCGCAAATGCTACGCCCTTAAATGGCGTCGCTTTGCAGTCTGGTGTACCCAACAGTCTCAGGATCCCTTCTCCTGCCCGGTGTCGGTGATCTTGCAGTACTTGCTGCACCTCTCTAATCTGGGACTTAAGTCCAACTCCGTCAAAGTTCACCTCAGTGCTCTTTCAGCACATCATGTGCCGGTGGACGGCAGACCTCTCTCAAACGACCCTCTCGTAGCGAGGTTTCTCCGAGGTCTCCTTCTACTTAAACCACCTCTGCGCCCGCCAGCGCCTGACTGGGACCTGAATGTGGTTTTGCAGCGGATCACCTGTCCGCCTTTTGAACCTATGGCTACCTGTTCTCTCCGTTTTCTGTCTTGGAAAACACTGTTCTTGATAGCCCTCACTTCCGCTAGACGCGTAAGTGAATTGCAGGCCCTCGTGTCTGATCCCCCTTACACTAGGTTCTACAAGAATAGGGTAGTCCTACGGACTCACCCAAAATTTCTGCCTAAAGTGGTCTCCCCTTTTCACATCAATCAGGAGGTGGTACTTCCAACCTTCTTTCCCAGACCACACTCCAGCCGAGCTGAAACGGTCCTCCATACCCTGGACTGTAGAAGGGCATTGAACTTCTACCTTGACCGTACGCGGGAGCACCGTAAAGCTGCTAAGCTTTTTGTGTCTTTTGACCCCAATAAATTGGGGCTCCCGGTCTCCAAGCGTACTCTGTCCATCTGGGTTGCGGACTGTATCTCTTGGGCTTATGGGGCAGCCGGACTCTCCTTAGAAAGTCGAGTCACGGCTCATTGCGTTCGGGCAAAGGCTACGTCAGTGGCTTACCTCCGCTCTGTTCCGCTGGCAGACATCTGCCGGGCCGCTACTTGGTCTTCGAGCCAGACTTTTGCGGTCCATTACTGTCTCGAGAGGGAGTCCCGTAGGGACAGTGCTTTCGGACAGGCAGTCCTCCGTAATCTCTTTGAGGTCTGAGCAACTCCTACCCTCCATCCCGGATGTGGGCTACCGGTGGGTGATAATTCAGCAAAGATTCTATCCTTCTGTGCTGCTGAGCTAGAGGGAGCTCATTTTTGTGCTTAGGGTCTCCGGTAGCCTTGAGCTTGGGAGTCCCATAAGTGAGGACTGACTTCCTGCTTGGTCCTGGAGAAAGTGTAGTTACTCACCTGTAACAGGTGTTCTCCAGGAGCAGCAGGAATCAGTCCTCACTACCCTCCCTCCTCCCCTTGGAGTTGCAATCGTCTGCTTATGTTCTTTTTGCAAATTTTTATGCTGTCTTTTTTAGCTATGTCATCTGACTGGCTAAGATGGCACCCTCGGGCGGGAAGACGACCGCGCATGCGCGCTGCAATTCCCAAAGGCTTTCTTTGAAAGCTGGGGAAAATTGCTCCGCGAGGGCTCCGTCGGCGCCGACGTCACCCATAAGTGAGGACTGATTCCTGCTGCTCCTGGAGAACACCTGTTACAGGTGAGTAACTACGCTTTATTTGCAAGTGCTGCACTTTTGAATGGGAACTCTAAGTTCTGTGATGCATGAGATGCACCAAGGGAGAGTTCTAGTGTCTGAATTTGGCTGAAGCCTATTTTCATATCCCAATCCGGAAGGATCAACAGAGATATCTGTGTTTTTACCATGCTTGGCTCACACTTCCAGTTCGCTGCCTTTCCATTCGGCTTCTCCACTGCCCTGAGGACTTTCTCCAAGGTCAGTGTGATGGTGGCTGCTGTGCTATGGCGCAAAGGAATGTGTGCACTCATCTCTGGATGACTGGGTCATCTGAGCCTGTTCTTTGAAGCATTTTGGTGTCGTCCCGAATGGTGTCCTTTCTGGAAAGCCTTGGTTGGGTATCAGTCGGGGGAAGAGTCAGTTGTAGCCTTCCCAATCTCTGGAATTCCTGGGATCACAGTTCGATACTTGTGGATGGGGTTTTCCTGCCAGAGTGGAGAGTGCAGAGATTGTTGGAACATCTTGCGTTCTGTTCTTACAAAGCTCCTGGAATTTGGGATTATCTACAGCTGCTCGGATTGATGACAGCAGTGATTGAGATGGTGCCATGAACGCATGCTCATATGAGGCTGCTCCAGTGGTCTTTGCTGTCTCCATGGTCCTAGAGTTCTCAGAGTTCAAGCTCAGGCTTCTGCTACAGCTGGAGATGAGGTGGTGCCAACAGCTGTATTATCTGAAGAGTAGCATGCTGCTGGATGATCACTAGTAGATTATTCTGACAATGAACACTGGCTCAGGACCATTGGAGCCGCAGGCAGGCAACATGGTCCACGGTCTCAAAGTTTCTCTTGGAACAAGCAGGAAGTCAGACCTCGCATATGGGTAATGTCGGCACCGACGGAGCCCTCACGGAAGCATCCTCCCAGCTTTCAAAGCCTTTGGGAGATGCTACCACTCATGCATGGTCCCCTTCCCGCCCTTGTTACCTCTGCGTTGAGTCAACTCATTTTTTGTAGTTTTCATGCTTTCTTTTTCCTGGCGCCTTCGTGCCTTTTTTCTCCCACTGGCAGCCCAGAGAGTCTTCAAATTTGCAGGGGTACTTTTTTCCCTCATGGCTACCAGTAGCTTTAAGAAGTGTGATTGGTGCTCCAAAATTATGTCCTTGACCGACACACACGACTGCTGTCTCCAGATCACAACCCGGCAGCCTGCAGTCTCTGCAAGAGGATGGTCCAATAAGGCCCTCAAGAGCTGCCAGCAGCAGCATGTTGGGTTTCTTTTTCCCCCGAGTCCCCAGTGCCTCCGAAGGCCAGGGCCTCGTCTGAGGCCCTGACATCTCGGGCGGAACCCTCCATACCCGAGCTTAGTCGTGGGTCCTCGGAAAGGGGGTCTCCCTCGAGGGAATCCAGGAAGAAAAAGAAACCCTTGAAGGCAGCATCCCTGGATGGCTCCGACTGCCTGGGTGCCTCCTGGGCCCGGTCCTGCAGTCCAAGACGCCCATCCAAGGCATTGGAGAAGGAGTGGTCTGCGAATGTCTTCCGGAAGGAGTTGAGTGGACCGGCTTCTGTGCCCAGACACTATCCTTGTCGATGCCTGCTCAGCGCCTGGATTTCATAGGTGCCGTCCTGGACATGGTCCAGGCCAAAGCCTTTCTTCCCATAGATAGGACTCAGTGCCTGGCAGCCCTGGTGCAGGACTTGTAGAGTCGCACGATGGCCCCGGCCTGCCTGATGTTGCATCTTCTGGGACACATGGCCTCAACTGTGCACGTCATGCCTGACGCCCACCTCTGCATTTGTCCAGTTCTGTGGACCCTCTACTCCCAGTGGGCCTAGACAACGGTCTGTCTTCACGACCGGTTCTGGGTGACCCTGTCACTGGTGGCGTCCCTCGATTGGTCGCAGAAGCCACTGCACCTTCTGGCAGGGATGCCTTTTCAGTCTCCTTCCCCTCAAGCGGTCCTCATGATATATGCCTCCAAACTGGGCTGGATGGCCCACTGTGGCACTCTGTGGACCCAGGGTGTCTGGTCAGCAAGAGTGTCTCCCCATCAGATCAACTTCCTCAAAATCCAAGCCACTGCATACACTCTGCAAGCATTCTAGCACCACTTGGCGAACTGGGAAGTTCTGGTTCAAACAATCAAGTGGCGATGTTTTATCTCAACGAACAGTGAGGCACTTGGTTGTTACCTCTTGTGTGAGGAGGCAATTAATCTCTAGAACTTCGCCCAGGAGAGGGGAATGTTTCTTCATGCGGTGTACCTTCCGGGACAGGAGAATACCCTTGTGGATCGCCTCAGTTGGGTTCTCCAGTCCCACGAGTGGAGGCTGAACCCTTGAGTGGCACATGCTGCTTGTTCCTGATGTAGAATTCTCCTACACTTGACGTCTTCGCCAGTCCCACAAGCACCCAGTTGCCGTGCCTTTGCTCCAGGATACTTGCTCCTGCAAGCGGCCAACACATTCCTCCTGTGATGGAGCAAGAGGCTGCTGTAAGCATACCTTCCGACCCCTCTAGTCTCCAAGACTCTTCTCAAGATTCAACGGAATCGAGCCTCTGTGATCCTCATAGCTCCCATGTGGCCCCTGTGGCTGTGGTTTCCTCTGCTGCTCAGTCTCTTGGATAGTGCTGATTGCCGTGGGCTGCGTCCTAGACCTGATAACGCAGGAGGACAGCTCACTCCTGCATACCAACCTCAGGTTCCTTGCCCTGATAGCCTGGCTGCTGAAAGGGTAGCCCTTGGCCAATTTCATCTGCCCAGGGAGGTTGAAGATGTTCTCCTGGTGTCCCGCAAGGATTCCACCAAGCGAGCAGACTCCTTCAAATGGCGTCGATTCTCTGTCTGGTGCGTGAATCGGAGTGTCAACCTCTTCTCCTCTTCAGTACAAACAGTGTTAAAATATTTGCTGCACCTTTCCCATGCTGGCTTGAAATCTAACTCTGAGGGTACACTTCAGTGCGCTGCAGCGCACCATCATTCGGTGGACAGGTAACCCCCTGTCCTTCCGCTCGTGGGCTGCTTTGTGGGGTCTCTTGACTCATGCTGCCTCCCTCTCCTTCCCTGGTGATGGCCTGGGACCTGAATGTGGTTCTGGGTAGGCTTGTAGCTCTGCCTTTCAAGCCAGTGGCCTCCTGTCACCTCAAGTACTTCTCTTGGAAAGTGGTTTTCCTGGTGGCACTCACCTCTTGTCTGTAGGGTTAGTAAGCTGCATCCCTTGGTGGCACATGCCCCTTACACCAGGTTTCACAGGAATAGTGTAGTCTTGTGCACGCATCCCCGGTTTCCTGCCCAAGGTAGTTTCCCTCTTTCATCTTAACTAAGAGGTGGTCCTTCTACTTTTTTTCCCCCGACCTCATATGAATCGTGCAGAGGCTGTGCTCCACACTTTCAATTGTAAGAGAGTGTTGGCTTCTATCTTGAACAGACGAAAACCCATCGCCACTCCTTGCAGGTCTTCATCTCATTTGACCTCAACAGGCTTTTGGATTGTGGTCTCTAAGTGCACCCTGTCCACTTGGGTGGCGGACTGAATTTCCTTTGCCTGTGCACAGGCTGGTCTCTCCCTAGAGCAGCATGTCGCTACTCACAATTTGCGAGCAAAGTCAGCCTTGTTGGCTAACTTGTGCTCCCGTCTCCTTGGAGATCTGCCGAGCAGCCCACCTGATCCCTCTGTCCATACCTTCGCAGCACATTACAGCCTGGAGGAAGACTTCCTGCATGACAGCACTTTTGGCCAGGTGGTACTTCATCATGTTTTTGTAAATTAATGCTTCTCCTTTCCCCTGACCCTTTCTAAGTTCATGCTACCGGAGAGCTACCTCCCTGATCATGTCTGATGTCTTGGGGCCAATCTGTGCTCTCCACTGGCATTTATGGTTTGATTTTTTTGGTCGTCCCTGGCCTTTACAGGCTTTTTTTGGTAGCCTGTAGCTTGGGAGTCCCATATGTAAGGACTGACTTCCTGCTTGTGCTCTGAGAAAGCGTAGTTACTCGTAGCAAGTGTTCTCTGGGAACAGCAGGAATCGGTCCTCACAACCCTCCCTCCTCCCCTTGGAGTTTTTTCTTTTTCTGCTTTTTTAAGCTATGTCCTCGCCTATCTTTTAGGCACAGTTTGCTAATCGGGCAGCATGCAATATCACTGCTGCCCGATTAGTTACTGCGTATTCTGGCGTGTGCGGTGATTCCTGGACACCATCTCTGCTCGGCAGCCCTTGAAAGATTATCCTATGGTCCATGGTTATGTGATATATACAAGACAGCAATATGGTCTTTGATCCTCACCTTTACCGTATAGTATTCTTGTAATCTCCAGGAACAAGCAGGAAGTCAGTCTTCACATATGGGTGATGTGAGCACCAACTGAGCCCAGCACGGGAACACTCCCCAGCATCCAATAGTAAAGCTTTTGGGAGTATTCCTCCACGCATGCGTGGTTGCCTTCCCACCTTAGCTCTTGGCCTTCTCAGTCGTCTTTTCTGCGGCACCATTGGGACCTTTTCCCTATCAGCTGCGTTAAGAGACTTCTGGATTTTTTGTGGTACTGTCGAGCACTTTTCTCTTCTTGCCTTCTCATTGCAGACTCTACTCCAATTCCACTCCAGTTCTGTTTTATTTTACCTTTTTATTTTTTTGTTAAGGCCTTTGGCCTACCCCTTCATCATTGTGAAACAATTTGACTTTTCCTCAGTCCTTTTCCCAGAAATGGGAAAAGCCCCGGAATGGTTTTAAAATTTTTTTGAAGTGTTCCAGTACAATTTCTATCACAGACAAGCATAGCTTGTGCCTCAAGTGTTTAGGCCCAGACCACAATGTAGATTCCTGTCCCTCCTGTCACCACATGACTGCCAGAGGTAGGAAGAACCGGGATAAAAAGAAGGCTAAGCTATTTCCAACAGACGCAGCTCCTTTGGCACATTCCTCAGGGGCGTCGACCCCATCTAAGTCCTCCCATACCTCTTGATCGCCACTTAGTCAAAAGGACAAGCATTGAGCTGAGTCTCCAGTGCAGAAGACATTGAAATCATTGATCTCGAGGTCGGTATAGTCTCTGACACTCAGATGCAGACTGTCCAGCAAAGCTGCCCCAGCAGAAGGCCTCGCCCTCCAAAGCCGCAAAGGGGGGGGGGGGGGGGAGGATCGGGGATGCCTCAGATACTGGCGTTAAGAGTTGTGGTCCACACAATTGTGTCTGGAGCCACCGCTCTTCCAGTATCGTTGCTCGATGACCATGTCATTGCCATCAAAAAGAGTACCGCTGCACTCCTTGCAGTAGTGATACCGATGGCATCGGGGATATTGCAGTCGGCGCTGTTTCCACCGACACCGGTGGTCTCTGAGGTACCCTCTCGATACCCTTCCGTAGGCATCACTTGTGTCGTATTGCTCCATGGACCAACCACTACCCCAAGGTCTTTGGTGCCGCCGCACTTGATATCCTCAACGTTGAAACACCCTTCCTCTGAGCTCCGGAGATATAGAGGCTCTCATAGAGAGATTACTTTGATTTTCTTCCGGCCTCGGATTCTGAGCTGGAGGCCTCGAATTCTGAATTCATTGATTCAGATACCAACAAGGATGTACCGTCAGATCCTCTGCCTCCTTATGAGCATTGAAGGACTCCGCCCGAGGACATGTCTTTTCAAGATTTTATTAAAAACATGGCAGCTGCCCTGGATGTGTCTATGGCTACAGAGATAGAACCCAGGGCAAAGGAACTGCAACATTCTACAGTATCCATCTGCACTGAAGGAGGCAGCAACCCTCCACTGCATAACATCTTGAGAAATTTGATGACTAGGATGTGGGAATCTCCTATGTCAACTCCTGCAGTCCCCAAGAGGCTTGATGCTCTTTAGAGTCCCTCCTCCAGGGTTTAAAAAATCCTCAACGCCCTCACCACTCTGTGGAGTCTGCTATGAGAAGGATCAAAAGCCAAAAGAACCATTCTTTGGTTCCTCCTGGAAGGGAGGCCAGGACTCTTCAATGCTTTTGGCAGAAAAGCTTTTCAGGCAATTATATTAGCCTCTAGAATAGATTCCTACATTCTGTATATGGGCATGTGCCATAGGAATGTCTCGAGGGATTTGGCGAATTTACCACCTTACTGCCCCCCCTGACAGACAAGGCAGCTCATCAGGTTTTAGTCAAAAGTTCTAACAAGGGCAATCTTTGATGCCTTTGAGGCCAACAGTAGGACTACTGCAGCCTGCATTGGAGCTAGAAAAACAGCCTGGCTTCAGGTATCTGATCTGAAGCAATGTGTCCAAGATAAGTTAATCAACATTCCATGCAATGGGGAGAATCATTTTGGCTAGAGATGGAGGAAAAAGCAGGTGAGATAGAAATGGACGATCTCACCAAGAGGCGGCTTTCTAGAAAGACGGCAGATCCTTCTAAAAAGAAGACTCACCAAAAAAACACTTCTTCTGCAAGAACAAGCAGGAAGTCAGTCCTCACATATGAGTGGCGTCGGCACCGACGGAGCCCGAGCGGAGCATTTCTCCAGCTTTGCTCAGTCTCCCTTTTTCTGCGGAGCCCTTCGGACATGCGCCTCGAACCCGGAAAAAGCTTTTTCTGCACTAAGTACATTTTTGTCTTTTCCAGCTAGCGCAGGTTCCCCCTCCCGCCTCTCGAGCACCGTTTCTTTGATGATCTGTCTCGGGACCTGTTTTTTCCTCCTTTTCCACTTTTGCACCCTTTTTAACCGCTGGCTGCGTCAAGGGTCTTTGACCTTGCAGGAGTCCTTTTTGCCCCAGTGGCCTCCGGTTCCAAAAAATGTGATCGGTACTCCAAAAATGTCACTCAGACACCCATGACTGCTGTCTCAGGTGGCAGGGTGATGATCATAATCCGGAGCAATGCTCCTTATGCAAAAAGATGTCCTCTAAAGCCATTCAGAGTTGTCAGCAGAAGCTAGACGATATCTTCCATAAGGCAAATTTGACCCTGGTAGCCTTGTGCTCCAAGGCCACGCAACCCTCTGAGCTGCCCAAGATTCCCTCGTGGGCCCACAGGCAAATCCGATCAGGGGTCCCCTGAGCGTGAGCAGAAGGCAGCCATGCCCAGCCCCTATAATAGTCCAAAGTCAGCGAAGGAGCAGCCAAGAAAAGTGCCTTGAACTGATGCAGAGGCCTCCAGCAATAGCGCTCGGTCTCCTGAGGGTCGTCCCAGTGAGGACCCGGTCACCCTGGCATCGGTGTTGCAGGGCCCCACTCCCGAGTGGGAGGCCTGAATGCTGGCCTTGGAATGCAGCATTTCTGCATTCTTCGCTGTCCAGCAGGCGCAGATGCCTGGCCTCACCAGCATGTGTCATGAGATTGCAGTGATCCCCGAGAGACAGACTCCTCATGATGATTCTCGGCAAGGGTCTCGGTCACCTTCCTATTCCTCGGGTGCGTGATCATCTCAGGCAAGCGCTTCAGGAGCCCAGTATGGGTCATTGACCCACCTGGAAACTCCCGACCTAGAGTCCTCCACGGACTGCTCGGAATGGAAATCTGATGGACACCTCATCAGAAACTCAACTCACTGAGACCTCCCCTCGGACCCATCTCCCCTGACACAGAGGCAGCGGTCTTCTCCTGAGGACACCTTTCCATGAGTTTGTCCATGATATGGCCTGGGCCCTCGTTCTTACCATAGAGTCGAACGAGGAGCCTAGAGTGGAAGAACTTGATATCCTCCAATATGAGGCACCACCGAGGGAAATCTCACGATTCTAGTCCCCTCCATCATTAACCGTCGTCTCCTCCGCATGTTGAAGACTCCAGCCTCTGTCCCGATAGTCGATGCCTGGACTTCCATGTACAAGGTCCAGCAAGATCCGGTGTTTCGGAAGGCACAGCTTCCCCACACCTCTATGATCATTGAGTTGGCCATGCGCAAGCAGAAGAAACCTGTCTTCAGTCCCTCTGGGCAGGGAGTCTCGTGCCCTCAATGCCCTTGGGCGCAAATGTTACCGGGGTTCCATGCTAACATGCCGCATCCAGGTTTACCAACTTTACATTGGTATGTTTCTCCAAAACCTCACTAAAGAGCTCAGGGACATTGCGGCCAGTTTCGATGGGGACCACCTCTGGCACTTCCAAGCACGCTTGAAGTCAGTTGGGGAGTACTCTAAATACCTCTTATGAGTTGCCTACAATGGCTTAGAGCAGAGGTACTCAAATCCAGTCCTGGAGGGCCACAAACTAGTCAGGTTTTCGGGATATCCCTAATGAATATGCATGAGAGAGATTCAAATACAATGGATGCAGTGCATGCAAATATATCTCATGCATATTCATTGGGGTTATTCCAAAAACCTGACTGGTTTGCGGCCCTCCAGGACTGGATATGAGTACCTCTGGCTTAGTCTTCCGTGCAAGTGGCAGCGGGGCTCCAAGCCTCCAATTTGGAGCAGTGGGTCCAGGAGAAGTTCCTCATCCCTTTCCTCAGAGAGCAGCTCTTTGGTAAGCCTATGGGAGGACAAAGCAGCTGAAATTGAGACAGAGTACGTCACCCATACACAGCTTTCCAGGAAGATCTCCACCCTTCCTAGGAAAAAGCCACAAGGGAAGAAACCCTTCTTCCTCAGGAAGGATTTTAGAAAAGGTTCAGAGAAGAGCCACCAAAATGGTAAAGGGGATGGAAGGATACTCCTATGAAAAAAGGCTAAAAAGGTTAGGGCTCTTTAACCTGGAAAAGACGGCTGAGGGGAGATATAATAGAAGTCTATAAATTAATGAACGGAGTGGAACGGGTAAACGTAGATCGATTGTTTACCTTATCAGAATATAGAAAGACTAGGGGACATGCAATGAAGCTACAGGGTAAACTATTTAAGATTAATAAAAGAAAATATTTTTTCACTCAACCTATAATCAAACTCTGGAATTTGTTACCGGAGGATGTAGTAAAGGCTGTTAGTGTAGCTGGGTTTAAAAAAGGTTTGGACAAGTTCCTGGAGGAAAGGTCCATAAACCATTACTAAGAAGGGACCCAGGATATCAATGCTTGAACCAATACAAGCATTGTGGAACCTGTGTCCCTTGGGGAAACTGCTAGGTACATATGACCTAGATTGGCCACTGTTGGAAACAGAATACTGGGCTTGATGGACCTTGGTCAGACCCAGTATGGCATATCTTATGTTCTTAAGGGCCAACCCTACAGGGGATACCCCCCCGTACCTGACCATGCTGTCCCTGCCGCAGGGCTGTCGGTAAGGACTCCAGTCAGGGGCCTCACAAGCATAAAGGACGAAAGACCCAGTTGCCAACTCCAAAACATCCGGTCTTGGTGTTTTGACACCCCCTGCATAGCCACTTGACTGCTGAACTATCAACTGCTGACAGGGGGGGCTGGTCCACTTCTCCCACAAGTGGGACTCCATCACCACCGACACGTGGGATCTTCAGGTCACCTGGGAGGGCTACTTCCTCCATCTGGACCAGCCGCCGCCTCCCCTTACTTCCCTTAGGGAACCCTAGCAGCCTCCTCTGCCCCAGGCCTTACTAATTAAAGAGCTTGCAGGCCTCCTCAAAGACCGGGGCGGTGGAGCCCATACCATTTCCTCTGAGTGGAAGGGGGTTCTACTCCAGATACTTCCTCATCCCGAAAAGAACAGGAGCTCTCTGGCCCATCCTTGACCTGAGGAACCTGAACAGATCCCTGGTGCGGGAGAAGTTCAAAATAGTCTCCTTTGGAACACTGCTGCGCTACCTCCACAAGGGCAATTGTCTATGCTCCTTGGATTTAAAGAATGCTTACACACACAACCTCATCCACACCATACATAGATAGTACCTGCAGTTTGTAGGAGGCAGTCACTACCAGTACAGGGTGCTCGCCTCTGCTCCACGGGTCTTCACCAAGTGTCTTGCGGTGGTGACAACCCATCTCTGTTTCCAAGGTGCTTTTGTCTACCCTTACCTAGACGTCGGACTCATAAAGGGGGGCACAGACTCGGAGGCCCTGCAGGCCTCACTATCTGGCTTCTAGGCTTTGTGGTTAACCACCCAAAATCCCACCTTATTCCATTGCAATCCCTGTAGAGTTCTAGGGGCATGCCTGGATACTAAATAGGCCAAGGCCGCCTTCTCGCCAAGACAGGGCAGATGGTCTCGCATCCCTGGCATCCAACGTGCAGTGTCTTGGCACAGTCTCAGCTCAATTGATGCTTCGCCGCCTGAGCCACATGGCTTCCACCGTCCAATGCCCTCCACAACATGCGGGCAAAGCAGTGGTGCCACCGCGCACAGTAGGCCCAGGCGATGGGCTGACTCAGTCTGTCTCACCTCGGTTGGCAGGGTCCTTGGTCTGGTGGTAGGCTGCACAATACCTGCTCTGGGGCTTGCCCTTCCAGACCTTGGCACCCCCCCCCCCCAAGACCGTCCTGACGGATGCCTCCCTCTTGGGTTGGAGGGCCCATTGCGAGGAACTGCGCACCCAGGAGGCCGGGTCCCCTGAGGAGAGTCAGCTGCAGATCAACCTGCTAGAGCTCCAAGCCGTCGTCCTCGCACTGAAGACGTTAATGCATCGACTGCGGCACCAGGTGGTGCTCGTGCAGACGGGCAACCAGATCACTCTATTCTACTTGAACAAACGGGGGGGGGGGGGAGGTACTGGCTCCTACAGCATCTGCCAAGAGGCGATAATCCTGTGCTTGTATGTGGTGAGCCATGACATTATCCTCAGAACCTTTTATCTCCCTGGCCAAGGCAATACCTTGCTGGTCACACGAATGGCGTCTGAACTCTGCGACAGCAAAGCAGCTATTCCAGATCTGGGACATCCCAGACCTCGATCTCTTTTGCCAGTCCAGCCAATGCTCAGCACCCCTGGTTTTGCGGTCCCAATCCACACCTGGGCCGGGTGGCCCCCGACGCCTTCCTCCTCTTGTAGGTGACAGACTTACTATATGCTTTCCCTCCCATGCCGCTGATAGCACCGGACCCTTCTCAAGTCCAGCGGGACAGGGCCTCAGTAATCCTCATTGCCCCAAGGTGTCCCAGATAGCCATGGTTTCCCCTGCTGCTCCTTCTCTTGACGGAGCCCCCGGTCCCTCTTGGGAAGTCACCAGGGCTCCTAATGTAGGAGGAAAGCCCGCTCCTCCATCCCAGTCTGGGGTTCCTGTGCCTTGCAGTTTGGCTGCTGAATGGGTATCCCTAGCTCCCCTACAGCTCCCCAAAAAGGTCAAGGACGTTCTACTGGCCTCTCGAAAGGACTTGATGAGACAGGCATGCGTTTTCAAGTGGTGCAGGTTTTCGGTGTGGTGCTCAGAGAACTATGCGACCCCATTCTTCTTCCTGATACACTCAGTCCTGCAATTCTTGCTCCACTTCTCACAGTCTGGGCTAAAGTCTAACTCTGTCAAGGTTCACCTGAATGTGATCTCGGCAAACCATCATCCCATCAAGGGCAAACACCTCTCGGTGCAACCCCTTTTCTCTTGTTTCATGCGGGGCCTGCTCCTCTCCAAGTCCCCTATCCGCCCACCCCTGCCAGAATGGGACCTCAATGTGGTCCTCACGCAGCTGACCAAGCTGCCTTTCGAGCTCCTCGCTACTTATTCCTTGTGGCACTTATCCTGGAAGGTGGCCTTCCTGATGGCACTCACCTCCGCCCTTAGAGTCGGTGAACTCGAAGTCCTGATGTCTGAGGCACCATACATCAGGTTCTACAAGAATAGGGTGGTTCTCCAGGAACAAGCAGGAAGCCAGTCCTCTCATATGGGTGACGTCGGCACTGACAGAGCCCTTGCGGAAGCATCCCCCCAGCTTTCAAAGAAAGCCTTTGGGAGATGCCACAACACATGAGTGGTCCCCTTCCCACCCAAGGGTGCCATCTTGCTCAGTCGCCTTTTTTCTGCCAAGCCCTTCAGACGTTGTCTGGCTTGTCCCCAGAAAAAGTTGATTTTTTTTGTCCTTCGAGTTTCTAACTAGTCTCTGGTATTGCACCGGTACTCTTCCTGCCTACTGACCTTGGTGCCTCGGCATTAGGCTCGGTTTATTTTTCTAGTCTCTTTGTTTTCTTTTTCTGGTGCCTTTGTGCCCTTTCTTCTCCCGCTGGTAGCCCAGAGTCTTCGACCTCGTGGGGTATTTTTTCCCCCCATGGCTACCAGTGGTTTTAAGAGGTGTGATCGGTGCTCCAAAATCATGTCTTTAACTGACACGCACAACTGTCGTCTTCGTTGCCTCAGACCATACCATGAGCCTACAGTCTCCACAGGAGGATGTCCAGGGAGGCTCTTAAGAGCCGCCAGCAGCAGCACAAGTTCTTCCCTGAGTCCCCGATGCCTTCGACGGAGGCCATGACATCTTGGGCGGAACTCTCCGAACCCGAGCCTTGTGGGTCCTCAGAAAGGGGGGGGGTCTCCCTCGAGGGAACCAAGAAAGAAGAAACCCTCAAAGGCGACATCCTTGGATGGTTCCGACCGGCCGGGAGCCCCCCTGGGCCTGGTCCTGCAGTCCGGAGAAGGAGCAATCTACAAAGGACCCCAGGAAGGATCCGGCCACGGACCAGCCTCTGTCCCCAGACACTATCCTGGTCAAGGATTCTCCTTTGGGAGAGCCAGTGTCAGGCCAGATTCTCTTGGTGCCCACGCCAAGGGCTGCGGAGCCTTCTTGCCTGAAGTCCAGAATGGCGGCCCTGGAGCACAGTTTGTTTTCATGGACCAGCAGCAGGTGCTGTTGTCCGGCATGACCGGTTCATCTACCCCGACCACCGGGCCATCGACATCCAAGACGTCACCGGAGGCCGAGCCAGTCCTCAAGATCCTTCGGCTGAGGTCGTGTTCTGAGTCCTGCTCGACGACACTGTGGTCATCCCCAGCAAGTTTACCCAGTACCGGCCATAGGGCATTGGGCTCCTCGAAGCCCATAGAACAGCCCTCTTATGAGTCCTCCATGGACTACTCCAAATGGGAGATGGAGGACGAGTCCCCCGATACCTGTCAACACCACAACGACCTTTCAGTTTCCCCCCCCCCCCCCCCGTCTCAGAACCTCGGCGGTGGTTCCCACCTGAGGATATGGGCTTCTTGGACTTTGTCAAGGACATGTCCAAGGTCTTGACATTCAAGACCGAGTCTGAGGAGGACCCTTGGGCAGATGAGTTACAGATCCTCCAGTACGAGGCCGCTCCTTGGGAATTGCTCACGGTTCCCATCCCTCCCATCCTGGAACGGCTCATGCTTCACATGTGGGAGACACCAGTGTCAGTGCCGGTGGTGAGCAGATGGCTCGACTCGATGTATCGGGTCCGCCGGAGCCCGGGCTTCCAGAAGTCACAACTGCTGCAGAAACTCTATGGTGGTGGAGTCGACCATGTCTCAGCTGAAGAGCCAGAAGACACTCCTCAGTGCGCCCCAGCAGGGAGGCCCGCACCTTGAACGCCCTTAGAATGTGCTACCAGGGCTCATTGCTCCTCTTCCACATCCAGGCCTACCAGCTGTACATGGGTATGTACTTGAGAGACCTGGCAAAGGAGCTAGCTGGGTTCTCGGTTGGTCTCTCTGAGGACCCTTTGCAGCGGTTCAAGAGCCTGGTCAAGGCTGTCCGTGAGTGCTCCAAATTCATGTCTCAAGCAGCTTATGACAGGTTCAAGTCGGCAGCCTGGGTAGCCGTGGCAGGCTTCGGTGCACGCTGCCAAGCTTGGCTTCACTCGTCTGACCTCAAGCAGTGGGTTCAGGACAAGTTGGTCAATGTCCTATGCCAAGGAAAGAACTTCTTTGGCAAACCCATGACCGACAAGGCTGTCGAGCTGGATTCAGAGTTCATGACAAGGACCAGGCTCTCTAAGAATACCACTGCCCCTCCCCGACGGAAGGGCTCGGGTAAAAAGTCCTTTTACCCGAGGAATGGAGCTGCTTAACGAAACTACCCACCCTATCAGGCTTCCCCAGCTCCCCAACAGGGTCAGCAGGCCAAGGGATATGGACATTGCCTGCGTAAGCAGAAGGCTCCAAAACCCCAGGCCCCGGCCCTGGCTCAGCCAGGGGGAGCTTTTGACTCCTTCAGCATAGCCTCTTTTCCCCAAGGAGATCATCAGCCCACAGGGGGATGTCTGGCCCTCTATGCCCAGAGGTGGATGGCCATCACCACCGACTCCTGCGCACTAAAGATGGTCAGAGGTGGTTATCTCCTCCACCTGGCACAGACACCTCCCCCCCCCTATTTCCCGGGAGAGCCCCTCAGGTCTCTCCTGCACTGGTACCTTCTTCTGAAGGAGTTGGTAGGTCTTCTCGAGGACAAGGCAGTGGAACAGTGCCCCACCATCTCACAGGCAAGGGGTTCTAGTCCAGATACTTCCTCATACTGAAGAGAACAGGGGGGCCTAAGGACCATCCTCTACCTCCGCAACCTCAACAAATTCCTGGTGAGGGAGAAGTTCAAGATGCTATCCCTTGGAACATTGCTGCCATACCTCTAGCAGGGAGACTGGCTATGCTCCTCAGACCTCAAGGACGCTTATACTCGCATCCTCATCCACCCCAAGCACAGGCAATACTGGTGGTTCGTAGTAGGGGATAGGCACTTTCAATACCGGGTACTCCCCTTCCTCCGGGCCTCTGCCCCAAGGGTCACAAAATGCCTGGCAGTCGTGGCCACCTTCCTCCGGCTCCCTGGGGTCTTCGTTTTTCCCTGGCTCATAAGGGGAGGCGCAGCCGGCCACCGCCCGCATCATCCAGGTTCTGCAACACTTGGGCTTCGTCATAAACTACCCCAAGTCTCACCTCCTTCCGACACAGTGCCTGGAGTTCATTGGGCAAAGCTCGACACTCTCCGGTCGAAGGCCTTCTTGCCCAAGGACCGAGCCGATCATCTCAGATCTCTAGCTCAGGAAGTGCAGCACCATCCCTCAGTGCCCGCCCAGCTGCTTCTGCGCCTCCTCGGGCTCATGGCCTCCACGGTCCACGTCACCCCAGACGCTCGCCTCCACGTGAGGACGGTGCAGTGCTGTCTCCGGGACCAGTGGTCTCAGGCCACAGTCTGTCCAACAGATGAGCACAGTCCACGTACCAAACACCCAGTACAAAACGTGGAGGCAAGGAAGGAACTATTTATATACCACCTTTATTTCATAAAGCCAGGCCCAACACAGGCTGTGTTTCGTTTATGCCTTCATCAGGGGCTTTGGCTATAACAACATATAAAAACCTCATTAAAAAACAATCAAAAATCATAAAATTAAATAAATTATAGGTATAATCATATAAGGCACCTCTAAACGTAATGATACATAAAACACTAAAATATTAATAAATAAATAATGTTAACTGCTAAAGTACAGCGAATGATCTATGAACTAAAAAGCAGATAAATAAATCAATAATTGCGTACATGTAATACATGTAAATTCACACTTATAAAAAACTTATAAACATATGGGCACATTAATAAATAACTAAAACATTAATAAATAAAATGCTGATCAGCAAAGTACAGCAAAATATCTATTGGCCCTTCTATTTCTTTTCCTTTTTTTTCCTCCAGTCATTGTAGTGTGGCAGGAAAATCATATAGGTAAGAATGAAATCAGTATTTTTAAGTACACAAAATTGTAGGTTATGCTGTTTCTTATTCAAACATTAACCCTGAGGTTTATGTATGGTTAATTTTAGTTGAGTTTTATAATTGTGTAATTTTACATGTATTTATGTGCATATTATACATGTGTAGTTATTTATTACTTCAATTAATTATTTATCATTTTTTAGTCAATAGATATTTTGCTGTACTTTGCTGATCAGCATTTTATTTATTAATGTTTTAGTTATTTATTAATGTGCCCATATGTTTATAAGTTTTTTATAAGTGTGAATTTACATGTATTACATGTACGCAATTATTGATTTATTTATTTATCTGCTTTTTAGTTCATAGATCATTCGCTGTACTTTAGCAGTTAACATTTATTTATTTATTTATTAATATTTTAGTGTTTTATGTATCAAGTTTAGAGGTGCCTTATATGATTATACCTATAATTTATTTAATTTATTTTATGATTTTTGGTTGTTTTTTAATGAGGTTTTTATATGTTGTTATAGCCAAAGCCCCTGATGAAGGCATAAACGAAACACGGCCTGTGTCGGGCCTGGCTTTATGAAATAAAGGTGGTATATAAATAGTTCCTTCCTTGCCTCCACGTTTTGTCTCAGGCCACAGTCTGCCTCCAAGACAGAGTTTTGGTGACCCGCCAGTTGGTGGACTCCCTGGTCTGGTGGCAGTCTCCCCAGCATCTCAAAGTGGGCATGCCCTTTCAGGCCCAAGCCACTCGAGGATCCTCACTACAGGCGCCTCCCTGCTCGGCTGAGGAGCCCACTGCGAAGATCTCCACACTCAGAGCAATTCATCGCCAGACGAGAGCACCCAGCAGATCAACCTCCTGGAGCTCCAAGCCATACACCTAGCCCTGAGGGTCTTCTGTCACCACCTATGTCACCAGCCGGTGCTGGTCCAGACGAACAACCAGGTGACGATGTTCTATGTGAACAGACAGGGGGCACAGGGTCTCATACCTTTTGTCAGGAGGCACTGCTCCTCCTCTTGTACACAATCCAACAGGGTATCCTCCTGCGGGCAGTGTACATGCCAGGCTAGGACAACAGATTTGTTTGTCCAGCCGCACGAGTGGCAGCTGGACCCCATGGTAGCCAGTCGACTTTTCTGGTTCTGGGGGGAACCCGTGATGGACCTGTTCGCCAGTCCAGACAACTTTCAGTTGCCCCGCTTCTGCTCCCGGCAGGCACACACCTCCAGGGTGGCAGTGGAAGCGTTCCTAGTTTCATGGTCGGAAGGCCTCATGTACACCCTCCCTCCGACGTCGCTGATCGCAAAGTCCTTATTCAGGACCCTCTGTGACAAGGCTTCGCTCATCTTGATAGCTCCTCGGAGGCCCATGCAGCCATAGTTCCTGCTACTTCTGCAGTTGACAGTGGAGGCCCCTGGGACTCCTTTCTCAGGAGGGGGCTCTCTCCTGCACCCCAACTGGGGGTCCCTCTCTCTGACAGAGTAGCTGCTGAGAAGGTTGACTTTGGCCCCCCTCATCCTTCCCGCTGAGGTGGAGGACATTCTGCTGGCCTCTTGCAAGGCCTCTACTGGGAAGACTTACGCCCTCAAATGGTGCAGGTTCTCTGCTTGATGCGCCGAACGCGGGGCTGATCCTTTCTCCTGTCCAGTAGCTTTGGCGGTGTTACAGTACCTTCTCCATCTCTGTCCAGGCTCAAATCTAACTCTGACCTTGTACCTGAGTGCCCTGGCGGCACACCACCATCCGGTGGATGGTAGTCTCCTCTTCGTCCAGCCCTTGGTGACCTATTTCCTGCGGGACCTGCTCTTATCGAAAGCCCCGGTTCGTCTTCCGTAACCAAATGGGATCTCAACGTTGTGTTAGAGCAGCTCAGTCGCCTGCCCTTTGAGCTACTTGCCACCTTCGCTACCTCTCTTGGAAGGTGGTTTTCTTGGTTGTGCTCATCTCTGCTCGCAGTGTTAGCAGGAATCAGTCCTCACAACCCTCCCCCCTCCTCTTGGAGTTGCTCCTGTACCATCTTTTATTTTTGCTGTCTTTTAGCTATGTCATCTGACTGAGCAAGATGGCACTCTTGGGCGGGAAGGAGACCACGCATGCGTGGTTGCATCTCCCAAAGGCTTTCTTCGAAAGCTGGGGGATGCTTCCACGAGGGCTCTGTCGGTTCTGACGTCCCCCCCATATGTGAAGACTGTTTCTTGCTGTCCCTGGAGAACACCTGTTATAGGTGAGTAACTACACTTTCTTCACACCCACCCCAAGTTCTTCCCGAAGATTGTCTCAGATGTCCATCTCAACCAGGAGGTGGTGTTGCCTACTTTCTTCCTGAGGCCCTATGCTGACCAGGCGTCAGTCATTCTCCATTCCCCTGACTGCAAGAGGGCCCTATCCCTCTACCTGCAGCGTACTCAGGGCCACTGCAAGGCTGGGCAGTCTTTCTCTCCTGCGATTCCAGCTATCTGGGACAGGCGGTCACCAAGTGGACCTTGTCCATTCTGGTGGCAGATTGCATCGCCTGCCCTGGCCGGGCTGCCACTGGACTGCCAGGTCATGGCGCACAATGTCTGGGCAATAGCAACATCTGTCACGAGCCTCTGCTTGGTGCCTCTGGCAGACATCTGCCGGGCAACCACCTGGTCTTCCACTCATACCTTCACGACCCATTATGCCTGGAGAGGGTGTCCCATCAGGACAGCGCCTTTGGCCAGGTAAATCTGTAATCTGTTCAGGGTTTAAGCAACTCCTGCCCTCTGACCCTTCTTGTTCCGGCTACCAGAGACATGGCTCTCCTTAGACTAGGGATCATCAGGTCTCCCTTCAGATTTGCTGCGGCTGCTCACGGCTCTGCCATGCTTTTCCTACAGGTCCTCGGTAGTCTGTAGCTAGTGAGTCCCATATGTGAGGACTGACTTCCTTCTTCCTGCAGAAAGCGTTCTCCAGGCACAGCATGAATCAGTCCTCACAACCCTCCCTCCTCCCCTTGGAGTTGCTGTCCATTTTTTGCTATCTTGGTGGGGCTCTAGCTGTGGCACCTGACTGAGCAAGATGGCACCATTGAGCAGGAAGGAGACCGCGCATGCTTGGTGGCATTCCCAAAGGCTTTCTTCAAAAGCTGGGGAAATGCTCTGTGTGGGCTCCGGTGCTGACGTCACCCATATGTGAGGACTGATTACTGCTTTCCTTGGAGAACACCTGTTACAGGTGAGTAACCATGCTTTCCTAAAGAAGACATGTTACTATCCACCTTATCACTCCTATTCCTCCTACTCTGATCCACAACAGAGACAGCAGGGCCAAAAACAACCCAGGGTTACCAAACCACACTCCTACTGCTCAACCAACTCAGAATTTTCGACTCCTTCCTAAGGAGCATGCCCATTTCTCCCATGACTTCTTCACCTTCCAAAATCCCAGGGATACTAAATCACTTCGCACACTGCTGGAAAAACATCACCTCAGAACCCTGGACATTACATCTAGTAGGCCAGGCTCTACAGACGAATTTCATAGATCTTCCACCCACTCATTTTGTAGGCCAACCTTCCTTAGATCTCCATCAAACCACCTTGCTACAACAGGAGATCCACCCTCTACTAATGCAGGAGGCAATAAAGGAATGGTCCCTTTCTCTGCTTCTACTCCCGATATTTTCTTATCCCAAAGACGAGAGGCCACAGATCTATACTAGATCTCGAAAGCTTTAACAAATTCCTTGTCAAGGAAAAATTCAAAATGATTTCTCTGGGTACCCATTCTTCCTTACTTCAATACTCATCCGTCCAGATCACAGAAATTTTCTCGGATTTGTATTTTGGAACAATCATTACCAATATAGTCTGTTTTGCTTCGGCACCCAGAGTTTTCACAAAGTGCCTTGCTGTGGTGGCAGCCTATCTTTGAACTTTGGGGATCTTTCTGTTCCCCTACTTAGACGATTGGTTGCTAAGAGCAGATACCGTTATGGCAGTCACTACTGCCTTCAGACTATCCACATCCTACAAGAGTGAGGTTTTGTCATAAATTATCCAAAATTGCCTCTCACTCCAATTCAAAGCCTAGAATTTATAGGAGCTTGACTAGACACGATCCAAGCTTGAGCATTTCTGCTAGACAGAAGTGCCCGACTAATGTCCTTGGCATCACAGATCCGAAGACAGGAGACAATAATGCCCAGAACATTCCTGCGCCTCCTAGGCCACATGGCCTCCACAGTCCATATTGTTCCATATGCTTGTCTCAACATGAGAATAGCACAGTGGACTCTCACAGCAGTGGAAGCAGTCCACAGACCACCTCTGACTCCCATCACCCCTCATATGAGGTCAGCCCTGCAGTGGTGGAGCAAACCGCACAACCTCCTTGTAAGGTTACCTTTTCAACGGTCTATATCACAGTCTACCCTGACGACCAATGCATCAAAGCTAGATTGGGGATCCTCACCTAAACGATCTTATGACCCAGGGCCTATGGACTTCACAAGAGAATCTCCTACATCAAGCTCACAGCAGTCTTCAATGTCATCCAGGTTTTCTCTGCCCATCTCAGGGGCCGCTCAGTCCTCATTCAGATGGACAACCCAGGTGGCCATGTTTTATGTAAACAAACAGGGAGGAGCAGGCTTTCTCCCCTTACGCACAGAGGCCATCTGCTTGTGGAACTGGGCAGTCTTTCAGGAGATTCGCCTTCAGGCAGTGTACCTTCCAGGAACAGAGAATTCCTTGGCCGACAGATTGTCACATCCTTTATCCGCACGAGTGGAGGCTGGAACCTCCAGTAGCTCAACACTTGTTCTAGCTTTGGTGGATGCCAATCAACCTTTTTGCTTCTCCTGTTAGTGCTCAGCTATCTCTGTTTTGCTCCAGGATCCCTTCCCCTCAAGGGAGAGCTTGGATATGTTTCCCCTTCATTGGGGACAGCATCTCTATGCTTTCCCTTCTCTCCCCCTTATAGCAAAGACACCTATTCAAGCTACAAGCAGACAGTGGAATGATGATCCTCATTGCCCCTTACTGGCCCAGACAACCCTGGTTTCCCTTCAACTTGTTCATAAACCTCCCCTGAACGTCTGTTACTCTCCCAACCTTCTTTCTCAGGAACAGGGGACCCTCCTACACCTGAAACTCAAGACACTTCGCTTGACGGCCTGGCTTCTGAGCCGGGTGATCCTCTCACACCTAGGACTCCAAGAGGAAGTTTTACAGGTATTATTACTACTACTATTTAGCACTTATATAGCGCCACGCACGCAGTGCTGTACAGACATACATACAAGAGACAGTCCTGCTCGTTCGAGCTTACAATCTAGTCGAGACAATACAGAGCATTAGTCAATTCAGTGCAACACACAATATGGTCTTTACAAGTCAGTCATGAAAATTGACGGGAGTCAGGTTAAGATAAAGGATAGAAGTCAGAATCTAAAAGCGACAGTGAAGAAGTGGGTCTTCAACCTGGATTTGAAGAGGGCCAGGGAGGGTGCTTGGCGTATAGACATAGGTAGGCTGTTCCAGGTGTTAGGTGCAGCAAGGTGAAAGGAGTGAAGGTCGGGAGTTAGCGGTGCGAGTGAAAGGCCTAGATAGAAGTAATTTGTTAGCGGAGCGAAGTTCCTGAGAGGGGATGTAGGGAAAGATGAGAGATGAGGTATTGAGGGGCCGTAGAGTGAATGCATTTATAGGTCAGAAGAAGTTTGAATTGGATGTGGAATTGGATAGGGAGCCAGTGAAGCGACTTGAGAAGAGTAATGCGGGCATGGCGAGTCTGGCGGAAAATTAGTCGAGCAGCATAGTTTTGTATAGATTGAAGGGGAAAGAGATGGCTCATGGGAAGACCAGCAAGGAATAGATTGCAGTAGTCGAGGCGAAAGGAGATTAAGGAGTGGATAAGCGTTTTGGTAGTGTGTTCAGAAAGGAAGGGGTGGATTTTGCTAATGTTGTAGAGAAAGAAGCGGCAGGTTTATACCTACAAGCTGGATATGTGTGGAGAAGGAGAGAGAGGTGTCAGATAACCCCCAGATTGCGGACCGAGGGAACAGGAAGGATCGTAGATCCATCCACGGAGACTGAGAATGGGGGAAGAGGAGGGGAGGAGTTGATGGGGGAAAGACAAGGAGTTCAGTCTTGGCCATATTCAATTTCAAGCGGCGGTGAGACATCCAGGCAGTGATGTCAGAAAGGCAGGCAGAGATCTTGGTCTGGATTGCTGGAGAGATATTAGTTGTAGAGAGGTAGATTTGGGAGTCATCGGCATAGAGATGGTACTGAAAGCCATGGGAGGAGATAAGCGCGCCAAGGGATTGGGTATAGATAGAGAAAAGGAGGGGGCTTAAGACGGAGTGGGGTGGGAGAGGAGGAGGAGCCACCAGAGCATACACTAAAAGGTGCGATAGGGAGAGGTAGGAGGAGAACCAGGATAGTATGGAGCCCTTGAAATCAAGCAAGGAGAGGGTGGTGAGGAGAAGATTGTAGTCAATAGTATCAAAGGCAGTGGAGAGGTCGAGAAGGATGAAGACAGAGTAGAGGCCCTTAGATTTAGCGAGGAACAAGTCATTGGAGACTTTAGTGAGTGCCGTTTCAGTGGAGTGTAGGGGTTGGAAGCCGGATTGTAGTGGGTCCAGGAGGGCCTGGGAGGTGAGGAAGTCGAGGCAGCAGCGGTGGACTGCTCGTTCTAGTAGTTTAGATATGAAGAGAAGGAGGGGAGATGGATCGATAGGACAGTTGGGATCGAGTGAGGGTTTCTTGAGGAAAGGTGTGAAAACAGCATGTTTGAAGTCTACGGGGACAGTTGCAGTGGAGAGTGAATCTTTATCTTTATTCAAACACTTGATAAACCGCCCAGGCCGAAGCATCAGGGCGGTGTACAATACAAAAAGGTTGAGAATATGAGAGATGGGGAGGGGACAAAGGTGGGGGAGATGGGGTTGTAGGAGATGGGTGGGAATAGGGTCAGAGGAACAGGTGGTGGGTTTGGAGGAGGAAAGGAGTGTGGTTTCCTCTTTGGAGATCGTAGGGAAGGAGGAGAGGGTAGTAGAGGATGTATGGATGGGGGGGAATTGGGGAGGGGGGAGGTAGATGTGGAAGTGGGGAATTGGAGGGCAGTCTTGTGGATTTTATCATGAAAGTAGTCGACTAGGGTTTGGGCAGAAAGGGAGGGTGGGGGCGGGGGCACCTTGAGGAGAGAATTGAGGGTATTAAAGAGGCAGCGAGGATTAGAAGCAAGGGAGTTAGATGGATGTAGTATTCTTGTTTGGCAAGTGCTATGGCTGATTGGAAGGAGTCAAGCATGAATTTGAAATGTAGAAGGTCTTCCGGAGAGCGGGATTTGGTCCAAGCACGTTCAGCAGAACGGGCATAGGTTTGTAAATGGTTGTGGAAGAAAGCCAGGGCTGGGGAGCAGAACGTTGGACAGGACGTGGGGTGGATGGGGCAAGAGTGTCAAGAGCCGAGGATAGTGCAGCATTATAAGAGGATACTGCCATGTCGACGGACTTGGAGGACATAATGGAGGAAAGAGATGGAGAAATGGTGGAAGAGAGAGACTCAGGGGATCAATATTATGAAGGTTTCTAAATAGGTCGGAGGAGACAGGACGAGATTGAGACGGCAGAAGCTGAAGATTAAAGGTTAAAAGGTGATGGTCAGAAGAGGGAAGGATTGAGTTGAGAGGAATTAGAGAAGTGTATCAGGTCAAGGCAGTGGCCGTGCTGGTGGGTGGGGCCAGTGGAGCAAAGTTGGAGGTCAAACAAGGAGGTGAGGGCGAGGAACTTTAAAGCATGGGGATCTGAGTGGTTATTGACGTGAATGTTAAAATCGCCAAGAATAAGAGTGGGGGAAGAGGGATCCAGAAAGACGGAAAGCCAGGAGTCGAAGTCGGTAAGGAAGGTCGATGTGGATTTGTCGGGTGGGCGATAGATAACAGCTACTCAGAGGGGAAGGTGGTGTGAAGAGGCAAATGGAGTGGACAAATGAGAAGGAGGAGTGTGACTGGGACGGCAGGAGGGGTTGGAATTGGCAAGAGGGAGAAAGTAGAAGCCCAACACCACCACTGCGACCAGTGGGTCGAGGTGTATGGGAGAACTGGTATCCCCCGTGGCAGAGAGCAGCAGTGGATGCGGTATCGTCTGGGAGGAGCCAGGTTTCAGTTAGGGCAAGAAGTTGTAGCGCATTAGAGATAGAGATCATGAGTAAAAGCAAGTTTTAGAGATTGAACATGCATTCCATAGGGCACATGAGAATGGGAGAGCGGAGGTGGTAAGGAGAAGGACATGGATAAGGTTGGACAAGTTACGCAAGGATTTCTTTTCAGAGTAAGACAGCGGTCTAGGGGGGCTGTTACGTGAGGATCTATTTCCAGAGATCTAGAGGGGCCAGGGTACGGGTGGGTGTGTCTGGATGAGTATGCCCTCCATGAGGGAGGGAAAGTGAAAGGGGAATGAAGGGGGATATAGATGATAGATTACGTGAGGATCTCTTTTTAGAGTGAGACAGAACTCTAAAGGGGATAGGGTTGGGGTTGATATCTCTGGATGAGTGATTGGGGCATGAGTGAGGGAGGGTGGAAGGGGAAAGGAGAGGGATATGAATGAGATTAGATAAGGTACGTGAGGAACTCTTCTTAGAAATCAGGGGGGGTGCAGGGTTGGGGTTGATATTACCTGATGAGAGAAGGAGCAGTAGAGAGCGAAGTAAAGCAGAGGCAGTACAGCGGAAGCAAGGGTGGGGTTGCCTTAAAGAGAGAGGGGCTGGTTGAATGAGGGGGAAGGTGTGATGAAGCTCAAGATCAGATGATAGGTTAGAAGACAGAATGGAGGGAGGTTTTTCTGGGCAGCCTAGTCCTGGTCAGGGTCTCGAGTTCTTCAGCCTTTTCAGCCATGGGCTTGCCAAAGAGATTTTCACCTCGGCAGGGGACATCGACCAACTTGTCCTGTACCCATGGCTCGAGGTCGGATGACTGTAGCCAAGCCTGTCGGCAGGCACCGATGCCGGCCCCGGCTACTCGGGCCGAAGCCTCAAAGCCATCGTAGGCTGCTCGAGAGGGAAACTTCGAGCACTCTCGAATACCGGTGGACAAGGCCTGGAACCTCTGTAAAGGTTCCTCGGAGAGACCAGCAGAGAACCCAGCAATCTCCTTTGCCAGGTCTCGGAGATACATGCCCATGTAGAGCTGGTATGTCTGGACACGGCAAGCAAGCAGAGCCCTGGAAGCACTTCTTACCGAGGGCATCCAGGTTATGGGCCTCCCGGCCGGGAGGCACCAAGGAGTGCATCTTCTGACTTTTCAGTCGATGCATGGCCAATTCCACAAAAATGGAGTGGTGCGGTAATTGTGCCTTTTGGAACCCGGGGCTCTTGCGGACTCGATAGATAGAATCGACCCGCTTGCTTAACACCGGCATCGAGGCTGGGGTCTCCCACATGCGGAAGAGCAGCCGCTCCAGCATCGGAGGAACCGGTACTCTGATCAGGACTAGGCTGTCCAGAAAAACCTCTGCCCCTTCTCAGAAGAAGAAGGGCTCGGGGAAAAAAGACCTTTTACCCGAGGAAGTCATCTGCCTATAAACAATACCCTCATTATCAGGCCTCTGGTGGCGGCCTACCTAAGGCTTCAAGGTCTTTTTGTGTTTCCGTACCTGGATGACTGGCTCATAAGGGGCCAGTCTTCCCAGGAGGCCCATCAAGCCACCCTTCGCACTGTTGCTCTGCAAAGTCCACTTTGCTCCCGTCCCAGAACTTAGAATTCATAGGAGCAAGGCTGGACACTCTTCAGGCGAAGGCTTTTCTGCCAGTGGACAGGGCCCACAGGCTGATGGATCTAGCCAGGCAGTTTCACAATAATTCCCTGGTCTCTGCCAGGCAATTCCTGAGACTACTCGGCCATATGGCTTCCACGGTTCATGTAACCCCCAATGCCCGCTTGCACATACGGCCTGCTCAGTGGAGCCTTCGCACTCAGTGGCATCAGGGCACAGGGAGCCTAGGGCACAGGGAGCCTAGCGGACTCAGTAAGAATATCCGGCCTACTAGTCTCCTCTCTGCAATGGTGGCTTCATCTTCCGAATCTGGTACTCGGAGTGGTTTTTCAATCCCCTCCGCATTCTCAAGTGCTGACGACAGATGCTTCTCTTCTAGGTTGGGGAGCACATTGCCAAGGGACATGTACTCGGGGTCTCTGGACCCCTTGGGAGGCTGCTCAACCGATAAACTTCCTGGAGCTACGGGCGATACGCGTAGCTCTGAGAGCCTTCTCCCACCTCGCCTCTCACCAGTCTGTACTAGTCCAGACGGACAATCAAGTTGCCATGTTCTACGTGAACAAACAAGGAGGCACAGGCTCCTTCCTTCTATGTCAGGAGGCACAACGGCTGTGCTCTTGGGCCGTCAATCACGGAATCCTCCTCAAAGCTGTCTACCTCCCAGGTCAAGAAAATTACCTGGCGGGCAGACTGAGCAGGATCCTGCAACCACACGAATGGAGATTGAACCCGTTGGTGGTTCAGCAGATCTTTCTCAGGTGGGGCCTCCCCACCATGGATCTTTTCGCCAGTACTCTGAACCGGCAACTCCCGAGATTCTGCTCCAGACAACCGCATCCTCTCAGGGTAGCAGCGGATGCGTTTCTGATCTCGTGGTCCACAGGCCTACTGTATGCGTTTCTTCCCACGCCACTAGTGTCCAGAACGCTGTTCAAAGTCCTCAAGGACGGGGCCTCAATGATCCTGTTAGCCCCCAGGTGGCCGAGGCAACCGTGGTTCCCGCTTCTGCTGCAACTGGCGGTGGACACCCCTCTTCCTCTGGGGTTTCAGCACGATCTCTTGTCTCAGGATCAGGGGACTCTCTTGCACCCCAACCTCCAGTCCCTTCATCTGATGGCCTGGCTGCTGAAAGGGTAGTCCTGGCTCCCCTATGACTGCCTTGAGAGGTGGAGGATGTAGTCTAAGCCTCTAGACGGCAATCCACCAGGAAATCCTATGCTCTTAAGTGGCGTCGATTCTCCGCCTGGTGTGCTCAGCACAGCGAGAATCCCTTCTCGTGCTTGGTAGCGGTAGTATTTGCAATATTTGCTTTACCTCTCCAATCTAGGCCTTAAGTCCACCTCTGTCAGGGTTCACCTCAGTGCTCTCTCAGCGCACCACTCGCTGGTGGACGGAAGGCCTCTTTCCAACCACCCTTTGGTGGCTCGTTTTCTCAGAGGCGGCCTCCTGCTTAAGCCTCCTTTACGTCCACCAGCCCCTGAGTGGGATCTGAATGTGGTCTTACAGCGGATTACTTGTCCACCATTCAAACCTATGGCTACCTGCCCTCTCCGTTTTCTCTCCGGGAAAACCTTGTTTCTGGTAGCTCTTACCTCTGCTAGGCGAGTAAGTGAACTTCAGGCACTAGTGTCTGATCCCCCTTACACTAGGTTCTACAGGAATAGGGTAGTCTTACGGACTCACCCGAAGTTTCTTCCTAAGGTTGTCTCCCCTTTTCACCTCAATCAGGAAGTGGTTCTTCCGACCTTCTTTCCCAGGCCGCATGCCAACCGGGCTGAGATGGTCCTGCATACCCTGGATTGTAGGAGGGCGTTATCCTTCTACCTTGACTGTACGCGGGAGCATCGAAGGGCTGTTCAGCTCTTTGTTTTTTTTGACCCCAATAAGTTGGGGCTCCCTGTTTTCAAGCGTACTTTGTCCATATGGGTCGCTGACTGTATCACCTGGGCTTATGGGGCAGCCAGCCTCTCATTGGGGGGTCGAGTCACGGCTCATCGTGTCAGGGCGAAGGCTGCGTCAGTAGCTCATCTCTGCTCTGTTCCGTTGGCAGACATCTGCCGGGCCGCTACTTGGTCTCCAAGCCAGACCTTTGCGGCCCATTACTGCCTTGAGAGGAAGTCCCGCAGGGACGGTGCTTTCGGACAGGCAGTACTCCATAATCTCTTTGGGGTTTAGGCAACTCCTACCCTCCGGCCCTGGTGTTGGGCTACCAGTCGTGGGCGTTCTCAGAGAAGATTCCTTCCTTCCGTACTGACAAGCTAGAGGGAGCTCATTTTTTTGGCTTGAGGTCTCCGGTAGCCTTAAGCTGGGGAGTCCCATGTGTGAGGACTGACTTCCTGCTTGGTCCTGGAGAAAGAGTAGTTACTCACCTGTAACAGGTGTTCTCCAGGAGCAGCAGGAATCAGTCCTCACAACCCTCCCTCCTCCCCTTGGAGTTGCAGTCATATGATTTATTTTGCTAATTTTTTTGCTGTCTTTTAGCTATGTCATCAGACTGAGCAAGATGGCACCCTTGGGCGGGAAGGGGACCGCGCATGCGTGCTGCAATTCCCAAAGGCTTTCTTTGAAAGCTGGGGAAATGCTCCGCACGAGGGCTCCGTCGGCGCCAACGTCACCCATGTGTGAGGACTGATTCCTGCTGCTCCTGGAGAACACCTGTTACAGGTAACTACTCTGTCTCCTTCAAGACAGGGCAGTGGAGCCTGTACCTCCCCACCTGCTGGGTCAGGGCTTCTACTCCAGGTACTTTCTTGTGCCAAAGAGAACTGGAGGTCTCCGGCCCATTCTGCACTTGAGAAATCTCGACAGGTTCTTGGAAAAGGAAAAGTTCAAGATGCTTACTCTTGGAACACTGCTGCCTTACCTCCAGCAGGGAGATTGGCTATGCTCCTTAGACCTGAAGGATGCGTACACTCACATCCTCATTCATCCAAACCACAGAAAATACCTAAGGTTCGTGGTGGGAGGAAGCCATTTTCAGTACAGGGTACTGCCCTTTGGCCTAACCTCCGTCCCACAGGTCTTCGCAAAGTGCCTGGCAGTGGTGGCGGCCTGCTTGAGAAACCAGGATATTTTTGTCTTCCCCTACCTGGACGACTGGCTCATCAAGGGTCAGACTCTCCAGGAGGCCAGGCAAGCCACCTTCCGTACTGTCTCTCTCTCCTTCAGCAACCAGGCTTTGTCATAAACTTCGCAAAGTCCACTTTGCTTCCCTCCCAGAACCTGGAGTTCATAGGAGCACGGTTAGATTCCCTGCAAGCAAAGGCTTACTTGCCAGTGGACAGAGCGGAAAGGCTGATGGACTTGGCCAGCCAGTTTCTAGACAACCCACTGGTTTCCGCCAGACTCTAAGGCTCCTGGGCGACATGGCATCGACAGTGCGTGTGACCCTCAATGCCCGCCTGAATATGAGGCCTGCACAGTGGTGTCTCAGAACTCGGTGGAGGCAGGCCACAGGAAGCCTCAGAGACAAAGTAAGGGTGTCCAAACCATTCCTGAACTCCCTGCAGTGGTGGCTACACCCCCCCCCCCCAACCTTCTACAGGGAATTCCTTTTCAGGTACCTGTTTCCTCTGTGGTACTAACAACTGATGCCTCCTTGCAGGGCTGGTGTGCACATTGTCTGGACAAGTGCACACAGGGCCTGTGGTCTCCATGGGAGGCCACGCAACAAATCAACCTGCTGGAACTCTGGGCGATACGCTTAGCCCTCAAAGCCTTCTCTCGCACCCTGGCCCACCAGTCTGTCTTGGTGCAGACAGACAACCAGGTCGCAATGTTCTATGTGAACAAACAAGTAGCCACGAGGTCGAGGCTCCTTTGTCAGGAGGCACAGGCCCTTTGCTCTTTTGCACTTTGACACAATATGTTGCTCAGGGCAGTCTGTCTTCCTGGCCAGGAAAATTTCCTGGCAGACAGATTGAGCAGGGTTCTACAACCTCACAAATGGCAACTGCACCCTTTGGTGGTTCAGAACATTTTCCTGAAATGGGGACTTCCATCCATCGACCTCTTTGCCAGTCCCCTAAACCGGCAGTTGCCCCAGTTCTGCTTCAGGCAACCACATTCCACGAGATTCGCAGCGGATGCCTTCCTGATCTCATGGTCCAAGGGCCTTCTGTATGCGTTTCCTCCCATGCCTCTGGTGGCCCAAACCTTGTTCAAGATTCTAAGGGACAGGGCCTTGGTCATCTTGGTAGCCCCCAGATGGCCGAGGCAGCCCTGGTTCCTAATTCTGTTACAGCTGGCGGTGGACACCCCACTCCCTCTGGGGTTGCAACCTGATCTTCTTTCTCAGGATCAGGGTTCTCTTCTGCACCCCAATCTCAAAACTCTCAATTTGATGGCCTGGAGGCTGCAAGGATAGTGCTGGCTCCCTGGGGCCTTCCTCAGGAAGTTGAAGAGGTGGTCTTGGCCTCTAGGAAGCAATCCACTAGAAAGACCTATGCCCTGAAGTGGAAACGGTTCTCCTTGTGGTGTGCCCAACGCCATGAGAACCCTTTCTCCTGCCCTGTGCCAGTGGTGCTTCAGTACCTGCTGCACTTGTCTAATCAGGGTCTTAAGTCCAATTCTGTTCGGGTACATCTTTCTGCTCTGTCAGCCCACCACTCACAGGTGGAAGGGCACTCTTTATCGGTTCACCCCTTGGTGTCCCGGTTCCTCAGAGGCTTGCTCTTGCTGAAGCCTCCTCTGTCCACCAGCTCCTGAGTGGGAGTTGAATGTGGTCTTGCAGCAGCTTACTCGCCCTCCCTTTGAGCCGATGGCTACGTGCCCTCTCTGCTTCCTTTCTTGGAAGGCTCTTTTCCTAGTGGCACTGACCTCGGCCAGACGAGTGAGTGAACTTCAAGCCCTGGTCTGACAGGCCATACACTCGTTTCTGTAGGAACAGGGTAGTCCTTAGGATTCATCCTAAGTTCCTCCCGAAGGTAGTCTCCTCTTTCCACCTCAATCAGGAGGTTGCTCTTTCAACATTCTTCCCTAGGCCCCATGCCAGCCGGGCTGGGGAAGTCCTGCATACCCTGGACTAGAAGGGCCTTGTCTTTCTACATTGAGCGTACTAAGGGTCATAGAAGGGCTGCTCAGCTCTTCCTCTCCTTTGACCCAAACAACTTGGGGTTGCCTGTCTCCAAGCATACCTTGTCCATATGGGTGGCGGACTGTATCACCTGGGCTTACAGGGCAGCAGACCTTCCCTTGCAGGGTCGAGTCACAGCCCACCGTGTCCAGGCAATGGCTGCATCAGTAGCTCATCTCCGTTCTGTACCGTTGGCAGATATCTGTAGGGCTGCAACTTGGTCCTCAAACCAGACTTTTGCAGCCCATTACTGCCTGGAGAGGGAGTCCCGTAGGGACATTGCTTTTGGTCAGGCAGTACTCCGGAATCTCTTTGAGGTTTAGGCAACTCCTGCCCTCCAGCCCTCTTGTTGGGCTACCGGTGGGATCTCTTCTCAGTAAAATTCTTTCCCTGATGCTGAGGCTTCACAGAGGGAGCTCTATTTTTCAGCCTGGGTTCCTGGTAGCCCAGAGCTAGGGAGTCACCCATATGTGAGGACTGACGTCCTGCTTTGTCCTGGAGAAAGGGTAATTGCTCACCTGTAACAGGTGTTCTCCAGGAGCAGCAGGAATCAGTCCTCACAACCCTCCCTCCTCCCCTTGGAGTTGCAGTTGTATATAGTTCATTTGTGTTTTTTGTGCTGTCTTTTAGCTATGTCATTTGACTGAGCAAGATGGCACCTTTGGGCGGGAAGGGGACCGCGCATGCGTGGGTGTATTCCCAGAGGCTTTCTTAGAAAGCTGGGGAAATGCTCTGCATGGGGGCTCCATCGATGTTGATGTCACCCATATGTGAGGACTGATTCCTGCTTCTCCTGGAGAACACCTGTTACAGGTGAGTAACTACTCTTTCTTGTACAACTGGCTCATTCGAGCCCCCACTGTTGCAGAAGCCAGCTCTGCACACTCGCACAATGTGAATCCTGCAATATTTGGGATTGGTAATAAAATTCCCAAAATCCCAACTTGTTCCTTCCCAGTCCCTGGAGCTCATAGGAGCTTGTTTAGATACCAGACAGTCAAGGGTTTTCCTCCCACAGCCCCGATGTCTTCGCATAGTGCAACTAACTTCTCAAGCAGCGGGAAAATCCTCCCTAACTGCTTGAGAACTGCTACAAATACTGGGACATATGGCATCCACAGTTCATGTAGTTCCCTATGCTCGCCTCCACATGCGAGCAGCCCAGTGGAGACCCTATCCACAGGATGTCTATCAGACAAGATATCAAACTCTCAACGACTGATCTTGTCCCTATAATGTTGGCAATCACTGGAGAATCTTTTAGTGGGGTCTCCTTTCCAACAACCCCTATTCCAGGCCACCCTAACAGATGCATCACAGGTGGGTTGGTGAGCACACCTGCACCATCTCTCTATCCAAGGTACCTGGACTCCACAGGAGTCTTGTCTTCACATAAACCTCCTAGAATTAAGCACAATTTATCTAGCTCTTCGAATATTCCATGCCCAGCTCAGCTACAAGACAGTCCTAGTCCAAACGGACAATCAAGTAGCCATGTTCTATGTGAACAAGCAGGGTGGAACAGGCTCTCTGTCTTTATGCAACGAAGCTTTACGACTAGGGGCCCTCACCAGAGAGCATCAAATTCACCTTCTCGTGGTATATCTTCAAGGCATTCAAAACCTTTGGGCAGACAAACTCAGCCGAGTACTGCTGCCTCACGAATGGTCTCTCCACAAAGATGTTTCAGATCTGGGGGACCCCAGACATAGACCTCTTTGCAACTCCACTGAATGCCATACTTCCCCGGTTCTGTTCCAGAATTCCGTCTCACAATTTCCAGTCAATGGATGCCTTCCTCCTTCACTGGGGTCAGGACTTCCTCTATGCCTTCCCACCCGTTCCCCTCATCCCCAAAACAATCTTCAAGCTTCAGAGAGAGAGAGGTCGTATGATCCTCATAGCACCACGGTGGCCACGACAAACGTGGTATCCCCTGCTCCTACATCTCTCTCAAACTGCACCTCTGGAGTTAGGCTGTGCTCCAGACCACCTCTCCCAAGAGAACGGGATGCTGTTGCACCCGAATCCCCAGTCCCTGCATCTCAGGGCCTGGTTGCTGAAAGCCTAGACCTGCAGGATCTTAACCTTTCCGAACAGGTAAAGGATATCCTTCAAGCTTCTAGAAGACCTTCCACAAGACGTTCTTATGCCTTTAAGTGGAAATGTTTTACTATGTGTTTTCAAAAGGGCTTAAACCCCCTTATGATACCTTTAGAATCAGTACTAGAGTACCTACTTCATTTATCAAATTCTGGTCTTAAGACCAATTCATTAAGAGTCCATCTTAGTGCAATTGCAGCTTCCTATAAGCCTGAAAATGGACAGCCAATTTCCTCTCATCCACTCATAGCGAGATTCATGAGAGGTCTTCTATTAACAAAGCCTCCCTTCAGGCCACCAACGGTGTCATGAGATTTAAATCTAGTTCTGGGATAGCTCATGAAACCGCCCTTTGAACCTTTAGCCACTACAGCTCTAAAGTTTTTATCCTGGAAGGTCATCTTCCTGATTGCAATCACCTCCATACGTCATATTAGTGAATTGCAAGCTTTAGTGGCTGATCCTCCTTATACAAGGTTTCACCATAATAAGGTTGTTCTCAAAACTCATCCACATTTTATGCCAAAGGTGGTTTCGCCTTTTCATTTAAATCGATCGATTTACCTTCCTGTTTTCTTTCCGAGGCCTCATACCTCTAAGGCAGAAAGGAATCTGCATACTTTGGACTGTAAAAGAGCCTTGGCTTTTTACTTACAAAGAACACAGCAACATAGAAAGTCTTCTCAACTTTGTATTGCTTTTGATTCTAGTCATCTGGGATTTCCAGTCTCCAAAAGAACTCTAAATGGATTGCGCAATGCATATCCTTTGCTTATGAGAGTAAGAGGTCTTCCTCTTCAAGGCCATGTCACAGCGCATAATGTGAGAGCCATGGCAGCCTCTGTGGCTAACCTTCACTCTGTCTTTCGATGACATCTGTCGAGCAGTCACCTGGGCTTCGGTACACACCTTTACAGCCCACTACTGCCTAGATAAAGCCTTCCATCAGGATGCTTTCTTTGGCCATGCTGCTGTTCAGCATCTCTTCCAGACTTAATTCAACTCCTACCCACCAACCCTGGTGGGATGCCAGAGATTTTAATTTTAATTTAATTAGCAAGTTTTTATATACCGCACCTTCCATTGATCAGTTGCGGTTTACATGGAACAACAGTAAACAAGGCAATGCTGATCAATGAGATCCATGGGAGGAAGCATGGCCCACCTCACAATAGGTGGCAGCTTCCTGGGGCCATCTCCCTGGCATTTTCAGCTAGGGAGTCCCCCATATGTGAAGACTACATTCCTGCTTGTTCCTGGAGATAGCGTAGTTACTCACCTGTAACAGGTGATCTGCGGGAACAGCAGGAATTTAGTCTTCACAACCCACCCACCTCCCCTAGGAGTTGTCTGTCTTTCCTCTCTCCCTCCATCCTTTCACTCAGCTACAAACTTAACTGAAGAGGGACAGTTGGAAAGGCGGGAAGGCAGCGCACATGTGCTGAGGGATGCTCCCAAAAGCGTTCCTATTGGAAGCTGGGGAGCGTTCCCGCGCAGGCTCCATCGGTACCGACGATACCCATATGTGAAGACTAAATTCTTGCTGTTCCCGGAGATCATCTGTTACAGGTGAGTAACTACACTTTCTGATATCATGGTCAGTGGGCCTTCTGTATGTACAGTCAAACCTCGGTTTTCGTTTGCCCTGGTTTTCGTACGTTTCGGTTTTCGACGTCTTTTCTGACTGAGATTTTGTCTCGGTTATCGGATATCGCCTCGGTTTTCGTACAGAATGGCGCTGGTCTGTATACACTGCCCGCCCAGTCCCGGCAGCACTACCCCCCGGAAGTCCCGGCAGCACTACCCCCCGGACTCACCGATCGCGTGTTGAGAAGCGAAAGTCAGCTGAGCAACATCCTCGAGCCAGAGTCAGAGATGCAAGGATTGCACAGAGAGGAAGGCCCCGATCTCTCCACTGCCTGCCTGTTCTCTGGAGCGCCCCCTCAGGCTCGGAGGTAGCAGGGTAGCTGTCAATGTAAGCAGGAGATGTTGCAGTGCCGTACAGTACAATATCTGTGTGTTTGCTGTCCTGTGGACGATCGGGCAGGTGAGAGAAGTGACAGGAGCTGGGTGTCTGGAACGGATTAATTGAATTTACATTATTTCCTATGGGAAATATTGCTTCGGTTTTCGTACGTTTCGGTTTTAGTCAGACTTCTTAGAACGGATCAATCATGAAAACCGAGGTTTGACTGTATTTCCCCCGACACCTCTGGTGACCAAGACTCTGTTCAAGATTCTCCAGGACAGTGCCTCGGTCATCCTTATCGCCCCACGGTGGCCCAGGCAACCCTGGTTCCCGTTTCTACTGCATCTAGCGGTGGAGGCTCCCATTCCCTTGGGGTCCTCCCCATGTTTCTTATCTCAGGAGGGGGGCTCTCTCCTGCACCCTGACCTCAGCTCCCTCACCTTAATGGCGTGGCTGCTGAAAGGGTAATTCTCACTCCACTCCTCCTTCCAAGGAATATTGAGGAGGTCTTTCTGGCCTTGCGGAGGCCATCAACTAGACGGGCCTATGCCTTCAAGTAGCGCAGATTTGCGTCGTGGTGCGAGGAGCAGGAGGTGGATCCTTGCTCTTGCCTGGTTGGGGTGGTTTTGCAATACCTTCTCCACCTCTCTGATTTGGGCCTCAAATCCATTTGTCAGAGTGTACCTCAGTGCCCTTGCGACCAACCACTTTCCTGTAGATGAGAAGCCTCTCTCCACTCACCCCTTGGTCTCGGTTTCTGAGGGGCTTCCTTCTCTTGAAACCCTCTGTCTGCCCCCCGGCGACCAAGTGGAATCTGAATGTTGTGTTAGGGCAGCTTACTAATCCGCCTTTTGAACCAATGGCGACCTGCCATCTACGCTATCTCTCTTGGAAAGTGGTTTTCTTGGTGGCACTCAAGTCTGCCCGGAGGGTGAGTGAGCTCCAGGCCCTAGTGTCAGAAAGGCCTTAAACCAGATTCTGTAGGAACTGGGTGGTGCTTCGCACGCACCCCTTGTTCCTTCTGAAAGTGGTCTCCTCATTTACCTCAACCAGAAGGTGGTTCTGCCTACCTTTTCTCCAGGCTGCATGCTAGTTGGGCAGAGACGGTCCTGCATACCCTGGACTGTAAGAGGACGTTGGCCTTCTATATCCAGCATACACAAGCGCATCGGAAGGCTTCTCAGCTTTTCGTATCCTGTGACCCCAGTAAGCTGGGGGTGGCGGTATCAAAGCATACGCTGTCCACCTTGGGTAGCAGAGTGTATTGCCTGGACATACAAGGCAGCCAGGCTTCCGATGGAGGATTGTGTTAAGACCCATTGTGTTGGGGCCATGGCAGCATCTGAAAATGTAGTTACTCGCCTGTTACAGGTGTTCTCCGGGGACAGCAGGAATCGGTCCTCACGACCCTTCCTCCTCCACTTGGAGTTGCAGTCCTGTTTTATTTTGTTGTTTTTGCCATCTTTTTTAGCTATATCATTTGACTAAGCAAGATGGCACCCTTGGGCGGGAAGGAGATCGTGCATGCGTGACGGCTACTCCCAAAGGCTTTCTCTGAAAGCTGGGGATTTGCTCCGCATGAGGGCTCTGTCGGTGCCTACGTCACCTATATGTGAGGACCGATTCCTACTGTTCCCAGAGAACACCTTTTACAGGTGAGTGAGTACGCTTTCTTTTCATTTATTCGTTAACGGGCTTCGTACCCTTTTTTCTTTCCTATCTGCTGGCCGTGTGGGTCTTCAACATCGCAGGGGCCATTTTTGCCCCCATGGCCACCGGATTTAAAAAATGCGATAGATGCTCTAGGAAAATGTCGCTTACAGACACTCATGACTGTTGTCTGCAGTGCCTCGGAGCCAACCATTATACAGAGCTCTGTTCGCTCTGCAAGAAAATGTAACCTAAGGCCCTGCTCAGCCGTTAACAGAAGTCCGAAGACATTTTTCAAAAGGCCGCCTCGGAGTTCTCGGTGGCACCCTCGGTCGTCACACCTCTGGCAGGTTCCCCCCCTACAGCCCCGCGTTCTCGGCGGCACTCCGACCAGGGGTCCCCCGAGGTGGAGCGGCGCAAAAAGAAAATGGCCTCGAAGTCGCTGTCCATGGCTCCCAACAAGCGCAAGCGCTCCTGCGCTCGGTCGCTTAGCCCCCTTCGGCGTTCACGAGAGTCGGACAAGGAGTGGCCCCCGCATGGAAGCGGAGTCCTCCGGCAAAGGCGCCCGGTCTCCTGAGGGCTGTCCCGGTGAGGACCCCCTCGACGCCCAACCCGTTGACCCAGGGATTGTCATCGCAGGGCCCCATGTCCGCATGGGAGTCCCACATGCTGGCACTGGAACGTAGCGTTTCTGCATTCATTGCTTCCCAGCAGGCGCTCACAGCCAGCTGTGTTCACGCGCACCCAGAGACCGCGGGTCCCTTGCGTGGGACACTCCAATCCATCCAGGAAACCCACGAGAGCCACGGGCCTTGTGAGGGTCCTCAATGTCAGTCTCGCTCACCCTCTCTTTCCTTGGTGTGTGATGGTCCAGGGCCTCCGGCACCAGACCACCGGCCATTGGACAGGGCCATCTGTCCGGCTCGGACTCCTCGACCGATTTCTTGGAGTCGGAGTCCAATGGGGGACACCTCCCTGGAAACCTGTACCCATCAGGATCTTCCGTTGGATTCCTCCCCGCCCACGTTCCAGCGGCGCTCGCCACCCGAAGATACCTCCTTTCTGGTGTTCATTCCGTACATAGCATGGGTCCTTAACCTGGCCACCCAGGCTGAGGAAGACCCTCGTGCTGAAGAACTCGACTTTCTTCAGTACAAGTCCTTGCCCAGGAAATCCCTCACTGTGCCTGTACTTCCTATTCTTTCTCTACTGCTGCTTCACATGTGGGGGGAGGCCCCGACCTCTGTCCCCATCGTGAGCAAGCGCCTTGACATGATGTACAAGGTACAACTTGGACCAGGCTTCTGAAAGACCCAGCTCCCCCACACATCGATGGTGGTGGAATCGGCCATGAGGAAGCAAAAGAGCCCAAAATCGCACTCGTCGGTACCACCCAGCCGAGTGTTGCGTGCCCTTGATTCCCTGGGCCACAAGGCCTACTAAGGCTCCATGCTCTTGTCGCATCCAGGCATATCCAACAGTACATTGCTATGTTCCTGCACGATTTGGCTAAGGAACTCGGGTTTCTGCTTGGGCCTCGAGGGAGAGCCCCTCAATAGATTCCACATCCTGCTAAAGTCTGTTGCGGACTGCTTGAAGTACCTCTCCCGAGCCTCCTATGATGGCTTCGAGACAGCGGCTTGGGTGGCATCCGCGGGCATTGGTGCCCGCTGCCAGGCATGGCTCCAGTCCTCTGATTTGGAGCAATGGGTGCAGGAGAAGCTCTTGGACGTGCCCTGCCTTGGTAAGCAGCTCTTCTGCACAGCCAATGGAGGAGAAGGCTGCGGAAATTGAGACTGAGTTAGTCACCAGAATCTGTGTCTCCTGCAAAATTTCCACCCTTCCTCAGAAGCAGCAGCCTTCCACAAAGCCCTTAGCCCCGATACTGGAGGCCCTTTCTAGGGAAGATCTGCCATATCCAGCTACCCTCATGCTGACCACTCCGGCGCAGGGAAAATCTGGCCAAGGGCATCATAAGCCAAAGGGACTGAAGGTCCAGGTGCTGGCTCCCCCACAACCCACTCAAGGGTTTTGACGCCATCGGCATACCCCTCGCCCTCTGGCGACGCAGCAGCCAGTGGGGGACGCCTGTTCCGCTTCGCCCCAGTGTGGGCTTCCATCACCTTGGACACTTGGGTACTCAAAGTTGTCTGAGAGTGCTATCGCCTTCACTTCGACAGGCTTCCACCCCCTTTCTCCCTGACAGTGTCTCCTCTACTCCCCGCACACCAAATTCTGCTGCAGTGGGAATTACATTCTCTCCTCGCCCAACAGGCAGTCAAGAAGATCCCTCCCCACCTTCAAGGTCGGGGCTTCTATTCCCGGTACTTCCTCGTCTCGAAAAAGATGGCAGGCTAAACAGGTTCTTGGTACGGGAAAAACTCAAGATGTTATCTCTTGGTGTTCTGCTGCCCTTCCTCCGGCAGGGCAACTGGCTATGCTCCTTGGATCTAAAGGACGCTTACGCCCACATCTTTATCCACCCCCAACACAGGCAGTATCTGCATTTCAAGGTGCAGGGAGAGCCCTCCAGTACAGGGTGCTCCCCTTCGGCCGCGTGCCTGCCCCACAAGTCTTCACAAAGCTCCTTGTTGTAGTTGCCGCTTACCTTCGCCGTCAGGGCGTGCCGGTCTTTCCCTACCTTGACAATTGGCTCATTACGGGCTCCTCGGTCAAGGTGGCTCAGTGAGCTGTGTCTCGCGCTGTCCTCCTGCAGAGCTTGGGGTTTTTGGTTAACTACCCAAAGTCTCACCTCAAGCCTGTGCAGGCTGTATTGTGGTGTGTCTCAATACTCAATGGGCGACTGCCTTCTTGCCGTTGGATCACGCCGTCTGCCTTCGAGCTCTTGCGTCTCACGTCCAAGGCACTCCCCAGGTCACCGCCCGGACCATGCTATGTGTCCTGGGCCACATGGCCTTTACCGTGCATGTGGTTCCCCACGCCCGCCTGCACATGTGGACAGCTCAGTGGTGTCTCAGTGCCCAATGGAGCCAGTCCCTCGGACACCTCAGGGACCCTCCCATCAGGGTTTTCCCCGACCTCCACTTATCCCTGAGCTGGTGGCAAAATCCCCACACCCTCCTGCAGGGATTGCCCTTTCAGGCCCTGCAGCATGATGCGGTGCTGACAACGGATGCTTCCCTGTTAGGGTGAGGAGCCCACTGCGGGCCACTCATCACGCTGGGGCAGTGGTCACCCGAGGAGTCTCAGCAGCAAATCAACCTGCTCAAACTCCAGGCCATTCGGTGGGCCCTGAAGGCCTTCTAGGAACACTTCAGCGGGAAGTCGGTTGTGTGTCAATATTCTACATCAACAAGGAGGGAGGCACGGGATTTATTTATTTTATTTATTTAGTAAGGACTTATATACCGCTCCTTCCAGCGATCAGAAGCGGTTTGATTACAATTACGGGATTTGTCATAAATTACAGACAGAATTATTTGGGGATTAGATAGAGAGAGCAGGGGGGGGGGGGGGATACACAGCACACATATGCGGGTCCATATAAAGACCTTAGCTATTATCATACATTTACACAGGCACTAACCACCATATATTTACATTTGTACATACTGCAATTCAATTTCTTTTGTCCTTTTGGATTTTCATCTGGTATAATGACAATTGAACAGGTGCGTCTTCAGTTGTTTTCTGAAATTGCTTATGTCTTTAATTTCTCTCAGCTCGTGTGGGAGCTGGTTCCATAACGTGGGGGCAGATAAGGAGAACGCTCTGCGACTAGTACTGACCTTTACGTGTCTAAAGCTGTTTGGAACTCTTAGTGTGTCAGATTTCATGGTTCTCCTGCTTCTGGTTGCAGGTTGCATGGAGATCAGGGTGGAGAGGAATGAGGGGGCCAGGTTGTGAATTAACTTGAATGTAGTTACCAATGTTTTGTATTGAATCCTTGCAACGACTGGAAGCCAGTGTAGTTCCATCAATACAGGTGTGATATGTTCGGTGACGCGAGTTCTCATGATGATCCTTGCTGCTACGTGTTGGGCCATCTGTAGTATGTTGGTTGTTTTCCTTGGTAGCCCCTGCAAGATGGCGTTGCAGTAGTCCAGGTGGGGCATGATGAGAGCCTGAGCAACTGATCGGAAATCGCACGGATCTAGTATGTTCCGCAGGGGTCGTAGCACTTTAAGCTTGTGGAAGATGGCTTTGTTGGTGTTGTTGAGGTGTTTTTCCATTTTCAGTTTGTTATCAATTGTGACTCCCAGATATTTTATTTCTTTCTTAGTATTGTATGTATTGTTGCACAATGTGATTGTTGGAGGTGGTTCGAAACCCAAGGTATTTGATATAAACATTACTTCGGTCTTCTTATGATTGATCGACATGTTATTTTGTTTGTAGCCATCCCGACATCTCTCCCATGCAGGTTTGAAGCTGGTCGTAGTTCGGGTTGGTGGTCTCTAGTTGGGTGTACAGCATGATATCGTCTGCGTATATGTGGTAGTTTATGCCATATTTCCTGAATATTTCACTGAGTGGTTGCATGTAAATGTTAAAAAGTAGCGTCGAGAGTGCCGAACCTTGAGGAATGCCTTGTGTTTGGATGAACGGTTCAGCTTTCTCTCCGTTGAACTGGACCTGTGGCTTTCTGCCCGTTATATAGGAGGAGAACCATTTCAAGGCGGTTCCTATAATTCCAATTGATTCCAGCTTGTTCAGGAGGGTTAAGTGATGGACAGTGTCAAATGCAGCGGATATGTCGAATAAAATGAGGATAAACATTTTCTTCCTGTCTTCCAGCCCCTTGAGGAGGTTGTTAAACAGGGCTAAAAGCAGGGTTTCGACCCCATGATTTTTTCTGAATCCGTATTGCTGTTTGTCCAGTATATCATTGTCTTCAAGGTGTTCTTGCAGTTGGCTGAGGGCTGCTTTTTCAATGATTTTTGCTAAAAACGATATACTGGAGATTGGACGGTAGGAAGATGGATCTTCTTTGTTTAGCGAGTTGTTTTTTAGTATTGGTCTTATTATAGACTTTTTGAGCTGGTTAGGCATGATTCCTTGGGACAGTGATTGGTTCACAATGTGAGCGACTTGGTGGCCAATGTCCTTTTTTGCCGCTTTAATCCAGGTAGATGGGCATGGATCAAGCAGTGAGGTGGTGGTATTTATGCTGGTTATTATTTCCACTGCTTGCTTATCATCAATTTTGCAGAATTCGTTCCACGTCTGTTCATGCTTCTCTACAGTTGTCAAGTTGGGTTTGGCCAAAGATAGCGTGGTTGCAGTTGTGGTCAGCTTGCTTGCGTAGTGGTTAGCTAGGGTTTGGGGCTGAATGGTATCGCTCTGCTGTTCTGGTTGGTTTGTTTTGGTTAGAGTTTTCACTATTCGAAATAGTTCCCGTGGTTTATTGATGGCTTTATTCAACAGGTTGTTGTGGTGTTTCCTTTTTGCATCATCTACCTCGTCTTTGTATTTTCTGAGGGTGTTGAGGTATTCAGCTCTGAGTTCCGAAGTTTTGTTGCGTCTCCACTTTTTTTCACATCTTCTTAGTTCCCTCTTCCTTATGGACAGCGTAGTCGTGTACCAGGGCTCTGACCTTTGTTTGTCTGTGCTTGCTGTGTTTTTCCATTTCGGGTTTGCTGATGCCTGGATCCCTTCATTCCAGTTATTTGTTAGGGCATCGAGGTCTGTAGACTCCAAATCGATGTGCGCTTTGATGTTACTCGCGAGATTATCCAGTTCAAGCTTATTGAAAGATCTCTGCTGACGGGTTTCTCGTTGGGCTTCTGCATTCTTTGGTGCCAAAGGGAGTTTCATCCGTAGGTCTATTTGGTGATGGTCAGACCAGGGTATTGCTTTGATTTTAATCAGGGGTTCAACTTGGTTGGGTGGCTTGTTTTTTGGAGCAAAAACCATGTCCAGTGTATGTCCCTTTTCGTGTGTCGGCTCCTTTATTATTTGATGATACCCGAGTTGTGACATAGCTTCGAGGAATGTGTTGGCGTGCACCTCTGTTGTTGATGCTAGGTTTAGGTCACCGAGGATGATTTGGAATTTCCTTGGCTGTGTTGAGGATATGTTTTCCAATGCTGTAACAAGTCCTTCATGATTCGGTGAGGGGGACCTGTATATTAGGCAGATGGATATTGCTGGGTTCTCCACTTTGATCAGGTCTATATCCGGGTTTGAGTCAAGGGACGTGCATGAGAGTTTCAAGTGTGATCGTGCAATTATGATCACTCCTCCACCTCTTTTGTTGGAACGTGGACAGTTGTACAGGTTGTAGCCTGGTCTGTCTATCTGGTTCAGTAAGGCAGTGTCGGTATTTGATATCCAGGTTTCTGTTATGCAGAGGATGTCAGGTTGTTCATCTTTGATTAAGTCAAAGATAATGTGGGTCTTGTTTCTGATTGTTCGGGGCTTTATGAGGGTGATGCTACAGATCACTGAAGGCTCTGATTGCGCAAGGTTTTGTTGAGCAAGGGGTCGGCGGGGTTTCTGCATCCGTTGCCTTTTTGATTTTGGCTTGTTGCGCTTCGGTGCTCCCGCGTGTTTTCTGCCTGTGTGCCCTTGATAGGTCATGAGTGATGGTCCTATATTGGTAGTGAGGTAGGTTGAGGGAGGGGGTTCATGAGGGGTATGGATGGCATACAGGATGTATATTGGGCCACATATAAGTGGGGTAGGTTGGTAGATGTTTCCTACAGTTGTGTAAGTTGAGATTAGGGTGATCAGGCTAATCCCTAATATCAGTTTTAGTAGATGCATGTTTAGGTGTGGGTGTGCAACAGTGCAATACAATTTGCTTATTATCTAATGCTAATCGTAGGACAGGTGTAACGGTTGTGGTATCAGTAGGTAAAACTTGGTACAGTGGTAAGTGTTATTGTCTCAGCACACAGTAGAACAGCAGCAGCATGTAATAGATACAATATCACATGTAATAGTTACAGTAGTACAGCATCAGTACATTTGAGTAGTTAGAACATGTAACAGGGAGTTAAGTAACAGTAAGCAAACAGCCCTTAACATTGCCTGGTTATAGGTAACACAATATACGCAGCAGTGATCTATTCAGAGTAGCTAATATTTAGTTTTTTAAGATATCAGTCAGGTCAGCAGTTGCCGGTCGTGATCTGGGTTAACAAGTAATAGTTGTCTACAGCGTCCGGGGCTGCCCTTCCAGTCTACTAATAGCCCGGATTTGAGTTGACCAGCTAGGATCGTGTCCTATCCATTGATTTTCTGGAGCGTATTCCGTGTGTGATTATTTTTGTGTCTCTTACCTCCTGGGTACTGCCTCCTGTTATCGCATGCCTGTTGTAGCTTTCAGTTGGCGTGTCTCTCGGTGCTCCCGCGTTGCTGCACCTAATGTTGGCGAGCTCGACCTGGTCATAGGGAGCTCCAGCCGGGCAACAGAGGGGTTTTTGCGGATTTCGGGTGTACTTATCAACAAGGAGGGAGGCACGGGATTGCGCCTCCTTCCGGAAAGCGGTCCTCATCTGCTCATTTGCTGTCCGACAGAGGATGTCCCTGAAGGCGACATACCTCCCAGGTCAGGAGAATGGCCTGCCGGACAGACTCAGCAGAATCCTTCGCCCCCAAGAATGGTGACTGGATCCAAGAATAGCTGACTGGCTCTTTCTCTGCTGGGGGACACCGGCGATAGATCTCTTTGCCAGTCCCCAGAACATGCAGCTCCCTCGCTTTTGCTGGTCTGTACCACACCCGAGCAGGGAGGGCCCCAATGCATTTCTCCTGGACTGGTCCTCCAGTCTTCTTTATGCATTCCCTACTTTTCCTCTCATTGCGAGGACTCTTTAAGGCTCAGCAGGATGGGATATCGTTGATCTTCGTGGTCCCCTTGTGGCCTCAGCAGCATTGGTTTCTGCTCCAGCTGTCAGCAGAACCTCTGGTTCCCCTGGGCTCTGCCAGGGTTCTGATGCAGGAGGAGGGTCGGGTACTGCACCCGAACCTAACCTCCCTATTCCTCATGGCCTGGCAGCTGAACAGGTCTCTAGCCTCTCTGGCCCTTCTGGAGGAGATTAAGGAAGTCCTCCTCGCCTCGAGGAAGGATTCCAATAGGCGAGCCTATGCCTTTAAGTGGAGGCTCTTCTCTGTCTGGTGCTCAGAGCTACAGATTGACCCCCTTCTTATACCCCGTTCGATGGGTTCTCCAGTTACCTCCTCCATCTCTCGAGGGAAGGGATGAAGTCAAACTCTGTCAAAGTTCATTTGAGTGCCATCTCGACTAATCGCCTTCCCATTGAGGGAAAGCCCCTCTCGGGGCATCCGTTAGTCTTCCGCTTTATGCGGGGTCTTCTGCTTTCCAAGCCGCCCATCTGTTCCCCTCTGGCAGAATGGGATCTGAACGTGGTACTCGTGCAGCTCACCCATCCATCCTTCGAGCCAATGGCGACATGTTCACTCCGGCACCTGTCTTGGAAGGTAGCCTTCCTGGTGGCGCTGTCCTCGGCCCGCCGAGTCAGTGAGTTCCAGGCTCTCATGGCTGGTGCCCCTTACACCAGGTTTTATCGGTACATGGTGGTCCTCCATACCCACCCTAAATTCCTGCTTAAGGTCGTTTCAGTCTTCCATTTCAACCAAGAGATAGTCCTGCCAACCTTCTTCCCGAGGCCCCACACCGACCAGGCATTGGTGGCTCTCCACACCCTCGACTTCAAACACGCCCTCGCCTTTTATTTGCAGCGTACTCAGACTCATTGCAAGTCTGACTGGCTTTTCGTGACCTATGATCCCAATAAACCGGGGCAGGCGGTCACCAAGTGCACCTTCTCGGTTTGGGTGGCGGACTGCATCGCTTTCGTCCATGCGAAGGTGAGCGTTCCACTAGATCGTCGATTAGCGGCACATGGGGTCCGGGCCAAAGCGGCTTCGGTGGCTTCGCTGCACTCTGTGCACCTGATGGACATCTGCTGGGCAGCAACCTGGTCTTCCGCAAATACCTTCGCTGCCCACTACTGACTGGAGAGGGAGTCCCACCGGGACAGCGCCTTCGGCCAGGCCGTATTCCATAACCTGTTCTGGGTATAAGCAACTCCTGCCCTCCGACGCTTCTTCATAGCTACCGAAGGCTTCATCCCGAGGACTCTGGTTCCTTCGGGCTTAGGCTTCTGCTCATGGCCTCGCGGAGGTGTTTTTTTGGTTACAGGTTCGGTAGCCTGTAGCTAGGGAGTCCCATAATTGAGGACTGACTTCCTGCTTGTTCCTGAAGAAAGTGTAGTTACTCACCTGTAACAGGTGTTCTCCAGGGACAGCAGGAATCAGTCCTCACTATCCTCCCGCCTCTCCTGGTGAGTTGCTGGATTTTTGTCCTTTCCATCTGCTTGATAGGGCTTGAGCTAAGGGACCTGACTGAGCAAAATGGCACCCTTGGGTGGGAAGAGGATCACTCATGCGTGGCACAATCCGAAAGGCTTTCTTTGAAAGCTGGGGAATTGCTCTGCACAGGCTCCATTGGTGCTGATGTCACCCATAAGTGAGGACTGATTCCTGCTGTCCCTGGAGAACACCTGTTACAGGTGAGTAACTACGCTTTAACTGTTGTAGGGGTTGTCTGTAAACAGCAAAGTAATGCAGTCATCCTTTCCCATTCCCCCTTCTCTTTATTTGAAGATCTGTAGATTTAGCTTTGTCTGAATGGAGTTGTACTAGAATGGGAAGCCTGGTGCATGCCTGTGGAAAAGCTTCCAAGGTTTCTGGGCTCTATGAGAGCAAACATCTATGCCTGGATTGGTTTTAACGATGGCTCCATTAACCTGCTGTCTGTGAGGAAGCCCCCATTCCTTATCCTGTTATACAACTCCAGGCAAGAGGGTCATGTTCCCCTGCCAGCAGATGGAGACAAGAGAATACCTGAACTTTCTAGTGATATCAGCGGTATAAGCTCTCAGAGCACTGGGTCAGCAGGTCACCTTTTCTTATGAAGTGGTGTTTATGCCAACTTGAAGAACAGAGCTTCTGTTGTCCTGCTGGTTTGAGTGGTTGGTGGTTTGGGGATTAGTCTTCCGGAGGGCCTTAGGGCTTCTGGTTGAAAGACCTCCTCCAGGTGAAGGTCCGTCCCATTAGGTTCAGCCTGGGGGGGGGGAGGCTAACCCTGTGCCCCCTTGCTTTTCCCCCTTCCCCTCTCTTGCCCTCTGTGCAGCTGGCTTAGTTTGAACAAAAAATGACCCTTCCAGGGCATCCCTCCAGTCCAGTCCAGACAAGCGGGTTATGCACACCAATCAGCAGGTGGAGACTGAGAAAAACCATCCTCAGTGCAGTATAAATAGCCTGTGCCCACTGACCTGCGCCAGCATTTCTCAGTCTCCAGCAGGTGTTGTGCATGGATTGCAGAGCCTTGATTGCAGCCTACTTGGCTAGGGGTGCAGAACCTGGTGGGTCTGGGTCCCTCCCCCACTGTCCCTCAGCTGACTCCTCTGCCTTGCCTCCCTCTTGTCCCCCCCCCCCCCTTCCCAACCTTTGGGAAGAGGCCGGATGTTGTAGCTTTGGTGCCTTAGCTGCCATGCTGATTTTTTTTAAAGTTGTGTTGACAAAAAAGAGCACACATGGTCACACTTTGGACAGATCCATTGACTGTAGTGATTCCTGCGGAGGGGGCGTCCTGGGAAGTCCTGCTGGCCCTGGAGGTTTTGGACTTTACTGCTTGCTGAGTTTATTTTCGTTGCTTGGGGATCCAGACCTTGGGGGGACCTGGGAAGGGTCCGGCAACAAGGGGTAGGCCAGTTTTTGCCTGCAGGAACATGATGGGTGGCTGCAGCAGTCCCGTTGCTTTGGCAGGAGCCACTGCCCTTTTGGAGTCTGTTCTGCAGCCTGATGTGACAATCTGTGGCCTCCATTTTTGCAAAAGGCCTGTGATTTTCATGGGAATAAAGTGCCTTGTGGCCTATTTATTTTATTTAATGCTTTTCTATACGTCGCTCTTTAAAATCAGTGCGGTTTACAAATAACATTTTTGTACAAAGCAGTGGGAGCCTGCTTCGTATGTACTTTGAACAGGTAATGTAACTTGGATTTAAAACTGGGGTACCTATAATACAGTATGAGCAGGATGTCACTGAGCAGTTGTAGCGACATGTCGTGCCCTAAGAACTATGTTGGCCTGTGAATAGTGTAGGAGACAAAAGTGGTGCTTTAGTGCCTTTCTGAATTGGGCAAGGTCAGTGATCGCTCGGATGGTCGTTGGGAGCTCGTTCCAGCGAGTGGGTGCATAGAGTGTGGTGCTTGTCTGTATCCCGTCCTGCCTGAGGAAAAGAAGCTGTTTCCCCTTAAGATGGATGCCTTTGTGGCGACTGTTACATGGAGGGGGCGCGGCTCTCAAGGAACTGCAGGATTGACACATTGAGGCGTTGCTCAAGCAAGCCTTCGTGGTGTCTGCCCTAGGATTGCAGGGCGCCATTTCTGGGGCCTGTGTGGCCTGTGCACGCTTCTGCTGGTTGCAGACCCTGCAGGAGGCATATGTGGCCGACCGGTTGGCGGATGCCCGTCTTAAGTCTTGGACCGCCTTCCTGGTGGATTTACTTTGACCTGTTGCGAGTGTTGGCTAAAGGTATGGGCTTGCGAGAGATCACGTGATGCGGCCAAGGTAGTGGTCGCGTCCTGAGAGTGCTCCGCTCCCCCTAACTCAAGCCGGCAGATTTGGACCGTTTCAAACCCGTGGAGCCCAGCTAATCTCCCGGATTTTTTGGTGGCTAAGCACTGGTGCTATCTCAGGAGCCAGTGCGGACGGAGATTGGCATGGCCACAGCCGTAAAAGCAGCTCGACGGGACAAGGAGCGCTTGGCGGGCACAAATAAGATGGCTGACTTGACGGGGGCTCCGGCCTCACCAAAATCACCCGCATTTCTCGAAGTGTCTGCAGCAGTAGCGACGGCACTCTCGTCGCAGTTTGCGGCGCTGCATGAAAAAATGGACGGGCTGCAAAATTCAGTTGACTCCCTGGGCACTCGCTTGCGGGAAGCCGAGGATCGAATTGGGCAGGCCGAAGAGAGTGTGGAGGCCCTGTTGCAGGAAGTGGCTGGCCTCAAATCGCAAGTTGAATTGCAAGCTACTAAACTTGACGACCTAGAAAATCGCTCCCGCTGGAATAATTTGTGAATTATGGGAATACCTGAAGCTGTGACCGATAAAGACCTCCAGAAATATCTGGAAGCACTGCTGCATCACTTGCTGGACGGCAAAGTGGCGGGAGAGTCCATATGTATTGAGAGGGCCCATCGTGTGGGGAATACTCAAATGCGAGATCACAGGCCCCGGATAGTGCTTGTTAAATTTTTGAGATACCCACTGAAGGATCAGATCCTCCAGGCGGCCCGCCAGAAGGGTGACTTTACATATAACAATGTGCATATTCGTGTAGTGCAGGATTATTCAGCTGTTTTGAGCAGTCAGCGGCGGGACTATGCCCCACTATGTGAAAAACTAATTCGGGCGAAAATACGTTTTTCAGTGCGATATCCTGCCAAGTTGCACATTACCCATAATGGCACGCATCGCGTATTTGACTCTGCAGCTGCAGCTGGGTCCTATGTGGATCAAGTTACAAGCCAGGCGGGAATGGTGCAGCCATCTACGTGATAAGCAGAGAGAGTGCGGGATCCAGTCTTATGACGGACTTAAGGCAACTATGGACTTCTAAAATTGGACGGTCCTGTCCTGTTATCTGTGGGCGATATGCCCGAAGATTGGGCCCGGGACTGCCGTATAATCCAGCTGGCTGGGGGAGAAGGGTGGGAGATCCCAGGAAGCCATTTTAGGCTAGTTTAGGAGAGCTTGGCCTTGCCGCTCTTCTGGTGAGGTCTGTTTGAGAGGCCCCTGGTCTATGGCTGGGGACAGCACGCGGCGCCGATACGGCGGTGCCTGCTGTCATACATGCTGGAACAGCTATCGTGACTTCGGTCTCGGTGGTTCCTTCTTATCTGTTTTTCTTTTTTTTGACTGCTCCTAACGTTGTGAATTTTTCTACCTGTTTGCAATTGTTGCAATCGTTGTTGATGGGCTGACTGTTGTAATTACCGGGTGGGAGTTATGGTGGGTGGAAGGGATTGATTTAGTGTGTTGATAGGGGTGTGTTTGAGTGGGTGAGTTTTGGCTGGGGTTGATGGGCGAAAGGCTCTAACTTTGATGGGAGGGGGAAGAATGCTTTTTCATCCCCCCCTTCTCATTGGGTTACCATGTATTGGGGAGGTCGGGGGGAGTGGAGTGAGCTCAGGGGGATCTCAGTTAGTGTTCTCGGGATAGAGGGAGGGGAGAGAGCTCTGACTAGAGGTGTGGGGGGGGATAGAAGGTAGGGTTACAGTAGGGTAAGATAAGATGGTGGAGGGTTTTGGGGATAGAAGGGGGGGCTGGGGGAGTAGAACTTAAGATTCCAGAGAGAGTGATCATCCTTAATGTTTGTCCGGCCCTTGATTGGGTTGCCAGGGGGAATGGAGGGGGAGACCCTAGGCTGGGGGGGGGGGGGGGGTTCTCCTGTACATGGTAATCCACACAGGCAGACTGGTCAAGAAATAATGCTACAGCGGTGAAGATTATTACATGGAATGTCTGCGGCTTGGGTAATCCCATTAAGAGATATAAAGTGCTTAAAGCGTTAGCCAGACAGCGGTGTGACGTTGCGCTATTGCAGGAAACTCATCAATCAGTGGAGGAACATGCTAAGCTAGCACGGGACTGGGTGGGCCAGGTTTGGGGAGCCCCTGCAGCTGGAAAGAAGGGTGGAGTTGCTATTTTGATGCACAAGAAAATTCGATTTACGCTATTGCACCAGGCATCGGACCCGCAAGGAAGATTTTTGTTGTTGCATGGTATATTGGAGGACCGGGAGGTTATTCTGGGCGATCTCTATGGGCCTAATGCGCCAGATCCGGGCTTTTTTAACCGGTTTGCAGCACAGGTAGAACAATTACCGGACGTGCCACTGGTGATTGGTGGAGACTTTAATGGAGTGTTTGAGGTTGGTCTCGATACCTCAAAAGATATGGGAACTCGCGAGAGACAAAGTCTATCTCGGACACTGCAAGGGTGGCGGAGTAGGTTAGGCTTGGTCGATCCCTGGCGCTTATTGCATCCAACTGAAAAGGATTTTACTCATGTCTCGCGGGCACATAATTCTAGTGCCCGTCTGGATTACCTCTTAATATCGGCAACTCATTTTGCGGGTATTGAAGATGCACAAATAGGCCCTTTAGAGGTCTCTGACCATGCCATGGTTTGGATAGACTGGTCGTGTGGTGGGGGACAGGGATCGACGCGTATATGGCGGTTTCCCCTGGAAATGTATCGCGACGTGCCCTTTCGACAATTCTTAGCGCAACGTTGGAGGGAGTTTGAGATGAATCACCAGGGACATAAAGACGACCCAGAATTGCTGTGGGAAACTGCTAAGGTGGTCTTATGGGGAGATATAATTGGCTACGTAGCCCGGAAGCGCAAGATGCTAGCAGCGCAAATTGTTCGGCTTGAGCAGCGGGTGGCTTGTGCGCGACATCTTGATGGTCGGACCCCTACGTCCCAAAACCAACAAAGATTGTGGGAACTTCAGGTAGCGTTAAATGAGCTTCTCTATCAGCGGGCTAAGAAATTGGCACTGTACTATAAGTACAAGTTATACTGTTTTGGAGACAAGCCTGGTAAATTGTTGGGGAGGTGCCTGAGAGGTCAGAAGGGCTTGCGGTTGGTGGCAGCCCTTCGTGATGATCAGGGGAAGTTGCATAATAACAAGGCAGCGATTAGTGCTATATTTAAAGGATTTTTTCAAAATCTCTATACCGCGGAGGACCATGCCCCCGTTTGTATGGAACAATATTTTCAAGACCTAGCTTTGCCACAGGTTACGGAGGCTCAGCGGGCCATGCTAGGACAACCCATAACTTACAGGAGGTGCAGCAGGTAATAACTACTGCGAGTTGTTGCAAAGCTCCAGGACTGGATGGTTATGGGGCTGAATTTTATAAGCTACTCCTGGCGGAGGTGGGCCCTCTACTGATGGAGACTTATCAGAGACGTGCAGAGCAAGGGGGTATGCGCTGGGGGGCTAACCAGGCATATATCACTTTGATTCCTAAACCAGGAAAAGACCCCCTACGGGCAGCTTCTTACCGACCGATCTCTTTATTAAACGTCGATACGAAGCTGCTGACCAAAATTTTGGCGAACCGGCTGACGGATGTTTTACGCGACCTGGTGCATGACTCGCAAGTTGGGTTTGTGCGTGGGCGATACGCAGTGCGTAATCTTCGTAAAATTATAACGTCTCTGGAGTGGGTGCATTTGCACTGTGCCCCTTCTCTCCTGGTGAGCTTTGACGCTGAAAAAGCATTCAACAGAGTTAGTTGGCACTACCTTCACTTTTTGTTGCCCCGTTATGGGTTGGGGGCCTCCTTCTGTGAGATGGTACGCAGCCTCTATGTGCAGCCTACGGCCCGGGTGTGGTGTAATGGAGTCCTATCGGACTCGTTCCCCTTATCTAGGGGGGACCCGGCAGGGCTGCCCCTTGTCTCCTTTACTGTTTGTCCTGGCTCTGGACCCCTTAATTTGTCGTATTGAAGCTGTTGGGGAGATAAGGGGGGTGAAAGTGGGGGCCCATGAGTTTAAAATCTCGGCCTTTGCGGACGATATGCTAGTGCACTTGCTCGCCCCGCAGAAGTCTATGGAGAGATTAAAGACGGAATTCGCGATTTATGGGAGATTTGCAGGCCTACGTATTAATGTGGATAAGTCGGAGGCAATTGATGTGTCAGGTCGCCTGAGGGGAAATTGGTCTGGGGACTTCCCGCTGAAATGGGCAGACCAGAAATTTGTGTATCTAGGTATCATTTTGACTCGGTTGCCTTGTGATTTATATGGTGTTAACTTTGAGAAAATTCTGAAGGCCACAAGGAATCAGCTACGAGCGTGGAGTCCCCTGCCTCTTTCTCTGCTGGGGAGGGTGGCTGCGGTTAAGATGGTGATCCTACCCCACGTTTTGTATTGGTTGCAGACTCTGCCAGTTTGGTTATGGCGCCGCGATTTGCGTCGTTTGGAGACTGAGATTCAGCGCTTTCTGTGGAGGGGGACTAGGGCTCGCATCCCGTTGAGACGCATGATTGGTCCCTGGCGGAGTGGTGGTATTGGTTTGCCGGATTTGTGGTTGTATGCCTTGGCCTGCCAGGCGCGTCATGTGGGTGATTGGCTGGGTGAGACTGACGTTTATACACCTAGACACTTAGAATTGGCGGCTGTGGCCCCCTTTTCCTTATTGGGAGTCCTCCATGCGGAGAGTGCCCAATTGCCCGCCCACATTAAACGTAGTATGACCATATCCTCGGCGCGACGTACTTGGCAACAATTAAATGCCTATTGGCAGCGCGATTGGCGGACTTCGAGTTGGTTGCCCATATGGGGTAATGTGAATTTCACGCCGGGCTCGGAATCCTCAGGATTTCGGTCTTGGCAGGATCAGGGAATACGCACCTTGGGTTATGTTGTTGAACTGACTGGTGCGTGTAAGTCGTTTAAGGAATTACGGGCTGAATATGAACTGAGGCCTCAGCAGTTTTTTACATACTTACAGCTATCTCATTACGTGGCCTCTTTGTCTCGGGCGGATCTTGCGGAGGATCGCTCAGCGCAGATTATTGCCTTCTTTGGACTAGTGGAAGATTCCCCCCGTCCATTGCAGGTTTGAAAGCCCGACTTAATTGTACTCAACCATTGCCAGATTATAGTGGGGTGGAGCAGGCCTGAACGAAGGAATTGGGCTTAGTAGTCCCAGTTGGGACGCTTAAGCGGGCCTTGGGGCGGATCACCTCATTAGCTGATGGAGCCCGGTGGAGAGAACTTCAATATAAAGCCTTGCTTCGTGTGCATTTCTCGCCTAAACGGGCTTTGTGTAGTCATCTTACTCAAGACGGATCTTGCCCAAGATGTAAGAAGCCTTTGGCTACCTTGGCTCACTTGTGGTGGACCTGTAGGCGTATTCGCCCTTATTGGGGACGTATCAGTACTTATATCATTGGCCTGCTTAAGCAGCGTTTTCCTTGGTCAGGATCCTTGGTAGTGCTGGACCAGCTAAACCAGTCCTGTCCGAGTGGGAGGGGTCCGCGGCTGTTGGTGCGTAAGGCGTGTTTGGTGGGGAAGGGTCCCATTTTGCACAGATGGCTCCAGCAGCTTCCGCCGAGTTTCCTGGAGTGGCGCAATAGTTTTCACCAATTGATGTTGGCAGAGCGTTGGAACGCAAAGAGTCACGTTAAAAAATGAACTAACTTTCTGCTTGTGTGGGAACCCTATATTCAGAGCCTGGGGCCTCATTGTCGTAGTGAAATACTCAATGTGGGCCCATAGAGTACTAAGGGAAGGGTGGCGATGGCTGTAGAGGAGGAGTGATGGCACCTCCTCATGCTTCTTACTCTCTCTGTGTAGAATGAGGATGATGTTTGTGGTGAGGTGGGAGGGGTGGGGGAGTGTGGGGGTGGGTGGGAGGGTTTTCTTCTTGGGGTGTGATAAGATGGACAAATAATTTTAAAAATTGGTTCATTTTTACAGCTAAGGCTTGTTTGACATGTATGCTGATCACCCATCTGTTTGCTGTACGGCGGGGATAAGAGTACACCCGGCCGAGGGCTTGTTACTTGTTATTGTATTGACTGTTCTTTGGTGTTGAACCATAAATAAAGTTTAAAAAAAAAAAAAAAAAGGTATGGGCTTGCTGCCTCCTCTGGCTGTGCAACTGGTCGGTGGACGTAGCTTCCAAGATGAAGCTCACCAAGCTTCCCTTAGGCAAGCTGCTCTTTGGATAGGACTTGGAGAAATTGGTCAAAGCCTTGGGAAAGAATACAAGGTTTCCAGCTTCTGGAGGATAAGCCCAAGGGGGGGGGTAGAGGTGGCCCGGTCCCATGGTCGCAGTGGCAGCTTTCGGAGTTTTCAGTACTCTTGAGAGTAGCATCCTCAGCACACCCACTTCCTGCAGTGGGGTTTGTCCTTTTGAGGTGGGGGGCGGGGGTGATCATCCCAGCTGCTGCCAAGCCCTCCCAATGAAGCTTTGGGGACCCCAGTGGGAGTGCAGGCTGTGGGTGGTCACCTGAGGGGGCTTCCTTCCAGCCTGGGCCCAGATCACTTCAGATGCCTGGGTCCTGGAGGTCATTCGTGCGGATTATACTCTCGAGTTCACCCGGCCGCTGCCAGATCTCTTTATGTTCTCCCCCTTCGGGTTGGTGCACAAGGCGCACGCGGTGGAGGAGACTCTCTAGTGCTTATTGCAGCTCATAGTGGTGGTGCCCATCTTGAGGGCTGATTGGGGCTTCTGCTGGTACTCCATTTGCTTCGTGGTCCTGAAGAAGGGAGGGATCCTTGCGTCCTATTTTGGATCTCAAAGGTGTCAACAGAACCCTCAGAGTTCCGCATTTTCGCATGGAGACCTTGTGGTCTTCGATTGTGGCCGGGCGCCAAGGCAAATTTCTTTCCTCCTTGGATCTCTGATGCTTATCTGTGCATTCCAATGCATTTGGAGCATTAGTGTTCCCTCCTCTTTACAGTGCCTAGACAGCACTTCCAGTTTCAAATGTTGCCCTTTCGCCTCGACACGCATTTTCACCAAGGTCATGGTGGGCGTGGCGGCCCATCTTCACAAACAAGGAGTGCTGGTCTACCCATACCTGATCGTCTGGCTGATCCAGGGAAGATGCTAGGAGTGAGCGAACACTCTATGCAGACAGTTATTTGCTGTCTGCAGGAGCTTGGTTGGGTAGTGAACGTCCACAGGAATAGCCTAGTAGTTAGACACTGGCTTGGGAGCCAAGAGACCAGGGTTAAATTTCCACTAGCACTCCTTGTGGCCTTGAGCAAATCACTTAACCCTCCATTGCCTCAGAAGAATCCATGTTATCAATGTCCCTGTTTAATGTACATTTACCAAGTTTGTTAAAATGTAAACAGCTTTGACTAAATGGTAAAGTGGTATAAAAAAACCTGTTAAATAAACTGTGGCCCCCACAGTCCCTGGAATATCTCTACGCCCACTTCCACACATGCAGCGGCATGGTTTTTCTCCCAGAAGATCGGGTGGTGAAGTTGCAATTTCAGGTTTGGGGTCACACTTGGGCTCCATGACCTCGGGCCTGGGACTATCTGCAAGTGCTGGACTCCATAGCAGCTTCCCTGGAGTTGGTCCCATAGGCCTGGCTTCACATGCATGCACTTAAGTGCATCTCCTGGCCCACTGGCACTGCTGGAACATTCCATGGAAATGCGTCGTCTCCTGCCACGAACGATATGGGTCAGCTTTTGCTGGTGGCTGGACCCAGTGAATTTGGGGGTGGGGATGCCCCCAAAGACTCTGGATTGGGTGGTAGTCATCACTGATGTGAGCCTCTTGGGCTGGAGCAGACATTGCCTGGTGCAGGATCTGTGGTCTGCCGAGGAACAGCTCTGGTCCATCAACTGGTTGGAGACATTTCAGACAGTGCCACCACGATGGCTTATATCAAGTCACCAAGGGGAGTGCTCAGCTCCCAAGTAGTGGCAGAGGTGATTCTGCTTCTGCAGTGGGCAGAGATACACCTTATGGCCCCCTCGGCACTGCAGGTGGACTACTTGAGTCACCACACTCCAGATCCAGGAGAATGGTCCCTCTGAGGCCATGTTTCAATCACTGATAGAGCACTGGGGGATGCTGGTGATGGCATGGCTGGAGAATGTCAAAGCGCCATGGTGGTTCAGCCATTGGCAGTCCCCCATGACTGAGAGTCTCAACGTGCTCATACAGCCTTGGCTCCGTAAGGGTTGCTGTATGTGTTTCCACATTGGGCCCTCATTGGATGTGTGCTACAGCACATAGAGGCACATCAGGGCAGAATGGTGGCCCCCACCTGCCTGAGTACACGGATCTCATGTGACTTCTGGTGGATGAGCTGCTGCGGCTGCCAAAAGTGCCAGAGTTGCTGACTCATTGTGCATGCCGGTAGTGGATTGGTTCTTGCTTACAGCCTGGGTCTTGAGAGTGCACAGCTGAGGCGCTGCGGTTATTCATATCTAGTCATTGCAACCTTGTGAACGCGGAGGTGTTCTTCTCCTCTGGCATATGTGAGGGTTTGGAGATTCTTTGAGGCCTGGAATGCGGCACAGGAAGTCTGCCCCTTTGGGTCACCGGTGTCTATTTTGGGATTCCTACAGGCTAGGTTGGACAAGGGCTCATTCCGCCTCCAGGTGGCAGCATTAGCCTGCTACCAGTGTCAGGTGCAGGGCATGTTTTTGACCTCCCATCCAAATGTTATTGTTTGAGAGGCGGGAAGAATCTGTGCCCCCTCCCCCCCCCCCCCCAGCAGACCACTGATCCTCCGCCTTGGACCCCAATTTGGTTTTGTCTGCTCTGAGCGGTCCGCCCTTCAAACCCCTGCGAGTGGCTTTGCTCAGAGACCCTGAATATCATCTTTCCCGTGGCCATTTGTTCAGCCCAGCGGGTCTTGGTGTTACAGGTGCTGTCTTGCAGGGAGCCCTTCTGATGTTCTCCAAGGAGAAGGTCTTTAAGGCTTCTATTGCCCATTGGATCTAGGAGGCGATTGAGTCTGCCTATCTGTTGAAGGGCAGACAGGTGCCTGCAGGCCTCTAGGCCCACTCGACTAGAGCTCAGGTCTTTCTGGGCGGAGCTTGGGAGAGTTCCTCCCCTCAGCATCTGCATTCCTTTGTTCGGCATTACCCCCTGGATCTCCAGGACCGGCAGGATGCATATGTTGGGATGGTGTACTGGGGCTTTGGCTCCCATCAGTCGTCAGTATTGCTCTGCTATGTCCCACTTTTCTGGACTTGACTGGAGGTATGCCCTGGAAGGTGAAATTAAGCTTTACCTGCTAATTTTCATTCCTGTAGTCCATCCAGTCCAGGACCCTCCCTCTCTGGCCTTTTTTTTTTTTTTTTTTTTGCTGGAATTTGGCGTGTTTTCCAAAGAGTTTTCTGGGGCATACATGAGTGACTAATTCCCACACCTGTGTAGTTTTCTTTCTAGAGGCGGTAGCCTCACTCATTGGGGGGGGGGGGCGCAATATATGAGGTTTTCTCTGGGTTACTGACGCAGTAACCGTTGACAGTTGTTTGGGTGTCTATTTTGTTTGGCCAGCTTTGGATATTAGACTGGCAGCAGTAGGTTTGGTCCACTGGTTACTCTACCGCTATACTAAGTGCGGGGTGTAGGGTGCAAGGCTCTCGCAGGCTGGGGTAGCCCCTGGTTTTGGTCCCTGTTGGGACTGGAGATGACTTTTGAAGGGTGAGCATCAAATACTGTTTCGGGTCAGTAGGCTATTTATACTGCACCGAGAATTTTTTTTCTCAGTCTCCACCTGCTAGTTGGTGTTCATAACTCACTTGTCTGGACTGGAGGAACTACAGGAAAGAAAATTAGCAGGTAAGGCCTAATTTCACCTTGGTGTTTGGGCTTCCAGAGCTTCACAACTGTTTCTTGGGGCAGTTTCTCCAAATGGGTTAGTTTTGCACACACCATGACGGTCATGAATCTCACTTCTAAGCCAGGGGATATTTTGCCGCCGGCTCCAGCCCTCCACCAGAACCCTGATCGGCATTGGAACAGAGAGCAGGAGGTAGGAAAACCCTCCTGCTTTCCATTGCAAGGCCAATCAGGGCCTGACACGGGATCTTCAAATTTCAATGCCTCCTGACACACCCGTGCCTGGCGGTCCCACGCCTGAGGGCCTTGCTAGAGAGCCCTTTGGCATGGCCCTTAGACGGAGACTAAAACAGAAACTCAAGAGCAACCTAAACAGCACTCCTGCTCCCTAACATATAAGCTATCACAAAGATGACTTCCTCTTCAAACTATGCTTTCTGACTGTAAGTTACATATAAATGCCTGCATAGTGTGCCACAAAACAGTCTCTTGCTTTCGCATCCCTACCATCCCATTGTATTTTGTATTAACCTTTAATGAGCTTCCTACGTGAGTTACCTCCTCTACCACTGCACATTGTCAAACCCGAATAATGTATTATCTCCAGGAACAAGCAGGAATAAGTCCTCACATATGGGTACGTCGGTACCGACGGAGCCTGCGCGGGAAAGCTTCCCAGAAGGAAAGCTTTTGGGGCCTCCCACTGCGCATGCGCGCTGCCTTCCCGCCTTCCTGACCAACTCTCCTCAGTTCTTTTTCCGCGGAGCCAGTAGGTCGTGTTCCTGTCACCGCTAAAGAAGTTATTTTAATTTGTTTCTTTGGCCGCGTGTCTGCCTTCCCCGATTCCGGACCGGTACTGCCGGTCTTTTTTCTTTATTTCTTTACAAAAAAAAAAATATATATATATCTTATTTCCCCACTTGGTGTGTTTGTTCTGTGAGGCTTCTAGGCCTTCACAGAATTCTCCCTCATGGAGAAACAAGCCTCTGGTTTTAAAAAATGCACCAAGTGTAGCGGTACTATATCAGTCAAAGACACCCATGAATGGTGTCTTAAATGTTTGGGGCCTGACCACTCCATTCCGCATTGCCCATCCTGTTCTTTGATGTCTAAACGTGGCTTACAAAACCGGGCAGCCAAGTTTCACATGCTGTTTTCTACAGATACTCCAGCATCGACATCTTCCAGGTCTTCCTCTCCTGATGGATCTCAGGTAACCAAACATTCCTCTGGCAGGTCCTCAAAGGGCAAATCTCCCTCCAAGTATCGAGATGCCCCCGGGCTTGACCCTGAGGACCCTGCCCTAGCCAAACAACCCCGGCGGGAAGCTCCGGCTTCCAAAGCTCCTCCTATGGGGTTACAGGTTGACATCGATGGCACGGCCTCGACCGATCACCTGTTAGACTGCTCTGGGGTACCGGCTCAATCTTCCGGTACCGACATCCAGACAGTCGTGGCGTCTATGGATCATACAGTTCAATCCATGCAGCAGGCTATTATGGCTTTTATTAGAGCTGCGACGCCATTGGTACCGCAGCCAGCGGTACCAGTTCCGGTACCACAACTGATACCGGTACCCAGGGCATCGACATCGACCAGGATTCCGGTTCCGGGGTTTTCCCCGATACCGATCCGGTTCCAGGTACCCCCGATGTCGATACCGGTCGATACGCTTATCGATCCCTGGAAGCAAACAGACGATACTTCGAGTCTTTTGATGATTCTGATTCATCGGATGACTCTGCTGAAGTATCCCTAACTCTACCTGAAGAGCCCTCTTCTCCAAAGAGGAGAATGTCTCCTCCAGAGGATTTGTCCTTTCAAGACTTCATCCTTGAAGTGGCTAAAGGTCTCTCTATTTCAGTAACCTCTGAAAAAGAACCTAGAGCAAAAAAATTAGATATTTTAGGATACTCTAAGGTTCCCAAAGAGGCAGTCACCTTGCCCATTCATGAAATTCTTCAAGAACACATGATGGACTTATGGGAGACTCCTCTCACCCTATCTCCACATTCTCATCGGACACCATGTATCATGTCCCTCCTTCTCCTGGTTTTCAAAAAACTCAGCTCCTTCACCACTCTATTGTGGTGCAGTCAGCTATGAAAAGGATAAAGAGTACCAAAAGACACTCTTCTACTCCTCCAGGGAGAGAATGTAGGACTTTGGATGCTTTTGGTAGAAAAATCTTCCAAGCAAGTATGCTTATTGCTAGAATCAATTCATACAGCCTCTATATGGGCATTTTTCTGAAGGAGATTGCATTGAAAATACGCCATTTTCTCCCCTTTATCCCAGAGGATAGAAAGGAGAAGTTCTCCAACAGAGCAGCCTTTGACTCCTTTGAGGGTGCTAGCAGAGCCTCAGGTATTGCCATAGCGGCTCGCAGAATTGCTTGGCTCCAGGCCTCTGACCTAGAACCCTGGGTCCAGGATGGGTTGGGAAATCTGCCCTGTACAGGTGAGAATCTGTTTGGTAAGGAGTGGCAAATCAAAGCCACCCGAATGGATGCAGAAAATGCTGCTTTAGATAGACTTTCTAAGTCTACCTCTGCCCCTGTCAAGAAAAAATCTTTCAAGAAGCCTTTCTATAAGAAGGCCAGATTTGCTACAAATACTGGCCAACAATCTTCTGCAGCTCGCTTTGCTCCTAAGCGTCAGCAGCCTAAACAGGCCAGGGCAAAACCTGCAGGGGCTGCTACAGCCCAGCAGTCCCAACCCCCTCAGGGTTTTTGACTCAACTCTAGAGAACTTAACCTTTCTGGCTCTAAAACATCCAGAGCCTCTCACCATTCCAGGAAGGTTAACTCATTTTGCTCCCAGATGGGAGCAAATCACATCAGAACAATGGACCCTCTCTATCATCAGAGAGGGCTACAAACTACATTTCTCCAGCCTTCCTCCCCATACCATGGTGAGATGTTTCAATTCTCCCCCTTCTCTCCTGAACCTGTTAGGTCAGGAGGTGACCACCCTTCTCGCCCAAAGGGCAATAGAAGAGGTTCCTCTTCTTCAACAGGGGTCAGGGTTTTACTCCCCTTATTTTCATATTCCCAAGAAAACAGGGTGGTACAGACCTATTCTAGATCTCAGAGAATTGAACAAATTCCTATGCAAGGAGAAATTCAAGATGCTTTCTCTAGGTACTCTCCTTCCATACCTACAGAGTCAGGATTGGCTTTGTTCTCTAGATCTCAAGGATGCGTACACACATATACTCATCCATTCATACCACAGAAAATTCCTACGGTTTCTGTTCCAGGGAAAACATTTCCAATACAGAGTACTTCCCTTCGGTCTAGCCTCTGCTCCAAGGGTATTTACCAAATGCATGGCAATAGTAGCTGCATTTCTATGAGCCCTGGGAATTTTTGTTTTCCCATACCTGGACGACTGGCTCATCCGAGCTCCATCTCAGTCCGAGGCTCAGACTTCCCTGGATCGCACCAGACGCATTCTGCAGTATCTGGGACTTGTGATCAATCTGCCAAAGTCTCAACTCGCCCCTACTCAGTCCCTGGAATTCATAGGGTCCTGGTTGGATACCACCACTTCAAGGGCCTGTCTTCCTCAGGCCCATTGCCAACGTCTAGTGCACTTAGCCTCCCAGACTCAGTCCAGAAGCCACTTGACTGCCAGGGAGATGCTACAACTATTAGGCCACATGGCCTCCACAGTACATGTGGTGCCCTATGCTCGCCTACATATGAGAGCAGCTCAATGGACTTTGTCCACCCAGTGGACTCAAGCATCCGGAGCTCTCTCAGACCAAATAGCAAACTCCAAACGTCTTTTGGTCTCTCCAATGGTGGATGTCCACTCAAAATCTGTTGTTGGGGGCCCCCTTTCAACCATTGTTGCCCCAAGCAACCCTCAACAGATGCCTCCCAAACAGGTTGCGGAGCTCATCTTCAAGAACTCTCCACTCAGGGCACTTGGTCTCCATAGGAGACCGCCCTTCATATCAACCACTTGGAACTTCGAGCAATCTTTCTAGCTCTGAGTTTTTCATACCCTCCTCAGCAACATGATGGTCCTTATTCATACGGACAATCAAGTAGCCATGTTTTACATAAACAAACAAGGAGGGACTGGCTCTCTGTCGCTTTGCAACGAAGCTCTAGGATTATGGGCCTTTGCCAGAGAGCATCAAATCCATCTCCTGGCAGTATATCTTCCAGGAATCCAAAACTCTTGGGCAGACAGACTCAGTCGAGTTCTGCTTCCACACGAATGGTCCCTACACATGGATCAGGTACTCAGAATCTTCCAGAAATGGGGGACCCCGGACATAGACCTCTTTGCAAGTCCGTGGAATGCCAAACTTCCCCAGTTCTGTTCCAGGATTCCGTGTCGGGGAGTTCAGGCCAAGGATGCCTTCCTCTTTCATTGGGGTCAGGGCTTCCTATATGCCTTTCCACCCATTCCTTTGATTCCCAAGACTCTGTTCAAACTTCAAAGGGATCAAGGGACCATGATCCTCATAGCTCCACGCTGGCCACGCCAAGTGTGGTACCCTGTACTTCTGCATCTCTCCCAAGCCCCCTCCCTGGACTTGGGAGCAGCTCCAGACCTTCTGTCTCAGGAGGAGGGGACTTTATGGCACCCAAACCCCAAGTCCCTTCACCTCAGAGCTTGGTTACTGAAGGCCTAGACCTTCAACACTTCAATCTTTCGCAGCAAGTGAAGGATATCCTCCATGCCTCTAGGAAACCTTCCACTAGGCGTTCTTACGCTTTTAAATGGAAAAGATTTTCCATTTGGTGTGCTCAACAGGGTCTTAACCCTCTAGCACTTCCTTTGAATTCTCTTTTGGAATATCTCCTGCATCTCTCCAATGCAGGACTCAAAACGAATTCAGTAAGAGTCCATTTGAGTGCTATTGCAGCAACCCTTAAGCCCATCAATGGACAACCTGTTTCCTCTCATCCTCTTATTGCAAGATTCATGAGAGGCCTAACCTTAACTAAACCTCCCATTCAACCTCCTCCGGTGGCATGGGACTTAAACTTGGTTCTTGGTCAGCTTATGAAGCCACCCTTTGAACCCTTAGCCACTACCTCCTTGAAATTTCTTTCCTGGAAGGTTATTTTCCTTATTGCAGTCACCTCAGCTCGCCGTATCCGTGAACTGCAAGCTCTAGTGGCTAATCCACCTTATACAAGGTTCCATCATGATAAGGTGGTCCTTAGGACCAATCCCCACTTTATGCCTAAAGTGGTCTCCCCTTTTCATCTTAATCAAGAGGTATATTTACCTGCCTTTTTTCCAGCTCCTCATGCATCCAGTGTAGAGAGGAACCTTCATACTCTAGATTGTAAAAGAGCTCTTGCCTTTTACCTCCACAGGACACAGCAACATCGAAAGTCTTCTCAGCTTTTTGTTGCTTTTGATCCTTCTCATTTAGGACTTCCAGTCTCTAAAAGAACACTGTCCAATTGGATTGCTCGGTGTATCTCTTTTGCTTACCAGAGTAAGAACCTTTCTCTGGAGGGCCATGTCACCGCTCACAATGTGAGGGCCATGGCCACCTCTATGGCTCATCTAAACTCTGTGTCCATTGACCAGATCTGTCGAGCAGCCACCTGGGCCTCGGTTCATACCTTTACAGCCCATTACTGTTTGGACAAGGACTCCCGCCGGGATGCCTTGTTTGGTCAGGCTGTCCTCAGACACCTGTTCCATTCTTGAACAACTCCAGCCCACCTTCCCTGAATGGATTCCTGAGATCCATAGGAAGATGAGGAACCTTTCAGGGTCTCATACCCTTCAGGGGATCTCCCGGGCATCTCAGCTAGGGAGTCCCCATATGTGAGGACTTATTCCTGCTTGTTCCTGGAGATAGCACAGTTACTTACCTGTAACAGGTGATCTCTGGGAACAGCAGGAATTAGTCCTCACAACCCACCCATCTCCCCTAGGAGTTGTATCTCTCTCTCTTTCCTTTCCTCTCTCTATTGTCTCAGCTTTAAACTCGAACTGAGGAGAGTTGGTCAGGAAGGCGGGAAGGCAGCGCGCATGCGCAGTGGGAGGCCCCAAAAGCTTTCCTGCTGGGGAGCTTTCCCACGCAGGCTCCGTCGGTACCAACGTACCCATATGTGAGGACTAATTCCTGCTGTTCCCAGAGATCACCTGTTACAAGTAAGTAACTGCTTTACTGCTTTGCTACACTGTACTGCAGCCCAATCATTTTACTCTGTAACCATGACAGACAGATCCTGAACTGCTTGTTTTAGTTCTACTATTCCTACCAATTTATTGTTAGAACTGTGACTTAGGCTAGTAACCTACACCAGGGGTCTCAAACTCAAATTGCTTTAAGGGCCAAATGAGGACTTGTAAAGTAACCCATGGGCCGCACTCAGTAGCACTTTTTTAATACAGGCGAGTTTCGCCGTTAAACTAGGCTCTCCGATGCCTCTGATTCGCTAGAAAATGCTCCTTCAATCGGCTGGGTCATAATCGCAGTCGGAGGAGCACTCCGCCCCCTGCATGAATGGTGTTAATGTTAAACAGCAGCGAGAGGAAATTTTTTATCATCCCAAAATCCGTCGTGGGCTGCGTGCTTGAGACCCCTGACTTACACTGTATTTTATTACTCATACTCTTATCTCTCCAAATAAGACAATCTCCCCCATTCTTTACTACTCACTGCCTGACCCAGAGCTGCACCATAATCTAATACACCTCCAACCTGTGCCCTCCTCATACCATAGCAATGCCTGACTTGATTCCATTCATGCTTTTTCTATATTGTCTGGCCCTCTCCTTCATACCGAGTTGAGCTTACCTACACCAACAAGATTCAGTCCCAACGATACATGGATATGGACGTAATAGACAAAACTATGGATTCTCCTCATTAAGTTGCGGCGCTTTATAAGTCTTTAATAATAATAATTAAAACCACCACGCCTGCTAAGACACCCACATCTCTTTCATATCACTTGCCAGCCACCAATAAAATCTCCTACACGGAAATCTCCGGAAAATAAACAACTAACTTGTATGCTCATAAATGCAAGATCTATCAGGAACAAATGGCCAATCATTGGTGACTGTGCTGAGAATCATAATTTAGACATTCTCTTTATTACCGAATCATGGCTCACAGACAGACACAGTACTTACAAACCAACTCAAGTTCCCCAACTATGGTATATTTAACTGTCCAAGAGTGGGTAGAAGAGGTGGTGGCACTCTCATCCTAGCCAGATCTTCATTACAATTCCAGTGCCTATCATCACAGAACTACAAAAGCCTTGATACCATCACGATTGCAAATAAGCACCTAGCAACAGCGCTCTAATATCGTACCCTATCCACTGAAGTAGATGATCTCTCCATATCCCTTGATCTTGCTTGCAACCACTCTCCAAGAACTAGACTTCTGGATGTTGGGTGACTTTAATCTCCCAGGCTTATCTAAGAAAAACTCCAACATTTGTGGATGTGATGGCTATGCTAAGCTACAAACAACTAATAACATACCTCAATTTACACAAAAGGAAATACACTAGACCTTATCTTCACCCCCTCCGATACACGAGCAACCAACAACATCCCCCCGCCACAAATCCTTCCAGTACCTTGGTCAGACCACATGGCTATAATATTCCATATCCCGTCCACACTTCCAAACTCTAAAGAATCCGCTACTTCTCCCAAACTCCTCCAGCTCGTCACTTCAGACCATTCAATAAAGAAGCCTTCCTTGATGAAACTCTACCCAACCTCAATCTTAACCCTACATCCTCTGACCTAACTGACATACACAATTAGAACTACACGCTAAGCAAGGCTTCTCTCATAACTCAGACCAGGCAATCCAATAAAAGAGCTCATGCTGGTATCTGGTTCACAACAGATCTGCGGAACTCTCTTCGGAATCTCAGGAAACTAGAGAGAATATGGCACCACTCCAGGCTACCCCAAGATCTAGAAACATACATGAAGACACTACAAGAGCACTGTTCAGTATCACCCAGAGAAGGAAGGAATATCATACCAGCGTCCTTATGCGCTCCCTCAACAGGCCCCATGATCTATTTGGTCTAATTTAGTGGTTCTCAACTTGTGGGTCGTGACCCCCATGGGGGTCACCACAGGATTTAGCAGGGGTCGACTCACTTCGCCAAGTTCAAAAAAATAAAAAATTTAAAAAAGCACACAAGTTGCTGGCCCTGCCGAGTCCGCTTCTCCAGGACCAAGCAGGAAGTCAGTCCTCACATATGGGTGACGTCGGCGCTGACGGAGCCCCCATGCGGAGTATTTCCCCAGCTTTAAAAGAAAAGCCTTTGGGAATGCAGCGTACATGTGTGGTCCCCTTCCCACCCAAGGATGCCATCTTGCTCAGTCTTCTTTTTTCTGCGGAGCCCGACGGACATGTTTCGTTTTCACCCGAGGAAAAAGTTGATTTTTCGGCTTGGACCCGTGTTTTCTTCGGTTCGACGCCGGTTTCCCTTTCCCGCCTAGGCCCGGTACACCGGTATCGAGCCCGGACTTCATTTTTCGGTTTTTGTCCTTAGTGACTAGCGTAGGTGCCTTTTTTCTATTTTTCACTGGCAGCCCTGTCGTTTGACCTCGCAGGGGCCTTTTTCCCCCCTATGGCTGCCAGCGGGTTTAAAAAGTGTGATCGGGGACTTCCGGTAGCATGGTGAGCTGAGCGGGTCGCAGCCCTCTTAGCTCCGAGGCTCTTCTCCTCTCTCACCCCCTTGATTTAGCGTGACAGCCCCGAATTTACTTGAAACAGCGTGAGGGTGTCTGCCTGTACGAGATTGTGCGCCGCTAGCTGTAAAGCCCGGGGAGTGCTGTGTATGGCGACAAGATCCTCCCGCCGAGAGAAACCACGTGGCGGTGCCGGTAAAATGGCGGAGGGGGCCCAGGAAGGTCCGATGACCGAGACAACGCTGATGGTGGAGGAAGTCTCAAAGGCGGTGGTGGTCGCACTGGAGGGGCGTCTAGGAGGGCTGGCGACACAAATCGCGGCTGTGGCACAAGCGGTGGCGGAATTCGCCGGCCGCGTGGAGCGGGCGGAGACCCGAATCGGTGCCCTGGAGGACCTGCAGGTGCGGGACGAAAACCGGCTCAAGCGGCTGGAGGATACTCTGGCCCAGCAGCGAGATAAACTTGAAGATCTTGAAAATCGCAGCCGGCGCAACAACTTACGATTTATTGGCATCGCAGAGACGGTGCCGGAGAAGGACCTGCGCTGTTTCCTTGAGAAATGGATCCCAGAGCACCTGCCTTTGGAGGGAGATCTGGGGCCCATTGTGCTGGAGCGTGCGCACCGGTTGGGGTCCCTCCGGGCCGGAGATAGCAGGCCACGTGCTGTTATTGCCAGGTTTTTAAATGCAGCACAAAAAGAAGGGGTGCTCCGTGCTTCCCGCCTCTACAGAAGATCGGGGCCCGCGGCACACAAGGTGCTTATTTTTCAGGACTACTCCGCTGGCGTTGCACAACGTCGGAAGGCTTTCAGGGATGCTTGTGGCAGGTTGGTGGAACGGGGCATACGCTTCACCTTGGCTTACCCAGCCACTCTGCGAGTGGACTCTGACAACGGCCGCCGGGTCTTCTCTTCACCACAGGACGCCCTAGACTTCTGCAATGGCCTGGGATGAGGAGTCAGGCTCGGTCCAACTGGGAGTGCTCAGCTTTGTTGGGGGCTTTGGCCCTCTGGGGCCTGGCGTGGACCGGGTCCCCCTCGTTTTCCTTGGGACTTGAGCCTGCCTGGCGGAGGTCCTCTCTCTTGGCTCTTCTCTGGCTCTGTTTTGGACCGGCCCTAGGGCCTTTGGGTTAACCTCGGTATGTTGGGTATAAGGCTTCATGTGTTAAGGCCTTGGGTATCCCTCCTGCTCTCCTTTCTGTTGTTGAGGAGCTACGTGGGAGCCCGGCACACAAGGATTTTTAGTAGTGCCTCATTTAATTATCGTGTCTATACATTTGCTCTCAGCTCTCTAATTGTTTTTCTTTCTTTGTAATATTACAGGGGGGGGGGTTTGTTTCTTTTGTTTTGTTTTGTTTATTTACTACACCATGGTGGTCGGCTGTTGAGGCGAAGCAGCCATCACGACTTCAGGTTTGCTGAAGCCTTTGCTTTAGAAGGGGGAGCTGTGTGTAATGTAATGTGTTTTTTTTTCTTTTTCTTTGTCCCTTCCCTTTTTTTCTTTTTTTCTCTTGTCTTCTTCATAGGCTGAGGATAAGCCGCAGGATCTTGTTTTCATCAATTCCTAATATCCATTTTTCTCTCTAATTATATTTATTTCTATCTTTATTCTCTATATTGTTCATATGCACTGTTATATAATGTACTGTATCTTTAATGGTTTCACATTGCAGGGTTTGGTTCCACAGTTTACATGGGCCAGCCAGGGGTCTGGTGCCTGGGCCGGGCCCCAGGGGGGCTTCCATCTATTTGTCTCTCCCTGGGCGAGGTTTTCACTGTTTAGCAGGAGGGCAGGCGGCATCATAGGTGGGTATGGCCTTAGATGCCTGAGTGTGCGTGTGAGGATGTGGGGCGTGTTTCTGAGGGGGTTAGTAGGGTTGGTTGGCTCGGGGTATGGTTGATTGTTTGTCTGCTGGATGGGGGGGGAGGGGGGCCTTGCATGCAATGGAAGTCCTGGTGGAGCCAGTGGGGTTTGACTGGCAGTGGGAAGTGGAGGTGGGCGAGGGGGGAAGGGGGGAGGTTGAGGTGGTGAGGGGGTATGGGGCAGAGGTTCACTTCGAAGGGGGATAGGGATGCTGGACGTCGAGTTGGTTCAGGCATATGTGTGTGGCTGGACTGGTATGTTGGTGGGTGGAGTATGTTTGTGTGCTGGATGATACGTTGGTGGTTGCGGTCATTCTGGACGGGGTGGATGTGGACGGAGGGGGGGACCCTAGGCTGGGGGGGTTTCCACTTCATAGACGGGCAGGTTGTTTTTTCCTGGAAGCCCACTTGGAGTATAGACGCTGGATAGTGCTGTTCGAATCGCGACTTGGAATGTGTGTGGGCTCGGCTCTCCCATTAAGCGCTATAAGGTGCTGCAATATCTGCAGCGTCACCGTCTTAATGTGATTTTGCTACAAGAAACGCATCAATCAGCGGCGGAGCATGCGAAATTATGCCGTGGACCTATCTCTCATGTATATGGGGCCCCTGCTTTAGGTAAGAAGAGAGGAGTGGCTATTTTGTTTACCAAATCCGTTACATGGGTCGAGGAGCGTGTTGCCACGGACCCGGAAGGCCGTTATGTCTGTGTTTGGGGGACCCTTAATGGGGCGAAGGTGGCTATCTGCTCGGTGTATGGGCCTAATGGCTACGAGGCTGGTTTTTACCGGGATCTGGCCCGTATCCTGGAGGATACTGGGGGATATCAGCTTGTGCTGGGCGGGGACTTCAATGAAGTGTTAGCTGTTGCTCTCGATCGTTCTGGCAGAGGGGGGGGCGGGAGTTCGAGAGCTCGTAAGCGTCTGTTGGGGCTTTGCGAGGCGTACCGCTTGTTGGATGTTTGGCGGGTTTTACACCCAGGGGAACGCGAGTATACACATCTGTCCCGGGCCCATGGGACGTGGTCCCGTATTGATTACTTTTTACTCTCGGAGGCCATGTTCGGGCGGGTGGTGACATCAGCGATTGAGTCTTCAACTCTTTCTGACCATGCGCTGGTTGTGCTGGAGCTTCGAAATCCTGGCCCCGTTGGTACCCGGCTTTGGAGATATCCATTGGACCTTGGTGGGGATGCTCAGTTTGCGGACCACATACGGGCATGTTGGAAGGAATATGTGGCCTTTAACGATACGCCGGAGACTTCCCCTGCTCTTCTTTGGGAGGCAGGCAAGGCGGTTATGCGTGGGGAAATTATTAGTTACTACGGTCAGAAACGCAAGCGCTTAAACCAGCAGATTTTGCTCCTGGAAAAAGACCTGACTAGAGCTCGGCAGCGGGTAGCTGCGGATAAATCTGCTGTGAATCAACGTGTGGCACGGGATCTTCAGATGGAATTAGAAACGCTGCTTCACCGTCGCGCGCAGAAATCCTTGCTATATTATCGGTTTCAGCTTTACCGTTACGGCAATAAGGCCAGTAAGTTGATGTCTGCCTTGGTGCGTCCTGGTGCGGGAGCCCGACATATTGGGGCCATAAAACGCCCTGATGGGGCCATCCAGCGAGACAAGACGGCGATTGAGGCTGTTTTCACTGATTTCTATCGTCACTTATACGCGAGTGAAGGGGACCGGGAGGTGAAGGGTTGGGAGTTTTTGGCTGGGTGTGTCCTGCCGCGGCTTACCGAGGAACAACTGCTGCTTCTTAATCGGCCAATTACGGGGAGGGAGGTTCAGGATGGTATTACGCAATTGAAGAATGGCAAGGCGCCGGGGGCCGACGGTTTTCGGGGGGAATTCTATAAGCTTATGGGGGCAGCCTTGGTGGTCCCTTTGGTGGGCTATTATGAGGATCTGGTGCCGAGAGGGCGATTTCCGTTTTAGGCGAATAAAGCCATCGTTACTGTTTTGCCGAAGCCTGGGCGGGACCCCCTCGTCCAGGCTCTTACCGCCCGATTTCACTTCTTAATGTTGACATTAAGCTGTTCGCCAAGATTATGGCGGATAGGCTGGCCCCTCTGTTGCCCATGTTAATACACCCTAATCAGGTGGGGTTTGTCAGAGGCCGCCAGGTGTCCCATAATTTACAGCGGATCCTGCTTTCCTTATGTACTGAACAAGTCAGGACTCAAGGGTCTCTTTTTATCAGCTTCGACGCCGAAAAGGCGTTTGATAGGGTGCAGTGGAGCTTTATGTACCAAGTTCTTGAGGTGATGGGGTTTGAGGGTTTCTTTGTCGACGCCATTAGGCTGCTGTATGCTGCGCCAATTGGGGCCCTCTTGGTGAATGGTGCTGTGACGGCGGATTTCGCAATTCAGAAGGGGACCCGGCAGGGGTGTCCGTTGTCCCCGCTTCTCTTTGTTCTTACCTTGGAGCCTCTTTTACATAAGATCCGCGTGGCTACGCAATTCAGAGGGATCCCCTTGGGCCGGGAGGAATTTCGCGTGGCAGCGTTCGCGGACGATCTGCTTGTGCATTTGGGTGACCCGCATGTTGGGCTCCCTCATCTCCTACAGTTAATTAAGGACTATGGGCAGGTGTCGGGCTTTAAACTTAATTTGGATAAATCAGAAGCGTTGCACTTAGGAGCCGCAGTGGGACGACCATGGCCGGGCGATTTCCCTCTGCGTTGGGCGGCTGGGTATTTTAAGTATTTGGGGGTATATTTGCCGGCGGACCTCGGGGACCTTTACAGTCTGAATGTTGACAGGGCGCTTACTTCTATCTCGTCTGCGGTGGACAAATGGCGAGACCTACCGTTGTCGCTGGGTGGGCGGGTAGCCTTGTGTAAGATGGCTCTCTTTCCCAAGCTTCTTTACGTGCTTCAGACGCTTCCGTTGTTTCTTAAACGATTTGACCTCCGGCGGTTCGATCGGATTTTTAATCGGCTACTTTGGCGGGGGAGGAGACCTCGGGTGCGTTTGAGCGTACTCAGTCAGCCTCGGGAGTTCGGAGGTTTGGGCTTCCCAAATATACGACAATACAATATTGCCTGCTTGTTGAGGTTTGTACGTGACTGGCTTTGGGACTCTGAGGATTATGCGCCGACGGCGACACTTGCAGGTGTGGTCTCTCCACTGCACTTGCGTTACCTTCTCCATGCTTCCGGGGTCCGGGGATTGGGGGGGCTTCATCTTCTTCGGCGTACTCTTCTTGATCCGGTCTGATTGGCGTGGCGCCAATTTTGTGCGGGGCGCCGCTTGCCGGCCACACATACTCCATACCTTCCTATTTGTGGTAATGAAGATTTTGTACCGGGTATGGGGAATTCGCCTTTTATTGCCTGGAGCCGCATGGGGATCGTTAATTTGGAGCATGTGCTGACCCCCGAGGGGGAGATGGTTGACTTTCACACGTTATGTCGGCAGTATCCCCTCGTCCCCAATGATGTTTTCCGCTATGCCCAGCTGCGCAGCTATGTCCGCACGATTCCCCAGGCATCTCGGAAGGGGGAGGTGAGTACGGCGGTGGAACTGGCGTTGTTGGGGGGTGAGGGGGGTATGAGGGTGTCTTGGCTATATAAGATGCTCTGGGAGGGGGTTTCACCCCTAGACCTGGCGCACTTGGCGTCCGCATGGACCCTTGACCTGGCGGAGGAGGTGTGTGCCGATGAGCTTCTTAGGGGGTTGGCCAATATTGTCTCATTGAGTGTTTTGGTCTCTCATCGTGACACCCAATATCGGCTTTTGCGTCGGCTTTACTTTGCCCCTCTCAGGGCCTGGCGGGCGGGGGTGGGCGCTGCTCATAGTTGCCCTAGATGTATGGAACCCAGGGCCACGCTGGGGCATATGTTTTGGCGTTGCCGGGTTGTTCAGGTATTCTGGGAGAGGGTGCGTTCTTATTTGTCCACCTGTCTCCGGCAGAGTGTGTTGTGGAATGCTAAGAATGTGGTGCTAGATGTTTGGGACACAGTGTGGTTGGAGGAGTTGGGAGAAGTACGCTTGCGATGGTTGCGCCTGGGTGTTGGTGTCCGCCCGAGTGACTGTGTTGCAGCTGTGGCTTGCTGCTATAGGCCCTCAATATGGCCTCTGGCGTATTCATCTCCACCAACTTCTGCTCATGGAACACCTTTGGGCCCGGGGGACTGAGCAGCGGTGGCGGCGGTTCCTGGCGGGTTGGGGCCCCACTTGCATTTGAGGCCTTGGCGAGTACGTAGTAGAATCATGCGGAGGCCATGAGGGTCCTGTAGAGGAGGGGGTCGCATGTCCTGTTCCTTGCTAGATTTGACAGTCTGGCCGCTAGTTTTTAAGGGTTAGCCCAACTCTCTGTTACCCAAAATAAGCTGGGGGGGTGGGGGGGGGAGAGGGGTGGAAGGTAGGTAGGGGAAGTGGGGGGGGGAGGGGTGGGGGGAGGATGGTAGGTAGGGGGGGCGGGATACGGGTGGGTGGGGGGGAGAGCCGTGGCCTGTATGTGTGATTGGGCCTCTGCTGGCGGGTTTGGGAGAAGAGTTCACCCCAAGCCTGGTTGTCCTCCTGTGGGGCCGTATTATCCTTTTTTCTTGCCTACTTTTGCGTGTTTTCTTTCCTGGGGGGACGCTGCGGAGGCCGTTAGGTTTCTTTATCATTGCCTAACTCTTCCCCTGTCGATATCTGTCTGTACGGGTATATGTGCTTTTATACCCATGTCTGTCCGGGAGGGTGGGGGAAACGGGGGACTTCTTTCTGGGGGGTCCTACCGCAGCCTTGGACGTCGTTTGTAGTCTGCCACTCTTGGGGACTTGTATTTCTTGTGTACTTTGGAATGCACTGTTTGGCTATGTGGTGGGCTTTGTGTTTACCCACCCCCCTGTGTTGATTTTGTTTCTGTATATGCTATGGAGATGTTGTGTTTGTTTCTTTCTAATAAAAAACAGATTCATCTAAAAAAGTGTGATCGGTGTAAAACTTATGTCTCTCACCGACACACATGACTGCTGCCTTGGGCCCGATCATGACCCGATCTGTAGCCTGTGTGGGAAAATGTCCTTGAAGGCGTTGAGGAGCCGTCAGCATCAGAAGGAAAGCATCTTCTCTGACTCCGCGTCTGGCCGGGCCTGGACTTCACTTCTTCAGTGGCCTCAACGTCTCCGGACTCCGGCCCCGAGCATCGCCGGGGTTCCTCTGAGAGGGGGTCTCCCTCACGGGAGCACCGCAGGAAGAAGAAACCCGCGAGGGCGTCGTTGGTGGAAGCACTTGGCTCCTTGAGGGCCAAGTCGCATAGCCCCGAACGCCGTCCCGGGTCTTCGGAGTTGGAGAGGCCTGCTAAACAACCTCATGTGGAGACGGAGTCCGTGGGTCACATGAGTACTGTAGTCCTCATGGCCTCTCCTCTGGGGGATCCGACGTCGGGCCTGACGCTGTCGGGGCCCGAGTCGGGGGCTGCTGAGTCTCCTGAGCTCGGACTCAGGTTGACGGCCTTGGAGAGCAGCTTGGCTGCCTTCATGGAACAGCAGCTGGCACTGATCGCGGGTCTCACCGGTGCATCTGCCCCGACCACCGGGACATCAACGTCCAAGTCGACCCCGGAGGCCGAACCGATCCTCGAGTCCATGCGCTCTCGAGTCGATCCTCGTCCAAGGTCTCCCTCGGCCTCCCAGTCGGGACCGAGGTCGTCAATGCCGGTACCCGCGGCATCAGACAGATGGCATCGGTGCCTGCCCGACCAGAGCTGCTTGATTCCTCCTCTGAGGGGTCGGGCTGGGAAACGGAGGACGAGGAGTCCCCAGACACTTTTCGGACTCACCTGAGTCTGAGCCTCGGAGACAGTCCCCCCCAGAGGACACCCGGTTCTCGGACTTCGTGCGGGACATGGCCAAGGCCTTGGCCTTCCCCATGGACCCTGAGGAGGAGCCGAGGAGCTCGAGGCCCTGCAGTATGACTTTCCTCCGAAGGAGACCTTTACTGTACCGGTTTCTCCGATGCTGGAACGGCTGCTCTTCCGCATGTGGGGGTCGATTCCATCTATCGAGTCCGCAAGAGCCCCGGGTTCCAGAAGGCACAGCTACCGCACCATTCCATGGTTGTGGAATCGGCCATGCATCGGCTGAAGAGTCAGAAGATGCACTCCTTTGTGCCTCCCGGCCAGCAGTCCCAGAACCTGGATGCCCTTGGTAGAAAGTGCTTCCAGGGCTCTATGCTTGCTTGCCGTGTCCAGACCTACCAGCTGTACATGGGGCATGTACCTTCGAGACCTGGCAAAGGAGATTGCCAGGTTCTCTGCTGGTCTCTCCGAGAAACCTTTGCAGAGGTTCCCAGCCTTGTCAACTGGGATCCGAGAACGCTCGAAGTTTCTCGAGCAGCTTATGATGGCTTCGAGGCTTCGGCCCGAGTAGCCGCGGCTGGCATCGGTGCACGTCGTCAGGCCTGGCTAGTGTCATTGGACCTCGAGCCATGGGTGCAGGACAAGTTGGTCGATGTCCCCTGCCGAGGTGAAAACCTTTGGCAAGCCCATGGCTGAAAAAGCTGCAGAACTCGAGTCCGAGACTCTCATCAAGACAAGGCTGTCCAGGAAGACCTCTGCCCCTTCTCAAAAGAAGAAGGACTCGAAATAAAAGTCCTTTTACCCGAGAAAGTCATCTGCCTACAAAACGTACCCTCAGTACCAGGCCTCCACAGCTCCCCAATAGGGTCAGCAGGCCAAGAGGCAGGGACATGGGCCCTGTAGGCAGAAAACCCCCAAGCCACCAGCTCCGGCTCCTGTGCAGCAGGGAGCGGGGTTTTGACTCCAGTGGCATAGCCTCTCCTCCTCAGCTGGCCCCTCTCAGCACAGGAGGCCGGTTCACCCTGTACTCCCACAGGTGGTCAGCCGTAACAAGGGATACCTGGGTGCTAAGCATAGTCCAGAGGGGTTATCTGCTCTACTTCCACCAGGTACCCCCCTCCTTCTTTCCAGGGGTGCCTCCAATACTCTCTCTGCACAGGAACCTACTCCTGCAAGAGTTAGCAAGTCTTCTAAAGGAACAGGCGGTGGAACCGGTGCCCCAACACCTTAGAGGTCAAGGCTTCTATTCCAGGTACTTCCTGGTACCAAAAAGGACAGGAGGCCTCCGGCCCATCCTAGACTTGCGAAATCTAAACAAGTTCCTGCAGAGGGACAAGTTCAAGATGCTTACCCTTGGAATACTGCTGCCCTGAAGGATGCTTATACTCACATCCTTATTCATCCAGACCAAAAACAATATCTCAGATTTGTGGTGGGAGGAAACCATTTTCAGTACAGGGTACTCCCTTTTGGCCTAACCTCCGCCTCCAGGGTTTTCAACAAGTGCCTGACAATGGTGGCGGCCTACCTCAGGGTTCAAGGGATCTTTGTCTTTCCATACCTGGACGACTGGCTCATCAGGGGTCAGTCTCCACAGGAGACCAATCAAGCCACCCTCTGCACTATCCTTCTCCAGCATCTGGGGTTTGTCATAAACTTCGCAAAGTCTGCTTTGCGCCCCTCACAGAGCCTGGAGTTCATAGGCGCAAGACTGGACACCCTTCAGGCAAAGGCTTTTCTGCCTGTGGACAGGGCCCACAGACTGATGGATTTGGCCAGACAATTCTGCAGTAATTCTCTGGTCTCCGCCAGACAATTCCTGAAGCTTTTTGGCCACATGGCATCCACGGTCCATGTCACTCCAAATGCCCGTCTGCACATGAGGCCGGCTAGGTGGGGCCTCCGGACTCGATGGCTGCAGGCCACAGGAAACCTGACGGACAAGGTGAGGGTGTCCCAGCTGCTAGCATCTTCTCTGCAGTGGTGGCTTCATCTTCCGAATCTGGTGCAAGGAGTGCCTTTTCAGGCACCTCCACACTCCCAAGTGCTCACGATCGATGCTTCTCTTCACGGTTGGGGTGCACATTGCCAGGGATCATGCACTCAGGGCCTGTGGTCTCCATGGGAGGCCGCACAGCAAATCATTCTATTGGAGCTGAGAGCTATCTGCTTGGCCCTACGGACTTTCGCTCATGTCCTCTCTCACCAGCCCGTCTTAGTTCAGACGGACAATCAAGTTGCTATGTTCTGTGTGAACAAACGGGGGCACAAGGTCCCGCCCTCTCTGTCAGGAAGCACAGGACCTGTGCATCTGGGTAGTCAATCATGGCATACTTCTCAAAGCGGTTTATCTCCCTGGACAGGAGAATTATCTAGCAGACTGAGCAGTATCCTATAGCCCCACAAATGGCAGTTGATTCCTCTGATGGTTCAACAGATCTTCCTAGGATGGGGTCTTCCAAAGATAGATCTCTTTGCCAGCTCACTGAACCGTCAACTGCTCAGGTTCTGCTCCGGACAACCGCATCCTCTGAGTAGCAGTAGATGCGTTTCTCTTTCCGTGGTCTACAGGCCTCCTATATGTGTTTCCTACCACACCTCTAGTGCCCAAGACACTGTTCAAAGTGATCCAGGACAAGGCCTCGGTGATCCTGGTGGCTCCCAGATGGCCAAGGCAACTGTGGTTCCCACTTCTTTTGCAACTAGCGGTGGACACTCCTCTTCCTCTGGGGATGCAACCAGATCTCGTGTCTCAGGAGCAGGGATATCTCTCACACCTCAATCTCCAGTCCCTCAATCTGATGGCCTGGCTGCTGAAAGGGTAGTTCTAGCACCCTTACTGCTGCCTAGGGAAGTGGAGGACATGGTCTTGGCCTCCAGGAGGCAGTCCACCTGGAAATCTTATGCCTTCAAGTGGCGTAGGTTCTCCACCTGGTGTGCTCAACACAAGGAGGATCCTTTCTCATGCCTGGTACCAGTGGTGCTGCAATATTTGCTTCGCCTTTCCAACCTAGGTCTTAAATCCAACTCTTTTAGGGTCCATCTCAGTGCTCTCTCAGCGCACCACACACCGGTGGAGGGCCAGTCTTTCAAGCCACCCTTTGGTGACTCGCTTCCTCAGAGGCCTACTTTTGCTTAAGCCTCCGGTTCGTCTACCTGCCCCTGAGTGGGATTTGAATGTGGTCTTGCAACAGCTTACTTGCCCACCATTTGAGCCTATGGCTACTTGCCCTTTGCATTTTCTCTCCTGGAAGGCGTTGTTTTTGGTGGCTCTTACCACTCAGCAAGGCGAGTGAGCGAGCTTCAAGAACTGGTGACAGAGGCACCATACACTAGGTTCTATAGGAACAGACGACCTTTGGAAGGAACTTAGGGTGAGTCCGCAAGACTACTCTGTTCCTATAGAACCTAGTGTATGGTGCCTCTGTCCATCTGGGTGGCGGACTGTAATGCCTGGGCATATAGGGCAGCCAGCCTCTCCTTGCAGGGTCGAGTCACGGCGCACCGTGTCAGGGTGAAGGCTGCATCAGTGGCTCATCTCTGCTCTGTTCCGTTCGCAGACATCTGCCGGGCCGCTACTTGGTCTTCAAGCCAGACTTTTGCGGCCCACTACTGCCTCGAGAGGGAGTCCCGCAGGGACAGTGCTTTCAGGCAAGCGGTGCTCCGGATTCTCTTTGAAGTATAGGCAACTCCTACCCTCCAGCCCTGGTGTTGGGCTACCGTATGGGGGCGATATCAGAGAAGATTCTTTTCACACATGCTGGGGCTCTAGAGGGAGCTCATTGTTCAGCTTTGGGTCCTCGGTAGCCTTAAGCTGGGGAGTCCCATATGTGAGGACTAACTTCCTGCTTGGTCCTGGAGAAAGCGTATTTTCTCACCTGTAACAGGTGTTCTCCAGGAACAGCAGGAATCAGTCCTCACAACCCTCCCTCCTCCCCTTGGAGTTGCTGTCTTAGCTATGTGATCAGACTGAGCAAGATGGCACCCTTGGGCAGGAAGGGGACCGCACATGTGCGCTGCATTCCCAAAGGCTTTCTATGAAAGCTGGGGAAATGCTCCGCACGGGGGCTCTGTCGGCGCCGACGTCACCCATATGTGAGGACTGATTCCTACTGCTCCTGGAGAACACCTGTTACAGGGATGTAACTATGTTATACACTAAATCCAATAAAACCATTGTTAAAACTAACAATTAAAAAGTCAATAATTAACTTCTTCAATGAGAGAAATTCATTAAATGGAGAACCCTGCCCCAAACTACTCGCCACTCTATCCGAAAAACTCGGAAATATGTTGTAATCTTCTAAATTGGTGGAATGCAAGAAAAGAGAGCACAATTGATTATATATAAAGGAAGGTACATTTGGGGAGACAGTTCTTGCAGGAGGGCCTAGAGAGAGGTTTGGCCCTCAATTCCATAGAAACTCAAGTGGCAGTGTTATCCTTTTTCAGGGAACGCTTTGCAAGGCATCTTGCTGGCTCTGCATCTGGATGTGTCTTGCTTCCTTAAGAAGGTAAAGCATTTGTGCCCCCTCCTTCTGTCCTTTGTTCCCACCATGGGATCTTGCCTTGGTTCTGTGGGCATTGATGGAGCCGTTCTTTGAGTTAAGACGAGTCACCTTGAAGAACATGCCCTTAAAGATGGTTTTCCTTGTATAGCAATCTGTTAGGCTGAATGCATTTAAGAGCTGCAGGCTTTGTCATGAAGAGACCCCTATTTGTCCGCTGGAAGGGTATGGTGTCTATCCAATTCCTCTTTATTACCTAAGGTAGTGTCTTCATTTCATGTGAACCAGGCTGTTTTTCTTCTGGCTTCCTTGAAAGAAGAGCGTCATAGGAGAAATGAGGACCTGGTTCTTCGCCATTGCCTAAAGATGACTAATTAGTTTCAAAAGTTGGACTAATTTTTTGTTTTGTTTGGTGGGCCGTGGCTAGATGGATTGAAGAAATGATTGTCTGCTTACATCTTTAAAAGAGAGCTGATCCTGGACAGCACATTAGACATGAGCTGAGGTTTCATCCTGGGTATAGAGTTTGTCTCTGTATCTCTGGAGGACATTTGTAAGGCAGTGGTATAGTAGTCTTTGGATTCCTTTATGAAGCAGCATCAAGATATGCACATGAAGGGGGATTCCACTTTGCATTAGTCCTTAGAGCAGTTGCCTTCTGCCCACCTCATTTAGGGCACAGCTTGGGTACTTGCTGCCTATCTGGACTGGTCTAGCAGGATAAAAATAAAAAACTTTTTACTTATTTGAATTTCCTTTCCTGGAGTGCTACTCGACCAATCCAGGACTCCTGAAGAAGTCCATGGCTGCCCCTGTTCTGGTTCTTCTCTGTTTGGGGAGAGGAGAATAGGGAGTAGCGTCTTCATTCGTGAAGGTAGACCTAGTGGAGGTCATCAATTTCTGTTCCTACCAGGGTTGGACCTTGTGTGTTAGTGCTTTTTAGTGTGTCTGCGGTGGGTGTGGGCTTTTTTTGTTTTTAATTTTTTTTTAGTTGCTTGGTTATTTGTATACTGAATAGTGCCTCTAGCTACACCTATCCTTATACCATTGATGTCACTGGAAACCTGTGGTATTCTGTCTCCATCTGCTGGCAAGGGAGCATAACCTACTTGTCTGGACTGTTCTAGCAGGATTCCAGGAGAGGAAATTTATTTATTTAGACAGTTTTGTATACCACCTTATCATTCAATCAAAGTGGTCACAACACAGTTGGGGGATACATTTAACATGAGGGGATATGAGACACATACACCAATACTTATAGGGGACATGGGCAATGTAGAGTTAAGTGGCTTGCCCAAGACCAAAAGGAGCACCTGTGGTACTAGAAACCCCAGTCTTTCTGGCCCAAGGTTTCTGTCCTCTAGTGTTATTTGAACCCCTGACCTTCTGGCCTGAGATAACTTGCCCCAACCACTATGTAGGTAAATAAAATATCTTCTTATAGATAAGCAACTCTGTTTTGTCTTTTGGCATGTAGAATCATAGCATCATAAGCAGAATGAAAGCTAACTGCCTAATTCAACCCCACCTCTATAGGTATGATGCATCCACATCCCATGGGAATGATGCCACCGCCTCCGCCTCCACCTAGTAGTCAGCCTCCCCCTCCACCCTCAGGACCTCTACCTCCATGGCAACAGCAGCAACCCCAACCTCCTCCTCCGCCTCCCGGCAACAGCATGGCTTCCAGTGCACCAATACCATGGCAGAGTAAGTAGGAATATGATGCTTAGACTTGAGCAGTTCTTCTCTTTACTTGAAATCACAATTTTAAAATGTTGTTTTCCACAGATACTCCCACTACCGCTGGTGGCACAGCATCCATTCCTCCTTGGCAACAGCAACAGGGAGCAACAGCAGCTTCTACTGCAGCCCCTCAAATACAAGGCAGTCCATCTATGGGGCCTCCACCCTCGGGGGTGCAACCTCCACTTCCTCCAGGTGCCCCACCGCCTCCACCACCACCACCACCTGGCTCTGCAAGTATGATGTATGCACCACCCCCACCTCCACCCCCCATGGACCCTTCCAACTTTGTCACAATGATGGGGATGGGAGTGCCGGGCATGCCACCATTCGGAATGCCTCCTGCACCACCACCTCCCCCACCACAGAACTAAAGCAGTCTTCAAAAGGCTGAATCATTGTCATAGAGCCAGGAGCACACCCATGGACTGAACGTTGAAGACTCTTCCTCCCATTCCTCCCTCATCGACTCACATTGGATAATCCTTTTTAGTTTCTCTGGGTTTTTTCCCCCTCTTCTGGTAGTGTAATGTTGAGTATTGATGGAACTGCCACTAGTACTTTGAATTTCCATTCTCTCATGTGGCTTAAGGGGGGAGGTTTGGAGTGGGTTAAGCTTGGTGAGTGGGAATGAGACTTGTTTATCCACATGACATCCCAATAATAGAATTCTGTTTTGTCTTGAATGGCCAGCAGTGAGAATAAAAATCCTCATACCAGAAGAACTGGACTTTTGCAGAAGCTGACTTCATCTTGTGATTTTTTTTTCTTTCCTTTTTTTTTTGTATTCTTGTCATAAAAACTGCATCCCATGAGCTTACTTTAGCTTGTATTTTCCCCCTCCTGCCAACAGTATAGTGTCCATAGTTCTAACAGTTCAGAGTAAGCAAATGGATTTCAGCCACGTTGTCCAGTACCTGACAAATTGCTTATAGTTGGCTTTTAAGATGAGACGGTGTTTAGTTTGCATCTTTATTCCATCATTGGAGAGGCATCCTTATACATTAAGGAGCTGCCATATTGCCTGGCTTTTGCTGATGGTCAGTGATTGTTTTGAGTCCAGGTAGTGATGGGGAGGGTAGGATTGTTTTTCTTCTCTTTTGCAGTAGCTAATTGTATGCTGGGATTTTTATGCTAATAGTAAGTTTATCATTTGATAGAGGGGAGCCCTGCAAAGAAGTTGATTGGATGGGTTGGGGGAGAGAGAGACCTTTGGCCATATTGACTGGATATCCATTTGCTTCTAATTCTTGAAGTCCTTGTCTCTGAATATTTTGTAGATTTGGTTGGATCCCTGTCTTACCCAGACAATGTGATTATGTTGATGGTAATGTGTAAACGCTTCATTGAGTTTACCTGGTCAAAGTTTATAATGCTTTTTTCTATGTATGATTAAGCTACATTAAAAGGGAGGTATCAGTAAATGAAAATTTTAAGTATTCATTTAGTAATATATAATTTCAGATTAACTTATACTTCTTATTTTTCCATACCATACTCTTGGGTTATGTCCCATTACCAGCAGATGGAGACTGAGAATTCTAGGCTTTGATGTCATGTTATAAGGGAACTGAGCCCCTCCTCTCAAGCCAGTATTCTCAGTCTCCAGCAAATGGTGATGAGCTTTGTGCAGTCTGGGCTACACTGAAGGGGGGGATGTTTTCAAAATGATTCCTGAGCAGATTAAGAGGTTGAGGAGGAGAGTTGAGTCAGCAAAGGGTTCTGAAAATGGGGAAACACTTGGTGGTCCAGGTCCCTTCCCCTCAGATAAGGCCCTTCTGTTGCTTTCAGCTGTCTGAGATATTTGAATTTCAGGGGTCCTGTGTCTTTAATTTTTCAGCATTTCTTGGTGGCAAGCAGAGTCTGCAGCCATGGCCGCAGCACGGTAAGTTTTTCAACCTGGAGCAGTTCCTTTTCGGGGACTCGGATGGGTTACTTTGTTTCCTTATTGTCCCTCCAGTTCAGTCCCTCACCTCTGGGTTGTGCACCTCTTCCCGCAGCATGGAGACTGGGCATGTCAGAACTGTGACACCACTGTAGATATCCTGCTGGCACCTCCCACCAGCTTCCAGTGTGTCCACTCTCCATTCAGCTGGAGGTAGTAAGCCTAGGTGCTGGGCCCACTAGAGGAGCAGATAAGGAGCTTTAGGCAGGTGTTTTTTAGTGTTGACTCATAGTGACCCAGCTACCTCTGGGTTTTTTTGGTAGTGTATCACCGGAAGTAGATTGCCAGCCTTTTCTTCCGAGGCAATGGAGGGTAAAGTGACTTGCCTAAGGTCACAAGGAGTGCCAGTGGGAATCGAACCCTTGATCTTCTGGGTACTAGGCAGTTGCTCTAACCACTAGGCTGCTACTCCACTCCACCTAGGCAGCTTAGCTAGGGCTTTTAGCTTTTCCTTTCTCCCTATAACGTTTTTTCTTTTGATCTGTAGCTTTTAAAGCTCATTAAAGCTTGTTAAAAAAAAAATTTTAAAAAGAAAAAAAGCAAGGGCTGAGAGGGGATTGGAAGGGATTTAGAGGACTCTTCTCCCTCCTGTTTATTTCTGTTCCCTTTGCCTGTTCTCTTCTCCTTGTTAGCATGGAGGGGAGTTCTTTAGCAGGCTTTTCATCTCCTTACCGGCACAGTTTTCTGTGCTGCAGATTTCCAGTCAAACTGTCATTGGGCCTTGTTTCTCTGTTGCTGCTGCTGGCTGACAGCCTTTCTCAGCTGTGCTGCTCACTGGAAGCCCCTTATTTTTATCGGGGTGCAGAGAGGATCCGAAGGTCTCGGAGGAAGAGGTGAGTGTTTAAATCTTTGCTGCTAGTGTCCTGTGAGCGTTTTTGAGACCTGCTGCCGAGTGTGAAGCAGATTAGCAGAGCTCAGGATATTGGCAGGCCTTTTTCCCGCCGTTTTTCTAAACCGTGCTCTTTTTCTTTGACAGCTTTCTTTAATCCTTGTAGTTTTCTGCTTACTTGAAATTAATTTTGATTACTTTTAATTCTCCAGGACCAAGCAGGAAGTCAGTCCTCACATATGGGTGTCATCGACGCCGATGAAGCCCCAGCGGAGCTTTGCCCCAGCTTTCCATGAAAGCCTTTGGGAATGCAGGCACGCATGCGCGGTTCCCTTTCCGCTTAAAGGTGCCATCTTACCTCAGCCTCTCTTTTTCCGAGAAGCCCACCGGACGTGCGTCCTGTCATCCCACCGGACGTGCGTCCTGTCATCCCGGATAAAAGTTTGATTTTTTCGGCGATTCTCGCTATTTTTTCCTTCCCAGTTCGACGCCGGTTCCCCTCCCGCCGGGTTCGGTACACCGGTGTATCGAGCCCGAGTCATCTTTTTCGGTTTTTGCCCTTAGTGGCTGGCGTTCGCGCCCTTTTTTTATTTTTCCCTGGAAGGCCGGTCCTTTGACCTCGCGGGGACTCTTTTTTTCCCTGATGGCTTCGAGTGGTTTCAAAAAGTGTGATCTGTGTAAGAAGTTGATGTCTCTCACCGACACACACGACTGCTGCCTTCGGTGCCTCGGTCCTAAGACGTTTGGACCATGTGGGAAGATGTCTTCCAAGGCACTGCGAAGTCGCCAGCAGCAGAAAGAAAGGCTTTTCTCGGACTCAGCCTCCGGCCGGGCCCGGACCTCGTCTGAGGCCTCGACATCTCGGGATTCGGATCTCGAGCGCCGTCGAAGCTCCTCGGACAGGGGGTCCCCCGACCGGGAATGCAAGAGGAAGAAGCGACTCGTGAGTGCGTCGTCGGAGGTCCCTGGCTCCTCGAGGGCCAGGTCTAAGACCCCCGACCGTTGCCCTGGGCCCATGGAACAAGAGAAGCCTGCCAAAGTTCCTCGCGTGGAGCCGGAGTCTGCTAGACACGTAAGCCCTGTGGTCCTCGGACTCTCTTCCCAGAGAGCCGATGTCGGGTCCGGCGCCGCCGGGGCCTGAGTCGGCTGCTGCGTCTCCCGAGCTGAGTCTCAGGATGACAGCCTTGGAGAGCAGATTGTCTGCCTTCATGGAGCAGCAGCGGGCACTGATGGCCAGCCTGTCTGGCGCATCTGCCCCGACCACCGGGACATCGACATTGAAGTCGACACCGGAGACCGAGCCGATGCTAGAGTCCATCATGGCTCGAAGTCGACCTCGATCGCGGTCTCCCTCAACCTCCCGTTCGGGACCGAGGGCGTCGACGCCAGTGCTGCGGGGTCGGATCCTGACTCCTCGTCAAACGAGTCCGCCTGGGAGACGGAGGATGAGGAGTCCCCCGACACTTTCAAGACTCGGTGCGTCCCGTCGGACTCACTGCAGTCTGAGCCCCGGAGTAGATCCCCCTCCGGAGGACACCCGGTTCTCGGAGTTTGTCTGGGATATGGCCACAGCGTTGGCTATTCCGGCGGACCCCGAGGAAGAGCCTCGAGCTGAAGAGGTGCCTGCAAACAGCGGTATACCCCCTTGAGATCCAGAATCGGGCAGAAGGCCCCGTCTGTCTTTGGCACCACAAAATAAATTGAGTATCGACCGATACCGTAGTGCTCTCGCGGAACCGGAACCACTGCTCCCAGCTGCATAAGACGAGCCAGAGTCTCCCGTACCGCAATCATCCTTTCTCGCCCCCTGCACGGTGACATGACAAAAGAGTCGACCACCGGACGGGCAAACTCGAGAGAATAACCTTCGCGAACGACCTCCAACACGCACTGATCGGATGTTATCTTGACCAAGGCAGGAAGAAACCCCCGAAGTCGACCCCCTACCGGCTGAGTTCCTGTCTGGGTCCCCCTCGCTTCATTGTGCTTTCCGAAAACCCGAGGAAGAGGGACTAGCAAATCTGCCTGCTTTCCGGAATCCTCTAAAACTTTGACCTCAAGAGGAATCCGTCCTCTCTGAAAATCTCCCAAACAGGAGGTACGAAAATGCCTGAAATCCCGAGGTTGCCCACGGGAAGGTAACGGGGCTTGGCTCTGCTTCGATTTATCCTCTGGCAAGTGACCCTCCTTTAGAATCCCCAAACCCTTGATCAGCTTATCAAGATCTTCTCCAAACAGCTTCCCCTTAAAAGGAAGCTTGTTAAGAAGCGACTTGGAGGAACTGTCTGCCGCCGCCCAGTTCCTGAGCCAAAGATAGCGGCGTGCAGCTACCAAGGAAGCCATGCTATTTGCCAAACCTCTAAGAAGATCATATTGGACATCGGCCAAATATGCAGAACCTGACTCAAGTCTTGTCACATGAGCTAGCTGCTCCTGCATTTGCTGAACTGGCTGCTGCAAACGCTGCGACCAGCGAATGTATGCTCTCGCAACCCAAGCTCCACAAATAGAGGCCTGCAGAGCCAGAGCATTAACCTCAAAAGCTTGCTTCAACAAGGCATCCACCTTCCGATCCTGTATGTCCTTCAAAGCCGCACTGCCTTCAACTGGAATGGAAGTCTTCTTCGTGACTGCTAAAACTGCCGACTCTATTACGTGGAAAACGATACACTTCCTGTTCTTGATCCGCCAAGGGATAGAGACGATTCATGGACCTCACACCACGCAAGCCTGCCTCCGGCATGTCCCATTCATCCTGAATCATCTGCTTAACCACACGGTGAACAGGAAAAACTGCCTGGGACTTTCGTACTGCCTGAATGAGAGGCTCCTCCAAACCCTCATCCTCCGTTGGTACCACCGACGAAAAGTTGAGAGCCTAAAGGGGACTCCGTAATGAGCGCTGTCAGCTCCTCCCTTCGGGAGACCTGGATAATCCCTACTTGATCTTTAGGTTCCTGAATCTCTCCCTTCCTCTCAATCCTCCATCCCTCCAGCTCAAGGTCCTCTGCATCCGGCTAGTCTGAACCAAGAGGCTGATCTTCCACTGACCGGACCCTCTTAACCGGTCTACCATCACTACCACCGAACCTGTCGGTGGCCGCTTGACCTCCTGCCGCCCCAATAAGCGAGGCATCCGCGACTGCCCCCTGCTGCCACAAACAGTAAGCCTGATGAAGCAGCAGCACGAAATCTGGGGAAAAAACCCCTCAAGCTGCCCCAGACATCATGGGAGTGGTGGAATTACCGGGCAAAGCCAAATTTGTAAATGTCCTACTGTATTTGTTCTGGTTATCTCCTGTTCTATGTAAAATGTTTGGTGGTTTGTTGTGTAAACCGCACTGATTGCTAAAAGCGTGGTATATAAAAGCAAATAAAAATAAATAAAATAAATTTGAAGTAGGAAGAGCTGACGGAGATTCCCGCAGACTCCCCTTCCACAGAAACGGCTGCACCCTGCGCCACCAGAGCAGTACCTTCTTTATACCGATCCTACATTTCTTGCTCCATAGTAAGTGCTTCAGATACGCAGCCAAGAGACACCCCCGCGTCCAAGACCAAGCCCCTACAGGCACCACAAACCAGGCATTGTGGCCACTTAGACATTAGCCCTACGGGATCCGAGAGACTGGATAGTAAAGGAAATGGCTCCCGCAGACCACCCAAAAAGGGCAACTAAATAAAAACGTGCAGAATCTTCATTTATTTATTTAAAACTTTTCTGTACTGGCCCTTTAAGAGCCCCAAAACACTGAAAAAGAGTAGTTACTCACCTGTAACAGGTGTTCTTCAGGAGCAGCAGGAATCAGTCCTCACATATGGATGTCATCGATGCCGATGAAGCCCCAGCGGAGCATTTCCCCAGCTTTCCATGAAAGCTTTTGGGAATGCAGGCACGCATGCACGGTTCCCTTCCTGCCTAAAGGTGCCATCTTACCTCAGTCAAATGACATAGCTAAGAACAGCACTCAAAAATGAAAAAATTAAACTCTGTACAACTGCAACTCCCAAGGGAGGAGGGAGGGTTGTGAGGACTGATTCCTGCTGCTCCTGGAGAACACCTGTTACATGTGAGTAACTACTCTTTCTCCAGGACCAAGCAGGAAGTCAGTCCTCACATATGGGTGACTCCCTAACTCTGGGCTACCGAGGAACCCAGGCTGAACAAGAGAACTCCCTCTAGTCCCAGCAGGAAAGAAAGGCTTTTCACTGACACAACCTCCACCGGTAGCCCAACAGAGGGCAGGAGTTGCCTAAACCTCAGAGATTCCAGAGTACTGCTTGGCCAAAAGCACTGTCCCTACGGGACTCCCTCTCCAGACAGTAATGGGCCGCAAAAGTCTGGCTTGAAGACCAAGTTGCAGCCCTGCAGATGTCTACCAAGGGCACAGAGCGGCGATGAGCCACTGAGGCAGCCATTGCTCTGACACGGTGGGCCGTGACCCGACCCTGCAAAGGAAGGTCAGCCGCCTTGTAAGCCCAGGTGATACAGTCAGCCACCCAGATGGACAAGGTACGCTTGGACACAGCCAATCCCAACTTATTAGGGTCAAAAGATACGAAGAGCTGAGTAGCCCTTCTATGTCCCTGCATACGGTCAAGGTAGAAGGATAAGGCCCTCCTACAGTCCAGGGTATGCAGGACTGTTTCAGCCTGGCTTGCATGAGGCCTACGGAAGAATGTTGGAAGAACCACCTCCTGGTTAAGGTGGAAGGAGGAGACAACTTTTGGAAGGAACTTGGGATGAGTCTGAAGGACTACCCTGTTCCCATAGAAGCGAGTGTAAGGCCTATCACGGAACAGGGCCTGAAGCTCACTCACTCGCCTAGTCGAGGTAAGGGCTATCAAGAAGAGTGTCTTCCAGGACAGGAAGCGGAGAGGGCAAGTAGCCATCGGCTCAAAGGGTGGGCAAGTCAGCTGCTGCAAGACCACATTCAGCTCCCACTCAGGAGCAGGAGGACGGATGAGAGGCTTGAGCAAGAGCAAGCCTCTGAGAAAGCGGGACACCAAGGGGTGAACCGACAGAGAATGTCCTTCCACCAGTGAGTGGTGAGCTGCTTGAGCTGAGAGGTGGACCCGAACAGAATTGGACTTAAGTCCCTGATTGGACAAGTGCAGTAAATACTGAAGCACTACTGGCACAGTACAGGAGAAAGGATTCTCTGTACGTAGCTGACACCACACAGAAAACCTTTTCCATTTGAGAGCATAGGTTTTCCTAGTGGACTGTTTCCTAGAGGCTAGGACAACCTCCTCAACTTCCTGAGGTAGGCCCCAGGGAGCCAAAACTACCCTTGCAGCCTCCAGGCCATCAAATTGAGAGCTTTGAGATTGGGGTGCAGAAGGGAACCCTGATCCTGGGAGAGGTGGTTGGGTTGCAACCCCAGAGGCAGTGGGGGATCCACTGCCAGTTGAAGCAGAAGTGGAAACCAAGGCTGTCTCGGCCACCTGGGAGCCACCAGCAGGACTGAGGTCTTGTCCTGAAGAATCTTGAATAGAGTTCGGGCCACCAAAGGCGTGGGAGGAAATGCATACAGGAGGCCCTGAGACCATGATATCAGAAAAGCATCTGCTGCTACCCGCAAAGGATGCAGCTGTCTGGAGCAGAACCGAGGCAGCTGTTTGTTCAGTGGACTGGCAAGTAGATCTATCAAAGGAAGACCCCACTTCAGGAAGATCTTCTGAACTACTAAAGGATGCACCTTCCACTCGTGGGGCTGCAGAATTCTGCTCAACCTGTCAGCCAGGTAGTTTTCTTGACCCGGAAGGTACACAGCCTTGAGGAGCATGTTGTGCTTGAGAGCAAATGAGCAAAGGTCTTGCGCCTCCTGACAAAGGAGTCTGGACCCAGTCCTGCCTTACTTGTTCACATAAAACATGGCTACCTGGTTGTCTGTCTGAACCAGGACAGATTGAGCCAGGGCAGGAGAGAAAGCTCTGAGTGCTAGTCGAATAGCTCCGACTTCCAATAGATTGATCTGCTGTGCGGCTTCCCAGGGAGACCACAGGCTCTGGGTGCACTTGTTCAGACAATGAGCCCCCCAGCCTTGCAGGGAGGCGTCTGTGGTCAGTACTACTGTGTACCCAGGAATTTGAAAAGGCACACCTTTCAGGAGATTGGGTGGGTGCAGCCACCAGCTGAGGGAGTCCAGAAAAGGTCTGGACACCCTTATCTTGTCTCTGAGGCTACCTGTGACCACTGACTCCGAAGGCACCACTGTGCAGGCCTCATATAGAGCCTGGCATTGGGGGTTACATGAACTGTCGAAGCCATGTGGCCAAGCAGCTTCAGGCAGAGTCTGGCAGAGACCACTGACCCGCTGAGAAATATGTTGGCCAAGTCCATCAGTCTTGGGCCCTGTTTTCTGGCAAGAATGCCTTTGCCAGGATAGAGTCCAGCCTTGCCCCTATGAACTCCAAGTTCTGGGAGGGGAGCAAAGTGGACTTTGCGAAGTTTGACAAACCCCAGGCTTTGTAGAAGTGAATAGTTCTGAGGGTGGCTTGTCTGGCCTCCTGGCACGTCTGACCCCTGATGAGCCAATCGTCCAGATAGGCGAAGACAAAGATTCCCTAATTTCTCAGGTAGGCCGCCACCACTGCCAGGCACTTGGTAAAGACCCTGGGAGCGGAGGTGAGGCCAAAAGGCAGTACTCTGTACTGATAATGGTTTCCTCCCACAATGAACCTGGGGTACTTTCTGTGGTCTGGATGAATGAGGATGTGAGTGTACGCATCCTTTAGATCTAAGGAGCATAGCCAATCTCCCTGCTTGGAGGTAGGGCAGAAGTGTTCCAAGAGTAAGCATCTTGAATTTCTCTTTCTCTAGGAACTTGTTGAGATTCCTGAGGTCCAGGATGGGTCGAAGGCCTCCGGTCCTTTTTGGTACCAGGAAATACCTGGAATAGATCCCTCGGTCGTGCATTTGAAGGGGCACAGGCTCCACCGCCCTGTTCACCAACAGACCTTGGAGCTCCTGGAGGAGAAGATCTGTGTGCAGTGGAGGCCTTGGAGGCTCCCCTGGAAAATATGGAGGAGGCAGTTGGTGAAAGTGTAGTGCATAGCCGTCGTGGACTATGTTTAACACCCACCTGTCCCCAGTGATGTGGGGCCACTGGTGGGCAAAGAGGGCGAGGCGACCTCCTGTGCAGGGTTGGGAGAGCAGGGACAGAGAGGCTATGCTTGAGGAGTCAAAAAACCCCACCCTGCTGAGTGGGAGCAGGGGCTGGAGGCTTGGGGGTCCTCTGCCTACGGGGCCCATTACCCTGCCCCTTGGCTTGCTGACCCTGGGGTGCAGCTTGGGCAGCCTGATATTGTGGGTACTGTTTGTAGGCAGTGCCCTTCCTCGGGTAAAAGGGCTTTTTATCCGAGCCCTTCTTGTGAGAAGGGGCAGAGGTCTTTCTAGACAACCTTGTCCTTGTAAGGTGCTCGGTCTCGAGCTGAGCGGCCTTCTCGGCCATGGGCTTGCCAAAACGTTTTTCACCTCGGCAAGGGACATCGACCAACTTGTCCTGAACCCATGGCTCGAGGTCCGATGACTGCAGCCATGCCTGGTGTCGAGCCGCGATGCCGGCTGCCGCAACTCAGGCCGAAGCCTCAAAGCCATCGTAGGCGGCGCGGGACATGAACTTGGAGCATTCCCGAATCCCCGAGGACAAGGCCTTGAATCTCTGCAAGGGTTCCCCGGAGAGACCAGCAGAGAACCCGGCCAACTCCTTGGCCAGGTCTCGCAAGTACATGCCCATGTACAGCTGGTAAGACTGGACACGGCAAGCAAGCATCGAGCCCTGGAAGCACTTTCTACCAAAACCATTGAGGTTCCGGGCCTCCCTGCCAGGAGGCACCGCGGAGTGCATCTTCTGACTTTTCAGGCGATGCATGGCCGATTCCACCACCATGGAATGGTGTGGTAGCTGCGCCTTCTGAAAGCCAGGGCTCTTCCGGAGTCTATAGATCTCACTAAAGCATATTTACACAGTCCTATCAGGCCAGATCATCAGAGGTTTCTAAGATTTGTGCTACTGTGGGGGCACTTTCAGTTTCAGGCGTTGCCCTTCGGTCTGGCGACGGCTCCGCACACCTTCACCAAGGTTGTGGTGGTGGCAGCGGCTCTTCGGAAGGAGGGAGTATTGATTCATCCCTGTCTCAACGACTGGTTGATTCGGGCAAAGTCCAGGGCCGAGAGTGTGCGAGTGACAGACAGTGGTAGGGCTCCTGCAGAGTCTCGGTTAGGTGGTCAATACGTCCAAGAGCCAATTGGTTCCGACGCAAGTTCTAGAATATTTGGTAGTTTGTTTCGACACTCGTGTGGGATCGGTTTTCCTGCCGGATCTCCAAACCCTGCGGCTTCTGGTTCGCAATTCTTTGAGGACTCCTGCACCATCGGCCTGGCACTATCTCCGCGTGTTAGGGACAATGGCAGCGACTCTGGAAGTTGTGCCGTGGGCCAGAGCTCACATGCGCCCCTCACAGAGGTCGCTGCTCCATCAATAGTTTCACCAGAACGACTCTGTGCAAGCGCCTCCCCTGTCCATTGCAGGTCAGGAAGTCTCTTCAACGGTGGCTTCGTCCGCAGAATCTCACAGTGGGCATGCCTCTCGAACAACCGAAGTAGTGCCCTTTACTCGTACTGCCAATTCCAGACTTCGCTCCTTCCAACTGGCAGCACCCTTTGCTTGGGAATAGTCTTCCTATCTGTGTGCCAGGCGTCCTCCCTGGCCATTTTCAAGTCCAGACTAAAATCCCATCTCTTCACTATTGCTTTCCGTTCCTCTTACCCTATCTTGATCTCTCTGTCAACATTTGCTTACTTTGTCCTGTAAATTTATGTTTGTATTATGTAACTTATTTTGTTTTCTGTCTTATTAGATTGTGAGCTCTGATGAGCAGGGACTGTCTCCTATGTTTGTACAGCGTTTTGTATGTTGCGGCGCTTTATAAGTCTTTAATAATAATAATAGATGCCAGTGTTAACGGATGCCAGTCTCGCAGGATGGGGAGCTCGTTGCGGAGAGCTCTTCGCGCAAGGCTGCTGGACCGAGCAGGAAGCCAAATTGTCCCTCAATCGGCTGGAGTTACGAGCAGTAGCTCTAGCGCTTTGGGCCTTCGAATCCACCTTACGGGGTCGAGTGGTTCGAGTGCTCTCGGACAATGCCGCGACGGTTGCGTACCTCAGTCGTCAAGGGGCACAGGAAGCATGGCTCTGGAAATGGAGGCAGAAAGTCTCTTCAATTGGATAGAGCCTGGGCTTCAGGCTCTGTCGGCGGCGCATATTGAGGGAACGAACAATGTGACGGTGGACTTTCTCAGCCAGGTTTGAGTGGATCCCGGAGAATGGGAGCTTCATCCGGAGGTGTTTGCTCAGATTGTCCTCAAGTGGGAATCTCCAGTTATGGATCTCATGGCGACCTTTCGGTCAGCCAAAGCCAGTCGCTTTTACAGCAGACGACATGAACAACATTGGCCCACTCCAACATTGGCCCACTCATAGTCTCTTCTGTTTTTTCCCCTTGGGCGCTCTTAGGACAAGTGGTTCTAGTAGCTCCAGATTGGCCTCGTCGTCCGTGGTATGCCGATCTGGTGGGTCTGCTCAACAGGGAACTGCGGCGGATGCTGCTAAGGGAGGATCATACAGAATACTGCAGATTGGATGATCCTCCATGCCTCTCCCTGTGACCATATCACTCCCATTCTAAAGCATCTTCACTGGTTGCCAATAAACTTTCAAATTCAGTTTAAGATCCTCACTCTTGTCCATCGGGCTATTTATCTGCAACACCTCAGTATTTATCTGATCTATTAACCTTTCACACTCCCACCCGCAGTCTTTGTTCAGTTCATGTTAATCGCTTGCACCTCCCTTCTCCCTCTCAAGCTCACCTTTAATCTACCCGGCAATCAGCCTTTTTTTACATTGGTCCTGCTCTCTGGAACTCCTTCCCCACTGACCTCCGTCTAGAACAGTCCATTCTTAATTTCCGCTTCCGTCTCAAAACACATTTTTTCTGCACTGCTTTTAATCTTTTCCAGTGACTTCTGCTTCTCCTATGATTTGCGCCTATTTGCAATCTATCTTCTCTATCCTGGCCTTCTTTTTCTCCTATCCTTTTTTAAGAAAAAAGTATTTTTTTAAAGTATTGTTGTTTTCCTTTTCTTTTTAATCATTTTATATATTTTATAGTTTTATTGTAAACCGCCTCGATGTAATTGGGGGGCGGTATATCAAGTGATTATAAACAATAAACAATTTGCTGCTTTAGGGTCCTCTATGAATGCCTTGGGTACATAAGTTCTCGCTTACGGCTTGGCCATTGAAAGGGCTCGGTTAAGGAAGAAGGGTTATTCCAAGGTGGTGATTGACACCTTGTTTCTGGCCAGAAAGAGGTCCACTTCCTTAGCATATGTGCGCATCTGGCGTGTTTTTGAGGACTCGTGTGCTCAACGTCAGTTTCGTCTGGCCTCAGTATCTATACCGACAGTGTTGAGTTTCCTGCAAGACGGGTTCAATAAGGGATTGGCTGCGAGTTTAAGGGTGCAGTTGGCAGCTATTATCGAGGAAAGGTGCAAGGAGTTCCTTTGGGGGTCCATGCCAATGTTGTCCGTTTCTTGAGAGCAGTATCCCGTCTGTCTTTCGCGCAGGGTGGTTTCCCCTCCGTTTGATCTCATCCTGGTTTTAGGAGCCTTGACAAGGGAGCCTGATGAGCCTTTGCATCAGGCTTCCCTAAAGGATTCGACTTTGAAGACAATATTTTTGGTAGCCATTTGCTCTGCACGTCGAACCTCTTAAGTTGCAGGCTTTGTCCTGCTGGGAACCGTTTCTAACTTTTTCTAGGGGAAAAAGTGGTGTTGCGTCCTGTACCGTCTTTCCTACCAAAGGTAGTTTTACCATTTCATGTGAATCAGTCGGTCTCTTTGCCCATTTTGGGTGTTTCGGGGGAGACTGCGTCGGACCGTAGTTTGCGTTTGTTTAGATATTAAGAGGGTACTTCGGCGATGCTTGAAGTCCTGAGTCCTTCCGCAAGTCTGACCATTTGTTTGTTCTCTTTGGTGGGCCGTGTAAAGCCTTTCACAAGGTCCCTCATCAGAGACTTTTGGCAAAACTAGAGAGTCATGAGATAGGAGGCAGTGTACTATTGTGGATCAGGAACTGGTTAAAAGATAGAAAACAGAGGGTAGGGCTAAATAGCCAATTTTCCCAGTGGAGAAAGGTGAATAGTAGTGTACCCCAGGGATCTGTGCTGGGTCCGCTGCTTTTTGACATATTCATAAATGACCTGGAAAGTGAAATGACGAGTGAGGTTATCAAATTTGCAGATGACACAAAACTATTTAAAGTTGTTAAAACCCAAGAGGATTGTGGAAAATTGCAAGAGGATCTTGATAAATTGGAAGACTGGGCATCAAAATGGCAGATGAAATTTAATGTGGACAAGTGCAAAGTTATGCACCTAGGGTTCCACATTAGGAACCACCACCTAGGAAAAAGATTTAGTCGTCATTGTGGATAATATGTTAAAACCCTCGGCCCAGTGTGCAGCGGCGGCAAAGAGCAAATAGAATGCTAGGTATCATAAGGAAAGGAATGGAAAATAAAATATTATGCCTCAATATCTTTCCATGGTGAGACCACACCTTGAATGTTGTGTGCAATTCTGGTCGCCGTATCTTAAAAAGGATATAGCGTTATTATAAAAGGTTCAGAGAAGAGCCACCAAAATGGTAAAGGGGATGGAAGGATACTCCTATGAAGAAAGGCTATAAAAGTTAGGGCTTTTTAACCTGGAAAAGACGGCTGAGGGGAGATATGATAGAAGTCTATAAATTAATGAACGGAGTGGAACGGGTAAACGTAGATCGATTGTTTATGTTATCAGAGTATAGAAAGACTAGGGGACATGCAATGAAGCTACATGGTAAACTATTTAAGACTAATAAAAGAAAATATTTTTTCACGCAATATGTAATCAAACTCTGGAATTTGTTACCGGAGGATGTAGTAAAGGCTGTTAGTGTAGCTGGGTTTAAAAAAGGTTTGGACAAGTTCCTGGAGGAAAGGTCCATAAACCATTATTAAGAAGGGACCCAGGATATCAATGCTTGACCCAGTACAAGCATTGTAGAACCTTTGTCTTTTGGGGAAACTGCTAGGTACGTATGACCTAGATTGGCCACTGTTGGAAACGGGATACTGAGCTTGATGTACCTTGGTCTGACCCAGTATGGCATATCTTAGTTCTTATGTGAAGTGGCGGCCAAAGTTTTAATTTCCAGATGGGTTCGTGAAGCAATAGCGTCAGCTTATATCTTGCAAGGTTCTCAGGTGCCCTTGGTGCTGCAGGCTCATTCTACTAGAGCGCAAGCAGCTTCGTGGGTGGAGCATAGCTTAGTTCTGCTGGTTGAGATTTGCAGAGCAGACATTTGGTCTTCCTTGCATACTTTTAGTAAACATTACCGCCTGGTTGTTCAAGCAGTGGGAGATGCCTGTTTCAGGTCGTCAGCTTTGTGGTCCGGGTCCCTCCCAATAGTTTACTGCTCTGTTACATCCCAGAGGTGAGGGACTGAACTGGAGGGACCATAAGGAAAGAGAAATTAGATTTACCTGCTAGTTGTTCCTTGAGTAACTCCAGTTCAGTCCCGATTCCCGCCCGGGGGTTTTTTGGTCAGCTTCCGCAAAGCCTGTTTTGTGATGCTTGGTGACTACAATCCAGTAGGAGAAGTTCGGCAAATGTGGTCTGTATTCAGGCAAAGTATTCCTTGTTTTCTTTCTTCTCTCTCCTTTATGTCCTATTTCTGCAAACAGGAGGAGGAGAGATATCCTCTTATTTACGTGGTTTTAGTTCAGTGCTAGAGTTAAATTGTATTTAATATTATAGTTACTTATTTGTTGCTCCTTTGAGTCTGCTTTGTCATTAAATCACTGGGATGTGGTAGGAGGTGCCAGCAGCATATCTACAGTGGTGTCTCAGTTCTAACATGCCCAGTCTCCATGCTGTGGGAAGAGGTGCACAACCCAGAGGTGAGGGACACAACTGGAGTTCCTCAAGGAACAACAATCAGCAGGTAAGTCTAATTTCTCTTTTGGGTTTCTGTTTTAACCGTTCCTCTCTGGGTTCCTTGCGGTGTCCACATTACAATTTGCTTCAGGTTTGTGCAGGCTCTGTCATGCTTTCAGGAAAGTTAATCTATGTGGCCTGTGGATGCAGGAGTGGGTATTTGTCAGCGGCAGGCTTTTGCTGCTCCTGCGAAGTCAGGCTGCGGAAGGCGTTCGGAGCACTCAGTCTTCGGGGTGAGACTCCGGGGCAGATTTTTCCTGCGGGGGAAGATAATTGAGCATGTGTCTCCTCAGTCCCCTATTCCAACCATCACCATTTTGAATCAGCTTGAGTTATCAACAATCAGCCCTGCAGTGAGGCAGGATTCAGTTCCTGTACCTTCAGGGATTCACTCTGGGCAGAATTTGAATGCAGAAAATGTGCCTTTTTCACCTGATTTTATCCTTCTGTTACAATAGGCTTACTGTATTAAGCAGGGGCTGAGGGAACCTTTGGGGGTTGAGAGTGCTATTCCTAGGCTCAGGAAGGTTCCTTCGTCTGGGGGTCTTTGTTGGGAGCTTTGGCATCACAGTGCAGCCGGGTGCAGGAGGGACTTTAGGAGGATCAAGCCTCAGTGTTCTCCAGGAACAAGCAGAAAGGTCAGTCCTTGCATATGGGTAAGATTGGTGCCGACGGAGCCCGTGCAGAAGCATCTCCCCAGCTTTCAAAGAGAGCCTCTGGGAGGTTCACCATGCATGTGTGGTCTCCTTCCTGCCCAAGGGTGCCATTATCTCCAGGAACAAGCAGGAATGTAGTCCTCACATATGGGTATCGTCGGTACCGACGGAGCCTACGCGGAAACACTCCCCAGCATCCAATAGGAACGCTTTTGGGAGCATCCCTCAGCACATATGCGCTGCTTTCCCGCCTTTCCAACTGTCCCTCTTCAGTTCTTCGTTTTCCGCGGAGCCAACAGGATCTATTCCCTGTCACCGCAGAAAATTCCGTCTTTAAAAATTTTTTTTTGTGGTCGCGTTTGCCTACCGCACGACGTCTACCGGTACCGCCGGTTCTTTTCTTTTCTTTCCTAAAAAAAACAAAAACTATCACTGTTTCTTTTCAGAAACTTTACTGTTTTGGTGCTAGGCGCCATTTTGGGCATTAGGCCCCATTTGTCCAAAATCATGGAAAAACCAACTAGTGGTTTTAAAGAAATGTACTAAGTGTGGCAGTATCATTTCCGTCACTGACACTCATGATTGGTGTCTAAAATGTTTAGGACTTCATCATTCTCCAACTGAATGTCTCTCCTGCATGGGGATGACTAAGAGAGGAAGACGGAACCGGGCCGCAAAACTCGGTACCCTCTTCTCTTCAGATGCCAGATCCATTGCATCGACATCGTCAAGGGCCTCTTCTTCCTCCCATGGATCTCAGGTAACTAAACACAAAAGCCAGTCCTCAAATGGTAGCTCTCCTGCTAAGCATCGAGAGGCCATTGACATTGCCCTTCAGGGAACCACACCGGCAAAACAGCCCCGGCGGGAGGCTTCGGCTTCCAAAGCATCGAGGGGGGCTTCAGGATGTTCTCGAGGCTTCAACCTCGCAAGAACTACCTGTGCCATGCTCGGGTGTTCCAGCCATTCTTACCGGTACTGACACCCAGGCATCGGCACCGTCGAAAGACCAGAGATTTCTTGCTATCGAACGCAGTATCGCAGCTCTTCTCTCAGCTGCGGTACTGGTGGTCACAAGGGCACCGGTGCCGACATCGACACCGATGCCAGTACAGACACCAGTACAGAGGCCAACGATGCCGGTACCGACAGTACCAGCCCCGATGGTAACTCTTCCTATTCCACCTCCGGCTGGAGTGGATAAAGTGGTACCGGGTCACCTCGGTACCGACTTCGATCGGTACCGGGATCGTGCTTTGCAGGAGTATCGGAGTCAGGAATACTTAGTCCTCAGATTCCGAAGACTGACAATTCTGCTGGCACTAGAGGGTATCTCCAGGAACAAGCAGGAATGAGTCTTCACATATGGGTACGTCGGTACCGACGGAGCCTGCACGGGGATGCTGCCCAGCTTCCAATCAGAAAGCTTTTGGCAGCCTCCCTCGCGCCTGCGCGCTGAGTTCCCACCCTCTCCAGAGCCTCTCTTCAGTTTTCGTTTTTCCGCGGAGCCGGCAGGACGTCCTCCTGTCACCGCAGAAACTTACTTATTTACTTTAATACTTTAGTTTTTTTCTTTTCTTGTGGTCGCGGCTGTATTTCCCGCTCCCACCGGTACCGCTGGTGGATTTTTGACTTAATTCTGAGAAACTTTTTCTGCAGTTTTTGTCTTAACTTGTTGGGCCTACCAGGCCTCTTCATTATGGAGCCTTCTTTTCCTAAGAAGTGCCTTCGGTGTGGAAACACCTGTTTCTTTTTAGATACCAATGCTTGGTGTCTCAACTGTGTGGGTCCTGACCCTTTTTCCCCTGGCATGTCGGGGGATATTTCTGTGAAGAAACCTTCAACTTTTAGAATTTCCCTCGATACCGTTTTTTCCTCGGCAGTGAGGGTACCAGGTTTCTCTACTTCACAGCATCAGGTAACCCAAAAACAGTCTGTTAAGACTAGTCAATGTTTGAGTGGTATGTCCCATGCCCAGCATGGTGACGGCTCCGGCCTTACCCTCAAGAATCCATTGGCATTACCCCTGCGGGAGTCCATGGGCTCCAAAGCGTTAAAGGGGTTTCAGGTTGTTCCTGGGGCTCACCCCTCACAGAACATACCTGAGCCATGCGCGGAGGTGGTATCCGCTTCGAGCGGTACCGAGCCTCCGGCATCGGCACCGGTGTCAAGTAGCCTACTCTTCACCAAGGATTGTCATCGGGCATCCTCGGTACCTTCGGGTCCGATCGATTCGCACCGCATTGACTTCCTTCAACTTCAGCCATGCTCCGGGCCGGTACCGGCGTCGATCGGTTCCGATACCCTGGCATCGGCATCGAGGTGGACCACCTTTCCCTTTGAAAAAGGTGTTCATCGGGTACCGTCGGTATCGGTCGATGTGACCCAGTCTGCCTTAGGGGTATCGGCATCGCCGATACTGCCATGGGCGTCGGCGCCTTCGCGACACGCATCAATAGTATCACTTACTTCGATGCCGAGTCTTGAGTCCATATCTAGTCTCTGACTCCGTACCGACGTGCCCTGGAACCGACTCCGATCGATTCCAGATCGGCAGTTTCAAAGATCAGAGTCATAACTCTCTCATGATCTCGCTACCACTGCAGCAGTTCCCGATGGCTGCTTCATCTGCTACTCCTGTATCAGTATCCATGCCTCTTCTGGCACCCATGCCTACTTTAGAACCGATACCTGGCATTGGTGTAGTCCCCTGTGCCTCCTCTGGAGCCCCGGCTTTTTCTTTAGCCGGGCCAGGGATGGTTCCCATAGGAGATCAGTCTTTTCAGGTTTTTCTCCGGGACATGGCAACCTTTCTCAATATATCTATCCCTGGTAGTGGTCCTACTCAGGCCTCACAGGCACAGATGGAAAATATACAATTTCCTTTACATCCTGCTCTGCAGGATCTCCTTCTCAGGGTCTGGAAATCACCCTTACGACTTCCTCCAGTTTCTACAAACATTGAGGGGCGGTACCGGGTGCCACCCTCTCCAGGGTTCCAGAAGCCTCAACTTTCTCATCGTTCCCTTGTAGTGGAATCGGCTCTGAGAAAAGTTAAGAGCAAGAAGAAGCATTCTTCTTATCCACCGGGTCATTCTTCAAGAACACTCGATGCTTTGGGTCGTCAAGCCTTCCAAAACTCTGTTGGCCTCCAGAGTTCTCTCATATATTTTTCACATGAGTCTCACTCCAGGAAGTCACAGAGAAATTGTCTCTTTTGACCCCTTTTTTACCAGAGCCCAAGACTACTGATTATTCCTTACTCATCAATCACAGCCGGAATATATCTTGGTTCCTGTCTCGTGCTTCTATAGACTCTTTTGAGTCTATTAGCAGATCCTCTGCTATTGCCATAGCAGCACGTCGCAGAGCCTGGCTTGAGGCTTCAGACTTGAGTAAATGGGCACAAACTATACTGGCTCATTCTCCTTGTACAGGAGAGGGTCTCTTCAATAAGGAGGCTTTAAGTCAGGTTGCTCAATGCTTCACTGACTCTCCTTCCACTAAGGACCTTTCTAAGCCACCTCCTTCTTCGAGAGGTAGGAAATGTCCTACCAAACCTTCTTTCCCTAAGAGAAGAAAGTTTCATTCCTCTCCTGCCCATCATTCGGCTGTACCTAAACAGGAGACACCTCAGCCTAGTCTGAACTCCTCCAGCTCTAACCAGTCTCAGCATTCCCAGCAACCATAGGAGCTGGGACTTATACTCTATACTTTCCTTCTACTTCATTAGAAGTTTATACACTGTGTTTCTTTCAGGGTACTACCTTGTGAAACATTTTATGTTCAGGGACTGCTAACTTCTCCTCTTCTTATCCTCTAGAAGAGCAGTTGCACCTATCCCATGATGGTTTTGTCCCAATTGAACATTCTTTCTTCTGTTGACTTACCCTATGGGTATGTCACCCTCTAATTACTTGCTACCCTCTCCAATGGGGTTTCTTCCCTAACGGAGGGGTACCATACTAAAAAGCTTTTACCAAGCTTATTCCACAGACAGGGAGAAGTTATATCTCCTCCCTCCTTATCTGTTTTTCTTTATGGGGCACAGGGCAATCTTTCTGCTGATTCTGTCAGCTGCTGTGCCTGCAGGAGTTACAGTGATTGTATTACTGGTACTTTTGCCAAGTTCCAGTCTTTTGTTCAATATCTGTCTAGCCTTGGTAGTATTTCCAAGCTATTCGTTAGCTACCTTGGATCCTCCTACTCCCTTAGGCTTTCTCACGTTATTCTATCCATCTCCTCTCCTAGGATATGGTAACAAACCTGACTTCAGTCAGTTTATCTCTCCTGCACAATGCTCTCTACAATCTTCAGAGCAGCTTTCTACTATGAGGGCCTGCTATAGAGCATTGACCTTGTCTCTGAACCTTCGCTATTAGTAGGGAAAAGCTTGTTCACCCTTCCCATGCCTGTGAAGGTTCTCCACACCCTTTAACCTGGGGTGTTAGCACGAGATATATTCTTCTGCGTGCAGATCCAAGGCGGACATTCATGTATGGTACCTCTGGGTCCCTCTAATAGGTCCCTCTGGTATCTTCCCCTGCATTTTGCACCTCTGCCGTGTCAGTGCTCGGTGGAACTCCCGCCTTGTTCCTTACAGATTCATCTTATAATCTGTTCTCACGCAATCATCACGGTTATTTTGTTGGATTGCCTTCCTGCATCCCTCAATTCATAGAAATAGATTCTCTCTACATATCCCAAGTGGCTTTACCCTCTGGTAGTATGCAGAATCTTTTTCTGTTTTTATTTCCCATGTCACAATCATGGGGCTGGGTGCTAGACATGTTCTTCAACCTGTCATCTTGTATGTAGCATCTCTATATATGTCTACATACCTATATCATTTCTCTGGTGGTGCAATCCCATGCCCCACAAAGATATCTATAATTACGTATTTCATATCTATATTATAGATATATCAAAAAAAAAAAATATATATATATATATCCACCCATGTCCCGATTTCTGCATCTGGACATATCGATTCAGGTTTAGATCCACCCACATATATATATAAACATCTGTATATATATGTGTCTCTTGGGCGGTTTCTTAAGGGTTTATTTATTTATTTATTTTATTTATTTTTCTTATATACCGCGCTCTTAAATCAGTGCGGTTTACACATGAACAAATATAAACACAATGGTACAAACAGCATTGGTTTTTTACAATGAACAAGGTAAATAAACTTGGTAAAACATGGTAATTATATATAAATAACTATATACATGGCAACTATATACATGGATATTTTGGTTAATTATTAATGCCGTGGATAAGAAGTTAATTAAATTAAAGAGTAAATATGCTAAATATAGTGAGAATAAATATGTCCAATAGTGAGCAGGTAATAATCATCGTAATTATCCATTCTCTACAGGGGTCAAATATCTCTATACTCTCACCCTTACTGTCTATACTAAATGTTACCTCCTAAAGGATTTAGACAGTCCATCGCCCTATTTCGCATACCAGATTACCATGCAGAAACTGTTAGACACCACTACCATTGTGGTGCTAACTTCTCTAATTTTTCTTAAACCCTTGAAGCATCAAGCTTCAATATTTTTTCCTATTTCTCGACAGTTAGGAAAAACGGTGTACATCTTTATCTTTGAGTACACAGCTCTTCTCCTTGGGAATAGGGATTTTTTTCCACTTCCCTCTCCCCGTCAGGACTGGGCTAGTTCTCCAACTCCGTCAGTCTTCTTCCTTAGTCCTCCCTGTTAATAACATTATGACTAAAGGAGTTTTTCAGCTTTTTCTCATAAAGCTCTCCATTGAAGACATGACGTCTCATCCTACCCAGTTGACACCTGGATCGTCTACCTCCAGGTCTGGACCTTCATCCTCACTGCTGGGAGGTCCCTTCAAGATTCCGCCACTGCTTCTCCAGCAGACTACATCAGGCGTTCTACTTCCTACAGTGCAGTAGGTAAGTGACATATCTAATGGTACGTTACATGTGTTCATGTGCCTCCTCATATACACCAAGGACTCCTACAATCTGTACGGCCCTCTAGTCCTTGGCTATGCTGTTCTTCCTCACAGCTCCTTTATTGTCAACTCCTACCCTCCATCCCACATTGGATGCCAGGGATTTCTGGAAACAAAATGCACCCCTGGTCCAGGCTGCTGCATTTTTATGGGATCTCCCCCTGGCATCTCCAGCTAGGGAGTCCCCATATGTGAAGACTCATTCCTGCTTGTTCCTGGAGATAGCACAGTTACTTACCTGTAACAGGTGATCTCTGGGAACAGCAGGAATTAGTCTTCACAACCCTCCCACCTCCCCTAGGAGTTGCATCTCTTATCTTCTTCTCCTTTCTCTCCTCGCCTTTGTCTCAGCTTTGAAACTCAACTGAAGAGAGGCTCTGTAGAGGGCGGGAACTCAGCGCGCAGGCGCGAGGGAGGCTGCCAAAAGCTTTCTGATTGGAAGCTGGGCAGCATCCCCGTGCAGGCTCCGTCGGTACCGACGTACCCATATGTGAAGACTAATTCCTGCTGTTCCCAGAGATCACCTGTTACAGGTAAGTAACTGTGCTTTCTCTTAGAAGATCCCTCTTCTCCCCAGCGCAGAATGTCACCTCCAGAGGACATGTCATTTCAGGATTTCATCCGTGATATGGCTAAAGGTCTTTCAATCACAGTAGTTCCTGAGGAGGAACCCAGAGCAAAGGAATTGGAAATCCTCCAATATCCTAAAGCTCCTTGAAATTCTGCATAACTTGATGCTCAGAATGTGGGAGACACCTCTGACTACTTCTCCTCACTCTAGGAGACTTGATACTATGTATCGAGTTCCACCATGTCCTGGATTTCAGAAAACTCAGCTGCCACACCATTTAGTGGTAGTGGAGTCAGCCATGCGTAGGATGAAAAGTGCTAAAAGACATGCATCCAATCCTCCAGGTCGTGAATGCAGGACTCTGGATGCTTTTGGATGCCAAACCTTTCAAGCTTCCATGCTTTCAGCTAGGATCAGCTCATATATCCTATATATGGGAATGTTCCTCAAAGAAATCACAGTAGACTTGGAACTTATGAGCCCATTTCTCCCAGATAAGAGACAAGACTTTATTACTCTGGTTAAGCATGCTCAGGATGTCTCCAAGTTTGTCAATTGTGCAGCCTTTGACTGCTTTGAATGCATCAGCAGAACTTCTGCTATTGCCATTGGCGCACAACGGATTGCCTGGCTACAGGCATCAGACTTGGAGACTTGGGTACAGGACAAGTTAGGCAACATTCCTTGCACGGGAGAAAATCTCTTCGGCAAGAACTGGCAGGAGAAGGCTAACGAGTTAGATGCTGACTATTCTACCTTAGATTGTCAGTCTACAGCCACTCCAGCCAAAAGAAAACCTTTAGCAAAAAGAGGAAGTTTTATCCTTCCTATACCCATCAGACTCAAGCTCCAGGTCTGAAAAGGGACAAACTAGACAACAAAAGGGACAAACTAGACAACAAAAGAAACCAAAAGGTCCGAGAGCCCAACCAGCTCTCCAGATTCAGCCCCCTCAAGGGCTTTGACTCCTTCCTAGAGAGCTTTGCCTTCCTGCCTCTGAGGGGTCCTCAACCCCCCCAATATTCCCGGCAGGTTATGCCACTTTGTCAACAGATGACATCAGATTACAGCAGAAGATTGGACTCTGTCCATTGTAGGGGGGGAGGGGTACAAACTTAATTTTCACAGCTTACCCCTTCCTACAGTTCTAAAGCAGTTCATTTCATAAACCTCTGCAGACAGTCTGCTAGATCACGAGGTTTCCACACTTCTTGCCCAAGGGGCAATAGAGGAAGTACCCATTCTTCAATGGGGTGCAGGGTTCTGTTGTTAAGTGCCGTCGAGTCTGAGTCGACTCATGGCGACCCTCTGGATAGCTATCCTAAATTGTGTTCGATCTTCAGTCAGGTGGCTCATTGTTGACAGACTGGTACCCGTAGCTGCTGTTATTGTATCGATCCATCTCATTGCTGGCCTTCCTCTTTTGCGTTGACCTTCTATCTTGCCAAGCATGATGTCTTTCTAACGATCTCTCTCTCAGGGTTCTACTCCCCCTATTTTCTTATCCCAAAGAAAACAGGGGGACACAGACCCATTCTAGACCTCAGAGAATTGAACAAAATATCTGTTTCGAGAGAAATTCAAAATGATTTCTCTGGGAACTCTTCTGCCATACCTTCAAAGCCAGGACTGGCTTTGTTCTCTAGACTTAAAGGATGCATACACTCACATTCTTAGCCATTCAGATCACAGGAAATTTTTACGTTTCCTGTTCAGGTGAAGACATTTCCAGTACAGGGTTCTTCCTTTTGGTCTGGCTTCAGCACCAAGGGTATTCACGAAATGCATGGCAGTAGTAGCTGCATTTCTACGAACCCTGGGGATCTTTGTCTTCCCCTACTTAGATGACTGGCTCATCCGAGCCTCCACAGTGACAGAGGTCAGCACTGCACTGTCTCGTACAATGCGAATCCTCCAATACTTGGGATTGGTAATAAACTTCCCGAAATCTCAACTAGTTCCTTCCCAATGCCTAGAATTCATAGGAGCCTGTCTGGATACCAGACAGGCAAGGGCTTTCCTTCCACAAGCCTGATGTCTTCGCATAATGCAGTTAGCTTCCCAAGCAGCAGGCAAATCCTCCCTCACTGCTCGGGAGCTACTGCAGTTACTGGTGTGTTAAACAAATACTCTGAGGCCTCTCTTCAGAGTGAACTACAATCAAGACTCAAAGCAATTAAATTCACTCAATTTACTTTTATATAACCACAGCTCAATGATGTTGCCTTGCCAATGGTCTCAGATAAACGGTATAGTTTTGACACTTATTTATGGGTAATAAACCTCTCCCATGTAGTGTCCGTTCACATCAATGACCTCAGGCAAGTATATTTTGAATTCTCCAGGACCAAGCAGGAAGTCAGTCCTCACTTATGGGTTACGTCACCGACGGAGCCCCCCGCGGAGCAATTTCCCCAGCTTTCGAAGAAAGCTGTTGGGATTGCAGCACGCATGCGCGGTCCCCTTCCCGCCCAAGGGTGCCATCTTGCTCAGTCTTCTTTTTTCTGTGGAGCCCTACAGACGTAGTTTATCGCCGCTGAAAAAGTTGATTTATTTTCTTTAGTTTGTTTTTTCTCGGTTCGCGTGTCCCCCTCCCGGCATCGATATTCTTATCGAGCCCGTTCACATATTCCTTTTCAGTTTTTGTCCTTCTAACTGGCGTTCCCGCCACTTTCTTCTTCACCCCTGGCAGCACGGTCTTTCGACCTCACCGGGGCCCTCTTTCCTCCGATGGCTGCCAGCGGGTTTAAAAAATGTGATCGTTGTTCCAAACTGATGTCTCTTACTGACACGCATGACTGCTGCCTCCGTTGCCTCGGCCCCAACCATGACTCGGAGGGTTGTGGTCCGTGCAGCAGAATGTCTTCCAAGTCACTGAGGAGTCGACAGTCACAAAAGGAACGAATCTTCTCTGACCCCGAGTCCGGTCAGGCCTGGACCTCGTCGGAGGCTTTGACGTCTCGTAGCTCCGGCCACGAGTATCATTGGAGTTCCTCTGAACGGGGGTCCCCCGACCGGGAACATCGTCGGAAGAAGAAACTCGCTCGTGCGTCGTCGGAGGACCCACCTGGTCCCTCGAGGGCCGGGTCGCTTAGCCCCGTCAGCCGCCCTGAGTCTGCGGAGGCGGAGAGGCCTTCCAAACTTCCTCGCTTGGAGCAGGAGCCGCCTGGACACGTGTGTGCTATAGTCCTGGACTCCTCTCCGGAACCGATGTCGGGCCCGACACCGTCGGGGCCCGAGTCGGAGGCTGCCGGGTCTTCTGAGCTTGGTCTCAGGATGACGACCTTGGAGCGCAGTGTCTCTGCCTTCATGGACCAGCAGCGGGCATTGATGACTGGCCTCGCCAGTGCATCTGCCCTGACCACCGGGACGTCGACACCGGCGGCCGAGTCGATCCTCGAGTTCGTATGTGCTCGAGTCGATCCTCGGTCGAGGTCTCCCTCGGCCTCCCGTTCGGGACCGAGGTCGCCGGCGTCGGGGCGAACCCCCGCTCGCACGGAGCCCCTCGACTCCTCCACGGAGGCGTCGGACTGGGACACGGAAGGGGACGAGTCACCTGGTTCTTTTCAGACTCGGTGCGTCCCCTCCGACTCGCCCGAGTCAGAGCCTCAGAGGCGATCCCCTCCGGAGGATACCCGCTTCTCCGATTTTGTGAGGGGCATGGCCAAGGCGTTGGCCTTCCCCGCCGATCCCGAGGAGGAGCCCCGTGCCGAAGAGCTCGAGGCCCTCCAGTATGACTCTCCCCCAAAGGAGGCCTTTACTGTACCGGTCCCTCCTATGCTGGAGTGGCTGCTCTTTCACATGTGGGAATGCCCGGCCTCGACGCCGGTGTTGTGCAAGCGGGTCGATTCGATGTATCGAGTTTGCAAGAGTTCCGGGTTCCAAAAGGCACAATTACCGCACCACTCTATGGTTGTGGAATCGGCCATGCATCGACTCAAAAGTCAAAAGATGCACTCCTCGGTGCCGCCGGGTAAGGAGGCCCGTAACCTGGATGCCCTCGGTAGGAAGTGCTTCCAGGGCTCCATGCTGGCCTGCCGAGTCCAGACATACCAGCTATATATGGGCATGTTCCTCCGAGACCTGGCGAAAGAAATCGCCGGTCTCGGCTGGTCTCTCCGAGGAACCCTTGCAGAGGTTCCAGACCTTGTCCGATAGTATTTGAGAGTGCTCGAAGTTTATTTCTCGGGCGGCATACGATGGCTTCGAGGCGTCGGCCCGAGTTGCGGGAGCCGGCATCGGTGCCTGCCGACAGGCCTGGCTTCAGTCATCCAACCTCGAGCCGTGGGTACAGGACAAGTTGGTCGATGTCCCCTGCAGAGGTGAAAACCTCTTTGGCAAGCCCATGGCTGATAAGGCGGCGGAACTCGAGTCCGAGATTCTCACTAGGACTCGCTTATCCAGAAAGACCTCTGCTCCTTCACAAAAGAGGAAGGGCCCGGGGAAAAAACCTTTTTACCCGAGGAAGGTGCCCGCCTATAAGCAACAGCATTTTCAATACCAAGCGTCTGCAGCCCCCAATCAGGGTCCGCAGGCTAAGAGTCAGGGTAATGGGCCCCGTAGGCCGAGGGCCCCCAAGCCCACTACACAGCCCCCTGCTCAGCAGGGTGGGGGTTTTTGACTATGCCAGCATAGCCCCTTTACCCTGCACGGGGGCAGGCTGATCCACTTTGCCCACAAGTGGTCAGCCATAACCTCCGATTCCTGGGTACTGCAGGTGGTTCAAAAGGGCTACCTCCTACATTTTCACCAGGTGCCTCCCCCCTACTTCCCAGGGGAGCCTCCAAGGCCCCCTCTGCACACGGACTTACTCCTTCAGGAGCTGCAGGGTCTGCTGGGGGAGCAGGCTGTGGAGCCAGTACCCCAACACCTCTGGGGTCAAGGGTTCTACTCGAGGTACTTCCTGGTGCCAAAGCAAACAGGAGGCCTCAGACCCATCCTGGAACTACGCGACCTCAAGTTCCTGCAGCGGGATAAGTTCAGGATGCTTACCCTTGGAATCCTACTGCCCTACCTCCAGCAGGGAGATTGGCTATGCTCCTTGGACCTAAAGGATGCCTATACCCACATCCTTATCCACCCGGACCACCGGCAATACCTGAGGTTTGTGGTGGCGGGAAGACATTATCAGTACCGCGTGCTGCCCTTCGGCCTGTCCTCCGCTCCCAGGGTGTTCACAAAATGCCTGGCAGTGGTGGCGGCCTTCCTGAGGCTTCAAGGCCTCTTCGTCTTCCCCTACCTGGACAACTGGCTCATACGGGCGCAGTCCTCCGTAGAGGTCACTCAGGCCACCCAACGCACAGTGGCTTTGCTTCAGCACTTGGGCTTCGTCATAAACTTCGGAAAGTCCACGTTGCGCCCCTCTCAGGATCTCGAGTTCATAGGGGCACGGCTGGACACTCTGTGGGCTCGTGCCTTCTTGCCTCGGGAGCGAGCCGACAGGCTCATAGCTCTGGCTGGCAGGTTCCACAGCACGTCACCGGCCCCGGCCAGGCGATTCCTGCAGCTGCTCGGTCATATGGCCTCCACGGTCCATGTCACCCCGAATGCCCGCCTGCATATGCGGCCTGTTCAGTGGAGCCTTCGTACTCAATGGCATCAGGTCACAGGGAGTCTGACGGACCTGCTACAGATCTCCGACCGTCTGGTCTCCTCTCTGCAATGGTGGCTTCACCTGCCCAACCTGATGCTCGGCATGCCTTTTTAGCCTCCCAGGTGCTTACGACGGATGCCTCTCTCCTGGGATGGGGAGCGCATTGCCAGGGAGCGCGCACCCAAGGCCTTTGGACCCCTTGGGAGGCGGCTCAGCAGATAAACTTCCTGGAGCTGCGGGCGATCCGCCTAGCTCTGCGGACCTTCTCTTACCTCACTTCTCGTCAGTCTGTACTGGTGCAGACGGACAATCAGATTGCCATGTTCTACGTGAACAAACAGGGGGGCACAGGCTCCCTCCTTCTCTGTCAGGAGGCCCGGAGACTGTGCTCGTGGGCAGTCGACCATGACATCCTCCTCAAGGCTGTTTACCTGCCCGGGCAGGACAATTGCCTGGCCGACAAACTGAGCCGGATTCTGCAGCCACACGAATGGAGGTTGAACCCCTCAGTTGTCCGGCAGATCTTTTGCCGGTGGGGCCACCCCACCGTGGATCTCTTTGCCAGTCCTCTGAACCGGCAACTCCCCAGGTTCTGCTCTCGGCACCCGCATCCTCTCAGAGTAGCGCCGGATGCTTTCCTCATCTCGTGGTCCACGGGCCTACTGTTCGCCTTCCCTCCCACGCCACTTGTGTCCCGGACGCTGTTCAAAGTTGTCCAGGACAGGGCATCCGTGATCCTGGTAGCACCCAGGTGGCCGAGACAACCCTGGTTCCCTCTGCTCCTGCAGCTAGCGGTGGACACCCCTCTTCCTCTGGGGTTTCAGCCTGACCTCCTGGGCACTCTTTTACACCCCAACCTCCGGGCCCTCCATCTGATAGCCTGGCTGCTGAAAGGGTAGTCCTAGCTCCGCTCTTACTTCCTCCGGAGGTGGAGGCGGTCGTCCTGGCGTCTCGGCGACCTTCCACCTGGAAATCGTACGCCCTTAAATGGCATCGCTTCTCGGTCTGGTGTTCTCAGCACTCTGAGGACCCCTTCGCCTGCTTAGTGTCGGTGGTACTGCAATATTTGCTTCACCTCTCCGACCTAGGCCTCAAGTCCAATTCTGTCAGAGTCCACCTCAGCGCACTCTCTGCGCATCACTCGCTGGTGGAGGGCCAGCCTCTTTCCTCGCACCCCTTGGTGGCGCGTTTCCTCAGGGGCCTGCTCCTGCTTAAGCCCCCGCTGCGCCCTCCGGCTCCCGACTGGGATCTCAATGTGGTTTTACAAAGGCTTACTTGCCCGCCTTTTGAACCCATGGCTACCTGCCCCCTTCGTTTCCTCTCATGGAAAACTCTCTTCTTGGTGGCTCTTACCTCCGCTAGGCGCGTTAGTGAACTACAGGCCCTAGTGTCGGAGCCCCCGTATACTAAGTTCTTCAAGAATAGGGTTGTCTTACGGACGCACCCTAAGTTTCTTCCGAAGGTGGTTTCCTCTTTCCACATCAATCAAGAGGTGGTTCTTCCGACCTTTTTTCCCAGGCCACATACCAGCCGAGCTGAGACTGTGCTGCATACCCTGGACTGTCGAAGAGCCTTGTCTTTCTACCTTGAGCGTACGCGTGAGCATAGAAAAGCTGCTCAGCTTTTCGTCTCTTTCGACCCCAATCGGTTGGGGGTACCTGTCTCTAAGCGTACTTTGTCCACCTTGGTAGCTGACTGCATCGCCTGGGCGTATGGGGTGGCCGGCCTCTCCCTTGAGAGTCGAGTCACGGCGCACCGTGTCAAGGCGAAGGCTGCGTCGGTTGCTCACCTCCGCTCTGTTCCGTTGGCAGACATCTGCCGGGCCGCTACCTGGTCCTCCAGCCAGACTTTTGCGGCCCATTACTGCCTGGAGAGGGAGTCCCGCAGGGATAGTGCTTTCGGACAAGCAGTCCTCCACAATCTCTTTGAGGTTTAGGCAACTCCTCCCTCCGGCCCCGGTGTTTGGCTACCGGCCGGATGCATATTCAGAGAAGATTCCTTCCTTCTGTGCTGTTGAGCTTGAGGGAGCTCATTTGGCTTGAGGCCTCCGGTAGCCTTGAGCTGGGGAGTCCCATAAGTGAGGACTGACTTCCTGCTTGGTCCTGGAGAAAGAGTAGTTACTCACCTGTAACAGGTGTTCTCCAGGAGCAGCAGGAATCAGTCCTCACTACCCTCCCTCCTCCCCTTGGAGTTGCAGTCGTTTTATTGTCTTGTTTTTTGCTACCTTCCGCTATGTCGTCAGACTGAGCAAGATGGCACCCTTGGGCGGGAAGGGAACCGCGCATGCGCGCTGCAATCCCAAAAGCTTTCTTCGAAAGCTGGGGAAATTGCTCCGCGGGGGGCTCCGTCGGTGACGTAACCCATAAGTGAAGACTGATTCCTGCTGCTCCTGGAGAACACCTGTTTCAGGTGAGTAACTACTCTTTATTTATCTGATATATTGCTCTTTTCTTATTTTTATAAATGTTTTCTTATTTTAAAATAGCTTTCACCACTCTACTTCCCCTTGAAAAATCCAATCGGAGAAACGCCGGAGCGCTTAGAAGATTGAGGCGTTGGGGTTCTTCCTTTGTAAATGAAAAGGGACATTTGCCGACGCCAGTCTACATAAGATAAGTAGAGTGGTGAAAGCTATTTTAAAATAAGAAAAGAACATTTATAAAAATATGAAAAGAGCAATATATCAGGTAAATAATTCAAAATATACTTGCCTGAGGTCATTGATATGAACGGACACTACATGGGAGAGATTTATTACCCATAAATAAGTGTCAAAACTATACCGTTTATCTGAGACGATTGGCAAGGCAACATCATTGAGCTGTGGTTATATAAAAGTAAATTGAGTGAATTTAATTGCTTTGAGTCTTGACTGCAGTTACTGGGACACGTGGCATCCACAGTTCATGTAGTCCCATATGCTCGCCTCCACATGCGAGCAGCTCAGTGGACCCTCTCCACACAGTGGACACAGGCCACAGGTCATTTGTCGGACAAAATAACAATCTCTCAACGACTAATTTTGTCCCTCCAATGGTGGCAATCATTAGAAAATCTGACAGTAGGGTCTCCTTTCCGTCCACCCCTCTTTCAGGCCACCCTAACAGATGCATCACAGGTTGGTTGGGGAGCACACCTGAATCATCTCTCTACCCAGGGCACCTGGACTCCACAGGAGGTTGGTTTACACATAAACCTCCTGGAGTTAAGCGCAATCTATTTAGCTCTTCGAGTGTTCCACGCCCAGCTCAGCTACAAGACAGTCCTAGCCCAGACGGACAATCAGGTAGCCATGTTCTATGTGAACAAGCAGGGCGGGACAGGCTCTCTGTCGTTATGCAATGAAGCTTTACGACTATGGGCCCTCGCCAGAGAGCATCAAATTCACCTTCTAGTGGTATATCTTCCAGGCATTCAAAACCTTTGGGCAGACAAACTGTCGAGTACTGCTACCTCACGAGTGGTCACTCCACCTAGACCAGGTGGCAAAGATATTTCATCTCTGCGGCACTCCAGACATAGACCTCTTTGCAAGTCCACTGAATGCCAAACTTCCCCGGTTCTGTTCCAGGATTCCGGCGCACAGCTGTCAGGCAAGGGATGCCTTCCTCCTTCACTGGGGTCAGGGCTTCCTTTATGCCTTCCCACCCATTCCCCTCATCCCCAAAACACACTTCAAGCTTCAGAGAGACAGGGGGTCACATGATCCTCATAGCACCACGATGGCCACACCAAACGTGGTATTCCCTGCTTCTGCATCTCTCTCAAGCGGCACCTCTGGAGATAGGGCATGCTCCAGATCTCCTTTCCCAGGAGAACGGGATGCTATGGCACCCGAACCCCCAGTCCCTGCACCTCACGGCCTGGTTGTTGAATGCTTAGACCTCCAGGATTTCAACCTGTCCCAGCAGGTAAAAGATATCCTTCAGGCTTCTAGGAAACTTTCCACAAGACGATCTTATGCCTTCAAGTGGAAACGATATACTATATGGTGCTCTAAGAAGGGATTAAACCCCCTGGTTATAACCTTAGAATCGATACTAGAGTATCTCCTTCACTTATCGAATTCTCGCTTAAAGACCAATTCGGTAAGAGTCCATCTTAGTGGAATTGCAGCTTCTTATAAGCCTCTAAATGGACAACCAATTTCCTCTCATCCACTCCTATCAAGGTTTATGAGAGGCCTTTTATTAACTAAACCTCCCTTCAAGCCACCACCGGTAGCATGGGATCTAAATCTAGTTCTCGGCTAGCTCATGAGGCTGCCTTTTGAACCTTTAGCCACTACAGCCCTTAAGTTTTTGACTTGGAAGGTCATTTTCCTAATTGTAATCACCTTTGCCCGTCGCATTAGTGAATTGCAAGCTTTAGTGGCTGATCCTCCTTATACTAGATTTCATCATAAGGTTGTTCTTCAAACTCACCCACACTTTATGCCAAAGGTGGTTTTGCCTTTTCATTTAAAACAATCAATTTATCTTCCTGTATTTTTTTCCGAGGCCTCACGCCTCTAATGCAGAAAGAAACCTTCATACTTTGGATTGTAAAAGGGCCTTAGCTTTTTACATTCAAAGAACACAGCAACATAGAAAGTCCTCATAACTTTTTGTAGCTTTTGACCCTAGTCATTTGGAACTTTCAGTCTCTAAAAGAACTTTATCTAAATGGATTGCCAAATGCATATCCTTTACTTATGAGAGTGAGGGTCTTCCTCTTCAGGACCATGTCACAGCTCATAATGTGAGAGTCATGGCAGCTTCCATGGCTAATCTCCACTCTGTGTCTATCGATGACATTTGTCGAGCAGCCACCTGGGCTTCGGTATACACCTTCACAGCCCACTACTGCCTAGATAAAGCCTCCCGTCGGGCCAAGCTTTTCTTAAAAACCTTTTTTCAAACGTAAGCCAACTCCTACCCACCAACCCTGGTGGGGGATGCCAGAGATCCATGGGAGGAAAAATTCTCACCTTCGACGGTGGCACCTTCCTGGGGATACCTCCCTGGCATCTTCAGCTAGGGAGTCCCCATATGTGAGGACTACATTCCTGCTTGTTCTTGGAGATAGCATTGTTACTCACCTGTAACAGGTGATCTTCGGGAACAGCAGGAATTTAGTCCTCACAACCCACCCACCTCCCCTAGGAGTTGTCTCCCTCTCTCTCTCTTTCTCTTTCCTCTCTCCCTCTTTCCTTTCATTCAGCTACAAACTTAAGAGGGACAGTTGGAAAGGCGGGAAGGCAGCGTGCATGTGCTGAGGGATGCTCCCAAAAGCGTTCCTATTGGATGCTGGGGAGCGTTCCCGCGCAGGCTCCATCGGTACCGACAATACCCATATGTGAGGACTAAATTCCTGCTGATCTCCAGGGACAAGCAGGAATGAGTCTTCACATATGGGTATCGTCGGTACCGACGGAGCCTGCGCGGGAACGCTCCCTAGCGTCCAGTAAGAAAGCTTTTGGGAGCATCCCACAGCGCCTGCGCACTGCCTTCCCGCCTTTCCCATCCGCCTCTCTCCAGTTCTTCTTTTCCGCGGAGCCAGCAGGTCGTGTTCCTGTCACCGCAGAAGAAGTTCTTTATTTTTTCTTTATTCTTTTGTGTCGCGTCTGCCTTCTTAGACGTCGGACCGGTACTGCCGGTCTTTTCTTTCTTTAAAAAAAAACCCAAAAAACTTATACTTTCTTCACTAAAAGGTTTCTCCTCATGGAGAAGCCCGCCTCCGGGTTTAAAAAGTGCACAAAATGTGGCGGTACTATTTCTGTCACCGACACCCATTATTGGTGTCTAAAGTGTTTGGGTCCTGACCATTCCATCACGGATTGTATGTCCTGTACCATGATGTCTAAAAGAGGTCGGCAGAACCAAGCAGCCAAGCTCAGTACCCTGTTTCCCTCTGATGCAGCTTCGGTGGCATCGACGTCTTCCAGGGCGGCTGCTTCCTCACATGGATCTCAGGTAACCAGGCATAAATCTGGCCGGTCCTTGACGGGCAAATCTCCCTCTAAGCATCGAGATGCCTCCGGGCTTGTCCTCGAGGACTCCGCACTGGCAAAATTACCCCGGCGGGAAGTTCCGGCTTCCAAAGCATTGTCTATGGGGTCACAGGTTGACATCGATGGCTCGGCCTCGACCGATCACCTGTTGCCGTGTTCTGGGGTACCGGTGGCTCCCACTGGTACCGACATCCAGACTTTGGTGGCGTCGATGGATCAGAAGATTCTGACCATGCAGCGCACCCTGACGGCATTCATGCAGGCTGCGATGCCTCCGGTGCCGCAACAATCCCCGTTGCCGGTACTGGCTCCGGCTCCGGCACCGACATCATTCCCGGTGCCGGTACCGATTGCATCGACATCGGCTTCGGTGTCGACTGCAACGGTACCCTGTCCTATGATGCCCATCGGTACCGAACCGGTACCGGTTACTTCCGATGTCGATCCCACTCGGTACGCATTTTGGGCTTTACAGGAGCATCCAGACAGGCGATACTTCGATTCCTCCGAAGACTCTGAGGAGTCTGAAGGATCTGCCGAGGCATCGATACTTCTTCCTCAGGAGTCGTCTTCTCCTAAACAAAGAATGTCTCCTCCAGAAGACTTGTCTTTTCAAGACTTCATTAGGGAAGTGACTAGGGGCCTCTCCATCACAGTGGCCCCTAAGTCAGAGCCTAGAGCCACGCAGCTGGATATTTTACAATATCCTAAAGCTCCTAAAGAGGCAGCTACTTTACCTATTCATGAGATTTTGTATGATCTCATGTTGAGCATGTGGGAGACACTTCTTACCACCTCTCCTCATTCTCGCAGGTTAGACACCATGTATCGTGTCCCTCCTTGTCCTGGCTTTCATAAGACTCAGCTTCCTCACCACTCTATTGCGGTAGTCTGCCATGATAAAGATAAAGAGTGCAAAAAGACACATCTAATCCTCCAGGGCGTGAATGCAGGACCCTAGATGCATTTCGCCGTAGGGTTTTTCAAGCTTCTATGCTAGCTGCCAGAATCAACTCCTATAGTCTCTATATAGGGATGTTTCTAAAAAGTCACAGATCATAGAGATGAGGACAGTAATTGAATGGTAGAGATGAGGACAGTAACTGAATTCAAAAAAGCATGGGATCAACACAGAGGATCTCTAAAGGTAAAAAGTGGACTGTTGTAGTTGTTATGGAAGGACAGACTAGATAGGCCATGTGGTCTTTTTCTGTCATCATGTTTCTATCATCTGCAGACTTTAACCCCTTTTATTTCAGAAGATAAAAGGCAGGAGTTTCTCACTTGGCTCAAACATGCCCAGGATGTTTCCAAATTTTCCAACCGTGCAGCCTTTCACTCTGAGTGTGTAAGCAGAGCCTCGGCTATTGCCATAGGTGCACGCAGAATTGCTTGACTACAAGCTTCTGATTTGGAACTCTGGGTCCAAGAAGAATTAGGAAATCTTCCTTGTACAGGTGAAAACCTTTTTGGCAAGGATTGGCAAGCAAAGGCCACTCAGATGGATGCTGAGAACTCCGCTTTGGATCGACTTTCAAAGTCCACCTCTGTTCCTGCTAAGAAAAGATTGTTCAAAAAGACATCTTTATCTAAAAAGGGAAGATATTATCCTGCTTATGGTCAGCAGGCATCTTCTGCAGGTTGTTTTGCTGCAAAACGTCAGCAACCGCCTAAACAGGCCAAGTCAAAGGCTGCTTGGCCTTCCACGGCCCAGCAGCCTCAGCCTCCTCAGGGCCTTTGACTTGCAACTAGAGAACTTAGCCTTTCTAGCCCTGGAAGAACCAGAGCCCCTCACCATTCCAGGAAGGTTGGCTTACTTTGCTCCCAGATGGGAACAAATCACAGCAGAGCAATGGACCCTCTCCATCATAAGGGAAGGGTACAAGCTTCATTTCTTAAGCCTTCCTCCTCGCACCATGGTGCAACAGTTCAATTCTCCAACATCTCTCCTCAACCTTCTGGGTCAGGAGATTGCCACCCTTCTTGCCCAAGGGGCAATAGAAGTACCTCTTCTTCAACAGGGCTCAGGGTTCTACTCCCCTTATTTTCTTATCCCAAAGAAAACGGGGGGCTACAGACCCATATTAGATCTCAGAGAATTGAACAAGTTTCTATTCAAGGAGAAATTCAAGATGATTTCTCTCGGTGCTCTGCTTCCATACCTTCAGAGTCAGGACTGGCTTTGTTCTCTAGATCTCAAGGATGCGTACACCCATGTCCTCATCCATCCAACACACAGAAGGTTCCTTCGGTTCCTTTTTCAAGGAAAGCACCACCAATACAGGGTGCTTCCTTTCGGTCTGGCCTCTGCACCAAGGGTGTTCACGAAATGCATGGCAGTAGTAGCTGCATTTCTACGCACTCTAGGAATATTCGTTTTCCCATACCTGGACGACTGGCTCATTCGAGCTCCATCCCAGTCAGAGGCCCAGAATTGTCTAATCTGCACAATGCATGTTCTTTAGTATTTGGGACTGGTAATAAACATCCCAAAATGAAATCTCACCCCTACTCAGTCTCTGGAGTTTATAGGGGCCTTGCTGGATACCACAACTGCAAGGGCCTATCTTCCTCAGGCCCGTTGCCTACGCTTGGTGCAGTTAGCCTCCCAGATACAGTTAAAGTCCCATTTAACTGCTCGAGAGATGTTAAAACTCTTAGGCCACATGGCATCCACCGTGCACATGGTTCCATATGCTCGCCTTCACATGAGGGCAGCTCAATGGACTTTGTCCACCCAATGGACTCAGGCATCAGGTTGCCTGTCGGACAAAATAGCAAACTCCAGTCGTCTTTTTTGGTCTCTCCAGTGGTGGAAGTCCTCTCCAAATCTGTTGCTGGGGTCCCCTTTTCAGCAGTCACTACCCCAAGCAACTCTTACAACAGATGCTTCTCCAATGGGTTGGGGAGCTCATCTGCAAGATCTCTCCACCCAGGGCATCTGGTCTCCAGAGGAGACTTCTCTACATATCAATCTCTTGGAACTCAGAGCAATATTCTTAGCTCTGAGTGTTCCATTCCCTGCTCAGCTACAGGACAGTCCTCATCCATACGGACAACCAAGTAGCCATGTTCTATGTAAACAAGCAGGGCGGGACTGGCTCTCTGTCGCTTTGCAACGAAGCTTTGCGACTGTGGGCCTTCGCCAGAGAGCATCAGATTCATCTTCTGGCAGTATATCTTCCAGGCGTTCAAAACTCTTGGGCAGACAGACTCAGTCGAGTTCTGCTTCCACACAAGTGGTCCCTCTACATGGACCAGGTAGCCAGGATTTTTCGAATTTGGGGAACCCCGGACATAGACCTCTTTGCAAGTCCGTGGAATGCCAAACTTCCCCGGTTCTGTTACAGAATTCCGTGTCAGAAAGTTCAGGCCAAGGATGCCTTCCTCCTTCACTGGGGTCAAGACTTCCTTTATGCCTTTCCACCCATTCCCCTAATTCCCAAAACACTATTCAAGCTTCAGAGAGATAGAGGGACCATGATCCTCATAGCACCACATTGGCCACGCCAAGTGTGGTATCCTCTACTTCTGCATCTCTCTCAAGCTCCTTCCCTGGACTTGGGCTCTGCACCAGACCTTCTATCCCAGGAGGAGGGAACGTTGTGGCACCCAAACCCCCAGTCTCTTCATCTCAGGGTTTGGTTGCTGAAGGCCTAGACCTTCAAGGTTTTCATCTCTCTCAGCAAGTCAGAGATATTATTCATGCCTCTAGAAAGCCTTCTACTAGACGTTCCTATGCTTTCAAATGGAAAAGATTTACCATTTGGTGTTCAGAGAAGGTTCTTAACCCTCTTGCAATACCTTTGAATTCTTTACTAGAGTATCTCCTGCATTTATCCCATGCAGGTCTTAAAACAAATTCAGTAAGAGTCCATTTGAGTGCTATTGCAGCGTCCCTCAAGCCTCTCAATGGACAGCCTATTTCCTCTCATCCTCTTATAACAAGATTCATGAGAGGCCTCCTTCTAACTAAACCTCCCATTAGACCATCTCCAGTGGCATGGGACTTAAACCTGGTTCTTGGCCACCCTTTGAACCTTTAGCCACCACCTCCTTGAAATTTCTTTCTTGGAATGTTATTTCTCATTGCAGTCACCTCAGCACGCCGCATCAGTGAATTGCAAGCTTTGGTGGCTAATCCACCTTATACAAGGTTCCATCATGATAAGATAGTCCTCAGGACCAATCCGCACTTTATGCCCAAAGTGGTCTCGCCTTTTCATCTAAACCAAGAGGTATATTTACCTGTCTTTTTTTCCAGGACCTCATGCATCAAGTGTAGAGAGAAATCTTCATACCTTGGATTGTAAGAGAGCTCTTGCTTTTTACTTACAAAGAACATAGCAACATAGAAAGTCTTCTCAACTCTTTGTTGCTTTTGATCCTTCTCATTTAGGACTTCCAGTGTCTAAGAGAACACTGTCCAACTGGATTGCTCAGTGTATTTCTTTCGCCTACCAGAGTAGGAACCTTTCTCTGGAGGCCCATGTCACAGCTCACAATGTGAGAGCCATGGCAGCCTCAATGGCTCATCTAAACTGTGTCCATCGACCAAATCTGTCGAGCGGCCACCTGGGCCTCGGTTCATACCTTTACAGCCCATTGCTGTTTGGACAAGGACTCCTGCCGGGATGCCTCGTTTGGTCAGGCTGTTCTCAAACACCTGTTCCATTCCTAATCAACTCCTATCCACCTGCCCTGGTTGGATGCCAGAGATCCATGGGGGGAGTAGAGTCCTTTTCAAGGACACACATCCTGGGGTCTTCCCCTGGCATCTTCTGTTAGGGAGCCCGCATATGTGAAGACTCATTCCTGCTTGTTCCTGGAGATAGCACAGTTACTTACCTGTAACAGGTGATCTCTGGGAACAGCAGGAATAAGTCTTCACAACCCACCCACCTCCCCTAGGAGTTGTATCTCTCTATCTTTCCTTTCCTCTCTCTCTCTTTGTCTCAGCTTCAAAACTTGAACTGGAGAGAGGCGGTTGGGAAAGGCGGGAGGGCAGCGCGCAGGCGCTGTGGGATGCTTCCAAAAGCTTTCTTACTGGACGCTGGGGAACGTTCCCGCGCAGGCTCCGTCGGTACCGACGATACCCATATGTGAAGACTTATTCCTGCTGTTCCCAGAGATCACCTGTTACAGGTGAGTAACTATGCTTTGCCTCAAATCAACTATTTTTATGTGGAGCTCTCCGGACGTCTTTCCCGTTTCCCCAGAAAGTGTCTTTTTGTCTTAATTTCCTATCCGGTACATGTACCGGTTTCTCTTCCCGCTCTTCTGTTTAGTTTTCTTCTTTTTTCTCGGTGTCCCTCGACCAATGATTCGCGCCCTTTTTGGCCAGTAGGCCTCAGACCCTCGCCCAGGCTTTAGGACCTGTTTGTCCTATGGCCTCCAGTGTCTTCAAAAAATGTGACTGGTGCAGTAAGATGTTCTCTCACCGACCCACATGATTGTTGCCTTGGGCCGGACCTCTACAATTTGGGCTGCTACTCTTTGTAAGTCCATGTCAGCAAAGGACCATCAAGAGCTACCAGCAGCAGCAGGAGCAGTTGTTCCATAGATCCAACTCTGCGCCGGAGTCCCCGGTAACACCATGCTTCAGGGCCCCTTTCTGTACCTCTGTGCCCCGCGATGCCTGGGCTTCCTCAGACCTGCGGCTTCTCTGAGAGAAACTCCCCAGAGTTAGGGCGCAAGAAGAGCTCACAGCCCTTGAAGAGCACTGGGAGGACAGTTCTGGAAATGTGGGTAAATCCCACACCCGGCCCCACAGTCCCTGGCGTGAGTCCGAGGGGTTGGAGCAGGAGCGGCCTCACAAGCTGCCCCAGAAGGAGTTGATGTCAGGTGTCGGACTCCCCAGGCCATCCTGGTCGGAGGACTCCCCAGGCCATCCTGGTCGGAGGACTCCCCAGGCCATCCTGGTCAGAGGACCAGATGTCGGGCCGAAAGCTATTGGTGCTTGCATCGAAGGCTGCGAAGCCATCTGGCATGGAGACCAGAATGGTAGCCTTCCCTCCTGGCACAGCAGCAGGCACTGATGTCCAGTTCATCTGTTCCGAAAACCGGATCCTTGACCTCAAGGGCTTCCCCGGTCATTGAACTGAGAGCCACCCGCCTCGAAACTCATCTTCATCGGATGAGATCCCTTTCCCATTCCTTAGGACACCACAGGACCCCATGGATCGCGGACCTGACCACGGGAGCCACAGAGCCTTGGATTCTTCCTCTGACTTAATCAGACTGGGAGACTGAGGACGAGGAGTCCCCAGACACCCAGCAACACTGAGACGTGCCCTCAGACCTGTCTCCACCAGTGTTACGGCACCGTTCCCCACCAGAGGATGTTGCCTTCCTCAACTTTATGCAGGACATGGCAAAGGCACTTGCATTCGAGGCAGAGGATGACCCCTGCACAGAGGGAGGAGTAGCCTAGTGGTTGGGGCAAGGTACTTAAGGTCGGGGGTTCAAATCCCACTAGAGGACAGCAACCTTGGGCCGGGGACTGGGGTTTCTAGTCCCACAGATGCTCCTTGTGGTCTCGGGCAAGCCACTTAACTCTCCATTGCCCATGTTCCCTGTAAATATTAGTGTATGTGTCTCATATCCCCGCGTGTTAAATGTATCCCCCAATTGTGTTGTGACCGCTTTGATTGAAGGATAAGGCGGTATACAAAACTGTCTAAATAAACAGAGGAACTTGAGATCCTCCAGTACAAGGCCCCTCTGAAGGGAGGACCTCATGGTGCCTGATCCTCGAGCACCGCTCCCTCCATATGTGGGAAACGCCAGCGTTGGTACCCATTGTGAGCAGGCAGTTCAACTTCATGTACAGAGTCCGCTGAAGCACAGGTTTCGAAAAAACCCGGCTCCCTCACAATTCTATGGTGGTTGAGTCGGTCATGCGGCATCTCCAGCCAAAAAACTCATTCCTTAGTGCCCCTGGTAGGGAGGCCTGGACCTTGGACGTCCTAAGCTAAAAATGCTGCCAGGGTTCGATACTGGTTTGCTGAGTCCAGTCCTACCAGTTGTACATCGGCGTGTACCTAAAGGAACTGGTGAGGGTGCTCACCAGTTTCTCTGTGGCCTCAATGGGGAACCCCTTTAATGATTCAAGTCTCTGGCCTCTGCAAAGTTCCTGTCAAAAGCAGCAAATGATGGCTTTGTATCCTCAGCCAGAGTAGCCATGGTAGGCATCAAGGCCTGATGCCAGGCATGGCTGCAGTCGTCTCATCTCGAGCAGTGGGTCCAGGACAAACTCACCGATGTCCCCTGCACCAGAGAGAACCTCTTCGGAAAACCCATGTCAGACAAGGTTGCTGCAATAGAGACAGAGTTCCTGACCAGGACCAGAGTCTCGAAGACCATCTCGGTGCACCCCGTAAGAAAGCCCCAGGAAAAAAAGCCTTTCTTCCCAAGAAAGAAGGGGGTGTTTGGCAATGCCCCACAGTACCAGGCTGTCTCTGCCCCACAGCAGGGGAAACAGTCCAAGGGACAAGGGCACGGCCCACACAAACCTAAGACCCAGGCATCAGCCCCGGCACAGCCTTGAGGGAGTTTCTGACTCTTTGGATATGGCGGCCTCTCCCCCAGGAGGCCCTCAGCAGCCCATAGGGGGGGGCCTCCATCACCCCTATTCCTGGGTGCTGCAGGTAGCAATAGGAGAACCTGTAAGACTCTCCGAGCTTGCAGTCCTCACGGACAAGCCCCAAAGATGTTTGGGAGCCATTACCCAAACATATCTGGGGCAAAGGCTTCTACTCCAGATATTTCCTTGTTCTAAAACGAATAGGGGGCCACTGGCCCATCCTAGACCTACAGGACCTGAACAGATTTCTTGTGAGTGAAGTTCAAGATGCTCTCCCTTGGAACACTGCTGCTTTACCTCCAGCAGGGAGACTGGCTATGCTCATTAGATTTCAAGGATGCATATACACACACATCCTGATCCATCCCAACCACTGACAATACCTCCGGTTTGTGGTGGGAGTAGGTCACTACCAGTACAGGGTGCTACCTTTTTGGGCTGGCATCATCGCTAAGGGTTTTCACCAAGTGCCTAGCGGTAATCGCAGCCCACCTTTGTCTCCAAGGGGCCTTCATCTTTCCCTACCTGGATGACTGGCTCCTAAGGGGAGGCACAGCTGCAGAGGTGCACCACGCCACCGAGCGCACCATCCATGTCCTGCAGCATCTGGGATTTGTAATTAACTACCCCATGTCCCACTTATTTCCGGTACAGTGTCTGGAATTCATAGGGGCTCGGCTGCATACCCTCCAGGCCAAGGCCTTCCTCCCTCCCTCCGTAGAGGACAGGACGCTAGCCACAGAAGTGCAACACCACTTGTTGGTACCCACTCACCTTTTGCTCCACCTGTTGGGCCACATGGCCTCCATGGTCTATGTAACCCCATACACCCACCTGTATATGAGGGCGTCTCAGTGGTGCCTCTGCTCCCCGTGGGCACAAGCCACAGGCAGGCTTTGAGACAAGGTAAAAGTAATCTGCCAACTGGCAGACTCCCTCGACTGGTGGCAGATCCTCTGCCACCTTCAGGCCAGGATACCTTTCCAGGCACCCACCTCCAAGAGGGTCCTTACTACAGACGCCTCCCTGCAAAGTTGGGGAGCTTATTGTGAGGACCTGCATACCCAAGGCACATGGTTCAAAATAGTGCCACTTATAAATCAGTCTCCTGGCCCTTCAAGCCTTTCGCCACTGGTTGCAACGCCAGTCTGTGCTTGTCCAGATGGACAACCAAGTTGCAATGTTCTGTGTCGTCAAACAAGGAGACACAGGGTCATATTCCCTTTGCCAGGAGGCGGTAGCCCTCTCTTCATATGTGAAATGTAAAGGGATGCTCCTGCGGGGGCCGTCTGCCTCACAGGCCTGGTCAATGCCTTCATGGACAGGCTGAGCAGAGTCCTTCAGCTGTATGAGTGGCACCTGGACCCCAGAGTGGCCTCCTGGCTTTTCCGACTCTGGAGCATTCCCCTAGTGGACCTGTTTGCCAGCCCGGACAACACACAGTTGCCCCTCTTCTGCTCCCACCAGCCTCACTTGTCCCAGTTGGGAGCAGATGTCTTTCTCATCCCATCAACGGAAGGCCTCCTTAACACCTTCCTGCCAACACTGCTGGTTGCCAAAACCCTCTTCAAGGTCCAGCACGACAGGGCATCACCGTTTCTGGTAGCCCAGGCAACCCTGGTTCCCACTGCTGCTCTGTCAGCTTCGCCTCCAATTCCCCTCCGATTCCCCTGGGAGGGTGCTCTTCACCCCAACCTGTTCCTGTTGCTCATGTCTTGGCTGTTGAAAGGGTAGCTCTAGCTCCCTTTAACCTCCCACATGATGTGGAGGAGGTCCTTCTGGCCTCCCACAAGGCCTCCACGAGAAGGGCATATGCCTTTAAGTGGCATCTACTTTTGATGTGGTGCGCCGAGAGGCAGGCAAACTCATTCTCCTGCTCTGTGCAGCTGGTGCTCCAGTACCTACTCCACCTGTTCCAGGTGGGATTGAAGTTCAACTCAGAGTGCACCTGAGCGCTATTGCGGCACACCACTAAGCTGTCGAGGGCAAGCCCCTCTAGAGCATTCTATGCACCTATGCTCTGGAATGCCCTCCCTACCTCCATCCGAGCAATTCCCGACCTCACCATTTGAGGCACCATTTGTTCCTGAATTACTCCCTGCCCAGTGGAACAACACAACCAAGCTTACCCCCCCACCAACACCAAGGACACCGCCGATACACCCAGGGCATGACAACATACCCACACTGAACGCGACTGCCAAAACCTGTATATAAATATGTGAATAGTTTCAGTGAGTGTTCATGTGCTCCGTAAAAGTAGAACAGATTAGTTGTACATAGTGTATATAATTACCCCTGTTTAACCCAAGTTGTAAAACCTGTTATATGTAATGTACACCACATGCTCCACTGCTTTGTGCAGTTGGTTGTTAAATGTAAACCATGCTGATTTTAACGAGCATGGTATAGAAATATGATAGATCGATAAATTATCTCTCGTTTCCTGCATTGTCTTATGTTGTCCAATCCCCTCATCCGCCCACCAATGGCTGAGTAGGATCTCATGTGGTGGTCTCTCAGCTCACTAAGCTGTCATTTCAGCCCCTGGCTACTTGCCACCTGCGGTACCTCTCCTGAAAGATTGTCTCTTTCATGGCACTCATGTTGGCTCGCAGGGTTAGCGAGCTCCAGGCTCTGATAGAACCTCGTGTAGGGAGACTCTGCTACAAGAACAGGGTAGTTCTCTGCCAAAGGTGGTGTCCCCTTTCCACCTCAATCAGGAGGTGGTGCTCCCCACCTTCCTGAGGCCTTACATTCCATACTCTGGATTGTAAGCGGGCCCTGTCCTATCTTCAACTGACTCTGGGCCACCAAAAAGCACCTCGGCTCTTTGTCTCTTATGACCCCATTTGTTTGGGGCTTCCAGTAACCAAGCAAACTCTGTCCACTTGGGTGTCACTGTATTGCCCTTATGAGCAGGCTGGGATCTTGCTAGACAACCAGGTCATGGCACACCATGTCAAAGCAATGGCTACCTCTGTAGCAAATCTGCACTCTGCACCTTTGATGGAAATTGCCACCTGGTCTTTAGTCCATACCTTCACAGCTCATTATTGCCTGGAGAGGGAGTCCCGACAGGACAGTGCCTTCGGCCAGGCTGTACTCTGTAATTTCTTCGGGGTGTAGGCAACTCCTGCCCTCCGACCCTCCTGTGTTCAGGCTACTGGCATGCTGGTTCACCTCCAGACACTTGGGCCTTGCGAGAGTCTCTCAGTTGGGACTCAACTGCTGCAGCTCATGGCTCATCTGTGGCATTTTGTACAGATTCTCGGTAGCCTGTAGCTGGAGAGTCCCATATATGAGGACTGACTTCCTACTTGTTCCCGGAAAAAGCATAGTTACTCACCTGTAACAACAGTTCTTTGGGGACAGCAGGAATCAATCCTCACAACTCTTCCTCCTCCGCTTGGAGTTGCTTCTTTACTGTGTTTTATTGTTGCTGTCTTAGCTATGTCATTAGACAGAGACAAGATGTCACCCTTGGGCAGAAGGGGACCATGGATGCATGGTGCATCTCCCAAAGGCTTTATTTTATTTAAAGCTGGGGAGATGCTTCTGCGCAGGCTTCACTGACACATCACCCATATATGAGGACTGATTCCTTCTGTCCACGGAGAACACCTGTTATAGGTGAGTAACTATGCTTTTTCAGTGGCCTCAAAAGATCTCCTGGAGGCTCCCTCTGGCCTTTATGGAGAACTTGCACCTTTAGATTTACAGGAGGGGGAAATTCCTCTGTGAAGGATCCCAACATCATTAGAGTATCCCGCTGTGAAGAATTTGATGTGGTGATTGGTCATTCGCTGGCAGCTCTAAACGTTTCACAGGATTCCCAGGAGCAGGTTGTTCCTCTCAAGGATACATTATTGCATGGCATAAAAATCTCTGAAACAGTCTTTTCAGTTCATAGTCATAAAGCAGATGATGAAAGCAGAGTGGGAAGTGCCCTAGGTTGGTTTACAGGGCGGTAGAGTTCTGGAACAAGAACTACCTGAAGTGCAAGCAGGGTTCAGGAAAGGGCGAGGAACGAGACATCATTGCAGATGTGAGATGGATCCTTGAAAAGACTAAAGAATACCAAAAGGATATCTATTTGTGCTTTATCGACTATAGCAAGACTTTTGACTGTGTAAACCATGAGAAACTCTGGGCCACATTAAGAAGCATTGGGTATACCAGAACACCTGATCGTTCTCTTGTGCAATCTGTACATTGATCAAGAAGCAACAGTTCAAACGGAACAAGGAGAAACAGAATGGTTTAAAATAAGCAAAGGTGTAAGACAAGGCTGCATACTTCCCCCCTACCTGTTTAATTTATATGCAGAACAAATCATCAGAGAAGCAGGATTGTATGAAGACAACAGAGGTGTGAAGATTGGTGGAAGACTCATCAACAACCTTCGCTATGCTGATGATACCACATTACTGGCTGAAAGTGAAGATGATCTGAAACATTTGCTTCTCACAATCAAAGAACATAGTCTCAAAATGGGCCTGAACCTTAATGTAAAGAAGACAAAGATCATGACAACTGGCATAATCAACAGGTTCATCGTTGAAGGAGAAGAAATTAAAATGGTGAACAACTTTAACCTACTTGGATCAACTATCAATAAAGAAGCAACAAGCAGTCGAGAAATCAGACGACGCATTGCTCTTGGCAGAATGGCTATGAAAGACCTAGATAAGATTCTCAAGAGCAGAGATGTCTCTCCATACAAAGATTTGACTTGTTCAAGCCATGGTATTTTCAATAACATCATATGGATGTGAAAGCTGGACAGTGAAAAAGACAGATAGGAAGAACAAACCAGTTGGTACTAGAGGAGATCAAACCTAAGCTTTCTTTAGAAGCTCAGATGACAAGACTTCGACTTTCATACTTTGGACACATCATGCGAAGAGAGAGATCATTAGAGAAAGACATTATGCTTGGCAAGATAGAAGGTCAACGCAAAAGAGGAAGGCCAGCAGTGAGATGGATCGATACAATAACAGCAGCTGCGGGTACCAGTCTGTCAACAATGAGCTGCCTGACTGAAGACCGAACACAATTTAGGATAGCTATCCAGAGGGTCGCCATGAGTCGACTCCGACTCGACGGCACTTAACAACAACAGAGTTCTGGTCCATTTGTATCCTATTCTGTCTAGTAAAGTAGTTCTCAACCCAGTCTTCTGGGACCCCCAGGCCAGTGGTTTTCAGGATATTCACAATGAATATGCGTGAGATAAATATGCATGGACTGCTTCCATTGTAGGAACAAAGGAACAGATACCAGGACTGGCAGGTTTTTCAGGTTTTGCAAACCCCTTTTATTAGCCCCTACGCGTTTCGGCCTCTCAGCCTTCAGGGGGATATTGAGTGAGGGAGCAAACCTCGAAAGAACCTAATTATAATTAAAAACAAAAACTATAATTATAGTTAAAAACAGAATCATAATTCAAAATCATAATTAAAAATTTTAAAAACGGTCAAAAGATAAAATATTAAATAACCAATAGTTAAAAAGATATAATAAAACTAAAAACATACAAATTATTATGAGAAGTCAACAAAAGTCAAAATCACATAATATAGTCACCAATAGAATCAAAATACATATGTGTGTTATCAAAACCTAATGTGTGTGAGATGAGGACAAATATAAAATGAATAGGTCGTATGTTAAATACCTATGAAAGCATGTGAACGGAAATGTAGTGAACAATGATAAAATGCATAAAAACATAAATGTTGACCAATACCTTATTGAAACTTTCTTTCGAATGAAACAATTGTCACTGAAATAAATCCAAATATGTTGTTAGTCTATTAATATATAAAAAGTAATTAATAAATAAATAATTGGATGCTTCCATTGTATGCAGGTTTATCTCATGCATATTCATTGTGGATATCCTGCAAACCTGACTGAGTTCAGAACTACTGGTCTATTGAAAAGGACCTTAAAGTGCCGAAAGTGGATGCTTTGGTCTCATCAGTTACCAAAAAGACCACAGTCCCCTTAGAGGGTGGTGCAGCTCTGAAGGATATGCAGAGTAGGAAGTTAGAAACTCTTTTGAAACAGGTAAATGCCTTGGCGTTGCAAGCCTCTTTGTGTGGAGCTTATGTGGCACGGGTCTGTTTATGGTGGGCACAAGCCCTACTGGATTCAAAGGGGTGGTGGGTAGCAGCCCCTGTTGGAAACGGTTGTTTGAATCTGGTTCTGCATATCTGGCAGATGCTTTTTATGATCTGGTTAGAGCTTCCGCTAACAGCATGGCCTCAGTAGTCATGGCTAGGTGGTTCCTTTGGTTGCGCAATTGGTCGGCAAATGTTTTCTCAAAAACTTGGGAGCTTTTGTTTGGAGAAGTGTTGGAAAAGTTGGTGAAGGACTTGTGGGAGACCAAGGTGACCAGATTTCTAGAGGGCAAGCCTAAGGATAGCAAGGCGACACATCCAGCAAGGGGACAGTTTGGGGATTTTCGTAGATATCATGATGTTTGTTTTTGCTCCCTTCCAGTGGGTTCGCTATCCCTCTAGGGGTCACTGCTTTCAAAGAAGTAGAGGAGCCGGTAGAGGCTATTTTGCATGACCCAGGGATTGGCTCCAAAAAGACAACGAAGTGAGGGGGACGCAGGAGTAATTGGTGCTGGTGGGTGGTCAGTTGCACCACTTTTACTTACCCAAGTCCAAATAACTTCTGATCAGTGGGTGTTAGAAGTCATTTGCAAAGGCTGTGCTTTGGAGTTTGTGAGACCTCTCTGATGCTTCTCAGCTCCTTGCATGGCTCCTTCCAAAAGGCAGGCCATAGCAGACACCCTTCAGAGGCTAATTAAGTTGGAAGCCATGGTGCCAGTTCCCACAAACTAGTGCGGTCATGGTCGAAGATAGTTATTTTGTAGTTCCCAAAAAAGAGGGTTCCTTTCGTCCCATTCTCGACCTCAAGTATGTCAACAGAACCTTGTGGGTTCCTCATTTTCAGATGTAAACTTTACATTCCGTCATGGCTGTGTGAGAGGGCAAATTCCTAAAAGCGTTGGACTTCAGAGGCATATCTGTATGTCCCCATTCATCCAGTGCATTAACATTTTCTGAGGTTCGTGGTTCCAATGGGTCAGTTTCAGGCTCTGCCCTTCAGATTGGTGACTGCTCCCTAGACCTTTACAATGATCATGTTGCTGGTTATGACAACAGCCACTCTTCAACACGGAGTGCTCGTACACTCCTATTTGGACGACTTGCTAATCCAAGCAGTCATTGGAAGAGTTGCACGGTTATTCAGAGGGTTCTCGGGGTCTTGCAGGGGCTCTGTTGGATGGTTAACCTTGCAAAGATCCATTTGGTCCCCCCTCAGAATCTCACTTATCTAGGGGCACATTTCGACATGTCTCAGTGGTCTCTGCAGATACATCCACTCACAAAGAGTAGTATGTTCACTGGAGGTCAGGATCAATCTGGACTGGTGGGTGGACTCCACCAAGCTGCTAATGGGGATGTTGGAGCCTCCAGAATGGATAGTAGAGACAACAGACGCCAGTCTAGCCAGTCGGGGAGCACATTGCCTGTTGCAGGTTGCAAATGGTCAGTGGTCTCATGAGGAGAGCTCTTGGTCCATCAATCGTTTAGAGATGTGAGCAGACATTTTGGCTCTCCAGGTCTTCCTTCCACTTGTAAGACACAATGCGGTGAGAATCTTCTCTGACAACACCACCACAGTAGCGTACATCAATCGTCAGGGAGGAACAAGAAGCGCAGTTCTGGCAGAGGAGGTGTCTCTGCTTCTTCATTGGGCAGAGGCAAATCTTGTAGCGTTATCAGCATACCACATGGCAGGAAAAGAAAACGTGCAGATCGACTTTCTCATTTGTCATCAGTTAGGTCTGGGGAAGTGGTTCTTGGAGGAGTCTAGTCTGTGTTTTGCACCATAACTCATCACTTGGGGGACTCAGATAATGGACCTGATGGTGTCTGCCTCAAATGCCAAGGTGAATCGATTCTTCAGTCACCAGTGAGAGAGAATGTCTGAAGGTCTAGATGCTCTGGCTCAAGCTTGGACAAAGTAGAGTCTCATGTCTTTCCTCCGTGCCCTCTGATAGGGTGATTGCTCCAGAGAATAGAGGCTCATCAGGGTCTGGTGATTATGGTGGCTCCAGATTGGCCTCACAGACCTTGGTATGCTGATCTCAACCATTTGTCAGTTGGTAACCTTTGGCATCTGCTAGTGTTCAGCAATCTGTCACAAGGCCCAATTCTCATGTCTCAAGTGGATCGTTTCTTGCTTAGTCTGGCTCTTAAAGGGGCTAGGCTAAGGAGAAGGGGGTACTCTGCACAGTTCAGCTCTACCTTAGAGCTTGTAAATGTTCTACATCCTTATCTTATATTCGGGTCTGGTGTATGTTCAAATCCTTGTGTGAGGAGCATGGTCAGAGGACACTGTTGGCCTCTATTCTCCAGGACCAAGCAGGAAGTCAGTCCTCACATATGGGTGATGTCGGCGCCAACGGAGCCCCAGTGCCATCTTGCTCAGTTGTCTTTTTTCCGCAGAGTCTGACGGATGTATTTTCGTTTCATCCGAGGAAAAAGTCTATTTTATTCTGCGTGAACCTGTTTTTTTCTTCGGTTCGATGCCGGTTTCCCCCTCCCGCCTGTGCCCGATACATCGGTATTGAGCCCGGACCTCTTTTTTTCGTTTTTTGTCCTCAGTGACTAGCGTACGTGCCATTTTTTTCTATTTTCACTGGCAGCCCAGTCTTTTGACCTCGCAGGGGCCCTTTTTCCCCCGATGGCTGCCATCGGGTTTAAAAAGTGTGATCAGTGTAAGAAACTCATGTCTCTCACCGACACACATGACTGGTGCCTCGGACCCGATCATGACCCGATGATCTGTGGTCCGTGTGGGGAAAATGTCCTCTAAGGCGTTAAGGAGTCGGCAACACCAAAAGGAAAGAATCTTCTCTGACTCTGCGTCCGGTCGGGCCCGGACCTCGTCAGAGGCCTCGACATCTCGGGACTCCGGCCCCGAGCAGCGTCGAGGCTCCTCTGAAAGGGGGTCTCCCTCGCGGGAGCATCGCAATAAGAAAAAACCCGTGAGGGCGGCATCGGTGGACGCACTTGGATCCTCGAGGGCCAAGTCGCATAGCCCCGAGGGCCGTCCCGGGTCTTCGGAGTCTGAGAGGCCTGCGAAACAACCTCGTGTGGAGATGGAGTCCCCGGGTCACGTGAGTACTGTAGTCCTCGTGGACTCTCCTCCAGGGAAGCCGACGTCGGGCCCGGCGCCACCGGGGCCTGAGTCGGCGGCTGCTGAGTCTCCTGAGCTTGGACTCAGGTTGACGGCCTTGGAGAGAAGCTTGGCTGCCTTCATGGAGCAGCAGCGGGCACTGATCGCCGGTCTTACCGGTGCATCTGCCCCAACCACCGGGTCATCGACGTCCAAGTCGACCCTGTAGGCTGAGCCGATCCTCGAGTCCATGCGCGCTCGAGTTGATCCTCAGCCAAGGTCTCCCTCGGCCTCCCGTTTGGGACCGAGGTCGTCGACGCCGGTACCCTCGGTGTCGGGGCGGATGGCATCGATGCCCGCCTGACCTGAGCCGCTCGATTCCTTCTCCGAGGAGTCCGGCTGGGAGACGGAGGATGAGGAGTCACCCGACACCTTTCGGACTTGGTGCGTCTCTTTGAACACACCCGAGTCCGAACCTCGGAGAAGGTCCCCACCAGAGGATACCCAGTTCTCGGACTTTGTGCAGGATATGGCCAAGGCTTTGGCAATCCCCGCGGATCCCGAGGAGGAGCCTCGAGCTGAGGAGCTCGAGACCCTACAGTATGACTCTCCTCCAAAGGAGGCCTTTACTGTTCCGGTTCCTCCAATGCTGGAACGGTTGCTCTTCCGCATGTGTGATGCGCCGGTGTCGACGCCGGTTTTAAGCAAGCGGGTCGATTCCATCTATCGAGTCCGCAAGAGCCCTGGGTTCCAAAAGCACAATTACTGCACCACTCCATGGTTGTGAAATCGGCCATGCATCGTCTGAAGAGTCAGAAGATGCACTCCTAGATGCCTCCCGGCCGTGAGGCCCAGAACCTGGATGCCCTTGGTAAAAAGTGCTTCCAGGGCTCTATGCTTGCTTGCCATATCCAGACCTACCAGTTGTACATGGGCATGTACCTTCGAGACCTGGCAAAGGAGATTGCCGGGTGCCGAGAAACCTTTGCAGAGGTTCAATGCTCTGTCCTCAGGTATTCATGAGTGCTCGAAGTTTATTTCTCGAGCAGCCTACTATGGCTTCGAGGCTTCAGCCCGGGTAGCCACGGCTGGCATCGGTGCACGCCGTCAGGCCTGGCTACAGTCATCGGACCTCGAGCCATGGGTGCAGGACAAGTTGGTCAATGTCCCCTGCTGAGGTGAAAACCTCTTTGGCAAGCCCATTGCTGACGACAAGGCTGCAGAACTCGAGACCGAGACCCTTACCCGGACAAGGCTGTCCAGAAAAAACACTGCCCCTTCTCAGAAGAAGAAGGGCTCAGGGAAAAAGACCTTATCTTCAAGAACAAGCAGGAATGTAGTCATCACATATGGGTATCGTCGGTACCGACGGAGCCTGCGTGGGAACGCTCCCCAATGTCCAATTAGAAAGCTTTTGGGAGCATCCCACAGCGCCTGCATGCTGCCTTTCCGCCTTTCCCAACTGCCTCTCTCCAGTTCTTCTTTTTCCGTGGAGCCAGCAGGTCGTGTTCCTGTCACCGCAGAAGAATTCTTTTTTTCTTTCTTTCTTTTTTGTGGTCGCGTCTGCCTTCCTCGACGCTTTACTGGTACCGCCAGTTTTTTCTTCTTATTTTTGTCTTTAAAAAATATATATATATTGTCACCACCAGGTGGGCAGGCTGCCGCCTAGGGTAGCAGGTCTGTCTGCCTGATGTTTATGAAGAATAAGTAGTTGTAGACACGAGTGGTTCAGGTAAAGTTAGGGTTTTATTTCCCCTCCTGGGGTCGGATTCTCAAAATGCACAACACAGTAAACTTAAGACAATAAAGCCATACTCTCTGGCATGTTATAAAGGAAATAATGATAGCTGCTTCTTGCTTCTTAATTAAATGATAGCCATAAGAAAACAATACTCAGCACATAGTTCCTCTGTAGATAAACAGGCACTCTTGATCTTCACTGTTAGGCTCAAGCAATGTACAATTACTGGTTTAACATAGAGGTAATTTTGTCTGAGATAGTTAACGTACAGTCCATTGGATCATCAAATGAGCTTTCACTAGCATAATCAACGACCATGGGTTCATGCTGACTTTCAGATGGACAAACGTTTCCCTTGCTACAGAACGTTTGTAAATCTCCTTGCAATGTCTCGTCAAGGAGCTTATCTGACCAGCTCTCTCTAGGGCTAGAATTGCTGTTACCGTATTTATCAGAGTGTGAGAGAGGAGAGACCCACCATTCAGGATTTTCAGAACATACCTTCTTATAAGAACTTTTCCCTTTAAAGTATTTGTTCTAACTTCAAGCTTTGTCTGGGAATAAAGGAATTGTTCTTCCTTGTCAGCACAGGGTTTTGCCCAGTGAATCTTTCTCTGAGGTTTAGGCTTTTCAAACACTTCCTCTTCTGACATGCAAATATCTTCTACAGAATACCTCTCCCTTTCAGGGACTTGTAAATGCTCCCACGTTAGCTCTCTAGATAAATCCTTCGGTTGGCTTTCACAGCACGGCACCCACCTTGGACTTTTCCTACGAGGCTTTTGAGCATTAACCCTCCGGGTATTTCTGCTGCCAGTAAACTTCCTTAAATATGGTTCAGAATCACTTTCAGGATCACAGCTCCCAGATAATACTGTTTCACTCTTTCAGGCTTCCATTCACTCTGTAAAGAACGTTGCCTCTGAGTTCCAAACTGTCACAGCAGACGGTCTTTCACAGCTGTTCTCTGACTCTCTCGTCTCTGACTCCTCTGCTCTTGGCTGTCCTCTCTGGGTTTCCTGAGTGTTTCTTATAGTGCTGATTATTACTTCCCCCAATCAGGTGAAAGCTATTAGGAACTAGGGATTGCTTGCTAGTTGGGCGGGGTTGCAAACCTTGTGGCTGGGTTTGTTTACGTTGCCCCTGACAACTACTGATCATATGGCTTGCCTGCCTGTCAGCTTCTGACCTAGTTCTCACAGAATCCTGTGTTTTTAAGGCAAAGGATGGATCTTCCTCATTACAATATATATATTCTTTTTTCTTTTCTTCAGGTGCACGCGCCTATATGTGCCTTAGGCCCAAAAATCTTTCCTTACCATGGAGAAACCTGCCTCAGGTTTCAAAAAGTGCACCAAGTGTGGCGGTACCATTTCTGTCACAGACACCCATGAATGGTGTCTAAAATGTTTAGGTCCTGACTACTCCATCACGTATTGTATGTCCTGCGCCATGATGTCTAAAAGAGGTCGGCAGAACCGAGCTGCTAAGCTCAGTACCCTGTTTCCCTCTGATGCAGCTTCGGTGGCATCAACGTCTTCCAGGGCTGCTTCTTCCTCCCGTGGATCTCAGGTAACTAAACATAAGTCCAGCCAGTCCTCAAAGGTTAGATTTCCTTCTAAGCATCGAGATGCCTCTGGCATTGCCCTTGAAGATTCTGCACCGGCAAATTTGCCGCAGCGGGAGGCTTCGGCTTCCAAAGCATTATCAGGGTTCCAGGATGTTCTCAAGGCCTCGACCTCAGCAGAACTACTGGTGCCATGCTCTGGGGTACCGGCGGTCTCCTCCCTTTACCGACATCCAGGCATTGGCAGCGTCGATAGACCAGCGAGTCCTGGCTATTGAGTGCAGTCTGGCGGCTCTCCTTGTGGCATCGACGCCCTCGGAACCACGACAGACAATTCCACCAGTATCGGTACCGGTACCAATAGCATCGGCATCGGTGTCTGCTTTGCCGGTACCCAGTCATCCGATGACCTCGGTACTGATACCCTGGTACCGGTTACTCTCGGATCCACCAAAAAACAGCAAACTGCCACGTGGGCAACAGGAAACCAGTCAGAAGACGTGGCAGGAGGTATTAAAGTCGCCTTTATTGTTCCACGGATCAGATGTGCCAAACCCAACACAGGCCGTGTTTCGTGTATCACTTCCTCAGGGGTTAAGGGCTCACTACAAAACATTCATATACATGTTTAAACAAAAAAACAGCAAATAAAAAACTTTTATATAAATACATTAACCAAGCGTAAATCATACCGTATATTCCATCTCACAAAATAAAATAAATAAAAAATGTAATAAAATGATAAAATAATAAATAAATACATAAATAATTATGTGATAACTCACTAATTAAAAACATATAATAAACATTTAATACCAAACAACCCTAGTAATAAATACATCATAGATAAAAAAATAAGAAATACATCATAGATAAAAAATGATGATAATAAAAAAACTGAGCTTAAAATATCTGTGCAACAACTGTATATATACATATATGAGACAATCGGAATATAGTTAAAGCCATAAACACAGGAGAAAAAGAGAGATGAGGAGGAGTAGAAGGACATATTATAAGCACGAATGCTTATATAAAAGTTATAGTTAAAAATAATTACATATTATACTTCGACAAACAAGAATTAAAAAATAATAAAAATTAAAAATTAAAACCAAAAAGTGGAGTATGGGGAGACCACTATAAAATTGAACTACTCACAAAGTGTAAAATAATAAAATATAATAAATAAATAAAAAATAGAAATAGAAATAAAAACCTACCACTGTAACCAGCCAGTATGAAACAAAACTTCCTTGATTGACAGAAGCGTGGAGCCCACCTGCCTCTATTGCGTGATGTAATGTGAACTATATATGAGTAAATGAATGAACAAATAAATAAAATGAATTAAATCAATTACCAAACTTATCATATAATCATACAATTATCTCCGGAGGAATTATCATCATAAAATAAGAAGAGGCAGGTGTCCCACCGACATACATTTAAAATCAAAGGAACTATATAGCATCGAAAGGTACAGTATCTAAACCAAAGTCAGGTCATGGAGAGATGTTTGAGAATGAAGTGGAGGATTATTTACTACTTATACTGTTGTGAAATTGTATTGTCACACCCAAAAACTTATTGAAATGATAAAATATAACTAACTAATCAATTATAGGGGTAATAAAACCACCTCTTATTCTTAAAACAATAATCGCCGTTGTTTGAAACTAATTGTGGTCTAGAAGACGTGCAGCGGTACATAGTTTAAGAAGTGTTTGAAAGGAACTTCTAAAGAATCAACGGGTCCAATGTGACTAAAAATGAGAGGAGGACAACAACTAATCATTTAAATGAATTAATTAAATAAAGGGGCCCAACTGTTATTAAACTAAAAATGCAAAATGTTATATATTAAAACGGGTCCGTGTTTTCGGATCAAGTGGAAACCCTATTACCCATAAAAATGTCCATAAAACTAAAACTTAACCACGGATTAAAAACGCAAAAATCAGTAAGACCTTGCAATGTTAAAAGGATGTATAAACCTCTCATGTTAAAAACCATTAACCAATAATTGTTCCTAAATGAGACTGAGAGACATCCAATTTTTTAACAGAGAATGATGTGATTTATACAACGAACTGCATGTCATAAATACCTACTCATGCGTGCTCGTTCAAAAGCCAATATTTTGGCGAAAAATAGAGGAGAGGACAAAGCCTGACACTCTTTACATTATTAAACAGATCCGAGGTAGCAAAACCTAAAAATGGGGGGAACCACATTTAATGAATTAAACAACTTAGTTTAAATAAAGGTGCCCGATTGCTGTAAAACTGGACAAACGTATTATGTTGATACTAAAACCGGACCTTGTCTGCAGATAAAGTAAAAAACATATATATTGTCCATTAAAATTGTCCATGAAACTAAAACAAACCGCGGAAAAAAAACCCCGAAATACATTAAAGCTTTACAAACGTCAAGAAAACTGTTATTAAAAAAACGATTAAACGATCATTAATCTTATATGAAAATAAAAAGCATCCGATTCTTTAAACAAAACCTTGAGTTATTTGTACCTAAAAAATGTGTAAGGAGGAGAGAAGAGAAAACCCCCAGCGGGCAGGGATATGCGCGACTAAAACAACTGTGCCGAGAGTGCCGGCAAGTTAGAAAATAGAAAATGAACACGTTCTGGCGTCGTGTGCCTATCATCTCTTAATAAAATATGGAGCCAAATTGCCTTTATAACTATGGGACACCCCTACATTCCATATTCGATAGTACAACTTATGCTAAACATATTTTCCAAACCTGAACAACAATCAAACCGCTGCCGGCGAACAGCTCACAACGAACTGCACATCACAACTGTCTACTCATGCGCGCTCGTTTAAAAGCCACTTTTTTGGCGGAAAATAAGGGAAAGGCAAAACCAACAACTGTCTACATTGTTAAACAATGTAATCATTATGGGTAACTCTACTCAAAAGAAAAGGTGAATGAATAAACATATAAAAATATAAAAGGAGAATACTTTAAAAATGAAAGAATCAAAATTGATTACCATCTGGAGTAACATAAAATAAACTACCATACTCGTATTCTGGCTGGGGACCCACTCTGAAGCCAAAAATCACGACCACGATATAGATGCTAAAAAACACTCTAAACTTAGCAGCATTCCAAAATTAAAATCTCGAACTGAAAAACAGGGGATATATATTCTGAAAGATAAAGATACCCTACAAAGCTATAAGAACACGGACAAATCTTGATCCATATTCAACCCATGTGGCACCATGGAATTCAACAAGAAAATATATTTTTGTTCTAACCTGGCAGTGGTTTTAACCAAATCTCCCCCTCGCCAGTTTAATTGTACTTTTTTTAGAACAAAAAATGTTATATCGGCTAATGTGTGTCCCATGTCTAACCAATGTTGTACAATAGGTTTGTCAATCAATTTCCTTCGTACACAGCTTTTATGTTCTACTATACGTGTCCGTATACAGCGATTGGTCATGCCCACATAGAGCTTACCACAAGGGCACTGTATCACATATATGACATTAGCTGTAGCGCAGTTTGAAAAATCATTGATGTACAATTTTTTTTGGGTACCTGGATGGATAAAACAATTCCTCACGGGTAAGACATTAAGGCAAACTGAACAGTGACCACACTGAAACTTACCCTTGTATTTGGACAATCTCTTACGTTCAGTGAAAGCTGACGGAACCAGCAAGTTCTTAAGGTTGATGTTCCTCTTGTGGGCCACTATCAGAGAAGTATCGTGAAAGCCTGGAAGAGACTGAATAAGATGCCATTCCTTTTTAAGAATTTGTACTATCTTCCGCGACTGCAAAGAATACAAAAGGGGGCATACAAGTGTAGACTGTTTATTCACCTCCCGTGACCTAAGTAAGGTATCGCGTGGCTCCTTCCGTGCTCTCGTAAGGGCATCTTCAATGCAACGAGACGGATATTGACGTGTTTTAAACCGCTGGGATAAATCTTCCGCATGATGTTCAAATTCCTGTACAGAGATACATACTCTTTTAACCCGAAGAAATTGCCCCACGGGCAAATTATTCTTGAGGGAAGGGTTATGAAAACTCATGTAATGAAGAAATTGATTTTTATCCGTGGGTTTTCTGTACAACGTTGTAGTAAGCTGGCCTCCCTCCTTCTGGACAAGAAGGTCTAAAAACGGGATGCGTTTGGGATCATATGTGAGCTGAAATCTGAGGTGGTTATCTAAGGCATTAATCCAATCATTGAACTCAGAAAGCATGTCTACCGAGCCATTCCACAGAATGAAAATATCGATATAACGGATCCATAATAAAACCTCATTTTTAAATGGATGTTTCAAAAAATTCTCTTCAAACTGATACATGTAAAGGATTGGCAATATCAGGAGCCATGGAAGAACCCATGGCTACCCCCTTTGCTGGTAAAAAAGGTCCCTAAAACAAAAATAGTTTTTACACATGGCCAATTCAGCGAGTATTAGAAGAAAACTAGTTGGGATACGTTTGTGATCTTGTCTAATCGTAAGAAAATGCTCGATAACTCTTAAGGCCCCATCTTGTGGGATATTGGTATACAATGATTCGACGTCTAACGTTACCAAAAGCACATCATCCCCTAAACAACTAAATGACGAAAGAATCTTAATAGCATGGGAAGAATCACGTATAAAAGACCACATTTGCATAACGAAGGGACATAGGATGACATCTACCAACTGTGAAAGTGGTTCTAGAAGAGAACCTATAGCAGACACTATAGGTCTACCAGGGTTTTTTTGTAAAGACTTATGTATCTTCGGAATTATATATATTGTAGGAATCACCGGTTTATCAACTATAAGGAATTTTTTCTTTTTTGGTAATGTATCCCACCTCGTATGCGCTTAGTACCAAATTATCAATACAACGTTTGAGGGCCTCTGTAGGATCATTATCCAACCTCTGGTAAAAGGTTCTATCACTAAGTTGCCTGTTAACTTCTTCTACATACATGTCTTTGTCTAAAACCACTATTGCGCCACCTTTATCAGCTGGTTTGATTACTATAGTAGAATTCTCTTGTAAAGATTTAATGGCCCGCTTTTCACCTATTAAGTTGTGATACGGTAACTTACTACCTACATCAATTGCTTCTATTTGTTGTAAAACCACCCGTTCGAAGGCCTCAATGAGGGGGTCTGTCTGAGGGGGAGGAACCCATTTTGACTTTCTAGTAATAACAGATACATCTGCAGAGGGTGATGCTTGAGTGCTAAAAAAAGGTTGAATCCGGATTTTCCTAAAATATTTGTACAAATCTACACGCGTCTCAAAGGGGTCAAACTGTTTACTGGGGACAAATGACAAACCCTTATTTAAAACAGATAATTCATCTGATGACAGCTGATATTTTGAAATGTTTACCACAATATTATCTTTCAAAAATCTCTCTCGTATGAGTGGTCCCCTCTCCACTGGCCTCTCCCTCGTCCACGACCTCGACCGCAGCCGTGTCCTCTGTGAACAGGATGGGACCTGTCTGAAAAATGATCTCGTCCTTTGTCTTGATCCGGAAGAGAGGACAGACGGGTCCGGGAGGACTCCCGGCCTCCTCCCTTCCAAAGCTGATTTATATTCAAAAAATGTTTCTTATTGTGATTATCTTTTTCTTTGCTTCTTTCTTTTGGGTGCTCACTTTTTTCTCTCGGACCGGAGGAATCAGATATTGAAGCGTTATTATTATCACCTGATTCGCTCCTAATCCTCTCTTTCTTCTGCCCAACCGGGGAACCCCCCCCCCCCCCCTCTGATTCTTCTAAATTGCTATCCTTCTGATCAAAAAACATGGACTTCCTTTTGACCCAAATTCTCATTTTCTACTCATTTACACCAATGGTAAACATATCCATTTCTGTAGTCCTCCTCATCTCTCCGAAACTTCTCCATTTTCTTGAACTTCACATCTTTCCTAAATTGCACCATATTCTTGTCATGTTCAACATAAATTTTATCAAATGAGTTATCACATTTCTTTAATTCATTCAATTTTTCATCAAGTTCTACCTTATGTAATTCAGTTTTCTTATTTGCCGTAGTAATCAAAAGGATCATAAGGTCCAGTGAACATTTATTCAATATTGCATTCCAGCAATTAACAAATCCCTGTTCACTTTGGTAAAGGCCGGGGGCCTTGTTCATCCTTAATCCTCGTGGGATTATCTTGGACTTACAACACTCGAGGAGATAAGCCGCATGTAATTCTTCCTTGACCAGCCGCTGTGATAGTCGAACTACATCTTCCCAAAGTGTGTGTCTGGTCAACATGTTCATCTTCAGGATTGGTCAAAGACTCTTGGGAGATAAGTTTTTCTAGTACATCATCCCCAAAGCTTAGAACATCTCTCCACGGAGTGAACATTCTGCAGAAAAAGGATCCACCAAAAAACAGCAAACTGCCACGTGGGCAACAGGAAACTAGTCAGACGTGGCAGGAGGTATTAAAGTCGCCTTTATTGTTCCACGGATCAGGTGTGCCAAACCCAACACAGGCCGTGTTTCGTGTACCACTTCCTCAGGGGTTAAGGGCTCACTACAAACATTCATATACATGTTTAAACAAAAAAACAGCAAATAAAAAACTTTTATATAAATACATTAACCAAGCGTAAATCATACCGTATATTCCATCTCACAAAATAAAATAAAAAATAAAAAATGTAATAAAATGATAAAATAATAAAAAAATACATAAATAATTATAATGTGATAACTCACTAATTAAAAACATATATTATAATAAACATTTAATACCAAACAACCTTAGTAATAAATACATCATAGATAAAAAAAATAAGAAATACATCATAGATAAAAAATGATAATAATAATAATAAAAAAACTGAGCTTAAAATATCCGTGCAACAACTGTATATATACATATATGAGACAATCGGAATATAGTTAAAGCCATAAACACAGGAGAAAAAGAGAGATGAGGAGGAGTAGAAGGACATATAAGCACGAATGCTTATATAAAAGTTATAGTTAAAATTAAAAATTAAAACCAAAAAGTGGAGTGTGGGGAGACCACTATAAAATTGAACTACTCACAAAGTGTAAAATAAAAAAATAAACTTAAAAATAAAAATAGAAATAAAAACCTACCACTGTAACCAGCCAGTATGAAACAAAACTTTATTTTTTTATTTTACACTTTGAGAGTAATTCAATTTTATAGTGGTCTCCCCATACTCCACTTTTTGGTTTTAATTTTTATTTTTTATTTTTTAATTCTTGTTTGTCGAAGTATAATATGTAATTATTTTTAACTATAACTTTTATATAAGCATTCGTGCTTATAATATGTCCTTCTACTCCTCCTCATCTCTCTTTTTCTCCTGTGTTTATGGCTTTAACTATATTCCGATTGTCTCATATATGTATATATACAGTTGTTGCACGGATATTTTAAGCTCAGTTTTTTTATTATCATTTTTTATCTATGATGTATTTTTTTATCTATGATGTATTTATTACTAGGGTTGTTTGGTATTAAATGTTTATTATAATATGTTTTTAATTAGTGAGTTATCACATTATAATTATTTATGTATTTATTTTATCATTTTATTACATTTTTTATTTTATTTTGTGAGATGGAATATACGGTATGATTTACGCTTGGTTAATGTATTTATATAAAAGTTTTTTATTTGCTGTTTTTTTGTTTAAACATGTATATGAATGTTTTGTAGTGAGCCCTTAACCCCTGAGGAAGTGGTACACGAAACACGGCCTGTGTTGGGTTTGGCACACCTGATCCGTGGAACAATAAAGGCGACTTTAATACCTCCTGCCATGTCTTCTGACTGGTTACCGGTTACTCCCGGTACAGACTTCGGTCGGTACGGGTATCGGGCTCTTCAAGAGCATCGGGACAGACAGTACTTCGAGTCCTCAGAAGAATCTGAGGATTCTCCAGGACCAAGCAGGAAGTCAGTCCTCACTTATGGGTGACGTCGGCGCCGACGGAGCCCTCGCGGAGCAATTTTCCCCAGCTTTCAAAGAAAGCCTTTGGGAATTGCAGCGCGCATGCGCGGTCGTCTTCCCGCCCGAGGGTGCCATCTTAGCCAGTCTTTTTTTTCTGCGGAGCCCTACAGACGTCCCCGTCTTGTCCCCGCGAAAAAGTTGATTTTCTTCTTTATTTTATCCTTTTTTCTTTCGGTTCGACGCCGATCGTTTTCCCGCCCGGACTCGCGACGCCGGTCTCGAGTCCTCTTACTTTTTTCGGTTTTTCTGACTTAGTCAGCTTTCGTTTTCGTTTTCCCTGGCAGCCCGGTCCTTTGACCTCGCAGGGGCCCTTTTTCCCCCGATGGCTGCCAGTGGGTTTAAGCGGTGTGGTCGGTGTGACCGAAATATGTCACTAACCGACACACACGACTTTTGCCTCCGCTGCCTGGGCCCGGATCATGAGGAACTGATCTGTGGGCCCTGCAGCAAACTGTCCTCAAAGGCGTTGAGAAGTCGGCGGCATCAGCGTGAGAGAATCTTCGCTGACCCCAGCTGTACTCGGACCTCGTCGGAGGCCTCCGTGTCGAAAGGCTCCAGCTCGGACCGTCGCCGGAGCTCCTCCGACCGGGGTTCTCCCTCCGGGGACCATCGTCGGAAGGAAAAACCCGCGAGGACGGCGTCGGTGGACGCTCCTGGTTCCGCGAGGGCCAGGTCGCATAGCCCCGACAGCCGCCCCGGGTCCTTGGAGAAGGAACACGTCCCGAAGCGACCTCGCCTGGAGTCGGAGATGCCTGCCCGGGTAAGTCCTGTGGTCCTTCTGGACTCGCCTCCGCGACAGCCGACGTCGGGCCCGACGCCGTCGGGGCCCGAGTCGGGGGCTGTTGGGTCACCTGAGCTCGGACTCAGGTTGACGGCCTTGGAGAGCAGACTGTCTGCCTTCATGGACCAGCAGAGGGCACTGCTCGCTGGCTTCGCTGGCGTCGCTGCCCCGACCGCCGGGACGTCGACGTCCAAGTCGACCCCGGAGACCGAGCCGATCCTCGAGTCGATGAGAACTCGAGTCGATCCTCGGTCGAGGTCACCCTCGGCCTCCCGTTCGGGACCGAGGTCGCCGACGCCGACTCCCTCGGCGTCGGGGCGGCTGGCGCCGCACCCTGCCCGGGCCGACCCCACCGAGTCCTCGTCGGAGTCGGTCTGGGAGTCTGAGGAGGAAGAGTCACCTGATTCTTTCCGGACTCGGTGTGTCCCATCGGACTCACCGGAGTCCGAGCCTCGGAAGCAGTCCCCCCCGGAGGATGCCCGGTTCTCGGACTTCGTTAGGGATATGGCCAAGGCTTTGGCCTTCCCTGCAGATCCCGAGGAGGAGCCTCGAGCCGAAGAGCTCGACACCCTCCAGTATGACTCTCCCGCGAGGGAACACTTTACTGTGCCGGTTCCTCCCTATGCTGGAACGACTACTCTTCCGCATGTGGGAGAGTCCGGCCTCCTCGCCGGTCCTGAGCAAGCGGGTCGATTCTATCTATCGGGTCCGCAAGAGCCCTGGCTTTCAAAAGGCACAGCTGCCACACCATTCCATGGTAGTGGAATCGGCCATGCATCGTCTTAAGAGCCAGAAGATGCACTCCTCGGTGCCTCCTGGAAGGGAGGCCCGTAACCTGGATGGCCTTGGCAAGAAGTGCTTCCAGGGCTCTATGCTCGCCTGTCGTGTCCAGACTTACCAGCTATACATGGGCATGTATCTCCGGGATCTGGCTAAAGAGCTAGCCGGATTCTCCGCTGGTCTCTCCGAGGAGCCCTTGCGGAGGTTCCTAGCCTTGTCCACGGGCATTCGGGAATGCTCAAAGTTCATGTCCCGAGCAGCCTATGATGGCTTTGAAGCCTCGGCTCGAGTGGCCGCAGCCGGCATCGGTGCCCGCCGACAGGCTTGGCTTCAGTCGTCTGACCTTGAGCCCTGGGTACAGGACAAGTTGGTCGATGTCCCCTGCCGAGGCGAAAACCTCTTTGGCAAGCCCATGGCGGAAAAGGCTGCACAAATTGAGACTGAGACTCTCACCAGGACTAGGCTTTCTAGGAAGACCTCCGCCCCTTCCCAGAAAAAGAAGGGCTCGGGGAAAAAGTCCTTTTACCCGAGGAAGGCGGCTGCCTACAAACAATACCCCCATTATCAGGCCCCTGCAGCTCCCCAACAGGGCCAGCAGGCCAAGGGACGGGGTAACGGGTCCCGTAGGCAGCAAGCCCCCAAGCCTGCACCACCAGCCCCTGCTCAGCAGGGCGGGGGTTTTTGACTCGCTCAGCATAGCCTCTCCCCCCCCGCTGGTTCCTCCCAGCACCGGAGGCCGGCTGGTTCACTTCGCTCACAGGTGGTCCAGCATCACCGCAGATGCCTGGGTGCTTCAGGTCGTGCGAGAGGGCTACCTTCTCCACTTCCATCAGGTCCCTCCCTCCTATTTTCCGGGAGAGCCTCCGCGCCCCCCTCTGCACAGGGAGTTGCTCCTTCAGGAGTTAGCAGGTCTCCTGCAGGATCAGGCGGTGGAACCGGTGCCACACCACCTGAGAGGTCAAGGCTTCTATTCAAGGTATTTTCTGATACCAAAGAGAACAGGGGGCCTCAGACCCATCCTGGACTTGCGCAACCTCAACAAGTTCCTTGTGCGGGAGAAGTTCAAAATGCTTACCCTTGGAATCCTTCTGCCCTACCTCCAGCAGGGAGATTGGCTATGCTCCTTGGATCTAAAGGATGCCTACACGCACATCCTCATCCACCCAAGCCACCGCCAATACCTAAGGTTTGTGGTGGCAGGAAATCATTACCAGTACAGGGTACTGCCCTTTGGCCTGTCCTCCGCACCGCGAGTCTTCACAAAATGTCTCGCGGTCGTGGCGGCCCATCTCCGGCTTCACGGCCTCTATGTCTTTCCATACCTCGACGACTGGCTCATCAGAGCAGCGTCCGCTCAGGAGGTCACCGACGCCACGCGCCGCACGGTGACTCTTCTGCAGCACTTGGGCTTTGTTATAAACGTCGCAAAGTCCACTTTGCTCCCCTCACAGGATCTCGAGTTCATCGGCGCAAGGCTGCACACTCCTCAGGCACGAGCGTACCTACCGCTCGACAGGGCTCAACGGCTCATGGACCTAGCCGACCGTTTTCGCAGCCAGCCCCTGGTCTCTGCCAGGCGCTTCCTGAGACTACTCGGCCATATGGCTTCCACCGTCCATGTGACCCCCAATGCCCGCCTGAATATGCGGTCCGCTCAATGGTGTCTCCGCCAGCAGTGGCGTCAAGCCACAGGCGGCCTAGCAGACCTAGTGCGCGTCTCCGAGACGCTGATCTCGTCTCTCCGGTGGTGGCTCCGGCAGCCGAACCTCATGTTCGGAATGCCTTTCCAGTCACCTCCGCCGACCCGGGTGCTGACCACCGATGCATCCCTCCTGGGCTGGGGAGCACATTGCCAGGAGGCACATACTCAGGGCCTCTGGACCACGTGGGAGTCTGCTCAGCAGATCAACTTCCTGGAGCTCAGGGCGATCCGCCTAGCTCTCAAGGCCTTCTCCCACCTGACTTCCCACCAGTCCGTCCTAGTCCAGACGGACAATCAAGTTGCCATGTTCTACGTGAACAAGCAGGGGGCACGGGCTCCTTTCTCCTCTGCCGGGAGGCGCAGAAGCTCTGCGCTTGGGCCGTCAATCACGGCATTCTCCTCAAGGCAGTTTATCTCCCGGGCCAAGAAAATTGCCTGGCGGACAAACTCAGCAGGGTCCTCCAGCCGCACGAGTGGCGTCTGGATCCCTTGGTAGTTCAGAAGCTCTTCCTCAAGTGGGGCCTCCCCACGGTGGATCTCTTTGCCAGTCCTCACAACCGGCAGCTTCCTCGCTTCTGCTCTCGTCAGCCACACCCCCTTCGGGTTGCGGCGGACGCCTTTCTGATCTCGTGGTCGGGGAGCCTTCTGTACGCTTTCCCTCCCATCCCGCTAGTCTCTCGGACTCTTTTCAAGGTTCTCCGAGACAAAGCCTTCATGATCCTGGTGGCCCCTCGCTGGCCCAGGCAGCCGTGGTTTCCGCTCCTGCTGCAACTGGCGGTGGAGGATCCAATCCCTCTGGGGGTACAACCGGATCTCCTCACTCAGGATCAGGGTTCCCTCCTGCACCCCAACCTCAGGTCTCTCAACCTCATGGCCTGGCTGCTGAGAGGGTAGTCCTTGCTCCCCTTCTCCTGCTGGCGGAGGTGGAGGAGGTCGTCTTGGTTTCGCGACGGCCTTCTACTCGCAAATGCTACGCCCTTAAATGGCGTCGCTTTGCAGTCTGGTGTACCCAACAGTCTCAGGATCCCTTCTCCTGCCCGGTGTCGGTGATCTTGCAGTACTTGCTGCACCTCTCTAATCTGGGACTTAAGTCCAACTCCGTCAAAGTTCACCTCAGTGCTCTTTCAGCACATCATGTGCCGGTGGACGGCAGACCTCTCTCCAATGACCCTCTCGTAGCGAGGTTTCTCCGAGGTCTCCTTCTACTTAAACCACCTCTGCGCCCGCCTGCGCCTGACTGGGACCTGAATGTGGTTTTGCAGCGGATCACCTGTCCGCCTTTTGAACCTATGGCTACCTGTTCTCTCCGTTTTCTGTCTTGGAAAACTCTGTTCTTGATAGCCCTCACTTCCGCTAGACGCGTAAGTGAATTGCAGGCCCTCGTGTCTGATCCCCCTTACACTAGGTTCTACAAGAATAGGGTGGTCCTACGGACTCATCCGAAATTTCTGCCTAAAGTGGTCTCCCCTTTTCACATCAATCAGGAGGTGGTACTTCCAACCTTCTTTCCCAGACCACACTCCAGCCGAGCTGAGACGGTCCTCCATACCCTGGACTGTAGAAGGGCTCTGAACTTCTACCTTGACCGTACGCGGGAGCACCGTAAAGCTGCTCAGCTTTTTGTGTCTTTTGACCCCAATAGATTGGGGCTCCCGGTCTCCAAGCGTACTCTGTCCATCTGGGTGGCGGACTGTATCTCTTGGGCTTATGGGGCAGCCGGACTCTCCTTAGAAAGTAGAGTCACGGCTCATTGCGTTCGGGCAAAGGCCACGTCAGTGGCTTACCTCCGCTCTGTTCCGCTGGCAGACATCTGCCGGGCCGCTACTTGGTCTTCGAGCCAGACTTTTGCGGTCCATTACTGTCTCGAGAGGGAGTCCCGTAGGGACAGTGCTTTCGGACAGGCAGTCCTCCGTAATCTCTTTGAGGTCTGAGCAACTCCTACCCTCCATCCCGGATGTGGGCTACCGGTGGGTGATAATTCAGCGAAGATTCTATCCTTCTGTGCTGCTGAGCTAGAGGGAGCTCATTTTTGTGCTTAGGGTCTCCGGTAGCCTTGAGCTTGGGAGTCCCATAAGTGAGGACTGACTTCCTGCTTGGTCCTGGAGAAAGCGTAGTTACTCACCTGTAACAGGTGTTCTCCAGGAGCAGCAGGAATCAGTCCTCACTACCCTCCCTCCTTCCCTTGGAGTTGCAATCGTCTGCTTATGTTCTTTTTGCAAATTTTTATGCTGTCTTTTTAGCTATGTCATCTGACTGGCTAAGATGGCACCCTCGGGCGGGAAGACGACCGCGCATGCGCGCTGCAATTCCCAAAGGCTTTCTTTGAAAGCTGGGGAAAATTGCTCCGCGAGGGCTCCGTCGGCGCCGACGTCACCCATAAGTGAGGACTGATTCCTGCTGCTCCTGGAGAACACCTGTTACAGGTGAGTAACTACGCTTTCTGACAGTTCTGTCGATGCAGCGATGCTTCTCCCAGAGGAGCCCTCCTCCCCTAAACACAGTATGTCTCCTCCAGAAGATATTTCCTTCCAGGATTTTATCAGGGAGGTGGCTCGGGGCCTGTCCATTACTGTGGCCCCTGAATCAGAGCCAAGGGCCAAAGAGTTGGAAATTCTACAATATCACAAAACTCCTAAGGAGGCAGCTGCCTTGCCCATTCATGAGATTTTATATTCTCATTCTCGCAGACTGGATACTATATATTGACTCCCTCCTTGTCCTTGTTTCCCTAAGACTCAGCTTCCTCACCACTCTATTGTAGTGGAATCAGCTATGAGAAGGATCAAGAGTACAAAGAGGCATGCCTCTAATCCTCCAGGACGTGAGTGCAGAACCCTGAATGCTTTTGGCCGTCGGCTCTTCCAAGCTTCCATGCTTTCTGCCAGGATCAGTTCCTACAGTCTCTACATGGGAATGTTCCTGAAGGAAGTCGCAGATAATTTAGGGGCTTTAAGTCCTATTCTTCCTGAGGATAGAAGATAGGATTTTCTCACTTTGGTCAAACATGCCCAAGATGTTTCTAAATTTGCCAACCGTGCAGCCTTTGACTGCTTTGAGTGCATAAGCAGAACCTCGGCTATTGCCATAGGTGCACGTAGAATTGCTTGGCTCCAGGCATCTGATCTAGAGCTCTGGGTACAAGACAAATTGGGAAATATCCCTTGTACTGGTGAGAACCTGTTTGATAAAGATTGGCAGGAAAAGGCCAATGAGATGGATGCTGAAAATTCCACCTTGGATATTTATCCAAGTCCACTGCTGATCCTGCTAGAAAGAAATTGTTCAAGAAACCATTCTTTTCTAAAAAGAAAAGATTTTATCCTGCTTATATTCAGCAGGGACGTTCTGCAGGTCAGCTTGCCAGGAAAGGTCAGCAACCACCCAAACAGAAGAAAGCAAAGGCTGCTAGGCCTCAGCTGGCCCAGCAGGCTCAGCCTCCACAGGGCCTTTGACTCTCAACTAGAGACAATAGCCTTCCTGGCTCTCGGGGAACCAGAGCCTTCCACCATTCCAGGAAAGTTATGTCATTTTGCCCCCAGATGGGGGCAAATACCAGCAGAGCATTTGACATTCTCCATCATAAAAGAGGGGTACAAGCTTCATTTTTCAACCATGCCCCCTCACACAATAGTAAAGCAGTTCAATTCTCCGACCACTCTCATCAACCTGTTAGGTCAGAAGGTGCTATTCTTCTTGCCCAAGGGGCAATAGAAGAAGTACCCATTCATCAGCAGGGTACAGGGTTCTATCCCCCTTATTTTCTTATCCCAAAGAAAACAGGAGCACACAGACCCATTTTAGACCTCAGAGAATTGAACAAATTCCTTGTCAAGGAGAAATTCAAGATTTTTCTCGGGTCTCTGCTGCCATACCTTCAGAGTCAGGATTGGCTTTGTTCTCTAGATCTCAAGGATGCGTACACCCATGTCCTCATCCATCCAACCCACAGAACGTTCCTTCGGTTCCTTTTTCAGCATAAGCACTACCAATACAGGTTGCTTCCTTTTGGCCTGGCCTCAGCACCAAGGGTGTTCACGAAATGCATGGCATTTCTCCAAACTCTAGGGATAGTCGTCTTACCTTATTTAGACTGGCTCATTCGAGCACCAACAGAGTCAGAGGCCAGGACTTCTCTATCCTGCACAATGTATATCCTTCAGTTTTTAGGGCTGGTAATAAACATCCCAAAATCCAGTCTTAACTCCCACTCAGTCTTTAGAGTTCATAGCTATGCTGGATACCAGAAAGGCAAGGGCCTATCTCCCCCAGGCCCGTTGCCTTCGCATGGTGCAGTTAGCTTCTTAAGCAGTGCTAAAGCCTCATCTAACTGCTCGAGAAATGTTACAACTACTAGGCCACATGGCATCTACTGTGCATGTGGTTCCCTATGGTCGCCTCCATATGAGGGCAGCTCAGTGGACTTTATCCACCCAATGGACCCAGGCATCAGGATGCCTGTCAGACAAAATAGCAAACACAAGTCGTCTTATTTTGTCCCTCCAGTGGTGGAAGTCCACTCAAAGCCTGTTGCTGGGGTCCCCTTTTCAACCACCCTTACTACAAGCAACTCTCACAACAGATGCTTCTCCGATGGGTTGAGGAGCTCATCTCCAAGACCTCTCCACCCAAGGCACCTGGTCTCCACAGGAGAGTCATCTACATATCAATCTCTTGGAGCTCAGAGCAATCTTCCTTGCTCAGCTACAAGACAGTCCTCATTCATACGGACAATCAAGTATCCATGTTCTGTGTGAACAAGCAGGGGGGAACAGGCTCTCTGTCGCTTTGCAAAGCAGCTTTGCAACTATGGGCCCTCACCAGAGAGCATCAGATTAATCTCCTGGCAGCGTATCTTCCAGGCATACAAAACTCTTGGGCAGACAGACTCAGTCGAGTTCTGCTTCCACACGAATGGTCTCTGCATGCAGACCAGGTAACCAAGATTTTTCAAATTTGGGGAACCCCGGACATAGACCTCTTTGCAAGTCCGTGGAATGCCAAACTTCCCTGGTTCTTTTCCAGAATTCCGGCTCAGAAGGCTCAGGCCAGGGATGCTTTCCTCCTTCATTGGGGTCAAGACTTCCTGTATGCCTTTCCACCCATTCCCCTAATTCCCAAAACCCTGTTCAAGCTTCAGAGAGACAGAAGCCATATGATTCTCATAGCTCCACATTGGCCACGGCAAGTGTGGTACCCTCTGCTTCTACATATCTCTCAAGCTCCCTCCCTGGAGTTAGGGTCTGCTCCAGATCTCCTATCTCAGGAGGACGGAATGTTATGGCATCCCAATCCCCAGTCTCTGCATCTCAGGGCTTGGTTGCTGAAGGCCTAGATCTCCAAGATTTTAATCTTCCTCAGCAAGTAAAAGAGATTCTTTTTGCTTCCAGGAAACCTTCCGCAAGATGCTCTTATGCTTTTAAGTGGAAAAGGTTTACCATATGGTGTTCGCAGAAGGGTCTTAACCCCCTTGCGATACCTCTGGAATCATTGCTGGAATATCTCCTTCATTTATCCAATGCAGGACTTGACTAACTCAGTAAGAGTCCATTTGAATGCTATTGCAGCTTCCTTTAAGCCTCTAAATGGACAACCTATTTCCTCTCCTCCTCTTATAGCAAGATTTATGAGAGGCCGCCTTCTAACTAAGCCTCCCATTAGGCCACCACCGGTGGAATGGGACTTAAACCTGGTTCTTGGGCAGCTCATGAAGCCACCCTTTGAACCTTTAGCTACTACCTCCTTGAAATTCCTTTCTTGGAAGGGTTATCTTTCTCATTGCAATCACATCAGCACGCCGTATTAGTGAGTTGCAAGCGCTAGTAGCTGATCCACCTTATACAAGGTTCCATCATGACAAGGTAGTCCTTAGGACTCATCCACACTTTATGCCAAAGGTGGTCTAGCCTTTTCATCTAAACCAAGCGGTCTACCTACCTCTGTTTTTTCCAAGGCCTCATGCATCAAATGCAGAGAGGAATCTTCATACCTTGGACTGTAAAAGAGCTTTAGCCTTTTGCTTACAAAGAACACAGCAACATAGAAAGTCCTCTCAACTCTTTGTTGCTTTTGATCCTTCTCATTTGGGACTTCCAGTCTCCAAGAAAACACTAACTGGATTGCTCAGTATATTTTCTTTGCCTGTCAGAGTAAGAACCTTTCTCTGGAGGGCCATGTCACAGCTCACAATGTGAGAGCCATGTCAGCCTCAATGGCTCATCTGCACTCTATCGACGACATCTGTCGAGCAGCCACTTGGGCCTCGGTTCATACCTTCACAGCCCATTACTGCTTGGACAAGGACTCCCGCCGTGATGCCTTGTTTGGTCATGCTGTTCTCCAACACCTGTTCCATACCTAATCTACCCGCCATCCCTCGTAGGATGCCAGAGATCCATGGGGGGAAGTGGAGCCCTGGTCAGGGACACACAACTTCTGGGGTCTCTCCCTGGCACCTAAAGCTAGGGAGTCCCCATATGTGATGACTACATTCCTGCTTGTTCCTGGAGATAGCATAGTTACTCACCTGTAACAGGTCATCTCCGGGAACAGCAGGAATATAGTCCTCACAACCCACCCACCTCCCCTAAGAGTTGTATCTGTCTATCTTTTTCCTTTCCCTCTCTCTCTTTGTCTCAGTTTAAAACTCAACTGGAGAGAGGCAGTTGGGAAAGGCGGGAAGGCAGCACGCAGACGCTGTGGGATGCTCCCAAAAGCTTTCTAATTGGACGTTGGAGAGCTTTCCCGTGCAGGCTCCGTTGGTACCGATGATACCCATATGTGAGGACTAAATTCCTGCTGTTCCCGGAGATCACCTGTTACAGGTGAGTAACTGTGCTTTACCCAAGGAAGTCATCTGCCTATAAACAGTACCCCCATTTTCAGGCCTCTGTAGCTCCCCCACAGGGTCAGCAGGCCAAGGGGCAGGGACAAGGGCCCCATAGGCAGAAAACGCCCAAGCCACCAGCTCCGGCTCCTGCACAGCAGGGAGCGGGGTTTTGACTCCAGTGGCATAGCCTCTCCTCTTCAGTTGGCCCCTATCAGCACTGGAGGCCGGCTGGCCCTGTACGCCCACAGGTGGTCAGCCGTCACATGGTATACCTGGGTACTAAGTATAGTCCAGAAGGGCTATCTCCTCCACTTCCACCAGGTACCCCCCTCCTATTTTCCAGAGGAGCCTCCCAGACGTCCTCTGCACAGGGACTTACTCCTGCAGGAGTTGGCAAGTCTTCTCAAGGAACAGGCAGTGGAACCGGTGCCCCACCACCTGAGAGGTCAAGGCTTCTATTCCAGGTACTTCCTGGTAGCAAAAAGAACAGGAGGCCTCAGGCCCATCCTAGACTTGCGAAATCTGAACAAGTTCCTGGAGAGGGAAAAGGTCAAGATGCTTACCCTTGGAATTCTGCAGACCTACCTCCAGCAGGGAGATTGGCTGTGCTCCTTAGACCTAAAGGATGCTTATACCCACATCCTCATTCATCCAGACCACAGACAATATCTCAGATTTGTAGTGGGAGGAAACCACTATCAGTACAGAGTACTGCCCTTTGGCATTACATCCGCCCCCAGCTTATTCACCAAGTGCCTGGCGGTGGTAGCGGCCTACCTCAGGGTTCAAGGCCTCTTTGTCTTTCCATACCTGGACGGTTGGCTCTTCAGGGGTCAATCCCCGCAAGAGGCCAATCAAGCCACCCTTCACACTGTCGCTCTGCTTCAGCACTTGGGGTTTGTTATAAACTTCTCAAAGTCCAGTTTGCACCCCTCCCAGAACATGGAGTTCATAGGAGCTCGACTAGACACTTTTCAGGCAAAGGCCTTTCTATCAGTGGACAGGGCCCACAGATTGATGGATCTAGCCAAGCTAGTCCACAGCAATTCTCTGTTCTCCGCCAGACAATTCCTGAAGCTCTTAGGCCACATGGCATCCACGGTCCATGTCACTCCAAATGCCCGTCTACACATGAGGCCAGCTCAATGGGGACTCAGGACTCAGTGGCACCAAGCCACAGGAAGCCTGATGGACAAGGTGAGGATGTCCAGCCTACTACAGTCTTCTCTGCAGCGGTGGCTTCATCTTCTGAATCTGGTACAAGAGGTGCCTTTTCAAGCACCTCCACACACTCAGGTGCTGACAACCGATGCTTCTCTACAAGGTTGGGTGCACATTGCCAAGGGGCATGTACTCAAGGCCTGTGGTCTCCTTGGGAGGTCGTACAGCAGATCAATCTCTTAGAACTGAGAGCTATCCGCTTAGCCCTGAGAAGTTTCTCCCATCTCATCTGTCGTCAGTCCGTCTTGGTTCAGACGGACAATCAAGTTGCTATGTTCTATGTGAACAAACAAGGGTGCACAGGGTCCCGACTTCTATGTCGGGAAGCGCAGAAACTGTGCTCCTGGGCAGTCAATCACGGTATTCTTCTTAAAGCGTTCTATCTTCCAGGTCAGTAAAATTACCTGGCGGACAGCTTGAGCAGGATCCTGTAGCCGCACGAGTGGCAGTTGAATCCTCTGGTTGTTCAACAGCTCTCCCTGAGATGGGGTCTTCCAACCATGGATCTCTTTACCAGTCCTCTGAACCGTCAACTTCCCAGGTTCTGTTCCAGGCAACCGCATCCTCTCAGAGTTGCAGCGGATGTGTTTCTCATTCCATGGTCTACAGGCCTTCTATATGCGTTTCCTCCTACGCCTCTGGTGTCCCAGACGCTATTCAAGGTGCTCATGGACAAAGCCTTGCTGATCCTGGTTCCCGCTGCTTTTGCAACTAGTGGTGGACACTCTTCTTCCTCTGGGGGCGCAACCCGATCTCCTGTCTCAGGAGCAGGGATCTCTCTTACACCCCAATCTCCAGTCCCTCAATTTGATGGCCTGGCTGCTGAAAGGGTAGTTCTAGCGCCTTTACTATTGCCTAGGGAAGTGGAGGACATAGTCTTGGCCTCTCGGAGGCAGTCCACCAGAAAGTCTTATGCCTTTAAGTGGCGTAGATTCTCTACCTGGTGTACTCAACACAACGAGAATCCTTTCTCATGCCTGATACCAGTGGTGCTGCAGCATTTGCTTCACCTGTCCAACCTAGGCCTTGTCCAATTCTGTTAGGGTTCATCTTAGTGCTCTTTCAGCACACCACTCACAGGTGGAGGGGTCAGAATCTATCCAGCCATCCTTTGGTGGCTCGCTTCCTCAGAGGCCTGCTTTTGCTTAAGCCTCCAGTGCGTCCACCTGCTCCTGAATGGGATTTAAATGTGGTCTTGCAACGGCTTACTTGCCCACCATTTGAATTTATGGCTACTTGCCCTCTACGTTTTCTATCCTGGAAAGCGCTGTTTCTGGTAGCCCTTACCTCAGCAAGGCGAGTGAGTGAGCTTCATGCCCTAGTATCAGAAGCACCATATACTAGGTTCTATAGGAACAGAGTGGTCTTACGGACTCACCCTAAGTTCCTTCCAAAGATTGTCGTCTCCTTCCACCTCAGTCAGGAGGTGGTTCTTCCGACTTTCTTTCCCAGGCCTCATGTCAGCCGGGCTGAGATGGTCTTTTGCATACCTTGGACTGTAGGAGGGCCTTATCCTTCTACCTTGACCGTACACGGGAGCACAGGAGGGCAGTTCAGCTCTTCGTCTCTTTTGACTCCAATAAGTTGGAGTTGGCTGTCTCCAAGCGTACTTTGTCCATATGGGTAGCTGACTGCATTGCCTGGGCTTACAGGGCAGCCGGCCTCTCGTTGCAGGGTCGAGTTACGGCTCATGTCAGGGCGAAGGCTGTGTCAGTGGCTCATCTCTGCTCTGTTCCGTTGGCAGACATCTGCCGGGCCGCTACTTGGTCTTCAAGCCAGACTTTTGCGGCCCACTACTGCCTTGAGAGGGAGTCCTGCAGGGACAATGCTTTCGGACATGCGGTACTCCATAATCTCTTTGGGGTTTAGGCAACTCCTACCCTCCGGCCTGGTGTTAGACTACCGTTCGGGGGCGTTATCAGAGAAGATTCTGTTCTTGCATGCTGAGGCTCTAGAGGGAGCTCATTGTTTCGGTTTGGGGCCTCTGGTAGCCCTGAGCTGGGGAGTCCCAAATGTGAGGACTGACTTCCTGCTTGGTCCTGGAGAAAGAGTAGTTCCTTATCGTCACTCCAGTCCAGTCCCTTTACTTCTGGGTTACGCAACCCTTCCAGCAGCTTGGAGGCTGAGCCCAACCTTTTTGGGGGTGGAGCGGTATAAATACCACTGGGACCACCTCCCCAATCCAGTATACTCAGCCTCCAAGCAGCTGGAGGGTTCCGTAAGCCTGGGGCTTACTGGAGTCCTACCTTAAAAACCTAAAAACTTTTAATTAATTTTAACTTTAATTTTACCTTTATTTTACCCTTTTCCCTTGGTCTCCCGTTCTGGAGCTCTGCTCCTTTAAGGGCTGCCGGCTCTCTCCTTCATCCTCACTCCCCCCCCCCCCCTCGTTCCCGGCACAGACCTTGAAGCGGCCTCGCTGTTGGCAGCTGCGGGGAGGTGCGCTGCTCTGCCCGACAGTCGGCTCCTTTGTTCCTGTGCTCTTTAGGGGGGAGACAGCCTCGCGCCGAAGCCCTGCGGGTGGCTGAGCGCTAGAGGCTGCAACACTAGTCGGCGTCGGCCGCCCGGTCCGTCTCAGATCGATAGGACGGCGAGGTGAGCCACGCGGCGCCCGGTCTCTGCACGCTGCAGTAGCGATCTCGGACAGCAGCAGGACTCAGCCTCTGAGCGCCGGTCGCACAAGAGAGCAGCGGGACTCGGATCGGAGCGCAGTTCGCCGCCACGAATAGGCCCGCGGCTCCCCGTTCAGGCTCCACGTGTTAGGCCTGCCACGTGTAGAGCCGACGGGTGGAGACCGCGGAGTCGGGCCCAGGATCCTCTCAGCACCAGGAAACCGCAAGTACCACGATAGAGGAGTTTTAAGATTTAAGCTAATTTAATTTTAATTTAGTTTAATTTATTTTATTTCAACTATGCCTTTGTTTTAATTTCTGGGTGCTTACCAGGCTTATTGCCAATCAACTAGGCCCTGTTCCTGGCTTTCCCTCGGCTACTAATCTAAGGGCCTCTTAGTTTTCCTCTGGGCAAATTATTCTCTAGGATCCGGTGCTTTCAGTGGGATCACCAGTCCTATTCCATGGCATCCAAGCCGCGCTGCCCATCCTGTGGAGTCCGCAGGGGCACCTCCGCAGATACAGGAGTCTGCAGGAGCTGTGCTGCAGTGGCCATCTCAGTAGAGCAGGAGATTAGCTTGGCCATGTTACAGCCCTCCCAGGAATCAGGAGACTCTCTAGAAGGGGAAGGGGGGTCCCAGCTCCCTATCACTACTCCTTCGGATCTGCCCACGCCTTCCCTGCCTCTCCCATCTCCCCCCTCTAGTGCGGGGGGGGCCGGAGATTTTTTCTCTCCTGACTTTATCCTCCTACTTCACAAGGCCTACTGCCTACGTAAGCAGGGCCCGGGGCAGTAGGGGCTGCTCCACCAGTGGAGGACAAATCAGCTAGACCTCTTGAGGTTACCATTCCGGAATCCGGTATTCCTTCGAAGCGCCCACGTCTAGGTGGTGAGGAGCTCCTAGCGTCCCTCTCTCAGGGTACCCTGGAGGAGGATGGCTCCATTAGGGACTTGGAGGAGGATGAAGAGGAGCTGGAGGAAGGAGAGATCCCGGAAGAAGATCAATCACGGATTGTCAGAGTTTTTCGTCGAGAGGAGCTCCCGGCATTAATTAATGAGTCTCTGAAGGTTCTCAATGTGACCTCCGACACGCCATCTCAGGAAGAGGCATTGGAGGATCCCCTAATCCAAGCCATTAGGAAATCGCAGAAGGTTTTCCCAGTCCACAGGGTTGTGCGACAGATGATCCAGGAAGAGTGGGACCAACCAGAATCAAGCTTAAGAGGGACCAGAACCATGTCTCGCCTATACCCCCTGCCAGAGGCAGATAAAGAGCTGCTGAAATCTCCCAGGGTGGATGCGGCGGTATCAGCAGTTACTAAGAAGACGACTATCCCGGTGGAGGGCAGTTCAGCCTTAAAAGACGCGCAAGACAGGAAGTTGGATACGCTCCTGAAACAAGCCTTTGACGTAAGCGCCCTCGCCTTGCAGGCCTCCGTGTCAGGTGCCTGGGTGGCGCGGGCCTGTTTAAGGTGGGCCCAGCAGCTCCAGGCAGAGAGCTCAACGGGCGAAATACAGGCCAACTCGGCCAGGGTGGAATCCGGAGCAGCCTTCTTGGCAGACAGTCAGTATGACCTCATCAGAAGTCTAGCCAAAAACATGGCCTCGGTGGTGGCGGCTAGACGTTACCTGTGGCTACGTAATTGGGCTGCTGATGCTTCCTCAAAGTCCCGCCTGAGTCGGCTCCCCTTCAAGGGGAAGCTTTTATTCGGGGAGGACTTAGAGAAGCTAGTTAAGGACCTGGGTGAGTCTAAGGGAGGCAGACTGCCGGAGGATAGGCCAAGGCAAGGACGTCCTCTAGCTCCAGGGCGTACCCAGCCTAGAGACTCGCGGAGATTTCGCCCAGCCAGGTCTATCTCCTTTCCCAGGGGTCGTTTTCCCTCCAAGGGACAAGGTTTCAGAGGTTTCCGAGGAGCAGGTCGAGGATTTGGAGCTCCCTCCTCCTCCTCCTTCTCGGGACCTAGAAAACAACAATGAGATGACGGGGGTCCAGGGGGAAGGGCGGCCGTTAGGCGGGCACCTGGGGCGGTTCCTTCCCGCCTGGTCCCGAGTCACGTCCGATCAATGGGTCCTAGAGGTGATCAGGGAGGGTTATGCTCTCGAATTTGCAAAACAAATACCTCCAGCCTTTGTTCAGTCCCCCTGCACCTCTTCCGCAAAGAGGGCGGCAATAGAGGCAACTCTTGCCCGTCTAATAACCTTAGGGGCGGTGGTCCCAGTACCACCGGACCAGTGCGGCTCGGGTCGATACTCAATTTACTTCGTAGTACCAAAAAAGGAGGGGTCCTTTCGACCGATCCTGGACCTAAAACAGGTCAACCGCTGCCTCAGGGTCCCACATTTCTGGATGGAGACCCTAAGGTCAGTCATAGCGGCCGTGAGAGGAGGAGAGTTCCTAACGTCCCTAGACCTGACGGAAGCCTACTTGCATATCCCAGTCAGGAAGTCCCATCAGCAGTTCCTGAGATTCGCAGTACCGAGAGGCCACTTTCAGTTCCAGGCCCTACCATTCGGCCTAGCCACTGCCCCCAGAACGTTCACCAAGGTAATGGTAGTGGTTGCGGCCTTCCTCCGGAAGGAGGGAATATTAGTGCACCCCTACTTGGACGATTGGTTAATCCGAGCGAAGTCGGAAGGGGAAAGTCGTTCGGCGACGACCAGAGTGATCCAGGTCCTAGAAGAATTGGGGTGGGTCATCAATCGGGCAAAGAGCAGGATGACTCCCTCACAAGAACTCGAGTACCTCGGAGCCAGATTCGACACCCACAGGGGCAGGGTCTTCCTGTCTCGGGCAAGATCAAGGGAGCTAAGACTTCTCGTCACGCAGTTCTTGGGCAGACGAAACCCCTCGGCGTGGCATTATCTGCAAGTCCTGGGAACTATGGCGGCGACAATAGAGGTAGTGCCATGGGCCAGGGCCCACATGCGACCGCTGCAGCGGGCGCTATTACGTCGATGGTCCCCTCAACAGCAGCCTCTCCGGATGCAGTTACCTTGCGCTCCGCGGACCAAGCAGTCCCTCCACTGGTGGCGTTGCCCAAGGAATCTGGACTGCGGGATGCCCTTCGAACCTCATCAGTGGTTACTCTTGACGACGGATGCCAGCCTGACAGGCTGGGGAGCACACTGCGAGGACCAGTTCGTCCAGGGCAGCTGGACTCTGCTGGAATCTCATTGGCCCATCAACAGGCTGGAATTGAGGGCCGTCACCCTAGCACTCAAGGCGTTCAAGACCTTAGTGCAAGGAAAAGCAATTCGCGTTCTCTCCGACAATGTCACCACGGTGGCCTACATCAACCACCAGGGAGGCACCAGCAGCCCCGCCTTGGAGAAGGAGGCGGACGTGCTTTTCCAGTGGGCGGAGATCTGGCTACTAGCAATTTCAGCTCAACACGTGGCGGGCGAAGACAGCGTCACGGCCGACTTCCTCAGCAGGTGCAAGATAGACCACAGAGAGTGGGAACTAGATCAGGAGACCTTCAACCAGATAGTGACCCGGTGGGGTCTCCCAGTCATGGACCTCATGGCGCGGTTCGCCACAACCAAGGTAGACAGATTCTTCAGCCGAAGGAAGGAAAGGATGTCCGAGGGCTTAGACGCCCTGTCACAAAAGTGGCCGTCGGAGGGTCTTCTCTATGTATTCCCTCCGTGGGCCCTGATCGGAAAGGTGCTGCAGCGGGTGGAGTCCCACCAAGGTTTGGTAATCCTCATAGCCCCGGATTGGCCTCGCCGCCCCTGGTACGCCGATCTGGTGAGGTTGATCGCCGACCGGCCTTGGCGGCTTCCTTACAAAAGGGACCTGCTGAGGCAGGGTCCGGTGCGGATGCCTCACGTGGATCGATTCTCGCTTACGGCCTGGCTATTGAAAGGGCGCGCCTCCTAAAACGGGGCTACTCAGGAGCGGTCATCTCGACGCTGTTAAAAGCTAAGAAGCGCTCGACCTGTCTAGCTTATGTGAGGGTTTGGCGCATCTTCGAAGCCTGGTGTGCAGAGCACCATCGGAAGCCCCTTGCGACCTCCGTCCCGGAGGTTCTGGAATTCTTGCAGGCAGGTTTGGACAAGGGACTGGCGCACAGCTCCTTACGGGTTCAACTGGCGGCGATCTCTTGCTATAGGGGCAAGATCCGTGGCAAACCCTTAGGGGCACACTCCGACGTCGCCAGGTTCTTAAGAGCGGTCAGACGGCTTCGCCCTCAAAGGAGGTCTGTCGTCCCCCCTTGGGACCTTAACCTAGTACTGAATGCCTTGATCGGGGAACCCTTTGAGCCGGTAAAGAGAGCCTCCTTAAAGGATTTAACCCTTAAAACAGTCTTCCTGGTTGCCATCTGTTCGGCCAGGAGAGTGTCGGAGTTACAGGCCCTGTCTTCTCAGCCTCCCTTCTTGACCTTCCTCAAAGACAAAGTGGTTCTGCGTACAGTTCCTTCCTTTTTGCCCAAAGTTATCTCCCCCTTTCACCTGAACCAGACAGTTACCTTGCCGGCCTTTTCGGCCAAAGGAGATCCTCGGAAGGATAGCAAGCTACGTCTCCTAGACGTCCAGAGAATCTTGAAGCGATACCTCTCGCGCACAGCGCCCTTCCGAAAGTCAGGTCGACTGTTCATTCAGTTCGGGGGGCCGCACAAAGGCGAGGCGGCGGCTAAGGCTTCGATCTCCAGGTGGATCAGAGAGGCGATTGCCTCCGCCTACATCCTGAAGGGGAGGCAGGTACCAGTGGGGCTGCGGGCCCACTCCACTCGGGCTCAGGCTACCTCTTGGGCGGAATTCAGCCTGGTTCCCCCGCTAGATATTTGCAGAGCGGCGACATGGTCTTCTCTTCATACCTTCTCCAAGCACTACAGACTGGATGTGCAGAGTGCGACGGACACTCGGTTCGGGGTAGCTGTTCTTCAATCCGGGATGCCGGATCCCACCCAGGTGTGAACTGCTCTGGTACATCCCAGAAGTAAAGGGACTGGACTGGAGTGACGATAAGGAAATAGTAAATAGATCTTACCTGCTAATTAGTGTTCCTGAAGGAACGACAGTCCAGTCCCTGATCCCACCCAGCTCCGGCGATCGTGAAGATAGCGGGTACATTGAAGAAATTCGGACCGAGCGTACGGTCGGTGAGACAGGAGGGAACGCAGGAGGAAGCAGGCTCGGGCAGAAGCAGCCATCTCCCCCGGTCGTGGTCATTCCTTCTATCCTTCCCTCTATTCCTTCTACAAAAAAAAAAAAAAAAATCTCTTTGATAGAATTTGGAGGTGTTATGTTTTACTCCATGAGTTAAGGTTTGGTTAGAAGTTCGATATATCTGCTTTTTCATTCGGATACTGGATTGGGGAGGTGGTCCCAGTGGTATTTATACCGCTCCACCCCCAAAAAGGTTGGGCTCAGCCTCCAAGCTGCTGGAAGGGTTGCGTAACCCAGAAGTAAAGGGACTGGACTGTCGTTCCTTCAGGAACACTAATTAGCAGGTAAGATCTAATTACTATTTACTCACCTGTAATAGATGTTCTCCAGAAGCAGCAGGAATCAGTTCTCACAACCCTCCCTTCTCCCCTCGGAATTGGTCATATGCTTTATTTTTGCTGTCTTTTAGCTATGTCATCAGATTGAGCAAGATGGCACCCTTGGGCGGGAAGGGGACCGCACATGCACGCTGTATTCCCAAAGGCTTTCTTTGAAAGCTGGGGAAATGCTCCGCACGGGGGCTCCATCAGCGCACGTCACCCATATGTGAGGACGGATTCCTGCTGCTCCTGGAGAACACCTGTTAAAGGTGAGTAACTACTCTTTCCGGACGTGCTGGCCTTTTGGCAGGCAGGAGTGGATAAGGGTTTGGCGTTGAATTCTTTGCATATGCAGGTAGCTGCTCTTGCCTGTTGTCTGAGCAGAGTATAAGGCATTTCCTTGGCCTCTCATTCCAATGTCGGGCATTTTCTTTAAGCCATTAAGCAGCTTTGTCCACATGTGTGTTCCTTCGTACCATCTTGGGACCTTAATTTGGTCCTGTTTGCTTTGACTGGGTTGCCCTTCAAAGCCTCAAGAGCGACCACTATTAAGGATCTTACTCTAAACGTGTTTCTGGTGGCCATATGCTTGGCTCGGAGGATCTCAGAATTTTATTCTGTAGGGCACCTTACAGTACCTTATCATGGACCCAATGTAGCAGGAGATAAAACACAGAAATTAATGAAACAGTTAAGAGGATTAACTACAGTTAAGTGGAATTCTGCAGATAAAGAGGAGATAATGTGCTACTATTTATCTCCAGGAACAAGCAGGAATATTGTCTTCACATATGGGGGATGTCAGCGCCGACGGAGACTGCACGGGAACGCTCCCCAGCGTCCAATTGGAAAGCTTTTGGGAGCCTCCCATTGTGCCTGTGAAGCTGCCTTTCCATCTCTCCATCATCAGTTCATTTTCTGCGGAGCTGAGAAGAAGCAATTCCTGACACCACAGAAAATTTGTCCTTTCTTATTTCTTTGTGGTAGCATCTGCCTTACCGTCAACACTGGTACCAACCTCTGGTGCTTGCTTTTAAAAAAGAAAAATCTGTGAAAAGAATTTTTTCCTTCAGGTGCATCGACACCATCTTAGGTTTAGGCCTTCCCTTTTTGTCACAGATAAAATGGAAAAACTCCAGTGGTTTTAAGAAGTGTTCCAAATGTTTCAGTACCATTTTGGCCACAGACACCCACGACTGGTGTCTAAAATGCTTAGGACTGGATCATCAACCTTCAGAATGTCCTCTTTGTAGGAAGATGACAGAGAGGGACTACAGATCCAAGCTGCAAAGCTGGGCACCCTCTTTGCTTCTGATGCAGTATCTTTAGCATAGAGTTCTTCATCGAAGACCGGCCGTCCCTCCAAGGGTAGATCTCTTAAGCATTGAGATGCCTTGGGCGTTGCCCTGGAGGGAGGGGGGTGGGGACACCGACCAAACAGCCCCAACAGGAGGACCTTGCCTCAAGCCTTAGTGGGGTCCCAGGATGCTACCTCCACTTCCGGAGAGCTGGTGCTATGCTCGGGGATCGTGGCCCGCAATTCTGGTATCGATACACAAGCATCGGCAACCTCCATGGATCAACGTATCCTGGCCATCAAACGTAGCTTAGCGACCTTATTGGCAGCCTCTGTTCCAGTAAAGCCTTTACAGCCGATCCCTTAGGCATCGGTACCGTCTCCGGTAGCGACACAACCTGCATCAGCTTTTTTGCCGCTTATCACGCTACCGCCCATGCTGACCCTCAAATCTGTTTCCAATACCGTGATTCCGGCACTGCAGGCTTCAGCTACCGGTTTTGATCACTATCGAGTATGTGCAGAGCGGGAACACCCTGCCTATTGATACTTTGTCTTCTGACTCCGATTCGTCAGATGATGATTCGGGTGATACCTGGGACATGAGAACTATCCCAGAAGACCAATCTCCGTCTCCAGAAGGTCGCATGTCCCCTCCAGAGGACATGTCTTTCCATGACTTTATTTGCTATGTTGCTTGGGGTCTGTCCATAATGGTGACAATGGAGAAAGAACTTAGGGCTGAAGAACTTGAAATATTTCAATACCCTACAGCACCCTATTCATCACATACTTCACAACCTTATGCTTCGTATGTGGGAGACACCCCTTACCATCTCTCCACATACACGACGACTTGATACTATGTACCGTATACCGGAGTGTCCCAGTTTTTAAAAGGCGCAATTGCCACACCATTCCATGGTGGTGGAAGCGGCAATGCATCAAAGAGTGCTAAGACAAATTCCTCAAACCCTCCGAGTTGGGAATCGAGAATCCTCAATGCCTTTGGTCCATGTTTTCAGGCCTCCATGTTATCGGCCAGGGTCAGTTCCTACTTTATATGGGTATGTTCCTTAGGTGGCTGGGGATTTGGAGTTAATGGCTCCTCTTCTCCCTGATGACAAGAGAGCAGATTATCCCACCCTTGTAAAGCATGCTCAAAATGTCTCAAAGTTTAACAGGGCAACTTTTGATTGTTTTGAGTGCATTAGCAGGATTTCATCCATCTGCATCGGTGCACACAGGATTGCTTGGCTCCAAGCATCGGAACTTGAACAATGGGTTCAAGATGAGCTGGGTTAATATCCCTTGCACCGGTGAAAACCTTTTTGGCAAGGATTGGCAGGACAAGGCCTCTCTAGGATCAGAGAACACCATTCTTTCTCTGGGAACAAGCAGGAAGTCAGTCCTCCCATATGGGTGACTATGCCGACAGAGCCCGCGCAGAGCAAATCCCCAGCTTTCAAAGAAAGCCTTTGGGAGTTGCTATCATGCATGCGTGGTGCCCTTCCCGTCCAAAGGAGCCATTTTATTCAATCTCCTTTTTTCCGCAGAGCCCATCAGACGTAGTCTGTCCCTTTCCTGATAAAGTTGATTTTCTTCTCTGCCTTTTGGCTGTTTTTTCCGGTCTTGCACCGGTACCTTTCCCGCCCGACCCTGGTACCTCGGTATCAGGCCAGCCCCTTCTTTTTTGATGATTTTTCCTCATTTGGGCGTCTCCGCCCTTGTTTCCTCGTTGGCAGCCCGAAGGCTGAGGTCCTTTTTCCCCCTATGGCTACCATTGGGTTCAAACAAATGTGATAGGTACAGGAAGATTGTCCCTCACTGATACGCATGACTGCTGCCTCCGGTGCCTCTGCTCGAACCATAACCCGGCGGACTGTGGCCTCTGCAAAAAGATGTCCTCGAAGGCCTTGAGAAGCCGCCAGCAGCAGCATGAAAAGATTTTCCAGATTCCTCCATGCCTCTGAGAGCCAGGACCCTCGTCTGAGGCCTCCACACCTCTGGAGGAGCACTCCAAACCTGAGCGTCGTCGAGGGACCTCTGAGATGGGGTCTCCCTCGAGGGAACCAAAAAGAAGGAAGAAATTCTCGACAGCGGTGTCTCTGGATGATTCGGAACGGCCTGGTTCCTTGCGGGGCCGGTCGCAGAGCCCCGAGCACCAACCTGAGGTATCGGAGAAGGAACACTCAGCCAAAGTTCCCTGAAAAGACCCAGTTGTGGACCAGCCCTGGCAAGTACATCCTATCCTAGTCGAGGACTCCCCTCCAGGGGGAACCGACTTTGGGCCCGAGCATGTCGGTGCCCAAGCCGAATGCTGCGGAGCCTCTGGAACTGATGTCCAGGATGGCATCCTTGGAGCGCAGGATCACTGCCTTCCTAAAGCAGCAGCGGGCACTGGTATCCGGCACATCTGGTTCCTCTGCCCCAACCACTGGGTGTTCGACGTCAGTCGACCCTGGAGGCCAACCTGATCTTCGAAGCCCTGCGGGTCCAAGTAGATACTCTGCCACGGTCACCCTCGGCTTCCATTCATCAGGATCGAGGTAGTCGCCGGTGAGCCAGTGAGCGCCAGGGTGGATGGCACCAGACTCCTCAGGGCCCGAGCAGTGCCACCCATCTTCCTTGGAGGCCTCCGCTTGGGAGGACGAGGAGTCACCAGACACTCACCACCACCGAGATGTCCCGCCTGACTCCCCAGTATCGGAGCCTCAGAGAAGGTCCCCTCCGGAGGACATGGGTTTTCAGGGCTTCGTTCGAGATATGTCCAAGGCCTTGGCGTTCCCGATGGAGTCCGAGGAGGACCCTTGAGCAGACAAACTCGAGATCCTCCAGTACAAGGCTCCCCTTGGGAGACCCTCACGATGCCCATCCCTCCTATCCTGGAACGCCTTATGCTCCGCATGTGGGAGACTCCAGCGTCGACGCCAGTGATCAGCAAGCAGTTAAACTTGGTGTATCTGGTCCACCGGAGTCCTGTGTTTCAAGTCACAACTGCCGCACAATTCCATGGTGGTGGAGTTGGTCATGCGTCGACTGAAGTCAGAAGATACACTCCTCTGTGCCATCCAGCAGGGAGGCCCGTATCTTGGATACCCTCAGCAGGAAATGTTACCAGGGCGCAGTGCTGAATTGTCGGATCCAGGCCTACCAGCTCTACATGGGCATGTACCCGAGAGACCTGGCAAAGGGGATCGCCGGGTTCTCGGCTTGTCTCTCTGAGGAGCCTTTGCAGCACTTCAGGGGCTTATCCAAAGCCCTCGGTGAATGCTCCAACTTCATGTCTCGAGCAGCTTACGACTTGTTCGAGTCGGCAGCCAGGGTAGCTGTGGAGGGCATCAGTGCACGCTGCCAAGCCTGGCTACAGTCGTCGGACCTTGAGCAGTGAGTACAAGGCAAGTTGGTCAGTGTCCCATGCCGAGGGGAGAACCTCTTTGGCAAACCCATGACCAACAAGGTCACCGAACTGGAGACCAAGTTCATGACCAGGGCAAGGCTCTCTAAAAAGACTTCCCTTCCCGAAAGAAGAGCTTGGGTAAAAAGCCCTTTTACCCGAGGAAGTCCACTGCTTACCGAAACTACCCCCCTTACCAGTCCTCCCCGGCTCCCCAGCAGGGGCAGCTGGACAAGGGCATGGCCCGCTTAGTCAGAAGGCTCCCAAGCCCCAGGCTCCGACCCTGGCCCTGCCTGGAAAGAGCTTTTGACTCCTGTAGTATGGCCCCCCTCCCAATCGGAGCTTGGCAGCACACAGGAGGTCGGCTCACCCTGTATGCCCACAGGTGGGGAGCTATCACCACCAATGCATGGGCATTACAGGTGGCTAAGGAGGGTTACCTCCTTCGGGAGAGCCTTCCTGGCCTCCCCTCCACCAGGACCTTCTTTTGAAGGAGTTGGCAGGTCTTCTCGAGGACCGAGCGATAGAACCAGTGCCCCACCATCTCAAGGGCAGAGGGTTTTACTCCAGGTACTTCCTCATCCCAAAGAGTTCAGGGGGCCTAAAGCCCATCCTCGATCTTTGCAACCTCAACAAATTCCTGGTGAGGGAGAAGTTCAAGATGCTCTCCCTTGGAACATTGCTGACTTACCTCCACCAGGGAGACTGGCTATGCTCCTTAGATTTAAAGGATGCGTATACACACATCCTAATCCACCTGAACCACAGGCAATATCTGCGCTTTGTGTTGGGGAGCCATCATTTTCAATACAGGGTGCTTCCCTTCAGCCTCGCCTCGGCCCCCAGGGTATTTACAAAATGCCGAGCGGTGGTAGCTGCCTTCCTCAGGGATCTTTGTCTTCCCCTATCTCGACAACTGGCTCATCAGGGGCACCACGGCCACTCAGGAGCACCATCCAGGTCCTTCAGCACTTGGGTTTTGTTATCAACTATCCCAAGTCCAGCCTTCACCCGGCTCAAGAGCTAGAATTTATCGGGGCAAAGATCAATACCCTTCACTCGAAGGCCTTCCTACCTGCAGACAGGGTAGGTAACCCATAGCGCTGGCCAAAGACATACAGTGCCGTCCCTCAGTGCCAGCAAGACACTTGTTGTGCCGCCTGGGGCACATAGCCTCCACGGTCCATGTCATGCCAGATGCCTGCCTCCACATGCGAATTGCGCAGTGGTGCCTCGGGGTCCAGTGGTCCCAGGCAACGGGGCATCTGCTATCTGGAATGTCCTCCCAGATAATCTAAAATCAACAACAGATATAAAAGATTTCTGGAAGCTACTTAAAACCACCCTATTCATTGAACAGTTCAATGAAGACCACCAATCCACCCTAACCACCCCACAAAATGAGTTACACAAGACATGACATCCACAACATAAAAACATCCTATTAACTCTTATTAAAATGTATATAGCCCAATGTAGATAACTCAACCTGTATTGCACCCCAAATCAAGATTTACCTATCCACACACTCGCGAAAACTACGTTCACAACCACTGTATGCCGACACCCCTGTACTACCCTACTTGATTGGTTTGCAGTGAATCCGCTTTGATTCAAGGATAAAGCGGGATATAAATAGTTTTAAATAAATAAATACATCTCCAGGATAGTCAAGGTGACCAGGCACCTGGCGCAATCCCTGACCTGGTGGTTCTTGCCCGTCACTTGGAAATGGAGATGCCTTTTCAGGCCCCTCACCACTTGAGGGTCCTCACCACAGATGCCTCCCTGTTGGGCTGGGGAGCCCACTGCCAGGAGTACTGCACCCAGGGCGTTTGGTCCCTAGACAAGAGTGCTCAACAGATCAACCTGCTGGAACTGCATGCAATCCATCTCGCCCTAAAGACGTTCCGGTGGTCCCTGGACCGTGGGTCCTTCCTGGTCCAGGTCGCCATGTTCTATTTGAACAAACGGCACGAGGTCCCGCACCCTCTGTCGGAAAGCCCTGGACTTGTGCTTGTTTACAGCCTACAGGGCATTCTCCTCATGGCGGTTTACCTGCTGGGTCAGAACAACTGACTGGCCAACAGACTCGGCAGCTGGACCCAGAAGTTGGCTTCGGGCTTTTCCAGATCTGGGGGGAACCGGTTATGGACCTGTTTGCCAGCCCAGACAATCACCAGTTACCACGCTTCTGCTCCAGGCAACCACACCCTGCCAGGGTGGCAGCCGATGCTTTTCTAATCTCATGCTCGGTGGGTCTTCTGTATGCGTGCCCGCCGACATCTCTGATCGCCAAGCCCCATTTCAAGATTCTTTGACAGAGCTTCAGTTATTCTGATAGCCCCAATGTGGCCTCGGCAACCGTGGTTCCCAATCCTCCTGCAGCTGGCGGTGGAGACCTCCATCCCCCTGGGAACAGCTCCGCAGCTCTTTCCCAGGAGGGGGGCTCTCTCCTGCACCCCAACTTCAGCTCTTTTTTGCTGACTGAGTGGCTGCTGAGGGGGTGTCACTAGCTCCACTCCTATTTCCTAAGGAAGTGGAGGATGTCCTGCTGGCTTCACGCAGAACTGTCTACTAGACAGGCTCACACCTTTAAGTGGTGTAGGTTTGCGCTTTGGGGTGTGGCACGGGGGGTTGACCCCTTTTCTTGCCCAGTGGTGGTTGTGCTGCAATACCTTCTCCACCTCTCCAGCACCGGTTCAAGTCCAACTCCATCAGGGTTCATTTATTTATTTAGCGTACATTTATATCCCGCTGCTTCCAGTGATCAGCAGCGGTTGTAACACATGGTGAGGTTGGCTGTACTGGCCAGAAATTAGGTTGAATACACTCTGATTTGGGGGGGGGGGGGCACAGCAAAATACAGGTTACAGGCTTATAGTTGATTGTTATATACATATTCACAATTGATTGTTATATACATATGTACACTTGACTAAACTGTTAAAAACTTTATAAGTGATCTGTATATGCATATTTACACGCGGTCGCGTGTAGCTCATGATGTTAGGTTGTAATGGGATTTGAAAAGGTGCGTTTTAAGCTCATTTCTAAAGTCCTTTAGATCACAGATTTCACGCAGGTCACTTGGTAACCGATTCCAGAGTGTAGGAGCTGTAAATGAAAAAGCTCTGTTAGTGGTAGAGGCATTAGCCTTTGTGAATGATCTCGGTAGGCAGATGGTGTTGAGGTTCGCTGCTCTCCTACTTCTGTTGTTGGGTGGGTTGGAAATCAAGCTGTTGAGGTGAGAGGGTGCTATATTATGGATAAGTTTGAAAGTAGTGACTAGCAATTTGTACTGGATGCGGGCTGTGATGGGGAGCCAATGCAGCTCAATTAGGGTGGGTGTAATGTGGTCAGAGAGTTGTTTTTGCATGATGATCCTGGCTGCAACATTTTGTGCCATTTGCAGAAGATTTGTAGTTTTCTTCGGCAGGCCTTGCAGTATGGCATTGCAGTAATCTAGGTGTGGGATGATGAGGGCCTGAGCAACAGATCTGAAGTCATCATGATCAAGGATGCTACGTAAAGGCTGCAGGATTCTTAATTTGTGGAAAATGGCTCGATTGGTGTTTCGCAGGTGCCTGTCCATATTTAGGTTGCTGTCAAGCATCACACCTAAATATTTTATCTCTGATTTTATGTTGTACTTATTGTTGTTCATGGTGACATTTTTGGGGGGCTCGAAACCTGGTTTCCTGGAGATACACATTGCTTCTGTCTTCTTGTGGTTAATGAGCATGTTGTTGTGTTGGAGCCAGATTTGAAGCTCGAGTAGGCATTTTTCCAGCTTGCTGATGTTCGGGTTGTTTGCATCTAGTTGTGTGTAGAGCATTAGGTCATCAGCGTAGATATGGTAGTTGATCTCGTGGGCCTGGAATATTTTGCACACTGGTTGCAGGTATAAGTTGAATAGGAGAGAGGAGAGGGCGGAACCTTGCGGAATGCCCTGGGTTTGCGGGAAGGGGGTTGCTTTGTCGTTGTTGAAATTGACCTGCATCTCAGTGCCCTAGCGGCGAACCACCATCAGGTAGCTGAGAAGCCCCTCTCAGCTCACCCAACAGTGTCCCGGTTCCTTAAGGACCTTCTCCTGTCTAAGCCCCCTGTTCGCCCTCCGGCAACTGAATGGGACTTCAGTGTAGTGTTGTGGCGGCTCACCCTACTGCCTTTCGAACTGGTGGCTACGTGTCACCTCTGCTATCTCTCCTGGAAGGTGGTTTTCCTTGTCGTGCTCACTTCTGCCTGAAGGGTGAGTGAGATTCAGGCACTAGTAGTGGAGAGGCCTTAAACCAGGTTCTACAATAGGGTGGTGCTTTGCACACACCCCAAGTTCCTTCCGAAGGTGGTGTCTTGGTTCCACCTCAACCCTACCTTCTTTCCCAGACCGCACGCTGGTTGAGCTGAGGCAATCCTCCATACCCTTGACTGTAAGAGGGCCTTGTCCTTCGACATTCAACGTACCCAAGGCCACCGGAAAGCCTCTCTGCTTTTTGTCTCCTACGACCCCAGAAAGCTGGGGGAGGCGGTGCCAAGCTTACACTCTCCATGTGGGTGGTGGACTGTATTGCCCAGGTCTATGAGGAAGCGAAGCTTCCATTGGAGGGCCGTGTCACGGCTCACAAGGTCAGGGCCATGGCAGCATCAGTGGTTCATCTGTGTTCCATTCCCCTGGCAGACATCTGCCGAGCCACCATCTGGCCTTCAGTTCATACCTTTGCAGCCCATTACTGCCTGGATAGGGATTCCTGATGGGACAGTGCCTTCAGCCAGGCTGTACTCCGTAACCATTTTGAGGGCTAGGCAACTCCTGCCCTCCGACTCTTCTGTGTTCAGGCTACCGGAGTACTATTTTCTTGATAGTAGAGTTTTCCATTGCGGCTGCTTGCGGCTCTCGATGAGGGAGCCTTTTTTGGGCTATAGGTTAATGATAGCCTATAGCTGGGGAGTCCCATATGTGAGGACTGACTTCCTGCTTGTTTCCAGAGAAAGCATAGTTACTCACCTGTAGCGGTAATCTACAGGAACAAGCAGGAATGTAGTCTTCACATATGGGGTATCATCGGTACCGACGGAGCCTGTGCGGGAAGGCTCCCCAGCGTCCAATAGGAAAGCTTTTGGGAGCATCCCACTGCACCTGCACCACTGCCCTCCTGCCTTTCCAACTCTCCCTCTTCAGTTTTTCGTTTTCCGCGGAGCCGACAGGCAGTAAACCTTGTCACCGCAGAAAATCTTTTTGTGGTCGCGTCTGCTTTCACTGTCGACGCCTATACCAGTACCACCGGTGTTTTCTTTATTTTCTTACTTCTTTTCCTTAAAAAAAATAAAGAATAACTTATTTTTTGGAGGGTCTGTCCCCTCGGTGCCAGGCACCATTTTGGGCACTAGGCCCTCTTTTCTTCCAAAATGGAGAAACCTTCTAGTGGTTTCAAAAAATGTTCAAAGTGTAGTGATACCATTTCTGCTACCGACACCCATGATTGGTGTCTCTAATGTTTAGGTCCTGACCATTTGCCATCGGAGTGTCTCCTTTGTAGAAAGATGACCAAGAGAGGCCTGCAGAACAGAGCTGCAAAACTCAGCACCCTCTTTGCCTCGGACGCAATGTCTGTTGCATCAATGTCGTCCAGGGCTTCATCTTCCTCCCATGGATCTCAGGTAACCAATCTAGGTCTTCCAAGACTGGCTGGTCCTCAAAGGGTAGATCTCCTAAGCATCGAGATGCTGCTAGCATTACCCTCGAGGAAAAAACACGGGCCAAACAATCCCGGCGGGCGGCCCCAACCTCCAAAGCATTAACGGGGTTCCAGGATGTTCCCGAAGCTTCCACCTCTGGAGAACTCTTGGTGCCATGTTCTGGTGTCATGGCCTGCTCTGCCAGTACAGACATCCAGACATCGGATCAATGTTTCCTGGCCATTGAGTTCAGTCTTGCGACTTTATTTAGCAGCCTCCGTACCGCTAAAACCGCTGCAACCAACGCACCTCTCTCCATGCTTCCTCCCATACCAGCCCTGGAATCGGTCTCCGGCATCGAGGGTCTGTTATCGAGGCAGTCCAATGCCGACTTCGATCGATACCGTCGACAAGCAATACGAGAGCATCCAGCCCGACAATACTTTGAATCCTCCAATTCCGATGACTGTCTGTACCGGGGTGGTTCTTCCAGAGGATCCCTTTTCTTCGCCACAGCGTCGGATGTCTCCCCCAGAGGACATGTCCTTTCAGGACTTCATACGTGATGTAGCAAGGGGTCTCTCGATCACCGTGACCCCTGAGAAGGAACCAAGAGCTGAAGAGTTGGAAATTCTTCAGTATCCGGCAGCTCCTAAGGAGGCTGCTACTCTTCCCATTCACTGAATTTTGCATGATCTCATGCTCTTAGGATGTGGGAAACACCTTTAACGGTGTCTCCACTTTCTCAGAGACTTGATACAATGTACCGGGTACCGCAGTGTCCTGGTTTCTAAAAAAACACAATTAAAACACCATTCCATGGTAGTGGAATCAGCAATGCGTAGGATCAAAAGTGCTAAGACGCATTCATTCAACCCTCCAGGTTGTGAATCGAACGCTCGATGCCTTTGGGCATCGATGCTTTCAGACCTCGATGCTATTAGTTAGAATAAGCTCTTACATTCTTTATATGGGTATGTTTCTTTGGGAGGTTACAAGAGATTTGGAACTCCATGGCTCCACTTCTTCCCGATGACAAGAGTGATGGCTTTCTCACTCTGGTTAAGCATGCCCAGAATGTTTCTAAGTTAATGAACCGTGCAACATTTGATTGCTTTGAGTCCATTAGCAGAACCTCTGCCATCTCCATCGGTGCACATCACATTGCCTGGTTACAAGCATCTGATTTAGAACAATGGGTGCAAGACAAGCTTGGAAACATTCCTGGCACAGGAGAAAACCTCTTTGGCAAGGATTGGCAGGACAAAGCTAATCGGCTTGAGTCCCAAAATACCACCTTGAACAGATTATCAAGGACCACAGCCAACCCAGGTAAGAAAGACAATTAAGAAACCCGTTTTCAACAAGAAAAAGAAATTCTATCCATCTTACACCCAGGCTGTCCACTGCCCAGTTCATGCTCCCCAAAAAGGGCAGCAGCAACCCAGACGACAGAGGAAGGCCCAAGTCCCCAGAGCTCAACCAGTTCATCAGAGACAGCCTCCTCAGTGGCTTTGACTCCTTCCTAGAGAACTTAGTCATCCTGCCCCTGAAGGGTCCAGAGCCTCTCACCATCCCAGGCAGACTGTCATTTCACTGAAAGATGGCAACAGATAACATCAGAGCACTGGACTCTGTTGTAACAGAGGGGTACATACTCCATTTTCACAGTATGCCCACTCCTACCATCACAAGACAGTTCAATTCTTGGGGCCCCTTCACCACTCTCTAGTGTCAAGAGGTCACCTCATTACTTGCTCAAGGGGCAATAGAAGAGGTATCCATATCCCAACAGGGCATGGGTTTCTCCTCCCCCTACTTCTTCATTCCAAAGAAGACAGGGGGATACAGACCCATACTGGACCTCAGAGTTGATACAACTGTTCTGAGCAAAATTCAAAATGATCTCCCTCAGAACACTTCTTTCTTACATTCAGAGTCAGGATTGGCTATGTTCTCTAGATCTAAAGGATGCATATACACATATTCTCATCCATACAGATCACAAGAGGTTTCTTCTATTCCTCTTTCAAAGAAGACATTACCAGTACAGGGTTCTACCCTTTGGACTGGCTTCTGCCCAAGAGTCTTCACAAAATGCATGGCAGTAGTAGCAGCATTCCTGAGAACTCTGGGGATATTCGTCTTCCCCTACTTAGACTGGCTCATCCGAGCATCAACAGCTCCAGAAGCCAGCTCCGCTCTCTCCTGTACAGTGCAAATCCTGCAGTACCTGGGACTGGTCATAAACCTCCCAAAATCTCATCTCACCCCTACTCAGTCTTTAGAGTTCATAGGGGCTCTTCTAGACACAAGGCAGTCAAAGGCTTTCCTGCCACAACACTGTTGTCTTCGAATTCTCCAGCTGGCCTCACAGGCAGCTATGAAAACGTTTCTAACTGCTTGAGAAATGCTTCAGCTACTGGGGCATATGGTATCCACTGTCCATGTGCTTCCCTATACTCGCCTACACATGCGAGCAGCCCAGTGGACTCTAGTCAATGGACACAGGCGTCGGGTCACCTGGGGGACAAAATCAGAAACTCTACACGCCTCATTTTGTCCCTACGGTGGTGGCAATTGCTGAAAAACCTTCTCGTAGGTTCTCCTTTTCAGCAGCCACTACACCAAGCCACCTTGATGACAGATGCATCCAAGTTATGTCGGGGGGCTGACTTGGACAGTCTCTCCACTCAAGGTTTCTGGACCGAGCAGGAGGCTTGTCTTCACATAAATCTCCTGGAACTCAGTCATCTTCTATACTCCAAGTATTACAGGACCACCTGAGCTACAAGACAGTTCTTGTCCAGACTGACAATCAAGTAGCCATGTTCTATGTGAACAAGCAGGGTGGGACGGGTTCTCAGGCGCTGTGCAACGAAGCTCTACGCCTCCGGGCCTTCGCCAGAGATCTTCAAATCCACCTACTAGCGGTGTATCTTTCAGGCATATAAAATCTCTTGGCAGACAGACTCAATCGAGTACTGCTGCCACACGAGTGGTCTCTTCATCTAGAGCAAATTGCTCGAATCTTTCAGATCTGGGGAACTCCAGATATAGACCTCTTTGCAAGTCCTCAGAATGCCCAACTTCCCCGGTTCTGTTCCAGAATTCCAGCTCAGAACAGTCAGGCAAGGGATGCCTTCCATCTCCATTGGGGTCAGGACTTCCTCTATGCCTACCCACCCATTCCCCTCATTCCCAAAATGCTATTCAAGCTTCAGAGAGACAGGGGCCATATGATCCTCATAGCCCCACGCTGGCCATGACAGACATGGTATCCACTGCTGCTATGTCTCTCAAGCCAAGCCTCTGGAGTTGGGATGCGCTTCAGATCTTCTTTCCCAGGAGAACAGGACGCTATTGCAACTGAATCCTCAGTCTCTACACCTCAGGGCGTGGCTGCTGAGAGCCTAGAATTCCAGGATATCAACCTTTCTCAATAGGTTAAGGATATCCTTATAGCTTCAAGAAAACCTTCCACAAGGCAGACCTATGCCTTTAAGTGGAAAAGGTTCTCTATCTGGTGTTCAAAAAAGGAACTTAATCCTTTTTCAATGCCACTTGAGGCGTTACTGGAGTATCTCCTCCATTTATCATCCTCTGGTCTTAAGACCAATTCAGTAAGGATCTCCCTTAGTGCCATTGCGGCTTTCCACAAGCCCTTGGATGGACAACCTGTCCCCTCTCAACCGCTAGTAGCGTGGTTTATGAGAGGTCTACTCTTAACTAAACCTCCCATTAAGCCACCACCCGTGACATGGGATTTGAATTTTTTCCTTTGGCAGCTTATGAAACCGCCCTTCAAACCCTTAGCCACTACATCTCTGAAGTTTCTTTCCTGGAAGGTAATCTTCCTAATTGCCATCACTTCTGCAAGACGCATCAGTGAGCTACAAGGTTTAGTGGCTGATCCTCTTTATACAGGGTTCCACTATGATAAAGTAGTTCTTAGGACTCACCCTCACTTTATGCCAAAGGTAGTTTCACCTTTTCATTTAAACCAGTCGGTTTACTTTCCTTTATTCTTCCCTAGGCCTCATGCTTCTAATGCAGAAAGGAATCGTCATACTCTGGATTGTAAAAGAGCTTTGTGTTTTTACCTTCAGAGAACTAAGCAACATAAAAAGGCGTCTCATCTTTTTGTTGCCTTTGACTCCAGTCATCTTGGATTACCAGTTTCCAAACGAACTTTGTCTAAATGGATTGCAGATTGCATTTCCTTTGCCTATGAGAACAAGGGACTTTCTCTCGAAGGGCATGTCACAGCTCAGTGTGAGAGCAATGGCAGCCTCTATTGCTAACCTTTGCTCGGTATCCATTGACGACATCTGTAGAGCAGCCTCTTGAGCTTCTGTACACACCTTTGCAGCCCACTACTACTTAGACAAGGACTCCCATCGGGATGCCTCATTTGGCCAGGCTGTTCTCCAGCATCTCTTTCAGACTTAGAACAACTCTTACCCGCTGTCCCGGGGTTCGATGCCAGAGATCCATGGGAGGAAGCATAACCCATCTCAACCTGGGTTTCGCAGCTTTCTGGGGTCATCTTCCTGGCATCTTTCAGCTGGGGAGTCCCCCATATGTGAAGACTACATTCCTGCTTGTTCCTGGAGATAGTGTAGTTACTCAACTGTAACAGGTGATCTCCGGGAACAGCAGGAATTGAGTCTTCACAACCCCCCCCCCCCACCTCTCCTAGGAGTTGTATTTCTCTCTGTCCTTTGTCTTGGCTATAAATTCAACTGAAGAGGGAGAGTAGGGAAGGCAGCGGCGCAGGCGCAGTGGGATGCTCCCAAAATCTTTTCTATTACAGACCGGTGAGCCTGACGTCAGTACCAGGGAAAATGGTAGAAACCATCATAAAGAACAAAATTACACAACATATAGATAGTCATGGCCTAATGGGAGACAGCCAACATGGCTTTAGACAAGGAAGATCTTGTCTTACTAATCTGATATGTTTCTTTGAAGGTGTGCATAAACAGGTAGACAAAGGTGAGTCGGTTGATATAGTGTATCTGGACTTCCAGAAAGCTTTTGACAAGGTCCCCCATTAGAGACTTTTGGCAAAGCTAAAAAGTCATGGGATAGGAGGCAGTGTACTATTGTGGATCGGGAACTGGTTAAAAGATAGAAAGCAGAGGGTAGGGCTAAATGGCCAGTATTCCCAATGGAAAAAAGTGAATAGTGGAGTACCCCAGGGATCTGTACTGGGTCCGCTACTTTTTGACATATTCATAAATGACCTGGAAAAGGGAATAACTAGTCAGGTTATCAAATTTGCAGATGACACAAAACTGTTTAAAGTTGTTAAAACCCAAGAGGATTGTGGAAAACTGCAGGAGGATCTGGATAAATTGGAAGACTGGGCATCCAAATGGCAGATGAAATTTAATGTGGACAAATGCAAAGTTATGCACCTAGGAAAGAACAACCCACACTATAGTTACACGATGCATGGCTCCACATTAGAAACCACCACCCAGGAAAAGGACTTAGGAGTCATCGAGGATAACATGTTAAAACCCTCCGCCCAGTGTGCAGCGGCGGCCAAGAAAGCAAATAGAATGCTAGGTATCATAAAGAAAGGGATGGAGAATAAAACAAAGGATATTATAATGCCTCTGTATCGCTCCATGGTACGACCGCACCTTGAATATTGTGTGCAATTCTGGTCGCCGTATCTTAAAAAGGACATAGCGTTATTAGAAAAAGTACAGAGAAGAGCCACCAAATTGGTGAAGGGGATGGAAGGCTACTCCTATGAAGAGAGGCTAAAAAGGTTAGGGCTCTTTAACCTGGAAAAGAGACGGCTGAGGGGAGATATGATAGAGGTCTATAAATTAATGAATGGAGTGGAACGGATAAACGTGGATCAATTGTTTACGCTATCAGAATATAGAAAGACTAGGGGACATGTAATGAAGGTACAGGGTAAACTATTTAAGACAAATAAGAGAAAATATTTTTTCACTCAACGTGTAATCAAACTCTGGAATCTGTTACCGGAGGATGTAGTAAGGGCTGTTAGTATAGCTGGGTTTAAAAAAGGTTTGGACAAGTTCCTGGAGGAAAGGTCCATAAACCACTATTAAAAAGGGACCCAGGATATCAATGCTTGACCCAGTACAAGCATTGTGGAACCTGTGTCTTTTGGGGATATTGCTAGGTACGTAGGACCTAGATTGGCCACTGTTGGAAACAGGATACTGGGCTTGATGGACCTCGGTCTGACCCAGTATGGCATGTCTTATTAGACGCTGGGGAGCATTCCCGCCCAGGCTCCGTCGATACCGATGATACCCCATATGTGAAGACTCAATTCCTGCTGTTCCCGGAGATCACCTATTACAGGTGAGTAACTACGCTTTCTCCGGGGACAGCAAGAATCAGTCCTCACAACCTTCCCTCCTCCCCTTGGAGTTGCAGTTTTGTTTTTGCCCTCTTTAGCTATGTCATTTAACTGAGCAAGATGGCTCCTTTGGGCGGGAAGTGGACCATGCATGCATGACAGCAACTCCCAAAGGCTTTCTTTGAAAGCTGGGGATTTGCTCTGCGCGGACTCAGTCGGCATCGACTTCACCCATATGTGAGGACTGATTCCTGCTGTCTCTGGAGAACACCTGTTACAGGTGAGTAACTACACTTAATAGACTGTCTAAATCTACTGCTAACCCAGCTAGGAAAAAAGTAGTGCAGAAAGGTTTTTTCAATAAGTACTACTATCCTTCTTACACCTCTGCTGTACAGTGTCAACACCATGCTCCTCAGAAGGGGCAGCAGCCACCAAAATAGCAAAAGAAGGCTCAGACTCCTAAGTTACGGCCACCTCGTCAGACCAAGCCTCCTCAGGGTCTTTGACTCCTTTCTGGAGAACATAGCCGTTCTGCCTCTGGAGATTCCAGATCCCATCCACATTCCTGGCAGACTTTGTCTCTTTTCCCACAGGTGGCATCCTCAGCGAGGACGTGGACAGTCAAGAGGAATGCGTACCTGTTATACTTGTGGTGAGATTGGGCATTTGCAGCGAGACTGCCCCCGGAATCAGAATCTTGATGTCCAGAAAGCTGATTTCCCTCCAGTAAAAGCTGAATTCACTCCTGTATATCAATGTTTCTCTAGCCCAGAAGATTGTGGGGAAGATACAAGGGATGCATGACAATTGTTGAATTTAAATATAACCCTCAGGGTGAGTTAGAAACTAAGCTGGGAGGATCTAATTTGAAGTTTGTTATTGATACCGGAGCTACTACATCAGCACTGCGTTTACAGGATTTGCCTGCCATTTATCACGCTCAGCTAGCACAAGTACTGATAGTACATTGTGAAGGCATTGAGGGTAAGAGAATTCCTCATCGTAAACTTCAATTTTTACCTTTGCAGATTGGACTGTGTATCCTACTAACTTTCTTGTAGGAGACACTTTCCCAGTAAATCTTTTAGGTCTGGACTTTTTAGCTTCACATCGTGCTACTCTATCCTGGATGAGTGGAAAGTTGTTTTTCCAGCTGTATTCTCTCTCTGAAGTGCCGTCCCCTGCAGATGCCAGTACCATTCATCCTGCTCTTGGAGAACTTCATTCTACCCTGTGGGCAGTGCCAGGATCCAGTGTCGGATTCCTTTCTATTCCGCCTGTGAAAATCAGCGTGAAACCTGGAGCCCAGCTTCCCAGACTCGAGCAGTATCTGCTACCAGCAGCTGCCATCAATGGAATTTGTCCTGTGATTGAAGATCTTCAGAAACAAGGTGTCATCTATTCTACAACTTCACTATGTAACACTCCAATTCTTCCTGTACTAAAGGCTGACGGTAAGACTTATAGATTTGTGCAAGACCTGCAAGCAGTAAATAATGTGATTTTGCCAATTTTTCCCTTGGTACCTAATCCACATGATATTTGGACACAGATACCTCCAGGGACTACCTGGTTTTTCTGTTGTAGATTTGAGTTCTGCTTACTTTTCAGTGAGAATTAGCAAAGAAAATCAATTTTTATTTGCTTTCCATTTTGACAATAAACAATATACTTGGACCACTTTGTGTCAAGGGTACACTGATAGTCCTGCGTATTTTGCGCAGTCCCTAAGAACTGCACTGCTTGATGTAAGGCTCGACCATTCCTCTTTAGTTCAGCATGTTGATGATTTGCTTCTATGTTCACAAAGTTATGAGACTTGTTTGTCAGATTCCTTGTCTCTATTAGCTCATATTGCTGATTTAGGATTGAAAGTCAATTTGTCAAAACTGCAATTTGTATCTCAAAATGTTACTTTCCTGGATGTTGTCCTAACACCATCTGGTCGTGCAATTACCTCTGCTAGATTAAAACCTATTCTTTCATTGTCTTTCCCAGCAACACCAGTATTACTGCGCAGATTCCTGGGTCTGTTAATCTTTTGTAAACAATGGCTAGCAAATTTCTCAGACCTTACTGCTCCGCTTTATGCTCTCATTGGGAAAGAAGGACCTGAAGGTCTCATTGTACCTACATTACCACAGTGGGAAGCCTTTTTGAATATAAAGTCTGCCCTGGGAAATGCGCCATGTTTATCTTTGCCAGATTATTCTTTGCCATTCAAACTGTATGTGGCTATTTCTGATTCCTCTGCTACCTGTGTGCTTTTACAAGCTTTCCCGACTGGTCCGCAAGCCAGTGGGCTATTTCTCAAGGCGATTTGATTCAGTGACTTTGGGACTCCCACCATGTCTATGTAGTTTGGTAGCAGTGGCTTTTGCAATTGAAATGACTGATTTTCTAGTTTTCTCAGCCTCATGTTACAGTATATACTACATCAATATGCAACACTTCTAGCTCCATTGACAGACCTTGTAGAGGATGATGGGTCTCATGATTGTTTTCAAACCATTTTGCAGACCAAGAAGCACAGCAAGCTGCCCTTCGAGCATCAGTGTCGCCAACATTATTGTACTTAACACCATCTAACATGACTTTGTTTTTCCTTTCATCTCTCTTACAGTACTATCAAGATACTCCCTTTGGAACTCAGACTCTGTGGACTTTGTGGGGTGCGACCTGTGATGCACAGGGCTACTGTTCCTGCATCATAGGCTTCACCTGTCCACTGTGGCTATGAATCCTGCCTTTTAGGTTCTCCGGTGTCACCTGAAGCTTTTTTTTTCTGTGGCACAGCTTGTCTGCACTGTTTCAAGACTGGCAGAGTAGGGTCAGTTATAAGGATTTCTGCCTCCTGGACTCTTTGGTTTTGCAGCTTGATTTTACAGACCTGTCCTGTGCCATAGGTTGGAAACGATATTTGTTTTTGATCTCTTGTCTTTTCTCTGGATGAGTAGAAGCTTATCCCACTACCAGTATGACTGCTGGGGTCGCCATCAAATTACTGCTCACTCAGCTTATTGCTGTTTAGAAACACAGAAATATGATGACAGAAAAAGACTACATGGCCTATCTAGTCTGTCCTTCCATATCAACAACTACAACAGTCCCCTTTTTTAGGGTGTATCTTTTGTTCTTTCTTCTGATCAGGGTCCAGCCTTTGTTGCGTGTGTCTGGGAGGGTATTGAAAATTGGTTTGTTATTAAGAGACAACTGCAAACTCCTTATCCGCAAAGCTCTGGCCAAGTGGAACGGATGAATAGGACACTCAAAGGTCACTTACGCAGTCTGACACAGGATTGGGCTACAGATTGGACAGAAGCCTTTCCTTTTGCCCTTATGGCAGTGCGTAATTCCCCCAGTGTGCTCGAGGAGGCCTGACACCATACGAAATAGTTACTGGACGTCCAGCTACTTCACATGAATTGGCAGTAATCCCAGAGGTTGGTCAGATACTTGCTATGTTGCCCAGTTAGATACCCCATGGCGTTTTTTACCTTACCAAAATATTACCTTATTATCAACCCTGAATGATTCTTTAAGAAGAAAAAGGAATGTTTTCCCTCAGGATAAGGCCATAGCATCTGCACAGCAACTAGTAGACTCTACAAGTCCTTTAACTAAATCTCAGATTGATGTATTTATGGGTACTGTTCGGCTTTCAACTTTTGGAGCAATAGCATCCACAAGAGAATATGGTACCCAGATTATGCGATTACAGGCAGTTGTTGAACTTACAGCCCTGGATCTCACAGAAGCGATTAGTGTGTTACAAGGTGCAGTGAACAAGGTGTCTGCCTATGCAGCCCAGAATCGCATGGCATTAGACTACCTCCTAGCGAAGGAAAATGGCATGTATGGATTAATCCTTGATCATTGTTGTACTCTGCTTGATGATGAAGGAAAAGTAGTGAAAGGCCTACTAGATAAGGTTAGAAATTGTACTTTTGTTTCAAGTAGTAGTTATGTAAGTTTTTTCAGATTTATTTTCATTCTGTTTCTTCTTTCTGGAATTCATTGTCTAGGCCCCTGCAAGGCATGTTAGCCATCATTATTTGGCTTTTTGGGGTTTCTTGTTTTAGGAGCATTGATTCTCTGTGTAATATCTGCCTGCTGTAAGAAGTCAGTGGACTCATTGACCCCTAAAATGATGTTACAAATTGACCCAGAGTCTGTTTACAATTCTTCTTTAATATCAATGTCTGAGTTTCCTTATCTTTGAAATGATTCTTTGCAGAATCAGAGGAGGGACTGAAAGGAAGCTTGTCTGTACAGGGCTGTGTATACAGCCAGGGTACTTAATAACTCTTTCTTAGGGCCTTTAGTAATATGATGTTAACACCACAGACATTCTTATTACTCAGCAACAACCTTGAAAGACTCTACTGAAAATAACTAGGCTGACTGTTCCTAATAACAGACATTAGGTTTGTTATACAAAAGATAGTTCAGGGAGGAGTTTGTTTCGCAGTCTCTCAGTCTCGATTCAGAGATATCAAAACTGCAAGTGTTAGGATTATTGTCTAAAAGTTATGTCTGGGAATAAATGTATGTCTCCTCATGCTGGCTCTATGCTAATAAGAACTGACCTATGACATGGAGATATAGAGATGCATGTTATGAATATACGTGATGCTAGACATAGAACAATAAGGTGGAAATTATGCTGTGTAATGGAATATTTACCTATAAATAAAATGGTTGAAAGCTGTGATGGCAGAGTGAACAAGGTGCTAACTTGGTTTGCTCTCCCAAAGCTTTGGTTGTTTATTTTTTTAATACTACAAGTGTGTTGTGTATTATTTACCAATTTACCGTGCTTGTTTTCCTTCTCATTGCTTTGTGTGTGGATATCAGTTACCCAAGAGCCCTGGTGAGTTACCGGTGAGGGGAGGTGCAGAGTACACAAACACTTATCACATCAGAGCAGCGGACACTTCATAGTACGGGATAGGTACAAGCTTCATCTATGAAGTCTACTCCCCCCCCTCCCTTGACTCCCCCAAGAGTTCCGATCTCAGCCCCCTCTCACTGCTCTGTTGCAAGATGTTACCTCCCTTCTCTCTCAGGGCGCAATAGAGGAGGTTCCACTATCTCAGCAGGGAATGGGCTTATATTCTCCATACTTCCTCATTACAAAGAAAACAGGAGGGTACAGGCCTATTCTGGACCTCAGAGAACTGAACAAGTACCTACTACTGTAGAAATTCAAAATGATCTCCCTAGGAGCCCTTATCCCCTATTTCCAGAGTTCGGATTGGCTCTGTTCTCTAGATTTAAAGGAGGCATATATTCATATACTGATTCATTCACAGCACAGAGTTCCTGCGCTTCATCTTTCAAGGGAGACATCAATACAGAGTCCTGCCTTTTGGCCTCACCTATGCCCCAAGAGTGTTCACAAAGTGCATGGCAGTAGTAGCCGCATTCCTAAGGACTCTAGGGATATTTGTCTTCCCTTACTTAGACAACTGGCTCATTCGAGCAAACACCTCTCTAGAGGCCAGTCTTTCCCTTTCATGCACCATTCAAGTGCTGCAACACTTGGGATTGGTAATAAATCTTCCAAAGTCCCAAGTGGTTCCCTCTCAAACTCTAGAGTTCATAGGGGCTCTTCTAAACACCCAACAATCAAGGGCGTTTCTGCACCAACCCTGCTGTGCTTGACTCAGTCAGTTCGTATCTCAGGCATATCTCAAGAATTTTCTCACTGCTTGAGAGCTGCTACTACTTTTGGGTCATATGGCATCAACAGTGCATGTTCCATATGCTCGTCTACATATGCGTGCAGCTCAATGGACACTGGCTTACCAGTGGTCTCAGGCATTGGGTCACCTCGGAGACAAAATAATGGTCTCTACCCGTCTAATCTCGTCCCTTCAATGGTGGCAATCCCCAGGAAACCTGGTAGGGTCACCTTTTCAGATGCCAGCACATCAATGTACCCTGATGACGGATGCGTCCAAATTGGGCTGGGGAGCTCATTTGGACAATTTCTCCACTCAGGGACTCTGGTCTCATCAGGAGTCACGACTTCCCATAAATCTGCTGGAACTCAGAGCCATCCACAATGCGCTCAGAGTGTTCCAGGACCATCTTCAATTCCGCACAGTTCTAGTCCAGACGGACAGTCAAGTGGCCATGTTCAACTTGAACAAGCAGGGCGGAACAGGCTCTTGAACTCTCTGCAACGAGGCCCTGTATCTGTGGTCTTTTGCCATACAGCACCACATTCATCTACATGTGGTGTATCTTCTGGGCAAGCACAATGTCCTGGCAGACAAGCTGAGTAGAGTGGTCTGTCCATGCGGACAGGGTCGCTCACATTTTTCAGATCTGGGGAACCCCAGAGATAGACCTGTTTGCAAGTCCTCAGAATGCCAAGCTTCCTTGCTTCTGCTCCAGAACTCCTGCACCAGACAGCCAGCAAGTGGATACATTTCACCTCCACCGGGGTCAAGGCTTCCTATATGCCTTCCCTCCTATTCACCTCATTCCCAAGACTCTTTTCAAACTCCAGAGAGACAGGGACTACATGATACTCATAGCCCCACACTGGCCACAACAACCGTGGTACCCTCTCCTACGTCTGTCTTGGGCTCAACTCATAGATCTGGGGTCTGCACCAGATCTCCTATCTCAGGAGGAGGGGATGTTGCTTCATCCCAATCCGCAGTCCCTCCATCTCACTGCATGGCTGCTGAAGGCTTATCCTTCGAGAATGTTAACCTTTCCCAGGAAGTTAAGGACATCCTCTTGGCTTCTAGGAAGCCATCCACCAGGTGCTCCTATGCCTTCAAGTGGCATAGATGCGTGCTCTGGTATTCTGAGAGGGATCTTAACCTCTTCTCAGCTCCGGTGGAGGCATTATTTGAGTATCTCCTCCACTTATCATCTTCTGGGCTCAAAACCAGCTCTGTAAGAGTACACCGAAGTGTAATTGCAGCCTCTCACATGCCCTTAGATCAGTGGTTCTCAACCTTTTTCGTGCCATGACCCCTTTTACCATTGGTCAACTTGTGGTGACCCCCCAATGATAAAATCAAATGTGTCTCTCTTCCTTTACTGTTAATGCATTGTCACTATAATCATTTGAATTATTAATATATTATAGGCCTTTGCAATATGTTTTTATTTATAAAATTTACTTATTTAAACCACAATTAATCACAGCAACAAGTAACAATATTTGATTTCAAAATTATGATTTTGTAGTCAAAGGTTTTAGTATGCTTTATTCAAAAAGACTGACGAAGGACAAAAATGTTAGCCTATGCCTACTTTTTAGGTTTACAACAACTGTGGTCCTTTTGTCAGAGTCCTACTAACCAGATTCTTCAAAAACTCTGCAGTGTAACGTGAAAGTATCAAGCAACTTACAATGACAATGAGCTAATTTCTGTTGCATGTAAATGGCTAACAGGTCTCAGAATATCCGGGCAGTTTTCATGACCATTTAAACTGTGGTCAGTAAAGCCCTACATACATCAATGACCTTAATTATAGCCATAATATACATAACTTTTTTTTGTTTCTTTTCAATATATTTTTTTGTAAAAAATGTTTAACTTAACTGAAAGACATTGGGCTCTAATGCAAGTGTTCCAACTTCAGGTGTAATTATTCCCGACGCTATGCTGCGCGCTAAAGGGATGCGTTTCACCTCAAGCGGTTTCTTCAGGGGAATGCGGAAACACTATAACAAATGTCGAATTAGTGCACACTTTCAATAAACTGATACATTTATATCAATCCAAGTTACAGCAAAAAAGGATAATGAGAGGAAGTAGTAAATAGAGCACCTGAAGCTTCAACCATATCTCTTCCAATGTTGTTACCCAAAGTTTTTCTTTCGTAACTGCTAACAAACGCCGCGCATGCGGGTTAAATAGAGTTTCTCATAGTGTTCATTCTAAAGGATATCTAAGTACACGCCTCCCATTCGATACGGGCATTTAACCCTGTCGGTGCCACAGTATTCAGTTTGTAAATCCATTGTTGCTCCCTATACAATAACGCTCGTTCTCTAGATCTTCCTTGACATGATGTTAAAAGTTGATCAATACAGAAACCTTGCAGTTCCTGATAGGTATGATGTGCCGTTAAACAGTGTTCTACTATTGGTGCTTCCCGTCGGTTGCATTTTAATCTGCTTTTGTGTTCATTCATGCGAACCCGGAACTGTCTAGTAGTTTTGCCCACATATAATAAATTACAAGGGGACTTCCGGTCTGGTGATGAGCTGACCAGACGTGTGCTGATCGGCTCCGGGCCCCAAACCCTCCCAGCAGCCCTACCTTAACGGCAATTCGCTATTGAATGTCCCCCACCCAAGGGCGGAGTGTCAAGGAGAACGGGCGGTCTGCTTCGGTGTTCTCCCCGACCGGCGCGAATCCTCGGATGGCCGCAAAATCATACTCAAAGAGAGACAAGGTCCGTGCCCCGGACCCCAAAATGGCGGAGGGGGCGCCGCAGAGCCCGAGATCCGAGGGCGACCAGAGCATGGTTGAGGATGTGAGCGCAGCAGTCGTGCGGGCCCTTGACGGTCGATTCAGGGAGCTGGGCGACCAACTCAATTCGGTGGCTCACAACATCAGCAAATTTACGGTCCGCATGGAGCATGCCGAAAATCGGATCTCCGGTCTGGAGGACGGACAGCAGTCCCTTGCGGCTCGAGTACTAGCGCTTGAGGCGGCAGTGAAAACACATGGAGAGAAACTGGACGACCTCGAAAACAGGGGCCGCAGGAAAAACCTTCGCTTTGTTGGTGTGCCTGAGAACATCGCTGACGGCGCTCTCCCTGCCTACTTACTGGACTGGATGTCCACGATAATGCCCGGGGAGGGGGCGCCTAAGATTGCATTGGAAAGGGTGCACAGGGTGGGCCCGCGGCGGGAGCAGGCCCAGCGACCACGAGCAGTCATCGCTCGATTTTTAGACTACCGCCAGAAAGAGGCGGTCCTACGGGCAGCCCGCAACCATCGGAGGCAGTCTGGAGACGGGGCACAACTCCTGGTGTTCCAGGACTATTCTGCGCTGGTGAGCCAGCAACGCAAGGCTTTCACCCCCCTATGCGCGCAGTTGGCGGGCAAGGGGATGCGATTTTCGCTTCTCTACCCCGCTCGGCTGCGAGTGGAGCACCAGGGGCGGACGCACCTGCTGGGGTCCCCAGTGGAAGCAAGCGCCTTCTTGGACCGCATGGCTGGGGCGGCAGAGACTGTTCCTTGACTATCTGCAGTGCCTCGCGTTTGAATGATGAAACACAGTTGGAGATGAGGTACTGACTTAGGGGCACTCACGATATGGCTGACCGCGGCCTGGGATTTAATTTCAGGACTGGAACTGTGGGCTTACCATGTTCACGATTCACCTCGTGGCTCCTAAATCCTCTCTGCCCGATTGCTGAAAGGCTGGCTGAGAATAGGCATGTGGGATTGCAACTGTGGCCTCTCGCTCCATTCTCAGTGTAACAAAGTGAAACAAAATGGCAGTGGGCCTGTTGAAAGCATGTACTTTCTTGCTTTTTCTGATTTGTTACTTTGTTACCTCTTACATGATGTGCTGAGTTGAACTTTGTTTCCACTACTGTTTTATTTTTTCCTCTTTGTTGTAGTTTTGTTCTCCCTTTTTGGATGCAGCTATGATATGGGGTCTATGTGAGGGAGGGGGGGGAGAAATGGGAATGTTACTGCTGTTGGGTTTTGTTCCTAAAGTGGGGAGTCGTTTTACCTGAATACCAGGCCGGGAGGGGGTAGTGGGAGGGGAACCCACGGGCCTGTGTCCCCAGTCCTGTTCAGCGGCCAACGCGGGTTATGGGACTCCCAGGCTGCTTCATGTTTATGGTAAAATGGGGGGGACTGCTGGGAGGGGTGGCCCCTTCACCAGTAGGAGTCGCCGACCGGGTCAGACTGGCCGGACGGTGTTGGGTTAGAGAGTTGGAACGGAGGGCAGGGAAAGGGGGGAGAGGGGGGGCTGGGGATAGCATTCATAAGGGGGAATATGGGGGTGGGAGAAGGGTATGGGCAGGGGAAGGGGGGAATAGGGAGGGGTGGGGTCTTGTTTTTGACTTTAATAGCCGGGGGGGGGGAAAGGGGGGTGCGCAGGGAGTTAGGGGGGGGGATTGGGGGAGTGACTGTGACTGGTTTTGCTGGTTCCTCTGGGACACACCATGGATGGATGAATGTTTTGGAGTGGTTGCTGGTACTTGGGGTGCAGGGACACAGGGGGGGACCCTAGGCTGGGGGGGTTCCCACCAAACTTGGTGGACGAATCATCATAGCAGGCGACCGCACTTAAAGGGCTGCCATGGCTAGTGGCTTGAAGATAGCCTCCTGGAACGTCTGTGGGATAGGATCCCCCATAAAGAGATATAAAATCATGCAGCAGATACGGCGCCAGAAGGTAGGAGTTGCATTGCTACAAGAGACGCATCAGTCGGAGGCAGAACATGCAAAGCTGCGTGGTCGCCTTATAGCTCAGGTTTATGGAGCCCCAGCGGTGGGGAAGAAGCGTGGGGTTGTAGTTCTCATTGCCAATCACGTGGGTTGGGTGGAGGAGCAGGTTGATATTGACCCTGCTGGTAGGTATGTTTTGGTGCGGGGTGTTCTTGAAGGTACCAAGGTTGTTTTAGGCTCGGTGTATGCGCCTAATGTATACGAAACTCATTTTTATCGGACACTCGAGCGGCTATTGGCCCCGGTTGAGGGATACCAGGTCATAGTTGGGGGAGACTTTAATACCGTATTGAATGATAGAGAAGATCGGTCGGGGCAGGCGGCAGGGAGGGACCACAGGAGTCAACGGCGGCTGCTAGGAATTTGTGAAGCACATCACCTTTTAGATATTTGGCGAGTCTTGCATCCTGGGGAAAAGACGTTTACCCACTTGTCGCGAGCCCATGGCACGTGGTCTCGCATTGACTACTTCCTGATCTCGGCCTCCTTTTTCAGTAAGGTGGTGGATGCGGCGGTTGGCCCCATCACTGTTTCGGACCACGCAATGATTACTCTGGAGTTGAAAAAACAAACTCCGCCTGGCCAGCGGTTCTGGCGCTACCCTTTGGAGTTAAGTGGGGACGCCCAATTCGCAGGATTTCTTCAGGATCGGTGGAGAGATTATGAAGCTCTCAATGGTATCCCGGGGACCTCTCCGACTCTTCTTTGGGAGGCGGGTAAGGCGGTCATGCGGGGGGAGATCATTAGTTATTACGGCTCTCGGCGAAAGCGACAAAACCATCGCATTCTGTTTTTGGAGCGCGAACTGGGTAAGGCACAGCGTCGGCTGGCGCATGTCAGTTCGGCAGCACATAGGCGCCAGGTGCGCGAAATCCAGCAGGAGTTGGGGATGCTTCTCCATCAGCGTGCCCGAAAATCTTTGATGTACTATAGATATAAATTGTACCAGCATGGCAACAGGGCCGGGAAGTTGCTATCGGCATTGGTACGGCCGGCCGGTGGGGGTCGTCACATAGGGGCGATCCGACACCCGGATGGGTCTCTTCGCAAAGACACTGCTGCGATTCAAAAGGTCTTAGATTATTATAGCCAGCTTTATGCCCACGAGGGGGATGGCGTGGTGGCAGGCAAGAACTTCCTGAAAGATTGTGCTCTAGCAAAGCTGACCGAGGAGCAGATACAGGTCTTGAACCTGCCGATCTCCTTGAAAGAGGTACAGGAGGGGATCCGAAACTTGAAAAATGGCCGCGCCCCTGGCTTGGATGGCTTAAGGGGAGAGTTTTATAAGACTTTGGGGTCGGTAGTGGTGGCCCCTTTGGCGGACTACTTTGAGGACTTGGTCCGTAGGGGTAGCTTTCCATATGAGGCGAACAAGGCGCTAGTTAGTTTTGCCCAAACCGGGGAGGGACCCGCTGGCGCCGGGTTCATACCGACCCATCTCTCTACTTAACGTTGACATCAAAATCCTTGCCAAAATCATGGCTGATCGATTAGCGCCTATTCTGCCGACTTTAATACACAGGGACCAGGTGGGTTTTGTCCGGGGACGCCATGCAGCTTACAACCTGCAACAACTTTTGATATCAATGTGCGTGAGTAGGGCGGCTGGGGTGCAATCGATGCTTATCAGTTTTGATGCTGAGAAAGCCTTTGACAGGGTCAACTGGGACTTTATGTACCAGGTTCTAGAGGGGATGGGGTTCACGGGCTTCTATGTCCAGGTGGTGCGGCTCTTATACGCAGAACCGAAGGGGGCTATTTTGATAAATGGGGCTATGTCCGCCGAATTTCTCATCCAAAAGGGGACCCGGCAGGGATGCCCTTTGTCCCCTCTCCTGTTTATTTTGACCTTGGAGCCTCTGCTGCAGAGAATCCGGGCCCACCCCCAATTTCAGGGTGTACGGGTGGGGGCGTCCGAGTTTCGAGTTGCAGCATTTGCTGACGACCTTTTGGTACACTTGGTGGACCCCCAGGTGGGACTCCCACACCTGTTACAGCTTTTCCGTGAATATGGAGTGCCCTCGGGGTTTCGTTTAAATTTGGACAAATCGGCAGCGATGATGTTGGGGCCGGGGGACATTCCGAGATGGCAGGGGGAGTTCCCTCTAAAGTGGGAGCTGAAGTATTTTAAATACCTGGGGGTGTTCATCCCTGTGGATCTCGCTGGACTCTATCGGTTGAATGTTGACAAACTACTGGCCTCTATGGCCGTTTGTGTCGATAAATGGCGGGACCTCCCACTGTCTCTTGGGGGTCGCATCGCCTTATACAAAATGTCATTGTTTCCCCAGGTCCTATATGTGTTAGACACTTCCATTATTGTTGAAGCGGTCGGATTTGAAGAGGTTGGATGGGCTGTTGAACCGGTTGCTGTGGAAAGGGCGGCGACCTCGGGTGCGGGCGGAGGTCTTGCAGCAGCCTTGGACCTCGGGGGGAATGGGGCTACCCGATCTTCGTAAGTACAATGTGGCCTGCCTGCTGCGGTTCGCCCGGGATTGGTTGTGGGACCTGGAGGAGTACACTCCCCTGGGGTTGCTGCAGGAAGCGGTGAAACCTTATCTGCGATTCCTCTTACATGCTACAACCTCCCCAGGGCTGGACCGCGATATTCGCGCTCTGCTAGTGGATCCAGTTAGGGTGGGGTGGCGTCGTTTTTGCCTTAGTCAGCAGATATCGGCTACCCACTCCCCTTATCTCCCCCTTAGGGGCAATGGGGATTTCCTGCCCGGGTTGGAGGGGGGCCATTTCAGACGCTGGGAACTACTGGGGATAGTTAACGTGGAGCACGTGGTCTCACCGGAAGGCGTCATATTGCCCTTTCCCGAGCTTTGCCGACATTACCCCCTGGGAGGGCGGGATATTTTCCTGTTTGCGCAGGTTCGAAGCTATCTTCGCACCTTACCCATGGCGACCCTGCAGGGAGTGGTTAGTTCACAACTTGAGACGACTTTGTTGGGGGGTGAGTCGGGGGTGAGGGTGGCGGGGTTGCAGAAGCTCTTATGGGATCTGACACCACCGATTTCGGTGGATGGCCTGGCTGAGGCTTGGACTAGGGAGCTGGGTGTGGAGGTGACTAGCGATGGGCTGTTAGAGGGTTTGGCTGCCATCCCCAAGGTATGTGTGTTGGTGTCCTATCGGGACATGCAATACAAATTGCTGCATCGCCTATACTATGCCCCCATACGGGCGTGGAGGGCAGGGATTGTTGAGTCCCATTACTGCCCCCGTTGTGGGGAGGAGAGGGCTACGCTAGGGCATATGCTTTGGACCTGCCAACGGGCCATAGTCTTCTGGAAGTTGGTGCAGGCGTATCTAGCAGGTTGTGTGGATGGTGTGCCCTCCCTGACAGCGACGAATGCAGTGCTGGATGTGTGGGAGACGCGGTTGGGACGTGCGGTATGGTTGTGGTTGCGACTGGTGTTGGTGACAGCCCGGATGACTATTTTGTTCAGATGGCTGGATGCTCGGGGGCCAACATATGGACTATGGCGGGGGCGTTTACATGAGGTGCTGCTTATGGAGCGACTCCGGGCGAGGGGGAATCCCCAACGTTGGCAGAGGTTTCTGGTGGCTTGGGGACCACATCTGCACTCTTTACCTCGTAGTGCCCGGAGTCGGATCCTGGGGGGTCTCTAGAGGAGTCCATCTTGTACTAGCAGCCGGTCCCATTCCTTAGGTGTGATTTATGTGAGGGGGGATTCCAGTCACTCCCCGGGGGGGGGGGGGGGGGTAGGCAAGATATGAAAGCAGGACGGGGGGGATGGGGGGGGGTACTACAGAAGAGGACTGGGGGGAAGGGTAGAGGGGGAGTCGAGGTGGGAGGGGAGGTATGAGGTAGTTCCCCGTGGGAGGGGAAGGGTAGGCTCGGGTGGAGAACCCACCTCGAGCCTGTCCCTCATCGGCAGGGGATGGAGGAGGGAAGGGGGGGGGGGAGGGGGGCAGGTCAAATGGGGGGGGAAGAGGGCGGGGGGGGGTATTAGTTCTCGTGTTGGATTTGGAGGCGGGAGGGGGAGGGTGACCGCCCCTGATTTCGACTCCTCATTCCCACAGAGGGACTGGACGCAGGCAATGATATGGCAAATGTTTTTGGGTATCTCTGGGGGTTTATGGGGGTGGGCGTGTGTGTTTATTTATGCTGCTGCAATGTATTTGCGGGGGTGGGCTTTCTGGTTAAAATTGTGGTTTGTCTGCCTTGGTGGATTGCCTGTAACATATACTTTGGTTTTGTTTACGGTTGTTTTGTTATGGCTGTTGTACTTTCAATAAACAAATTTGAACATAATAAATTACAAGGGCATTTTATACAATAAACTACATAGGTTGATGAGCAGGTAGTAGAACTGTGGATCCTGTATTGTGTGCCTTGATTAAAGAATTCAACTATTTCCTGGGTGATTTCACAAACATTACAGGTTCCACATTTGAAATGGCCAGGGAATAAGGGACGCAACACTGCCGGACTTAACAGTTCTTTAAAATTTTCTTGTCTTGTCCAGACGCAACGAGTGTGCACATCTTCCAAACCTCTTAGAGTGTGTAACACATTCTGATGTCGTTTCAAACTTTTTTAAAGATAACTATAAGGAGAGAAAGCAGTTACTAAATTGATTTGTTGTTCTTCTTTATTCGCACTAATGCACTCCGGAGGATGAATTAACAGGTCTCTGTTGGTGAACAACACACGCTTATATGCTTTATTGATTATTGCAGGGGGATACCCACGATTAGAGAAATTAACTTTCAAAATCTTCGATTATTCCTTGAATTCTTGGATAGCTGTACAATTACGTCTATATCGGATGAATTGAGATAGTGGCAGGCTATCTCTTAACTGTGGGGGATGTGCACTTGTATAGTGCAAATAGGTGTTTCTATCGGTAGCTTTACGGAACACCGATGTGGTCCATCCTTCTGTAGTCTTCTTAATTGTTACATCAAGAAAAGTAATTTGTTCTTTATGGTAATTCATAGTAAATTTGATGTTATCATTTATATTATTAAGCCAATTATGAAAACATTGAAGTTCCTCTTCCATTCCTTGCCACAGAAGGAAAATGTCATTGATGTACCGGCACCATAGGCGCAAATTATCATGAAATGGGGAAGTTTCCAAGCTTTCATTCTCAAATTTCTGCATGTATAGATTGGCAATGGAGGGGGCACATGTCGCCCCCATTGCCACACCAGAGATCTGTTGGTAATATTTGTCTTCAAAAACAAAAAAATTGTTATACAACACTAACGTGGCCACCTCTGCCAAAAAGTCCAACTGTTGTTGCGAAAGATCATGTCTGTCTTGAAGTGCAGCTATAACCACTGAATGTGCCTGATATTGAGGAATAATGGTATATAAAGATACCACGTCTAAAGTTACCAAAATTAAATTGGAAACTTTAACCAACTGTGTGTTGTCCTCCAATATTTGCAAAAAATGAGGTGTCTTTCACACATGAGGGAATAGAACTCATTAATGGTCACAAAAAAGAATCCAAATAGACCGATAAAGGTTCAAGTATTGAACCACGAGTAGATACGATGGGTCTCCCCGGTGGACATGTTAAATTTTTATGAATTTTGGGTAGCAAATAAAGTTTAGCTGTACTGGGATCAAGTGGATTTAAATATTGCCTTTCTTTGTTGGTAATAATTATATCCTCTACAGCTCTTGTAGTGAGACTTTTTATACGTTGTTGGAGAATAGCAGTAGGGTTTGCCTCTAAACGTTGATACACTTTACTATCAGACAACTGACGGTATGCTTCAGTACAGTATTGTTCTCGACTCCAGATGACTATAACGCCGCCTTTGTCTGCTCTTCGGATTATAATGTCCGTGCGAGAACGAAGTTGTTTCAATATTTCTTTCTTCATACGTCAAATGATGGTGATACTGCTTATGTGATGCTTCTACTTGTGCCATATCTTTTAAAATCAAATCCCGATACAACAATAAGGCAGGAGGGACTGGACCTGGGGGAGACCATTTGGATTTTAGAGGTAAAGGAACCCGATTCTGTTGAGAAGCAATGGCGGGGATGTTTGCTTGTTCACCAAAATAAACTTTTAAATTAAGTTTTCTGATAAATTGCTCTAAATCTATCCGAAATTGAAACGCATTGTGGCTGGACACAGGGACAAAAGATAATCCTTTGTTCAGTATTTGTTGTTCCTCCGTGATTTCTTTGCCCGAAACATTAATTATTAAAGAATTCACATTTTGCGTTGGTTGCCTTCCCGCCGTTGTGGTTTTCCCTTGGTTTCTTCTTTCTTCTTTTTCTTGCCCCCAGTCCCAGTTTCGCCTAAAAAAGATTTCTGGTGTTGAGACTTCTCTGACCCTGTTGAATCAAGATCCTCAGAAGTGGTGTCAAAAGTTACTTGTTTGTTTTTAGCCCGTTCTCTACCTTTTGTATTCATCCAAGGATATACGTATCCTTTTGTATAATCATGGTAATCCCTTTGCAATTTTTTCTCCTTCAATTTCTTAACTTCCTCCCGTAAGGAGGAAACTTGTGTAGAGATCACATCCATCTGTTTAGTCAGTTGTTCCACGGACTCTTTTTGTTTAAATTGAGTAAGCATAGTTTCGATTTTCTGAGTTGCATTGTCAATTTGTTTTTTAGTTGTTTCCACTATGTGAACCATAAGGTCCATGGAACATTTATTTAAAATTTGGTTCCATCTATCGATGAAACTAACATCTGATAAGAACATCCTCAGCTCTTTATAGACATGCAATCCTCTGGGGATATGGCGACGATGAATATATTCCAACAAGGACAGTCTATGAAGTTCCTTTCGAGCTTTCCTTTTCTGTAACTTTAATAGGCTATCCCAATCCAAATCTTCACCTTTCTTTCCACTATCAGAATTCAATGCAAACAGTGTGGGAGAGCGGCACAATGCCTGAATGAACTCCTCTGAATAACTAAAGGTGTCTCGATCTCTTCCATTCTCATTTCCCTTGCTACTATCTTGTTCAGGAGTTTTTCTTTCCATCTGACCTTCCATGATTGTAGCTTACAACAATAACTGTGGTCCTTTTTAGGTTTGACAACGCTATCAGTGCAAAGGTGCTTGCTTCCTTCTCTCCAGATGTGAAATTCTCGGCTCAGTCTTTGTGAGAGCACAACAAAGATCATCTTCTGCAGCAAGTCTATTTCGGTATTTACTCTTGATAAGCAACAAGCTTGAGAATTCGGTTTCACATAGATATGTTAGAAACGGAAGAAGTAGATGCAACACAATCTCAGACAGTCCAGGATACAATTGAAAATACTTGATCCAGAATTTAATTACTGACATTGAAGAAAAATCATTTTTCGCTGCATCGCTGGTAATGAGTTCAATGAACTCTTCTTGTGCAATCTCAGGAACATCCTCAACTTTAACTGTGAATGGACTTCTGGCAAGTGCAAATGGTGTGCCAGATAAATTTGGAAAATACGCTGAAATTTCTTCTTCCAGCATTTCTAAGTGCTGTTTGACAGAAATTATAATTCCATTTCTTGTGTCAAGTTCAATCTCGTTTTCTTCAAAGAAAGTGGATAAGTTGAGCAACATGTACGTTCTATTTTCAGCTAACTTTTTCTGCCAAAGCCGAAGTTTCATTTGAAACGCTTGGATCTTGTCAGACAAATCTAGGCATATTGCATTTGGTCCTTGCAGTGGTACATTTAATTTGTTCAATATTGCAAATATGTCAACCAAGTAAGCAATTTTCAGCAGCTGCTTTTTGTCACTGAAAAATGCTTCAAATTGTGTGCTTTTGCTTTTTGCTTAAACGTTTTTAGTTCATTGCGAAGATCAAAGGCACGCTTTAAAACCTTTCCTTTTGATAACCATCTCTCCTCACTGTGTAGTAAAAGAACATTATTGGATGCATCCAAATCATTACAAAGGTTCATAAACAGTCGACTGTTTAAAGCACTCGCTTTTATGAAATTAACGACACTTACTACATTTATCATAGTTTCTTGCAGCTCTTGTGGCAGCGTCTTCTAAAACTTGTCTGAATCATACAGTGAGTTCATATGGCTTTCGATGACTCATTGAACACCAAACGTTGAAATCCCAACCGATATCCTAGCATAGCTGGAGCTCCATCTATGCAAACACCACAAACCTTGTCGATGGGGATATCGTGTTTTTGCAGAAATGAACAAAATATTTCAAACACATGACGAGCAGTTGTTTCAAGTGGCTTGCAAAAAAGGAACTCATCTTTAAACTCGCCATCATTAATATATCTCACGTAAACCAGTAACTGAGAATAGTTTGAAATGTTGTGGATTCATCAAGCTGGATGCTAAATAGTCAGTGGAGCCAGATTTCATTTCCTGGATTACTTGGTCAAGGATATCAGCAGACATATCTTCTATTCGTCTACCGATGGTGTCGTTAGACAAGGAAATTGGACTCAATTTCCGTACAAATTCATCTCCAAGCATGACTCGAACAATATCTTTTGTTGCTGGTAACAGCAATTCCTCGGCAATGGTATGAGCTTTCCTGGCTTTGGCGATTCTGAGAGCTACCATATATGAAGCGGCTATGTTTTGCTGGTGGAGCTTTCCACCAATATCACGTCTACTTTTCTTGATTCCGTCAGCTTTGTTCTTAAAATACTGAATATCCGAGATCACGTGATGCGGTGAGGGCAGCGGTCGCACCCTGCGTGTGCTCCGGTGCCGCCATAAGCCGGTGAAATAGAGCCGATTAACACTCCGTGCCGTGAATATCTATTCCCCCTACTTGGCATAGAGCATCTCTGGAGCTGCGGGAGGCTAGCGGAGGGCGGCGGGCGGCATGGCAGCGGCGGTGAGAACGGCCCGCCGAGACAGAGCGCGTGGGAGCTGGCAGCAAGATGGCGGAGGATGCAGGATCGCCAGGCTCGCCGAACTCTCCTGCATTTATTGACGAGGTTTCTGCAGTGGTAGCAACGGCTCTGTCCTCGCAGTTCGCAGCGCTGAATGAAAAAATTGATGGGCTACAATCCTCGCTTGGGGGTCTGGGGAGCAGGCTTCAAGAAGCAGAAGGCCGTCTCGGACGAGCGGAGGACAGCGTGGAGGCGCTGATCGGAGAGGTGGCAGGCCTGAAATCGCAAGTACTTTTGCAAACATCGAAAATTGATGACTTGGAGAACCGTTCATGCAGGAATAACCTACGGATCATGGGCATCTCAGAAGCGGTCGGAGACATTTGAAAGAGCACCTAGAGTATCTGATACCACAACTGTTGGGGAGCACGGAGATGGGGGACAAGCTCTTTATTGAGCGCGCGCATCGTGTGGGCCCTAAGCAGGCCCAGGATCGCCGCCCGAGAGTAGTACTGGTAAAACCTTTGCAATTTCCCCAGAAAGAGGCGATTCTACGGGCGGCTCGGAAAAAAGGGGACATTGTGCATGACAATAACAAGATTCGCTTTGCACAGGATTATTCTATCGCGCTGAGTCAAAAGCGTAGAGCATATGCCCCCCTCTGTGAACAACTGATAAGCGCTGGGATCAAGTTCTCCGTTCAGTATCCAGCCCGGCTCCACGTGCTACATGAAGGCACACATCGGACATTTGAGTCTGCAGAGGAGGCCGGTTCCTATATTGCAAAGCTTGTCGGCCGGGAGGTGACCACCCCACCGTCGCCCTCCGTGACCAGCTGACCATATTGCTATTGTACTGTTTCTTTTGTATTTTCTGGTTTGGTGGCATGAATCTCTCCAAATTGGGGAGAGCTTAGCCTCCTGGTGAAGGCTGGGGGACGGCCAGCAATAGTTGGCCTGGCATTTGGGCAGGGGAAGGGGGGGTTAACAATGGATAGAATGTGTCTTTAGATAGTTGGGGCTGGCGGAGCTTGGTCACTGCTCCGTGCCGCAGATAGGTACTCCCTGGGGTCCCATGTTGGATGGCCTCCCCTCTCTCGCTCCGGCAAGGGGGGGGGTGGATTGTCTATCCCTCGGGTGGTCCTGGGAGGTGGAGAGGCTGAGGGGTCGCCCTGGGGAGGGGAAGGTTCCCGGGTTCCGCCCGGCTGGGTGAATCATGGCTGGACGTGCTTTCCCCTTATGTGGGGGAGGGGTGTCCTGAAGTGTTTGCTGTGCTGTGAACCGAAAGCCTGGCGGCCATGGTGTTTGGCCACTTTGGGATGCTTACTGTGTTTGTGGTTCTTTGGGTCAGTAATGTACTAGCGGTAGTCTTGGGTGGGGGGAGGGGCGGGTTCCATTAGATGGAGTAGACCTGTTGATAGATGGGGGCTCCGGTCGCATCAAGCGGGATCTCAGATGTGTCTTACTAGGAGGTATTGAAGTGAGTAAGATCCTAGGTAGATGGAATGGGGAGGGGGAGGGGTAGGATTTATTTATTTTATTTATTTAAAGTCTCTTCTATACTGCACTATTCAGCATCAGCGCGGTTTACATTGAACAAAGAATTTACACATTTCCGATGGTACTTTGTGTTTACATTTGAACAGGAAGAAAAGAAACAGGATGCGTTGGGGGGGGAGCTACGGGGGGGAGATGAAGTGGGGTAGGGGGTTTGAAGGGTTCAAGGGGGAGGGGGGGAGGATCGGGTATGGTTCAGGTTAGTAGGCGTAGGGCTGGGGTGCGGGGATTTAAGGGAAAGGAGGGGGGATTAGGGAATAGCCACAACTTGACAATGGGTATGGAGTGTGGAGGCATCTTAGCATTCCAGGGTGGATCTCAGGCTGGGAAGGTCGACCCTTCTCTGAGTGGGATGATCTTGTGGTTTGATGTGGACTCCTATCCACTACCCTGAAGGTTATATCTTGGAATGTATGTGGGGTGGGTAACCCTATCAAGAGATATAAAGTGTTGCAAGCATTTGGCCCACTTAAGCTGTGATATTGCTATGTTACAAGAAACTCACCAGTCAGAGGAAGAGCACGCTAAATTGAAACGGGAGTGGGTGGGGCAGATGTGGGGTGCTCCTGCTAAAGGGAAAAAGGGTGGAGTGGTCATCTTGATTAACAAACGGATTCGGTTTGCTCCGGAGAAATAGTATGTGGACCCGGATTGTAGATACATATTGTTGTTTGGAAGATTGGAGGGGAGACCCATTGTTCTAGGCAATTTGTATAACCCAAATGTATTGGATAGGCTGTTGTATGCCCGACTTGCTTCTAGAGTCGAGCAATGGCCTGATGATCCCTTGATCTTAGCTGGGGATTTAAATGGTGTCTTAGACATTGAAATGGATACTATGGGAGGTGGAGGGGAGAGAGTTTGGGTTCCGACTACTAAGGCATTGCAGGCTTTGTGGAATAGACTAGGAACGGTAGACCCCTGGCGTTTGCTGCACCTGACGGAGAAGGATTTTACCCACCAATCAAGGGCACATGGCTCTAGTGCTAGACTTGATTATATTTTAGTCTCAAAAAGGCTCTTCGCAATGGTGGGGGATGCGCAAATTGGCCCTATGGAGATATCTGACCATGCACCGGTTTGGGTAAATTTGACCTGGGGTGCCTCGGCCGTCCCGGCCAAAATCTGGCGATTCCCCATGGCGCTGTATAGGGACACTGACTTTCATATATATCTTAAACAATGTTGGCAAGATTTTATGAATCATCACGAACAGCACAGAGGACCCTGAATTGCTATGGGAAACGGTGAAAGTGGTTTTGCGCGGAGATATTATTGCGTATGTAGCGAGGAAGCGAAAATTAGTGGTGGCATGGATTGTCCAGTTGGAAAAGCAAACCGTGTGAGATAGGCGGCGGTGTGCGCACCATCCCACTGCAGCAAATAAGAGGTGGTTATGGGAGACTCAGTCGTCTCTTAATGAATTGCTTCATCAGAGAGTCAAAAAATCTTTTATGTATTACCGGTATCAATTATATCGATTTGGCGATAAATCTGGGAAGCTCTTAGCGCGCTGTCTCCAGGGTAGCAGGGGGACTCTGTCGATAGCGGCGTTGCGGGACGACCAAGGGCAGCTGCGTAAGGATAGCCCAGGTTTTCCGAGCCTACTTCCAAAAGCTGTATGCAGGGCAGGAAGGGTCTTGGGCGGATATGGTGAAGTATATTCGTGAATTGCGCTTTCCTAAGTTGACGGCGGACCAACAGGCGCAGCTGGATGAGTCGGTTACGGTCGAGGAGGTGTATAGGGTTGTTCAGAAGGCCAGCTGTTGTCGAGCACCTGACCCAGACGGTTTTGGGGCAGAATTTTATTTGGCTGGGGATGAATCATGCACATATCACTCTGATACCTAAACCAGCGAAGGACCCCACGCAGGTCCATCTCTCTTTTAGACTTTGATCTGAAGATACTGGCCAAGATTCTGTCGGATTGTTTGGCACCACTGATGGGGGTACTGGTTCATGAGTCGCAGGTGGGTTTTGTGAGAGGGCGGTATGCGGTGAGGAATCTGCATAAAATCCTGGGTTTGGGAGCGGGTCCTGCAGTCCTTGCTAATTAGCTTCGATGCAGAAAAAGCATTTGATCGGGTTAATTGGGACTATTTGAAATTTCTTTTGCCTCATTATGGTATCGGAGATTCTTTTTGTAAGATGGTGGACCTCCTTTATGCGGGCCCCACTGCTGGAATATTTTGCAATTTGGTATATTGTCAGACACTTTCAACCTAGAAAGAGGTACTCGTCAGGGCTGCCCACTGTCCCCTTTGCTTTTTGTGTTAACCTTGGATCCTTTGATACGGAGAGTGGAGACTTCTGTGAATATATGTGGAGTGCATCTTGGGCCGCGTGTGGGTTTAAGATAGCGGCTTTCGCAGATGATATGTTGGTGCATTTGTTGTCTCCCCGACGGTCCCTTCCTGGCCTGCTTGATGAATTGACTTTGTTTGGTAGCTTTGCTGGATTACGTATTAACATGGATAAGTCCGAAGCTATGGATGTAGCGGGCACGCTCCAAGGGAGCTGGCAAGAGAATTTTCCGCTTCGCTGGGTGGGTGACTCTTTTGTTTGCTTAGGTATATTGTTGACTAGGGAACCAGCGGCGTTGTACAGAAAAAATTTGGACAGGGTCTTCTCTAAACTTCGAGTGCAACTGCAGGCTTGGGCTCCCCTCCCACTGTTTCTCTTAGGTAGAGTGGCAGCTTTAGGGATGGTTATCTTCCCGCAATTGCTCTATTGGATGCAAACTTTTCCAGTTTGGCTACTGCGCTGTGACTTGCTGCGTATAGAGCGGGAGATTCGAGGGTTTCTTTGGAAAGGGTGGAGAGCGCGTATTCCGCTAAAACGGCTGAGAGGGGGGTGGAAATCGGGAGGGATTGGAGTCCCGGATTTGGGGAAATATGCCTTGGCTTGTCAGGCCCGGCATCTTGGGGATTGGCTGGGAGAAACGGATGCTTATACCCCTAGGGCCTTTGAGGAAGCCTTTGTTGCGCCACATGCTCTAACAGCAGTCTTGCACCTGGACCGAACTTCTTTGCCAAGCTGCACGTTGAGTAGCATCTTGGTGCTCCCAATGTGACGTACATGGCAACAATTTAATAAATATTGGGGTAGCTCTCCTGCGGTTTCGAGCTGGCTGCCCATACAGGGGAATGTCTGCTTTGCCCCGGAATCGGATTCAGCTCCTTTCCAGCAGTGGGAACGGCGGGGGATGCGGAGCCTTGGACACGTAGTTAACCTAGAGGGGAGATGTAAGGCTTTTGATGTGCTCTGTAGGGAGTATGATTTGGTCTCGGACTTCCTTCTTTGCGTATATGCAGATCTCTCATTATGTTACCCTACCGCGGCAAGAATTAAAAGTGGAACATTCTGCACGGATATTGGAATTTTTTGCCTTGGGAAAGGGGACACCACCGACTATAGCTGAACTGAAGAGACGACTGGATCAGTGTGGCCCTCCTCCCGATTATTCGGCAGAGAAAATCTCATGGGCGAGGGAGTCGGGTTGTGCGTTGGCCCTGGGCTCAGTGTGTGGTGCACTGGGCCGGATTGTGCGCTTGGTGGAAGGGGCTAGATGGCGGGAGGTGCAGTTTAAGTGTATTCTTCAAGCCCATTTCTTCCCGAGGTGAGCGTTGCGAAGTCAACTTACTGACTACGGGGGGTGTCCAAAGTGTTCTTGTGCCTTGGCGGAGCTGGTCATATGTGGTGGGGGTGCGTGTATATTTGCCGCTATTGGATGCGCATTGGGGCCTTTTTGAGCGGTTTGCTGCGACAGCAGGTCTGCTGGACAGGCCCATTGGTTGTGTTGGATCGATTGGGACCACTCCACCCGAAAGGGAAATGGCAGAGAATCTTAGTGCGGAAGGCCTGTTTAGTAGGGAAGGGCCCTATGCTCCATCGGTGGAGGGACTCGGTTGCCCCTACCTTCTGGGAGTGGCGTAACAGTCTTTCTCCAGGACCAAGCAGGAAGTCAGTCCTCACATATGGGTGACGTCGGCGCCGACGGAGCCCTTGCGGAGCAATTTTCCCCAGCTTTCAAAGAAAGCCTTTGGGAATTGCAGCGCGCATGCGCGGTCCCCTTCCCGCCCAAAGGTGCCATCTTGGCCAGTCTTCTTTTTTCCGCGGAGCCCTACAGACGCTGTCTACAAGTCACCGCTGAAAAGTTGATTTTCTTTATTTTTTATTTTCTTCGGTTCGATGCCGGTCCCTTTTTTCACTTTTCCCTGGCGGCACGAACGTTCGACCTCGCAGGGGCCCTTTTTCCCCCGATGGCCACCAGTGGCTTTAAAAAGTGTGTTATGTGTAAGAAACATATGTCTCTTACTGACACACACGATTGCTGCCTCCGTTGCCTGGGCCCAGATCATGAAGAAATGATCTGTGGAGCCTGTGGCAAGATGTCCGCCAAATCCTTGCGGAGTCGGCAGCATCAGAGGGAGAGAATCTTCTCTGACCCCAGCCGTACCCGGACCTCGTCAGAGGCGTCGGTGTCCAGGGAATCTGGCTCTGAACACCGTCGGAGCTCCTCTGAGAGGGGGTCTCCTACCCGGGAGCATCATCGGAGGAAGAAACCCGCGAGGACGGCGTCGGTGGACGCTCCTGGCTCCGCGAGGGCCAGGTCGCATAGCCCCGATAGCCGTCCCGGGTCTTTGGAGCTGGAGCGGCCGTCCAAACAGCCTCGTCTGGAGATGGACTCATCTGCTCACGTAAGTCCTGTTGTCCTCGTGGACTCGCCTCCGAGGGGTCCAACGTCGGGCCCGACGCCGTCGGGGCCAGAGTCGGGGGCTGCTGGGTCTCCTGAGTTCGGACTCAGGTTGACGGACTTGGAGAGCAGCCTGGCTGCCTTCATGGACCAGCAGCGGGCATTGATCGCTGGCCTCGCTGGCGCTTCTGCCCTGACCGCCGGGACGTCGACGTCTAAGTCGACCCCGGAGACCGAGCCGATCCTCGAGTCCATGCGGGCTCGAGTCGATCCTCGGTCGAGGTCCCCTTCGGCCTCCCGTTCGGGGCCGAGGTCGTCGGGTCGGACGGCGTCTGTGCCCGCCCGGCCTGAGCCGCTCGACGACGACTCCGAGGAGTCCGCCTGGGAATCCGAGGTGGAAGAGTCACCTGATTCTTTTCGGACTCAGTGTATCCCTTCGGACTCCCCCGAGTCCGAACCTCGGAGACAGTCCCCCCCGGAGGATGCACGGTTCTCGGACTTCGTGAGGGATATGGCCAAGGCCTTGGCCTTCCCTGCGGATCCCGAGGAGGAGCCTCGAGCCGAAGAGCTCGATGCCCTCCAGTATGACTCTCCTGCAAAGGAGCATTTTACTGTACCGGTTCCTCAGATGCTGGAACGACTTCTCTTCCGCATGTGAGAGAGCCCGGCGTCGTCGCCGGTATTAAGCAAGCAGGTCAATGCCATATATTGAGTCCGCAAGAGCCCTGGCTTCCAAAAAGCACAGCTGCCGCACCATTCCATGGTGGTGGAATCGGCCATGCATAGGCTCAAGAGCCAGAAGATGCACTCCTCGGTGCCTCCCGGCAGGGAAGCCCGCAGCCTGGATGGCATCGGTAAGAAGTGTTTCCAGGGCTCTATGCTTGCTTGTCGGGTCCAGACTTACCAGCTCTACATGGGCATGTATCTCAGGGACCTGGCTAAAGAAATAGCCGGATTCTCTGCTGGTCTCTCCGAGGAACCTTTGCGGAGGTTCCTGGCCCTGTCCACCGGTATTCGGGAGTGCTCAAAGTTTATCTCTCGAGCAGCCTACGATGGCTTTGAGGCATCGGCTCGGGTAGCCGCAGCCGGCATTGGGGCCCGCCGACAGGCTTGGCTTCAGTCCTCCGACCTCGAGCCCTGGGTGCAGGACAAGTTGGTCGATGTCCCCTGCAGAGGTGAAAACCTCTTTGGCAAACCTATGGTACATTGCCAAGGGACATGTACTCAGGGTCTCTGGACCCCGTGGGAATCTGCCCAGCAGATCAACTTCCTAGAGCTCAGAGCGATCCGCCTGGCTCTCCGGGCCTTCTCCCACCTTACCGCTCGCCAGTCCGTCCTCGTCCAGACGGGCAATCAAGTGGCCATGTTCTACGTGAACAAACAGGGGGGCACGGGCTCCTTCCTTCTCTGTCGGGAAGCACAAAAGCTCTGCGCTTGGGCCGTCAGCCGAGGAATCCTCCTCAAAGCTGTCTATCTCCCAGGTCAAGAAAACTACCTGGCAGACAAACTGAGCAGAATCCTCCAACCACACGAGTGGAGATTGGACCCGTTGGTGGTTCAAAGGATCTTTCTCCAATGGGGCCTCCCCACACTGGATCTCTTTGCCAGTCCTCTGAACAGGCAACTTCCTCGGTTCTGCTCTCGGGAACCGCATCCCCTCCGAGTAGCGGCGGATGCTTTTCTGCTCTCATGGTTCACGGGCCTTCTGTATGCCTTTCCTCCCATGCCGCTGGTGTCTCGAACACTTTTCAAGGTTCTCCGGGACAAGGCTTCGCTGATCCTGATAGCTCCCCGGTGGCCCAGGCAACCGTGGTTCCCGCTTCTGATGCAACTGGCGGTAGATACTCCGTTGCCTCTGGGGTTTCAGCCCGATCTCCTGACCCAGGATCAGGGGTCTCTCCTACACCCCATCCTCAGATCTCTTCATCTGATGGCCTGGCTGCTGAAAGGGTAGTCCTTGCTCCCCTCCTGCTGCCTCCAGAGGTAGAAGAGGTCGTGCTAGCTTCCCGGCGACCCTCTACCCGGAAATCCTACGCCCTTAAATGGCGTCGCTTCTCCACATGGTGTACTCAACAGTCTCAAGACCCCTTCTCCTGCTCGGTGTCGGTGGTCTTGCAGTACTTGCTTTCCCTCTCCAATCTTGGACTAAAGTCCAACTCGGTCAAGGTTCACCTCAGTGCTATTTCTGCACATCATGTGCCGGTGGAAGGCAGGCCTCTTTCCGGCCACCCTCTCGTGGCACGGTTCTCCCGAGGTCTCCTTCTCCTTAAACCACCTTTGCGCCCCCCAGCCCCTGACTGGGACCTGAACGTGGTTTTACAGCGGATCACCTGTCCGCCCTTTGAACCCATGGCTACCTATCCTCTCCGTTTTCTTTCTTGGAAAACCTTATTCCTGGTAGCCCTCACTTCCGCTAGACGCGTTAGTGAACTGCAGGCCCTAGTGTCTGATCCCCCTTACACTAGGTTCTACAAGAACAGGGTAGTCCTGCGGACTCAGGGTGAGGTTTCTTCCAAAAGTGGTCTCCCCTTTTCACATCAATCAGGAGGTGGTGCTTCCGACCTTCTTTCCCAGGCTGCACTCCAGCCGAGCTGAGACGGTCTTGCATACCTTGGACTGTAGAAGGGCGCTGAACTTCTACCTTGATCGTACGCGGGAGCACCGTAAGACAGTTCAGCTATTCCTGTCTTACGACCCTAATAAATTAGGGCTCCCTGTCTCCAAGCGTACTCTGTCCATCTGGGTAGCTGACTGTATCGCTTGGACTTATGCGGCGGCAGGCCTCTCGTTGGAAAGTCGAGTCACGGCTCATCGGGTTAGGGCGAAGGCTGCGTCAGTGGCTTACCTCCGCTCTGTTCCATTGGCAGACATCTGCCGGGCCGCTACTTGGTCTTCGAGCCAGACTTTTGCAACCCATTACTGCCTCGAGAGGGAGTCCCGCAGGGACAGTGCTTTCGGACAGGCAGTCCTCCGTAATCTCTTCGAGGTTTAAGCAACTCCTACCTTCCATCCCGGATGTTGGGCTACCGGTTGGAGATTAGTCAGAGAAGATTCCTTCCTTCTGTGCTGCTGAGCTAGAGGGAGCTCATTTTTGTGCTTAGGGTCTCCGGTAGCCTTAAGCTTGGGAGTCCCATATGTGAGGACTGACTTCCTGCTTGGTCCTGGAGAAAGCGTAGTTACTCACCTGTAACAGGTGTTCTCCAGGAGCAGCAGGAATCAGTCCTCACAACCCTCCCTCCTCCCCGTGGAGTTGCAGTCATATGATTTAGTTTTTGCACATTTTTTTGCTGTCTTTTCGCTATGTCATCAGACTGGCCAAGATGGCACCTTTGGGCGGGAAGGGGACCGCGCATGCGCGCTGCAATTCCCAAAGGCTTTCTTTGAAAGCTGGGGAAAATTGCTCCGCGAGGGCTCCGTCGGCGCCGACGTCACTCATATGTGAGGACTGATTCCTGCTGCTCCTGGAGAACACCTGTTACAGGTGAGTAACTACGCTACATCAGCTCATGCTCTTGGAACGAAGGGCTGCGCAAGGGAATGTTCAGCGATGGGGCTCCTTTCTTATGATTTGGATGCCTTACATACAGAACTTGGGGCCTAAGTCCAGAAGTGAGGTGCTGAATGTGGGATAGGCTGTGGTGTTTACTGTCAAGGGACCCAATAGGGGATTAAGGGGTTGCTTACGTTGTGACATAGGGGGATGGTTGCTTCCTGGGGGAAAGGTATCATAGCTGTGGCTTAAGGGTGGGGGAGGGAAGGTTGGGGGGGGGATTGGGAGGGTAAATTAACCTTTGCTTATTATATACTGTGCAATGCTTGTTACCTTGTGGTGTTGTATTGCCCCAGGGTGGTGGACAAGAAACAGCCCTGCCCGGGGTGTTGTATGTATGAAAAGAGAAAAACAATGGTTGCTTTATTGTTATCTGTTATATTGCGTTGACTTAATAAACAGATCTTTGAAAAAAAATAATGAATATCCTTGCCTACAAAGGTGGGATGCTTACTGTCAAAATGCCGTTTCAGTTTGTTTAGCTTCATGGATTCCGCTGATAGAACTTCGTTACAAATAACGCATTGTGGTTTCTCAATCCCTGCTGAAAATATGGAGGTGAAACCATACCGTAAAAAGTCATCGCAATATTTTCTTTTCTTGGTATTCTTCTGTCATTCATTTTCAATGGAGTCGCTGTTATATAATATTACACACAGGGCGAAGGCAGATGAGGTCACAGGTGCTAACTTTTATTTAAGAAAATCCACTACGCGTTTTGGCTGTATAAAAAAAACATATAAATATAAATGAGATATATCTATCTATATATCTATATCTATATAAATATATATATAAATATGAAATACATAATGTGCTGTGCTGCTTTTGAGCTCTTCTACTTCAGTGCCTCCAGTTCTTGCTTTTGCTACCAGTTGTTTTTCTCAGCCTGCAATAGCCTCCTCACACTTTACCCCATTCCTCTTACATATTTCTACCCTTTCTCAGCAACCCTACCAAGAAACCCACTTATTCCACTGACTTTCTCCCAGACTCTGTGCAGAAAATCAGCCCACCCTTCCTGTGACCATTAGCATTTTTATTATTCATGACCCCTGGATAGGACCCAAAGCACACCAAACCAACCAATTCTCCATTGACTGTTGTGCTTCCCCACTCCCAAAACCAAGCCACCAGAAACACAAGGATGCATGCACAGCCACTCTAGTAAACGTATGTAGTCGCACACTGGCCTTTCTTGCATTCAGTTATGTAAACAGACGGACAGAAATGCCCTCCCCAGTAGAAGTTCCTTCCGAAAAACCCAGTATGTTTTTAATAGGAGGTGTATAGTAAGAGCAGCCCCTCCCCGATCACCTCCACAAGGCCTGATCTGGCCCACTGCACCCCAGCAACATAAAAAGCAGCGCCGGAAGGTGGGCCTTTGCCTGAGAGCCTCGCTAGAGGGCCCTTTGGTGTGGCACTTAGACGCAGGCCAAACAGCGGGGTGATCCAGGAGCACCACTGATTAAGGGCATCCAGCAAAGACCAACAGAACTATCCATACCAACAGACCTCCATAAAAACTAATTGTAAGCTCTGATGAGCAGGGACTGTCTCTTACATGTCTGTGCAGTGCTGCATACGTCTTGTAACACTATACAAATGCTCAGTAGTAGCAGTAGTAAGTTGTTAATTAGGCCGACTTGTACCCATGACAATAAACAGGATATAGTTACCTTCGCACATATCACCTTTTCAAAAGGAAATACAAATGACCGTCCAGCATACCCACACAATTACAGTACTCTACCAAAGTATAATATTCAACACAATGAAAACGGAAACCAGAGCTTTACACAGGCTGCTGAAAAAAAATAATACAAATGCAGAAGTAAAACATAGTATTTCTATCCATATGAGCCTGGCTGGGGGACCTTGCACTTTGAGCTGTTCAGCTGGGCTATGTTTTATTCCACCGAGGCACACTTTCCCCTCTGATGTTGACACTTACTGTCTCCTTCTGCCTCCTGCAGCTCTGTCACGTTCCTCCTTAGGCCTCTACCACGTGGCTGCACGTCCTGGACCCACACGGCCCTTGCTCAGTCACTTCGGCGGGCTACCTCTGCTGTCCGGCGTTTTGTGCTTCTGCCTCCTTTACCACTCACTCCACTGCCAGCACACACCGGAGCTCCCGTCCTGTTAGCCCACCTCCACTTATCCTCTGCCGCTCTGCTCTAAGTCCGGGCCCGATCCGACACCTTGCTCTACTATCGAGTGTTGGAGTGATCTTCATTTATAAAAGTCAAGCGGATGCAGAGCCTTCCCGCCTCTGAGGAGCCCATGCAGATGTGTCCAGCCCCTAAAGGAAGTTAATGTAACTTCCTTTGGGGGCGGGATGCATGTGCACAGGCTCCTTCACAGAGATGGAAGGCTCTGCACTGGCTTGGCTTTTTTAAACTGAAGAACTCTGAGTCATCACTGCTGCTGCTGCGGTGACCCCCGGTAAATCCTGAGGCGACCCCCATCGGGGTCGCAGCCTACAGGTTGAGAACCACTGCCTTAGATGGTCAGCCGATCTCTTCTCAGCCGCTTGTAGCACGCTTCATGAGGGATCTTCTATTAACCCAAACCCCCCCATTAAGCCCCCTACAATGGCTTGGGATCTTAATGTTGTTTTGGGACAGCTTCTCAAGCCGCCCTTTGAACCTTTAGCCACTTCCTCACTAAAGTTTCTCACGTGGAAAGTCACCTTCCTTATTTCCCTCACTTCAAGACACATTAGTGAGCTCCATTCTTTGGTGGCTGAACCTCCTTATTCATGATTCTACCATAAGATAGTCGTGAGGACTCATCCTCGCATTCTGCTGAAGGTGATCTCGCCCTTCCATTTAAACCAGTCAGTCTACTTTCCTGTCTTTTTCCCTATACCTTATTCTTCTAGGGCAGAGGCAACCCTTCACACTCTGGATTGCAAAGTGCCTTGACTTTTTATCTCCAGAGAACTCGAGCACTGAAAAGCTTCTCAACTTTTCATCTTTTTACTCGTGTCACCTGGGGTTGCCAGTATCCAAACATACGCTTTCTAAGTGGATAGCAGACTGCATCTCCTTTGCTTATGAAAAGGCAGGACTCTCTCTCAAGGGTCACGTCACTGCACATAATGTGCGGGCCATGGTTTCCTCTATGGCAAATCCTGTGCTTTGTAGCGATTGATGAGATATGCAAAGCAGCAACTTGGTCTTTTGTCCACGCTTTTGTTGCTCACTATTGCCTGGACAAGGACTTCCGCCAGGATGCCTTGTTTGGCCAAGCTGTTCTCCAGCATCTCTTTCAGAATTAGATCAACTCTGACTCTGAGGTTGTATCTCTGACATCTCCGAGCTAGGGAGTCCCATATGTGAAGACTACATTCCTGGAGATAGCGTAGTTACTCACCTGCAACAGGTGGTCTCCAGGAACAGTAGGAATTTAGTCTTCACAACCCACCCTCCTCCCCTGGAAGTTATGTCTTCTTTCTCCTCTCCTTTTATCTCAGCTACAAACTCGGCTGAGGAAGGAGAGCTGGAAAGGCATGAAGGCAGCTATGCAGGTGCAGTGGGATGCTTCCAAAAACTTTCCTATTGGACGCTGGGGAGTGTTCCTGCGTGGGCTCCATCGGTGCCAACAACACCCATATGTGAAGACTAAATTCCTGTTGTTCCCAGAGATCACCTGTTACAGGTGAGTAACTACGCTTTATGCTACAGACCCTATATTTAAATCAAGAGGGTATGCAAAGAAAATTTGCCAAAAGCTGGAAGAAAGGAAAATTGCCATTAAAAAATTTGCAAAAAATAAAGATGCAAGTTTTTAAGACCTTTAATTTTAAAGATCAAAGAAAAGAAGTATGTGAATGATACCATCTTGAAGCAACTAAGGGATTCCATGGACAAAGAAATACAGGGAGGAGGGGACTTAGGTGAGAGTACCAGAAGAAAGGAAGACACAAGGAAAGAGAGGTTGAGGGGGAGATGGAGTTGAGAGATTTGGAACTGCAGGAGAGTGAGCTGAATAAAGGAAGAGTCAACAAATTAACTGGAGGAAGCAAAGGAGGAAGAAGAAAGGAAATAGAGACCCAGAGATGGAGGAATTCAAGATAGAACTCCTAATCCATATGGGAAGAGATGAATATGCTGGGTTCCAAGCAAGGGAAAGATTACCCAAGCTAAATTTAGCACCTAAGGCTAGAAGTATGATTAAGATAAAAAGGGACCATTTATTGACATCACTTGAATTAATAAAATACAATATTATGCAGCTAAAACTATTACTGCAAGAATACTACCAACTAGAGTGCAAGGCCAGAAGAAAGAGAATAACAGTTCCTTCTTGGGAAAACGCATCGAAGGAAAAATACAATCATTGCGTGCAGAGGTATCCCTGATGGATGGGTATCTAAAAGGATTAAGATCATCAAAGATATTAAGGAAGATCCAAGACATCAAGCTGAAGCATGCTGCATTAACAGAAGACCCGAAATTTATATGTTCCAACAATAAAATGAAAATAGTGGCAGACGTGCAAAAACTTCGAAAATATGAAGAAAACAGGAATGAAAGATATCAGAATAAACTATTTAGAGAGAACCCAAAACAATTCTACAGGGAATTGGGGAAGTGTATTAATATGGTAAAAGTACCCCCAACCAAAACTTTAACCTTCTGGAGAAAGCTATAGGAGGACCCTATATCGCATGATCACAAAGCAGAATGGTTTTCCAGCATACAGAAGCATTTAGAAAAGAAAAAAACATTAAACCTATATGGAATGGCCTGTAATAGAAACAAGATAACAGAAAAAGACCACATGACCTATCTACTCTGTCCTTCCATATCAATCACTACAACAGTCCCCTTTTTTCCTTTAGAGATCCTCTGTGTTTGTCCCATGCTTCTTTGAATTCAGATACTGTTCTCATCTCTACCGCCTCCACTGGGAGACTATTCCACGAATCCTCCACTCTTTCCTTTAAAGAAATATTTCCGCGTATCACTCCTGAATCTATCCCCTTTCACCCTCATCCCATGTCCCCTCGTAGCAGAGCTTGCTTTCAATCGAAAGAAGCTCTCCTCCTGTGCATTTATGCCATGGAGGTATTTAAATGTCTCAATCATATCACCTCTATCCCACCTTTCCTCTAAGGTGTACATATTAAGGTCTTTAAGTATGTTCTCATATGCTTTATAATGAAGACCACTAACCATTTTAGTAGCCACCCTTTGTACCGACTCCAGCCTGTTTATATCCTTTTGAAGGTGAGGTCTCCAGAATTTCACAAAATACTCCAAATGAGGTCGCACCAAAGACTTATACAGAGGCACTATCACCTCCTTTCTTCTGCTGGCCATTCCTCTCCCTGTGCACTGAAGCATCCTTCTAGCTTTTGCCATCACTTTTTTTACCTGTTTAGCTACTTTAAGATTATCCGACACAATCACGCCTAGGTCCTGTTCTACTTTTGTGGACAGAAGTACTTCACCCCCTACACTATATTGCTCCCTTGGTTTGCTACAGCCCAAATGCATGACTTCGCATTTTTTAACATTAAATCTCTGCTGCAAAATTCTAGACCTTTCTTCAAGTTTAGCTAGATCCCTCCTCATGTTATCTACACCTTCCTGGGTGTCTACTCTATTACAGATTTTGGTATCATCCACAAAGAGGCAAACCTTACCCGATAGTCCTTCCGCTATATCACTAACAAAGATGTTAAAAAGAATCGGACCAAGGACAGATCCCTGGGGCACACCACTAGTAACCTTCTCAGAGTGAGCTCCATTTACCTGTATCCTTTGTCACCTCCCACTCAACCAGTGTCTAACCCAAGCAGTAACTTTAGGGTCCATCCCTAGGGTGCTCAGTTTGTTTATAAGTCGCCTGTGAGGAATGGTGTCAAAGGCTTTACTGAAATCTAAATTCATTCCATCTAGGGCTCTCCCTTTGTCCAACTCCCTGGTCACCCAGTCAAGGAAATCAGATTTGTCTGACAAGACCTGCCTCTGGTGAATCCATGCTGCCTCGGATCCTGTAATCCGCTGGACTCCAGAAAACTCACCATTTTCTTTCAGGAGCGCTGCTAATAATTTACTCACCACTGATAACTAACTGGCCTGTAGTTTTCAACCACATCCTTATTTCCGCTTTTGTGTAAAGGGACCACATGTGCCTCTCTCCAGACCTTTGGCACCACTCCTGACTCCGAGGCATTGAAAAGGTCAGTCAGTGTTGCTGCTAGAATGTCCCCAAGTTCCCTCAGCATTCTATGGTGTATCCCATCTGGTCCCATCACTTTGTCTTCTTTAGGTTTAGCTAGTTGCTCACGAACAGTCTTCTGAAAATTGTTCAAGATGCCCCTTGCTTCTGTTCCTGTTTGTGAGTGTTTTCTGAGGTCCTGCTCCTGGTTCTTCATCTGTGAACACAGAACAGAAATATTTGTTAAGCAATTTTGCTTTATCCTCATCAGCTTCTACATATTCCTCCCTTTCATCCTCGAGTCTGACAGTACCACTTTTGCCCTTCCTCTTTTCACTTACATACCGTATATACTCGAGTATAAGCCGAGTTTTTCAGCACATTTTTTGTGCTGAAAAACGGCCCCCTCGGCTTATACTCGAGTCAACGTCTCTGCGCATAAGTTGCTGCTGCTGCCGAGTCCGCTTCTCGGCAGCGGCAAACTCACCGACTCCTTCTTCTGCAGCCGCGGCTCCCTGCCTCTTAGGGAACCGCGGCTGTGCTTGTAAAATCATCTCGGAGCCCTTCCTGTCTTGACGGGCTCCGTGCAGCATTGTCCCGCCTCCAAAACTTCCTTTAGAGGCGGGACAATGCTGCACGGAGCCCGTCAAGACAGGAAGGGCTCCGAGATGATTTTACAAGCACAGCCGCGGTTCCCTAAGAGGCAGGGAGCCGCGGCTGCAGAAGAAGGAGTTGGTGAGTTTGCCGCTGCCGAGAAGCGGACTCGGCAGCGGCAGCAACTTCTGCCCCTCTCCCTCCATCCATATCAGCTCCCTCCCTCCATGTCAGCTCCCTCCCTTCTTCTGCAGCCGCGGCTCCCTGCCTCTTAGGGAACCGCGGCTGTGCTTTTAAAATCATCTCGGAGCCCTTCCTGTCTTGACGGGCTCCGTGCAGCATTGTCCTGCCTCCAAACCTCCCTTTAGAGGCGGGACACTGCTGCACGGAGCCTGTCGAGACAGGAAGGGCTCCGAGATGATTTTAAAAGCACAGCCGCGGTTCCCTAAGAGGCAGGGAGCCGCGGCTGCAGAAGAAGGGAGGGAGCTGACATGGAGGGAGGGAGCTGATATGGATGGATGGAGGGAGGGGGGCTGACATGGAGGGAGGCTGACATGGAGGGAGGCTGACATGGAGGGAGGGAGGGAGGCTGACATGGAGGGAGGCTGACATGGAGGGAGGGAGGGAGGCTGACATGGAGGGAGGGAGGGGGGCTGATATGGATGGAGGGAGGGCGGCTGACATGGTGGGATGGAGGGGGCTGATATGGAGGGATTGGGGAGGCGGGCTGACATGGAGGGAGGGAGCTGATATGGAGGGAGGGCTGGCTCTGCCGGGCAGGGGGGGCCCTGCGGGACATGCGATTTTGCCGCGGCTGAGGGGGAGGGGTTAGGACTGGTAATGTGCTGTGGGCTGGGGGGGGTTAGAACTGGTAATGTGCTGTGGGCTGGGGGTGGTTAGAACTGGTAATGTGCTGAGGAGGAAAACTCCAGTTTTGAAGGATTTTAGCTCTTGTGTGTTAGCTTGGTTGCTGATTAAGCTAAGGTTGATGTACTTTTAAAGATACGGTATTTTTGATACCATATTGTTTTTGTTGACCCCATTTTCCACTTACAGAGTTATTTTACTGTTTTTCGTTTAAATAAATATTCATGTAATTTTATTGGTCTCTTATCTTTATTTGTTACATTGACTAGTAGGTGCCTCATTTCCCACCCTCGGCTTATACTCGAGTCAATAGTTTTGCCCAGTTTTTTGTGGTAAAATTAGATACCTCGGCTTATATTCGGGTCGGCTTATACTCGAGTATATACGTTATCTGAAAAAGCTGGAAAGCAGGTTAAAACGAGCTCCAAATTGGAAGACCCCTGGCCCAGATAGAGTAAAAAACTTTTGGTTCAAGCAGTTAACATCACTCTTCCAAGACCTGGTGAACCACAAAAATCAATTGTTTGAGCAGCCAGACTTAATACCGCAACGGCTTTCTACAGGAAAAACATTTCTTCCAAAGGGAGAGCTGACTAACTTTCCTAAAAATTAAAGACCAATAACCTGTTTATCTACAATCTATAAACTCTATCTCCAGGAACAAGCAGGAATGAGTCTTCACATATGGGTACGTCGGTACCGACGGAGTCTGCGCGGGAACGCTTCCCAGCGTCCAATCAAAGAGCTTTTGGAAGCATCCCACCACGCCTGTGTGCTGCCTTCCCGCCTTTCCCAACTGCCTCTCCTCAGTTTTCGTTTTTCCGCGGAGCCGGCAGGACATCCTCCTGTCACCGCAGAAAATTCTTGTTTTATTTCTTTAGTTTTCTTGTGGTCGCGGCTGTCTTCCTGACGCCACCGGTACCGCCGGTGTTTTCTTTTCTTTTTCTGTAAAATCTTCCTTTTCCACGGGATATTTTTTCCTCATAGTGTCCCACGGGTTCTTAGGCCTTAAAGGCCGCCTCTTTTCCTTCATAGAACCGCCGACCACACACTCCAAGAAATGTTCAGACTGTGGCGGTACAACTTTATTTTTAGACCCTCGAAGTCGGTGTCTAACCTGCTTGGGTCCTGACAACAGTTTGGTGAGAAGAGATCTTCAACATCGAAGTTCCCTCGATACAAGGTTGCCCTCCAACTTTGGGGCACCGTCCCCTCCTTCTACACAGGATCAGGTAACCCACAAACAGTCTGTTAAGACTAGCCAGCCCTCGAGTGGTAGGTCTCATGCACAGCATGTAGACAGCTCTGGCCTTGCCCTCGAGGGACCACTGGCTTCAAAACCCCGGCGGGAACCTTCGGTCTCCAAAGCATATAAGGGGTTTCAGGTTGTTCCTGGGGTTCACCCCTCACAGAACATACCTCAGCCATGTCCGGTGGTGGCATCCGCTTCGAGCGGTACTGATACCCCGGCATCGGCACTGGTGTTGGATGAAACACTCCTCACCAGGGATCGTCATCTGGCGTCCTCGGTACCTTCGGGACCGGTGGATACACGCCAGACTGACTTTCCATTATCAGTACCAGCACCGTGACTACCACCGACGTCAGTACCCTCCAGACGTGCATAGATAGCCTCACTTCCTTCGATGCCGAGTCTGGAATCGATCTCCAGTCTGGAGGACTTGGTACTGGCTCTCGGTGGTAGCGAAGGCTCGGTTCCGATGATTCGGACCCGCAACTCTCGGTTCCCCCGAGGCCGATTGAGTTGCCACTGGTTGACCTTCCTTCACCGGTATCAGACACGGTACCGAGATCGGTACCGATGTCCTCATTACCTTTACGGTCTGTGCCTTCCAGACTTCGCTTATCCGGCTCTCTGCCCTCAATGCCGAGTTTGGAATCGATCTCTAGTCTGGAAGACTGGGTACCAGTACGCTTTGGTACCGACACCGATCGATACCGGTGGCTCGGTACCGAGGATAGCAGCCGGAGGTTTTCAGTTACCTCGGTACCGATTGAACAGTCAACGATGACTGCTCCGATGTCTCTGTCGGGCTCGACTCCGACATCGGTACCGGTATCCACAGTAGCATCGTGGCCAACTCCTGCCATGCTTTTTTCAACAGGATCGCTCCCTTCTATACCAAGCTTGGAGTCGATACCTGGCGTGGACAATGTGGTAATGAAGGTCGCTGCTCCTGACAGCCAGTACAGGCGACTATCCCTTAAGCATTCCACACTACACTGTGCAGGATCTTCTATTCCTATGTATTTGGATGCCTCTGTCAGTGCTCAGGCTAGTTCTTCAGACCTAACCTGTCCAAGGGAAATTCCTGTTGGGGATCCCTCTTTTCAGAGTTTCCTCCTGGATATAGCAAGATCTCTTGCCATTCCTATCCCAGGACATGATCCTGCACAAGGCTCTCTTTCTACCAAAGCAAAGGAGAACATAATGCTTCCTTTGCATCATTCCTTGCCGGATCTCCTTCTAGGAATGTGGGAAACACCTTTAAGGGTACCCCCACCTCCCATGGCAACTGATCTCTTATATCAAGTGCCCCCCTCTTCAGGGTTTCAAAAGACTCAACTTCCTCATCATTCCATAGTAGTGGAATCAGCAATGAGGCGTGTAAAGAGTAAGAAAAAGCACTCTTCTTATCCGCCAGGTCGTGAGTAAGACACTAGATGCCTTAGGACGTCAAACCTTCCAGACATCTATGCTTTCTGCAAGAATTCTCTCATATATTTTTTATATGAGTCTATCTCTTGAGGAGATCACAAAGCAATTACATCTTTTGTTTCCTTTCCTTCCACATTCCAAGAGTGCAAACTATTCCTCACTGCTTAAGCATATCCAGAATATCTCTTGGTTTCTTTCTCGTGCTTCCCTAGACTCTTTTGAGTCTGTTAGCAGGACTTCTGCTATAGCTATAGGGGCATGACATAGAGCCTGGCTCCAAGCTTCAGACTTGGACAAATGGGCTCAACAAAGACTGGGACATATTCCTTGTACTGGAGACAATCTTTTCAACAATGAGTCTTTACGTCAGGTTACTCAGTTGTCCACTGATTTACCTGTTCCTAGAGGTTGTTCTACACCTTCTTCTGTCCCAGTAGGTAGGAAATGTCCTACCAAACTTTCTTCCCACAGGAGAAGGTTTTATTCATCACTTGCCCATCATACAGATGTTCCCAAACAGGGGAAGCATCGTCCTGGTCTGAAGAATCCAACCTCTCACCAGGCTCAGCAAACCCAGCAACCGCAGGGTTTCTGATCAATCATCATCAGATGCTTGTGACTCTTGGGATTAGAATCTACAGTTACTTCTTCTGAATAGAAGCAATCCACTGCTGTCATTCTAAATCCTAAACATGGATCTCTTCCCAAAGACATCCATTTTTTCTATGTTCTATGAGCTGTCAGTATGTACATGCTTCTAGATCACAGGGTTCTCCTCTTCTTCCTGCTAGGGAAAAGGTCTAACCACTATCAAATGATAGTTTCCTGTGCCAGCATGTCTTTTTCCTTTCTATAGACTTACTTTTTTGTAAGTCTTCTTCAGCTCCATTCTTTTTACCCTCTTACCAGGTTTTTCCTCTGTAAGAGCGGTATTCCTTCACTGGAGGGCTTTTTCTTCAGCCTCTCTAGTTTTGCTACTTTTCCAGTGCGGAGTTCTCTTCTCTGAGTTGACTCCTCTTCTTCACTCTTGCCTTGCAGCAGTTCTTCAGACATGGCCAGAGTTTTCTACTCTTGTTCTGTCCTTTCTGTTTTTGAACAGTGCCATTCTTTCTGCTGTCTGGCAAGCAGCTGCCAATGCAGGAGCCTTTATGTTTGGACCACTGGTTCTTGTCCTTCAGCAACCAGATCTGTCCTCCACTAACATTCTGTCTGGTCTTAGTAGTGGCTCCAAGTCAGTGCTGTCATCTTTCTTGGAATTATTTTCACTACAACCTTGTTGGATTGTCTTCTCTTTCTGCCATCTCCATTTCCCTGGGTTTGGCAGCATAGTTGACATAGAACTGGCTGCAGTAGAGCCAGTACCTATCTCCTCTTTCTCCTGCATCATGCTCTCTGCAATTCTACAAAGAAGCTCTCCACTATGGGCCCTTGTTATTATTATTATTATTTATTATTTATCTGTATTTATATCCCGCTTTTCACCGGGTCAAAGCGGTCAATTTGGGTATACATTTAACACGAGGGGATATGAGACACACACACTAATACATACAGGGAACATGGGCAATAGAGGGTTAAGTGGCTTGCCCAAGACCACAAGGAGTGCCTATACGACTAGAAATCCCAGTCCCTCCGGCCTGAGATTGCTGTCCCCAGGTGGGACTTGAACCCCCGGCCCTCCGGCCTGAAGTACCTTGTCCTAACCACTAGACCACTCCTCCCCTTAAAGAGCATGTTTTTTTTTTTTCTCTTAACAGCTATACTAGATGGTTGAAAAAGGCTTTTTCAGTCATGTCTCCCATGACTAGAAAAGTTCTCCTTTTAATATAAAGGACATAGGCCTCCTCTTACGTGAAAGCTTAAGGAGTTGCTAATTCCCTGCTTGGTCCATAGTATTTCCAATTGGGAATATGTTTTCTCCTTTCAGCTCGTCCTCATGGTAAGAACGCATGATACCTTTTTGCCCTTAAGTAGGTCAGCATGGTATCTCATTTTTATGCGTCTTCTGTTCACTTACCATGCTAGAGTTCTAGAATACTCGGGACTTGCTGGCTGCAGACTGATATCATCCTCTGCTTTTCACGTCACCATTCTGGTTATTCCACTACCTATCATCCCTGTAGCTCATAACCAGTGTAAATTGATTCTCTATATATCTTCTCAAGTAGGTTCCATACCTATAGCATACATCTTACAGATGTCTATGCCTATCATTTGTGTGTATTTTATGCCCTTCATATCTCACTATAGATATATTCCCTATATCTATATGAGATAGATAGATATATTTTTTTTCTATCTCTCTCTATATATATGTATCTCTCGAGATTTTTTACTATGGGTAGATATGTATTTTGTATTTATCTACCTGACTGTCCAGGCTCATATAGCTATATGATTCCGACAGATGGGCTTTACCCGTTCTTATGCTATCCAGCATGTTTTTGGGGTTCCACAACCACTTCGGTGGTAGTTAACAACTTTCACCATAACCTTATGGTTTAAATACCTCTGAAGCTCTCCATGTCCCAATATCTTTCCTAGCTGACTCCAGTTAGGAGAGACATTGCGGATCTTCAGCTAATCACAGGCTCTAACGCCTCCAGCGTTTGTCCTTTCTTTTGGGATACAAGGGGTTCCCATACCTTTTCTCCCCACAAGGACTGTGCCTGTTTGTCCAAATCGGTTAGCCTTTCTCTTTTGTTTCTAAGAGTGAGCCACTCTACTGCCAAAAGAGTTCGTTTTTTGTCATAAAGCCTTGTGCTGAAGGCCCACCGTTTTTGTACTACCCCAGTTTTTCATACTGGGGTTACCTGTTACCTTTCAGGATTCTGACCTCCACTGTTTTTCCCTACAGGTTTCTTACCTCCACTTACAGTGAGGTTTTCTTTGAGGTTCCTCTACTGGATTTCCCAGTAGATCCCATGAACCTCTATACTTCTATGAAATCCTGTCAGGGGAGGTCCATATTGCAATCTTCTTTGCAATATCATTGATGACAATTATCCACACATGGACTCCTTGTCTGCAGTCCTATGCTGGGTTAGCTGTTCCACAGCATCTTTCTTTCTTCAACTCCTACCCTCCATCCTCAGGATGCTTGGTGTTGTTGGGTATAGCATGTTCCAACCTATGACATGCTAGGACTCCAGGCATCTCAGCTTGGGAGTCCCCATATGTGAAGACTCATTCTTGCTTGTTCCTGGAGAGAGCACAGTTACTTACCTGTAACAGGTGATCTCTGGGAACAGCAGGAATAAATCTTCACAACCCACCCACCTCCCCAGGAGTTGTATCTCTATCTATCTTTCCTTTCCTCTCTCTCTCTTTGTCTCAGCTTTAAAACTTAACTGAGGAGAGGCAGTTGGGAAAGGCGGAAAGGCAGCACGCAGGCATGGTGCGATGCTTCCAAAAGCTCTTTGATTGGATGCTGGGAAGCGTTCCCGCGCAGACTCCGGTACCGACGTACCCATATGTGAAGACTTATTCCTGCTGTACCCAGAGATCACCTGTTACAGGTAAGTAACTGTGCTTTCTGTGATAGATACAGACAGAATATACGATCACATCAAACTAAGTAACATCATGGCGATAGAGCAAAAGGGCAATAAGAGAGGAGCATATGGAACCAAGATCAGTTAATGCTGAATAAGGCCAATATGGCCAGTGCTAAAGAGACATAAATCTCAGTATAGCATGGATTGATTATAAGAGAGCTTTTGAGAGCATCCCACACTCTTGAATAATACATTGCCTTGAAATGTATAAAATAAATTCTGGTTTGATAGAGTACATTAAGTTCACTATGACAATGTGGCAATCCATAGAAACATGATGACAGAAAAAGACCACAAGGCCCATCTAGTCTGTCCTTCCATAACTACAACAGTCCACTTTTTACCTTTAGAGATCCTCTGTGTTGGTCCCATGCTTTTTTGAATTCAGTTACTGTCCTCATCTCTACCACCTCCACTGGGAGACTATTCCACGGATCCACTACTCTTTCCGTAAAGAAATATTTCCGCATATCACTCCTGAATCTATCTCCCTTCACCCTCATCCCATGTCCCCTTGTCGCAGAACTTGCTTTCAATTGAAAGAGGCTCTCTCCCTGAACATTTATGCCACGGAGGTATTTAAACATCTCAATCATATCACCTCTATCCCGCCTTTCCTCTAAGGTGTACATGTTAAGATCCTTAAGTCTGTCCTCATATGCTTTATAATGAAGACCACTAATCATCTTAGTAGCAACCCTCTGCACCGACTCCATCCTGTTCACATCCTTTTGAAGGTGCGGTCTCCAGAATTGCACACCATACTCCAAATGAGGTCGCACCAAAGACTTATACAGAGGCATTATCACCTCCTTTTTTCTGCTAGCCATTCCTCTCCGTATGCACCCAAGCATCCTTCTAGCTTTTGCCGTCACCTTTTCTACCTTTATTTTTGAGAAATGAAGATGGTCAGTACATCCTTACTAGCATTAAGATCCAGCCAGGAATATCTCAGGGAGATTTCCTGTTGCCACTTCTGTTTTGTTTGGCACTTACTCTGAGTGCTGTCATGAACTCTTTGGGGTATGGATTTAGCCTGAATTCTAAAGACTGTATAAACTCAGAAGCAACTTCCCATCTGCTATTTATAGATGATCTGAAGCTCTACAGTTTGACGAACAATTAGCAGAGTAACTTCATCTGGTGAAAAGCTTTTCTGATGACATCAGGATGACACTTGGGCTGGACAAGTGTGCTAAGGCAACCTTTTTCAGAGGGAAATTTGAGCAAAGCCGAACACATCTCTCTTGATGAGGGCTGTGACATCAAGGATTTTGAACTGGAAGTCATATACTGTATAAGTATCTCAAAATAGAGGAAGGAATGACACTCGAGCAGAAACTATTGAGAGAAACATAGTAAAGGATAATCTCCAGGAACAAGCAGGAATGTAGTCTTCACGTATGGGTATCGTCGGTACCAACAGAGCCTGCGCAGGAACGCTCCCCAGTGTCCAATAGGAAAGCTTTTGGGAGCATCCCATAGCGCCTGTGTGCTGCCTTTCCCAACTGCCCCTCTCCAGTTCTCCGTTTTCCATGGAGCCAACAGGTCGCACATCCTGTCACCGCAGAAAATATTTCCTTTTATTCTTTTTTGTGGTCGCATCTGCCTTCCCTCGACGCTACACCGGTACCGCCAGTGGTTCTTTCTTTTTTCTTCTCCTCAGCGTAGGATGTCTCCTCCAGAGGATATGTCCTTTCAGGATTTTATCCGAGATGTGGCTCAAGGTCTTTCCATCATAGTGGCTCCTGAAAAAGAGCCTAGGGCAAAGGAATTGGAAATCCTGCAATATCCTAAAGCTCCCAAGGAGGCAGCTACCTTACCTATTCATGAAATTTTGCATGACCCCATGTTAAGGATGTGGGAAACACCCCTAACCACTTCTCCCCACTCTCGACGGCTCGACACCATGTATCTAGTTTCTCCTTGTCCTGGGTTTCAGAAGACTCGGCTACCACACCATTCCATGGTGGTGGAATCAGCTATGAGAAGAATCAAGAGTGCAAAAAGACATGCATCTAATCCTCCAGGACGTGAGTGTAGGACTCTTGACGCCTTTGGATGTCGAACCTTCCAGGCTTCCATGCTTTCTGCTAGGATCAGTTCCTATATATTATATATGGGAATGTTCCTTAAGGAGGTCACGGGAGATTTCGAGCTTATGAGCCCCCTCCTTCCTGATAAGAGGCAGGATTATCTTGCCCTTGTCATACATGCTCAGGATGTTTCCAAGTTTGTTAATCATGCATCCTTTGACTGCTTTGAGTGCATAAGCAGAACCTCTGCTATTGCCATAGGTGCACGTAGGATTGCCTGTCTCCAGGCATCTGACTTGCAACTTTGGGTACAGGATAAACATAGAAACATGATGACAGAAAAAGACCACAAGGCCCATCTAGTCTGTCCTTCCATAACAACAACTACAACAGTCCACTTTTTACCTTTAGAGATCCTCTGTGTTGGTTCCATGCTTTTTTGAATTCAGTTACTGTCCTCTGGGGAATATTCCTTGCACAGGAGAGAATCTCTTTGGCAAGAATTGGCAGGAAAAAGCTAATGAGATAGATGCTGACAATATCACCTTGGATAGATTGTCTAAATCTACAGCTGATCCTGCAAGGAAAAAATCTTACAAGAAACCATTCTTCAGTAAGAAGTAGTTTTACCCCTCCTATACCCAGCAGGGACATCGTTTAGGTCAGTCTGCCCAAAAGGGACAGCACCAACAACCTAGGCAAAGAAAAAAAAAAAGATGCTAAGCCTCAACCAGCTCAGCAGACTCAGCCTCCAGAAGGGCTTTGACTCCTATCTAGAGACCTTTGCCTTCCTGACCCTGAACGGCCCAGAGCCTTCCACCATTCCAGGAAGGTTATGTCATTTTGCCCCCAGATGGGGGCAGATAACAGCAGAAAATTGGACTCTGTCCATTGTAAGAGAGAGGGGGTACAAGCTTCATTTCCTCAGCATGCCCCCTCCTACAGTGATAAGACAGTTCAATTCTCAGACCTCTCTCAACGCCCAGTTAGGTCAAGAGGTCACTTTGCTTCTTGCCCAGGGGACAATAGAAGAGGTACCCATTCTCCAACAGGGTACAGGGTTCTACTCCCCCTATTTCCTTATTCCAAAGAAAACAGGAGGACACAGACCCATTTTGGACCTCAGAGAATTGAACAAATTCCTGTTCAAAGAGAAGATCAAAATGATTTCTCTAGGAACTCTGCTGCCATACCTTCAGAGTCAGGATTGGCTTTGTTCTCTAGATCTCAAGGATGCGTACACTCATGTTCTCATCCATCCAACTCATCGAAAGTTCCTTCGCTTTCTATTTCAAGGGAAGCACTATCAATACAGGGTTCTTCACTTTGACCTGGCCTCGGCACCAAGGGTGTTCACAAAATGCATGACTGTGGTGGCAGCATTTCTTCGCACCCTGGGAATATTAGTCTTCGCTTACTTAGACTATTGGCTCATTCGAGCCCCTTCAGAGCCAGAGGCCAGGATTTCTCTCTCTCGCACAATGCGCATCCTTCAATATTTGGGACTTGTCATAAGCTTCCCAAAATCCAACCTTGCTCCTACTCAGTCTCTAGAGTTTATAGGAGCTCTGCTGGATACCAGACAGACAAGGGCCTATCTTCCACAGCCCCGTGCCTTCGCATTGTGCAGTTAGCTTCCCAAGCAGTGCTAAAGCCTCATCTCACTGCTCAGGAAATGTTGCAGTTGCTAGGCCACATGGCATCCACCATGCATGTGGTTCCTTATGCTCGCCTCCATATGAGGGCAGCCCAGTGGACTTTATCCACTCCATGGACTCAGGCATCAGGTTGCCTGTCAGACAAAATAACAAACTCAGATCGTCTTATTTTGTCCCTCCAATGGTGGCAGTTACCCCAAAACCTTTTGGTGGTGTCCCCTTTCCAACAACCCCCACCCCAAGCCACTCTAACAGATGCCTCACAGGTGGGTTGGGGAGCCCACCTGCAAGGCCTCTCTACCCAGGGTACCTGGACTCTACAGGAGACCTATCCTACACATCTATCTCCTGGAACTCAGAGCAATCTTCCTTGCTCTTCGAGTATTCCACACCCAGCTCAGCTACAAGACAGTCCTAGTTCAAATGGACAATCAGGTAACCATGTTCTATGTGAAAAAGCAGGGTGGAACAGACTCTGTCGCTCTGTAACGAAGCTTTGCGACTATGGGCCCTCGCCAGAGAGCATCAGATTCATCTCCTTGCGGTGTATATTCCAGGCATTCAAAACTCTTGGGCAGACAGACTCAATCGAGTAATGCTTCCACACGAATAGTTTCTCCATGCAGACCAAGTGGCCAAAATTTTTCAAGCTTCAGAGAGACAGAGGTCATATGATTCTCATAGCTCCACATTGGCCACAGCAAATGTGGTACCACTGTTCCCTCTAAGCTGTGCGCGTGTGCGCGCGCACACACCTCGCCGAGTGAGCGCACATACTTTACAACAGAGCGCACAAATTACGGTTCTGATTCTGATAGAAAACACAGACGTCTTAAAATTTAAAAGTTGTTGTGTATTTACAGTTTTCACAAGTTCTACAATATTTTCTAGTGCAATCAATGTGGTGTACATACTGTATTCTGACGTGAAGTCAAATTTTAAAGTATATAACTCTGAGTGTCGTTATGTGGCGCACAAAAATGTAACCTTCCTTCAAAAGCTGCACAGCTGATATTTTATGCGCACACAGCCTTCAGAAAATTAGAGGGAACATTGTGTGGTACCCTCTGCTCCTACATCTCTCTCAAGCTCCACCTCTGGAGTTAGGATCTGCTCCAGATCTTCTTTCTCAGGAGGACGGGATGCTGTGGCATCCCAATCCCCAGTCTCTCCATCTCAGGGCCTGGTTGCTGAAAGCCTAGAACTTCACGGTCTTAACCTTTCTCAGCAGTTAAAGGATATCCTTTATGCTTCCAGGAAACCTTCCACAAGATGCTCTTATGCTTTCAAGTGGAAAAGGTTTACCATATGGTGCTCGCAGAAGGGTCTTGACCCTCTGGCGATACCTCTAGAATCATTACTGGAGTATCTCCTTCATTTGTCTAATACAGTGCTTAAGACCAATTCAGTGAGAGTTCATTTGAGTGCTATTGCAGCTTCTTTCAAGCCTCTAAATAGACAACCTATTTCCTCATCCTCTCATAGCAAGATTTATGAGAGGCCTTCTTTTAACTAAGCCTCCCATTAAGCCACCACTGGTGGCATGGGACTTAAATCTGGTTTTTGGGCAGTTCATGAAGCCACCTTTTGAACCATTAGCTACTACCTCTTTGAAATTCCTTTCCTGGAAGGTCATCTTTCTTATTGCAATCACATCAGCACGTCGCATCAGTGAATTGCAAGCATTGGTGGCTGATCCTCCTTATACAAGGTTCCATCATGATAAGGTAGTCCTTAGGACTCATCCACACTTTATGTCAAAGGTGGTATCACCTTTTGATTTAAACCGTGGTTTACCTTCCTGTATTTTTCCCAAGGCCTCACGCCTCAAATGCAGAAAGGAATCTTCATACTTTGGACTGTAAAAGGGCTTTGGCCTTTTACTTTGCAAAGGACACAGCAACATAGAAAGTCCTCTCAACTCTTTGTTGCTTTTGATCCTGGTCATTTGGGACTTCCAGTCTCCAAAAGAACACTGTCCAACTGGATTGCACAGTGTATTTCTTTTGCCTATGAGAGTAAGAACCTTTCTCCAGGACCAAGCAGGAAGTCAGTCCTCACATATGGGTGGCGTCGGCACCGACGGAGCCCCCGTGCAGAGCATTTCCCCAGCTTTCAAAGAAAGCCTTTGGGAATGCAGCGCGCATGCGCGGTCCCCTTCCCGCCTAAGGGTGCCATCTTGCTCAGTCTTCTTTTTTCCGCGGAGCCTGACAGATGTATTTTCGTTTCACCCGAGGAAAAATTCGATTTTATTCTGCGTGAACCTGTTTTTCTTCGGTTCGCCGGTTTCCCTTTCCCGCCTGGGCCCAATACATCGGTATCGAGCCCGGACCTCTCTTTTCGGTTTTTGTCCTTAGTGACTAGCATACGTGCCATTTTTTTCTGTTTTCACTGGCAGCCCTGTCTTTTGACCTCTGAGGCCCTTTTTCCCCTGATGGCTGCCAGCGGGTTTAAAAAGTGTGATCGGTGTAAGAAACTCATGTCTCTCACTGACACACATGACTGCTGCCTCCGGTGCCTCGGACCCAATCATGACCCGATCTGTGGTCCGTGTGGGAAAATGTCCTCTAAGGCGTTAAGGAGTCGGCAGCACCAAAAGGAAAGAATCTTCTCTGACTCTGCGTCCGGTCGGGCCCAGACCTCGTCAGAGGCCTCGACATCTCGGGACTCCGGCCCCGAGCAGCGTCGAGGCTCCTCTGAAATGGTGTCTCCCTCACGGGAGCATCGCAAGAAGAAAAAACCCATGAGGGCGGCTTCGGTGGATGCACTTGGCTCCTCGAGGGCCAAGTCTCATAGCCACGAGCACCGTCCCAGGTCTTCGGAGTCGGAGAGGCCTGCCAAACAACCTCGTGTGGAAATGGAGTCCCTGGGTCACGTGAGTACTGTAGTCCTCGTGGACTCTCCTCCAGGGGAGCCGACGTCAGGCCCAGCACCGCCGGGGCCTGAGTCGGGGGCTGCTGAGTCTCCTGAGCTTGGACTCAGGTTGATGGCCTTGGAGAGCAGCTTAGCTGCCTTCATGGAACCGCAGCGGGCACTGATCGCCGGTGTCACCGGTGCATCTGCCCCGACCACCAGGTCGACATCCAAGTCAACCCCGGAGGCCGAGCCGATCCTCGAGTCCATGCGCTCTTGAGTCGATCCTCGGCCGAGGTCTCCCTCGGCCTCCCGTTCGGGATCGAGGTCGTCGATGCCGGTACCCTTGGCATCGGGGTGGATGGCATCGATGCCTGCCTGACCGGAGCCGCTTGATTCCTCCTCCGAGGAGTCCGGCTGGGAGACAGAAGATGAGGAGTCACCCGACACCTTTCGGACTCGGTGCATCCCTTCGGACTCACCCAAGTCCGAGCCTCGGAGAAGGTCCCCACTGGAGGATACCCGGTTCTCGGACTTCGTGCAGGATATAGCCAAGGCTTTGGCATTCCCCGCAGATCCCGAGGAGGAGCTCGAGGCCCTACAGTATGACTCTCCTCCGAAGGAGGCCTTTTCCGGTTTCTCTGAAGCTGGAACGGTTGCTCTTCCGCATGTGGGTGGCGCCGGCGTCGACGCCGGTTTTATGCAAGCGGGTCGATTCCATCTATCGAGTCCTCAAGAGCCCCGGGTTCTAAAAGGCACAATTACTGCACCACTCCATGGTTATGGAATCGGCCATGCATCGTCTGAAGAGTCAGAAGATGCACTCCTTGGTGCTTCTCGGCCTGGAGGCCCAGAACCTGGATGCCCTCGGTAAGAAGTGCTTCCAGAGCTCTGTGCTTGCTTGCCGTATCCAGACCTACCCAGCTGTACATGGGCATGTACCTTCGAGTCCTGAGAAAGGAGATTGCCGGGTTCTCTGCTGGTCTCTTCGAGGAACCTTTGCAGAGGTTCAATGCTCTGTCCTCGGGTATTCGTGAATGCTCGAAGTTTATCTCTCGAGCAGCCTATGATGGCTTCGAGGCTTCGGCCCGGGTAGCCGCAGCCTGCATCGGTGCACGCCATCAGGCCTGGCTACAGTCATCGGACCTCGAGCCATGGGTGCAGGACAAGTTGGTCGATGTCCCCTGCCGAGTTGAAAACCTCTTTGGCAAGCCCATGGCAGACAAGGCTGCAGAACCCGAGACCAAGACTCTTACCCGGACAAGGCGTCCAGAAAAACCTCTGCCCCTTCTCAGAAGAAGGGCTCGGGGGGGAAAAAGATCTTTTACCCGAGGAAGTCATCTGCCTATAAACAGTACCCTCATTTTCAGGCCTCTGTAGCTCCCCAACAGGGTCAGCAGGGCAGGGACATGGGCCCCGTAGGCAGAAAACCCCCAAGCCACCAGCTCCGGCTCCTGCACAGCAGGGAGCCGGGTTTTGACTCCAGTGGCATAGCCTCCCCTCCTCAGCTGGCCCCTATCAGCACTGGAGGCCGGCTGGCCCTGTATGCCCACAGGTGGTCAGCCGTCACAAGGGATACCTGGGTACTAAGTATAGTCCGGAAGGGCTATCTCCTCCACTTCCACCAGGTACCCCCCTCCTATTTTCCAGGGGAGCCTCCCTCTGCACAGGGACTTACTCCTGCAGGAGTTGTCAAGCCTTCTCAAGGAACAGGCAGTGGAACTGGTGCCCCACCACCTGAGAGATCAAGGCTTCTATTTCAGGTACTTCCTAGTACCAAAAAGAACAGGAGGCCTCAGGCCCATCCTAGACTTGCAAAATCTGAACAAGTTCCTGGAGAGGGAAAAGTTCAAGATGCTTACCCTTGGAATTCTGCTGCCCTTCCTCCAGCAGGGAGATTGGCTATGCTCCTTAGACCTCAAGGATGCTTATACTCACATCCTCATTCATCCAGACCACAGACAATATCTCAGATTTGTAGTGGGAGGAAACTACTATCAGTACAGAGTACTGCCTTTTGGCCTTACATCTGCCCCCAGGGTATTCACCAAGTGCCTGGCAGTGGTAGCGGCATACCTCAGGGTTCAAGGCCTCTTTGTCTTTCCATACCTGGATGATTGGCTCATCAGGGGTCAATCCTCGCAAGAGGCCAATCAAGCCACCCTTCGCACTGTCGCTCTGCTTCAGCACCTGGGGTTTGTTATAAACTGGTGGCTCGCTTCCTCAGAGGCCTGCTTTTGCTTAAGCCTCCAGTGCGTCCACCTGCCCCTGAATGGGATTTAAATGTGGTCTTGCAACGGCTTACTTGCCCACCATTTGAACCTATGGCTACTTGCCCTCTGCGTTTTCTATCCTGGAAAGCGCTGTTTCTGGTAGCTCTTACCTCAGCAAGGCGAGTGAGTGAGCTTCAGGCCCTAGTATCAGAAGCACCATATACTATGTTCTATAGGAACAGAGTAGTCTTACGGACTCACCCTAAGTTCTTTCCAAAGGTTGTCTCCTCCTCCCACCTCAATCAGGAGGTGGTTCTTCCGACTTTCTATCCCAGGCCTCATGCCAGCCAGGCTGAGATGGTCTTGCATACCCTGGACTGTAGTAGGGCGTTGTCTTTCTGCCTTGACCGTACGCGGGAGCACCAGAGGGTGGTTCAGCTCTTCATCTCTTTTGACCCCAATAAGTTGGGGTTGGCTGTCTCCAAGTGTACTTTGTCCATATGAGTAGCTGACTGCATCGCCTGGGCTTACAGGGCAGCCGGCCTCTCGTTGCAGGGTCGAGTTACGGCTCATCGTGTCAGGGCGAAGGCTGCGTCAGTGGCTCATCTCTGCTCTGTTCCGTTGGCAGACATCTGCCGGGCCGCTACTTGGTCTTCAAGCCAGACTTTTGCGGCCCACTACTGCCTTGAGAGGGAGTCCCGCAGGGACAGTGCTTTCGGACAAGCGGTACTCCATAATCTCTTTGGGGTTTAGGCAACTCCGGCCCTGGTGTTGGGCTACCGTTCGGGGGCGTTATCAGAGAAGATTCTGTTCTTGCATGCTGAGGCTCTAGAGGGAGCTCATTGTTTCGGTTTGGGGCCTCTGGTAGTCCTGAGCTGGGGAGTCCCATATGTGAGGACTGACTTCCTGCTTGGTCCTGGAGAAAGAGTAGTTACTCACCTGTAACAGATGTTCTCCAGGAGCAGCAGGAATCAGTCCTCACAACCCTCCCTCCTCCCCTTGGAGTTGCAGTCATATGCTTTATTTTTGCTGTCTTTTAGCTATGTCATCAGACTGACCAAGATGGCACCCTTGGGCGGGAAGGGGACCGTACATGCGCGCTGCATTCCCAAAGGCTTTCTTTGAAAGCTGGGGAAATGCTCCACATGGGGGCTCCGTCGGCGCCGACATCACCCATATGTGAGGACTGGTTCCTGCTGCTCCTGGAGAACACCTGTTACAGGTGAGTAACTACTCTTATTGTCCGGTGCATTTGGTCCTTCAATTTCTCCAGGAACAAGCAGGAAGTCAGTCCTCACTTTTGAGTGACATCAGCACCGATGGAGCCTGCGTGGAGCAATTCCCCAGCTTTCAAAGAAAGCCTTTGGGATTGCTGCCACACATGTGTGGTCCTCTTCCCGCCCAAAGGTGCCGTCTTGCTCAGTCTCTTTTTCTGCAGAGCCCTTCGGACACACATCCTCGTCCCTTGGAAAAAGTGTTTAATTTTCATCCTCTGGCCTGTGTTTTTCCCGGTAGCATCGGTCCTCTACCTGTCTTCCCCCGTGCTCTGCTTTTCCCTTGAGCGAGTCGGATGGGGATACCTCCCCAGAGATCCATGCCCACAGGGACCACCCTTCAGACCCGTCCCCGCCAGCCTCTGAGGCATTCGCCGCCCAAGGACACATCCTTTCTGGTGTTCGTGCAGGAAATGGCACAGGCTCTCAACCTGGCTATGCAGGCTGAAGAGGAGCCACGAGCTGAGGAGCTCGACATCTTAGTCCCCGCCTCAGGAGTCTCTTACTGTCCCAGTTCCTCCCATTTTGTCCAGGCTGCTCCTCCGTATGTGGGAGACACCTTCTTCGGTCCCCATTGTGAGCAAATGCCTCTGCCATGTACAGGGTCCAACGTGGCCCCGGTTTCCGCAAGACCTAGCTTCCACACACCTCCATGGTAGTGGAATAGGTGTTGCGGAAGCAAAAGAGCCTGAAGTCACACTCTTCGCTCCCCCCGGGCAGGGAGTCCAGAGCCCTCGAAGCTCTTGTGCCCAAGAACTATCAGGGGTCCATGCTCACATGCCAAATCCAGGCATACCAATTATATATGGGCATGTTCCTGCGCGACCTCGCAAAGGAGCTCGGCAGATTCTCCGCAGGTCTTGGGGGTGAACCCCTTCTCAGGTTCCAAATCCTCCTGAGGTCTGTCACGGAGTGCTCGAAGTACCTCTCCCGTGCCACGTTTGACAGATTTGAGTCCTCCGCCTGAGTGGCGCCAGCTGGCATTGGGGCTCAGCGCCAGGCGTTTCTCCAGTCCTCGGACCTGGAGCAGTGGGTCCAGGAGAAGCTCCTGAACGTCCCCTGCCTTGGCGAAAAGCTGTTTGGTAAACCCATGGAGGATAAGGCCACAGAGATGGAAACAGTGTTTGTGACTCGGACCCGCCTCTCGCATAAGACCTCTTCTCTCGCTCGGAAGAAGCAGCCCACTAAGAAGCTGTTCTTCCAAAGAAAGGGGCCCCCCTACCGGGGATACCTGCCCTTCCCGCCCACCCCTGCACCGGCTTCCAGCATGCAAGGGAAGGGAGGAGCGCATGGCCACCGCAAGCCTAAAGGGCGCAAGGCCCAACCACTGGCGACACCACAGCCCACTCAGGGCTTTTGACGCCAACGGAGTAGTCTCTTGCCCCCCGGCAGCACCTCCACCGGTGGGGGGACGCCTGTCCCTTTTCGCAAAAACAGTGGTTTAGATCACGTCGAACACCTGGGTTCTCTGGGTAGTCCGAGGCAGATAGTCTTCACCTGGACAGGCTGCCTTCTCCCCAGTAGAGCCTACTCAGCTCCTCTCGCCCCAGGCTTACTTGCAGCAGGAGCTATTCAACCTCCTCGCCCAGCAGGTGGTCGAGAAGGTACCATTGCACCTTCGAGGCCATGGGTTCTACTCCCGCTACTTTCTCGTTCTTAAAAAGGCGGGGGGCCTATACCCATCTTCATCCTCCGGAACCTAAACAAGTTTCTGGTGTGGGAAAAGTTCATAATGTTATTGCTTGGCATCCTGCTGCCCTTCCTTCAGCAGGGCGATTGGCTATGCTCCTTGGATCTCAGGGATGCTTATGGCCACATCCTAGTCCACCCCCAGCACAGGCAATACCTGCGCTTCAGGGTGCAGGGGGAACACTACCAATACAGGGTGCTCTCCTTCTGGCTCATGTCTGCACTGAATTTTCACAAAGTGTCTCTCTGCGGCCACTGCCTTCCTCAGGCAGCAGGGCATACCCATCTTCCCCTACCTCGACTGGCTCATCACAGGGACCTCGGCCGGCGAAGATGCCTGGCGGCGTCATGCATGATCCTTCTCCTCGAACGCCTCGGCATCTTGGTCGATTACCCCAAGTCCCACCTCGAACTGGCGCAGACCTTGGAGTTCATCGGCGCACGCCTTGAAACGGAGCAAGAAACTGCCTTTCTGCCCGCAGACCAGGCAGACCGCCTCTGGGCCATGGCAGCCCAGGTCCAGAACAGGGCCTGGATTACGGCACGGGTCATGCTGCACCTCCTAGGACACATGGCCTCCACCGTCCATATAGTCCCCTACACCCGCATGAACATGTGGACAGCTCGATGGTGCCTCAGCGTGCAATAGAGCCAGGCGTCCGTCCACCTTAGAGACCCTATCCGGTCTTCCGCAGTCTCCACAACTCCCTGGATTCATGGCGGGACTCCCAAAGGCTGCTCCTGGGAATGCCCTTCCAGACCCCACAGCACAAGCTTATCCTGACGGACGCTTCCCTGCTGGGTTGGGGAGCCCACTGCAGTGCATTGTGCACCCAGGGGCAGTGGTTGCCCGAGGAGTCTCAGCAACAGATTGACCTGCTGGAGTTTCGGGCAGTCCGCTGGGCCCTGAAGGCCTTCGAGGGCTGCCTGAGGGGGAATTCTGCTCATGCAGACTAATAACCGGGTAGCCATGTTCAACATGAACAAGGAGGGGGGGGGAGGGACAGGATGCAGCCACCTCTGCCGGGAGGCGATCCTCCTTTGCGTTTCACTGGGGGATGACACTGAGCGGTCTATCTCCCAGGACAGGAGAATGTCGTCCTGCTCACCTAGGCATCTACCCGGATATTCGACACACTGTCTCTATTGGTGAGTACTAAATCCTGGTCGGTTCCATCACTATTTTTCTAAGTAATACACCTTGGAAGGCATCCACATTTTACTACTATCCAGATTTGCGGAAGGGATACTCCAATCCACATCGGGTAGATTACCATCACCTATATGATCCCTTTCCCCTTCATGGCTATCTTTGCAATATCAATAATCAATTCTTTATTTCTTTGGTTTGAGCTTGGAGGCCTGTAGACTACACCAGTATGGATGACAGTGCCATCTCCTCTTTCCAACACAACCCATAATGCTGCTGCTTTTCCCCAGCTTGCAGCAGTTTTATTATTGCTTTTGACATATAGGGCGGCTACTCCTTTTCTACCCTTTCTATCTCTTCTAAATAGATTATAGCCAGCTATGGCTATCCCATTCATGTCACTCGTTAAACCATGTTTCTGTAATGGCCACAATGTCCAAGTCCATTTCCACCATTAGGGCGTCCAGGTCAGGAACTTTGTTGGCAAGGCTTCGAGCATTTGTACTCATGCTTTCCAGTATTTGTTGACTGGCTTGCCTGTATTTTGCATGGATTTTGCTTTACATGCCTCTTCCCACTTGGTGTTGATGTATGGGTTAATACTTCGGCTGTTTCCAGTGTTACATTTTTGCTGGGAGTGATGTCCTGAACTTGTTGTTCTCCATCCGTCACCTCCTTTCCTTAGTTTAAATGCCTTTCCACATAATACCTCAATTTTTCAGTTAGGATCTTTTCCCCTGCAACAGAGAGATATAGTCCATCAACAAAGTATATCCTCTTGTTGTTCCATCTATTTCCCCAGTCGCCTATATATCTAAATCCTTTTTGTTTGCACCAGGTTTGGAGCCATGTATTAAAGTTGATTATGCGATGCAGCCTTTCTGCCCTCTTACCAAGAACAGGTAGAACTTCTGAGAATGCTATAGTGTTAGCAATGGGTTTGAGTTTCTCTTCCTGAATCTGGAAGTCCTTCTGAACTATAGAGGCACTGTTTCTAGCCAAGTCATTTGTACCCAAGTGGATGAAGACATCAATTTTGAAGTGCTAACTTTCTGCACTAACTATGCCAGCAATTTTCTTTGTATTCCTGCTGACTGAAGAGCCTAGGAGTCATTTGACCATCTTCTCCCCTTTAAACTGTGTTCCCAAGTTGATGTCTCTGATGATGGAATCTTCAAGTAGTAGTAGTTTCCTCTTTTGTATCAGTTTCTTCATATTTAGGGCATTATCAGTAGATTCTAGGACCTGTCCTCCAGGTGATGTAAAACCCTCTCGCGCTGAGGAAGTTTCTCCAGGGCCATGTGCCCATGAGGGAAGGGTTAGGACAGCCGTTATAGTTGGTGATTCGATCATTAGGTATGTAGATAGCTGGGTGGCTGGTAGAGGTGAGGATCGCTTGGTAACATGCCTGCCTGGTGCGAAGGTAGCAGACCTCATGCACCACCTAGATAAGGTCTTAGATAGTGCTGGGGAGGAGTCTGCTGTCTTGGTACATGTCGGAACCAATGACATAGGAAAATGTGGTAGGGAGGTTCTGGAGGCTAAATTTAGGCTTTTAGGTAGGAAGTTGAAATCCAGAACTTCCAGGGTAGCGTTCTCCGAAATGCTTCCCGTTCCACGCGCAGGACCCAAAAGGCAGGCAGAGCTCTGGAGTCTCAATGCGTGGAAGAGACAATGATGCAGAGATGAGGGTTTCGGATTTGTTAGGAACTGGGGAACATTCTGGGGAAAGGAGGGGCTCTTCTGAAGGGATAGGCTTCACCTTAACCGGGATGGAACCAGGCTGCCGGCACTAACCTTTAAAAAGGAGATAGAGCAGCTTTTAAACTAGATAATAGGGGAAAGCCGACAGTCGCCCAAGAGCGGATGGTTCGGAAGAATGTATCCTTAAAGGATACTACCAAAAGCAGAGAGGTTCCAAAAAAGAGTAAAGTAGCCCAAATGCCCTCAAGTATGGAGCAGAAAGAGCTTAAAGATCCCAAATTACCCATGTCTACCAATAGCCAAATTAATATGAATAAAATGCAGTCTCTAAAATGCTTGTATGCAAATGCTAGAAGTCTAAAAAATAAGATGGGAGAGTTAGAATATATAGCACTATATGAGAGGTTAGATATGATCGGAATATCAGAGACATGGTGGAAGGAGGACAACCAGTGGGACACTGATACCTGGGTACAAGCTATATCTAACGATAGAGTTGATCAAATTGGTGGAGGGGTTGCGCTCTATATACTATCGACCACCTGGCCAGAATGAACAAATGGATGATGAAATGCTGAAAGAAATCAAGGAAGCTAACAAAAGTTACAGCACAGTAATAATAATGGGTGATTTCAATTACCCCGGTATCTACTGGTTCAGTGTCACGGCAGGACATGCTAGGGAGATAAAGTTCCTAGGTGAAATAAATGACTGCTTCTTGGAGCAGCTGGTTCATGAACCGATCAGAGGGGATGCCATATTAGACCTAGTCCTTAGTGGAACACCAGATCCTAGTGCAAGAGATAAGGTTGTTGGGGCCACTTGGCAATAGTGATCATAGCATGATCACCTTTAATTTAATTAGTGGAGGAGGGATAGTAAGGAAATCCACAGTACTTACCTTTTAACTTTCGAAAGGGAGACTATGATAAAATGAGGAAAATAGTTAAGAAAAAACTAAAAGGAGCAGTTGCAATGGTTAAAGACTTACATCAAGCTTGGGTGTTGAAAAATACTATCTTGGAAGCCCAGACCAGCTGTATTCCACGCTTTAAGAAAAGTGGAAGGAAGTCCAAAAAACTGCCAGCATGGTTTAAAGGTAAGGTCAGAGAGGCTGTTGTTGCCAAAAAAGCATCTTTCAGGAAATGGAAAAAAGAACCAAACGACGAAACCTGGAAACAGCACAAGCACTGGCAAGTCAAATGCAAGGCATTGATAAGGCAGGCAAAGGGAGAATTTGAGAAGAAGCTTGCTGCAGAAGCAAAAACGCGAAATAAAGACTTCTCAAGTACATTCGTAGCAAAAAAACTTGAGAGAGTCAGTTGGTCCATTAGATGATAGAGGGGCTAAAGGGGCACTAAGAGGCAACAAGGCGATAGCGGAGAGACTGAATGAATTCTTTGCTTCGGTCTTTACTGAGAAAGATGTAGGGATGTGTTACCCATGACTGAAGAAGTATTTAAAGGTGTGGAAGAATTGAAGGAAATATCGATACATCGGGAAGATGTGTTACAGCTATTAGATAAACTGAAGAGTAGCAAATCACCTGGGCTGGATGGTATACATCCAAGGGTGTTGAAAGAACTGAAATGAGATTACTAATAGCAGGTCTGCAATCTATGAACTATCATTAAAATCATCTCTAATACCTGAAGATTGGAGGATCGCCAGTGTAACACCAATTTTTAAAAAGGGTTCCAGGGGTGATCTGGGAAACTACAGACCGGTGAGCCTGACGTTAGTACCGGGAAAAATGGTAGAAACCATCATAAAGAATAAAATTATTCAGCATGTAGATAGTCATGGTCTAATGGGAGACAGCCAAACATGGCTTTAGACAAGGAAGATCTTGTCTTACTAATCTGTTTTTTTTTTGAAGGTGTGAATAAACAGGTGGACAAAGGTGAGTCGGTTGATATAGTGTATCTGGACTTTCAGAAAGCCTTTGACAAGGTCCCTCATCAGAGACTTTTAGCAAAACTAAAGAGTCATGGGATAGGAGGCAGTGTACTATTGTGGATCAGGAACTGGTTAAAAGATAGAAAGCAGAGGGTAGGGCTAAATGGCCAATTTTCCCAATGGAGAAAGGTGAATAGTGGTGTACCCTAGGGATCTGTGCTGGGTCCGCTGCTTTTTGACATATTCATAAATGACCTGGAAAGTGGAATAACGAGTGAGGTTATCATATTTGCAGATGACACAAAACTATTTAAAGTTGTTAAAACCCAAGAGGATTGTGGAAAATTGCAAGAGGATTTTGATAAATTGGAAGACACGGCATCCAAATGGCAGATGAAATTTAATGTGGACAAGTGCAAAGTTATTCACCTAGGAAAGAACAACCCAAACTATGGTTACACGAAGCAAGGTTCCACATTAGGAAACACCACCCAGGAAAAAGATTTAGGCATCATTGTGGATACCATGTTAAAACCCTCGGCCCAGTGTGCAGCGGCGGCCAAGAGAGCAAATAGAATGCTAGGTATCATACATATCTGATTGATCACAATATGTACAACTTAACCAAACTTATCACCCCCATTTCCTCAAGATCAAGGAATACCCCAAGGCTCCGCACTATCTGCCCTTCTATTTAACCTTTATCTACAGCCAATATGCACCATATTCCAAAAATAAAAGATAAATTACCACATATATGCGGACGACATTATGTTCTCCTCAATCAACATACTTGATCCCAACTACGATAAATTAACAACCTGCCTTACAGAAGCTGAAAAATGGCTTCGATCAAACAATTTGACCATTAACTTCAAAAAAACTGAAGTTCTATTTACAACAAGAAACACTAATTTTACACCACCAACTGACATCAAACTTCTGAACTTTACTCTTCCAGTTAAAGAAGAGATTAAATACCTAGGAGTCACCCTTGACAAGACCCTTGCAATTTATTACAAGCTTCGTTCCATTCAACAACTGAGGCCTCTTTTAGAAAATGATGATTTTAGAACTATCACACAAGCCTTAATAACCCCACACTTTGACTTTTGTAATGGCATACTACAAGGCATAACTAAGAAGAATCTAAAAATTCTTCAAATGGCCCAAAATGTTACCGCAAGAATAATTTTCAAAACCAAGCTAACTGACCACATTACCCCGATTCTATTCTCTCTACATTGGCTACCTATCTCCAGCAGGATTCAATATAAAATACTGTTGATCACCTTCAAATTAATAAGATTGCCCCATCATACCTATCCACACTTATTCATAGCCCTCCTGAAAACAGAATAAGACGAAGAAGGAACCTTAATACCATCATAGTGCCTGACCTAATAAGGAAGACAAAACATACAATAAGCAACAGCGCCTTCTCATTTGTAGCACCAACCTTATGGAACAACCTCCCAGATCAATTAAGAGAGAGAAAAGATCTACAAAAATTCCGAAAGGACCTAAAAACATATCTGTTCACTCAACACTACTCCAACACAGTTTGTGACTTGGGTATGGTCTCCCAACCTCCATAACTCGGCATGAATACACCCATTCAAATTGATTCACTACAATTTTGATTACTGAACTTAAGATGATTATTTAAGCATGTATATATGTAAAACTATGTAGTAATTTGTAAATAGTTCTAAATCTGTTATACTACTTGTATATAGTTGTTTACAGTTCCATGTATCTGTGTTATATTCGCACATTGTTCCATGTACTTTAACATTGTTTGATGTAAACCGCCACTGATCCTGGGAATTGGCGGTATATAAAAGTTTTGCAAATAAATAAATATAAATAAATAAATAAGGAAAGGAAAATAAAGCAAAAGATATTATAATGCCTCTATATCGTTCCATGGTGAGACCGCACCTTGAATACTGTGTGCAATTCTGGTCGCCGTATCTTAAAAAGGATATACCGATTTTAGAAAAGGTTCAGAGAAGAGCCACCAAAATGGTAAAGGGGATGGAAGGACACTCCTATTAAGAAAGGCTAAAAAGGTTAGGGCTCTTTAACCTGGAAAAGAGACGGCTGAGGGGAGATATGATAGAAATCTATACATTAATGAACGGAGTGGAACGGGTAAACGTAGATCGATTGTTTACGTTATCAGAATATAGAAAGACTAGGGGACATGCAATGAAGCTACAGGGTAAACTATTTAAGACTAATAAAAGAAAATATTTTTTCACTCCACGTGTAATCAAACTGTGGAATTTGTTACCGGAGGATGTAGTAAAGGCTGTTTAGTGTAGCTAGGTTTAAAAAAGGTTTGGACAAGTTCCTAGAGGAAAAGTCCATAAACCATTATTAAGAAGGGACCCAGGATATCAATGCTTGACCCAGTTACAAGCATTGTGGAACCTGTGTCTTTTGGGGAAACTGCTAGGTACATATGACCTAGATTGGCCACTGTTGGAAACAGAATACTGGGCTTGATGGATCTTGGTCTGACCCAGTATGGCATATCTTATGTTCTTATTCGACATTAACTTTCTTGTTTAAGGGCACTTCAGTTTCCACTGATTGGGCACTCAAATTTCCCAATCAGAGAAGGTGTGTTATGCAGGGATATCTCTTGATGGCAAGGGTGCCTCCATGTTACAGGTTGCAACCTACCAGAGCCCACTGTGTTCCATTTGTTCCTGGGCTGCTTGATTCTTTTGTGGGAGTGGTGATGGATTTTTTTCAATTTATACCCAAGAGGAGGTGTGTTTAATTGCAGCTAATTCTTCCATTAATATAATCAATTCTTTCTGCATGGCAGATAACTTGACACACAGGGCAAGCTCTTAGGCTCCAAATGATTCCTAGAATGAAGGCACCACAACTATTGCATTGAATACACAATATGCTGATTAAGATGGTTATAAAGCAGTTCCTAGGACAAGGAGAAAAGGTGGGTGTTAAACCTAATTGGAGGACAGATGTCAATTTATATGATGACTATATAGACAATGCAACCCTGGAGTAGGTGGGGTGAGGGTAAGGTGGGTGGGAATTTGTGTCCCTGGTCAGTAAGCCTTCTATGAATTGAGGGCACACTCAAATCCAAGAGAATATAAACGGGTAATAAATAGGTAGAGAAAACTTATATCAAAACCAACCAAAATAGTAAGTCCAGAAACTTAGCTTTGCAGTGCTGGAACAGAACTCTTGCTCAGGAAGCAGAGAGATTGATTGAATTCTTGGTGGAGAAAGATGAATAGTGAAGTACCCCAGGGTTCTGTGCCAGGCCTGCTGCTTTTTAATATACTCATAAATGACCTAGAAATGGGAATAGAGTGAGGTGATCGAATTTGCAGATGACATAAAATTATTCAAAGTTATTAAAACACAAGTGGATTGTGAACAATTGCAGGAAGATCTTGATAAATTGGAAGACTGGACATTCAAATGGCAGATGAAATTTAATGTGAACAAGTGTGACGACGTGCACTTAGATAACAACCCCCCAAACTATGGTTACACAATGCAAGGTTCCAAATTAGGAACTGTCACTCAGGAAAAGGATGTATTCGGTGTCATGGATGAGGGAGGAGTCATGGGAGGAGTAGCCTAGTGGTTGGGGCAAGGTGCTTCAGGCTGGAAGGTCGGGGGTTCCAATCCCACTAGAGGACAGCAACCTTGGGCTGGAAGGACTGGGGTTTCTAGTCCCACAGATGCTCCTTGTGGTCTTGGGCAAGCCACTTAACCCTCCATTGCCCATGTTCTTTGTAAGTATTAGTGTATGTGTCTCATATCCCCGCATGTTAAATGTATCCCCCAATTGTGTTGTGACCGCTTTGATTGAAGGATAAGGCGGTATACAAAACTGTCTAAATAAAATAAATGGATAATATGTTGAAAACCTCTGCCCATCGTGCAGTCGTGGCCTAGAAAGCAAACAGAATACTAGGAATTATAAGGAAAGAAATGGAGAACAAAGCCTCCATATGGTTCTATGGTGCGACTGCATCTTGAATATTGTGTGCAATTCTGGTCACCCTATCTTTAAAATGATATAGCAAAATTAGACAAGGTACAGAGAAGAGCCATCAAAATTGTAAAGGGGGGGTGGAAGGATGCCCCTATGAGGACAGGTTTTAAAAGTTTAGGGCTCTTCTAGATCATTTGTTTACTCCTTCAAAATGTTATAGTGGGAGATTATTTTGCATCCATTGATCACCAGATGATGTGGTTCAGTATTAGAACTAGGGCTATTAGAATCCATTCAAAGGTGAGGATCTTAGACTTTAGGAAGACAAACTTTGCCAAGATGGGCTAATACCTCGGAGTCATTAGCGGGATGGGAACAGCTGGGGGATGTAGAAAAACAGTGGGCAAAACTGAAAGGGGATATTTTAAGGGCAACCAACCTTTTTGTTAAAATGGTAAGGAAAAGGAGACCGCTATGGCTTTCAAAAGAAGTAGCTGAAAAAGTGAAGAAAAAGAGGGAGGCCTTCATGAAACACAAGAGATCACAGAGAGGAAGACAGGCATCTATATTTGGAAAAACTTAGAGAAGCTAGCAAAGTAGTCAGGAAGGCAAAGATTCAAAAGGAGGAGGAAATAGCCAATGCAACAAAATGGGGGGGATAAGACATATCTCCAGGAACAAGCAGGAATGAGTCCTCACATATGGGTACGTCAGAACCGACGGAGCCTGCGCGGGAAAGCTCCCCAGCTTCCCAGAAAGGAAAGCTTTTGGGGCCTCCCACAGCGCATGCGCGCTGCCTTCCTGACCAACTCTCCTCAGTTCTTCTTTTTCCGCGGAGCCAGCAGGTCGTGTTCCTGTCACCGCTGAAGAAATTGTTATTTTAATTTGTTTCTTTGACCGCGTGTCTGCCTTCCCCGATTCCGGACCGGTACCGCTGGTCGTCTTTCCTTTATTTCTTTAAAAAAAAAAAAATAATAATTATTATTTTTTCCCCACTTGGTGTGTTTGTTCTGTGAGGCCTCTAGGCCTTCTCAGATTCTCCCTCATGGAGAAACCAGCCTCTGGTTTTAAAAAATGCACCAAGTGTACCAGTACTATTTCAGTCACAGATACCCATGAATGGTGTCTTAAATGTTTGGGGCCTGACCATTCCATTCCGGATTGTCCATCCTGCTCTCTGATGTCCAAACGTGGCTTACAGAACAGAGCAGCCAAGTTTCATATGCTGTTTTCTACGGATACTCCAGCATCAACATCCTCCAGGTCTTCCTCTCCTGATGGATCTCAGGTAACCAAACATTCTTCAGGCAGGTCCTCAAAGGGCAAATCTCCCTCTAAGCAGCGAGAGGCCCTTGGGTTTGACCCTGAGGACCCTGCCCCAGCCAAACAACCCCGGCGGGAAGCTCCGGCTTCCAAAGCTCCTCCTATGGGGTTACAGGTTGACATCGATGGCACGGCCTCGACCGATCACCTGTTAGACTGCTCTGGGGTACCGGCCAACACCGGTACTGACATCCAGGCAGTTGTGGCATCTATGGGTACTACTGTACAATCCATACAGCAAGCCATACTGGCTTTCATTAACGCTGCAACGCCCTCGGTACCGCAACAATCGGTTCTGACTCCGGTTCCGGTACCACAACCGATACCGGTACCCAGAGCATCTACTTCCAGTAGCATGCCGGTTCCGGTCTCCGGTTCCGGAGGCTTTCTCGATACCGATCCGGTTCCCGGTACGCCCGATGTCGATACCGGTCGGTATGCGTATCGATCTCTGGAAGCTAATAGGCGGTACTTTGAATCTTCTGAGGATTCTGATACCTCAGATGATTCTGCCGATGTCTCTTTTACTCTTCCTGAGGAGCCCTCTTCTCCAAAAAGGAGAATGTCTCCTCCAGAGGATTTGTCCTTTCAAGACTTCATTATTGAAGTAGCTAAAGGACTCCATTTCTGTAACCTCTGAAAAGGAACCTAGAGCAAAAAAATTAGATATTTTAGGATACTCTAAGGTTCCCAAAGAGGCAGCAACCCTTACCCATACATGAAATTCTTCAAGAACACATGATGGACTTGTGGGAGGCTCCTCTCACCCTATCTCCACATTCTCGACGTTTGGACACCATGTATCGGGTTCCTCCTTCTCCTGGTTTTCAAAAACCTCAGCTCCCTCACCACTCTATTGTGGTGAAGTCTGCTATGAAAAAGATAGAGTACCAAAAGGCACTCTTCTACCCCTCCAGGAAGAGTATGTAGGACTCTGGATGCTTTTGGTAGAAAAGTCTTCCAAGCTAGCATGCTTATTGCCAGAATCAATTCATACAGCCTCTATATGGGCATGTTTTTGAAAGAGATTGCACTGAAGATACGTCATTTTCTCCCCTTTATCCCAGAGGATAGAAAGGAGGAGTTCCTTCTTTTGCTAAAGCATACTCAAGATGTTTCAAAGTTCTCCAACAGAGCAGCCTTTGACTCTTTTGAGGGAGCTAGCAGAGCCTCCGGCATTGCCATAGCTGCTCGCAGACTTGCTTGGCTCCAGGCCTCTGATTTGGAACCCTGGGTACAAGATGGCTTGGGCAATCTGCCCTGTACAGGTGAAAATCTGTTTGGCAAGGAGTGGCAAATCAAAGCCACTCAAATGGATGCAGAGAATGCTGCTTTAGATAGACTTTCTAAGTCTACCTCTACCCCTGCCAAGAAAAAACCTTTTAAGAAGCCTTTCTATAAAAAGACCAGATTTTCCACAAATACTGGCCAGCAATCTTCCCAAGTTCGCTTTGCTCCTAAGCGTCAGCAATCTAAACAGACCAGAACAAAGTCTACAGGGGCTGCTACAGTCCAGCAGTCCCAACCCCCTCAGAGTTTTTGACTTGATTCTAGAGAACTTAACTTTTCTGGCTCTGCAACAACCAGAGCCTCTCACCATTCCAGGAAGGTTAACTCATTTTGCTCCCAGATGGGAACAAATCACATCAGAACAGTGGACCCTCTCAATCATCAGAGAGGGCTACAAACTACATTTCTCCAGCCTTCCTCCCCATACCATGGTGAGACAATTCAATTCTCCCCCATCTCTCCTGTACCTGTTGGGTCAGGAGGTGACCACCCTTCTTGCCCAAAGGGCAATAGAAGAGGTTCCTCTTCTTCAACAGGGGTCAGGGTTTTACTCCCCTTATTTTCTCATCCCCAAGAAAACAGGAGGGCACAGACCCATTCTAGATCTGAGAGAATTGAACACATTTCTATACAAGGAGAAATTCAAGATGCTCTCTTTAGGTACTCTCCTTCCATACCTACAGAGTCAGGATTGGCTTTGTTCTCTAGATCTAAAGGATGCGTACACACATATACTCATCCATCCATCCCACAGAAAATTTCTACAATTTCTGTTCCAAGGAAAACATTTCCAATACAGAGTACTCCCCTTCGGTCTAGCCTCTGCTCCAAGAGTGTTCACCAAATGCATGTCAATAGTGGCTGCATTTCTACGCACTCTGGGAATATTTGTCTTTCCATACCTGGACGACTGGACTGGCTCATCCGAGCTCCATCTCAGTCCGAGGCTCAGACTTCCCTGGACCACACCAGACGCATACTGCAATATCTGGGACTCGTCATCAATCTGCCAAAGTCTCAACTCACCCCTACTCAGTCTCTAGAATTCATAGGGGCCTGGCTAGATACCACCACTGCAAGGGCCTATCTTCCTCAGGCCCGTTGCCATCGTCTAGTGCACTTGGCCTCTCAAATTCAGTCCAGAAGCCACTTGACTGCCAGGGAGATGCTACAACTGCTAGGCCACATGGCATCCACAGTTCATGTGGTGCCTTATGCTCGCCTACATATGAGAGCAGCTCAATGGACTTTGTCCACCCAGTGGACCCAAGCATCAGGAGCTCTCTCAGACCAAATAGCAACCTCAAAACGTCTTTTTTGGTCTCTCCACTGGTGGATATCCACTCAAAATCTGTTGTTGGGGGCCCCCTTCCAACCTTTGTTACCCCAAGCAACTCTCACTACAGATGCCTCCCAAACAGGTTGGGGAGCTCATCTCCAAGACCTCTCCACTCAGGGCACTTGGTCTCCACAGGAGACCACCCTTCATTTCAACCTTTTGGAGCTGCGAGCAATTTTCCTTGCTCTCAAGGTCTTTCATACCCTCCTCATCAACATGACAGTCCTTATTCATACCGACAATCAAGTAGCCATGTTCTACATAAACAAACAAGAAGGGACTGGCTCTCTGTCGCTTTGCAACGAAGCTCTAAAATTGTGGGCCTTCGCCAGAGAGCATCAAATCCATCTCCTGGCAATATACCTCCCAGGAATCCAAAACTCTTGGGCAGACAGACTATGGTCCCTGCACATGGATCAGGTACTCAGAATCTTTCAGAAATGGGGAACCCCAGATATAGACCTGTTTGCAAGTCCGTGCAATGCCAAACTTCCCCGGTTCTGTTCCAGACTTCCGTGTCAGGGAGCTCAGGCCAAGGATGCCTTCCTCCTTCATTGGGGTCAGGCCTTCCTGTATGCCTTTCCACCCATTCCTTTGATTCCCAAGACTCTATTCAAACTTCAGAGGGATCAAGGATCTATGATCCTCATAGCTCCACGCTGGCCACGCCAAGTGTGGTACCCTCTTCTGCATCTCTCCCAGGCACCCTCCCTGGATCTGGGAGCTGCTCCAGACCTTCTATCTCAAGAGGAGGGGACTTTGTGGCACCCAAACCCCAAGTCCCTTCACCTCAGAGCTTGGTTACTGAAGGCCTAGACCTTCAAGACTTCAATCTTGCTCAACAGGTGAAAGATATCCTCCATGCCTCTAGTAAACCTTCCACCAGGCGTTCTTATGCTTTTAAATGGAAAAGATTTTCCATTTGGTGTGCTGAAAAGGGTCTTAACTCTCTAGCACTACCTTTGAATTCTTTACTCGAATATCTCCTGCATCTTTCCAATGCAGGACTTAAAACAAATTCTGTAAGAGTCCATTTGAGTGCTATTGCAGCATCTCTTCAACCTATCAATGGACAACCTGTTTCCTCTCATCCTCTTATTGCAAGATTTATGAGAGGTCTAACTTTAACTAAACCTCCCATTCGGCCTCCTCCGGTGGCATGGGACTTAAACGTGGTTCTTGGTCAGCTTATGAAGCCACCGTTTGAACCCTTAGCCACTACTTCCTTGAAATTTCTTTCCTGGAAAGTCATTTTCCTTATTGCAATCACTTCTGCTCGCCGCATCAGTGAACTGCAGGCTTTAGTGGCTAATCCACCTTATACAAGGTTCCATCATGATAAGGTAGTCCTTAGGACAAATCCTCACTTTATGCCTAAAGTGGTCTCACCTTTTCATCTTAATCAAGAGGTATAACTACCTGTCTTTTTTCCAGCTTCTCATGCATCCAGTGCAGAGAGGAACCTACATACGTTAGATTGTAAAAGAGCCCTTGCCTTTTACATCCACAGGACACAGCAACATCGAAAGTCTTCTCAACTTTTTGTTGCTTTTGATCCTTCTCATTTAGGACTTCCAGTCTCAAAAAGAACACTGTCCAATTGGATTGCTCAGTGTATTTCTTTTGCTTACCAGAGTAAGAACCTTTCTCTGGAAGGCCATGTCACAGCTCACAATGTGAGAGCCATGGCCACATCTATGGCTCATGTTCATTCTGTATCCATTGATCAGATCTGTCGAGCAGCCACCTGGGCCTCGGTTCATACCTTCACAGCCCATTACTGCTTGGACAAGGACTCCCGCCGGGATGCCTTGTTTGGTCAGGCTGTCCTCAGACACCTGTTCCATTCTTAAACAACTCCTGCCCACCTTCCCTGAATGGATGCCTGAGATCCATAGGAAGATGAGGAACCCCTGGAGGGGGATCTCCCCGGCATCTCAGCTAGGGAGTCCCCATATGTGAGGACTCATTCCTGCTTGTTCCTGGAGATAGCACAGTTACTTACCTGTAACAGGTGATCTCTGGGAACAGCAGGAATTAGTCCTCACAACCCACCCACCTCCCTTGGGAGTTGTATCTCTCTCTTTCTTTCCTTTCCTCTCTCTATTGTCTCAGCTTTAAACTCGAACTGAGGAGAGTTGGTCAGGAAGGCGGGAAGGCAGCGCGCATGCGCTGTGGGAGGCCCCAAAAGCTTTCCTTTCTGGGAAGCTGGGGAGCTATCCCACGCAGGCTCCGTCGGTTCCGACGTACCCATATGTGAGGACTAATTCCTGCTGTTCCCAGAGATCACCTGTTACAGGTAAGTAACTGTGCTTTTTCAGATATGTTAGTGAGAAGAGGCAGGGCAAAAGTGGTATTGTCAGACTCAAGGGTGAAGGGGAGGAATATATAGAAGCTGATGAGGATAAAGCGGAATTGCTTAACAAATATTTTTGTTCTGTGTTCACAGATGAAGAACCAGGAGCAGGACCTCAGAAAACACCCACAAACAAGAACAGAAGCGAGGGACATCTTGAACAATTTTCAGAAGAATGTGTTTGTGAGAAATTAGCTCAACTTAAAGTAGACAAAGTGATAGGACCGGAAGGGATACATCCTAGAATACTGAGGGAACTTGGGAACATTCTAGCAGCTCCACTAACTGACCTTTTCAATGCCTCGTTGGAGTCGGGAGTGGTGCCAAAGGACTGGAGAGAGGCTCATGTGGTACCTTTGCACAAAAGCGGAAGAAAGGATGTGATTGAAAACTACAGGCCGGTTAGTTTAACTTTGAGTAAATTATTGGAAGCGCTGCTGAAAGAGAAAATAGTGAGGTTTCTGGAGTCCAGCGGATTAAAGGATCCGAGGCAGCATGGATTCACCAGAGGCAGGTCTTGTCAGACAAATCTGATTTCTTTGACTGGGTGACCAGGGAGTTGGATCGAGGGAGAGCCCTAGATGTGGTGTATTTAGATATCTCCAGGAACAAGCAGGAATGAGTCTTCACATATGGGTACGTTGGTACCGCCGGAGTCTGCACGGGAATGCTTCCCAGCGTCCAATCAAAGAGCTTTTGGAAGCATCGCACCACGCCTGCGTGCTGCCTTCCCGCCTTTCCCAACTGCCTCTCCTCAGTTTTCGTTTTTCCGCGGAGCCGGCAGGACGTCCTCCTGTCACCGCAGAAAATTCTTCTTTTAATTCTTTAGTTTTCTTGTCGCGGCTGTCTTCCCCGACGCCACCGGTACCGCTGGTGTTTCTTTTTTCTTTTCTTGTAAATTTTTCCCTTTAAGGGAATATTTTTTCTTCTGAGTGTCTTACGGTTTTTCAGGCCTTCTAGGCCTCTCCATGTCCCTCATGGAACCGCCAGCCACTTTCTCCAAGAAATGTTCAAACTGTGGCGGTACAACTTTATTTTTAGACTCCCAAAATTGGTGTCTAACCTGTTTGGGTCCTGACCTTTTTCCTCCGGAGCCCTCGGGCAACCGTATTGTGAGAAGGGGTTTTCAACATCGAGTTCCCCTCGATATGAGGTTCCCTTCCAACTTCAGGGCACCGACCAGTTCTTCTACACAGGATCAGGTAACCCACAAACAGTCTGTTAAGACTAGCCAACCCTCGAGTGGTAGGTCTCATGCACAGCATGTAGACGGCTCCGGCCTTGCTCTCGAGGGCCCATTGGCTTTAAAACCCCGGCGGGCGTCTTCGGCCTCCAAAGCCTATGTGGGGTTTCGGGTTGTTCCTGGGGCTCACCCCTCACAGAACATACCTGAGCCATGCCTGGTGGTGGCATCCGCTTCGAGCGGTACCGATACCCCGGCATCGGCACTGGTGTTGGACGTAACACTCCTCACCAGGGATCGTCGTCTGGCATCCTCGGTACCTACGGGACCGGTGGATACGTTCCAGACTGACTTTCCAGTATCGGTACTGGCACCAATCCTACCACCGACGTCGGTACCCTCCAGACGTGCATCGATAGACTTGCTTCCTTCGATGCCGAGTCTGGAATCGATCTGTAGTCTTGAAGACTGGGTACCGACACGTCTTGGTGCCGACACCTATCGGTACCAGACGCTCGGTACCAAGGGTGACTGCCGAAGGCTTTCGGTTACCTCGGTACCGATTGGGCTGTCACAGATTGCTGCTCCGATGTCGGTGTCTGGTTCGGTTCCGACAGCGGTATCGGTACCGGTATCCACAGTAGCATCGTGACCAGCTCCTTCCATGTTTATTTCAACAGGATCGCTCCCTTCTATACCAAGTTTGGAGTCGATACCTGGCATGGATGATGTGGTACTGACTCGCTGGTCCTGACCTCCACTACCAGCGTCCATCCGTTAAGGATCCCATTCTGCACCGTGCAGGATCTTATATTCCTATATACTCAGATAGATCCTTCGGTGCCCAGGCTAGTTCTTCAGATCTAACCTGTCCAGGGAAGGTTCTCTTTGGAGATCCTTCTTTTTAGAGTTTCCTCCTGGATATGGCAAGATCACTTGCCATTCCTATCCCTGGCCATGATCCTACACAAGGCTCTGTTTCTACCGAAGCAAAGGAACATAATGCTTCCTTTGCATCATTCCTTGCAGGATCTTCTTCTAGGAATGTGGGAAGCACCTTTAAGGGTATCCCCACCTTCCAGAGCAACTGATCTCCTATATCAGGTGCCCCCTCTCCAGGGTTTCAAAAGACTCAACTTCCTCATCATTCCATTGTAGTGGAATCAGCAATGAGGCGGGTGAAGAGTAAGAAAAAGCATTCTTTTCTGCCAGGTCGTGAGTCTAAGAGACTAGATGCCTTTGGACGTCAAATCTTCCAGACATCCATGCTTTCAGCAAGAATTCTCTCATATATTTTTTATATGAGTCTATCTCTTGAGGAGGTCACAAAGAAATTACATTTTTTGACTCCTTTTCTTTCAGAGCCCAAGAGTGCAGACTATTCCTCACTGCTTAGTCATATTCAAAATATCTCTTGGTTTCTTAATCGTGCTTCCCTAGACTCATTTGAGTCTGTTAGCAAGACTTCTGCTATAGCTATAGGGGCACGACGTAGAGCCTGGCTCCAAGCTTCAGACTTAGACAAATGGGCACAACCAGGACTGGGTAATACTCCTTGCACTGGAGAAAATCTCTTCAATAAGGAGTCTTTACGTCAGGTTACTCGGTGGTCCACTGACTTACCTGTTTCTAAGGGCTGTTCTACGCCGTCTTCTTTCCCAGTAGGTAGGAAATGTCCTACCAAACTTTCTTCTCCTAGGGGGAGAAGGTTTTATTCATCTTCTGCCCATCATACAGATGTTCCCAAACAGGGGAAACATCACCCTGGTCTGAAGAATCCAAACTCTCACCAGGCTCAGCAAACCCAACAACCGCAGGGTTTCTGATTAATCATCATATTTTTGTGCCTCTTGGGTTTTAGAACCTGCAGTTGGCTTCTCAGTAGAAGCCTTTCACTGCTTTCATTCTAAACTCTAGGCATGGATCTCTTTTCACAAGACATCCATTTTTTCTCTGTATACGAGCTCTTTAGGATATTCATGCCTATAAGTCACAGGTTTCTCCTCTTCTTCCTGCTAGGGAAAGAGGTTTAACAACTATCAAATGATAGTTTTCTGTACCAGCATGAATTTTTCCTTTCTACAGACTTACCACAATGTAAGTCTCCATTCAGCTCCATCTTCTCTACCCTCTTACCAAGCTTTTCCTCTGTAAGAGTGGTACTATTACACTGGAGGGCTTCTTCTTCAGCCCCTCTAGTTTTTGTCACTATTCCAGTGTGGAGTTTTCCTCTCTGAGTTAACTCCCTTCTTCATTTTTGCTTTGGGTCAGCTTATCTGACAGGTCCAGAGTTTTCTTACTCCTGTTCTGTTCTTTTTGTTTTTAAACAGCAAGATTCTTTCTGCTGTCTTACCAACAGCTGCCCATGCAGGAGCCCTAGTGATTGGACCACTGGTTCTTCTCCAAAAGTATCCAGAGTTGTCCTCCACTACATTCTTTCTGGCCTTAGTAGTGACTCCAAGACGGTGGATTCATCTTTCTTGGGAAGCCTTATCACTACAGGCTTCTCAGATTGTCTTCTATTCTTGCCATCTCCAATTCCCTTGGGTTTGGCAGCATAGTTGACGTAGGTACTGGCTTTTCCAGCAGCCAGTTCTATCTCCTAATTCTCCTGCATTATGCTCTCTGCAATTCTACAGAGAAGCTTTTCACCATGGGCCCTTGCTAGAGAGCATTAGGTTTTTCTCAAACAGCTGTCCTAGTTTGTTGGAAAAGGCTCCCTCAGTCATGCCCCTCATGACTGGAAGGGTTCTTCCTACCCTACTATCTCCTTTTTAAAGCAAAGGACGTGGGCCCCTCTTACGTGAAAGCTTAAAGAGTTGTTCAATTCCCTGGTTTGGTCCTCAGGATTCCCACCGGGAATATGCTCTTTTTTTCCTTGCAGCTCATCTTCATGGTATCCTAATCCTCATGGACAGCGCATATTTAGCTAAAGAACGCATGATACCCTTTTTGCCCCTCAAGTAGGTCAACTTGGTATCTCATTCCTATGCATCTTCTGTCCATTTACCATGCTAGAGTTCTGGAGGACTCGGGACTTGCTGCCTGCAGACTGATATTATCCTCTGCTTTTCACGTAACCATCCTGGTTATTTCACTGGCTAGCATTTCTGCAGAAATCTAGTCTGTTCCTTGTCAGGAAGATTTTTCCCCTGACTCCTTCCATCATAACCAGGGGGAATAGATTCTCTATATATCTTCTCAAGTAGGTTCCACCTTCTTGTTAGATGAATCTTTCCTCTTCACATCTCCTATGTGAATATAATTTCTATAGGCATATCTCTGTCTGCTTAATTGCAGACATCTATATATAGGCCTATATATTCATATCTATATATATATCTGTATACATCTCTATAGATATATATGTCTGTTATTTGTGTGTGTATAAGTTATGCCCTTCTATATCTCACTATAGATATGTATTCTATATGTCTATATATCTGTGTGTGTGTATATATGTATATGTATATATATATATATATATATATCTGTTGAGATATTTATTATAGGTAGATATGTATTTACATATTTATCTATCTGACTGTCTATGCTCATATAGATATATATGTCTCTATATGATTCTGACAGTTGGGCTCTACCCATACTCATGCTGTTCCAGCATGTTTGGGGTGCTACACACACAACCACTCCCGTGGTAGTTAACAACTTTTCTACCATAACCCTAAGGTTTAGGTATCCCTGAAGCTCTCCATGTTCCAGTATCTTTCCTAGCTACCACCAGTTAGGAAAGACTTGGCGGATCTTTCAGTAAATCTGAGGCTCTAACGCCTCAGACACCTGTCCTGTCTTTTTGGGATACAGGGTTTTTTCCATACCCCTTCTTCCCTCAAGGACTAGGCCGGTTTGTCCAAATCGGTCAGCCTTTCCTCTTTTTGCTCCTAAGAGTGAGCCATTCTGCAGCCAAAAGAGTTTCGGCTTTTTCCATAAAGCCTTCTGCTGAAGGCCTACCGTTTTTGTACTACCCCAGTTGATCCCTGGGGTTTCCTCTCACCTTTCAGGATTCTGACCTCCACTGTTTGTCCTACAGTTTATTACCTCCACTTTCAGTGAGGAGGTCCTTGAGGTTCCTCTACTGGATTCCCCAGTAGATCCCATGAACCTCTATACTTTCCTGCAATCCTGTTAGGGAAGGTCCATATTGCAATATTTCATTTCAATATATTTGATGATAATTATCATCCACACAAGGACTCCTTGCCTGCAGTCCTATGCTAGGTTAGCTGTCTTTACAGCACCTTTCTGTTTCAACTCCTACCCTCCATCCTGAGGATGCCTGGCGATATGAGGTGTAGCATGTTCCAATCTATAACATGCTGGGACTGCAGGCATCTTAGCTTGGGAGTCCCCATATGTGAAGACTCATTCCTGCTTGTTCCTGGAGAGAGCACAGTTACTTACCTGTAGCAGGTGATCTCTGGGAACAGCAGGAATAAGTCTTCACAACCCACCCACCTCCCCAGGAGTTGTATCTCTCTATCTTTCCTTTCCCCTCTCTCTCTCTTTATCTCAGCTTTAAAACTTAACTGAGGAGAGGCAGTTGGGAAAGGCAGGAAGGCAGCACGCAGGTGTGGTGGGATGCTTCCAAAAGCTCTTTGATTGGACACTGGGAAGCGTTCCCGCGCAGACTCCGTCGGTACCGACGTACCCATATGTGAAGACTTATTCCTGCTGTTCCCAGAGATCACCTGTTACAGGTAAGTAACTGTGCTTTCAGTAAAGCCTTTGTCACTGTTCCTCACAGGTGACTTATAAACAAACTGAGCACCCTAGGGATGGACCCTAAAGTTACTGCTTGGGTTAGAAATTGGTTGGGTGGGAGGCGACAAAGGTTACAGGTAAATGGAGCTCACTCTGAGGAGAAGGATGATCTCCAGGAACAAGCAGGAATGAGTCTTCACATATGGGTACGTCGGTACCGACGGAGTCTGCACGGGAATGCTTCCCAGCGTCCAATCAAAGAGCTTTTGGAAGCATCCCACCACGCCTGCGTGCTGCCTTCCCACCTTTCCCAACCGCCTCTCCTCAGTTTTCGTTTTCCGCGGAGCCAGCAGGACGTCCTCCTGTCACCGCAGAAAATTCTTGTTTTATTTCTTTAGTTTTCTTGTGGTCGCGGCTGTCTCCCCGACGTCACCGGTACCGCCGGTGTTTTCTTTTCCTGTAAAATCTCCTTTTTCAAGGGATATTTTTTCTTCATAGCGTCTCACGGTTTCTCAGGCCTTTCAGGCCTCCTTTTCCTTCATGGAACCGCCAGCCACTTTCTCCAAGAAATGTTCAGACTCTGGCGGTACAACTTTATTTTTAGACCCTCAATATCGGTGTCTAACCTGCTTGGGTCCTGACCTTTTTCCTCCGAAGCCGTTAGGCAACAGTTTGGTGAGAAGAGGTTTTCAACATCGAGGTTCCCTCGATACACGGTTTTCCTCCGACTTCAGGGCACCGTCCCTTTCTTCTACACAGGATCAGGTAACCCACAAACAGTCTGTTAAGACTAGCCAGCCCTCGAGTGGTAGGTCACAGCATGTAGACGGCTCCGGCCTTGCCCTCGAGGGCCCACTGGCTTCAAAACCCCGGCGGGAGTCTTTGGTCTCCAAAGCCTTTGAAGGGTTTCAGGTTGTTCCTGGGGTTCACCCCTCACAGAACATACCTGAGCCGTGTCTGGTGGTGGCATCCGCTTCGAATGGTACCGATACCCCGGCATCGGCACTGGTGTTGGATGATACACTCCTCACCAGGGATGGTCATCTGGTGTCCTCGGTACCTTCGGGACCGGTGGATACCCTCCAGACTGACTTTCCATTATCGGTACCAGTACCGATTCTACCACCGATGTCGGTACCCTCCAGACGTGCATCGATAGCCTCGCTTCCCTCGATGCCGAGTCTCGAATCGATCTCCAGTCTGGAGGACTGGGTACCGACTCGCCTTGGTACCGGCTCCCGGCGGTACCCAAGACTCGGTTCCGATAATTCGGATCCGCAACTCTCGGTTCCCCCGAGGCCGTTTGATTTGCCACCGGTTGGCCTTCATCCACCAGTATCAGACACGGTACCGAAGTCGGTACCGATGTCCACATTACCCTTGCGGTCGGTGCCTTCCATGCTTCACTCATCAGGCTCTTTGCCCTCGATGCCGAGTCTGGAATCGATCTCTAGTCTGGAGGACTGGGTACCAACACGCGTTGGTACCGACACCAATCGATACCGGAGACTCTGTACCGAGGATAGCGACCGGAGGCTTTTGGTTACCTCGGTACCGATTGAACTGCCAATGGCTGCTCCGATGTCTGTCGGGCTCGGCTCCGACATCGGTACCGGTATTAGCATCGGTACCAGTATCCACAGTAGCATCGTGGCCAACTCCTGCCATGCCTAACCCTCAAGCAACAAATCAACAAGACCACGAGAACTGTATTCCACAAGGCCAAAACAGTACAACGCCTCCGACCCCTCCTTGATCCGCAAGACTTCAGAACAGTAATGCAAGCTCTAACGCTACCTCATCTGGACTATTGCAACATAATCTACCATGGCCTACCTGCCACACAGACCAATCCCCTCCGAACTGCCCTAAACACCACGGCGAGAATAATTCACAATGCAAAGAAACGAGATCACATCACCCCAATTCTGAGAGACATTCATATTCTCCCCATCGAAGCAAGAATCAAGTACAAAACTCTTCTACTCACCCACAAAACCATCCACCAAACACAGGGCACCCCACTCCATGCCCTACTGCCTTGCCCAACCCACAGCAGAACAACCAGACAATCCTCCGTTACCATCCCCCACAAAAGAACCAAAGCAACACAACGGACCTGCAAAAGAGCCTTTGAACTCTATGCCCCATCCCTTTGGAACTCTCTACCAAACCACATCAGGAACAACGGTGACCTCCCATCATTCAAAAAGCAGCTGAAAACCATCCTATTCCAAGAACATCTCTGAATAGGAACCCCCCCTATTCCTCTCCAAGAAGTCCAAACCAGTAACGATGCTATCTTGTCAGTCTCTATGTCCATCCCAAAATCATCAATGTTGAGCCCCCGGTGATGGCCCCCCCCCCCATGTTATATGTTCCACCGCTTTGACCCGGTGAAAAGCGGGATATAAATACAGTTAAATAAATAAATGCTTCTTCCAACAGGATCGCTCCCTTCTATACCAAGCTTGGAGTCTATACCTGGCATGGACAATGTGGTAATGACGGTCGCTGCTCCTGACAGCCAGTACCGGCGACCATCCCTTAAGCATTCCACACTGCACCGTGCAGGATCTTCTATTCCTATATATTTGGATAGCTCTTTCGGTGCTCAGGCTAGTTCTTCAGATCTAACCTGTCCAAGGGAGATTCCTGTTGGGGATCCCTCTTTTCAGAGTTTCCTCCATGGATATAGCAAGATCCCTTGCCATTCCTATTCCTGGACATGATCCTGCACAAGGCTCTGTTTCTACCAAAGCAAAGGAGAACATAATGCTTCCTTTGCATCATTCCTTGCAGGATCTCCTTCTAGGAATGTGGGAAGCACCTTTTTCTCCAGGACCAAGCAGGAAGTCAGTCCTCACTAATGGGTGACATCGGCGCTGACGGAGCCCGCACGGGAATGCTCCCCAGCATCCAATCAGAAAGCCTTTGGGAGCATCCCCCGTGCCTGCGTGGTGGCTTCCCGCCCTTCCTACTGCCTTTCCCCAGTTTTTCGTTTTCCGCGGAGCAGGCAGGACGTCCCTCCTGCCACCGCAGAAATTTTTTCCTTTGTTCTTGTTTCTGTAGTCGTGGCTTTTTCCCGCCGACGGTGGCACCTCCGTGCCCCTTTCTTTCTTTCTTTTCAATTAATTTTCATTTAAATTTCATTTATTTTGGTCGCCCGGAGGGACCCTCCCCTCTGGGCGCCGAGGCCTACTGGGCTTACAGCATGGAGCCTCCTTCTCCCCAGCAGTGCCCTCACTGCGGGGACCTAATTTTCCAATTGGACTCCAATGCCTGGTGCCTCTCCTGTTTTGGGCCTGACCCTTCTTTCCCGGATCCCCCGGGCTACAGTGTCGGGAGAAGACCCTCCCTTTTTCGGATATCCCTCGACGACGTCTTCGCGCCCAACGCGCGGTCGTCGGGTTGTGCTTCTCTCCAGGATCAAGTATCCACACAACAGTCTGTTAAGACTAGCTGAGTCTTGAGGGGCGAGTCCCATGCGCGGCATGGCGACAGCTCTAGCCGACCCCTCAAGTCCCCCTTGGCTAATATACCCCGGCCGGAGTCCTCGGGCTCCAAAGCATTTACGGGGTTTCGGGATGTTCCTGAGGTTCACTCCTCACAGAACATTCCTGAGCCATGCCCGAGGGAGGTACCCGCTTCGAGCGGTGCCGATTCCCCGGCGTCGGCGTCGAGTGTTCCACTCTTCGCCAGGGATCGTCAGCTGGTGTCATCGGCGCCTCCGGGGCCGATCGACTCGACCGGGTCTGACCTCCCTACATCCCAGCCATGCTCGGGTGTGGTACCCGCTCCGGGCGGTACTGAGACCCCGGCATCGGCGTCGGTGTCGAGCGTTCCGCTCCTCACCGAGGATCGTTGGCTGCTGTCCTCGGCGCCTCCGGAGCCGATCGACTCGGTCCAGCCGGGCGTTCCTCCATCACTGCCATGCGCGGGGGTGGTACCCGCTACGAGCGGTACCGACCCCTCGACGTCGGCGCTGGTGTCTAGCGTCCCGCTCCTCACCAGGGATTGGCGGCTGCGGTCCTCGGCGACTCCGGGGCCGACTGACTCGCGCCAGTGTGGCGTCCCTACGGGGGTAGTATCCGCTTCGGGTGGTGCCGACCCGTGGGCGTCGAGTGGCCCGCCCCCCACCGGGGATCGCCAGCCGTTGCCCTCGGCACCTCTGGGGCCGATCGGCTCGACACAGCCTGGTCCTGCGTTCTGGCCATGCGCGGAGGCGGTACCCGCTTCGAGCGCGCCGGCGTCGATGGTTCCACCCCTCGCCGGGGATGATCTCCTGGCCTCGCTCCCCTCGGAGCCGCTCGTTTCGACCCGAACTGGGTCGCCGGTACCCCAGCCCTGCGCAAGGGTGGTACCGGTTTTGAGCGGCGCTACTCCGCCGGCGACGGCAGGGGCGTCAAGCTCAAGGAACCGCCATCAACCTTCCCCGGGGACCTCGGGGTGTGTCGACCAGCACACGGGCGACCCCCCGGCATCGACGCAGCCGTCGAGGGCCCCGCCCTTTCCTAGAAAAGGAGCCTCGGGGTCTTCGATTGCCTCGATCCCACCGCAGGCTTCCCCCCTGCCGTGACTCGTCGTCGGGTGACCTGGCTCCCCTCGGGGACGGGCCGTATGCTCCGGCAGTTTTTCCCTCCGGGTAGGACAGATTCGAGAGGGGGCCCGGCATCGGGCAGCGCCCGCCGATCGACATCGGTGCTGGCGTCAGATGACCCCCTCTCCTCCGAGCACCGTCCTCGGGGGCCCTTGATGCTCGCGGCACCGGTCGGCGCGGTTCCGATCCACGCTCCGGGATCTCCACCACCGGCGCGGTCACTCCCGCCGGGGGCCTCGAGGAAGGAGTCGATCTCCTCGCTCGGTTCGATGCCCAGCCTGGAGTAGTTGTCCAGCCTTGAAAGCCTGGCCACGGCACGTCTCGGGATCGGCCCCTGTCCTCTCCCGCAGCGCAGAGCAGAGACCGCTGGCCCCTGCCCTCCGGCGGCCGCGGATTCGCTCCAGTCACGGGGGGAAGCGCCGCCCCCGGGTTCGGGGCCGAGGCCGGTTCCTGCAGCGCCGTCGGTGCCATCGACCTCTTCGATGACTAGTTTGGAATCAATTCCAGGAGCCGACGACGCCATGTTGACTGCCTCGATCCGGGTCGGTTGGTCCCCTCCTCTGCCCAGCGGTCATCGGCCCGAGCGGACTCTTAGTGCCCTGGCGGCCTCTCCCACCATAACTGCTCCGGCAGAGCCGCCTTTTCAGGATTTCCTCCTTGACATGGCGGACTTGCTGGCCATCCCTATCCCGGACCCGAGCCCAGGCCCTGCGGAACAGGCAGCCGCGATGCTTCCTCTGCATCCCGACCTGCAGGATCTCCTGCTGGGGGCTTGGCGGTCGCCTTTGAGGGTTCCGGCGCCGCCGACTGCGATGCAGGCTCTGTACCGGGTGCCTCCGTCCCCGGGGTTTCGGCAGCACCAGCTTCCACATTGGTCCATTGTGGTGGAATCGGCGCTGAGGAAGGCCGGAAGCAAGGAGAAGCATGCTTCTCGCCCTCCAGGCCGCGCCTCGAAGACGCTAGATACTCTAGGACGTCAAGCCTTCCAAACGTCTATGCTGGCGGCCAGAATTATTTCATATATATTTTATATGAGTCTGTCGCTTCGGGAGGTCACCGAGAGGTTATCTCGGTTATCCACCTTCGTATCTGCAACCAAGGCCTTTGAATATTCCCTGCTTCTTTATCACTGCAGGAATATCTCCGGGTTCCTTTCTCGTGCTTCGCTGGACTCCTTCCGGTCGGTCAGCAGAGCCTCTGCTGTTGCCATTAGAGCACGCCGTACAGCATGGTTGCAGGCGTCCGAGTTGTGTAAACGGGCACAGCACATCCTGGGTAATTCTCCCTGCGACGGAGATCACCTCTTCAGTAGCGAAGCCTTACGTCAGGTCGCATAGTGCTTCGCTAACCTTCCCAGAGTTAGCAGCCAGCCTAAGGCCCGGCTTCCCCCCGGCGGTGGTAAACGCCCCTCCAGACCCCCCTTCCCTAGGAAGAGGAAATGTCAGCCCTCCGCCCACCCTCCAGGCGCGCCCAAGCAAGGGACCTCTCACCCCGGGTTGATGTCCCCGGGCCCGCGCCAGGACTCTCATACTAAGCATTTTTAGGCTCAGGTGGGCGGCTGCCTGCACTTAACCTCCTTACCAGAAGTTTAGACTAGAGCTCTACTCTGGGGCTCGTTCAGTTGGAAAATGGTTCGGGGACTTATCTAGGGGTTCAGGTCTTCTCCTCCGTGGGAAAGGGAGACCACCTTACGCCGTGATAGCTATGGCCCACGGTCACCCTACTTACTCTTCGGTACGTCCCCGAACCCCTCTCAGCCAGTATTCTCTTGCTGATTGCTTCCGTACCGGAATTCCCCTCCAGCCGCTATAGTCCCCCTATACTCACCAAGGACTATACCCTCATGTCCCCCAATTGTGCGGGGGACATGTTCTACGTGCAGGTCCTGGGGACACATTAGGGCCTTCAACCCCTGCGGCGTTCTACCAGACTGATGCTATCCTCCGTCCCCCATGCTACCGCGCTCTTAGCTCGCCGATCTGCCCTTGCCCTCCGGGTAAGGTCCCTCCCCTGACGGATCTTGCGGCCACCTCTCCAGGTGGACGTTCTGGGGATCGATGGCAGATCCGCCTTACCTGAGTGCTGCTCATGGAGGCAGGCCCCCCCCCCCCCCCCGGCTTACTGCTGTGAAGTCAACAGCTCCTTTTTTCAGTTAGGTCCTCCTCCCGGAGGTCCGGACCCTTGTCTCCCTATCTCTCGCTAGGGCAGACTGTGTACCCCTTCTGCTCCGGGGTACACCTCTACTCTTCTCCGGGATAGGCTCTCTAGTTCGGCCTGTCTTCCACTGTTGGTCCTCTGAGTTATGGACTCTACTCCTAAGGGAGTGCTCAGCTTGCCGTGAGCCCCCTGGGAGACCTGCCGTCCTTCTCCTGACCCAGCTGACGCCTGGATCCCATGGCCTTCCAGATTTGGAACTTCCTCCTCGCTGCGGTGAAGTTTCCTTGATGACCTCGCTACTGCGTCTACAGTGCCTTCATCACAGGACTACTTCCGACAACCCGGTGGGTAAGCAATACAGGGTTCTAAACCATTAATTCATTAAATCTTAATGGCCGGTAAGCTCTATATGGTACTAGGTCATTTACTCATTACATGCTTAATGATTCTCTTCATGCACCCCTCTGACTACTCCCGTAGCCTGGGTTTTTTTTTGCTGTATCCTAAAGGTACCTGTTCTGCACTCTAAAGACTTGCCTCCGTAGTCTTTGGATTCGCTGTTCCTCTATTCAACTCCTGCCCTCCATCCCTCAGGGGATGCCGGAGATTCAGGCTGGGCAAATGCCATCCCGTCCTGGGCTGCGCTTATGGGATCTCCCCGGGCATCCTAAGCTAGGGAGTCCCCACGTGTGAAGACTCATTCCTGCTTGTTCCTGGAGATAGCACAGTTACTTACCTGTAACAGGTGATCTCCGGAACAGCAGGAATTAGTCTTCACAACCCGCCCACCTCCCCTAGGAGTTGTATCTCTCTTTTTCTCTATTCCTTCCTCTCCTCTCCTTCCGGCTCAGCTATGAAACTCAACTGGGGAGAGGCAGTAGGAAGGGAGGGAAGCCACCGCGCAGGCGCGGGGGATGCTCCCAAAGGCTTTCTGATTGGATGCTGGGGAGCATTCCCGTGCGGGCTCCGTCGGAGATGTCTCCCACGTGTGAAGACTAATTCCTGCTGTTCCGGAGATCACCTGTTACAGGTAACTGTGCTATCTCCAGGAACAAGCAGGAATGAGTCTTCACACGTGGGAGACATCTCCGACGGAGCCCGCACGGGAATGCTCCCCAGCATCCAATCAGAAAGCCTTTGGGAGCATCCCCCGCGCCTGCGCGGTGGCTTCCCGCCCTTCCTACTGCCTCTCCCCTTGCTCAGTCTTCTTTTTTGCATATTTTTGCTAACTTTTGCTGTCTTGCCGCTATGTCATCAGACTGAGCAAGATGGCATCCCTAGGCGGGAAGGGGACCGCGCATGCGCGCTGCAATGCCCAAAGGCTTTCTGCGAAAGCTGGGGAAAATTGCTCCGCGAGGGCTCCGTCGGCGCCGACGTCACCCCCACCTTCCAGAGCAACTGATCTTCTATATCAGATGCCCCCCTCTCCAGGGTTTCAAAAGACTCAACTTCCTCATCATTCCATAGTAGTGGAATCAGCAATGAGGCGGGTAAAGAGTAAGAAAAAGCACTCTTCTTATCCGCCAGGTCGTGAGTCAAAGACACTAGATGCCTTTGGACGTCAAACCTTCCAGACATCTATGCTTTCTGCAAGAATTCTCTCATATATTTTTTATGTGTCTATCTCTTGAGGAGGTCACAAAGCAATTACATCTTTTGACTCCTTTTCTTCCAGAGTCCGAGTGCAGGCTATTCTTCATTGCTTAAGCATCTTCAGAGTATCTTTTGCTTTCTTACTCGTGCTTCCCTAGACTGTTTTGAGTCTGCTAGCAGGACTTCTGCTATATCTATAGGGGCACGACGTAGAGCCTGGCTCCAAGCTTCAGACTTAGACAAATGGGCACAGCAAAGACTGGGACATACTCCTTGTACTGGAGACAATCTTTTCAACAAGGAGTCTTTACGTCAGGTTACTCAGTTGTCCACTGATTTACCTGTTCCTAGGGGCTGTTCTGCACCTTCTTCTATCCTAGTAAGTAGGAAATGTCCTGCCAAACCTTCTTCCCATAGGAGAAGAAGGTTTTATGCATCATCTGATGTTCCCAAACAAGCATCGTCCTGGTCTGCAGAATTCAACCTCTCACCAGGCTCAGCAAACCCAGCAACTGCAGAGTTTCTGATCAATCTTCATCAGATGCTTGTGACTCGGGGGGTTAGAATCTGCAGTTGCTTCTTCTCAATAGAGGCAATCCACTGCTTTCATTTTAAACCCTAGACATGGATCTCTTCCCAAAAGACATCAATTTTTTCTATGTTCTATGAGCTGTCAGGATGTTCATGCCTATAGGGCACAGGGTTCTCCTCTTCTTCCTGCTAGGGAAAGAGGTCTAACCACCATCAAACGATAGTTTCCTGTGCCAGCATGTCTTTTTTCCTTTCTATAGACTCACTACTTTGTAAGTCGTCTTCAGCTCCATTCTCTTTACCTTCTTACCAAGCTTTTCCTCTGTAAGAGCGGTATTGCTTCACTGTAGGGCTTTTTCTTCAGCCTCTCTAGTTTTGTTACTTTTCCAGGGAGAATTTTCATCTCTGAGTTGCCTCCTCTTTTTCAATCTTGCTTTGAGGCAGTTCATCAGACATGTCCAGAGCTTTCTGCTCCTGTTCTGTCTGTTCTTTCTGTTTTTAAACAGTAAGATTCTTTCTGCTGTCTAGCAAGCAGCTGCCTATGCAGGAGCCTTAATGTTTGGGCCACTGGTTCTTGTCCACCAGCAACCAGATTTGTCCTCCACTAACTTTTGTCTAGTTTTAGTAGTGATTCCAAGTCAGTGCTGTTATCTGTCTTGGAAATTATTTCACTACAGGCTTGTTGGATTGTCTTCTCTTTCTGCCATCTCCATTCCCCTGGGTTTGGCAGCATAGTTGACATAGGTACTGGCTCTCCAGCAGCCAGTTCTATCTTCTCATTCTCCTGCATCATGCTCTCTGCAATTCTACAGAGAAGCTCTCCACTGTGGGCCCTTGCTAGAGAGCATGGGGTTTTTTTCTCCAACAGCTATCCTAGATGGTTGGAAAAGGCTTTTTCAGTCATGTCTCCCTTGACTAGAAAGGTTCTCCCTTTGTTCACTATCTCCTTTTTAATATAAAGGACATAGGCCTTCTCTTACGTGAAAGCTTAAGGAGTTGCCAATTCCCTGCTTTGGTCCATAGTATTTCCAATCAGGAATATGCTTTTCTCCTTGCAGCTCGTCCTCATGGTAAGAACGCATGATACTTTTTTTGCCCTTAAGCAGGTCAGCATGGTATCTCATTTTTATGCATCTTCTGTTCACTTACCATGCTAGAGTTCTAGAATACTCGGGACTTGCTGGCTGCAGACTGACATCATCCTCTGCTTTTCACGTAACCGTCCTGGTTATTTCACTAGCTAGCATCCCTGTAGCTCATAACCAGTGGGAATAGATGAATCTTTCCTCTCCACATTTCCTATGTGAATACCGTTCTGTAGGCATATCTCTGTCTGCTTCATTGCAGACCCCCATATAGAGGCCTATATATCCATATCTATAGCATACATCTTACAGATGTCTGTCTATCATTTGTGTGTATTTTATGCCCTTCATATCTCACTATAGATATATTCTTATATATCTATCTATCTATATGCTATATATATATATATATATATACATCTCTGTCGATATTTTATTATCGGCAGATATGTATTCTGCGTTTATCTACCTGACTGTCGAGGCTCATATAGCTATATGATTCTGACAGATGGGCTTTACCCATACCTATGCTATCCAGCATGTTTGGGGTTCTACACTCACAACCATTTCTGTGGTAATTAACAACTTCCACCATAACCTTAAGGTTTAGGTACCTCTGAAGCTCTCCATGTTCCAGTATCTCTCCTAGCTGACTCCAGTTAGGAGAGACATTGCGGATCTTCAGCTAATCACAGGCTCTAACGCCTCAGGCGTTTGTCCTTTCTTTTGGGATACAAGGGGTTTCCATACCTTTTCCTCCCACAAGGACTGTGCCTGTTTGTCCAATTCGGTCGGCCTTCTCTTTTTGCTCCCAAGGGTGAGCCACTCCGTCGCCAAAAGAGTTCGGCTTTTATCATAAAGCCTTCCGCTGAAGGCCCACAATTTTTGGTACTACCCCAGTTATTACCGGGGTCCCCTCTTACCTTTCAGGGATCTGACCTCCATGTTTTTTTCCTACAGGTTTATTACCTCCACTTCACAGTGAGGTCCTCCTTGAGGTTCCTCTACTGGGTTCCCCAGTAGATCCCATGAACCTCCTTACTGCTGTGTAATCCTGTTAGGGGAGGTCCATATTGCAATATTTCTTTCAATATCATTGATGATAATTATCATCCACACATGGACTCCTTGTCTGCAGTCCTATGCTAGGTTAGCTGTTCCACAGCACCTTTCTTTCTTCAACTCCTACCCTCCATCCTCAGGATGCCTGATGTTGTGGGGGATAGCATGTTCCAACCTATGACATGCTGGGACTCCAGGCATCTTAGCTTGGGAGTCCCCATATGTGAAGACTCATTCCTGCTTGTTCCTGGAGATAGCACAGTTACTTACCTGTAACAGGTGATCTCTGGGAACAGCAGGAATAAGTCTTCACAACCCACCCACCTCCCCAGGAGTTGTATCTCTATCTATCTTTCCTTTCCTCTCTCTCTCTCTTTGTCTCAGCTTTAAAACTTAACTGAGGAGAGGCAGTTGGGAAAGGCGGGAAGGCAGCACGCAGGCGTGCTGGGATGCTTCCAAAAGCTCTTTGGACGCTGGGAAGCGTTCCCGTGCAGACTCCGTCGGTACTGACGTACCCATATGTGAAGACTTATTCCTGCTGTTCCCAGAGATCACCTGTTACAGGTAAGTAACTGTGCTTTATCAGTGGTGTGCCCCAGGGATCTGACCTTAGTCCGATTCTTTTTAACATCTTTTTTAGTGATATAGCGGAAGGGCTGTCGGGTAAGGGTTGCCTCTTTGCAGATGATACCAAAATCTGCAATAGAGTAGACACCCAGGAAGGTGTAGGTAACATGAGGAGGGATCTAGCTAAGCTTGAAGAATGGTCTAGAATTTGGCAGCTGGGATTTAATGTTAAAAAATATAAGGTCATGCATTTGGGCTGCAGCAATCCAAGGGAGCAATATAGTATAGGGCAGCGATGGCGAACCTATGGCACGCGTGCCAGCTGTGGCACGCGAAGGCCTTGCAGCTGGCACGCGTGAAGGTCCGCAAAAAAAGAAAAAGCGGGCTCTGGCTGCTGCCGCGGACGCGGCAGCATGCAGTGTCCCGCGGGGCCCCCTCCGCCCGCTAAGCCCCTCTGCAAGGGCTTTCAGATTCGCGAGGGAGACAGCGTCTCCCTCGCGTCTCTGTTAAGCCCGTAGGGGTTAATGGGAAATTTCCCATCAGCCCCTTTAGACGCGAGGGACTGTTGGGAAATTTCCCATTAGCCCCTGCGGGCTTAACAAGAGACGCGAGGGAGACGCTGTCTCCCTCGCGAATCTGAAAGCCCTTGCAGAGGGGCTTAGCGGGCGGAGGGGGCCCCGCGGGACACTGCATGCTGCCGCGTCCGCGGCAGCAGCCAGAGCCCGCTTTTTCTGTTTTTAAATTTGCCGGGGTGGGGGGTTAGGACTGCTAATGGGCTGGGGGGGGGGTTAGGACTGCTAATGGGCTGGGGGGGGGCTGGGGGGGGGGTTAGGACTGCTAATGCCACTGGGGGGGGGGGGTTAGGACTGCTAATGGGCTGGGGGGGGTTTGGACTGCTAATGGGCGGGGGGGGGGTAGGACAGCGAATGGGCAAGGAGGGGGGGGGGTTAGGACTGCTAAAGGGCTAGGGGGGGTTAGGACTGCAAAAGGGCAGGGGGGGGGTTTGGACTGCTAATGGGCTAGGAGGGGGGGGTTAGGACTGCTAATGGGCTAGGGGGGGTTAGGACTGCTAATGGGCTGTGGGCTGATGGGGGCTGTCTGGAAATGGGGTGATGGGGGGTTAGGACTGGTAATGGGCTATGGGGGGGGGTTAGGACTGCTAATGGGCTAGAGAGGGGGGGGGATAGGACTGCTAATGGGCGGGGGGGGGTTAGGACTGCTAATGGGCTGGGGGGGGTTTGGACTGCTAATGGGCTGAGGGGGTTAGGACTGCTAATGGGCTAGGAGGGGGGGGGTTAGGACTGCTAATGGGCTAGGGGGGTTAGGACTGCTAATGGGCTGTGGGCTGATGGGGGCTGTCTGGAAATGGGGTGATGGGGGGTTAGGACTGCTAATGGGCAGGTGGGGGGTTAGGACTGCTAATGGGCTGGGGGGGGTTAGGACTGCTAATGGGCTAGGAGGGGGGGGGTTAGGACTGCTAATGGGCTGTGGGCTGATGGGGGCTGTCTGGAAATGGGGTGATGGGGGTTAGGACTGGTAATGGGCTATGGGGGGGGTTAGGACTGCTAATGGGCTAGAGAGGGGGGGTTAGGAATGCTAATGGGCTAGGGGGGGGGGGTTAGGACTGCTAATGGGCAGATGGGGAGGGGTTAGGACTTGAGGTGGGCTGTATGGTGGGGTTAGGACTGGAAATGGGCTGATGGGGGGTTAACACTGGAGGTGGTCTGATGGGTTTAGGACTGATAATGGGCTATGGGGGGGCTGGGACAAGAAATGGGCTGATGGGGAGGGGTTAGGACTTGAGGTGGGCTGATGGGGTTAGGACTGGTAATGGACTGTGGGCTGATGGGGGGTTAGGACTGGCAATGGGCTATGGGGGGCTGACTGGAAGTGGGGGGTTAGGACTGGTACTGGGTTATAGGGGGGGGGCTTAAACTGAAAATGGGGTGATGGGGGGTTAGGACTGGAAGTGGGTTGATGAGGGGGGGATAGGACTGGTATTGGGTTGGGGGGCTGCTAGGACTGGAAATGGGCTGATGCAGGGACTAGAAGGGAATGGATGCTGGGTGAGGCTGGAACTAGAAGGGAGCTGGTGTTGGGGGAGGATTAGAATGGGATGGGGCTGGGAGAGTAAAATGGAGAGGGGAAAAATATTTTGTGTGGGAGGGATAAAAAATCTACAATTGGCCGGGTATTGGGAGAGTAAGTGGGGATTGAGGATGGAGGGGTAAATTTTGAGTAGATGAAATAGGAATGAGGAAAGAGCCAAAGGAGAAAGATTAGTATGTTAAAGCAGATGTAGAGAGAGAATGGAAAAAAAAAACAAGAAGACAGAAGAAAGGACAAATGGACAGCAGATGGAGAGTTAGCAGAAGACACGAAGAAACCAGAAGAAAGTGGCTGGAACAATTGCAACTGAAAAAAAAATGCACAAAAGGTAGAAAAATATCTCTTTATTTTGAATTTATTAACTGGAATATGTCAGCTCTGGGAAATGTGCATCATTAATTTTTGCGCTTTGTTTAGTACAAGAGGAAATTAATATATAGTTTTATTTCTACAGTGTTGTTGTATATTCCAAGTTTGGCTTTTGGGGTTCCCAGTTTAATTATTGTCTTCCTGTTTCTAAATTGTGATTCCTTGTTTGGTGATGGTCTGTTCTGCATGTGTAACTGAGCTGAGGTATTCTGTTTATATAATTCCTATTTGACATTGCCACTTGTTCTTTCCCCAGTAGGTCATGTATTGTTGTTCTCTGAGATGTATTGGTTTAATATTTGCAGTGTTGCCTTTTGATAGGTAGAGTATGGTGCTTTGTGAGTCCTGGTAGTGCTGTTAGGATACGGCGGGTTTGCTATGGGTTCTAAATGGGCAGCGTTTGTAGTAGTTCCTAATGTGCCTGGCGGTTGGTACTGAATTATAGTAATGTAGAAACCTTTTAGTCTTTCTTTATCCATATACTCATTAAGAGGCATGTTTACTAAAAGTTAGTGTATGGTAACATTATGCAAATATTTATGCAAATGAAGCACCTTATGCAAATGGGGCTTTAATTGACGTGCTGGCACTTTGAGGAAATTCTTTGGTTTTGTGCGGCAGTTTGGGCACTCGGGCTCAAAAAGGTTAGCCATCACTGGTATAGGGGGTGAAGTACCTTTGTCCACTAAAGAAGAGCGGGACCTAGGCGTGGTTGTGTCTGATGAACTTAAAGTAGCTAAACAGGTAGAAAAGGCGATGGCAAAAGCTAGAAGGATGCTTGGGTGCATACGCAGAGGAATGGCTAGCAGAAAAAAGGAGGTGATAGTGACTCTGTATAAGTCTTTGGTGCAACCTCATTTGGAGTATAGTGTGCAATTCTGGAGACCACACCTTCAAAAGGATGTGAACAGGATTGAGTCGGTGCAGAGGGTGGCTACTAAAATGATTAGTGGTCTTCATTATGAAGCATATGAGGACAGACTGAAGGATCTTAATATGTACACCTTAGAGGAAAGGCGGGATAGAGGTGATATATGATTGAGATGTTTAAATACTTCCGTGGCATAAATATTCAGGGGGAGAGCCTCTTTCAATTGAAAGCAAGTTCTGCTACGAGGGGATATGGGATGAGGGTGAAGGGAGATAGATTCAGGAGTGATATGCGGAAATATTTCTTACAGAAAGAGTAGTGGATCCGTGGAATAGTCTCCCAGTCGAGGTGGTAGAGATGAGGACAGTAACTGAATTCAAAAAAGCATGGGACAAACACAGAAGATCTCTAAAGGTAAAAAGAGGACTGTTGTAGTTGTTGATATGGAAGGACAGACTAGATAGGCCATGTGGTCTCTTTCTGTCGTCATATTTCTGTTTCTATGTTTCTAAAATGTAGGAGGACACTCAATGAAGCTACAATGTAGCCCGTTTAGAACTAGTAAAAGGGAATATTTTTTACTCGACTAATCAAACTCTGGAATTAGTTACCAGAGGATGTAGTAAAAGATGCTAGTTTAGATGGGCTTAAAAAAGGTTTGGACAAGTTCCTGGAGGTAAAGTCCATAAACCATTATTAAAGAGCACCAGGGAAATCCACTGCTTACCCTGGGATAAGCATTGTGGAATCTGTTCCTTTTTCGGAACCTGACAGGTACTTGTGACCTAGATTGGCCACTGTTGGTACCAGGTTACTGGGCTCGATGGACCTTGGTCTGACACAGTATGGCATTTCTTATGTTATGACTCCAACCGTCCCTTCTCACTTAGAACCTAGTCCTTCTGTTGTACCCTATCTCAAGAGCCTGCCACTCACCGCTTAGAAACTACAGGGGACCTAACACAAGAGTCCTTGCTGGATGACGTTGAGCAGTTATCACAGCCTCTAGAAGGCCCATGACACAACGTTCCTACGTGCGGAAATGATCTCTTCTCCAGCTGGATGACTTTACATGGACAATACCATTTGTTGTCCCTTGGAGGTAGTACTCTTTCTTCACTTATTCACCTCTGGCCTTCAGACCAACTCCCTTCACTACCACCTATCTTGTCATTGCAGCTTCCAATGCTCCCATCTATGGCAAGCCTATTTCCTCACATGCTTTAGTAGCTTGATTCATGAAAGGTCGCAATATCAAACCACCCGTCCAGTTTCCGGTACCAGCTTGGAATCTGAATATTGTTTTTGCTCATCTCATGATGCCTCTCTCAAACACCTTACATGGAAGGCAGTTTTTCTGGTAGCCATCCAGAAGATGAATCTGAGAACTTCAGGCTTTGTTGCATTATCCTCTGCATGCAGTTCCAAGTTACAATGTAAACCGCTTTGATTGAAATGATAAAGGGAGGAGTAGCCTAGTGGTTGGGGCAAGGTACTTCAGGCCGGAAGGTCGGGGGTTCAAATCCCACTAGAGGACAGTATCCTTGGGCCGGAAGGACGGGTTTCTAGTCCCACAGATGCTCCTTGTGGTCTTGGGCAAGCCACTTAACCCTCCATTGCCCATGTTCCCTGTAAGTATTAGTGTATGTGTCTCATATCCCCATGTGTTAAATGTATCCCCCAATTGTGTTGTGACCGCTTTGATTGAAAGATAAGGCGGTATACAAAACTGTCTAAATAAATAAATAAAGCGGTATATAAAACCTGTTAAATAAATAATAAGGTTGTCCTTTAGGTTCATCCCAAAGTTTTGCCGAAAATTCTGACTTTCATATCAATGACCCCCTCATCCTGCCAGCATTCTTTCCAAATCTGTTGGGCTCCCCAGAGGATACCCTCGATACCTTGGACTGCAGGAGTATCCTCCTTTACTATCTAAATCGCACCACATCCCAGCACCATTCCTCTCAGCTCTTCATAGCATTTAATCCTAAGAATCCTGGAAAACCAACTTCCAAGCAGAGACTCGGCCTGGATCGCAGACTTTCTCCTCCTGCTACCAGCAGGCTTAACTACATTCTCCAGGATGCATAGGACCCTGTAATCTTTGAGCCGCCATAGCGTCCATAGCTAGCTTAGCATCTGCTTCCACTCCAGACATCTGCAGACATTTTCAAACATTCACGAAACACTACTGTTTGGACTGCTCTTCAGGACAAGAGTTTGCCTTCGGATAGGCAGTCCTTCGCAATCTCTTTGCAACCTAATCCACTTCCTATCCTCATGTTCTGGCCACAGTATAGGAACCACAGACAAGCAGTTCTCAGCTCTGGATTCACCAGTGGAGTGTGCCTGCATTCCCCTGATTTTCTCCAGAGAAAGCATGGCTGCTTACCTGTAATGAGGGTTCTCCATGGACAAGCAGGAATGAGTCTTCGCATATCTGTGACTTCTCCGACAGAGCCCCATGTGGAAACGCTTCCTAGCTTCTTTTGGAAGATTTTGGGAGTTTCCATCACGCTTGCATACCTAAGAACATAAGAGATGCCATACTGGGTCAGACTAAGGTCCATCAAGCCCAGTATCCCATTTCCAACGTTGGCCAATCTAGGTCACAAGTATCTAGCAGTTTCCCCAAAAGATACAGGTTCCACGAGGCTTGTATTGGGGCAAGCAGTGGGTATCCCAAGTCCCCTTTAATAATGGTTTATTGACCTTTCCTCTAGGAACTTGTCTAAACCTTTTTTTAAACCCAGCTACGCTCACGGCTTTTACTACATTCTCCAGGACCAAGCAGGAAGTCAGTCCTCACATATGGGTGACGTCGGTGCCGACAGAGCCCTCGTGCGGAGCTTTTCCCCAGCTTTCAAAGAAAGCCTTTGGGAATTGCAGCGCGCATGCGCAGTCCCCTTCCCGTCCAAGGGTGCCATCTTGCTCAGTCTTCTTTTTTCCGCGGAGCCCGACGGATGTAGTTTGTTTTTCCCCGAGGAAAAGGTTGATTTTTCCCTGTTTTTCTCTTTTTTTCCTCAGGTTCAACGCCGGATCCTTTTCCCTCTCGGACCGATATGCCGGTATCGAGTCCTTTTCTCTCTTTTTCGGTTTTTGTCCTTTGTGACTGGCGTTCGCACCTTTTTTCTTTTTTCCCTGGCAGCCTGGTCTTTTGACCTTGCAGGGGCCCTTTTTCCCCCGATGGCTACCAGCGGGTTTAAGAAATGTGATCGTTGTAAGAAACTTATGTCTCTTACCAACACACATGACTGCTGCCTCCGTTGCCTCGGACCCGATCATGACCCGATCTGTGGTCTGTGTGGCAAAATGTCCTCGAAGGCGTTGAGGAGTCGGCAGCACCAAAAGGATAGGATCTTTTCTGACTACGCGTCCGGCCGGGCCCGGACCTCGTCAGTGGCCTCGACGTCTCGGGACTCCGGCCCCGAGCAGCGTCGGGGTTCCTCTGAGCGGGGTCTCCTTCGCGGGAACATCACAGGAAGAAGAAACCCGCAAGGGCGGCGTCGGTGGATGCTCCTGGTTTCTCAAGGGCCAGGTCGCATAGCCCCGATAGCCGTCCCGGGTCTTCAGAGTAGGAGAGGCCTGCCAAGCATCCTCGTGTCGAGATGGAGTCTCCTGGACACGTAAGTGCTATTGTCCTCGTGGACTCTCCTCCGAGGGAGCCGACGTCGGGCCCGACGCCGTCGAGGCCCGAGTCGGGGGCTGCTGGGTCTCCTGAGCTCGGACTCAGGTTTGACGGCCTTGGAGAGTAGCTTCGCTGCCTTCATGGAACAGCAACAGGCATTGATTGCGGGCTCGAGTCGATCCTCGGCCATGGTCTCCCTTGACCTCCCGTTCAGGGCCGAGGCCGTCGACGCCGATACCCTCGGCATCGGGGCGGAGGGCATCGGTGCCCACCCGACCGGAGCCGCTCGATTCCTTCTCCGAGGAGTCGGGCTGGGAAACAGAGGACAAAGAGTCACCCGACACTCATCGGACTCGGTGTGTCCCATCGGACTCACCCGAGTCCGAACTTCGGAGACGGTCCCCACCGGAGGATACCCGGTTCTCGGACTTTGTGTGGGATATGGCCAAGACCTTGGCCTTCCCCGCGGATCCCAAGGAGGAGCCTCGAGCCAAGGAGCTCGAGGCCCTCCAGTATGACTCTCCCCCGAAGGAGGCCTTTACTGTTCCGGTTCCTCCGATGCTGGAGCAGCTGCTCTTCCACATGTGGGAGACCCCGGCCTCGACGCCGGTGTTAAGCAAGCAGGTCGATTCCATCTATCGAGTCCGCAAGAGCCCCGGGTTCCAAAAGGCACAATTACCGCACCACTCCATGGTTGTGGAATCGGCCATGCATCGACTGAAAAGTCAGAAGATGCACTCCTTGGTGCCTCCCGGCCGGGAGGCCTGGAACCTGGATGCCCTCGGTAAGAAGTGCTTCCAGGGCTCTATGCTTGCTTGCCGTGTCCAGACTTACCAGCTCTACATGGGCATGTACCTCTGAGACCTGGCAAAGGAGATTGCTGGGTTCTCTGCTGGTCTCTCCAAGGAACCTTTGCAGAGGTTCCAGGCCTTGTCCACCGGTATTCGAGAGTGCTCGAAGTTTATCTCTCGAACAGCCTACGATGGCTTCGAGGCTTCGGCCCGAGTAGCCGTGGCCGGCATCTGTGCCCGCCGACAGGCTTGGCTACAGTCATCCGACCTCGAGCCATGGGTCCTGGACAAGTTGGTCGATGTCCCCTGCTGAGGTGAAAACCTCTTTGGCAAGCCCATGGCTGAAAAGGCTGCAGAACTCGAGACCGAGACTCTGACCAGGACTAGGCTTTCCAGGAAAACCTCTGCCCCTTCTCAGAAAAAGAAGGGCTCGGGAAAAAAGACCTTTTACCCGAGGAAGTCATCTGCCTATAAACAATACCCTCATTATCAGGCCTCTGCAGCTCCCCAACAGGGTCAGCAGGCCAAGGGGCAGGGTCAAGGGCTCCGTAGGCAGAAGACCCCCAAGCCACCAACACTGGCCCCTGCTCAGCAGGGTGGTGTTTTTTGACTCAAAAAGCATAGCCTCTTCTCCTCAGCTGGCTTCTCTCAGCACAGGAGGCCGGCTGGTCCACTTTGCCCACAGGTGGTCAGCCATCACATCAGATACCTGGGTTCTTAATATAGTCCAAAAGGGCTATCTTCTCCATTTTCACCAGGTACCTCCCTCCTATTTTCCAGGGGAGCCTCCAAGACCCCCTCTGCACAGGGACCAACTCCTTCAGGAGTTAGCAAGTCTGCTAAAGGATCAGGCTGTGGAACCGGTGCCCCAACACCTGAGAGGTCAGGGCTTTTATTCCAGGTACTTTCTGGTACCAAAAAGAACAGGAGGCCTCAGACCAATCCTAGACTTGCGAAACTTCAAGTTCCTGGAGAGGGAAAAGTTCAAGATGCTTATCCTTGGAATCCTGCTGCCCTACCTCCAGCAGGGAGACTGGCTATGCTCCTTAGATCTAAAGGATGCGTATACTCACATCCTTATTCATCCAGACCACAGACAATATCTCAGGTTTGTTGTGGGAGGAAACCACTATCAGTACAGAGTACTACCCTTTGGTCTTTCCTCCGCTCCCAGGGTGTTCACCAAGTGCCTGGCAGTGGTGGCGGCCTACCTGAGGCTTCAGGGTCTTTTTGTGTTTCCGTACCTGGACGACTGGCTCATAAGGGGCCAATCTTCCCAGGAGGCCAACCAGGCCACCCTTCGCACTGTGGCTCTGCTTCAGCACTTGGGGTTTGTCATAAACTTCGCAAAGTCCACTTTGCTCCCGTCCCAGAACTTGGAGTTCATAGGGGCCAGGCTAGACACTCTTTAAGCAAAGGCTTTTCTGCCTCTGGACAGGGCCCACAGGCTAATGGATCTGGCCAGTCAGGTTTGCAGCAATTCCCTGGTCTCTGCCACGCAATTCCTGAGACTACTCGGCCATATGGCTTCCACGGTTCATGTCACCCCCAATGCCCGCCTGCACATGCGGCCTGCTCAGTGGAGCTTTCGCACTCAGTGGCATCAAGCCACAGGGAGCCTAGTGGACTCAGTGAAGATATCCGACCTACTGGTCTCCTCTCTGCAATGGTGGCTTCATCTTCCGAATCTGGTGCTCGGAGTGGTTTTTCAGTCCCCTCCGCCTTCTCAAGTGCTCACAACAGATGCTTCTCGGTTGGGGAGCACATTGCCAAGGGACATGTACTCAGGGTCTATGGACCCCTTGGGAGGCTACTCAACAGATAAACTTCCTGGTGCTACGGGCGATACGCCTAGCTCTGAGAGCCTTCTCCCACCTCGCCTCTCACCAGTCTGTACTGGTTCAGACGGACAATCAAGTTGCCATGTTCTATGTGAACAAACAAGGAGGCACAGGCTCCTTCCTTCTTTGTCAGGAGGCACAACGGCTGTGCTCTTGGGCTGTCAATCACGGAATCCTTCTCAAGGCTGTCTACCTCCCAGGTCAGGAAAATTATTTGGCAGACAGACTGAGCAGGATCCTGCAACCACACAAATGGAGATTGAACCCATTGGTGGTTCAGCAGGTCTTTCTCAGGTGGGGACTCCCCACCATGGATCTTTTCGCCAGTCCTCTGAACCGGCAACTCCCGAGATTTTGCTCCAGACAACCGCATCCTCTCAGAGTAGCAGCGGATGCGTTTCTGATCTCGTGGTCCACGGGCCTACTGTATGCGTTTCCTCCAACACCACTAGTGTCCAGAACGCTGTTCAAAGTCCTCAAGGACGGGGCTTCATTGATTCTCATAGCCCCCAGGTGGCCGAGGCAACCGTGGTTCCCACTTCTGCTACAGCTAGCGGTGGACATCCCTCTTCCTCTGGGGTTTCAACACAATCTCCTGTCTCAGGATCAGGGGACTCTCTTGCACCCCAACCTCCAGTCCCTTCATCTGATGGCCTGGCTGCTGAAAGGGTAGTCCTGGCTCCCCTACTAATGCCTCGAGAGGTGGAAGATGTGGTCTTGGCCTCTCGGCGTCAATCCACCAGGAAATCCTACGCTCTTAAGTGGCGTAGATTCTCCGCATGGTGTGTTCAACACAGCGAGAATCCCTTCTCGTGCTTGGTAGCGGGTAGTATTGCAATATTTGCTTTACCTCTCCAATTTGGGCCTTAAGTCTAACTCTGTCAGAGTTCACCTTAGTGCTTTCTCAGCACACCACTCGCCGGTGGACGGTAGGCCTCTTTCCAACCACCCTTTGGTGGCTTGTTTCCTCAGAGGCCTCCTTCTGCTTGAGCCTCCTTTGCGTCCACCGGCCCCTGAGTGGGATCTGAATGTGGTCTTGCAGCGGCTTACATGTCCGCCTTTTGAGCCTATGGCTACCTGCCCTCTCCGTTTTCTCTCCTGGAAAACTTTTTCTGGTAGCTCTCACCTCTGCGAGGCGAGTTAGTGAACTGCAGGCACTAGTGTCTGATCCTCCTTACACTAGGTTCTACAGGAATAGGGTAGTCTTACGGACTCACCCTAAGTTTCTTCCTAAGGTTGTCTCACCTTTTCACCTCAATCAGGAGGTGGTTCTTCCGACCTTCTTTCCCAGGCCGCATGCCAACCAGGCTGAGATGGTCTTGCATACCCTGGACTGTAGGAGGGCGTTGTCCTTCTACCTTGACCGTTCGCAGGAGCATCGGAAGGCTGTTCAGCTCTTTGTTTCTTTTGACCCCAATAAGTTGGGGCTCCCTGTCTCCAAGCGTACGTTGTCCATATGGGTCGCTGACTGTATCGCCTGGGCTTATGGGGCAGCCAGCCTCTCGTTGGAGGGTCGAGTCACGGCTCATTGTGTCAGGGCAAAGGCTGCGTCAGTGGCTCATCTCCGCTCTGTTGGCAGACATCTGCCAAGCCGCTACTTGGTCTTCAAGCCAGACCTTTGCGGCCCATTACTGCCTTGAGAGGGAGTCCCGCAGAGACAGTGCTTTCGGACAGGCAGTACTCCATAATCTCTTTGGGGTTTAGGCAACTCCTACCCTCCTCCAGCCCTGGTGTTGGGCTACCAGTCGGGGGCGTTCTCAGAGAAGATTCCTTCCTTACGTGCTGACGAGCTAGAGGGAACTCATTTTTTCCGCTTGAGGTCTCCGGTAGCCTTAAGCTGGGGAGTCCCATATGTGAGGACTGACTTCCTGCTTGATCCTGGAGAAAGAGTAGTTACTCACCTGTAACAGTTCTCCAGGAGCAGCAGGAATCAGTCCTCACAACTCTCCCTCCTCCCCTTGGAGTTGCAGTCATATAATTTATTTTTGCTAATTTTTTGCTGTCTTTTAGCTATGTCGTCAGACTTAGCAAGATGGCACCCTTGGGTGGGAAGGGGACCGCGCATGTGCGCTGCAATTCCCAAAGGCTTTCTTTGAAAGCTGGGGAAATGCTCTGCACGAGGGCTCCATCGGCGCCGACGTCACCCATATGTGAGGACTGATTCCTGCTGCTCCTGGAGAACCCCTGTTACAGGTGAGTAACTACTCTTTCTCCGGTAATGAATTCCAGAGTTTGATTACACGTTGAGTGAAGAAATATTTTCTCCGGGAACAAGCAGGAAGTCAGTCCTCTCATATGGGTGACGTCGGTGCCAAGGGAGCCCTCGTGCGGAGCAAATCCCCTGCTTTCAGAGAGAGCCTTTGGGAGTTGCCATTACACATGCGTGGTCCCCTTCCCTCCCGCCCAAGGGTGCCATCTTGCTCGGTCTCCTTTTTTCCGCAGAGCCCTTTGGACGTAGTCCTTGTGTCCCCCCAAAAAAGTTGATTTTTCTCTTGTTTTTTCGACAGGTCGACACCGGTACCTCTTCCCGCCCTTGGCTCGGTACGCCGGTATCGAGTCCATCCCTATTCTCGATTTTTGTCCTTTGTGACTGGTGTTCATGCCTTTTTTTCTTTTTCACTGGCAGCCCGAGTCTTCGACCTTGCAGGGGCCCTTTTTCCCCCGATGGCTGCCAACGGGTTTAAGAAATGCAATCAGTATGTGAAACGTATGTCCCTCACCAATACACACGACTGCTGTCTCTGGTGCCTCGGGTCTGACCATGACCCGTCGGTCTGTGGCCTGTGTAGGAAAATGTCATTGAAGGCCCTGAAGAACCGCCAGCAGCAGCATGATAGGATTTTTTGAGTCCTTGCCTCCGAGAGCCCAGTCCTTGCCTGAGGCCTCCACGTCTTGAGGGGAGCATTCTGAGCCCGAGCAGCGTCAAGGTTCCTCGGAAAGGGGGTCTCCCTCGAGGGGAGCACAAGAGGAAGAAAAAATCCTCGAAGGTGGCGTGTCTGGATGGCTCCGAGCGACCCGGCACCTCCCGGGTCCTGTCTCGGAGCCCTGAGCACCAGCTGGGATCTTCGGAGAAGGTGCGCCTGGCAAAGATGCCTTGCCGAGAGACAGATCAGCCGAGACAAGTACCTACTGTCATCGAGGATTCCCCTCCAGGGGAACCAGTGTTGGGCCCGACCTTGTCGGGGCCCAAGCCGGCAGCTGTGGAGCCTTCCGGACTCGAGTCCAGAATGGTGGACTTGGAGCACAGTTTCACTGCCTTCATGGAGCAGCAGTGGGTGCTGATAGCCAGCCTGTCCGGTTCCTCCACCCCGACCACCGGGCCGTCAAAGTCGACCCCGGAGGCCAAGCTGATCCTCGAAGCCTTTCAGGGTCGAGTTGATCCTTGGCCAAAGTCTCTCTTGGCCTCCCGTTCTGGACCGAGGTCGTCGCTGCTGGTGCCAGGGCCCTTGATGTGCTTGAAGTTTGTCTCAGGCGGCCTATGATGGGTTCGAGTCGGTGGCCTGGGTAGCTGTGGCTGGCATTAGTACATGCTGTCAGGCATGGCTGCAGTCGTCAGACCTCGAGCAATGGATTCAGGAGAAGGTGGTCGATGTCCCATGCCAAGGGGAGAATCTCTTTAGCAAACCCATGACCGACAAGGCTGCAGAGCTGGAGACAGATTACATGATGAGGACGAGGCTCTCCACGAAGACCTCTGCCCCTTCTTGCAAGAAGGGCTCGGGTAAAAATTCCTTTTACCTGAGGAAGGCCCTGCTTACCGAAGCTACCCCCATTTTCAGGCCTCCCCGGCTCCGCAACAGGGGCAGCAGGCCAAGGGACAGGGGCATGGCCCACGTAAGCAGAAAGCCCCCAAATCCCAGGCACTGGCTCCGGCCCAGTCTGGCAGTGGCTTTTGACTCCTACAGCATGGCCCCTCTTCCCACAGGAGACAGGCAGATCACAGGAGGCCGGCTTGCTCTGTATGCCTACAGGTGAACAGCCATTACCACCGAAGCCTGGGCTTTGCAGGTAGTCCGGGAGAGCTATCTTTTTCACCTGGCCCAGGTGCCTCCTCATTACTTCCCGGGAGAGCCCTTCAGGTCTCTCCTTCACTGGGCCCACCTTCTGAAGGAGTTGGCAGGTCTTCCCAAGGATCAGGCGGTAGAACTGGTGCCACCCCACCTGCAGGGCAGGGGCTTCTACTCCAGGTACTTTTCTGGTGCCAAAGAGGACAGGATGCCTCAGACCCATCCTCAACCTGCACAACCTCAACAAATTCCTTGTGAGGGAGAAGTTCAAGATGGCTCTCCCTTGGGATATTGCTGCCTTACCTCTGCCAGGGAGACTGGCTATGCTCCTTAGACCTAAAGGATGCATATACACACATCCTAATACACCCCATTCACAGACAGTATCTGTGCTTTGTAGTAGGAGGCAATCACTACCAGTACAGGGTACTCCCCTTTGGCCTGGCCTCGGCCCCCAGGGTGTTCAAGAAGTGCTTGGCAGTGGTTGCCGCCTTTCTCAGGCTCCAAGGGATCTTTATCTCCAGGAACAAGCAGGAATGAGTCTTCACATATGGGTATCGTCGGTACCGACGGAGCCTGCGCGGGAACGCTCCCCAGTTTCCTGAAAGAAAGCTTTTGGGAGCATCCCACAGCGCCTGCGCGCTGCCTTCCCGCCTTTCCTAACTGCCTCTCTCCAGTTCTTCTTTTCCGCGGAGCCAGCAGGTCGTGTTTCCTGTCACCGCTGAAGAATTTCTTATTTTCTTTTTTATTTCTTTAGTCGCGTGTCTGCCTTCTCGATTCCGCACCGGTACCACCGGTCCCTTTCTTTCTTTAAAAAAAAAAAAAAAAAAAAAAAAAAAAAAAAATTATACACTTTTAAGTGCATTTCTCTTCTGGGGCCTTAGGCCTACAGATATATTTTTCCCTCATGGAAAAACCCGCCTCCGGGTTTAAGAAATGTACAAAGTGCAGCAGCACTATTTCTGTTACTGACACCCATGACTGGTGTCTAAAATGTTTAGGTCCTGACCACTCCATTGCGGATTGCGAGTCCTGTTCTATGATGTCTAAAAGAGGGTTACAGAATCGGACATTTAAGCTCAGTACCCTGTTTCCCTCCGATGCAGCTTCCGTGGCATCAACGTCTTCCAGGGCTTCTTCATCCCATGGATCTCAGGTAACCAAACTTAAATCTGGCTGGTCCTCAAAGAGTTCATCTCCCTCTAAGTATCGAGATGCCCCCGGGCTTACTCTTGAGGATACCACACCGGCAAAAGTACCCCGGCGGGAGGCTCCGGCTTCCAAAGCACTATCTATGGGGTCACAGGTTGACATCGATGGCTCGGCCTCGACCGATCACCTGTTACAATGTTCTGGGGTACCGGCAGTTTCCACCGGTACCGATATCCAGACATTGGTTGCGGTTATGGATCAGAATATTCTGACCATGCAGCGTGCCATCACGGCATTCATTCAAGCTGCAACGCCTACGGTACTGCAACAAACCCCGTTGTCGGTACCTGTACCGATTCCGGTACCGGACCCGATATCGGTCCCGATACCAGTACCGCTTGCATCGACATCAGCATCGACCACAGCGGTACACTATCCAGTGATGCCCATCAGTACCGGGCCGGTACCGATTAACACCAATGTCGATACCTCCCGGTACCCGTATCGGGCTCTACGTGAGCATCCAGATAGTCGATACTTCGATTCCTCTGAAGACTCTGATTCTTCAGAGGCCTCAATTGAAGCATCGGGCATCCTTCCTCAGGAACCCTCTTTTCCAAAAAGGAGAATGTCTCCTCCTGAAGACTTGTCTTTTCAGGATTTCATTAGGGAGGTGGCCAAAGGCCTGTCTATCTCAGTGACCTCTGAAACTGAACCTAGAGCCAAAAAATTGGATATCCTACAATATGCTAAGGCTCCTAAAGAGGCAGCTACCTTACCAATACATGAGATTCTTTTTGAACACATGTTGAGCATATGGGAGACTCCTCTTTCCACCTCCCCTCATTCCAGAAGGTTGGACACCATGTATCGTGTTCCTCCTTGTCCTGGATTTCATAAGACTCAGCTTCCTCACCACTCTATTGTGGTAGAGTCTGCTGTGAAAAAGATGAAGAGTACAAAAAGGCACTCTTCTGCTCCTCCAGGAAGAGAATGCAGAACTCTAGATGCCTTTGGCAGGAAAATTTTCCAGGCCAGTATGCTTGTAGCCAGAATCAACTCCTATAGTCTCTATATGGGGATGTTTCTGAAAGAAGTTACAGATCATCTGCAAACCTTATCTCCTTTTATGTCAGAAGATAAGAGAGAAGAATACATCACCTAGTTTAAACATGAACAGGATGTATCCAAGTTTTCCAACCGTGCAGCCTTTGACTCTTTTGAAGGGGCCAGTAGAGCCTCGGCTATTGCCATAGGTGCACGCAGAGTTGCTTGGTTGCAAGCCTCTGATTTGGAATCCTGGGTACGGGATGGTCTAGGTAACCTTCCCTGTACAGGCGAAAACCTGTTTGGCAAAGATTGGCAAGCAAAGGCCAACCAAATGGATGCTGAAAACTCTGTTTTAGATAGACTTTCAGTCTACTACTGCTCCTTTTAAAAAGAGGTTGTTCAAAAAGAGACCTTTCCCAAAGAAAGGGAAATTTTCCTCTTATGGTCAGGCCTCTTTTCATGGTCGTTTTGCTACAAAGACAGCAACAACCAAAACAGGCCAAAACCCAGGCTGCGAGGACTGCTACAGCCCAACAGCCTCAGCCTCCTCAGGGCCTTTGACTTTCTACTAGAGAACTTAGCCTTTCTGGCTCTAGAACATCCAGAGCCTCTCACCATCCCAGGAAGGTTAGCTCACTTTGCTCCCAGATGGGAACAAATCACAGCAGAGCAGTGGACCCTCTCCATCATAAAGGAAGGGTACAAACTTCATTTCTTAAACCTTCCTTCTCACACCATGGTGAAGCAGTTCAATTCTCCAACATCTCTCCTCAACCTTCTATGTCAAGAGAGTGCTACCCTTCTTGCCCAAGGGGCAATAGAAGAAGTACCCCTTCAACAGGGCTCAGGGTTCTACTCCCCCTATTTTCTCATTCCAAAGAAAACGGGGGGCTACAGACCCATACTAGATCTCAGAGAATTGAACAAGTTTCTATGCAAGGAGAAATTCAAGATGATCTCTCGGAACTCTCCTTCCATACCTCCAGAGTCAGGACTGGCTTTGTTCTCTAGATCTCAAGGATGCGTACACCCATGTTCTCATCCATCCAACACACAGAAGGTTCCTTCGGTTCCTTTACCAAGGAAAGCACTACCAATACAAAGTGCTTCCTTTCGGTCTGGCCTCTGCCCCAAGAGTGTTCACAAAATGCATGGCAGTAGTAGCTGCATTTCTGCGCACTCTAGGAATATTCGTATTCCATATCTGGACGACTGGCTCATCCGAGCTCCATCCCAGTCAGAGGCCCAGACTTCCCTGGCCTGCACAAGGCGTGTTCTTCAGTATCTGGGACTGGTAATCAACATGCCAAAATCCCATCTCACCCCTACTCAGTCTCTAGAGTTCATAGGGGCCTTACTGGATACCACAACTGCAAGGGCCTATCTTCCCCAGGCCCATTGCCTACGCTTGGTGCAGTTAGCCTCCCAGATTCAGGTAAAATCCCATTTAACTGCTCGAGAGATGTTACAACTCTTAGGCCACATGGCATCCACGGTTCATGTGGTTCCTTACGCTCGCCTTCACATGAGGGCAGCTCAGTGGACCCTATCCACCCAATGGACTCAGGCATCAGGTTGCCTGTCAGACAAAATAGCAACCTCCAGTCACCTTTTTTGGTCCCTCCAGTGGTGGAAGTCCACTCAAAACCTGTTGCTGGGGTCCCCCTTTCAACAGGTGTTACCCCAAGCAACCCTTACAACAGATGCCTCTCCAAAGGGTTGGGGAGCTCATCTACAAGATCTCTCGACCCAAGGCATCTGGTCTCCACAGGAGACATCTCTACATATCAACCTCTTAGAGCTCAGGGCAATCTTTCTGGCTCTGAGTCTTCCACACCCTGCTCCAGCTACAAGACAGTCCTCATCCACACGGACAACCAGGTAGCCATGTTCTAAGTGAACAAGCAGGGGGGGACTGGCTCTCTGTCGCTTTGCAACGAAGCTCTCAGATTGTGGGCCTTCGCCAGAGAGCATCAAATCCATCTCATGACAGTGTATCTTCCAGGGGTTCAAAACTCTTGGGCAGACAGACTCAGTCGAGTTCTGCTTCCACACGAATGGTCCCTCCATGGGGACCAGATAGCCAGGATTTTTCGGATTTGGGGTATCCCAGACATAGACCTGTTTGCAAGTCCGTGGAATGCCAAACTTCCCCGGTTTTGTTCCAGGATTCCATGTCAGGGAGTTCAGGCCAGGGATGCCTTCCTCCTTCATTAGGGGCAAGACTTCCTCTATGCCTTTCCACCTATTCCCCTCATCCCCAAAACTCTGTTCAAGCTTCAGAGACAAGGGGTCTATGATCCTCATAGCACCACATTGGCCACGCCAAGTGTGGTACCCTCTACTTCTGCATCTCTCTCAAGCTCCCTCCCTGGACCTGGGATCTGCTCCAGATCTCCTCTCCCAGGAGGACGGAACCTTGTGGCACCCAAATCCTCAGTCTCTTCATCTCATAGCCTGGTTGCTGAAGACCTAGACCTTCAGGATTTACACCTTTCTCAGCAAGTGAAGGGATATCCTTCATGCTTCCAGAAAGCCTTCCACCAGACGTTCCTATGCTTTTAAATGGAAAAGGTTTTCCATTTGGTGTGCAGAGAAGGGTCTCAACCCTCTTGCAATACCTTTGAATTCTTTACTAGACTATTTGCTGCATTTATCCATGCAGGCCTTAAAACAAATTCAATCAGAGTCCATTTGAGTGCTATTGCAGCATCCCTTAAGCCTCTCAATGGACAACCTATTTCCTCTCATCCTCTTATAGCAAGATTCATGAGAGGCCTTCTTTTGATTAAACCTCCCATTAGACCACCTCCAGTGGCATGGGACTTGAGTTTGGTTCTTGGCCAGCTTATGAAGCCACCCTTTGAACCCTTAGCCACTACCTCCTTGAAATTTCTTTCCTGGAAGGTTATTTTTCTCATTGCAGTCACCTCAGCTCGCCGTATCAGTGAGCTGCAAGCTTTAGTGGCTAATCCTCCTTATACAAGGTTCCATAAATGACAAGGTAGTCCTCAGCACTAATCCACACTTTATGCCTAAAGTGGTCTCCCCTTTTCATCTGAACCAGGAGGTGTATTTACCTGTTTTTTTTCCAGGACCTCATGCATCAAGTGCAGAGAGGAATCTTCATACCCTAGATTGTAAAAGAGCACTTGCTTTCTACTTACAAAGGACACAGCAACATAGAAAGTCCTCTCAACTTTTTGTTGCTTTTGATCCTTCTCATTTAGGACTTCCAGTCTCTAAGAGAACTCTGTCTAATTGGATTGCTCAGTGTATTTCCTTCGCCTACCAGAGTAAGAACCTTTCTCTGGAGGGCCATGTCACAGCTCACAATGTGAGGGCCATGGCAGCCTCTATGCCTCATCTTAACTCTGTGTCCATCAACCAAATCTGTCGAGCGGCCACCTGGGCATTGGTTCATACCTTCACAGCCCATTACTGCTTGGACAAAGACTCCCGCCGGGATGCCTTGTTTGGTCAGGCTGTTCTCAAACACCTGTTCCATACCTAATCAACTCCTACCCTCCATCCCTGACTGGATGCCTGAGATTCATGGGTGCAGGTGGAGCCCTTCCCAGGGACTCCCAATCTGGGTGATCTCCCAGGCATCTATAGCTGGGGAGTCCCCATATGTGAAGACTCATTCCTGCTTGTTCCTGGAGATGGCACAGTTACTTACCTGTAACAGGTGATCTCTGGGAACAGCAGGAATAAGTCTTCACAACCCACCCACCTCCCCTAGGAGTTGTATCTCTCTATCTTTCCTTTCCTCTCTCTCTCTCTTTGTCTCAGCTTTAAAACTCGAACTGGTGAGAGGCAGTTAAGAAAGGCGGGAAGGCAGCGCGCAGGCGCTGTGGGATGCTCCCAAAAGCTTTCTTTCAGGAAGCTGGGGAGCGTTCCCGCGCAGGCTCCGTCGGTACCGACGATACCCATATGTGAAGACTTATTCCTGCTGTTCCCAGAGATCACCTGTTACAGGTAAGTAACTGTGCTTTCCCCTATCTCGATGACTGGCTCATCAGAGGCACTTCAGCCAGCGAGGTCTATCAGGCCACAAACCACACCATCCAGGTGCTGCAACACCTAGGGTTTGTAATCAACTACCCCAAGTCCAGCCTCACTCAGACTCAACAGCTGGAGTTCATTGGGGCCAATGTTCCCTCTAATTTTCTGTAGGCTGTGTGCGCATAAAATATCAGCTGTGTGCAGCTTTTGAAGGAAGGTTAAATTTTTGTGCGCCACATAACGACACTCTGAGTTATATACTTTAAAATTTGACTACACGTCAGAATAAAGTATGTACACCACATTGATTTTAATCAAATTAAATGAAAATAGATGATTACTAAAGAGCAAGCAGGCTTCTGGCTCTGGCAGGACAAGTGAGTCGCAGGTCTGCAGTGTCCGCAAGGCCCTTTCTGTGCCTCCTCGGCCACATGTATTTATTTTAAGTCTTTTCTATACCGCGCTCTTTAAAATCAGCTCGGTTTACAGTTTACAACAAATTTGTACAGTGCGGCAGGGCCCGTACTGTACTTACATTGAACAGGTTATGCAACTTGTGCTAACAGGGGTAACTATGTAAGGCTGTGCAGCATGCCGTGGAACAATGTGCTAACCAGGTCATCTTGGCAGCTCGTTCAAATAACTATATACAGACTAGGCAGTCAGGTCGCCGGTGTGTAGTGGCAACAAGGGCTGCTTGGCAACTATTTACAAAATTAGGAGACTATATACCAGGGTGTCCGGTAGTGCTAATGTGCCGGGCTTTGCCTGTGTATTGTGGGTGTGTTAGGTGGGCTGTCTTGGTGGTTGAGTATGGCTGGCTGTGGTGTGTCCCCATTGTGAGAGTAGTGCTGGAGGAAAAGGTGGTGCTTTAGGGCCTTCCTGAATTAGGTAAGGTCAGTGATGGACCGGATGGTGTGCTCGGAGGGCATTCCAACATGTGGGTGCACAGTTCATGAAGGCTCTGTTCCTTATTGTTTGAGAGCACTTTGTAATTTTGCTGGGGATTCTCAGTCTGTTGGCAACAATTGACCACCTGACTCTGGGGGAGTGGGGAGGACGAGGTCCATGATGGAGGAGGTGTTGAGGCTGTTGATGGCCTTGAAGGTCAACAGTAGAATTTTAAAGGAGAGTCTGCAGTGTACCGGCAGCCAATGGAGGTGCTTCAGGATTGGGGTTATATGGTCTCTCCTGGCGGCTCCGTGTAGTATCCTGGCAGCTGCATTCATTGCGAACTGAAGTGGGTTCCGCGTATTTTTTGTTAGTCCCTGTAGAATTGAGTTGGCATAGTCAAAATGGGAGATTACCAAAGCTTGGTAGATTGTCCGGAAGTTGTCTGGCTCCAGTAGGGGTCGTAGATGCTGGATCGTTCGTATTTTGTGGTATACTGCCTTGATAGTGTTTGTGGGCTTTCATATCCAACTGTTAGTCTAGTGTGCCCCTAGGTAGCGGATCATGGGCTTGCTTTGGAGCTCGGCGCCTTTTACTTTTAGTGATACAGGGGGAGTGAAGGCTTGGTTCCTGGCCATGAATAGTGCCTCCATTTTTATTGACGTTTATTCTGAGGTTTTGGGTATGGAGCCATTCAGTGACCGCATTGAAGCAGGTTGTTAGTAGTGAAAAGTCCAGCTGGTCAGTTGAGAATGGCATGTAGATAAGTACATCAGCATATACCAGGCATGCGATGTTGAATGAATGGGTGAGTGCACAGATTGGCTGCATATATATGTTGAAAAATAGGGCTGAGAGAGAGGAACCCTGTGGTACGCCCTGTCCTTGTTGGAACGGTTTGGAGGTCGTGTGGCCGGTCCGTACATGTTGCCATCTCTGTCAGCTATGATTTGCACCAGCTTAAGTCTGTGCCCTGGACCCCTTTCTCTGCGAGGTGCGCCAGGAGTAGTTCATGGTCAATGGATTTGAACGCTGAGGCAATATCCAAGAAGATTAGGGCATATCCTAATCCAGGATCCGTTCTCATTCAACTTCATATGTATATAGTTTACCTTGTTCTCCAAGTTCCATTTCCTGTTCAATGTAATGACCAGACATATGTATATTGTCGGATGTTGTTGTTCTGTGTAAACCGCGCTGATCGCAAATAGTGCGGTATATAAGAAATGTTAATAAATAAATAAATAAATATCCTTGTCTGATGTTGTCCAACCCAGTAATTAATGAAGAGAGTGGTCAAGAGCATCTCGACTCTGTGCGACTCCCAGAATCCATGTTTGCATGGGTCGAGGGGAGCAGTGGTCTCACTATGGTGTTGGACGATTTTTTTTAATTATTTTGGCCATTAGTGGGATGCTTGAGATTGGCCTGTATGAATCCACCTTCTGGGGTCGAGTTTGCTATTTTTTAGGAGTGGTCTAATGGATGTTTGCTTCAAGCTTCATGGGAATGATCCTGTCGAGAATGATAGGTCCATGAACTTGGCCAGGAATGGGCTGAATTCTTTGTGCAGTGTTTTTATCCAGAACGCTGGGCAGGGATCATTTGGGGCTATGGTGGTGGTGATAGTAGTGAAGGTGTCCTCTGCCTCTTTCTGATGGTGTTGAGAAGGTGGTTAGTGGTGTTGGGTGTCGTAATCCGTGGGGGATGTGTTTTTGTCAGTCTGGATTGTGTTCGACTGTAGATAGTCTGCGAATGCCTGTGGGTGTGGCATGCTCAGTTGGGTGGAGGAAGGTTCTTTTGTGAGGGTCCTCACTAGGTTGAATAAGTCCTATGGTTTGTTCAGGGAGCGCTGCAGAATTTCTGCGTGGTATTTTCATTCTCTCCATGACTGCCTCGCGGTGTTTCTTCAGGTGGGAGGTGTAAGTTCCCTGGTCAACGGCGGAGTGTGATCGTCGCCAGCTTCTTTCCAGCTTCCTTAGGTGGAGGAGTGATGTTCGTAGCTCAGGAGAGTACCACAGGGCAGTCTTTCTTCTCCTTGGTGGAGTATCCACAGTTGGTCGGTGGGCAGTGGAGCCAAGACTATTGTTCCAGGCGGAGAGCATTCCCTCAAGGCTAGGTTCTGCGATGTCGAGGAGTGGTGGGGTTTTGCTGAGTATCTCCTCCTTGTCGAAGGGCCGGAATCGTGCTTTTGGTGCTGAGGAAGCCTCGGCTGTGGTACGGGCGCTTGTGTGGGCTAGATGCCGTGGGCATTTGGAGTCTTATTAGGCTGTGGTCAGACCATGGGACTGCCGCACCAGCAAGAGCTCCCTGACCAGACCCAGCCGCCGCCAGACCCAGCCGGTCCACCTGCTCCTGCCTGCCCAATTGGGGTCACCGCCGAGGGATTGAAAAGGGCGCCATCGGGCACCAACCCACAACAGACCGCTGTGCCAGCTAGAGCTCCCTGACCGGGTTGAGATTGCTGCATCCGGCCACTGCCAGACCCAGCCGGTCCGCCCGCTCCCGCCTTCCCAATCGGGGCTGCCGCCGAGGGATTGAAAAGGGCGCAGAGGCCAAAAACTTCGAGGCCATCCCCCACTGATAAACCCACTCGACCAGACAACAAGGCAGACAACTACAAGCGCCACAAGGACACAGACAAAGTGAGTAGCAGCCACTACCCCATGTAAGGCTAGCTAAATACAGTAAAACTTGCCCCGGACACTGAAGCACTTGTTAAAGCTCTAGCTTATGAGTTACACCAAGGAGCAACTAGAACAATCACTTGGCTAAGAAACATCGAACCACCACTTGAATCTGCCCTGGAATTACCTGCTAGAACTGCTAGTCTTGAATCCGCCTTTAGAAAAACTTGCTAGAGCTGCTATTCTTGTAAGCCTTTAGAATAACTTGCTAGTCGCTATTCGTGTAAGCCTTCTAACTTGCTGTGTTAACGCTAGAATGATCCTCTGCCTACATACACGCCACCTATCACACTGAGCATCCGCTAGAAAGCCCAGGGACCCACCCTATCATCCGAACCCATAACCATATTGAATAATACAGCCGACTCATAGATTCAAACCACCCGGCGCCACGAAGTAGTGATCCAAAATGGCTTCCTCCCTTCTAGCCTTAGCCAGTTGTTACCTCCTTGCCAGCCTACTCCACAGCGCCTACACCCTCACCACCTCCTGCAACCGCAAACCAGCCCTACAGGGTTCCGGGAGGAGATGGTTGAGTACCTTCTGCCAAGCAGCAGCGGAAACTAAGCACACCCTGCACCCATACCTACTCTACGTCTCACTTCAGCATACCAAAAAATACCAGCTGGAGAAGTGCTCACACCCCCATAACCTGAAATGCGCCCTCATAAATGCTCGGTCAGTCCGGAAGAAATGGTCAGTCATCTCCAACCTGATAGCCAGCCACAACCTAGACATCCTATTGGTCACTGAGACATACATGGCTGTCCAACTCTGATATGGTCATCCTTAACCAACTCATCCCACTCAATTTCTCAATCCACACCTGCCACAGAACCGACTGTAGGGGTGGAGGAACATTCACCCTTACAAGAACAGAGCTCAAATTTCAGCAGACCTCTACCAGCAGCACCATACACCTTGACTCCATTACCATAACCAACAAGTACATCTCCATCAACCTAATCTACAGATCACCATCTCCCTCCCCAGATGACCTCTCAATAATCGACCTTTCCTGCAATACCAAAAACCCGTGCACACCAAGCTGGATCATGGGTGATTTTAACCTGCCTGCCCTCCCTGATGCCCACTCCACAGCCTTCCTCAACGCGCTTAACGAGCTGGGCTACGAACAAGTAATCAGAGCTCCCACTCACTCAAAAGGAAACAAGCTGGACCTGATCTTCACCCCGCAGTCGGCTACAGGCCCGAACCACGCACTTGCCTTATCCATCACTCCAGTCCCATGGCTTCCACAGTCCACGTGACCCCAGATGCCCGCCTCCACATGCTTATTGCTCAATGGTGTCTTAGAGACCAGTGGTCTCGGGCGCCTCTGGGACAGGGTCAAAGTGTCCAGGCGTCTGATACAGTCCCTGGCCTGGTGGCTCCAACCTCAGCACTTGGAGGCGGGAATGACTTTCCAGGCTCCTCTGCACACGAGGATCCTTACCACAGATGCATCCCTGATGGGCTGGGGGGCCCATTGCCAGGGTTTCCGTACCCATGGGGCATGGTCTCCAAATGAGAGGACCCAACAAATCAATTTCTTGGAACTCCGTGCCATCCACCTAGCCCTGGAAGTTTTCAGACAGCTCCTGGCCAACTAACCTGTCTTAGTGCAGACAGACAACCAGGTGGCCATGTTCTATGTGAACAAATAGGATGGTACGGGGTCCCGTCCACTATGTCAGGAAACCCTGGACCTATGCTCCTTTGCAGACCGGCATAGCATTTTTCTCCGAGCACTCTACCTGCCGGGCCAGGACAACTGGCTAGCCGAAAGGCTCAGCAGGATTCTTCAACCCCATGAATGGCAGTTGGACCGCGGGGTATCCAGTTGGCTCTTCCAGACCTGGGGGTGGACCTATTTGCAAGTCCAGACAATCACCACTTGCCCCATTTCTGCTCCAAGCAACCCCACCAGCACAGGGTGGCTGCTGATGCGTTTCTGATATCATGGTCCGGGGACCTTCTGTATGCGTTCCCCCCACACCTCTGGTGGCCAAGACGCTGTTCAAGGTTCTCCAGGACAGAGCCTCGGTCATCCTTATCGCCCCACGGTGACCCAGGCAACCCTGGTTCCTGCTTCTGCTGCTAGCGGTGGAGGCTCCCATTCCCTTGGGGTCCTCCCCACACCTCCTATCTCAGGAAGGGGGGGGTGCTCTTCTGCACCCTAATCTCAGCTCCCTCAACTTGATGGTGCAGCTACTGAAAGGGTAATTCTCAAGCCGCTCCTCCTTCCAAAGAATATTGAAGAGGTCTTGCTGGCCTCACGGAGGCTGTCGACTAGACGGACGTGCGCCTTGAAGTGGCGCAGGTTTGCATCATGGTTCAAGGAGTGGGAGGTAGATCCTTTCTCTTGCCCGGTAGGGATGGTTCTGCAGTACCTTCTCCACCTCTCTAATTAGGACCTCAAGTCCAACTCTGTCAGGGTGCACCTCAGTGCCCTTGCAGCAAACCACTTTTCCGTGGATGAGAAGCCTCTCTCCGCCCACCACTTGGTCTCGGTTTCTGAGAGACTTACTTCTCTTGAATCCCCCGGTCCGCCCCCCAGCGACCGAGTGGATCTGAATGTGGTGTTGGGGCAGCTTCCTAGGCCCGCCCTTTGAACCGATGGCTACCTGCCATCTGTGGTTTTCTTGGTGGCACTCACATCCGCTCGGAGGGTGAGTGAGCTCCAGGCCCTAGAGTTGGAAAGACCCTACACCATGAACCTGGTGGTGTTCTGCACGCACCCCAAGTTCTTCCGAAAGTGGTCTCCTCGTTCCACCTCAGCCAGGAGATGGTTCTGCCTACCTTTTTTCCCAGGCCGCATGCCAGTCGAACAGAGTCGGTCCTGCATACCCTGGACTGTAAGAGGGCATTGGCCTTCTATATCCAGCATATACAACCGCATCGGAAGGCTTCTCAGCTTTTCGTATCTTACGACCCCAGTAAGCTGGGGATAGCGGTATCAAAGCGTACGCTGTCCACCTGGGCGGCAGATTGCATTGCCTGGGCATACAGGGCAGCTGAGCTTCCGATGGAGGGTCGTGTCACGGCCCATAGGGTCAGGTCCATGGCGACATCAGTGACTCATTTGCGCTCTGTTCCTTTGGCAGACATCTGCCGGGCTGCTACCTGGTCTTCAAGTCAGACTTTCACAACCCATTATTGCCTGGATAGGAGTCCTGATAGGACAGTGCCTTCAGCCAGGCTGTACTCTGTAACCTTTTTGAGGTCTAGGCAATTCCTGCCCTCTGACCCTTGTGTGTTCAGGCTACCGGAGTGCTATTCCTTTAGTTTTGATTTCTATTGTGGCTGTTTGCGGCTCTCATAGAGGGAGCCTTTTTTAGCTATGGGATCTTGGTAGCCTATAGCTGAAGAGCCCCATTTGTGAGGACTGACTTCCTGCTTGTTCCCGGAGAAAGCGTAGTTACTCACCTGTAACAGGTGTTCTCCGGGGACAGTAGGAATCGGTCCTCACAACCCTCCCTCCTCCCCCTTGCAATTGCAGTCCTATTATTGTTATATTTTGTTCTTTTGCCAACTTTTTGGCTATGTTATTTAACTGAGCAAGATGGCACCCTTGGGTAGGAAGGGCACCGCGCATGCGTGATGGCAACTCCCAAAAGCTTTCTCTGTGAAGACTGATTCCTGCTGTCCCCGGAGAGCACCTGTTACAGGTGAGTAACTGTGCTTTCTCTTATTAGTTTTACGTAGGTTATCCTGTAGCTTCATTGCATGTCCCCTATTCTTTCTATATTTTGATGGCATAAACAATCTATCTGCGTTTACCCGTTCCACTCCATTAATTTATAGACCTCTATCATATCTCCCCTCAGCCATCTTTTTTTCCTTTTTTGCCTGTCTTCATAGTGGTGTCCTTCCATCCCCTTTACCATTTTGGTGGCTCTTCCTGCCTGTCTCTTTGGTGCCATCTTGAATTAGTCTTTCATTTTCCACAGAGACCAATGGACACGTTTGTTCCTTATTGTCCCTCCAGTCCAGTCCTGAACCTCTGGGATTGTGTACCTCTCGCAGCAGCTTGGAGACTGAGAAACTTCACTTTTGTGATGTCACTGGTATATATCCACAGGAAGCTCCTTGTCACACCAGTTATCTCAGTCTCCAAGCATCTGGAGGACTAGCGAGCCCAGAGGTTTAGGGCTCACTTGAGGAACCATTAAGGAAGAGATAGGATAGGGAGAAGTAGATTAGTTTATTTGGCTGTTGGGGGAAAAAAACCAAATTGGTGAAAAAAAAAGAGGGAACAGGTTCTCCCTCACCGCCCCCCCCCCCCTCCTGCCTCCAAGCTCACCTTCAGTTTCGGGGAATTCTCGGCCAGCTGAGGGAGCAACAGCGATCGGCAGTTGGGCTCCGGTTGCGGCAGGGAGCCTCCAGTGGCAGTCCCAAGTCTGCGGGGCAAGGACTGGCTGCATCGGCACTCGGACGCGTGCAGAGGGTTTGCCTGCTATCGCGCTGAGGTCGAGGGCAGAAAGAGAGAGAGCTGGTCTCTGCGGCTACAGCAGTTTGGGGCTTCTCGGCGGTCCGACGCTGTAGCCGGTGTTGGGAGCAGCCACGCAAGCACAACAGAGCGAGGAGGCTCTCCCGACGGTAAGGAGGCAGTGCGGTTACCCGGAGTTGGGGAAACGATCAGAGGCACCGCGTAGAGCGAGTAGGCCGTGTCTCGTGGTAAACAGCCCGTGCTGAAGATTAGACTTCCTAAGGGGCTGTAGCAGGAACAAAGCTTAGTTTTTGGGTCCTTTCTTCACAGTGGGCAGGGGGACCTCTTCAGGAAGCTTATTTGCTGTTTTGTTTTGTTTTAAAAAATAAATAAACCAGAGGTGCCTGCAGTGAGGGGTTCAGACCATTTGGTTTTATTGGATCTGGCCTGGACTGGAGTCCTATGGGGGACGCCAGCGGAATACCTGCCAAACAGCTTTGCCTAGTCTGCGGTGCTCGAAGGGGGTCAGTCTCGGAGACGGGTCTGCAGAGGCTGCATACAGGAAGCTGCAGCAATGGAGCAGATCTTAGAAACAGGCGGGGAAGATCAGGTCGGGGGACCAGGGCCTTCAGCGGAGCCGGTTTCGCCCAGGGAGATGAGTCATGAGCCAGTGGCAGGGACTTCATCCTCTCAGGATCCTCCGCTCTCCCAGTCAACTTTACCCGGGGGGGCTGGTGGCGATTTTTTTCCCCAGAATTTGTGTCCCTTATTCAACAGGCGTTAGGGGGTCCTCAGGGAAATGCTGTTGGGTCTGCGGCAGCAGTGGACCTGGGGATGAGGTCCACTGCTGCCGCAGACCCAACAGCATTTCCCTGAGGACCCCCTAACCCCCTAAAGCATATGAGGACAGACTGAAGGATCTTAATATGTACACCTTAGAGGAAAGGCAGGATAGAGGTGATATAATTGAGATGTTTAAATACCTCCGTGGCATAAATGTTCAGGGAGAGAGCCTCTTTCGATTCTGCTACGAGGGGACATGGGATGAGGGTGAAGGGAGATAGATTCAGGAGTGATATGCGGAAATATTTCTTTACGGAAAGAGTAGTGGATCCGTGGAATAGTCTCCCAGTGGAGGTGGTAGAGATGAGGACAGTAACTGAATTCAAAAAAGCATGGGGACTTCCGGTGACGTCACCCACCTGAATGGCGGCGTAGCACGGGAGCTCCGCCACCAATGCTTTTAACTACGCTGTTGTAGCCCCTACGGGCATCGAATTGGGCGGAAAAGAGAGCGGGGGTGAACGGGGGGGAGCTGCTCAACCCCACCGGTAACCCGAGCGAGTGGCACGAAGAGCAGGGGGCTGAGTAAGCAGCCGGAGCGGCAGCCTAGCACCACGTGAGAAGTGCGGCCCAAAGGCGGTGAGCTGAGTGCCGACCACGGGAGAGTGGAATTCGTCGGGAGGCAGGCCATTTGAGCGGCGGCAGCAGGGGAGCACCTCTTGCGGGGAGAAGCCTGGCTTAAGTGAGGGCAGCTGAAAGTAAAGGACTGGAATAAAATCTCCCTGCTCAGAGTTGCGCCGTTTAGCCTTGTCAGCGGGGTGAAATCGGCCACGTGGTGGGGGCTGAGCAGGGGAAGAACTGAAGACAGGCCGGGTCTCACTTGCAGAGGGCAGCAGTGAGAGAAGTGGCATCAGCGGGGTGAGGAGTAGCAGTGTACTCTCCGGGAGGCTCCCCGAAGCCAGACACCAGCTGGGAAGGGCATCAGACGGTGTGGAGGTCTGAGTGGAAAGCCTAGCCACTGCCCTCACACAAGAGCAAAAGGAAGGAGGTACGCCTGGAGTGCAGGCCAGATTGCCAGATTGTCAGCTGGGGGAGACGGGCTCAAACCTATAATGGAGAAACCCAATGCCAAAAAAGAGGGCTTGATGAAAAAGAAACTGGCTGAGTTCTGATCCCCCTATGCTACGTCCAAAGGCGGGAAGGAAGGAGAGAAAACCGGCAAAACGGCGATGGAAACCCCACGCAGCCCGGGAGAGAGTGAAGGGGGAGAAGTGGGTCTGCCTGCAGCGGAACAGATTAAGCAGTGGCTCCTCGAGTTAAAAGAGGAACTAAAGGTGGAGATTTGTGGGGTGAAAAATGAGATCAAGGAGGTTGTGCAGACAATGCGCCAAGACATCCTGGAGCTGGGCGAACGCGTTGACGAAGCCGAAACTAAACTGGATAGTCAAGGGGAGACCCTGGCGCAGCTACAACAGAGTTGGGAGGACCTGCAGTCAGCGCAAGAGGCCCTCAAAGCCAAAGCAGAGGATCTCGAAGATCGCTCGCGGAGATGTAATCTCCGCGTACGAGGTGTGCCAGAGGAGCCTAAGTTCAAGCATAGTGAGGAAGTGGCCCAAAAAATATTCCAAAGCCTCCTAGTGGCAGCGGGACATGGGGAGGAAGTGGACGTTTCCCACTTGAATATAGAAAGAGCGCATAGAGGCCTGGGACCCATCCGAGAAAATAGGCCAAGAGACATAGTAGTGTGTCTGAGTTCCTACAAGAGCAAGGAACTGCTGCTGGGAGCCAACCGCAAGTTGAGAAATTTCAACTGGGAGGGCCATAAAGTGGAGTTATATCAAGACCTGTCCCAGGGAACGCTGCAGCGCAGGAGGGAGATCAGAGAAGTGACGGCCTACCTGAGGAGAGCAGACCTGCGATACAAGTGGCTGTACCCATTTGGATTATTGATCACGGTGAAAGGGAGATCGCGGACGGTACGATCCAGCACGGAGGCTTGGACAGCCTTGCGAGAGTTGGGCGCAGAACAGCTGCCGGAGATGATCGACACCGCCACTACTCCTCAACGCCCGGAATCCAGACCAGGAAGGACGGAGAGTGCGAAATGGCAGAGGGCAAGCGGCAGGAGATTGGCCAGGACGGCTAAAGGAGGTCACCGGAGTCCGGCATCAGAGCAAGAGACTGGCTGAGCGGTGGTGTTCCACCACAGGACTGGTATCTTAAATTATGTTGGTTGACAGGCTGGGAGGGAGGGGGAGGTTAGGATAACAGGCTACAGGGGGGAAGAGAGGGAGAGGCAGGCAATGTATAAGGGGGGAGGAGGGGCGGTGAGAGGGGAGGGGAGCGGTGGGGGGACAGGAGGGAGAAGGGATAGTGGGGAGAGAGCGGGGTGAGATTGGGGGGACGGGGGGATGGGGGTTACTGGGGAAGACTTGGTGGTGAGGTGGAAGGGGTCACTGATATGGAAGGTGAGTCTCCACAGAGGAGAATTCTGAGAGGGGGGGAGGGGGGTGGGGAGGGAGGGAAGAGGGCAGGGGGGGAGGAGGGGGGTGGGGGGGAGAGGCAGGATCAGCGGGATGGAAGGGGGGGAAGGAGGGCAGGAGGGGAATTGAAAATATTAACGTTGAATGTTAAAGGATTAAATTCACCATGGAAAAGACAGAAACTGTATAAAGAATTATCGAGGCATAATGCTGATATAGTAATGTTGCAAGAGACGCATTTACAGAAACGGCATGAGACACTGGTGCAACCCAGGGGGTATAAGCATCGTCTATTCGCTTCTAACCTTAGGGAAAAAGAAAGGCGGGGTCGCGGTACTCATTAAGGGGGAAGTTCAAACTGAGGTCCAGCTGCTATCCCGGGATAAAGGGGGACGCTATCTCTTGCTGCGAGTGAAGCAAGGGGCGGAATGGCTATGTGTGGTGAATGTGTATGCCCCTACGGGAGCTCAAACTGAGTTTTGGAAAGGTTTGAGTGAGCAGGTAGCGGCAATGGGAGAGGGGGTGTTGATTTGTGGGGGGGACTTCAACTTGGCCTGGGAGGTGGGGAGAGACACGACGGGCCACCGGGAAGGGAGGGGGAAGGATAGGAAGTGCTATCAGAAATTTGTGCGGGAGAATGGCCTGATTGATGTGTGGAGGATGCTCAACCCGGGCCGAAGGCAATTCACCTTCTACTCAGCGGCCCATGGGACATATTCTAGATTGGATGCAATATGGGTAGGGAAGGAGCTAGCGGGGAGGATTGTGGGGGGGGGGAAATAGAACCAATTACTTGGTCTGATCACGCCCCAGTGGTGGTACAGGTGCGGGTGGCAGGGGAGGATAAGGGACGGCAATTCTGGAAACTGAATGAGGGTTTGTTGGAGGATGCGCGGGTAGTAACAGAAATACGGAGCCTAATCCCGGAGTATTTTGAGCAAAATGGGGGAGGAGAGGTGGAAGAGGGAGTGCTCTGGGATGCTTTTAAGGCAGTTTGGCGGGGGGGTTTATTAAGTGGGGGGCACGCATTAAGAGGGAGAGGGTAGAGCACAAGGAAGCGGTTGTTGTGGCAGCAGCAATTACACGAGGCGGAGGAGAGGGATATGCAGGAAGGGGGAGGACTGCATAGAGGGACCTTCTTGGAACTTAGAGCTCAAGTCAATGCCGTGGAGGCAGAAAAGCTACAGTTCCGGCTGCAGCTGCTGAAGCAGAGATTTTTTGAAGGGGGCAATAAAGTGGGGAAATATCTGGCGCGGCAGCTGCAGAAGCGCAGAGAGTGGAATAGGATCTATCAGATTAGGAGTAGGGGGGAAGGGGTGCGGGACGTCCGACGCATCCGCGAGGAATTCGTGGCCTACTATAGCAACCTATACAGGGCACGTGAGGGGGGGATCGCGGGAGGATACCTTAGAGTATGTGAGAGGAGCAGGGCTCCCGGGATTGACGGTGGATGAGCGGGAAGGGCTAGATAGGGAAATCCAAACTGAGGAAGTCTTGCAGGCCATTAAGGCATTAAAGCCTGGTAAAGCCCCAGGGCTTGACGGCCTAACGGCGCGCTTTTATAAGCAGTTTGGCAGCCAGTTGGTGCGGCCGTTGACTAGGGTGTTTAATGGGCCACACCGGGGGGAGAAATTGGCGGATACAATGGGTTGGGCAGGTATTACCCTTATCCATAAGGTAGGGAAGGATCCTCAGGAGTGTGCGTCATACCGGCCCATTTCTCTATTAAATGTGGATGCGAAGCTACTGGCAAAAGTGCTGGCGATTAGACTTAATAAGCATTTGGGGAAGTTGGTGCATGCCGACCAGGCGGGGTTTGTGCCTGGCCGACAGGTGGCGGACAACATACGGAAAGTGTTGAATGTGATCTGGTCGGCCCAAAAGAAGGGGAAGGAGACTCTGTTGGTCTCATTGGATGCCGAAAAGGCCTTTGACCAAGTGTCTTGGTCATTTTTATACTCAATATTGGAGCAGCTGGGGTTTGGACCAGGGTTTGTGCAGTGGATAAGGGCTTTATATCATAGACCAAAAGCATGCGTACGAGTAAATGGAGGCTATTCTGAGTTCTTTCTGCTAGAAAGGGGGACTAGGCAGGGATGTCCGTTATCCCCACTATTATTTGCGCTCTCCCTCGAGCCCTTAGCGGCGAGGTTGAGGGCTAATCCCGAGGTAGCGGGGGTTAGGGTGGGAGGCCAGGAATACAAAGTCTCCTTATTTGCGGATGACATTTTGTTGACTATTACGGACCCCAGAGAAACACTACAGGCAGTGATGCGAGAGATACAGACATATGGCGAGAAGGCGGGTTTTCGGATTAATTGGGAGAAGTCGGAGATCTTAAGAATAGTAGGTGAGGAGGGGGGGCAGCGGGGGTGGCAACAGTGTTTCCCGTTTAAATGGGCGAAGACTTCGATTAGATACCTTGGAATACAGCTGGGGAGGAACCTGGAGGCCTTATACGCGCTGAATTATAATAAATTGGTGGGGCGGGTGGAGGAGCAATTGCAGGGCTGGAGCCGAGGGTATTATTCGTGGTTCGGGAGGGTGGCGACGGTGAAGATGATGCTTCTTCCCCAGTTTCTCTTCCTCTTCCAAGTGCTGCCCATACCGGTACCCCGAAGAGTATTACGGAGGGTACAACAGCAGGTGGCGAGATTTATTTGGGGGGGGAAAAGGCCACGGGTGGCGGCCAGAACGACACAGGTGCCGGTAGGGAGGGGGGGGGATGGGGATCCCCAACTTTAGTTTGTATCATGCGGCAGCACAATTACGAGCCGTCTACGCGTGGATGCGGGAACCATATAAGCAGTGGGTAAAGATGGAGGTGGATGGGTATCGCCCAGGGGAATTAGAACGAATAGTATGGGAGGGAGGGGGCGATAGAGGTCAGAATCCATTGGTGGGACACACACTGAAGGTGTGGCAACAGTTTAAGCGACGGTTAGTTGGAGACAAGAAATGGTCGCCCACCATGTCCCTGCAGGCCTGTTGTGCGGCAGGCCTAGGCCCGAATGCCGCAGTACTCCAGAGATGGGCAGCGCAAGGCCTGACCCAGGTGTCCCAGATAATGGTCTGGCTGCAGTGCAGGGGTTTCGAGGGGATGCGTGATTTATATCACCTGGGGGAGGCGGATAGGTTCGCGTACATGCAGATGTGCTCGGTGATCCGGAAAAAGGGGAGGGAGCAGGGCAAAAGGGGGGGAGGGGAGTGGTTCGAAGGGGCCTGTTTAGGTTCCATGGGGCAACAAGGGATGCTCTCTAGGATCTATAGAGGTTTGATAGCCAGAGGGGAACGGAAGCTTAAGTATATGGAAGAGTGGGAAAAGGATTTAGGGTAGTGTGGGGGGTGGAAGAGTGGGAGGGGATAGTAATGGGTATAGCTAGATTCTCTATTGCCACATCCCTACGAGAGAATGGCTATAAGGTGTTGTCACGATGGTACCTCACACCAGAGAGATTGTGCAGGGCAGGAGTGCGACAGACGGCTGAGTGTTGGCGGATGTGTGGGGAGCGCGGGTTCTTGGTTGCATATGTGGTGGACGTGCCCAGTAGTGAGAGAGTATTGGCACAAAATAGGGGAATGCATTAATAAAATGGTGGGGGCGAATATAGTGCTTGGTCCTGAAATGTGTCTTTTGCATAAACCTGATGGGAGGTGGGACGGGGACTGGAGAATCATTTGGTATTGTGTAACAGCGGCAAGATGTGAAATAGCATGGTACTGGAAGAGGCCGAATTTGCCATCTATGGCTAGTTATGCAGGAAGAGTGTCTTTTCTGTATGCAATGTATAAAATGACGGGTGAGAGGAGGGGAAGGGGGGAGCAAGTTGAGAAGCGGTGGGCGGGGGTTTGGCGATGGTTGCGGGAGGAGAGTGGGGGAGGGGGGGAGGGGGATGGGGGGTGGAGGGGTGGGAGAGTAGGGGGTTAGAGAGGTATTAACTGTACCGGCTTAAGGGGTGCAGGGGAATATAGGGACGGTCATGTTACTGTTATTAAGTTCTAAATGGCTGTTGATTATAAGGTTATCCGGTGCCCAGTAGGTAATCTCTGCCTACGGTCAAGCATGGGTATGCGAATGGGGGGAAAGGAACAAAGGGCATTGTGATTCAGTCGTGCTGGACACGGATTTCTTTATGCAGTTATGGTTCTATGTATAGAGGGATAGCAAAGGAAGTGTATACTGTGCGTGAACAGGTTGACAGTCATGTATATGGAACGGTGGATAATGTATATGAAAAGGTTGATAATAAAAATTTATAAAATAAAAAAAAATAAAAAAGCATGGGACAAACACAGAGGATCTCTAAAGGTAAAAAGGGGACTGTTGTAGTTATGGAAGGACAGACTAGATAGGCCATGTGGTCTTTTTCTGTCTTCATATTTCTATGTTTCTATGAAGAGGCCAGGTACTCCGTTGGGCATGGGGGTGCCAGGGGTGGTGGCTAAGAAGCTCAGAGCTGATAGAGTTCTCGGAGCCCTCTGTGGCCTCAGAAGGTCCTCACTCTGAGGGTGGAGATCCGGACTTGGACGAGGAGTTAGAGGAAGGCAAAATAGCGGAGCACGAGGACCAAGTGAGGATGGTTTGGGTGTTTCGCAGAGAAGAGTTGCCTGCCCTGATATCAGAGACCCTCAAGGCCCTAAATATGCCAGCAATGGGGTCTGCACAGGATTCATCCTTGGAGGACCCTTTGTTACAAGCTTTTAGAAAGACAAAGGGGGCCTTTCCTGTTCAGAGTCTTCCGAGAAATGATTCAGCAGGAATGGGATATGCTGGAGGAGGTTCTCAAGGGGGCCAGAGTTATGAACCGGCTTTATCCTTTAATAGATCAGGATCGAGAGCTGTTTAAGTCTCCGAGAGTAGATGCGGCCATCTCAGCGGTGACAAAAAAGAACACCATTCCGGTTGAGGAAAGTGCGGCCCTCAAGGATACCCAGGATCGGAAGTTAGACAACTTGTTGAAACAGGTATTTGAGGTGAATGCGCTCTCATTACAAGCTTCAATTTGTGGCGCATGGGTAGCGAGAGCCTCCCTTCGCTGGTCGCAGCGGCTCCAGAGTGAACTGGGGTAGGGGGCGACCGATGAAGCCTCCAGATTGGAATCGAGTTCAGCTTATTTGGCCAATATTCATTATGATGATATCCGAGGCTTGGCAAAGAGCATGGCCTCGGTGATAGCGGCCAGGCGCTAGCTGTGGCTGCGCAATTGGGCGGCAGACAGCTCGTCCAAGGCTAGCCTAAGTATACTTCCATTTAGAGGGAAGTTACTGTTTGGAGACGATTTGGAGAAGCTGGTAGAGGATTTGGTAGAGTCCAAGGGCGGTAGGTTGCCAGAGGACAGGCAGTGGCAGAGTCGAACGACTCCGCTGCCTAAGGGTCAGCAGAGAGATTTTCGTCATTTTCGTTCTCCTCTGTTCGGACAGGGCCAGAGAGGGCGTTTTCCCTACAGGGGCCAGAGCTTTTGCTGATTCCGGGGAGCGAGAAGAGGTTTTCAGGCCTCTTCCGCCGCGATCCCAAAGAAGCCCCAATGAAGTCAGGACCACCCAAGTTGGGCTGGTGCCCGTAGGAGGCCGGTTGCGGGAGTTTTACCCGGTTTGGGTCCAAATTATTTCAGATCAGTGGGTTCTGGAGGTAATTCGGGAAGGCTATGCGCTGGAGTTTAAACATCCCATGCGGGATGCCTTTGTGCAGTCTCCATGCAGAGTGTTCGTCAAGTGAGCGGCAGTACGGGAGACTGTACAAAGGTTGCTGGACCTCAGGGCTATAGTCCCGGTCCCAGTAGACCAGTGCGGCTCCGGTCGATACTCTATATATTTCATTGTTCCAAAGAAGGAAGGCACCTTTCGACCGATTCTAGATCTCAAACAAGTAAATCGTTGTCTCAGAGTGTCTCACTTTCGGATGGAGACGCTGAGGTCAGTCATCGTGGTGGTAAGAGCTGGAGAGTTTCTTACATCGCTAGACCTTTCCGAGGCATATCTACACATTCCAATTCGGAAGGAGCATCAAATATTCCTCAGGTTTGCAGTGCCGATGGGCCTTTATCAGTTTTGGGCATTACCATTTGGGCTGGCAACAGCGCCTTGGACGTTCACCAAGGTGATGGTGGTGGTAGTGGCGGCCTTGCGCAGCGAAGGGGTTCTGGTGCATCTGTATCTAGACGATTGGTTAATCAGAGCAAAGTCGATGCGAGAGCGAGTCGGCTACGGCTCGTGTGGTCGCGCTCCTTCAAAGTCCTCGGTTGGGTGGTCAATCGGGAGAAAAGCCAGTTGATTCGCAGCGTCTAGATTATCTGGGGACCCATTTTGATGCGAAAGTGGGAAGGATCTTTCTTCCAAAACACAGAGCATAAGGATGGAGGGCGCTTGTGCTCGAATTTCTCGACAGGTCCCACCCAAGGGCGTGGCATTATCTACAGTTGGGAAAATGGCAGCAACGATCGAACTGGTTCCGTGGGCAAGAGCCCATTTGAGACCATTGCAGAGGGCTTTGCTTAGACACTGGTCACATCAAAGGGATCAGTTGTCGCAGAGGCTGCCCTGTCCGCCGGAGGCATGTCAAGCGTTGTGTTGGTGGTTGCGTCTGGAAGCCTAGAGAAGGGGATGCCACTGGAAGCTCCGGCGTGGATATCCCTGACAGATGCCAGTCTTTTCGGCTGGGGGGCCCATTGTCAGGGGCGGTTTGCGCAAGGACAATGGACGGAGATTGAAAGAGCTCTGGGCGGTGACGTTAGCGCTCCAAGTATTTCAGCCTCATCTTCAAGGGGAAGCGATTCCAGTGTTCTCCGACAATGCAACGTCAGTGGCTTAATCAACCGACAAGGAGGTACCAGCAGTGTCGCATTGGAGGAAGAGGCCGAGGGGCTGCTACACTGGGCCAAAGTTCTAGTGGCACTGTCAGCAGCACATGTAGCAGGAGTGGACAGTGTAGAAGCCGATTTCTTGAGTCGCACAAAGGTAGATCCGGGGGAGTGGATTCTTCATCTGGAAGTGTTCAAGCGGTTGGTGCAGCGCTGGGGGACACCGGTGATGGATCTGATGGCAACATTTCAGTCCGCAAAGGTCGAACGCTTCTTCAGCAGAAGATGGGAACGAATGTCGGAAGGCCTAGATGCTTTCATATAGGCATGGCCAGAGGATCAACTCCTGTACGTGTTTCCGCCGTGGGTGTTGATAGGTCGAGTAGTGCAGCGAATAGAAGGGCACAAAGGTCTGATAGTATTGATCGCCCCGGATTGGCCAAGAAGGCCATGGTACGCGGACTTGATGAGACTTGTGGTGGAGAAGCCCTGGCGTCTGCCCGATCAGGGGGACCTGTTATCTCGGGGTCCTCTGCGGATGCCTCAGGTGGCTCGGTTCTCGCTTACGGCTTAGCTATTGAAAGGGCAAGGTTGAGAGTATGAGGCTATTCGACGGAGGTGATTTTGACATTGTTGAAGGCTCGGCGGTGATCTACCTCCTTAGCATATGTCCGAGTGTGGCGTATATTTGAGGCTTGGTGTCGGGACAGAGATTTGGAGGCATTAAGAGCTTCGGTGCCTCAAATTTTGGCGTTCTTGCAGAATGGTTTTCAGAAGGGCCTGGCGGCAGCGGCCCTGAAGGTGCAGTTGGCAGCGCTCTCCTGCTACAGGGGTAAGGTAAGAGGGGAGACGCTGGGGAGCCATGCGGATACTAAGCGTTTAAGGGTCGTGACCCTCTTTAGACCGCCTAGTAGGCGGCTAGTTCCAGCGTGGGATCTCTCCGTGGTGTTGGAGGCGCTGAGCCATGAGCCCTTTGAGCCTTTGTCTAGGGCAACGCTAAAGGATCTCACACTCAGTTGTATTCCTGGTGGCTATTTGTTCGGCCCGGAGGATTTCAGAATTGCAAGCGCTTTTCTGTAAGGGAGCCTTTTCTATCTTTTCAGGACTCGAAAGTAGTTTTACGGATAGTGCCGTTCTTTTTGCCCAAAGTGGTTTCAGCGTTTCATATGAGTCAAGTGGTCTCCTTGCCGGTATTCCTTGAGTGCAAGGAGGGAGCTTCGTCGAAACGCTTATGTCGGTTGGATGTCCGTCGAGCCTTGAAGAAATATATGGCTCGAACGGTGGCATTCCGCAAATCGGACAGGTTGTTTGTGGTGTTTGGTGGAGCTCGGAAGGGTGAGATGGCATTGAAAGGCTCCATTGCCAGATGGCTTAGAGAGGCAATAGCATCAGCTTATCTGTTGAAGGGCAGGATGGTGCCAGAAGGTCTACGAGCGCATTCCACTAGAGCACAAGCAGCGTCTTGGGCGGAACGTGGGCTGGTGTCAGTGGAAGACATTTGTAAAGCGGCGACCTGGTCGTCTCTGAATTTGTTTTGTCAAACATTACCGGCTGGATGTCCAGGCGGGAAGGGATACCTATTTTGGATTGGCGGTGCTTCAGGCTGGTCTAGCGGGTCCCTCCCAGTGAATTTGTTGGTACTGCTCTGTTACATCCCCAGAGGTTCGGGACTGGACTGGAGGGACGATGAGGAAGGTTAAATTAGACTTGCCTGCTAATTGTAGTTCCTTGAGGAACTCCAGTCCAGTCCCATATCCCGCCTGGTTTTCTGTCTAATGGAGGCCGGCCTGAAGCAGGATTATTTCAAACAGGTAAGATAACAGATTGGCGGTGAGGGGTCAGATCCATATGGGCAGTATCCCTAGGGGGAAGATTATTGTAAAGTCCACATTCTCCATACAGAGGGGAGGTAGGACCTGTGCCTTTGAGTTAGTTTCGCAAGAAGAGTGCAACAGCGACACCACACTGTTAGTTCTTAATGTTCTATTTGGTTAATTGTTCAGGCAGTTACAAGAGGTGTTTTTAATTATATAGAGATAGTTGTTACTTAATTGTTGCTCCGGTGAGTCTGCTTTGTCATTAGGTTACTGGTGTGAAGAGGAGCTTCCTATGGATATATACCAGTGACATCACAAAAGTGAAGTTTCTCAGTCTCCAAGCTGATGTGAGAGGTACACAACCCCAGAGGTTCAGGACTGGACTAGAGTTCCTCAAGGAACTACAATTAGCAGTTAAATTCTAATTTTACCTTATCCTCCGCTTGGTAAACTTTTCTATCCCCAGGAACAAGCAGGAATGTAGCCTTCATATATAGGTGATGTCAGTACCGATGGAGCACGTGCAGGAATGCTCCCCAGCATCCAATTAAGCTTTTGGGAGCACTCCACTGCGCCTGCTTGACTGCCTTCCCAACTCCCTCTCTTCAGTTCTTTGTTCTCCAGAGAGCCAGCAGGAAGCAAATCCTGTCTCCACGGAAAGAACTTTTCCCTTTTTGTTGATAGTGTCTGCCTTCCCATCAATGCTGGCAGTGTTGAAGACATCACTGGTTAAGAACATAAGATATGCCATACTGGGTCAGACCAAGGTCCATCAAGCCCAGTATCCTGTTTCCAACAGTGGCCAGTCTAGGTCATAAGTACCTAGCAGTTTCCCCAAAAGATACAGGTTCCACAATCCTTGTATCAAGAAGTGATATCCTGGGTCCCTTTTTAATAATGGTTTTATGGACCTTTCCTCCAGGAACTTGTCCAAACCTATTTTTAAACCCAGCTACACTAACAGCTTTTACTACATCCTCCGGCAACAAATTCCAGAGTTTGATTACAGGTTGAGTGAAAAAAAATTTTCTCTTAAATAGTTTACCCTATAGCTTCATTGCATGTCCCCTAGTCGTTCTATATTCTGATGACGTAAACAGTTGATCTATGTTTACCTGTTTCACTCCATTAATTTATAGACCTCTATCATATCGCCCCTAAATTGTCTCTTTTCCAGGTTGAAGAGCCCCAACTTTTTTAGCCTCTCTTCATAGGAGTATCCTTCCATCCCCTTTACCATTTTGGTGGCTCTTCTCTATACCTTTTCTAATAACGCCATATCCTTTTTAAGATATGGCAACTACAATTGCACACACTATTCAAAGTGCGATCTCACCATGGAACAATACAGAGGCATTATAATATCCTTTTTTATTCTCCATTCCTTTCCTTATGATACCTAGCATTCTATTTGCTCTCTTGGCCGCCACCGCTACACGCTGAGTGGAGGGTTTTAACATGTTATCCACGATGACGCCTAAATCTTTTTCCTGGGTGGTGGTTCCTAATGTGGAACCTTGCATCATGTAAACATAGTTTGGATTGTTCTTTCCTAGGTGAATAACTTTGCACTTCTCCACATTAATTTTCATCTGCCATTTGGATGCCCAGTATTTCAATTTATCAAGATCCTCTTGCAATTTTCCACAATCCTCATGGGTTTTAACAACTTTAAATAGTTTTGTGTCATCTGAAAATTTGATAACCTCACTCGTTATTCTCTTTTCTAGCTCATTTATGAATATGTCAAAAAGCAACGGACCCAGCACAGATCCCTGAGGTACTCCACTATTCACCTTTCTCCATTGGGAAAATTGGCCATTTAGCCCTACCCTCTGCTTTCTATCTTTTAACCAGTTCCTGATCCACAATAGTACACTGCCTCCTATCCCATGACTTTAGTTTTGCCAAAAGTCTCTGAGGGACCTTGTCAAAGGCTTTCCGAAAGTCCAGATACACTATATCAACCGACTCACCTTTGTCTATCATGTTTTTTAAGGTGTGAATAAACAAACATATTAGTAAGACAAGATCTTCCTTGTCTAAAGCCATGTTCCTGAGCAGTAATCCAGTTTAGTCCTCCACATCCGGGTAGTGCACCTCCTCCTGCAGCCTGGAGACTGGACCAATCAGAATCTTCTTATGGCAGGATATATGCTGCTGGAGCTCCCATCAGCCCCCAGTGTGTCCAGTCTCCTTGCAGCTGGAGGACGTGTGTGCCTGTAGTTAGGCTCACTTAGGGACAGCTTAGAGGCAACACTAGAGTACTTTTTCTTTGACAAATTTTGTTTTTCCCTACTCTTGTTTTTTTCTTTCATTTATTTATTGTAGCTATAGCTTTAAAAAAAAAAAAAAAGAGTAAATAAAGTTTTGAATAATCGGGGGGCCGAGTCTGCACTGCACTGCTGATTTTGCTGCAGCCGTGTCTTCCCTTCCGCGGCGAGTTCTCTCCTCCTAGACTGACCAGAGGAGAGCTCTGCCTGATCGGTCACCGGTCTGTCTCTCAGCAGCCCCGATGTGGTAGGCTGGCTTTGCTGTCACACTGTCTTCCTTGTTCTGGCTAACAGACCGGTGTAATCGCGGGCTCCCACTCAGGATTCGAGTGGTGTGTTAGCTTCCGCGATTCTGCCCAAGTGCGGTGAGTTTTTGGTGATTTCATTTATTTTTTTATTGATTTAATTTGCCTTCTGTGCTTCTCGTTGATTTTCGCGCCCTTTTTTTATCGCGGGCTGAAGTGTGCCGGCAGCCATTTTGAAGCTCCGGTTTTTCTTTTTTCCAGCCTGACATGCAGAGGGCTGCAGCGCTTTTTTGCTTTCACTTAGTGTGTTAACCTGGCGTTTTTGCTGGGGGGGGGCTTCTCCCTTTTCAGGGGTTGTACAAAAAAAAAAAGAAGAAAGGAGAGTATCTTTATTTCTTTCTTTATTTCTTTATTTATTTTAACATCAGAGTGCAGCAGTTCCTTCTTTGGTGGGGGCTACTCTGCCTATATGGCCTCCAGGACACAGTGTGTTATCTGCGGTTCCCGCAGGGGGGCGGTGGATGACTCTGGGGTCTGCAGGGGCTGCGCCTCAGTCTCCACCACTTTAGAACAACAAATGGAGCAGGAGTTGTCCGGTCCGGCTAGTCCGGCAGTTCAGGCGGACAGCGACCCCTCTCCTGGATCTCTTGCATCTGGGGCTACGGCCCTTCCTACGGGGCAGGCAAGTGCCTGGCCGATTGGAACAGCGGAGGAGTCTTTCACGGATTTTTCCCCTGACTTTGTCCTTATGCACCAGGCCTTTCATTTGGGGCGCTCGTGCAAGTTGCCAGAAGCTTGGCCGGCGCCACTATCTGCTTCCCCAGGTGGGGAGGCCAGGCAGGACGGCCAGCCGGCCGCCAAGCGTTTTCGGGCCCTGGACATAGCCCACGATGACTTGAGCTGGCCAGATCCTGATGCTGATGTAGAACCGGAGGCTGGTGTTGAAGAGTTGGAGGATGGTGAAATCCCCGAGCCTGAAGATCAAGCCCGGATTATTTGGGTGTTCCGTAAAGAGGAGCTGGTGCCGTTGATCACGGAATCTCTTCACGCTCTTAATCTCACGGCTTCTCGTCCTCTCGAAGAGGACGGGTTGGAGGACCCTCTCATCCAAGCGGTGCGGGACTCTCAGGTGGTGTTTCCGGTGCACCGTGTAGTGGAGCAAATGATTCAGACTGAATGGGATCAGCCTGAGTCCGGCCTGAAAGGGATCCGGACCATGAACCGCCTCTATCTGTTGGCGGATAAAGACAAGGAAAGGTTTAAGTCGCCGCGGGTGGATGCCGTGGTGTCGGCGGTTACCAAAAAAACCACCATTCCCGTTGAGGGCAGTGCGGCTTTGAAGGACGCGCAAGTTAAAAAGGTGGATGGTTTGTTAAAACAGGCTTTTGAGACCAATGCCTTGTCCTTTCAGGCCTCCATTTGTGGGGCTTGGGTGGCTAGAGCCTGCTTGCGTTGGGCTCAGCACTTGAGGGAGGCCTCGGGGTTAGATCAAGCGTTGCTGGAGGCGACTCGGCTGGAGTCTGGTTCGGCATATTTGGCAGATGTGCATTATGATTTGATTCGAACCTTGGCGAATAGCATGGCTTCTTTGGTAGCGGCGCGCAGATCTGTATGGTTACGGAATTGGGCGGCTGATGGATCGTCTAAGTCCCGACTCAGTAAGCTCCCCTTTAAGGGTAAATTGTTGTTCGGAGATGACCTGGATAAGTTGGTGAAAGATCTCGGGGAGTCTAAGGGCGGTAGACTGCCAGAAGATAAGACTAAGATGAGTAGGAACTTACCGCCGGCGAGGGGTCAGTTTCGAGACTTTCACAGATTTCGTTCTTCCCGCCTTTGGGGCTCACAGCGCGGCCGGTATGGCTTCAGGGGCCAAGGTTTTCGAGGGGCGAGCAGAGGATTCACAACAGCGTCCTCTGCGGCGTCCTCTTCCTTTAGTCGAAAGCCACAATGGAGCAAGGCGGGCTCCAGAGACGAAGCAAGTCATCGGGGGTCGTCTGCGAGGCTTTCTTTCTTTCTGGGCCCAAATAACTTCAGATCAGTGGGTGCTCGAGATCATCCGAGACGGTTATGCACTGGAGTTAGCTTGTCCGATTCCAGACGCGTTTGTCCTTTCCCCTTGCAGGGGCGTGCAGAAGACGCAGGCCATTCAGGTGACCTTGCGTCATCGCATCGATTTGGGGGCGGTTATTCCCGTGCCTCCTTCTGAGCACGGCGTCGGTCGCTACTCCATCTATTTTGTGGTGCCCAAAAAGGACGGCTCCCTTCGTCCCATTCTCGATCTCAAGGGAGTGAATCGTTTTCTCCGGGTGCCGCATTTCCGGATGGAGACCTTGCGGTCCGTCATTGTAGCAGTTCGGCAAGGGGAATTCTTAACCGCCCTTGATCTCTCCGAGGCCTATTTGCACATTCCCATACGAGCGACCCATCAAAAGTTCCTCAGGTTTGCTTTCCCCTGGGGTCACTTTCAGTTTCGAGCTATGCCGTTCGGCCTGGCAACGGCTCCACGCACCTTCACAAAGGTCATGGTGGTTGTGGCAGCGGCTTTGCGGCAGGAAGGGATTTTAGTCCATCCTTACCTCGACGATTGGTTGATTCGGGCGAAGTCCGAGGCGGAGAGTGTTCAAGCAACGGACAGAGTGGTAGCCTTGCTGCGGTCTCTCGGTTGGGTGATCAACGAGAAAAAGAGTCGTTTTGTGCCAACCCAATCCCTCGAATATCTGGGGGTTCATTTCGACACGTCGAGAGGTTTGGTGTGCTTGCCGGAGCGCCGCATCCAAGCCTTGCAGGGGCTCATTCGCTCATTCTTGAAGATTCCCGCTCCTTCAGCGTGGTGGTACCTGCGGCTGTTAGGTACGATGGCGGCAACGTTGAAGGTGGTTCCGTGGGCCAGGTTTCATATGCGGCCTCTTCAGAGAGCCCTGTTGCGTCGCTGGTCGAACCAGTTGCATTCCTTGAACAAGCGCTTGCCTTGCCCGAAATCGGTTCGTCTGTCTCTCCGATGGTGGTTGAGCTCGCCGAGCCTACGGATCGGGGTTCCTCTGGAGCAGCCCAATTGGCTCCCGTTCATTACGGATGCGAGCCTCTTGGGTTGGGGAGCCCACTGCCAGGGGCAGTACACGCAGGGGACGTGGTGTCCTCTCGAGACTGCTTGGTTGATCAACCGTCTCGAGCTGAGAGCGGTGAGGCTCGCGCTACAAGCCCTAGAAGCGTTGGTGAAGGGGCAGGCAGTGCGGGTGCTCTCGGACAACTCGGCGACGGTGGCCTACATCAACCGCCAAGGAGGCACCGGCAGTGTAGCCATGGAGAGCGAGGCCGAGATCCTATTCGAGTGGGTGGAGACTCGTCTGACGGCTTTCTCGGCGGTACATATCGCGGGAAAAGACAACGTGACCGCGGATTTTCTCAGCAGAGTGCAGGTCGATCCCGGGGAGTGGGAACTGCACCCGCAGGTGTTCGCGCAGATTGTTCGCAGATGGGGCCCTCCGGTTATGGATCTCATGGCGACTTTCCAGTCTGCAAAGACAGGGCGGTTCTTCAGCCGGCGGAGAGAACACATGTCCGAAGGCATCGACGCGCTCATCCAGCCGTGGCCGACAGACGGCCTCCTTTATGTCTTTCCCCCTTGGGCGTTGATCGGTCGAGTCGTCCAGCGCATCGAGGCGCACCGGGGGCGGGTCTTACTGGTGGCGCCGGATTGGCCCAGGAGACCGTGGTATGCCGATCTGGTTCGATTGCGCAACGGGGTGTCTTGGAGGCTTCCATCGCTTCCGGATCTGCTGCTTCAGAGTCCGCTGCGGATGCCGCAAGTGGATCGGTTCTCGCTTACGGTTTGGCCCTTGAAAGGGTTAGGTTGAGGAAGAAAGGTTATTCGCCTGAAGTTATTGCTACGCTCCTCCGGGCGCGGAAACCTTCCACATCACTTGCGTATGTGCGAGTATGGAGGTTGTTTGAAGATTGGTGCTCGCGGTGTGCGGTTCGCGCGGCTACAGCTTCTGTGTCGATGGTTCTCAGTTTTTTTTTTTGTTTGTTTGTTTTTTTTTAGAGAGAAACCATTTTTTTTTATTATATGTTTATGAATTTTAAATCAAGCACAGCTTGTACAGAAAATATAAAGCTTGCAGCAATATACAAAGGAAACCGTATTGAAAAGAAAATAAACAATGCAAGAATTATAATTAGCTCACTTAGAGGGAAGTTAACCGTCTGCATGGACAAGGTGGCCACAGCATGGCATGCTGGGAGGGCACTCACTCTGACCAAGCAGTGACCATGGCATGTCTAGGTTCCCACATAGCGCTCTGCAATATCTGCCTCCAGTGATACTTTTGTGTTCTTACTGCTGGGCCCCCCAATAACTGAGATGCCTACTTGGTGCACATAGTTCCTCTGTGAACATGCACTATGGACTGGCTAGTGAACTGTCTGCAGTTAGAATGTGCATGGTTGGAACATCTATAAGGTACAGTCTGGCTGTGCTGTCTGCTGGTGACTGGTAGACAGTGGTGTGAGGCAGTTGGGGTTTTCCATACCTAACCCCAGCATTGTTGCTGGTCTGTCACTTCCTCAGTCACAGGTATGGCTTTGGCCCACCAACCCTGGAGGGATGTCTTATAGCAGCAGGATGGAGGTTGCTTCATGGGGGCTGGGGCACCTGTCCCTTATCTACATAAAGGGTGATGTGGGCCCTTTGGGGTATGTAATATATACCACTTTGACCTATAAAGGCACTGCTACACAAACCTCATGCAAGTCTAGAAACCCTTCTTCCTGATAACAGGTGATCATGTCAGCCAGTCCCTAACAAAGGGTACACAATAATCAGGCTGGGATCTGGTCCCAGAGGGCCACATGTGACTACAGGATACAGATGGACACCAAATTACCTTCAGCTGCACTGCAAGGAACACCTGTCACACACTAGTAGTGATGGGGATGTACAGCAGGACCTATCTCTAGTACCACATGTACTGCAGATCTAGTGCTGGGCACCCATCCTGTCCCTCAGGGTGAACACAGAACTTGCACAATGGCATGGTCTGTAGCTACTCTGTGCCAGTATCACACACTGTCCATTCATCTTTCCAAACTGAGGTACCAGAGAGGTGCAGACCCCATTTGGTGATCAGCTGTAGACAGCTATTCAGCATGTGCATTGCATCATGGGTACTGGTGGGGTTACCCTATCCTGGCACTCAGAGCAGACAGTTTGTGCGGTGACCTGCAGTCCTTCTGTACCCAGCCATTGCTGTGACATACACTACGGAGGTATAGCCTACTGGTTAATACAATGCCATTCTTGGCAGGGTTCAATTCCTCATTGTTCCCTCCTCTCATGTCTATCCTACTCAAATAGTGTGCATGCCTGTAACAGTCATCTTTTTGCAGATCTGTGTTGCCACCCCATAACACCTTCGCCGCAATTGTCAATATTCCCTTGGTCCGTCTATCTCCGTCTGTCAGCTGTGTAGAGTCCTGTCTGCCTGTGCAGGCTGCCACCCCATGTCCTGCACTGCTACCCTTTCCTGCATTGTGCCTCTTCATGCTTGCCTCGCCTGTGCCTGATCTGCATGGCACCACCACTCCTCTGTCCACCCAACATTGTAACTATCCTGCCACCTCCGCCTCCACTGGGGGACACGTATTCCCATCATCTGCCACCAACTGTCTTTCCAGTACTTTACATTGCCAACACCCTGTGATGTGGTGCAGTTGCCCCCACCATGTTTGTCATCAGTACTGGCAGCCACATGGGATGCCCACAGGTATGGCAAGTCCAGCAGTTCCCAGCTCTCCCTCCTTCACTCACCTGTTCATTGCCTTTCCTGAGTGCTCTATCTAGTGTTAGGGCTACATCTGCCTCTGTGCCTCACAGGTCATGCATGTCATCCTGCGGCACCTTGCAGCCCTTAGGGCACACTAACCTAGGACACCGTAACCTTGTTAGGCCACCTTTTTTTTTTTTTTTTTTTTTATAGACTTTATTTATTAACCATCATCACAATTAACATACAATATACAACAATCCTCAGAGGGGTGTACTCTCATCCCCTCACAGAGGATAGGCAAAACAGAGATAACAGATGGAATGCTTTTCCCCCTTAATCCCCCATTCCCCTCCCACCCACTACCCACCTCCCCACCACTCCCCACCCAGAGCACACCACCCAACTGCCTCCAGTCACCCCCCGCTGCATTTCAGACAGTTCCCCATGATCTCTAAACACATGACTCCTCAGTTACCAACATGTAAAATCTCATTGCGACATCTGGTAGTAAGCTGCTGTATGTAAGGCTCCCAAACACGCATAAACGCTGCCCAGCGTTTGACACTGCCCCGTGCCCTCCATCTCTCGGTGAGCAATAGTTGGTGAAAACAATTGCGCCACTCTCCGAAGGAAGGTGGACTATTCTCCCTCCAGAGGCGCAGGATGGGTCCCTTCCCAACCAAGCAGGCCTTACGCACCAACACCCGTTCCCCCTCCGTCACTGGGCAGGGGGGGTCCAATCGGTCCAGTACTACAAGGGCCCCAGTCCATCGCACGCGTCGCTGCAATAGTCGGTTTAGAAAAGCACTAATCCTAACCCAATAAGAGCGCACAAATCTACACCCCCACCACATATGGAAGAGAGTTGCCATAGGCTCGGAGCATTTCGGGCAAGACCCGTCTAACGTTATGCAGCTGCGGAACGCCCTCCGCGGGGAAAAATGCGCCCGAGTGACGCATTTGAATTGTGTTTCCCTCCAGCGGGCCTCTAGAGACAGCTTGCCGATGCCTTTTAAGGCCTGAAGGACTGCCCCTGGGGGCACCTCTTCTCCCAATTCCCTTCCCCAGGCTATCTCGACACCCCGATAATCAGGGGCCGAGCAGAGCCTAGCCCAACGCTTCTTATAAGCCGAGATCGTTAGGGGGTTCTCCTCTCCCAAGCCAAAAAACTCCAGAATCCTCGCCGAGTGGTCCACCTGTATCTCCTCGCGAGGAAGGGACGCCACGTAGTGCGCAAGCTGCAGGTAGGCAAAACAATGCCGAGGAGATAGGTCATACTCTCTACTCAAGGTCGAAAAAGATTTGCAGTGTCCAGAGGGCTCAACTACATGTCCGATATTCTGAATACCTCGGGCGGCCCATTCCCAAAACACCTTCGTCTCCGAGCCGGGGGCGAATGTTGCATTCCCCTGTAAGGGGAGCCAACTGGAGACCCTCCACGAGCTACGCCAGCAAAGATTAAGATACTTCCAGGTACGCCGAGCGGAGCCAATCAACTCACTGCACATTACATGACGAGGAAGGGTATGTTGTGTCCCATGCAAAACCCCCAGTAGTGCCCAGGGCGCCACAAAACACTCTTCAAGGGCTCGAGGGGTATAAACCTCTGTTCCTCCCAACCAGTCCCCAAGGTGGCGCGCCTGGCATGCCACTGCGTAGCACTTAAGGTCCGGCAGGCCCATCCCCCCCTCACGCCAAGACCCCACCATCCATGTCCAGGCGATGCGTGCCTTCCCTCTCTTCCAGAGAAATCGTCTAATGGTGGTCTCAAAGCGCCGGATGTCACGTCTTAACAACCAGACGGGCAGTGTTTGAAACCAATACAATAGCCTTGGTAAGATCACTATTTGAATCGCTGCGATCCTCCCAGAAAGGGATAGCGGGAGCAATTCCCAGGTTTTTAGCTGTTGCTGGAGCCGTTGTAGGGATCTGGCTAGGTTACGCGAATACAACAGACGTGGGTTACGAGGTAACACTATACCTAGGTAGGTGAATTCGTCTCCCGCCCACCTAAGGGGAAAGGTCCCCGCCCAGCTCCCGGCCAGCCGAGTGGATACGTCCAACGCCTCGGACTTGTCGCGGTTAATGCGCAGTCCGGCGAAGGCGCCATATCGCTCAAATTCCTCCAATAATTTCGGCAGCGAGCGTTCTGGGGAGAGTAAATGGACCAAAATATCGTCAGCGAAGGCCGAGAGCCTGAATTCCTGGGAGCCTATTCGAATCCCGTGTATCTCTTTGGAAGTCTCTATAGTCCGGATCAACGGGTCCAGTGACAACACAAATAATAAAGGGGAAAGAGGGCACCCCTGTCTTGTGCCCCGCTCCAGCGGAAATTCCTCAGAGAGGATACCATTGCAAAGCACCCCCGCCGTGGGTCGTACATACAAGCTCCCAATCATCCCGCAAAAGTTATCGCCGAGTCCATATCGCGGAAGAAGTTTGCGAAGAAAGTGCCAATCCACTCTGTCAAAAGCCTTCTCGGCGTCAAAGCTTATAAGTAGGGAAGGCAATTGTTGGGCATGCACCCACTCTAAGGACGCCAGAATCTTACGTAGGTTACGAACCGCATGTCTCCCCTTAACAAACCCCACCTGGGAGTCGTGCACCAGGTGACCTATAACCTCGGCCAGTCGCGTCGCTAACACTTTCGCGTTCAATTTGATGTCAAAGTTAAGCAGGGAGATGGGGCGGTATGACCCCACCAATAAGGGGTCCTTACCCGGCTTGGGGATCAACGTGAGATGGGCATGGTTATGCCCCCAGCGGTAAGCCCCTCTTTCCGCTCTCCCATTAAAAACCTCCGCAAGCAGAGGGCTCGCCGGTTCAGCCAGGAGTTTATAAAACTCAGCTCCCAGGCCGTCCGGCCCCGGGGATTTATGGCAACTAGCAGTGGAAATTGCGGAAGATATCTCTTGTGCGGTGATGGGCAATTCTAGTGCCTCTCTTTGTTCGTCCGTTAGCCGTGGTAGGCGCAGCGAATTGAGGTATTCATCGAGCTCCACCAACGATGGGGGCTGCGCCTTATACAATTTGTGAAAAAAGTCCCGGAAGGCCCGGGCTATCTCTACAGAGTCTTTCAATAAGCGTCCCTGTTCATCTCGGAGGGCAGTCACTAAGGGGGATCCCCGCTGCCCCCGTAAACAGCGCGCCAGCAGCTTCCCTGGTTTATTCCCAAAACAATGTAGACGGTATTTATAATAAAGGACAGATTTCTTGGCCCTTTGATGGAGCAATTCATTGAGGTCTACCTGGGCTTCCCAAAGCATCTTCTTGTTTGCTGTAGTCGGGTGATGAGCACACGTCCGTCGCAGACGGGTAACCAGTCGCTCCAAACCAATCACCCGCTCCGCTATCAGCCGACGCTTCCGGGCCGCAAACCCGATGATGTCACCCCTCAGCACCACTTTTGCGGTTTCCCACACCAACTCGGGGTCATCCTTATGGCATTGATGGTCAGCCACAAACTCCCGCCAGCGCTGTTGCAAAAAATGCTGAAACTCAACATCCTGGCACAACCCCAAGGGAAGTCTCCAGAGTCTCGACCGATTCTGTGCGAACCCCCAGTGTAGCTCCATCCCGACCAACGCGTGGTCGGAAATTTCCAGGGGGCCGATCTGCACCTCCCCTACATGAGCAAACAGGGCCCCGGACACTAAGAAATAATCAATTCTGGCACTGGAGCCGTGGGCCCGAGATTGGTGGGTAAAATCTCTTTCGGCAGGGTGAAGCAAACGCCATGGGTCAACTAATCCTAGCCGATCGCGGAGGCGCTGTAGCCCCCGAGCCAGTAGAGTCCGCTCTCTCGTCGTCTCACCCCGAGAGGTATCAAGGTCGGCGTCTAATACCCCGTTGAAATCTCCCCCCAAGATTAGTGGATATTCTGGGAGCTGTTCGACTTTGGAGGCAAGAGCATTATAGAAGCCAGAGTCGATACCATTTGGGCCATATACATTGCCAAGAATCACCGATCGCCCTTCCAGGCTCCCCGCTAGGAGAAGAAACCGCCCATCGTCCGACGTCACTTTTGTTTCCATGGCGAATCTCACCCTCTTGTGTATCAGAATGGCTACACCGCCCTTTTTCCCTCGCGCCGGGGACCCCCAGACCTGACCCACCCAACCCCGACAGAGTTTGGCATGTTCTGCCTCAGACTGATGTGTTTCCTGGAGCAGGGCCACATCGCAGTGTTGTCTGGATAAGGCCTGCAAGATTTTATATCGCTTGATTGGGGTCCCTAAGCCACAAACATTCCAAGTGACTACTTTCAGAGGCATGGGGCAGTGTCAAAGATCCTCCAAGGCAGAAAACCCATGCCCTTTAAGGGAGCTCCCCCAGCCTGGAGCTCCCCTCCTGTGATTGCCAGAGCCACACAATACAGCGTTTCTGGAGACAATAAGGTGTGTACTATCGCTTCCCTACGCCTCCCCCCTCCCTTCGCCCAATTCCCTCCCCCCAACCCTCCCATTATCCAACTTACCAATCAACCCATGGATGGCCGACTTCCCTGTGGCAATCGGGACTGCCCCAACCATCCCCGTTCCCTACGGTGAGCCTACAGCAGTCCTAGTAAGGATCTACTTCACTGGCCCGGACCGGTGTGGTCCAGTCTACTCCCCCAGCACCCCTCCCTCACTCCCACCCGAGCGACTCCACACAAACCCTTGGAGTTAACCAAAGTTCTGACCCAGCTATCTAGGCGCCCCCCTGAGCCATCCAATACCCCCAATTGGGCCCCCCTCCCAAGAAGTGTCAGTGAGAATCCTCTCTCCCCCCCAAGAGAGGGCCTCTATTCGTTGCTCAGCTCCGGGTATACGGCCCGGCCCAAGTATCCCATCAGAGGTTCTACCCAGCATCTTCTACTGGGCCCCAGGAGATGGGTATCCGGCCAGAGCCTGCATGTTCAAGCTTTTAATCGGCTCTGGCTCCGCCGGCCGCCTGCACGCTAAACTATTGAGATGGGGAGTCACTACAAGCTGGTCCCGGGGCACCGCCATATCAGGCTCCCAACGACGGTGCCGCTTAAATTTACATAGAGGCCGGGCCAGCACCTAACGGGCGAGGGCCCCTACTAGGCCCACTCAGCAGAGGAGAGGAGGGGGGAAGGGGGCCTTCAATCATTCAAGGGGGGGCCCAACATAATAAAGAAGTGGAGCCTACCAGCGAAATTACCCCACTGCGCAGTTTTAAATGCCGCTTCAGCCGGCTCCCAGATATAAGAAAAATAAAAATTAAACTTGCCGAGGGACCGGTTCAGCACCTAGCGTGCGAAGCCCAGTGCTATTCCCGCTTAGCGGGAGAGGGGAGGGGGGGGGGAGGAGCCGCGGCCCCCGGATGGAGGACAGACACTGGCAAAAATAAATCAATAATAATAAAAATGAGAAAGAAAAGATTCTATTCGCGAAGTTACTTCACATCCAAGTCTGCCCCCCCTCCCCCCCCCAACCAGCACCCCCGGGGCTCTGTACTACTCCGAATTTACCGCCTACGGGGTAGCCTAGAGAAGGCCACAGTGTAACACAGTAACAGTAACAATTATAACACAATGAACCTTGTAATAATGTAACTAACTGTAACAGGGACATCTAAGGTAGTGCCGAACATGCTACAGTGTAGCTGCTAGCATCAAGCTTTTACCAGCACCACAGTCCAGGCCTCTTACTGAGCCCGAGGCTCACACCGTCGAGGAACCATTGATGCTCCAGCCATGTGTGCGATGTAGGCCTCATGAGGGAGTCGCGACTGGGGAAGTCATCGTTTCCAGTAAGGAGGCAGCCGCCTCTGGTGTCGTCAGGAAGCGTGTCTGTCCGTTAGTCTCCACTCGCAGGCGAGCTGGGTAGAGAAGCGAGAAGCGCACACCGCGATTCCTGAGTTGCGTACAGACCTCGGAAAAGGCCCGCCGCTGCTGGCTCACCAGCGCCGAGTAATCCTGAAAGACAAGGATTTGCGGCGAGTCCTGATGCTGTAGAGTACGGCCACGGGCAGCCCAGAGCACCATTTCTTTCTGTCTATAGTCCAGGAATCGGGCTATGACTGCCCTCGGGCGCCGCAGTTGTTCCCGCCGTTGGCCCAGCCGGTGAACACGTTCCAGCTTGATGGGCTCCGTGTGTTGGCCCTGCAGTAGATTTTCTATCCAGGACTGTAAGTGTGCAAACAGCGCGCCATCAGCCACGCTCTCCGGGATTCCGATGAAACGGAGGTTCTTTCTGCGTCCCCGATTCTCAAGTTCGTCCAACTTGTCCCCTTGTTGCTTGACCATAGCCTCCAGAGTCGCAACTTTGGTTTCCAGGGAGTGTCGGGCGTCCTCAACATCCGAGACCCTGGCTTCCACCTGGTCCATGCGCCCCGTGAAATCGGTCAGATTCTGGCTCACAGTCTGGATCCGATCCACCAGCTCCTGGAGGCGAGCATCTAGAGCCTGGACCACTGCTGCGCTCACCTCCTTTACCAAATCTGGGGAGCCATTAGCTTTCGGGCTGGCTGGAGAGCCCTCCGCCATTTTACCCTCCGTGGCTCTCAGCTTCTCTTTCCGCGGTGCTTTCGCTGCCATCGGGCTCCCGGTGGCGGTAGGAGACTGCACTCGGCTTAAAAGAACCCTTGTGTCTCAGGTGAGAGGTATACGGGGTTTGCGCCCACTTTTAAAAGAGTTTATAGCCGATTTGCGGGGCAGATTTCCCGGAGCTGATCGTATGCGACCCGATCAGCTCATTGCCCAACCGGAAGTCTGGTTCTCAGTTTTTTGCAGGACGGTTTTGACAAAGGTTTGGCAGCCAGTTCCCTGAAGGTGCAGTTGGCGGCGCTGGCGTGCTACCGGGGCAAGGTCCTCTGAGTTTCTCTAGGGGCGAATTCAGACGTACAACGTTTTCTTAAGGCGGTCTCCCGATTGCGGCCGCCCCGCAGGGTGTCTGTTCCACCGTGGGATTTGAATCTCGTCTTACAAGCTTTGGTTCGCAGTCCCTTTGAGCCCCTGCGAAAGGCGTCGCTGAAGGATTTGACCCTGAAGCCGTTTTTTCTGGTGGCGATTTGTTCGGTGAGGCGCATTTCCGAGTTGCAGGCGCTGTCGTGTCGAGAGCCGTTCTTGACTATTTCTCGAGATCGTGTGGTTCTTCGGCCAGTGCCCTCTTTTTTGCCTAAGGTAGTTTCCCCTTTTCATTTGAATCAACCTGTTTTTCTGCCAGTCCTTCATTCGGAGGCTGACACGTCCCCGGACGGGGGGTTACATAGCCTTGACGTTCGACGAGTTCTTCGTCACTATTTAAAGGTCTCAGCGGCGTTTCGTAAGACGGATCGTTTGTTTGTCCTTTTTGGTGGAGTCCGCATGCGGCGGCTAAAGCTTCCATCGCCCGCTGGATCAAGGAAGCAGTTGCATCGGCTTACATTTTGCAGAATCGGACAGTTCCGGTGGGTTTGAGGGCTCACTCTACCAGGGCTCAGGCGACATCCTGGGCTGAGCATAGTCTTGTTCCACCTATAGAGATTTGTAGGGCGGCTACTTGGTCGTCACTTCATGCCTTCAGTAAACACTACCGGTTGGATCTGTTCGCCGCTCAGGATGCTTGTTTTGGATCGGCGGTGTTGCGCACCGGTTGGAAAGGTCCCGCCCGGTGTTAACTGCTCTGTTACATCCCAGATGTGGAGGACTAAACTGGATTACCGCTCAGGAAATAGAAATTACATTTACCTGGTAATTGCAGTTCCTGGAGGATCCAGTTTAGTCCTCCTTCCCTCCCTTGTGTCAAGTCTCCTTGGTCGGCGCGCGTGCAATGAGTGCCGCTACATTGTCTCAGTTTCTTTCATATCTGCACTTTACTTCTACTTCCTTTTGCCAGCTCTTCAGGTCCTATGGCTGATTCTGTCTATTTTTCCTTCAGTGGAGTCAGCGGCGCTGTGCAGAGTTTGGCTTCCTCGTTTGGGGAGGGGGTCATTTAATTCTTAGGGGAGTAAATTCTGTTCTAGTTGGACCTGTATACTTAACTCATGTGTTGCTTCTTTGAGTCTGCTTTGTTAATAGTTCATTGGGGGCTGATGGGAGCTCCAGCAGCATATATCCTGCCATAAGAAGATTCTGATTAGTCCAGTCTCCAGGCTGCAGGAGGAGGTGCACTACCCGGATGTGGAGGACTAAACTGGATCCTCCAGGAACTACAATTACCAGGTAAATGTAATTTCTATTTGGCGGTCTCCCATTAAGCCATGACTATCTAGATGTTCAGTAATTTTTTTTTTCTTTATTATGGTTTCCACCATTTTTCTCAGTACTGATGTCAGGCTCACTGGTCTGTAGTTTCCTGGATCGCCCCTGGAACCCTTTTTAAAAATCGGCATTACATTGGCCATCCTCCAATCTTCAGGTATTACATATGATTTTAATGATAGCTCACAGATTACTAATAGCAGGTCTGCAATCTCATATTTCAGTTCTTTCAACACCCTTGGATGTATACCATCCGGTCCAGGTGATTTGCTACTCTTCTGTATCTCCAGGAACAAGCAGGAATGTAGTCTTCACATATGGAAGAGCCACCAAAATGGTAAAGGGGATGGAAGGATACTCCTATGAAGAAGAAAGGCTAAAAAGGTTAGGGCTCTTTAACCTGGAAAAGAGACGGCTGAGGGGAGAGATATGATAGAAGTCTATAAATTAATGAACGGAGTGGAACGGGTAAACGTAGATCGATTGTTTACCTTATCAGAATATAGAAAGACTAGGGGACATGCAATGAAGCTACAGGGTAAACTATTTAAGACTAATAAAAGAAAATATTTTTTCACTCTACGTGTAATCAAACTCTGGAATTTGTTACCGGAGGATGTAGTAAAGGCTGTTAGTGTAGCTGGGTCCATAAACCATTATTAAGAAGGGACCCAGGATATCAATGCTTGAACCAATACAAGCATTGTGGAACCTGTGTCCCTTGGGGAAACTGCTAGGTACATATGACCTAGATTGGCCACTGTTGGAAACAGAATACTGGGCTTGATGGACCTTGGTCTGACCCAGTATGGCATATCTTATGTTCTTATGTCGGTACTGACTGAGCCTGCGCGGGAACGCTCCCCAGCATCCAATAGGAAAGCTTTTGGGAGCATCCCACAGCGCCTGCATGCTGCCTTCCCGCCTTTCCCAAATGCCTCTCTCCAGTTCTTTGTTTTCCGCAGAGCCGACAGGTCGCATACACCCTGTCACTGCAGAAAATTCTTTACTACTCTGTTTTTTGTGGTCGTGTCTGCCTTCATTCGACACCTAACGGTTCTCTTTTCTTCTTTACCAAAAAAAAAAAAAGTGTATATATATATATCTCCAGGAACAAGCAGGAATGAGTCTTCACATATGGGTACGTCGGTACCGACGGAGTCTGCGCGGGAACGCTTCCCAGCGTCCAATCAAAGAGCTTTTGGAAGCATCCCACCACACCTGCGTGTTGCCTTCCTGCCTTTCCCAACTGCCTCTCCTCAGTTTTCGTTTTTCCGCGGAGCCGGCAGGACATCCTCCTGTCACCGCAGAAAATTCTTGTTTTATTTCTTTAGTTTTCTTGTGGTCGCGGTTGTCTTCCCGACGCCACCGGTACCGCCGGTGTTTTCTTTTCTTTTTTTGTAAAATCTTCCTTTTCCACGGGATATTTTTCTTCATAGTGTCCCACGGGTTCTTAGGCCTTTTAGGCCTCTTCTTTTTCCTTCATGGAACCGCCGGCCACTTTCTCCAAGAAATGTTCAGACTGTGGCAGTACAACTTTTATTTTTAGACCCTCGAAATCGGTGTCTAACCTGCTTGGGTCCTGACCACAGTTTGGTGAGAAGAGGTCTTCAACATCGAGGTTCCCTCGATACACGGTTGCCCTCCAACTTCGGGGCACTGTCGTCTCCTTCTACACAGGATCAGGTAACCCACAAACAGTCTGTTAAGACTAGCCAGCCCTCGAGTGGTAGGTCTCATGCACAGCATGTAGACAGCTCCGGCCTTGCCCTCAAGGGCCCACTGGCTTCGAAACCCCGGCGGGAGTCTTTGGTCTCCAAAGCGTATAAGGGGTTTCAGGTTGTTCCTGGGGTTCACCCCTCACAGAACATACCTGAGCCGTGTCCGGTGGTGGCATCCGCTTTGAGCGGTACCGATACCCCGGCATTGGCACTGGTGTTGGATGAAACACTCCTCACCAGGGATCGTCATCTGGCGTCCTCGGTGCCTTCGGGACCGGTGGATATTCTCCAGACTGACTTTCCATTATCGGTACCAGCACCGATACTACCACAGACGTCGGTACCCTCCAGACGTGCATCGATAGCCTCGCTTCCTTCGATGCCGAGTCTGGAATCGATCTCCAGTCTGGAGGACTGGGTACCGACTCGCCTTGGTACCGGCTCCCGGTGGTACCGAAGGCTCGGTTCTGATGACTCGGATCCGCAACTCTCGGTTCCCCTGAGGCCGATTGAGTTGCCACTGGTTGACCTTCCTTCACCGGTATCAGACACGGTACCGAAGTCGGTACCGATGTCCTCATTACCTTTACCATCGGTCCCTTCCATGCTTCGCTTATCAGGCTCTCTGCCCTCGATTCCGAGTTTGGAATCGATCTCTAGTCTGGAAGACTGGGTACCAATACGCTTTGGTACTGACACCAATCGATACCGGTGGCTCGGTACCGAGGATAGTGACTGGAGGTTTTCGGTTACCTCGGTACCGATTGAACTGTCACCGATGACTGCTCCGATGTCTGTCGAGCTCGACTCTATCAGTACCGGTATTGGCATCGGTACCAGTATCCACAGTAGCATCGTGGCCAACTCCTGCCATGCTTTTTTCAACAGGATCGCTCCCTTCTATACCAAGCTTGGAGTCGATACCTGGCATGGACAATGTGGTAATGACGGTCGCTGCTCCTAACAGCCAGTACCGGCGGCCATCCCTTAAACATTCCACACTGCACTGTGCAGGATCTTCTATTCCTATATATTTAGATACCTCTGTCGGTGCTCAGGCTAGTTCTTCTGATCTAACCTGTCCAAGAGAGATTCCTGTTGAGGATCCCTCTTTTCAGAGTTTCCTCCTGGATATAGCAAGATCTCTTGCCATTCCTATCCCAGGACATGATCCTGCACAAGGCTCTTTTTCTACCAAAGCAAAGGAGAACATAATGCTTCCTTTGCATCATTCCTTGCAGGATCTCCTTCTAGGAAACACCTTTAAGGGTACCCCCACCTCCCAGGGCAACTGACCTCTTATATCAAGTGCCCCCCTCTCCAGGGTTTCAAAAGACTCAACTTCCTCATCATTCCATAGTGGTGGAATCAGCAATGAGGCGGGTAAAGAGTAAGAAAAAGCACTCCTCTTATCGCCAGGTCGTGAGTCTAAGACACTAGATGACTTTGGACGTCAAACCTTCCAGACATCTATGCTTTCTTCAAGAATTCTCTCATATTTTTTATGAGTCTGTCTCTTGAGGAGTTCACAAAGCAATTACATCTTTTGACTCCTTTCCTTCCAGATTCCAAGAGTACAGACTATTCCTCACTGCTTAAGCATATCCAGAATATCTCTTGGTTTCTTTCTCGTGCTTCCCTAGACTCTTTTGAGTCTGTTAGCAGGACTTCTGCTATAGCTATAGGGGCACGACGTAGAGCCTGGCTCCAAGCTTCATACTTGGGCAAATGGGAACAACAAAGACTGGGACATACTCCTTGCACTGGAGAAAATCTTTTCAACAAGGAGTCTTTACGTCAGGTTACTCAGTTGTCCACTGATTTACCTGTTCCTAGGGGTTGTTCTACACCTTCTTCTGTCCCAGTAGGTAGGAAATGTCCTACCAAACTTTCTTCCCACAGGAGAAGATGATTTTCTCCAGGACCAAGCAGGAAGTCAGTCCTCACATATGGGTGACGTCGGCGCCGACGGAGCCCTCGCAGAGCAATTTCCCCAGCTTTCAAAGAAAGCCTTTGGGAATTGCAGCGCGCATGTGCGATCCCCTTCCCGCCCAAGGGTGCTCTCTTGCTCAGTCTTCTTTTTTCCGCGGAGCCCTACAGACGCTATTTGTGATCGCCGCTGAAAAAGTTCATTTTTATTATATTTTCTTTTCTCGGTTCGACGCCGGATCCTTTTCCCGCAGGACTCGATACACCGGTGTCGAGTCCTTTCGTAATTTTCTCAGTTTTTGTCCTTCGCGACTATCGTTCGCGCCAAATTTTTCTTTTTCACTGGCAGCCCTGTCTTTTGACCTCGCAGGGGCCCTTTTTCCCCCGATGGCTGCCAGCGGGTTTAAAAAGTGTGATCGGTGTAAGAAACTTATGTCTCTTACCGACACACACGACTGCTGCCTCCGCTGCCTCGGACCCACTCATGACCCGATCTGTGGTCCGTGTGGCAAGATGTCCTCTAAAGCGTTGAGGAGTCGGCAGCAACAGAAAGAATGAATCTTCTCTGATTCTGCGTCCGGCCAGGCCCGGACCTCGTCAGAGGCTTCGACGTCCCGGGACTCCGGTCCTGAGCATCATCGGAGTTCCTCTGAACGGGGGTCTCCTACCCGGGAACATCGTCGGAAGAAGAAACCCGCGAGGGCGGCGTCGGTGGACGCTCCTGATTCCCCGAGGGCCAGGTCGCATAGCCCCGATAGCCGTCCCGGGTCCTCGGAGTCGGAGAGGCCTTCGAAACATCCTCGTCTCGAGTTGGAGTCTCCTGGACACGTGACTACTGTAGTCCTTGTGGACTCACCTCCGAAGGAGCCGACGTCGGGCCTGACGCCGTCGGGGCCCGAGTCGGGGGCTGCTGGGTCTCCTGAGCTCGGACTCAGGTTGACGGCCTTGGAGAGCAGTTTTGCTGCCTTCATGGACCAGCAGCGGGCATTGATCGCTGGCCTTGCCGGTGCTTCTGCCCCGACCACCGGGACGTCGACGTCCAAGTTGACCCCGGAGACCGAGCCGATCCTCGAATCCATGCGAACTCGAGTCGATCCTCGGTCGCGGTCTCCCTCGGCCTCCTGCTCGGGACCGAGGTCGTCGATGCCAACTCCCTTGGCGTCGGGGCGGAAGGCATCGGTGCCCGTCCGACCGGAGCCGCTCGATTCCTCCTCCGAGGAATCGGCCTGGGAGATGGAGGACGAAGAGTCCCCTGGTACTTTTCGGACTCGGAGCGTCCCATCGGACTCGCCTGTGTCCGAACCTTGGAGACGGTCCCCCCCCCCCCCTGGAGGACACCCGGTTCTTGGACTTCGTGCGGGATATGGCCAAGGCCTTGGCATTCCCCGCGGATCCCGAGGAGGAGCCTCGAGCCGAAGAGTTCGATGCCCTCCAGTATGACTCTTCCCCCAAAGGAGGCCTTTACTGTACCGGTTCCTCCGATGCTGGAGCGACTTCTCTTCCGCATGTGGGAGAGCCCGGCGTCGACGCAGGTGTTAAGCAAGCGGGTCGATTCCTTTTATCGAGTCCGCAAGAGCCCCGGGTTCCAAAAGGCACAACTACCGCACCATTCCATGGTGGTGGAATCGGCCATGCATCGACTCAAGAGTCAGAAGATGCACTCCTCAGTGCCTCCCGGCCGGGAGGCCCAGAACCTGGATGCCCTCGGTATGAAGTGCTTCCAGGGCTCTATGCTTGCTTGTCGGGTCCAGACGTACCAGCTCTATATGGGCATGTATCTCCGGGACCTGGCAAAAGAAATTGCCGGGTTCTCTGCTGGTCTCTCCGAGGAACCTTTGCAGAGGTTCCAAGCCTTGTCCACTGGTATTCGGGAGTGCTCGAAGTTTATCTCTCGAGCAGCCTACGATGGCTTCAAAGCATCGGCTCGAGTAGCTGGAGCCGGCATCGATGCCCGCCAACAGGCTTGGCTTCAGTCATCCGACCTCGAGCCATGGGTACAGGACAAGTTGGTCGATGTCCCCTGCAGAGGTAAAAACCTCTTTGGCAAGCCCATGGTTGAAAAGGCTGCACAGATCGAGACCGAGACTCTGACCAGGACTCGGCTGTCCAGGAAAACCTCTGCCCCTTCTCATAAGAAGAAGGGCTCGGGGGAAAAAGCCCTTTTACTCGAGGAAGGCAGCTGCCTATAAACAATACCCTCATTATCAGGCCCCAGCAGCTCCCCAACAGGGTCAGCAGGCCAAGGGACGGGGTAATGGGTCCCGTAGGCAGCAAGCCCACAACACCGGCCCCTGCTCAGCAGGGTGGGGGTTTTTGACTCCATCAGCATAGCCTCTTCCCCTCCGCTGGTTTCTCTCAGCACAGGAGGCCGGCTGGTCCACTTTGCCCACAGGTGGTCAGCCATCACATCAGATACCTGGGTGCTTCATATAGTTCAAAAAGGCTATCGTCTTCACTTTCACCAGGTACCTCCCTCCTACTTTCCAAGGGAGTCTCCAAGACTCCCTCTGCACAGGGACTTACTCCTTCAGGAGTTGGCAAGTCTTCTTCAGGAACAGGCTGTGGAACCGGTGCCCACCACCTGAGAGGTCAAGGCTTTTATTCCAGGTACTTTCTGATACCAAAACGAACAGGAGGCCTCAGACCCATCCTGGACTTGCGAAACCTCAACAAGTTCCTGGCAAGGGAAAAGTTCAAGATGCTTACCCTTGGAATCCTGCTGCCCTACCTCCAGCAGGGAGACTGGCTATGCTCCTTAGATCTCAAGGATGCCTATACTCACATCCTTATTCATCCAGACCACAGACAATATCTCAGGTTTGTTGTGGGAGGAAATCATTACCAGTACAGAGTCCTGCCCTTTGGCCTATCCTCCGCCCCCAGAGTGTTCACCAATGCCTATCTAAGACGTCAAGGCCTCTGTTTTTCCATACCTGGACGACTGGCTCATCAGGGCTCAGTCTTCCCAAGAGGCCACTCAGGCCACTCATCGCACTGTGACTCTGCTCCAGCACTTAGGATTTGTCATAAACTTCGCAAAGTCCACTTTGCTCCCCTCTCAAAATCTCGAATTCATCGGCGCAAGGTTGAACACACTTCAGGCACGGGCCTTCCTGCCGCTAGACAGGGCACACAGGCTCATGGATCTAGCCAGCCACTTTCACAGCAATTCCCTGGTCTCTGCCAGGCAATTTCTGAGACTGCTCGGCCATATGTCTTCCACAGTCCATGTAACCCCCAATGTCCGCCTGAACATGCAACCTGCTCAATGGTGCCTTCGCACTCAATGGCATCAGGCCACGGGACACCTGGCCGACTCAGTGCAGGTTTCCAACCTGCTGGTCTCTTCTCTGCGGTGGTGGCTTCATCTACCAAACCCGGTGCTGGGAGTGGATTTTCAATCTCCTCCGCCTTCTCAGGTGCTGACAACCGATGCTTCTCTCCTAGGTTGGGGAGCACATTGCCAAGGGACATATACTCAAGGCCTCTGGACTCCTTGGGAGTCTGCTCAACAGATAAACTTCCTGGAGCTCAGAGCCATCCGCCTAGCTCTGAGAGCCTTCTCCCACCTCACTTCTCACCAGTCTGTGCTGGTCCAGACGGACAATCAAGTTGCAATGTTCTATGTGAACAAACAAGGAGGTACAGGCTCCTTCCTTCTCTGTCAGGAGGCACGGAGACTGTGCTCTTGGGCCGTCCTTCACGGCATCCTGCTCAAAGTTGTCTATCTCTCAGGTCAAGAAAATTACCTGGCAGGATCCTCCAACCTCACGAGTGGAGATTGGATCCGTTGGTGGTGCAACAGATCTTTCTCAAGTGGGGCCTCCCCACCATGGATCTATTTGCCAGTTCCCTGAACCGGCAGCTTCCCAGATTCTGCTCTCGACAACCGCATCCTCTCCGAGTTGCGGCGGATGCTTTTCTGATTCCATGGTCCACAGGCCTCTTGTATGCCTTTCCTCCCATGCCACTGGTGTCTCGGACGCTCTTCAGAGACAGAGCCTCGATGATCCTAGTGGCTCCCCGGTGGCCGAGACAACCCTGCTTCCCGCTTCTGCTGCAGCTGGCGGTGGACACTCCTCTTCCTCTGGGGTTTCAACCCGATCTCCTATCACAGGATCAGGGGACTCTCCTACACCCCAACCTCCGGTCCCTCCATCTGATGGCCTGGCTGCTGAAAGGGTAGTCCTTGCTCCCCTCCTGCTGCCTCGTGAGGTGGAAGAGGTCATCTTGGCCTCCAGGCGGCCCTCCACCCGGAAGTCCTACGCTCTTAAGTGACGTAGGTTCTCCGTGTGGTGTACTCAGCAGTCTGAAAATCCTTTCTTCTGCTTAGTGGCAGTGGTCTTGCAATATTTGCTTTACCGCTCTAATCTGGGGCTTAAGTCAAACTCTGTCAGAGTCCACCTCAGTGCTCTCTCTGCGCATCACGCACCGGTGGATGGCAGGCCTCTTTCCAACCACCCTTTGGTGGCTCGTTTTCTCAGAGGCCTCCTTCTCCTTAAGCCTCCTTTGCGCCCACCAGCCCCTGAATAGGATCTGAATGTGGTCTTGCAGCGGATTACCTGTCCGCCCTTTGAACCTATGGCTACCTGTCCTCTTCGTTTTCTTTCCTGGAAAACCTTGTTTTTGGTAGCCCTTACCTCTGCTAGGCGCTTTAGTGAACTTCAAGCCCTAGTGTCTGATCCTCCTTACACTAGGTTCTACAGGAATAGGGTAGTCTTACGGACTCACCCTAAGTTTCTTCCTAAAGTGGTTTCCCCTTTTCATCTCAACCAGGAGGTGGTTCTTCCAACCTTCTTTCCCAGGCCGCACTCAAGCCGAGCTGAGATGGTCCTGCATACCCTGGACTGTAGAAGGGCCTTGTCCTTCTACCTTGACCGTACGTGGGAGCATAGGAGGGCTGTTCAGCTCTTTGTTTCTTTTGACCCCAATATGTTGGGGCTACCTGTCTCCAAGCGTACGTTGTCCATATGGGTTGATGACTGTATCGCTTGGGCTTATGGGGCAGCCGGCCTCTCGTTGGAGGGTCGTGTCATGGCTCATCATGTTAGGGCGAAGGCTGCGTCAGTGGCTCATCTCCGCTCTGTTCCGTTGGCAGACATCTGCCGGGCCGCTACTTGGTCTTCAAGCCAGACTTTTGCGGCCCATTACTGCCTGGAGAGGGAGTCCCGCAGGGACAGTGCTTTCGGTCAGGCAGTTCTCCATAATCTCTTTGAGGTTTAGGCAACTCCTACCCTCCGGCCCTGATGTTGGGCTACCGGTCGGGGGCGTTCTCAGAGAAGATTCCTTCCTTCTGTGCTGCTGAGCTAGAGGGAGCTCATTTTTCCACTTGAGGTCTCCGGTAGCCTTAAGCTAGGGAGTCCCATATGTGAGGACTGACTTCCTGCTTGGTCCTGGAGAAAGAGTAGTTACTCACCTGTAACAGGTGTTCTCCAGGAGCAGCAGGAATCAGTCCTCACAACCCTCCCTCCTTCCCTTGGAGTTGCAGTCCTATCATTTCATTTTTGCTAACTTTTCTGCTGTCTTAGCTATGTCATCAGACTGAGCAAGATGGCACCCTTGGGCGGGAAGGGGATCGCGCATGCGCGCTGCAATTCCCAAAGGCTTTCTTTGAAAGCTGGGGAAATTGCTCCGCGAGGGCTCCGTCGGCGCCGACGTCACCCATATGTGAGGACTGATTCCTGCTGCTCCTGGAGAACACCTGTTACAGGTGAGTAACTACTCTTTATTTTTCACTTGCCCATCATACAGATGTTCCCAAACAGGGGAGGCATCGTCCTGGTCTGAAGAATCCAACCTCTCACCAGGCTCAGCAAACCCAGCAACCGCAGGGTTTCTGATCAATCATCAGATGCTTGTGACTCTTGGGTTTAGAATCTACAGTTGCTTCTACTCAATAGAGGCAATCCACTGCTGTCATTCTCAATCCTAAACATGGATCTCTTCCCAAAGACATCCATTCTTTCTATGTTCTATGAGCTGTCAGGATGTTCATGCTTCTAGATCACAGGGTTCTCCTCTTCTTCCTGCTAGGGAAAGAGGTCTAACCACTATCAAACGATGGTTTCCTGTGCCAGCATGTCTTTTTTTCCTTTCTTTAGACTTACTACTTCGTAAGTCTTCTTCAGCTCCATTCTTTTTACCCTCTTACCAGGTTTTTCCTCTGTAAGAGTGGTATTGCTTCACTGGAGGGCTTTTTCTTCAGCCTCTCTAGTTTTGCTACTTTTCCAGTGCGGAGTTCTCTTCTCTGAGTTGACTCCTCTTCTTCAATCTTGCCTTGAAGCAGTTCATCAGACATGTCCAGAGTTTTCTACTCTTGTTCTGTCTGTTATTTCTGTTTTTTTAAACAGTGCCATTCTTTCTGCTGTCTGGCAAGCAGCTGCCAATGCAGGAGCCTTAATGTTTGTACCACTGGTTCTTGTCCATCAGCAACCAGATTTGTCCTCCACTAACATTCTGTCTGGTCTTAGTAGTGGCTCCAAGTCAGTGCTGTCATCTGTCTTGGAAATATTTTCACTACAAGCTTGTTGGATTGTCTTCTCTTTCTGCCATCTCCATTCCCCTGGGTTTGGCAGCATAGTTGACATAGGTACTGGCTCTCCTGCAGCCAGTTCTATCTCCTCATTCTCCTGCATCATGCTCTGCAATTCTACAGAGAAGCTCTCCACTATGGGCCCTTGCTAGAGAGCATTGGGGGGTGGGGGGGGTTCTCCACTAGCTATACTAGATGGTTGAAAAAGGCTTTTTCAGTCATGTCTCCCATGACTAGATAAGTTCTCCTTTTAATATAAAGGACATAGGCCTCCTCTTACGTGAAAGCTTAAGGAGTTGCTAATTCCCTGCTTTGGTCCATAGTATTTCCAATTGGGAATATGTTTTCTCCTTCCAGCTCGTCCTCATGGTAAGAACGCATGATACCTTTTTGCCCTTAAGCAGGTCAGCATGGTATCTCATTTTTATGCATCTTCTGTTCACTTACCATGCTAGAGGTCTAGAATACTCGGGACTTGCTGGCTGCAGACTGATATCATCCTCTGCTTTTCACATAACCATCCTGGTTATTCCACTACCTAGCATCTTTGTAGCTCATAACCAGTGGAAATTGATTCTCTATATATCTTCTCAAGTAGGTTCCACCTTCTTGTTAGATGAATCTTTCCTTTCCACATTTTCCTATGTGAATACCATTTGTGTAGGCATATCTCTGTCTGCTTCTTTGCAGACTCCCATATAGAGGCATATATATATATATATTCATACCTATAGCATACATCTTACAGATGTCTGTCTATCATTTGTGTGTATTTTATGCCCTTCATATCTCACTATAGATATATTCTTATATATCTATATGATATAGATATATATATAGATAGATATTTCTCTCTATATCTATCTATCTATCTATCTATATATATATATAGATAGATAGATATATATATATTTAATCAAGATTTTTTACTATGGGTAGATATGTATTCTGTATTTATCAACCTGACTGTCGAGGTTCATATAGCTATATGATTCTGACAGATGGGCTTTACCCATTCTCTTGCTATCCAGCATGTTTTGGAGTTCCACAACCACTTTGGTGATAGTTAACAACTCCACCATAACCTTACGGTTTAGATTCCTCTGAAGCTCTCCATGTCCCAATATCCTTCCTAGCTGACTCCAGTTAGGAAAGACATTGCGGATCTTCAGCTAATCACAGGCTCTAACGCCTCCAGCGTTTGTCCTTTCTTTTGGGATATCAGGGGTTCCCATACCCTTTCTCCCCACAAGGACTGTGCCTGTTTGTCCAAATCGGTTAGCCTTTCTCTTTTGTTCCTAAGAGTGAGCCACTCTGCCACCAAAAGAGTTCGGCTTTTGTCCTAAAGCCTTCCGCTGAAGGCCCACCGTTTTTGTACTACCCCAGTTTTTCCTACTGGGGTTACCTATTACCTTTCAGGATTCTGACCTCCACTGTTTTTCCCTACAGGATTATTACCTCCACTTTACAGTGAGGTCCTCTTCGAGGTTCCTCTACTGGGTTTCCCAGTAGATCCCACGAACCTCCATACTTCTGTGAAATCCTGTCAGGGGAGGTCCATATTGCAATATTCTTTGCAATATCATTGATGACAATTATCATCCACACATGGACTCCTTGTCTGCAGTCCTATGCTAGGTTAGCTGTTCCACAGCATCTTTCTTTCTTCAACTCCTACCCTCCATCCTCAGGATGCCTGGTGGTGTGGGGGATAGCATGTTCCGACCTATGACATGCTGGGACTCCAGGCATCTCAGCTTGGGAGTCCCCATATGTGAAGACTCATTCCTGCTTGTTCCTGGAGATAGCACAGTTACTTACCTGTAACAGGTGATCTCTGGGAATAGCAGGAATAAGTCTTCACAACCCACCCACCTCCCCAGGAGTTGTATCTCTATCTATCTTTCCTTTCCTCTCTCTCTCTTTCCTTTCCTCTCTCTCTCTATGTCTCAGCTTTAAAACTTAACTGAGGAGAGGCAGTTGGGAAAGGCGGGAAGGCAGCATGCAGGCGTGGTGGGATGCTTCCAAAAGCTCTTTGATTGGACGCTGGGAAGCGTTCCCGCGCAGACTCCGTCGGTACTGACGTACCCATATGTGAAGACTTATTCCTGCTGTTCCCAGAAATCACCTGTTACAGGTAAGTAACTGTGCTATATCTCCAGGAACAAGCAGGAATGTAGTCCTCACATATGGGTACCGACGGAGCCTGTGCGGGAACGCTCCCCAGCCTTCAATAGGAATGCTTTTGGGAGCATCCCTCAGCACATGCGCACTGCCTTCCCGCCTGTCCAACTGTCCCTCTTCAGTTCTTCGTTTTCCGCGGAGCCCAGAGGATCTATTCCCTGTCACCGCAAAAAATTCAGTCTTTAACTGTCTTTCTTGTGGTCGCGTTTGCCTACCGGTACCGCCGGTTCTTTTCTTTTCATACAAAAAAATTAGAAAACTTAAACTGTTTCTTCTCAGAAACTTTCCTCTTTGGTGCTAGGCACCATTTTGGGCATTAGGCCCCATTTTCCTAAATCATGGAAAAGCCAACTAATGGTTTTAAAAAATGTACTAAGTGTGGCGGTACCATTTCCGTCACTGACACCCATGATTGGTGTCTAAAATGTTTAGGACCTGATCATTCTCCAACTGAATGTCTCTCCTGCATGGGGATGACCAAAAGAGGAAGACAGAACCGGGCCGCAAAGCTCGGTACCCTCTTTTCTTCAGATGCCAGATCCATTGCATCGACATCGTCAAGGGCCTCTTCTTCCTTCCATGGATCTCAGATAACTAAACATAAAAGCCAGTCCTCAAAGGGTAGCTCTCCTGCTAAGCATCGAGAGGCCATTGGCATTGCCCTTGAAGGAACCACACCGGCAAAACAGCCCCGGCGGGAGGCTTCAGCTTCCAAATTAGTAAAAGAGGGGGGTTTTGTAAAATTTAAAATTTATCAAAAACAAACTTTAAAGAAAAAGAGATCCTTTGAAAAAAATCTTTTGTATAGCCATAAAAACGATACTTTTAAAAAGAAAGCTTACCCCACCGGACCACTGAAGAATCATGAATAATCTGCCAAGGGGACAACCTTCAATAATTTTAAAATGTATGTAAAAATTAAAAGGCAAATATTGCAAAATTTAAAAAACTTGCATGGGGTAAGCCTCCTTTTTCAAGTATCGTTGGCTTAATGGCTATGCAAGTTTTTAAAAGTATCTCCTGTTTTAATAATGTTTGTTTTTGATAGATTTTAAATTGTACAACCCCCCCCCCCCCTCTTTTACTAATTTGGGAAGTTTTATTATTTGTTATGTAATTTTTTATGAATCGGACAGGCATTTTCAACCCAAGCACAGTGTTATGGTTTTGTCAATTATAAATATAAACAACATTTCGTTTTTATATCCTTTTACAATGTATTTTTTATAATGTACATGTTTTATGGTAATTTTATTTTGTCATTTTTAAATTTTGCAATATGGCATATGTTTCACTCTTTATAAGAGATGACTCTTAATTTTTTCCATCGGGAAGTTTTAGTACGCTGTTCATATGCCACTTTCATCTCTAATCAATTCCGATGGTTTTTTACAAATTGCGCATGCGTCGGCGTCTTTTTGTATAGAAAGCGATTTGAATACTGGCTTTGCCACAGTGCGGTGCTGCCTTCAAGTTTTATTTGTAAGACACCTTTAACAATACAGCTCCTTTCTGGTTTTCAATTTCTTTGCCTTTTAATTTTTACATACATTTTACAATTTTTGAAGGTTGTCCCCCTCTTTTACTAATTTGGGAAGTTTTATCTATTTGAGATGCTATTTTTTACGTATCGTATCGGCATTTTTTAGCTCAAGCACAGCGCTGTGGTTTCATTATTTATTATAAATGCAGATGGTCCTTCTAAGGTACAATTAGTTTTGATATTCTTTTAAAATGTATTTCTTTTATAATGTACGTTTTTATTTTGTTAATTTATCTATTCAGCATACCACGGCTGTTTCACTACAAAGTAGGTTCATAATTCTTTGAAGTGCCGTTGTTTGCCCCTACGAGGGAAAAACATTGAGGTAAGGTCCTCCGATTCACTCCTGCTCGGATGATTACCTGTCTCTGTTCCATGATACTTAATTCTTGTCCTCCTCATCTCAGTCGCTTCTTTCTTCTTTTTTCTTTCGTGTGTTTATATGTCCTTTTAGTATGCATTTGTTTTTATTTTGCCAAATGGTTTTATTAATGTTATAATTGGCTTATTTATGTATTTAAGTATTCATTTTAGGTGTTTTTAATGTATGTTCATTTGGATTGTTTACATGGGTTGTGATTATGAATTAACATATATGTTTCTACAAAACTCCATATGTATATTTTTATAGTTCATTTTGTTTGTAGTTTACATGGTTTTGTGATTATAAATTAACATTTTTATATGTTTTTACAATATTTATTATCACACTGTTTTTATTAATCCAGGATGTTGTGAATTATGTTTTAGTTATTTATGGATTCATTTATTTGTTTTTTATGATTTTATAGTGTGCCTTGATGACCCCTGACGAAGTGTAATACGAAACACAGCTTGTGTAGGGTTTTGGGCTGCTTTTTAAAGACGCTTAATAAAATTTGTGTGGACTCCCTGCCCACTTCTCGTGGACTGGTTTTTCCAGGCTCCAAATCCTCCTCAGACTACAACTGGGAGTCCAAGGATGAGACATCACTGTACACTCTCAAACACTGTGATGTCCCATCGGACCCATCCCCTTAGACCCAGTGTCAGTCACCGCCAGAGGACACCTCATTCCTCGACTTTGTTTGGGACATGTCGAGGACACTGGCCATCTCCACAGAGCAGGATCTTCCCACAGAGGAGCTAGAGATTCTCCAATTTGATTCCCCACTGAAGGAGGCACTGACTGTTCCCGACCAGCCATCCTCAAGAGACTTCTCCGCATGTGGAAACACAGGCGTCTGTGCCCATAGTCAGCCGTCGACTTGATGCGATGTACCAAGTCCAGTGAGGCCCCAGCTTCAGGAAGCCACGGTGGAGTCAGCCATGCGTCGGCTCAAGAGCCAGAAAACGCATTATTCAGTGCCCCTGGGTAGGGAGACCCATACCCTCAACTACCTCGGTAGGAAGTGCTTCCAGGGCTCAATGCTTGCCTGCCAGATCCAAGCGTACCAGCTCTATATTGGCATGTACTTTTGGGAATTGATGAAGGAGCTTACTGGTTTCTCCACTGGCTTTGGGGATGACCATCTCCAGCGGTTCTGGAACCTGACCAAAGGCATCGGGGAGTGCTCAAAGTATCTGATGCGAGTGGCCTACGGTGGCTTCAAGTCCACCATGAGGATAGCAGCCGCAGGCATCTGTGCCCGATGCCTGGCGTGGCTGCAGTCATTGGGCCTGGAACAATGGGTGCAGGACAAGCTCATTGATGTCCCATGCTAAGGAGAGAATCTCTTTAGCAAACCTATGGCAGAGAGAGTGGCGGAGATAGAGTTCCTTACGAGGACTTGACTCTCTAAGACGACTGCTGCCCTCCCCAGGAGGAGAGGGAAGACGTCACGGACTGGCAGCAACATTGCGGAGGATTTCTTTGAGTCAGCAAATAACTAGCAGAATGTTAACTTTATTAGGCCACATGGCATCTACTGTGCGCCTCACATCCTTGACATGCCTCCACTAGAGGCAGGCTCAGTGGACGCCAAGCACTCATTGGAGTCAGGCGACTCGGGGATAGTTTGTATGTCACCAATCCTCTTATTCACAGCAATAGTGTAAAATCCACCACAGTGTCCTCAGAGGTCTCCCCTTCCACACTGTTCCTCCTCAAAAGGTAAAACGACAGACTCCTCCAAACTGGAGGGGGGAGCTTATCTCGATAACATTTCTCAACCAAGGCACTTGCTCCATCCAAGAGAGTCTCTGCCAGGTCAATGTCTTGGAGTTATGGGCTGTGGCATATGCTTTGGAGGTTTTCCCAGACTGGCTGCCTAACCAAATTGTCCTGATTCCAGACCGTTGATCAGTTCACAATGTTCTACCTCAACACTCAATGGACTCAAAATTCCTGAGTTGGGCATTCACATTCTGGGGATAGGCCATCACATATGGGATGGTCTTAAGTGCCAGGTTCCTGCTAGGTGAACAGGACATTCTGGCAGACAGTGAGTCAAGTCCCCCATTTGCACAAGTGGACACAGGACGGGAGAGCTTATACCTAGCATCTTTAAGGAGTGGAGCATCCTCTCAATGGTTCTGTTCACCACTCCGCAGAATGCCAAGGCAGATCAGTTCTGTTTCAGGGTAAGATCATACAGCAGACTGGCCTTTGAGGGAGGGTCATCTGTGTGCTTATCCAATCTCTGCCATTAGAAAGACCCTTCTGAAGCTCAAAACAGAAGCACAGTGGTTCTTATCGCTCCCTACTTACCCAGATAGCCTTGGTTTCCTTCTCCATTCAAGGACCTCTCAGGTCAAATTCGCAGGAAGATGGGATGATGCACCCCCAACATTCAATCCTTGACCCACACGGCATGGTGTTGAGAGGCTGTCAATGTCCAAGTGCCACCTGCTGGCTGGTGTGACAGGTGTCCTTTTGGCCTCCAGGAGGACCTAAACAAAAAGGTTTTCTTCCTACAAATGGAAGAAGCTTGTTTGGTGGGAGGCCAGGCCCTTGATCCTTTCATCTATTCCACACAACAACTGCTGGAATATCTTCTGCACCTCTGTGTCTGGACTTGTCCAACTGTGGCAAGCTCTACCTTATTGCAAATGGAGCTTACCATCAGGGTATGGAACGGATGTCCATCTCCGTATGTCTTTAGTGTTGTGTTCTGTGTGGGTTGCTTCTCTGGAAGCCTCCCTACAGGCCTGCTGCAGTGTCTTGAGATCTCAGTGTATTTCTTAGACAGCTCCTGGAAGTTCCCTTGAATTCTCTTTCTGTCCTTTTGAAGTTTTGCCCTGAAAGTATTGTTTGGTGGCGGTCACTTCACCATGCAGAGTGAGTGAGCTTCAGGTTCTAGCAATTTATCCACCAGATTCCATAATACTAGTCCCACCCCTCAATACTCATTCTGAATTCCTTCTGGGGGGGAGGGAGATCAGATTTACATCTTAATCAGTCAGAGGTCTCGTGCCCACAAGGGGGAAGCTGCATTGCACAGGTGCGGCTGCAGGTGAGCCTCTAACCACTACTTGGAGCGGACAAAAACCATAGTGTGCATCCAGCTTTTGTTTCTCTAGACCCCAGCAAGCTAGGGCTGCCACTTCTGGCAGCTCTTTCAATTTGGCTGGGCACTGCATCCCTTTTGCTTATGCCCAGGTAGTTCTGAGCCTTCGTGGTCATGTCAAAACTCACAAGGTCAGGGCTATGGTTGCATTGGTGGCCAACTTATACTCGGTCTCTCAGGAGGGGTTCAGGATGGCTGCAATGTCTTCTGTTCACACCTACACATCTCATTATTGTCTCAAGGGGGATTCCTGTTAACAGCAACTTTGACAAATCTCTACTCCAGAATAGGGTGGGGATTAGACTTCAACTCCATCCCCCCAAGCCCATTCTTTTCTGTCCAGGCTACTTAAAAATAAATAAAAATATAAAAAATTAGACAAAGGGTACAGACTTTCTCTGCTGTTGTACATAGTTGGTCTCTGACCACTAAGGTCTTTTGCAATTCGTAAATGGCTTGTTGCCCCTGTTGGACTTGTCTGCATTCTCCTCTGTTTTCAGTAGCCTGTAGCTAGGGAGTCCCATTCGTGAGGACTCATTCTTGCTTGTCCACAGAGAAAAGGTAGTTACCTGTAGCAGGTTTTCTCTGTGGACAGTAAAAATAAGTCCTCACAACCCTCCCATCTCCCTGAGGAGTTGTATTCTGCTACAGCTATGCTATCAGACTGGTTTAAGATGGCGGCAAATGGAAAGGAGGTGCATAGACACAGTAGAGCCTCCTAAAAGCTTCTGGTAGGAGCTGGGGCGCGTTCCCGTGTAGGCTGCGTCTGAGGACGTCACCCATACGTGAGGACTTATTCCTGCTGTCCAAGGAAAACACCAGCTACAGGTTAGTAACTGCCTTTAATCCTCTGCCCCTAAGGAGGCAGTGACAATACCTGTGCACTGCATCCTGCGGAGAGTACAGATGATAATGTGGGAGAACCCCCCTCACTGTATCTCAGGTCAGTAGAAGGCTTGACTTCATGTGCAGAGTTCAGAAAGCTCCCAGATTTGAGAAGCCTTAGCGTCCACACCCTTCCTTGGTGGTCGAATCTGCCCTTGAGAGAATCAAGAGTACCAAGCATCGTTCCTCAGCGCCCCTAGGGAGGGAGACTCAGACATTCAACTCTTTGGGGAAATGTTTTCAGAGTTTCATGCTTGCAGCCGGAGTGGCCTCCTACCAGCTCTACATGGGCATATTCTTGTGTGTCCTGGCTGACCTGGGCTATTTTTTTCCTCCAGAGAAATTGGATCAATATAGTTCCCTAGTGGCTTACAGCAAGGACTGCTCAAAATTCAAGGTCCAAGCATCTAATGACATCTTTGAAACGGCTTCAAGAAATGCTGCCACTGGTATTGCCGCCTGTAGACTCACCAGGTTTCAATTGTCAGACCTGTAACAATCTGTGCAGAACAAGCTGGCGGATGTCCTGTGCCATGGAGAGAATCTCTTCAGCAATCAGGTCGAAGAGAAGGCTGGCTATATAGGAGGTACCAGGGCGGGGAGCCAGAAAAAGACCTACTACCCACGTAGGCATAGGTATTTCCTTGGGCCCCAGACCTCCCAGCCCAAACAGGCTACTTGCCAATAACAGCGTAGAAAGAAGCCTCAGAAGGCCCAGCCGGTTCTTCAGCCAAAACCTGGGGTGGTATTTTGACTGGTTCCTTTGGAGTAAAGACATTCTTCCAATGACTGCAGTAGGAAACCCTCTGGTCAGGGGAGGTCCACCCTTTTTGCACTAAGGTGGCTCCTTATAACCTCAGATTCATAGATCCTACAGATCATCCAAAGCTGTTCCAAACTTCATTATTGGAATTGACATCAAATTGTCCCCTGAGGGTGCATCATCTCAACACTCTCATCAGGAGCTGCTTCATGGAGAAATCACCACCATCTTGTCAGATCTCACGATCGAGCTTGTGCCACCAGAGCAAAGAAGTCAGGGCTTCTATTCCAAGTACTTCCTGTCCCCAAGAAAACCTAAGAGACCTGAACATGTATTTGGTAAGAGAAAAGTCAGAATGATTTGTTTAGGCACCCTACTTTCTTACCTTCAAAAAGGAGATTGGCTATGCTCCCTGGATACCCACATACTGATTCATCCCACTCCCAGGAAGTATCTCAGATTTGTCCTGGGGGAACAACACTTCCAGTACAGTGTGTTGCCATTTGACCTGGCCTCAACACCTGGTGACTACAAAATGCCTCACAGTAGTAGCTGCTTACCTCCAGACTCTGGGAGTGTTTGTCTTCCCCTATCTGGATGATCGACTGGTCAAGAATAAAACTCCGGAAGGGGTTCAAGAATCAACACAATTGACCATTCAGGTGTTGGAACTACTAGAGTTTGTTATAAATGACCCAAAATCCCACCTTCAACCCACCCAGCAGTTGGAATCATTGGAGCCCTACTCAACACAACGCAGGCGAGAGTCTTTCTTCCGCATTACTGCACAAGCAGACAACACTGGTGTGGGAGACTCAACTGAGTCAGCAGGTGACAGCTCGCAAGATGTTGATCGTACTAGGCCACATGGCCTCTACAGTGCATGTCATACCTTTGGCATAACTCCAGATGAGGCAGGCTCAGTGGATGAGGACTCGGTGGAGCCAGGCCATGGGTCTGACTCATGGATCGTCAATATGTCACCGCCCCTCTTGTTCGGTTATTGCACTGGTGGGCAATCCATCACAATCTGCTCAAAGGTCTTCCTTTCCAAATTGCTCCACCCCAAAAAGTCCTGACAACAGACGTATCCAAGTTGGAGTGGGGAGCTCATCTCGATGGGTTGCACTCCTAGTGCAGTTGGTCCCCCAAGAAAGTTATCAAATCAACTTCTTAGAACTGAGAACAGTGGCAAACGCTATGAAGGCTTTCTAAGATACACTAGCCAACCAAATTGTTCTGATTCAGATCAACAATCAGGTCACCATGTTCTACATAAACAAGCAGGGAGGAATGGGGTTGTACCTCCTGTGTTGGGAAGCAGTCAGGTTGTATAAGTTCGCCATCGCGCACCGGATGGAACTGAGCTATGTACCTGCCAGGTGAGCAGAACACTCTGGTAGATTGAGTCGGGTCCTCCAGCCGCACGAGGGAACGCTGAACAGGGAAGTTGCAGCTCGCATCTTTCAAGAATGGGGCACCCCCTCAATAGATCTGCAGAGTGGCAAACATAATGCCCAGATGGATCAGTTCTGCTCCAGAGTAAGACCACACAGCAGACTGACATTGAATGCTTTCCTTCTGCATTGAGGTGAGGGTTTTCTGTATGCTTATCCAATACTTCTCATAGCGAAGACCCTCCAGAAGCCCAAAACAGATGGTGACACAATGATTCTCATCACTCCCTACTGGCCCAGACAGCCTTGGTTTCCCCTCCTGCTGCAATTCTCCAGTCTGGAGCCACTACGGCTCGGCCATGCACCAGATCTGATATCACAGAAGGGCAGGATGATGCACCCTATTATCCATCTCTTGGCCCTCACAGCACAGATGTTGAAAGACGCTCTCATCTCAACCTGCTGGATGGTGTAACCAAAGTCTTACTCTTGGAAATGGAAGATGTTGCTGTCTGGTGTGAGGGCCAGGCCCTAGATCCTTTCATCTGTTCCACGCAAAAACTGCTTGAATATCTTTTGTCTCTGAGTCTGGACTTAAGTCCAACTCCGTCAGGGTCCACCCCAGGGTGATTGGAGTGTACCATTGAGGTGTGGAAGGCAAGTCTACCTTGGTACGCCTTTAGTTCACTTTATGCGGGGGTTGCTTCTCTTGAAGCCTCCCTATCAGCCTCCCAAGGAGTGTGTAGGGTGTTTTTGTTTTGTTTTTTTTGCTACAGCTGTTATCAGACAGACTGATTCAAGATGGCGGAGGTGTACAGGCATGGATGGTGGAGCCTCCCAAAAGCTTCTAATAAAAACTGGGGCGCGTTCCCACAGGGGGTTCCATCGGACGTCAACCCCCATATGTGAGGATTAATTCATGCTGTTCTCCAGGAACAAGCAGGAAGTCGGTCCTCACATATGGTGTCGTCAATCCCCAGACACCATCCTCATTGAGAGTTCCCCTTCAGGGGAGCCAGCGTCAGGCCCGAGTGTCTCGGTGCCCGTGCCAAAGGCTGCGGAGCCTTCTGCTCTGGAGTCCAGAATGGCGGGCCTGGAGCGCAGTTTGTCTGCCTTAATGGACCAGTAGCGGGCGCCGTTGTCCGGCACGACTGGTTCATCCACCCCGACCACCAGGCCTTCGACGTCAGACGTCCCCGGAAGCCGAGCTGGTCTTCGAGGTCCTTCGGCCTCAAGTTGATCCTTGGCCAAAGATGCGCTCTGAGTCCCGCTCGACGGGACCGCGGTCATCCATGGCAAGCTTACTGGGTGCCGGCCATAGGGCATCAGTGCCATCGAGGCTCGCAGAGCAGCCCTCCTACGAGTCCTCCACGGACTACTCAGAGTTTGAGACAGATAATGAGGAGTCCCCCGATACCCATCGCCATCGCAACGTCCCTTCAGATTCTCCCGTCTCTGAGCCTTGGGGCGGTCCCTGCCCAAGGACATGGGTTTCCTGGACTTTGTCAAGAACATGTCTAAAGCCCTAGTGTTTTCGACCGAGTCGGAGGAGGACCCTCAGGCGGATGAGTTGGAGATCCTCCAGTACAAGGCCCCCCTCCAAGAGAATCGCTCACGGTTCCCATTCCTCCCATTCTGGAACAGCTCATGCTCCGCATGTGGGAGACACCAGCGTCGGTGCCAGTAGTGAGCAGACTGCTCGACTCGATGTATCGGGTCTGCCGGAGCCCAGACTGCCAGAAGTCACAACTGCCGCATAACTTCATGGTGGTGGAGTCAGCCATGTGTCGACTGAAAAGCCAGAAGATGCCCTCCTCGGTGCCCCTCCAGCAGGGAGGCTCGCACCTTGGATACCCTTGGCAGAAAGTGCTACCAGGGTTCAATGCTTATTTGCCGCATCCAGGCCTATCAGCTGTACATGAACATGTACTTGAGAGACCTGGCGAAGGAACTCACCGGGTTCTTGGCTGGTCTCTCCAAGGAACCTTTGCAAAGGTTCAAGAGCCTGGCCAAGGCTGTCCATGAGTGCTTCATATTCATGTCTCGAGTGGCATATGACTGGTTCGAGTCAGCGGCCCGAGTAGCTGCAGGGGGCATTGGAGCATGCCGCCAAGCTAGGCTTCAGTTGTCCGATCTCTAGCAGTGAGTTCAGGACAAATTGGTCGATGTCCCATGACCGACAAGGCTGCCGAGCTGCAGATCGAGTTCATGACGTGACGAGGGCCAGACTAAGAACACCACTGTTCCTCCCCAACAGAAGGGCTCGGGTAAAAAGCCCTTATCCCCAGGAACAAGCAGAAATGTAGTCTTCACATATGGGTATCGTTGGTACCGACGGAGCCTGCGCGGGAATGCTCCCCAGCGTCCAATAAGAAAGCTTTTGGGAGCATCCCACAGCGCCTGTGTGCTGCCTTCCCGCCTTTCCCAGCTGTTCCTCTCCAGTTCTTTGTTTTCCGTGAAGCTGACAGGTCACACATCCTGTCACCGCAGAAAAAAATTCCCTTCTTATTCTTTTTTGTGGTCGCGTTTGCCTTCTCTCGACGCTACACCAGTACCACCGGTTCTTTCTTTTTTTCACAAAAAAACAACAAACTTTCTTTCTGGAGTCTTTTCCAGTAATTTTCTCTTCAGGTGCCACGCACCATTTTGGGCACTAGGCCCAACTTTTTCCTTCAGAATGGAAAAACCCGCTTTGAGTTTTTAAAAAGTGTTCTAAGTGTGGCGGTACCGTCAGAGACACCCATGAGTGGTGCCTCAAATGTTTAGGTCCTGACCACTCTATTTCAGATTGTGTTGCCTGTGGGATGATGTCGAAAAGGGGCTGGCAAAACCGAGCTGCTAAACTTAGCACCATTTTCCCTCAGATGCAGCCTCCATGGCATCGACGTCTTCCAGGGCTTCGTCTTCCTCCCATGGATCTCAGGTAACTAAACATAAATCTAGCCAGTCCTCAAAGGGTAGATCTCCTTCTAAACATGGAGATGCCTCTGGCGTTGCCCTTGAGGGACTTTCACCGGCAAAATTACCCCGGCAGGAGGCTTTGGCTTCCAAAGCACTAACGAGGCTCCAGGATGTTCTCGAGGCTTCAACCTCGGCAGAACTACTGGTGCCATGCTCTAGGGTTCCAAAAAATCAACAAACCCTTCCAGTGAAACAAATAAGAAGCAGAATAGATTTTTTGGGAGCAACGTCTGCAACCACAGCAAAAATAAATTTATGGACAGATGAAAGAAGTGCCACATTGATAAGTGGCGAATACGTTTTGATGGTGGGGAACCGCAATTGAAAAAAAGCTTGCCATCTGGTGTGGGATGTGTTTTCATACCATCCCTCCTTCGGCCTGCTCCGACAAAAAGATACATTTTTGATGAGGTTTTTCTTGGTGAATCTTGTCTATTCATGCTCTAGGGTTCCGGCCGCTTCCCATCGGCAGCGTTGATAGACCAGAGATTCTTGACTATTGAACGCAGTCTGGCAGCTCTTCTCACAGTCTCGATGCCCCTGAAACCGCTTCAGACAATTCAACCGGCACCGACTGCATCGACATCAGCAGGTATTCTACCGGGACTGAGTCATGCGTCTCTATCCGGTATCGACAAGTCGGTACTGGACCACTCCGATGCCGACTTAGATCGGTACCGGTACCGTGCCTTGCACGATCACCCAGATAAGAGATACTTCGAGTCTTCGGATGAGTCTGAGGACTCTGAAAGATCTGCCAATACCAGAGTACTTCTTCCTGAGGATTCCTCTTCTCCTCAGCGTAGGATGTCTTCACCAGAGGATATGTCCTTTCAGGATTTTATCCGAGATGTGGCCCGAGGTCTTTCCATCACAGTGGCTCCTGAAAAAGAGCCTAGGGCAAAGAAATTAGAAATCCTACAATACCTTAAAGCTCCCAAGGAGGCAGCTACCTTACCTATTCATGAGATCTTGCATGACCTTATGTTAAGGATGTGGGAAACACCTCTAACCACATCTCCTCACTCTCGAAAACTCGACACCATGTATCGAGTTCCTCCTTGTCCTGGGTTTCAGAAGACTCAATTACCACACCATCCCATGGTGGTGGAATCAGCTATGAGACGAATAGAGTGCAAAAAGGCATGCATCTAATCCTCCAGGACGTGAGTGTAGGACTCTTGACGCCTTTGGACGTCAATCCTGCCAGGCTTCCATGCTTTCTGCTAGGATCAGTTCCTATATCTTGTATATGGGAATGTTCCTTAAAGAGGTCACAGGAGATTTAGAGCTTATGAGCCCTCTCCTTATGATAAAAGGCAAGATTATCTCGCTCTTGTCAAACATGCTCAGGATGTTTCCAAGTTTGTGAATCGTGCAGCCTTTGACTGCTTTGAATGCATAAGCAGAACCTCTGCCGTTGCCATAGGTGCACGTAGGATTGCCTGGCTCCAGGCATCTGACTTGGAAATTTGGTTACAGGACAAACTAGGGAATATACCTTGCACAGGAGAGAATTTCTTTGACAAGAATTGGCAGGAGACAGCTAATGAGATAGATGCTGACAGTATCACTTTGGATAGATTGTCTAAATCTACAGCTGATCCTGCGAGGAAAAGATCCTCTTAGAAACCATTCTTCAGCAAGAAGAAAAAGTTTTAACCCTCCTATACCCACCAGGGACATCGTTTAGGTCAGTCTGCCCAAAAGGGACAGCAGCAACAACCTAGGCAAAGAAAGACAAAAGCAGCTAAGCCTCCACAAGGGCTTTGACTCCTATCTAGAGAACTTTGCCTTCCTGGCCCTGAACGACCCAGAACCCTCCACCATCCCAGGAAGGTTATGTCATTTTGCCCCCAGATGGGGTCAGAACAGCAGAAAATTGGGCTCTGTCTATTGTAAGAGAGGGGGGTACAAGCTTCATTTCCTCAGCATGCCCCCTCCTACAGTGGTAAGACAGTTCAATTCTCAGACCTCTCTCAACGACCGGTTGGGTCAGGAGGTCACTGTGCTCCTTGCTCAAGGGGCAATAGAAGAGGTACCCATTCCCCAACGGGGTACAGGGTTTTACTCCCCCTATTTCCTTATTCCAAAGAAAACAGGAGCACACAGACCCATTTTAGACCTCAGAGAATTGAACAAATTCCTGTTAAGAGAGAAGTTCAAAACGATTTCTTTAGGAACTCTGCTGCCATACCTTCAGAGTCTGGATTGGCTTTGTTCTCTGGATCTCAAGGATGCATACACTCATATTCTCATCCATCCAACTCACCGAAAGTTCCTTTGCTTTCTGTTTAAAGGGAAGTACTACCAATACAGGGTTCTTCTTTTTGGCCTGGCCTCTGCACCAAGGGTGTTCACAAAATGCATGGCTGTGGTGGCAGTATTTCTCCGCACCCTGGGAATATTCGTCTTCTCCAGGACCAAGCAGGAAGTCAGTGCTCACATATGGTCGACGTCAATGGAGCCCCCATGCGGAGCATTTCCCCAGCTTTCTAAGAAAGCCTTTGGGAATACACCCACGCATGCGCGGTCCCCTTCCTGCCCAAAGGTGCCATCTTGCTCAGTCTTTCTTTTTCCGTGGAGCCCAACGGACGTGAGTCCGTGTCACCCGGAAAAGTTTGATTTTTTTTCTGCGATTTTCGCTCTCTTTTGTCCGGTTCGACGCCGGTTCCCCTTCCCGCCTGGGTATGGTACACCGGTATCGACCCGATCCCTATTTTTTGCTTTTTGCCCTTCGTGGCACGCGTTCGCGCTCTTTTTCTTTTCCCTGGAAGGCCAGTCTTTTGACCTCGCGGGGGGCCCTTTTTGCCCTGATGGCCTCCAGTGGTTTTAAAAAGTGTGATCGTTGTAAGAAGCTCATGTCTCATACCGACACACGACTGCTGCCTGCGTTACCTTGGGCCAGACCATGATCCCACTCAGAAGCCGGCAGCATCAGAAGGAGAGAATTTTTTCTGACTCTGCCTCCGGCTGAGCCCGGACCTCATCAGAGGCCTCGAGGTCTCAGGAGTCTGACCCCAAGCTTCGTCGGGGTTCCTCTGAAAGGGGGTCCCCCAGTCGGGAGCATAAGAGGAAGAGAAAGCTTGTGAGGGCGGCGTCGGAGGATACACCTGGTTCCTCGAGGGCCAGGTCTCGGAACCCTGATCGCCGCCCCGGGCCTTTGGAGCTGGAGAAGCTGCCTAACGTGCCTCGTAAAGAGCCGGAGTCCATCAAGCACGTAAGTCCTGTTGTCCTCGGACTCTCCTCCAAGGGAGCCGACGTCGGGCCCGGCGCCGCCAGGGCCCGAGTCGGTGGCTGCTGAGTCTACTGAGCTTGGACTCAGGCTGACAGCCTTGGAGTGCAGACTGTCTGCCTTCATGGATCAGCAGCGGGTGCTGATGGCCAGCTTGACTGGTGCATCTGCCCCAACCACCGGGACGTCGACGTCCAAGTCGACCCCGGAGACCCAGCCGGTTCTCGAAGCCATGAAGGCCCAAGTCCGGACTTGGTCACAGTCCCCCTCGACCTCCCGTTCGGGAACGAGGGCGTCGACGCCGATGCCCCTGGTGTCGGGGCGGGTGCTACCGGAGCCTGCACTGTCGGAGCCCCTCGACTCTTCCTTGGATGAGTCTGCGTGGGAGACGGAGGACGAGGAGTCCCCCGATACCTTTCGGACTCGGTGTGTCCCTTCAG